>CM061272.1:51555000-52860000 GCA_030848825.1 Tadarida brasiliensis
TGAAGGGATTAAGAATAGAAAAGAAAAAAGACAGACAACAGTATGGTGACTGTCAGAGGGAAAGGGGTGGGGAGCGGTAGAAGAGGGTAAAGGAGAGATAAATGGTGATGTAAGGAGACTTTGAGTGGGAACCCACAAAGCAATGGACAGATGATGTATTATAGAGTTGTACACTTGAAATCTGTATAATTTTATTAATCAATGTCACCTCAATGAATTCAGTTTTTAAAAAAGCTATAGCACCTTGGCCAGTTTGGCTCAGTGGATAGAGTGTCGACCCCCGGACCAAAGAGTCATGGGTTTGATTCAGGTCAAGGGCATGTACCTCGGATCAATCCCTGGCCCTGGTCAGGGTCATGCGGGAGGCAACCAGTCGATGTTTCTCTCTCTCTCTCCCACCCTCCCTCCTACTATTTCTGAAAGTCAATGGAAAAATATCCTCAGGTGAGGATTTAAAAAAATAAAAATAAAAAAGGCTATAGCATATTACTGCTTATAATGACATTGGGGGGAAAAGACTTGAGGAGTGGTAAAACACAGAGAAGGAGAGATAGAGGCTTAATGTAACAATTAAAGTGCTAACGTTACCAAAATCTCAGAATTTTGTTATTGTTAAATAAGAGAATCCATGTGGAATGGCCCAGTGTATTTTCTGTAACCGAAAAAGTAGCCACTGACAGTTAGTTTCATTAGTGCTAGGACTCAAAATCCACTGCCCTTTCGTCTAAATCAGGCATGCTGTGGCTGAGATCAATTGTATCATAAACCAGCATTGTCACAGTGATTGATCATGACTTACAGTAAGATTTCTGGCTATGAATTATCTTACAATTTTACTTTTGTTATACAGTTCTTATAAATGACACAGGTGATATACGGGGAATTCTCTGCTGAAACAAACTATTAACCTATTTAATTTCAAAATGAATGAGCAAACCACAGGAACAAGTAGATATTTAAAGTAATGACTGTTCTGTGGGAATAAATCATGCATACCCTATTGATATCTGGGTACATGAAGCACAGCAAATAATTCATTGTTATGTCAAGATGGCAGTAATTGTACTATTAAAGGAAAAGATGGCTGTGGCAATATTTGAATAATTATATCATTTACTGAGAGTAAATGATCTGAAGCTTCTATCAAACACAGAATTCCCGGAGAGGGCAGCATGTGCGAGAAAGGCAAATTCACATTAGGACCATGTGCTATTTATAGCTCTAGGTATGAAAATGGAATAGAGGCTGGTACACATATGGATATGGACAGGGATTGGGGTCGATATGGATATGACTATGAACATAATAAACACATATATATATGTGTGTGTGTGTGTATAAACAACCAGAATATTCATTTCCACTCTTTTCTATTATTTCGCCTGTATGAAAGTGCCTTTAAATCTTAGAACTACACTTGCCAGAATATCTCTCAGTGTCAGTGGTGTTCTCTGTTGGATTTTGCCAAAGAATGCACTTCCATAATATTTGGAATGTAAATGAAAAGTGTCAGCCATCACTATGTCTCGGCAGGTAAGTGCATGGACTGCCGTGTGGGTTAAAGGCGAGGTCGTTCCACCAGCTTGCCAGAATTCTCGTTTAAACAATTGTTTTGGTGCTACAAACAACTGAACTCATCACTGGTATTTTCCTATAGTTGCTGCCAATTCCTTATTTCCTGAAAGTGTAGCTTCTCCCTAACATTTATGGTCCAACCTTAAATTCAGAATTGTTATTATTAATTTTTTTTCTGCTTTAAGTATTTCAGTTTTTGTCTTTATTTTTTCTTTTTGTCTTAACCCCAAGGGATACACAAATGCTAAGAAATCTCTATGCAATAAATAAATCTGCTTGAGACCATCCTCAACTCCTTATATTCAGCGTCACTCCATCTACATAAAACACATTTTTTCCCAGTGTTAACTGGAATTTCATCTTAAAGATCAATATTTTATCTGGGAACCACACAACATATTACTAGAAACTGTATTCTAAATTCAACCTCTTCAATTTTATCTCTATCTGCTGCAAATACTGCCCCTGATTCCTGATCTTTTTATAAAAAATTAATTGATTCATTTATATTTAAAGCTATAAATGAACATAACTCCAAAGGCAGTCTAGTTGAACCACTGAAAACACAAAGTACAGAAAAGTTATGTTGGATAATTAATCAATGTCAGACATTTAAATCTATTTAAGAGTGTCCCAGCTTGCATAAACCCCTGCAATTGTTAATGAATATATTATTTCCAAAGTTTGGGGGCTTTAAGTAGAGGTTGAAGTTAGTGATTATGAGCTTGAATTCTAGAGTATACAAATGGAAAAGATCTATTCTACTGCTTATCATCAATTTTATATTGGAGTAGGTACTAGTCCAAATAAAATAAGTATGGGTTTAATACTAGAAATTAGAATACTAGTAATATCGTAAGGATTAAATGGGATATTGCTTTTAAAAATGTAACACAGTGCCTAGCACATGCTGAATATTATTTTTACCATAATTTGATAATGAAACTACCCAGGGCTCATCTAAGTAGCATAAACACATTAAATAATACTCTTGGGTGAATTACCTGGAGTAAATCTCAATGTTGCCATTTACTATTTTGTGGCATTTGGGCAGGTTATTTCCCTCTCATTCTGTTTTCTATCAAAATGTAGATGCAAATCTTTATACCCTACCCTTTAAATTCTTGTCAGTTTTAACTAAGTTAATACAAGCAAGTCACTTGGAACAATGGCATTTAGAAAGGGTTACAAATGTATTTGATACTATTGCTATCCACTCTTGGCCACAGTGTGAGGATTAGAAAGTTCTTTCACACACCTATCAGGATTTTCTTCCTGTAGCACCCGATTATTGATACTTATAATAAACTTGGATTATTTGAACAGGTGTCATCCTTCAAATATATTATATTATGCTCTTTTATATTGTTCTTTTTTATTTTCTTTCCTCCAATTTAGCATTCCTAGAATATTTGATTATTGTGGATTTAAATTACTAAAAAACAATTATATGCTTCTTGCTTAAAGTAAATTTAAGGCAAAACTATCACCAAGAAAGAGATGAGAGCATTATTACATCCCCATTCATTAATAAGGCTTCTCAATTAGGAAGAAAAGGAGGAAAAGGAGGGAGAGTGGGAGCGAAGGAGGCGGGAAGAAATAACAAGATGAAGAGGTCAGATGAGAACACATGTCTTTAGGAACTTACAATTCCTGAGACTGAGTCAAGTGATCCCCTACACACCCCCCCCACACACACACACAAAACACTGACATCATTTTTAGTACATTTCAAAGACATCTAACAGACAGTTGATGTATACCTTACCATGTGAATTTTACTTTATTTCTTCATGGATTGTCTACATTCAGTAAGGAAAACAACATGACTTTACAAATGTATACTTTGCATTCTTCCATATTGACAATTATTTGTTTGAGCCATTTATGCAATGCACATCAATAAGAATTTAACTCAAAATTAAAGGCTCTTTCTATTTCCCAGAAAGGCATTATTCATGATCTCTCGGATTTAGCAAAATATTATTTATCTATGTATTTAAAATGTGTATATTAGAAATATGAAATTTTGTTTGTCTGTTTTTCCTAGACATTAAAGGGTTTGCTTGAAAAAGCGAAATGACAGCACATTCAATGTCCCTACATAGATACATTGTGTGTGTGCGCGTGTATGTGTGTGTTCTATATTCTTTGTGACATGTTCCAGTGATGAAGACAGATTTTAATTTTAATCAACCTAAAATGATTATAAGGAAGGTTTTGAGATTCTATGTCACTCACCAGTTTTCTATATTTATATAAGTAAAACATGTATTATATGTTACATAAAATGGAACACTGCAATAGCTTCATGCTGGTAATGACTGAAGATGTTATGACAAAAATACTATACAAGTTAACTTAGTCTAAAATTTAGGAAAGTGGTGACTTTTTCAGAATAGTTTTAGTTCAAAGCTATAAGATAGAAGCAATTGAGAACATAACCACTCTTACAAAGTATACATAACCATTAACTATACCTACTATGCCCAACACCACTTTCCACTTTCTCATAAATTTTCACAATTACACTTTGAGATTCTCTCTCTCTCACTAAACTGACAACTGGTAAATGAATAGCACCTTGTATACTTTCTCTAGTCATTTTAGGTTAAATAAAATTATAATTTTTCTTCATTGGAATACATCCTGGAGAAAAATTAATATGAGAATGCAATGACATAGAACATATGTACAGTCATTTATCTACATAATTAATTAGTGAATTTAGACATGATTTATGAACTAATTTAGTGTTATAAAATGTAACTTTTTAATGTCAAGTGCAAAATCCTTTTGTCCATTAATCTATTATTTTAAAATAATCACAGTTCAGATCCAAACATTTTAAATTGGACAACTAGTTAAAATTAAATTGTATATTACTTCTTAAACTGTTATGAAATGTTTTGCTGTATATAAAAATCATTTTTATATTGTCGAGCTAAAACAATTGTAAATTTTTTTATTTCATAACACTGAAGATGATTAAGTTCAGTCAATATTAACAAACATAATTACAGCGTTATCTTAGAAATAACATTTTGTATATCTTGATGTCTAATTTTTAATATCCTAGGGAATCCTGAGTGATATTTACTAATAGAAAACATAAATTAGTGACATTTTGGTAAACTAAAAAATATATATAATTTAGCCCTCATAAAAGATGGGACTATGGTAAATGGGATTTTTTTTTTCGTTTCTCTTTCTGTGAGTTCATCACTGGTGTATAAAAATGCCGTCAATTTCTTGACATTAATTTTGTATCCTGCTATTTGCCAAATTCATTTATTAGGTCTAGTAGATTTTTGATGAAGTCTTTAGGGTTTTCTATGTATAATATCATGTCATCTGCGAATAATGACAGTTTCACTTCCTCCTTTCCAATTTGGATCCCTTTTATTTTTTCTTCATGTCTGATTGCTGTGGCTAAGACATCCAGTACTATGTTAAACAAAAGTGGTGAAAGTGGGCATCCCTGTCTTGTTCCCGTTCTTAAGGGAAATACTTTTAGTTTTTGCCCATTGAGTATGATGTTGGCTGTAGGTCTTTCATATATGGCCTTTATTATGGCCTCTATTCCCACCTTGCTAAGCATTTTTATCAGAAAGGGGTGCTGGATTTTGTCGTCAGAATGGCCGCCATCAACAAATCATCAAACAACAAGTGTTGGCGAGGGTGTGGAGAAAAGGGGACTCTAATACATTGCTGGTGGGAATGCAGACTGGTGCAGCCACTATGGAAAACACTATGGTGTTACCTCAAAAAATTAAAAATTGAATTGCCATTTGACCCAGTGATCCCACTTCTAGGAATATACCCTAAGAAGCCTGAAACACCAATCAAAAAGAATATATGTACCCCCATGTTCATAGCAGCACTATTTACAATAGCTAAGATCTGGAAACAGCCCAAGTGTCCATCAGTAGACGAATGGATAAAAAAGTTGTGGTACATATACACAATGGAATACTATGCAGCTGTAAGAAAGAAAGAGCTCATCTTTTGAGACGACATGGAGGGACCTGGAGAGTATTATCCTAAGCGAAACAAGCCAAGCAGAGAAAGACAAATATCACATGATCTCACTTATTTGTGCAATATAATGAACATAACAGTCTGAGGAACAGGGTAGACCCAGAGACGTGGAAGTAGGGTACAGACTGACAACCCTCAGAAGAGGGGATGGGGGGAGGAGATAAACCACAGAACTTATATGTATGTACGCATAACCGATGGACATGTACAACAAATCTGGGGACGGGGTGGGGGAGGAGGGTGTCAATGGGGAAAAAAGGAGAAACATCTGTAACAAAAATAAATTAGCCCCGGCCGATTTGGCTCAGTGGTTGGAACGTCGGCCTGCGGACCAGAGAGTCCTGGGTTCAGTTCCCGCTAGGGGCACATACCAAAAAAAAAAAAAAAAAAAAAAAAATTAATTAATAAAAAAAAATAAAATAAAAAGATGGGACTATGACTGGAAGTTGCCATCAATATTTCACCATGTTTCTTGCTTACCTGTTTTAAACATAAGACTCTACAGTGGTATATGTGCCTTTTTCCATTATCTATAAGTTAATATTATAACATTAAATTTGAAGTGATAAGAATAAAGTAACTTATCCGAACATTTCAATCATTTAACATTTTTTTCATAACTATGGTAGAAACTCACTGGGACAATTAAAGTACATTTATGTTTAACACTGTATTTCAAGGGAGCATTTAAGAATCAAATTGGTTTAAACGTTAGTAAAGTTCCTATGTGAGAAGGTAAGCTAAGGTAACCATGAATACTCCATGGAAGAAATAAAAAAATATTGAATTCTTTCATCAGGCTAATGATAGCCATATATCTACATTTTTTGCTAACTTGGGATTCCTTTCAAAGCACCTTGTCAACAATTACACTGGAAAAACAGGCAAAAAAAAAAAATACCCAAGATTGTCCTAGAACCCAAGATCTTCGTTCCCCTATTAATAGCCACTGATGTATCAGATCTTATAAAGTATAACAAACATGAGTCATTCTTTTTTATCCAAAGTGGTATGTAATTATCTCTAACATATGAGTCAGAGCCAAGGAAGTAAATTTTATTTGGAATAGTAAGTATTCTATGAAAAATCTAAAGGATGTACAATAAATATCAATAGACAAATGCCAATGACAATGTCATAGTGAAAGTAACAAAAAAAGAAAAAAGTACTTATTTACATCTCCATTTTCAACCTTCTTCCACTTATGTGTTAGGGACAAAGTAAGAATAGTAACATAATATTGTTTTCTAAACAAGTATCCATTTCTTTATAATATTTAATAACCATTAAATGTCCTAGGTATTGAATTCATAATGCTTTTCTTACAAAGCTTTTAAAATGTCATTTCTATTGGGGAAACCCATATAAATCTGGAATTTGGGTAAAATTTTGATAGAATATTATACAAATCATAGTAATACTTTATTTTTTATATGGATTGAAGTAAGAGAAGAAAAGCAATTGAGTTTATAAACTATGGGTTTCCTGAAATAGAAGATACTGGCACAGACAACGGCATGGTGGCTACCAGAGGGAAGCAGGTCGGGGGTAGTGAAGGGTAACAGGGGCCAAATATATGGTGACAGAAGATGATTTGACTGTGGCTGGTGGGCACACAATGCAATATACAGATGATGTATCATAGAAATGTACACTTGAAACCGATATAATCTTATTGACTAATGTCACCCCAATAGATTTAATAAAAATGAAGAGTCTGGCATGTATTAAATATTAAATAATCATGTACATAAAATAATTTATAGTCTAAATATTTCCATAGTCTTTTGTAAAAAATGAGAAATGATTTGAGAAAGAATTAAATGTATTTTTTTATCACTAGGTCAACAAAGATATAGATAGAACAGAAAGCATATTCATTAACTAAGTACTAGTGGATATATTTAGAAACTAAATTCTGTGAAGACAAAACTTTCTATAAATTTAAATTGGACAATTATATGGAGGACAATAGTCAATTATTTCATTAGTCCTAGGGCACAGAGAAAGGAATAGACTTAGTTTACACATTGACACATTTGCTGATTTTGTGGGAAATTTGGAATATTCTTATGAATGTGACAAAAATGTAACTTTTGAGATAGCATATGAGGTGGTACAATATTTAATAAAATAGTTTTACTAATAGTGATCAGACAATATTTCAATAGTTATCTCTCATTTTTAATACTTAAAAATGTGCTAATGTGTTAACAAAATAAGAAGAAAGAGAAGGAATAACAAGAAGAGGAAGAAAAAGAGAGCAGAGGTGTGAAAGCGGGGAGAATATAGATGAAAAAATAAAATTTCTCAATAGTTTTTGTAATGGCCAAGATACAAAAAAAAAAAAAAAGTTCAAGCAGGTTTTATTTTTAAAATCTCAGAAACACATTCCCTTTGTAATGTTCCAATGATCTTCATATAGACAGAGACATGACTTCACTATTTTGACTATGAAATTTTGCTCTGAATATTACAACATATATCTCCTGAAAGGTGAAACATTTAAAATCTAGACAACCTCTTGCCTGACCTCCACACCTATATATCAGATCACTACTATACCTTCCTACTTTGATCTCTAATGAGCATCTCAAAAATATGTTCAAAACCTTAATCTCAATCCAAAAAACGATCCCTTTCTCAATCTCCTCTCTGAAGTAACTTTAGTCTTCTTGTTGTTTTGGCTAAAAATCCTGGAGTCTTCCTTGCTATCTGTCTCACACATCTCATTGATTAAATAATTCAGTGGAATTTATGGCCCCTAATGTCACAATGTGTTAACAATATAGATGGCGATTTGATTCCTGGTCAAGAGCACACACCTGGGTTGCAGGTTCGATGCCCGGCCCCAGTCGGGGTCCTGTGGGAGGCAGCCAATGATATGTTTCTCTCTCATTGATGTTTCTCTGTCTCTCTCCCTCCCTCCCTTCCACTCTAGCTAAAAATCAATGGAAAAATATCCTTGGGTGAGGATTAACAACAACAAAAAATACACAAACAGATTAATAATAAAGGGAAATAAAGAAAACATTTTTTAAGTTGCAATACATTAAAATGAAGAACATCTATTTATTTAAAGATTCAATTAGGAAAGTAAAAAGGTAAGGCACAATGTAATGGAGCTTTTATCCAAAATATGTAAAGAAGCCCTACAGATTATTAAAAAAAAAAAAAAAAAGGCAGAAAGACCCATAGAAAGATGGGCAAAGACCTCAGAAGTGCATTATATAACATGATATCCAAATGGCCAATGGCACATAAAAAATGCTCAGCTTTGTTAGTCATAAAGAAAATACAAATTAAAACCAGAATGCTATGCCACTAAAAACAGTAGATGAGTTAAAAGTAAAACAATAGACAATACCAAATGTTGGCAAATGTATAAATTAGTAGAACTAATTTAAAAAAATGTTTTGACAGTTTCTATAGAAAGGTCACTGTGCATCTAGCTATGCACCCAACAGAAATGTTTAAACATGCCCATGAGAGGGCACATATAAGAACGATAATAGCAGCACCATTCATAATGATCCTTAACTGGGAACAACCCAAATATTCATCAGTAGTAGAGCAGATAAACTGACATATACTCATGCAACTCAAAACCATACAGCAATGATAAGGAATCAGCTACAACTACACACAACTATATACTAGAATTTCACATTACGTTAAACAAAAAAACCATGGGAAAAGATCATCTACTCCATCTTTCAATTTATTTAGTTAAAAACAAGTAAAATTAATATCTCCTATTACATGTTAGGAGAGTAGTTACGCCAAGGGAGAGTGAAGGGGATTGTAATTGGAAGGTGACAATGCATTGTTCTTCTCTTGATCATTGTGCTAATATCATGGATATATTAATTTGACATAATTAGTCAAATTCAAAATACGTGTTTTGGGGTAGTTGTGTATATTGTATGTCAATAAAATGTCTTAAAATATATAATATGCAAGTGAAAATAAACACCAGGGTGAAAATGCTGTCATAATAAGGATCTGAAAATTTATAAATTTTTTTCTAGCAGAAGAGTGTGTAAGTAAATGCGAATGGAATACTTTTTTATTAAAGTCTACAGTATGAGAAGACAACATCACTTGAATCAGTATTAGCTAATCTTCACTATTAAATTAGAAAAAAGGAAGTTGCAGAGAACATATTTTTTAAATATCAAATTATAGAAGAAAAGATTTATTTAAGAAAGATGTCAGCTTGATTGAGCTAAATCTGATTATACCTGGTATTTTTTTTTATGTTCCCAAATAAAAAATAAAATTCAATAGGTGAAGACGAAATATATTTAGACATACAGTACAGCTATGGAATTATATGTTAAATACACACACACACACACACACAACGTGACTATTAAAGACTTATGGTTGACTATATGTAATTCTGGGTGATATGATAGTCCTTGACTACAAAAATGGTGCTACTGATCAGTTTATTACCAATATCAATTATACAATTGTTTTGCGATAATACTTTGTCAAACAGTTTTTTTTTTATTGGCCACTCATAATTATTTTACATTGTCCTTATTTTCATCACACATATTTATATGATAACACACTGGAATTGCATGTTAGAATTAGTTTGTAGAGCATATCATACTAGGGGAATTGAAATGTGAGAAATTTACCTAACAATCTGATACAATAGTAAATCAGAGGGGAAAGCTAAATAAATCAATCATCCCAAGAAAATATGAAGTTTAATATGGAAAATTTAATAAAATTAAAGTATTGTTATATTTAAAGTATTAATATAGTTATGGTCATTTCTGGCCTACTCATTAGCAAATATTAATGAATATTTACATGATTCTAGTATTATATTAAATATCAGAGATACAAAAATATATAAAGTCTTCCTTAACCACAAAGACTTTATGCCTATTTAAGACCAAGAATAGATTATATGGTTTTTATATAAATTTTTGTACACATTTGGTAACAACAACTCTTTAATTTTCAAACAATTTTATGATGAAAAGTCATGTTATTGTTACTTTGTAACATGTACTTGATTGACCTACAAAATTTTAACAATTCCTAAATTGTTTAGAGAAATGCCAATTTTCAGCTTTTGTTCTGTAACACATGGTAATTTAGATGTGACAATAAGCAGAAGAGGCAATATGTAACAAAATAAAATTGGTTGATATATGAAAAGTTGAATTTTTTAATTGAAATGTATGCATAGATTAAATGAAAATGGATTAATTACAGTAACGTGCCACAATGTGGATGACTCATAGAAACATGTTGAGTCCCAGAGAACTACAACAGTATGATATATATTTTATAAAACTTAAAAATAAATTAGAAAAATTAAACTTTATGTTGTTTAAAGATACATTCATGTGTGATTAAATTGTATATTTTTAAAAAATAAGGATATGATGACTATAATATAGGAATGTTTGTTAGTGGCGAGAAGTCAGAGTAAGGCCGGGGATGGGATCGAGAGGAAACAAATACTCTCCTTGTTAAGTGGTAGGCTTATTGGTGTTTGTTCTAATATAATAACTCATAAATTGTATGTTATATAGTTATATATTTTATATATAAAGTATTTTTAAAGAGTGTGAAGAGAAAGTAGGAAGTTTGTGTGAAACTATAATTGACACATTAAACAGGGAGTTAGTAGCAGTATCCCAATAGATCTGGTAAGAAGGCAATTGTGCCCTGGCCAGTTTGGCTCAGCGGTTAGAGCATCGGCCTGCGGTCCAGAGAGACCCGGGTTTGGTTCCCGCTAAGGGCACGTATCTCGGTTGCAGTTTGTTCCTGGCCCTGGTTGGGTTGTGCGGGAGGCGGCCACTTTCACATCGATGTTTCTCTCTCTCTCTCTTCCTCTCTCTCCCTCCCACTCTATCTGAGCAAAAAATGTAAAAATGTCCTTGGGTGAGGATAAAAAAAAAAAAGAAGGCAATTGTATTAATACTACTTTTCTATGTGGTTGAGTATTTTCCAACAATCCTGTTTCACCCAGAAATAATTTGACTTTTACAATTAGAAAATTCTATCTTAAAAATGAATGAGTGAGGTTGCTGTAATTTATTCATGCGTTTTTAAAAATTACCATTAATACATTGGTTGCTGCTTTGGCAAGTTTACATATTCTCTTCATTTTCTGTCCTTTTATCCGCCAAACAGAGTGTTACATACAGGGTAGAGCAAAAGTAGGTTTACAGTTGTTCTCATGGAAAATAACACAATACTTAATAAATAATTATACAAAACTAAGCTTCGTATTTTGCATTCTCATAACTATAAACCTTTTGCCTTACCCTTTAAATAGTAGTATTCTGAATTTTATTTTTATTTTAAAATTCTTCCATAAAGCAATTTTATAACAAATATATAATACAAATATAGTACATTGACTTTAATATAGTTTGAGGATAACAATATTTTCACACAATATTTTGCCACTGATTTTATAAAGTTCTCATGTTTGCTGTGTGTATACAAATTTTATGATACCCTCTATTTTCCAAGATTAGTGTTTTTAAGTCTGCGTTTAGTGAGGAATCTTATATAGAAAATTATTATTTAAGTTTCTTGAATCCTTAAATTTAATGTCTGTCTTCCCACACTTTAGCCCAAATTATATATTGTTGTTGATACATTTAGTTCATTTTCTATGTGGGTTCAACAATTTCTAAATATGATGTCAAACTTTAAACATTTATGAAAGAATAGTTCTCTTTTTACAGTTTTTACAATTTTGTTTGAATTTATTGTGATGACATTGATTCATAAGATTATATAGGTTTCAAGTGTACAATTCTATGATACATCCTCTGTATATAGTATTATGCGTTCACTACCGAAATTCAAGTCTCCTTCCATCACCATTTACCGTCCCTTTACTCTCTTCTACCTGCTCCCACTATACAATTAGTTTTATGACACTATAAATATGCCTTTGGATGCATGTCATGTCATAACAGCAAATTGGTGATTTTTTTAAAAAGGGAATTCTGATATAAATATGTGCCTTTTGATGTTATTGACCTTTTAATTTAGATTTAGTAAAATGACTTTATAAAATAAGTAGTCAATAAAAGTTACCTAATTCTGTAGTTGTCTAGTTTAAGGTAAATCTTCTAATCCATTATTCTAAATATGGTATACTTGAAAAATGTAAATAAATATAACCAATTATCTATGCTCTAACCTATTAAGATTCAAACTTCATTCTCTTAAATACCTAATTTTGTGACCTTGGAAAAATTATCAACATTTCTGAAATTTACCTTTTTCATCTGTCTAATAAAAGTATTGGGAATAATTTCTGAGATGATGTTATGAGAATTGTATATAAATAGCATGACATAGAATGTGTATTAGAAAATGCTAGTTTTTAACAGATACAGAGAAATTATTGCTTCCCCTAGAATATCATATGTGAACAATCTAAAAGAATTCACAGGAGTTGATTCTGGGATGTCTAATTTAAATTTCTATTTAGCATTTGAGATTTCTATATGACATTTTCTTTTGCCAAAACATTTGTATTTATGAGAACAGCAAATTATTCTCTGTGAGATAATCAAACAGGCATTTTAATTATGCCATTTTACAGGTGAAAAATGAATGTTTATGGAGAGTAAGTGACTTGCACAAGAAATATCTGTCATCAGTAATTTATTAACACCATGTATAGTTTGCTTTTAAGATATCAGCACTATTTTACTGAAAGCAGATAACAGAAGTAAATGTTTCACAGATTCCTTATAAAAGGTTAAATACATATGAATCATAAAACAAAGTGTTTAAACTTGCTTGCTGACATCTTTTGTTTTATGTTTTAACCTCTGCTTTAACGGTTTAATTTAATTTGTTTCTTCACTGAAAGACACCAATTCTTTTTGGCAACATGCCTGGTATAAATAATAAATGATTGTATATAATCTTGAATCTTTGCCTTACTCAGATTTGAAAGAGTCTTTTATGTTGACAAAAAGTTTAGAAACCTCATCCTTGAGATCTATCCAATTATTAATTTGAATGCTCCAAAGTGAGGACTGATATCTCAGAAGAGTCATTAACTGCCTAAGGTGCATCAAAATGTTTTGGCTTTTTTTTTCTTCTTTTTTTTTTAATCCTCACCCGAGGACACCTTTCCATTTTTTGTTCAGATAGAGTGGGCGGGAGAGAGAGGAAGAGAGAGAGAGAAACATCGACACGAAAGGGACACACCAAGTGGCTGCCTCCCACATGACCCAACCGGGACCAGGGATAAACAGCAGCCGAGGTATGTGCCCCTAGCGGGAACCGAACCCGGGACTCTCTTGACCGCAGGCTGATGCTCTAACCGCTGAGCCAAACCGGCGAGGGAGGCTTTTTTTTTTTTTCTAATTCACTCGCATGCCCGTGGCGATACAAGAAGTCTTCAGTAAATTGAAGCGCTGGAGAGGAGAGTACTAACCACAATACACCTTTTTCAAGCTGGTCCACAGAAAAACCCATTTCTACCCTCAATTCCTGTGATTTATGGAATCTATATATTCTATACAAGGCTATTACCAAGGTCATAGCTGGATTAACCATAAGCAAAATTCAGGCCGTCCTTAGGTGGAACTCATTAATATAATAGATAAATAAGAAAAACTGGTATTTTTCTTATTGAGCAAACGGTTGTTAATATCACATATACAGTTACACACACACACACACAACATACCTGCCAGTGGGTCAGGCATTTATAGCCTATGATTTCCCAAACATTTTATTATACAAGAGAGATAATCAAGATACAAGGGCTGGTTCTAACTCTGAAGGGGCTGTCTTCAGAGACAGCAAATCAGATGGGATTATATCATCTGTCAAACCTGTCTGTGTGGAAATGGGGCCTTGGGAGCAGAATTAAATCACTAGGGTCAAAAGGTAAAGTGCATTCCCCAGCCAGAGGAGAGCTGGCTTATATGGACAGGAGTCCCCACCACTGATTACATCTCCCTGGCTGAACTGAAACACTGAAGATGTCTAGCCAGAGCAGAGCAGAGCCGATCAGTGCAGTGCAAACCAGACCTCTACTAGAGAGGGGCCTGGTCCCAGAGCCACCTGACCCCAAGGCTGCCTCACGGCCGAGCTGTATTCACAGCCATAGTGTACATATCACAATTGAGCTGTTTTGCACTGAAAAAAAAAAATCACTAGGGTTCACTGCCAAAGTATACTCTATGGTCATTTACTTGTATGGTCTAACAAGTATTTTGATATTTCCTAATAATTGTGGGAAAGCCATTTCTACCACAATGTTTTACCTACAAGAAAGGAGACAGATGGCGGAGTAGGTAAACGCGGTATCGCGTCCTCCCACAACCACATCAAAGTTACAACTAAACTACAGAACAATCATAATTCAAAACCACCTGAAATCAAGCTGAATGGAAGTCCTACAACTACGAAATTAAAGAAGAAGCCACATCGAGACTGATAGGAGGGGTGGAAGTGCTGACAGGCTGGTCCCACACCCACGTGTGGCGGATAAAAATCAGGAGGACACCTCGGCTGGGAAGGTCCTCCCTGAGGACTGAGGGGTCCCCGTCCCACACCAGGCACCCAGCTCAGGGTTCCAGTGCCAGGAAGAGAAGTCCCCATAACTTCTGGCTGGAAAAACCAGCGGGAACTGAGGCTGAGGAGGCTGGAGCCCCCGGCAGCTCCTCTTAAAGGGCCTGTGCAGGGACTTACTCGGACTCGCACCCTCCAGGTTCCAGCGTCAGGGAGGCAGCTTGAAAGGCGCCAGAGTCATATGGAGAAGAACTGAGATGTTTGGCATTGGAGCGAGGGCTGGAGAGGCAGCTTTCTCCTGGACAGACGTGCTATCAGAGGCTTTTGTTCATTTGGTGAGCCCTTTCCTGGGGTGGCAGACAGCCACCATATCTGGGACTCCAGCTACCTGGCTCACACTGTTTGCCCCGCCCTGGTGATTCCCTGAGGCCCCGCCCCACCCAACTTTCAGGCCCACCCAAGCTGTTGCCAGTTGCTTTACCATAGGATTGTCCTGTCTTGGATCCTGCTTCAGCTTTTCCTAAATTCTTTCAAACGAGCAGCATCTAGTCTCAGCTAGCCCCATACCTCTCATTAAGTAATACATAGAAATAAACACAGAGAGGCAGCCAAAATGAGGAGACAAAGAAACAGGTCCCAAATGAAAGAACAGAACAAAACTCTAGGAAGAGAACTAAGTGAAATGGAGTTAAGCAACCTAACAGATGCTGAGTTCAAAATACTGCCTATAAGGATGCTCAATGGACTTAGTGAGAACCTCAGTGAACTTAGTGAGGGCCTCAAGAGCATAACAAAGGACCAGTCAGAAATGAAGGAGGCACTGAAATAAAGAATAGTTTACACAGATTTAGTAGTAGAGTAGGTAAAGCCAAGAAGCAAAACATCAATTTGGAATATAAGGAAGCAAAAAACACCCAATCAGAACAGCAAAAAGAAAAAAGAATCCAAAAAAATGAGGATAGTGTAATGAGCCTCTGAAACAACTTCAAGCGTGCCAACATTTGCATCTTGGGGATGCCAGAAGGAGAAGAGAACAAGAAATCGAAAACCTATTTGAAACAATAATGGCAGAAAACTTCCCTAACTTGGTGAAGGAAACAGACATACAAGTCCAGGAAGCACAGAGAGTCCCAAACAAAATGAACCCCAAGAGGCCCACACCAAGACACATCATCATCAAAATGCAAAAGGTTAAAGACAAAGAGAGAATCTTAAAAGCAGTAAGAGAAAAGCAGTTAGTTACCTACAAGGGAGTTCCCATAAGACTGTCAGCTGATTTCTCAAAAGAAACTTTGCAGGCCAGAAGGGAGTGGCAAGAAATATTCAGAGTGATGAAAAGCAAGAACCTACAACCAAGATTACTCTATCCTGCAAAGCTGTCATTTAGAATTGATGGCCATATAAAGAGTTTCCCAGACAAGGAAAAGCTAAAGGAGTTCATCACCACCAAACCATTATTATATGAAATGTTGAAGGGTCTTCTTGAAGAAAAAGATAAGAAATTATGAACAAACAAAATGGCAATAAATGCATATCTATCAACAATTGAATCTACAAACAAAATGAATAAACAGAACAGAAACATTCTCATAGATACAGAGAACTTTTGTTGGTTACCAGATGGGTGGGGGCTAGGGGGATGGGTGAAAAAGGTGACGGGATTAAGAAGTACAAATTGGTTGTTAGACTGACAAACCTCAAAGGGAAGGGGGCTTGGGGGTGGGAAGAAATAAACCAAAGAACTTATATGTATATATGCATAACCAATGAACACAGACAACAGTGTGGGGAAAGGCAGGAGGGGGGGCAGGAATGGGAAGGAGGGAGGCAATGGGGGAAAAATGAGGAACATCTGTAATACATTCAACAATAAAGATAAGTTAAAAAAAAAAAAGGAGACAGATCATCGTGTTTCAGTCAAAGGGGCAGCAGGTAGGATGAGGAGAGATTTTCACGTGTTAGGAAGCAATATGGGAAATTCAAGAAAACGGAGAAAAGAAAGGAGACAAGATGAATTACGTAGAAGGGAACTACAGTGGCCACTCAAGAACATTATGGGCACACTGCCAACATTGCCTGAAGAAGAAAAGGTCTACCAATTACACAAGTGGGCATTCAGCTAAGGATTGTTGCTTATTCATTCTAATTAATGTCCCTTGATTATGTCCCTAAGGCCTGTGAATTCTAGGATTATGTCAGGAATCCAGCAAATTTATAAAATAAACAAGAAATTGTATCTATCCTTCACAGTACTGAGAAAACAAACTGGTTAAATAATTGATATTAAAAAAAAAACAATAAAGGGATAAATAAAGCACAGAGTTTAGCTATAGTAACAAAGTATATTTTATAACTATGACCAAAAAAGTATAAATAGATTATGGGCAATCACAATGTAAGAAAACTAAAAGGGTAAAGAGTAGCCCAGCTGGTGTGGCTCAGTGGTTGAACATCAACCCATGCACCAAGAGGTTGCCAGTTCACTCCCTGGTCAGGGCACATGCCCAGGTTGTGGGCCAGATCCTGGCGGGGAGGGGCATGCAAGAGGTAGCCAATCGATGTTTCTCTTTCTCTCTCCCTTTCTCTCTCTCTAAAATAAATAAAGAAAAAAAATTTTTTAATTAATAAAAGGGTAAAGAGTAGTTTTATCATAGAAATATGAAAAACATATGACAGTTTCTCTGGCAAAATTTAGTTGATCAGGTAGTAATTTAAAAAAAAAACAAACTATTTAAAATATGCTTAATTATAGTTGTGCCCAAAAGCAGCCAGCTGGGACTTATCATCTGAGTTGTCATTTCTATGATTCCTTAAAACATAGGTCATGCTATCTTGTCCACTATAATACCTACGTGAAGTTAGATGAATCTAGACTCTTGTACGTCTTCAAAACCAATAAAAAATAATCTCTTTAATAATTGGTGTTGGTAACACTGGATAACCACATGTAAAAGAGTGGAGTCAGACCCCTTTCTTATACCACAAATAAGCTTATTAAAAATGGGCAGAGGGCCCTGGCCGGTTTGGCTCAGCGGTTAAAGCGTCAGCCTGCTGTCCGGAGAGACCCGGGTTCGGTTCCCGCTAAGGGCACGTACCTCGGTTGCGGTTTGTCCCCGGCCCTGGTTGGTCGTGCGGGTGGCAACCACTCGATGTGGCCCTTTCACGTCGATGTTTCTCTTCCTCTCTCTCCCTCCTACTCTGTCTGAACAAAAAAAAAAATGAAAAAATGTCCTCAGGGGAGGATAAAAAAAAAAAAAAATGGGCAGAGGACCTGAGGAGGCATCTATCCAAAGAAGACACATATATAGTCAACATGTAAATAAAAAGGTGTTCAACATCACTAATTATCAGGGAAATGCAAATCAAAACCTTAATGCTGTATCTCCTCACATCGGTTAGAATGACTATTATCAAAAAGACAGAGATAACAAGTGTTGGTGAGGATGTAAAAAAAGGGGGGGGGAACTTGTACACTGTTGGGGGCAATATAAATTGGTTCAAACCCTATGGGAAACGGTAAGAAGATTCTTCATAAAATTGAAAATAGTACTATTGTATGATTCAGCAATCCTACTTCTGAGTATGTATCTGAAGGAAAGTGGGTCATTATTCAAAGAGATATCTGCACTCCCATGTTCATTGCAGCTTGTTTCCACAATAGCCACAATGTGGAAACACATAAGTGTCAATGGACATATGTATATATGTAATGCATATCACATGATACATATATAATACATACATAAAGATAACATGATATACATATATACCCAATGGAATATTATTCTGCCATACAAAAAAATAAAAAAAATAAAATCCTGCTATTTTCAACAATACAAATGGACCTTAGGGGCGTTATGCTAAGTGAAATAAATCTGACCAAGAAAAATATGGTAAAATCTCATTTATATGTGGATTCTTCAAAAGCCAAACTCAGAGAAAGAGCAGAAATGTGGTTGCCAGGCTGTGAGGAGCGGGGGAAATGGGGAAAGGTCGGTCAGATGTTCTGAGCTCCCAGAGAAGGTAAGTTTGGGCATCTAATGTACATCCCGATGACTGTAGGTAACCGTGCTGTGTCATACAGTATATTTAAAGTTTCTTCAGAGAGCAAATCATAAGTGTTCTCACCACACAGACACACAAAGGGAATTACGTGAGGTGTTTGGAGTGTTAATTAACCTTACTATGGTAATCGCTTCACAATATATATGTGTTTATCAAAATACCATGTTAAGCACCTTAACATTACATAATATTATGTCAATTATATCTCTGTAAAACTAAAAAAATAAATAAATAAAATTGCAAACTCTCTCAGCACTACCTGTCCTGCCCTCAGCTAGATTTCATCTCTGTCCAGCAGCTGCTGGTTACTATTGCTGGCCTTCTCCAATAAGGGCTGTTTTTTATTTACATTTACCTGTGTTGTTTTTACCTATCTTTTTACTTTTCACACTAATAATCCATGAAAATTCATTTAAGAAGATAAATTCTATGTTGTGTCTATTTCTACACTATGAGTTTATAACTACCTCTTATTTTACTATGACAACTTTCAAAATTATTTATTTAGAAAAGTAAGTGCCCTGAAAACCCAACTTTGTTTTTATCAGTAAAATAAAAATTGTGAATAGTAATTATTTTGTTGCTGTGATATATTTTGTTTATTGATTGGTCCTCAGCCTTCTTCATGCCACTTTCTGTGATACAGGGTGAAATGAAATGTTCTTTCTCCAGAATACTTTTCACCTAGTGGTGGTGATATGAGGTTCTTATCTGAATTAAAGCTGATGCTGCTATCTGAATTAAGTATGAAAGGAAAAAAGAAAAAAAAACCTTACAATAGGGGAATAATTAAATAAATTATAGAATACTTAAACATAATAACCCAATAAATTGATGAGAACAACAATTCCTATCATGTGAAATATGTGGATTTTAATGTAGGGAGATTAAATATGGACATACAGTAAAATATGTAGTGTATGTCTTACGAGATTAAGGATGATTTTATTTTTCTTTTTACCTTTTGGTATGTTTTCTTATTGAGAAAATATGACATTCGCATAAATAAGCAAACAAACAGAATTCTTTTTATGCATCAAGCAAACCAAATTTGTTTGAAATGCAACAGCAGCCATGCTGAACTGACTGTGGAACGATGAAGGAACCCTCTGTTGGTGTGCTGCAACAGGAATCACATTCAGCCACCGCCAATTTTTATTTAAATTTTAAAACTCACAGAAAATAAGCAAGATCATAAAAAAATTGAAGTTTTGGAGAACAGTTTAAAAATATGAAATTCTGTTTAATAAACCCAATATATCTTTATTTTTACAAGCAAGAATGACAAGACCTACAAACCGTCACTTCTGCGTTATTGCAAGGGAAGCATAGCAAGCCATTGGAAAAAAAATCTATTGGAGCTCATGGGAAGTAACAATATATAAGTATCAATCATTGGAAAATAGAGAATAGCAGACATATCATAAGAACATGTATTATGTAAGAAGTTGAGAGAAAGAAAAAGCAAGAAAACAATGAACCAATGAGATAGACACAGAAATTAATCAAAGTGGCAAAGCAATTTCAACTTCTAATCAAACAGCAGACATTGTATATAAACACAGTCTGAAAGGGGCTGTAGGTTACAGATTGGATTTTTTCTGCACTGATAATTAAAATCAGTTGTTATGGTGATTACCAGACAAAAAGGTGGGTGGGGGAGGTAGAAGAGGGTAAAGCAGGGATAAATGGTGACTGAAGGAGACTTGACTTGGGGTGATGAATACACAATACAATATTACAGATGATGTATTATAGAATTGTACACCTGAAAACTATATGATTTTATTAACCAATGTCACCCCAATAAATTCTATAGAAAAGATAAAAAATAAATCAGTAGAAAATATGTTGTCACATTAGCATCAGTATTTCCTTTTTTTTTAATCCTTACCTGAGGACACTTTTTGCATTCATAGAGCGAGAGAGAGAGGGAGGAAGAGAGAGAGAGCGAAGAAACATTGGTGTGAGAGAGACACATTGACTGGCTGCCACCCACACAACCCCAACAGGGGCAGGGGACAAACTGCAACCGAGGTACTTGCCCTTAGCGGGAACTGAACCCGGGTCTCTCCAGACTGCGGGCTGACGCTCTAACCGCTGAGCCAAACCGGCCAGGGCAGCAACAGTATTTCTTTAAACAAGCACCAATAGATGTATTATTGATTATCAGTGAGCAAAATGCTATAGAGTACATATTAGAAGAGAGTTCATAAAATAAATACAAATACCAAGAATAAATTTATAATTTCTTTTTGTTTATATCTTTGTTATACATGCTTTAAAATTTTGTTTTTATATCTTACAAAATTTTATCAAAATGGGCTTTAACTCATATATCAATGCATAAACCATGGAGATTACATATACATTAGTTATGAATTATATATAATGCATTAAATATATTTTTAATGCGCATAAGCTGTGAACTGAGACAAATTTGGGTTTCAATGATACTTCTGCCTCTTGCTACTTTCAACAGTATTAACCATGGGCAAGTAATCCGTCTCATTTTCTCAGTTGCAAAATGATGATAATAATAGAAATCTTTCACATTGTTTGAGTAAGAGCGAAGTTAAATAATTTAATGAATACAAGATACTTAGCACAGTGTTCACTGCAAGGGACTCAATCAATGCTAAGGGTTAGATTTATTGACCTTTCATTACATTGTAATCCTCATAATATCTGTTAAGTGCTATTATTCCCTCATTTACAGATTAGGAAGGAAAGAATGAGAACAAAAATTGATTTGCTCTATTGGATAATGTCTTTCAACTTCCCAGAGGCCACAATTATTTTTTTTTAAAGGGGGAGAGCAGGGGTAAAATAAAAACAATTTTTTTTCATTTTCAAGGGGATCTAGAGAGAATAAATTCTTGTACAAACCATACTATCTGAATTGATAGTAAGAAACTGCCAGATAATATTAAGAGAGCTTTATTTTTATATATTTTACAACAATTATATAGCATACATTGCTACTGTAAAGAAAATATACAAAGTCTTTAGTTTTGAACTTGTATACACACCATTTTAGCTGGCTTGACAATTTTAGAATTACTTTCCTTTTTCTCTTATAGCCTGTAATCAGATTGAGTGTGTACAGGTGAAGGTAGACACTCACACATACACACACACACAGTGGGACAGGCAAACAGAAACACACACACTGTGCAGTCTGTATACTACCTTGACTTAATGCTCTGTCATTAACAAACAACATCCAGCTTTTTAATGATATTGGGAATGATGATGAAATAACACTGTCAGATGAGTCAGCCATAGTGTATATTTTTGAACAGGATGAATATTGAATGACTTGAACAGTGTAAAAGAAAATAGAAATGCTCAGTAACGAATGCATCACACACAAAAAGTGAAAAAACTAAACCTCACCTGAAATCACTCCAGTAACCCTTTTCTCTGCATAGACATGTGGTTTGAAACAAAAATTCAGGCATTTTTAACTGTCATTCCGACTGGAAACATAGCCAAGTATGTGAAGATCCTCTAATTCTTACAGATTATCTGTTTAGACTGTTTGGAATGGGTAGTTTGAAAAAACAGTTTGCTATAGTTAAAGAAATATATACACTTTGGTAAAAATTTAAGACTAAATGCATATATATCCATAATCCATGGGCACAGACAGTAGTGTGGTGAAGGGGGGGGGGCAGGAGCAGAGTGGAGGGGGTCATTGAGGGAAAAAGGGGGCATCTGTAATACTTTCAACAATAAAAATAAATTGTAAAAAGAGAAAAACAAACTCTGATATGACCTCTTGAAAAACAGGTGTAAAATATGTTTTAAACATTCTATAACCAAATATATGATATTTTAAAAAATTGGGACTAAATGAAATATGTAATAGCTGGCACTTTGAACTTGGAAATATAAGAGTTGGTCTTTGTTTAGAAGGAATTTTTGGTAAGACAGCAAAAATAGTTCTTATGTTACATATCCTATTTTCCGAAAAGAAATTCTGAAATAACAGACAGAGTGACAACTAATTTTCACATCTGTCTTATCAACTAACTTAACAAGAAATAATTTCATTTCTATGGATAGAAATGTGAATGTCCCAATTTGTGACATAAAAGGGTCTACTTTTCAGATATTCATATTTTATAAATCATATACATTATCTAAAAATAATGTATTCTACTATCATATCTTTAAGTATTTTTGCATATTGTCATATATTAAAATTGGGTACATACCACTGAAAGATACATTACATGGCATTCATTCACTTTACCAAAAGTCATGCCCATAAAGAATGAAGGCTTGAGATAATTATTTTAAAAAACATAATACCTTTAACCACTCTAAAGAGATCACAATTTGATTTATATCCACTTTTTTGTAAGATAATATTAATATACTAGCTTTATGAAGTCAGAGATACTGAGCTAATTTGTTCATGGAATTATATAGTTCCAAATGAATAACCGATTGTGTATATGGTTTTATTATAATTGTACCACAAATGTAAGCATTTTTTGTAAGATAAACTGCTTTTACTCATAAAATATGTTCCCTCCCTTTTTCCATTCAAAATACACTAACCTTGTCCTAAAGTTCGTAGGATGAGGATGTCCATCATATAAGGATAAGTAGTCGTATTCTTCTTCTAGAGCAAATGACTGAAAAACAATTTGTATTCTATTTCTTTCTTCTGCTATTATTACCCATGTACAGTTTGCACCATTTGGATATCCATATGGAAAACCAGGGCTTTCTATAGTGCCATTAAGTCCTTTTAAAGTTCCACCACATGTATAAATAAATCCTGCAACAAAAAAACAAATAAACAGACATTAACATTATATAAAACAAGAATAATCCATATATTTTCTTGTTTTCCCATGACCCATGCTACAATAAATTTATAAATGACAATTTTAGAACTATGTAAATTATCTACTTCTTAAATGGTAAAACATAACTAGCAAAATACCAGAAGACTTGTCATTTATCATACATATTGTGTTTGGTAATTTTAAATCAGTATATGAAATGAAGTCTTCCACATTTCTGATTTATCATCTATTACATGATTCAACAGACAAACACCATACTAGAACATGATATCCTCCCTGAGGTAGTTTTCAATCTAATTTTGGATACTCATAAACAACGTTGCTGAAAAAGGTGAAGGGATTAAGAACTACAAATTGGTAGTCACAAAATAGTCCCAGGGAATTAAAGTACAGTTTAGGGAATATAGTTAATAATATTGTAGTAACTGTGTGTGGAGCCAGGTAGGTACTTGAAATATCAGGGGACTGCATTGTAAAGTATATGATTGTCTAACCGCTATCCTGTACACCTGAAACTAATATAAAATAACATTGAATATAAACTAGAATTGAAAAATAAAATAAAATTAATGCTTTTAGTCTGTATTTTGGATATTAAGAAATTAACTCCACTTTTTCTTGATAAAGCACAATAACTCTTTTGGGTGTCCATATTTGTACCATCCACCCATGTACTTTAGGATAGTCTGTCCCACACTGATTCTAGCAGACTCAGACCTTAAAAAAAAAAAAAAAAATCAATGTAGTTGCTCTGTTGGAAACCAGAGTATTTGGTCCCAAATGGACACAATCCTAATTTAACTGCAACAAGTAAAACCTGAATTTGGAGAGAAAATATTTTGAAAAAACTGAATCCCGGGCAACTGTCATCAGCCATCCTATAAACTTCCATACCAGTTCTACATGAGGTCTAAGTTACTGAGAGCTTGACTCTTGGAGATACTTAGAAAACTTACCATGCTTCCTGATTGATTGATGATTGATTGATTGATGAGAATTTAATATGCTATAGTCATGCTGTGTAATATAAACCCTAAGATTTATGTTCTGATGAGAACTCTGTACCTCAATATTATTTCCACATTTTGGGTTATCCATGAAGCTTACGTTCCATGAAGGTGTCAGTCAGATACCAAGCTAACTTCAGGGAGAGGAAATTAGCTAGTTTCGCTAATATAAGAAGCCACACTACCCAAAGCTTCTGTGTTTGGAACTAGATGTACAAAACTTGGGTTTCCTCTCTCTGAGAAGAAATGAGTTTATGTTTTCTAAGTGTGGATATTTTTTTAAAGTGTAAAGACATGGAAACAACTGAAGTGCCCTTCTATAGATGATTGGATAAAGAAGATATGGTACATGTATACAATACAATACTGCTCAGCCATAAGAGAAGATGAAATACTACCATTTGCAATGAAATGGATGGATCTTGAGAATATCATGCTAAGCAAAATGCCAGACAGAAAAAGTTAAGAACCATGATTTTACTCATTTGTGAGATATAAAACTGAAAGTAAAAAATGAGTAAACAAGAAAAGCAAACAAAAACTCAGAGACACACAACAATGTGATAGTTACCAGAGGGAAGGGGATAGTAAAGGGTATAGGGGGTCAAATATATGGTGACAAATAGAGATTTGACTTTGGGTGGCGGGCACACACTGCAATAAACAGATCATGTATCGGAATCATACACTTGAAACCTATATACTCTTATTAACCAAGATCACCCCAATAAACTTAAATTTAAAAAATGAAACAATAACAAAGATAAAAGTGTGAAGATCCTTGCAAGAAAGATGGGAAACCAGAGTTGTAGATTGTGTCAGACAGAGGCTGATTGGGGATGTTGTACATTATTTCCACACTCTCTTCGTAAGAGTACCTTTCTTTTGCTAGTGGGGCCTCTTCTCTACCAAACAGTTGTGTGCTTTAGAGAAACTGACAATACTGACTACTGGTGAGGCCTATGGCTGGGGACTGGATTAATCAGTATAATCCCCTCCTCCTAGCCCAGTAACTTCAGGAATCTACTTCAGTTACCTCCATATATGGCAAAGTTCTAAGCCTTGGATATTCATTACGTGATACGAACCACAGGTCTTGTGATTATTTTGCCTTTTTAAAAACGTGCTGAGAAGTTGAATAAGGTACAAGTTTCTAAAAATCAGTATTTGTATATGTACATGTATTTTGGCCCAAGCACCAAATGTCAAAAAGGACATTTTATTATTTTCAAAGTAAAAAAAGGGAAAGGTCCCTTTTAAATTGCTTCTTGCAGAGCAATTACTTTGAAGCCTTAGGTTAATTAGCTATCACCCATTTCTATTAGTTTTCTGCCTGAACAGTTTCCAATTTGAACTTCATAACTAAATGCAAGCATGAATCCCTTCATCTGCAAACTGATCTATGGGCTGTTTTATATATTCTTAAGTCCCATAACCCTGACAGTTTTAGAAAAAGGACATATGTCCTAAAATAACATGCTCAGTTTTGTCCACTAATTCTTCAAGGGCCTGTTGATTCATGCCTTTCAATTATTTTCCTTTTTTTATTCTCCAGGCAAACTAGGAATTGCACGTATTTCAAAGCTTTCTTATCTGTATTCTCCATTTCATTTTCATTTTTGTTGATATCTAAGTTTGTATGATGAACAACACATTATTCATAATAACAAAGTACATTTTTCCAACAAAAAATAATCAGAAATAGAGTTTTTTAAACTAAACTAAAATAAAATCTCCTCTCATTTACTTATGCTTCACAAGGTTAGTCACCGTTGTAAACTTAGTGCTTATCATTCCAGGCCACCTTTGGGTATAATATGTGATTTCTAAATATTTCTCACACTCTGTAACTCATCTTTACATTTTTTTTTTTTTTGAAAGAGAGGAAGGGAAAGGGAGAGAGAGATAGAAACATCTATGAAAGATCGGCTGCCTCCTGCATACCTCCTACTGGAGATTGAGCCCAAAACCCAGACATATACCCTGACCAGGAATCAAACCAGTGACGTCTTGGTGCATGGCAGGACACTCAACCAACTTAGCCACACCGGCCTGACCATCTTTTCATCTTCTCAATATGGTGTTTGGCAGGACAACAATTTTTACTTTTGATGTTCACTTTATCACTGTTTTCTTTTATGAATCTTGCTTTGGTATAAAGACTAGAATTTTTGTTGCCTAGTCCTAGATTCTAAAGATGCTCTCCTACTTGTTTTTCTAAAAGTTTAATAGTTTTTGCCTTCACAATTAAATTGTGATCCATTTTTAGTGAATTTTTGTATAATACATCAGACTTAGGTCAATGTTAATTTTTTTTTTTTTTTGCCTTTGGATATCTCAGTGCTACAGCATCATTTACTGACATGTCTATTTTTTTTTTTTTTCATTATTGATCTTACAGAGAGGAAGGGTGAGGGAGAGAGAGATGGAAACATCTATGAGAGAGAACATCGACTGGCTGCCTCCTATATGCCCCCCACTGGGGATTTGGCCCACAACCTGGGCATGTGTCCTGACTGGGAATCAAACCAATGACTTCTTGGTGCATGGGTCGACGCTCAACCAGTGAGCCACACCAGCCGGGCTATTATTATTATTATTATTTTTATTGAAATGCTTTTACACCTTGCCAAAATAAGTTGGACATATTTGTGGTGGAGTTCTGTTCCATTGATGTTAAGTGTCTATCTCTTTGTCAATGCCACAGTCTTGATTCAACTACTTACATAATATGCTTTAAAATCAAATGTACTGATTCCTCCCAATGTATTATTATTTTTCAAAATTGTTTAGCTATTCTATTTCCTTTGCATTTCCATCTATATTTTTGAATAACCTTATCTACATTTATAGAAAATCTTGCTGATATTAAATCTTCTTGAGGAAAATTGATATCTTTACAATATATCTCTCCATTTATTTAGATTTTCTTTGATTTCTTTCATCTCTCTTGTGTAATTTTCTGCATGTTGTTTTAGAGTCAAACCTAAGTATTTCATTTTTTCTTAGTGAGTGTAAATGATACTGTAATATTGATTTAGATACCCACATATTCATTGCTAGTATATGGAAATAACAATTGATTTTTAAATGCTTATTCTGTATCTGTGACCTGGCAGAACTCACTTATCAAATCTATGAATCTAGGATTTTCTACATAGCCAATCATGACATCTGTACCTGGGACCTGGGGGCAGCTTCATTGCTTTCTTTCCAATCTGTATATATTTTATATTATTTTCTTGCATTAGGACCATATGATTTTTCTTCTTTAATCTCTTAAGATGTGAATTGTATTCATTTAGTTTTAAATATAGAAAAATTCTTTAATTTTCACAATAAAACCTACTTGGCATTGCTTACATAATTATATTTTATATGTTGTTGAATTCTATTTGCTAATATTTTTGATAAGAGTTTTTGCATCTGCATTCATGAGGGATATTGATATATCATTGTATTTATGTACTGTGTTTATCTAGTTTTGATATTGACTAGTATCATATTTATAAAAATGAATTAGAAAGTAGTACTCTGCCTCTTATTTCTGGAAAATATTGTGTAAATTTGATGTTAAATCTTCTTCAAATATTTGGTAGATTTGTTCAATGAAACCATCTGGGGTAGGAGGTGTCTTTTTAGGAGGTTTATAATTATGAATTCTACTTCTTTAATAGTCACAGGGCCAGGGCTATTTAAATTACTTATTTCATATCAGGTGATGTGTGTATGTGTGTGTTTAAGGAACGGGTGTATTTTGTCTAGGTTGACAAATAGATGCATATGGAACTGTTCCTAGTATGTTTTCACTATCCTGTTCATGTCTGTTGGGTCTATGATGTATCCTCTCTTTTATTACTAGTATTGGTAAGGTGTGTTTTTTTCTCTCTTTTTTTGGGGGGGGGCAGTCTTGCTAGTGGTTTTTCACATTTATTGATTGTTTCAAGGAACCAAGTTTTTGTTTCATTGATTGTATTCTTTATTGTTTTCTCTCTTCTGTTTTCAATTTTTTAGCTTCTATTTTGAATTTAGCTTTTCTTCCCTTTTCTTTCTTTTTTTTATTGTTGTTGTTCTTAATGTGGGAGCTTAAATTATTAACTTGATATTTTTATCCTTTTCTAATGTATACATTCAGTATTATAAAATATCTCAGTACTACTTTAGTTATGTCTCTAAAATTTGAAGAGTTACATTTTTATTTTTATTCAGTTTAATGTATTTTTTATCTTTTGAATCTTCCTTTCAACCCATGGCTATTAGAAAAGTGAGTTGTTAAGCTTCCAAATGTTTGGAGATTTTTCTGTTAACTTTATGCTATTGATTTCTAGCCTGATTCCATTTAACACACTATGGATGATTTCAACTGAAATTTGTTTAAGTTTTATTACTCAGGAAATGGTCAATCTTAGTATATGTTCCTTGGCTACTTGGAAAGAATCCAATATTGTAAGAGTGTTCTATAACTGTTAATCATATCTTATTGGTCAGTGGTATTGAGTTCTTTTCTATCCTTACTGACTTCCACCTATAGCTAAGGTATCTGTTCTCTCTGGCTGTTTATAAGTCATTTTTTGTGTTCTGTTTTCAATTTAATTATGATGTATATGACTTGGATTTCTTTGGGCCTACCCAGTTTGGAATTTACTTGGCTTTTTTCATCTCTAAATTTGTGTCTCCTGCCAAATAAGGAAGTTTTCATTTATTATATCCTAATGTACATCATTAGCCCTATTCTCTCTCCTTTAATGACTCCAATGACATGCATGTTGATCATTTATTTTAGTCCCACTTGATACTCTATTCATTTTAATATTTTTAGTCTTCTTTCTTTCTGTCCTTGTAATTCTGTGGTAGATGCCAGAATGCCAGATAGTAAAGGGCTCATTTCACAGCCACTTGGAATGCAGCTGAAGGATTGTTCTTAGCTGTAGATCCCCTTTGGAGATTGCCATTGCTAAGAAAACTACCTAGTCCAAAGTCATACCTTCTTCCAGGGCAGCCCACATGTAGGGACTGGTAAATGTGAGTATATGAAAGCATGAATCATTTACTCCAACCCAGAACTTCCTAAAATGATACTCCTGCTCCAAGGTTTCCTGTGAGATTGACAGAATTCTTTAGTGGGATGAAATAACAGCTCAACTTCTCTCTCTACCCAATGTTTTTCCCTCCCACAGGTATTGATCCAAAGAACAATCACCAAGAAACATCAACAATCCCCAAGAAACAGAACCTGTTTCCTGATGCCCAATCCTTTCTATACACTATCAACAGAGACATCCTCCTAAAACAGAGCTGACCCTATGGAAAAATCCAAATAGAGTCCTTTGCATTTAATACAAGTTGTGTTTTTAGAGTTACCTCTCAAAACTTCTCTCATAAATGGCATTGAAACTCTCTCTCTCTTTTTTGTTTGTAAGTCTTGAACTATCTTGCTTCCATTACATTTTAACATATTGTTTTTCTTAAGTGAAATTTATGTTTCCTTCATTTTTGCTAAGACAAAATTTTAGGTCCTTCCATATCAATCTCAAGCCTTTACAAATATCAATTTTGATATTGTTAGTGGTACCCTAGAGAGTAAAATGTGTGTTCTTGATTATGAGGGTAAATTATAAATTAATACTCATTACTTCCTGAACAAAGTCAGGACATTAGAGCATTGTAAGTCCACCTCTGTCCCCTAATGTCTGTACTATTGTTTTTGTAGACTTTGTATACATATATTACAAACATCCAAAAGACACTATTATTGTCTTACTCAACATTCATTTAGATTTACCTACATCTTTACTCTTTTCATCATTTCAGTCCTTCCATTTAGGTTTAATTTTCTTCTATCTGAAAAATGTTCTCCAATATTTATTGTAGTACTTTAGTTCTAGCAACAAATACCTTTTGTTTGCTTTTTTCTTTTTTTCTTTTTCGGTTTTATCTATTTTTATAATTGTTTTTGATGGAAGGATGGTCCAATACAAGCTACTCTACCAGGGTCAGAAGTAGAAATTGCCCTGTGTTGCTTTAACTTTATTTCTTATAACAAACCATTTTCTTCCTTGTTACACAACAATCCTCTCGGTATCTATTTTCAACCAACGTACTTTTTCATTCTAGAAGCTTATGTCTAAACTATATTATAATATTCAACAAAAGTATTCATTTAGGCAAAAATAATTCAAAGAGAATTCAATAGTTCAAGGCACTATCATTCATTGAGCATGGGCAACTTCTTATCTCCAATCAAGTATTAAATAATAAAGTCATTGTGAGGAATACACAAGAAAATCATCACAAAGCACTGAAATTATAAAATGAATTTTAGTTATATGACAATAAATATTGATTTAATGATCTTATGGTTTTCTGTGGTTAAGAATACAAACAGGTATTATTTTCTCTACTGTTTATAGTGAATTTACAGCTTTGGGGTACCAGTGGAGAAATACAATATTTTGTGGTGTCTGACATTTAACTTGCTTTCCCACTATTTCTTCTTTATGACAAAATTAATATACTCTGAGCAATGAAATTCTCCCAGATTATTATATTTGGGGTTACTGTTAATTCCATCTCCCTTCTCCTCATACCTTACAAAATCCAAAGGTGTCTTATAGTCCCCCAGACATCTGCTGCCTGTCTTGTATATTGCCTGAACACATATATTAAAAAAAATTTTTTTTTGCAAGAAAGTGCTGAGCTGGAAAGAGTAGAGAAAATATTTCTATTTTAATAAAGTAACTGAAAGGCATTCAGGGTTGTATTTTCCAACATCTTCCTTTTGACATTTGCTTTTTCTCACTGCAGCCGCAATAATATGATTTTCCTTACCTTACACATGTTCACCTAGTGCTAATAACAATGCTTCTGTTTACTATCTTCTTCCACACCTCCCTGGTTCTTTCTTTAGGCCTAGAGTCACTATTTACTTTAGAAGAAATAGTACATCAAAAGGCAAGTAAAGGTGAAAATCAGGCTTTTTGTGATTCCAAAGAGCAGTTATAGCCCTTGGCACATCAACAAACAAATCACAAGGACTTCTGAATTCCCTTGCAGGCTTTCTTTCATGCACTGTTCAGAAAGCAAGAGTGTGAGTGACAGCTAAGATGATATTACCATTTTGGGAGACTCAATTCTGTGGATGACGTAGTACAGGGGAACAAAAGGAGGTGGAAGATAAATGGTTGCTGAATGGATTTTCACACCACTGAAAGTGTACTTTGCTTTAACGGTGGTGACAGTCCAGTTCCAACCTGCTGACAGATGGCTGCTAGCAAGAAGATATATTTGAGACTTACTGTCAAGATACAAGTTTTCATGTGAACCAAAGAACATTTTTCTAAAGAGTATTTCAAAGGATGATGAAAAAAGAGAAGTGATATTTAACACATACATTGTGAAAAGAATATCTGAGAGTCCAAAGCAGGGCCTAAGTTGACAAGGGGAAGATAACTAAATTTCCTAGGAGTGAATACCTCCAAGAAAAAAGTAAATCCTTAAGAAAAAGGGTTGGCGTTGGGCTTGGGCATTATGTGGATAAGAGAGCTCACTGAAAATGGCAAGTTACCAGATACGTACAACTGAGAAAGACCTTCACCTGAGGTTCTCTCAACAGAAAATTTAAAAAGAGGAAGAGGGAGAGTGAGGGTCATTGTAATGTGCCATGACCATAATATGCATTTAGTATGGACTGCTATCTATTCCTTGGACACTTAAAGATTAAGGGCCAGCATTAACTGATATGTGTGCATGGTGCTCTTCTAAATTGTGTAGCATGTATGAGCTTCACCTGCAGTTTTTAATCACAGCACATTGCTGCACCTACTATTGTTGTCTTCACTTTGCAGAAAAGGAAGCAGAAGCACAGCGAGTTTACATAATTTCTCAAGATCACACAGCTGTACCAGGTAGTAGACCTTTAAACCCATGGCCCTTGCTCTTACACATTTGGTGCAGCTCCCTGTATAAAAGATGAAGTCATTCTAAATGATGAGATGCCTCTCTTTACCAGGGACCACAGCTGTGGGAAGCAAGGGTGAGGACGAAGAGAGAGCTTATCAGTAATAAAACCAACCCTGGCTGTCAAAGGGGTTGGTGTTTCTGACAAGAGGAACAGTGGGGAGCTATACCCACATTGTCCTTACATTCAGTTAAAAAGGTTTTAATTTTCCAAGTACATAACATAAATGAACTGAAAAATTAGCCATATAATGCTCAAGGACACTGTTTTATTTGTGCTTTAATTCTTGCTTTTGTTTTGTTTTGATAGTTCTGGGGGGTGGTAGTGGTCATGATGTGTGTGAGTGTGTGTGTTTCAGGGTCATGTTTATTAAAGTTAGTCCTCTTCAATTGTAGGCTTACAGGTGTCATATAGATTTTTCAGTGTGTTTATGGATTGAACTACACTCATTTTAAGACCCTTAAACAATATAGAACAAATTCCATATGATTTTGCCTCCTTCAAATACATACTTTTCTATACAATTGTATAATACATTTATTAATTTCTGATCCTGAAGAGTGTTACTAGCTTACTCCTATTTGATTTAAAATATAGGAAGCCAAATTGGAATGACCATGAGGAATCAGTGAGAAGAGAAGAATGACAGACTTCTCTAGTCCTTCTAAAATAAAATAATTAACACCCACCCCCCCCAACCCCCACCAAATAAAAAGCTCCCACGAGCCTCACAATTACAATTTTTAGTCTAAGGTAGAGGGCTTCTTACTGCTCTCACAAAACCAGTAATTCTTCATCTTCCATCGTTTGTTTTATCTGCTTTGTCTACCAGTTTTTAACATTGACCAGAACATATGCCAAAGGGACATATAAACCACTCCTTTTAATGTTTTTAATGGGAAAATATTAGACTATAAAGAGATTTTTTCTCCCTAGGTGGGATGATTATAAAATTTATGTCTTAGAGCAAAAGAATTGCTAGCTCGTGACATTTTATCATCACTGTTGAAACTGGAGATCAAGGAATGGCATAGATGCTTAATGCATTTATAGAGATATCTAAGTCATATATCTCAAGAATATTTTATGGGCATATGCAAAAGAAAAATAATTTTTATATACCTATATTAAATTGTCAGTCTGAGGAATAACGTGTTGTATAAACATTTATAAGTTACCATATACCCTTAAATGTATTATCTATTTCAAAGAAGATAATTATTAGAGAAAAGAGATTATCTTTCCAGAGATGATCTGCAAAATGGGTCAGCGCCAATGGTGCAGTAGAGTTGAAAGTCTCCAAATACTTCCTTTCATCCCTATATCCTCATGTTACTCCTCCCATCAGAAAGTGAAACCTATCTTTCCTCCTTGAATCGGGGTAGGCTGTATGGATTGCTTTTCCCAGTAGAATGCAGCTGAAGTAAGTCTGTGCCAGTTCTAGGACTAGCTCTTGGGAAGCCTGACAGTTTCCATTCCAGTCTTAGAGCCTTGGCCCACCATGCCATATATCAAATTCCTTGCAGAAGAGAGAGATACAGCCAGCCACAGGCTATTCAGTGACCCCAGAAGATGTCCAGGACATGTGTGTAAAGCCATTTTCAATGGTGTAGTCCTAACTGGGGTCCTAGGTAAAACAGACCAGACAACACCAGAGTGACCCCTGGTAGCACCATATAGAAGAGAAGAACCATTCAGCTGAGCCCAGACAGCCCAGAGAATGGTGAGAGATAAAACATCATTGTTGTTTTAAGCCACTACGTTTTGGGTATGGTTTCTTTTCCAGCTTTAGATAACTGAAACATGTCAAAAACTAAGAGACAATAACTAAACAGAAAAAATTAACTTCAAACTCTTCTTAGAAGTTCCAGACCTCAAAATCAAGATATTTCTCCAAAGACAACATGATAAGAACTGTTAGTATAAATTAAGAAAAAATTCTATTTCAGGAGTGAACAATTAGTATTTAATGAACTTAAACAAGTCACTTGAATTCATTGAGAAGTGATGTCTAATTGAATGCCGAGTATTTGTCACTCTCTTTTAAAATTTATATAAGTCACTTTTTAAATGTCACTTAAAGCTATTCCCTTCTTTTCAACCTCACTTATACGGTAAAGATCAGACCCTTCCCTTCTCTCAGGAATTAGTAGGAGCCCTTATTCCCCATACCTCCTGTTTACCTCTTCTCCGATTTATTTGTAATTCCTAATTTGCTGCTTTCTAAAATGTAGATAAAATCACACCTAACCTAATAGTCTTTATATTCTTCAATGGCTTTCCATTATCTTAAGAATGAATTTCATATCTGTGGCGTGATTTTCCGGTCCTCTAGTATCTGACTCTTGTCACCACCACCCCCAATTTGTGTCACCCCTCTCATTTAAACCAAGTCTTCTGTCATATTAAGCCTCCAGGCCTTTGCATCTGCTCTTACCTCTCCCTATTTTCTCCTGTAAACCTGATTTCTATGTTAAAAAATAAATATGAAACAAAACACCTTTTGGCAGGCAATGCCCTGCACTCAAATCTGAACCGTTTACCTTTAAACAACTATGTCACTCGGCATATGTACTCTAGCTGCACTGACCACACTCCATTAGCATGCTTCCTAAGTACTGGAAGACGGCTCTTGGTTCTTGTTCCCAGCACCTAGCTTAGTGCCAAGAATGTTAGCGAACGCAATGCTTGTTGGATGCGTAAGTGAATAATAAATGAAATGGATAACGCATGTGAAAGTACTATATAAAGTTAGAAGTGCATTGCAAATATTATTGGATATTTCATAGCAGACTATAAAAATAGTTTCTATAAGAACAGACTGAAACCAAGAATATATCTGGGGGACAGTGGGAAGTGATTACATATACATACAATAGAAGTAGCCTGAAGGTTGCCTGTAAAATAAATATAAATATAAAATGCATTTATTTTATATATATTTGCCTATAAAAGGAATAAAAATAATGTTACACTGTTACTTAAAGCCACAAGGAAATAATGAAAAGAAAAATTAATGTAAGGACTGGTAAGTGATCTTTTACCTTATATTGTACTTGTCAAAAAAATAAATAAATAATTTACTATTTGGTCATGGCAGTTTTAAAAATGATTTGGGGAAAATGAAGATAAAGATAAATTAATTATATTGGCTAGAATTAGAAGCATGTACTTAAATTAAGCAATATTTTATTTAGTCACGAATTAAATTTATTTATTATTAAAATGAGATAATATTGCATGCAATTATTGAGTGATCCATAAACTCCAGGCATTGTACTAAGTATTTTGCAGACATCATCACATTTAATTCTTAGAAAAACCTATGAGACAAGGATTAGTATCCTCCTTCTAAATATGGAAATTAAATGTGTGCATGTTAACACTGTTAATAAATGGCAGAACCGTTGCCAGGTTTCTGGTTTAAACCCATAGTTTCCTGTCATCAATGAGAACAGAAGACAGAATAAAAGTGTAGAATTTCCTGAATACAAAAATTTCATTTAGGAAAACTACCATTTCTCTTCAATTGCTTAATAATTTTTATTTGTTGAAGAAATACTGTCTGGCTGATGTGGCTCAGCGGTTGAGTGTTGACCCATGCACCAAGAGGTCTCCAGTTCGATTCCCGGTCAGGGCACATGCCCAGGTTGTGGGCCAAATCCCCAGTGGGGGGCATGCAGGAAGCGGCCAGTTGATGTTCTCTGTCACCGATATTTCTATCTCTCCCTCTCACTTCCTCTCTGTCTCTAAAATCAATAAAGGAAAAAAATAAATAAATACTAATCCTGCCCAGCGGTGTGGCTCACTGGTTGAGCATCAACCCATGCACCAAGAGGTCTCTGGTTCGATTCCTGGTCAGGACGCATGCCCAGGTTGTGGGCCCGATCCCTAGTGGGGAGCATGCAGGAGGCAGCCAATGGATGTTCTCTCTCATCGAGGTTTCCATCTCTCTCTCCCTCCCCCTTCCCCTCTCTCTAAAATCAATAAAGAAAAAAAAAAGAAGAAGAAGAAGAAGAAGAAAGAAACACAACACTAATCCTTTTAGCACCATGGCTTTGCTTTAGCTCTAGCTTCCATGAATGTCTGTCACTTCATAAGTCACATTCCTTAGACATAACAGATGCTTCTAACATATTCTACAATTTGCTACTTGCCATTGAATTGCCATACAAAAACACCTGTGTAGAGGGCTGAACAGTGTCCCTTCAAAACAGATATTTCCACCCTCAGAATGTGACATTATTTGGAATTAGTGCATTTGCAGATATAATTAATATAAGCATCTCAAGATGAGGACATCCTGTATTAAGTGAGGCCCTAACTCCAATGACAGGTATCCTTATATGAGAGAAACGAAGACACAGAGACACAGAGAAGGCCACGTAAAGATGGAGGCAGAGAGATGCTCTCACAAGCAACACAGGGCATAGCATGCCAGACCTGTAGAGGCATGGAAGGATTCTCCCTTAGAGCCTTTGGAGTCCTGCCAGTCCTGCCAACACTTCAGTTTTAGACTTCTAGTCCCCAGAAATGGGAGAGAATGAATGTCTGTTGTTTTAAACTGCTAAGTGTATTGTAATTGTTACTGCAGCCCTAGAAAACTAATAGAGCACCTATTTCCCATTTCTGCACACCTGCCAAAGGCAGTGTTACGCCTCAGGCAAAAACAGCACCTGAAATCCTTAGTTGTTTACATGCAGTGGTTAGTGAAGGCTCTCTTGAGGGGGAGACACTTAAGATTACATCAGGAGTATTTCAAACAGGAGGGAGCAGACAATAAGATGACTAGGAGGAATAGGCAACACAAAGACGGGAAAGGACTTCAGAGTGTTTGCAGGACAGAAAGGAGACCAGAGTGGCTCAAGGGCACTGGACAAGGAACACAGGACTTAGGTGGTTTGGGGGACGTAAAAAGAAGCCAGATCAGATGGTCTTTGTACAGCTTATTGAGGAATGTGCATTGCATTTTCAGTTCAATGGAAGGCTATAAAGTAATTTCATATTTTATGTGGAAGTGCAAAGGAGACCGAGTTGAAGAATGCATGATCCCAATTTGTGTTTTAATGTGGTGATATTCAATACAGACATTAGGAGAGCAAACCAGAAGCTAAAAGGGTGGGAGGAGGGACAGGAGGATACAGGCTTTTGCAGTTATCTAGGAGAGGTAACAGTGGGTTTTCCAGTAGTAGCAATGATCACTGAAACGTCTTTGAAGAATTTTGTGGAGGTCCTACTGCCCACACTGATAGATAAAGTGAAACATCAAATCTCTGCAGAGATACCAGAGAACATAAGAGGGTACAAATGCCAATAAGTTGGAATGCAGAGAATTAGGAAATGATCCTCAGCGGAAGATATATTTTATATGTGTGTGTGTGTGTGTGTGTGTGTGTGTGTGTGTGTGTGTGTGTGTGTGAAAAACAGTGGCCTATTAATTTAAACATTTTTTTTTCATGTGAATGTGGGAAACAGAGGTTGCAGGGAGAAGGGTGAAGTATTTTTGTTCTAAACGTTCTTCTAACAAGACCGATTTGTAGTAGAGCTCTGTTTACATCCCTTTGACTATAAAGAATAGTAATAATGTACAACACTGAAACCCTAAATTATTCAATTGCCTCAAATTTGTTGACCTCACATTCTTTTTCTGTGTGCCTGTTTTAGGACCATTTTCCGCAATCAAGACATTTTTAGATTTGTTTCAAATTTGGCATTCTTTCATTCAAAGTGAGTTTATTCAAAACTTTTTCTACTTCACTCCTAGAAATATTTTTGCCTTTCTCACCAGTTCTACACAGGGAGCTTATAAGTGTTCTCTTAAAGTGAATTCACTTTGTAGGCCAAGTTTCTTATCAGTTTTTCACACTTACTACAGAGGACATTTTTCCACCCCCTGAATCATGTAATGGTTCTCTCTATAAATAGTATTCTGTATTTTGAGTCAAGCTATTCTATTTTTAAAAATCGCTGGCTGGAGTATACCTTTGAAGAATTACTTCATTTTTAAAAGGTATTCCATATTTTTCTGCTTGTCTCAGTGGCCTACTTTCCTTTTTAAAACTCTCTACTAACTAGTTTCTCTTGTCTCCTAGCTTTCTCACATTATCTGCTTTGCTTGTAGCAAAACATTCTAGTTGGTTGTTATCTTTAAGAAAGAAATACAATGCTATAAATATCCTTAGGTTGTCCTTTGCACGTATGTGAAGCACCTATTTAAGTTCATGAAAGACCACTGTATGTATATGAAAGGAGATGCCAGGTGTAATCGGAACACAGTGTGTCAAAGAGAGTTCAAAGGTCTCCTTGACTTCTGCCTTTGACATAGTACTCTCATTCCTGGAGCATGAGATAATTGCAACAGGGCACTTTTCAAAATTAACCAATTAGTTTTGCACTCTTAAATGTGAATGCCTGAATGAACTCTTTTAAAAAGGTGTTTTTAAGTTAGAGAAAAGTGTTTCAACAAGAATTTATTTACTCTATCTTGGGGACTCTCCTTGAAGTTTCAAGGAAAATGCCTAAAATAAATCACAGAGTTAATTTCTGAAAAAAAGTCGTATAGATTAAGAATGGAACTAAAGTATGAAGGGTTTACATAAGTTAATGAATGATACTGGTGGATCCTGCTAAACATGAATTCTTAAAAAATATATTTCCCCCAGGGGATGGAGGGCTATTTGCCAATATAACATAGCATAAAAAATGTTTTTGTTCCCCAATTTACTTCCCCAATGCTACATACGTACCTTGCCAAGTCTTCTCCATCTCAATATATGGTAACTGTTATTAGAGTTGCTCAAGTCAGAATTTAAGAGATTTCATGAAATATGAGATTGGATAAGAAAAGCAATATACCAAAATTAATTAATATATTGTTGTTATGTAGTTTTAAATATTTGTGCAACACACAATACTATTATAATCCTTCGATAATTCCTCAACTCCATCTATATTCCTAAAAATGCATGTGTGTATATAATGATATGTATATATTTTTGAAATGTGAATCTCAAAAAAAAAAAAATACAAGATTTCCAACTTTAACAAAAAAATCAGAAAGATTAGAGTAATTCTCATTTTCTCAATCCTCCTCCAAGATTTTTTGAAAGGAAGTAAGTGCTCAATAAAAATGTATTGGCCAGATTGGCTCAGTGGACTGAGTGATGTCCCATGCACGGAGAGGTCTTGGTTGGATTCCTTCTCAGAGCATGTGCATGGGTTGCAGGCTTGATCTCCAGTAGGAGGCATGCAGAAGCCCACTGATCCATCTTCTCTCTCACTGATGTTTCTATCGCTCTCTCCCTCTCCCTTCCAATCTCTCTAAAAAATCAGTAAAAACATTTTTAAAATGTGTTATACAACAAATGTCAGTAATGGAAATGAAAGTCAATATAAATCTTTAATGAAAAGACTACTAAGTTTGTCTCTACACTAGAGTTACCTAAATGATACTATTGTTTATTTCTTGAGTGTTATGAAACACAACCAAAAGAAATTACCTATATGTTCCTTGAAGTAATATATAAGATCTACAACTTAAAAAATAGCATTTTGGAATAAGAGATATTGTAAAGTTGGCACTACAGGGAATTTTTTTAAAAGTCCTGGACAGTGTTAATAAACATAGGCAAATATGAATCTAGATCAAATTGATATGACAACAATCTTGTTAAAATACCTGGAAAAGGAAATATATATATAGGTTCATATATGTGTAAATGCATGGCACAATGTCTCAATGGATGCATACTGAAAACATAAAGCCAACAAGCTATGTTGCACTTACATCAATGCTAAAAGCAAACTATTAGGGTGCCCTATGTCATTTATTGCTAGTGGTTATTAAATAACAAATGTGATTTCTTTACTAATATCTAAAGCAAATCATGCTTCAAAACCTATCAGAAGCACTTAGTTTGCATAATATTGCTTAGCCTTTTCAGAAATTCTCTGGGTCAGTTGTGTTTTTCATCCTTGATTCTAGATGCAGAAACTGAAGCTTAGAGAATTAATTTCCCCCCGACCACATTGAGTAAGTGGTAGAACTGGACACTGAATCCAGACACGCTCCAGACCATGGCTGGTCAGTGTGGTAGCCAGCAGCCACTTGTCTTTATTCAGCACTCGACTGGCAGCCAGTGTAAAAGAGGAAATGCATTTAATTTAATTTGGATCAATCAATTTAAGTTTAAAAATCAAATACATATACAATATTTTTTTCAACAAACACAACTGTTGTATTGGTGGGACTAAACTTTAACATTGATTATTTAAAATATGATTTTCTTAATGGAGTATGTATATTAGGTGCATGAGCTATTTCTAGTATTTCATATAAACTCATCATGGGTCTAGTGAATGTCAGTGGATTGGAAGTTCATATCATTTTTTAAGCATCAATATATTGTAATGTGTATATTTGAATTGTGTATGCAGACAGCATGAATTATAGTGATGCCTATGTAAATTGTAAGTGGTAATAGTGTTGTGATACTTATTTTTAATGAAAATATAATGTAATTCAGTATGTTTATAGTTTAAAAATAAATGTGGACAAATTTTAAAACTTAAAATAAAGAACTACTACTTATGCAAAATCTAATGAAAAGGGAATAGCTGTTAGTTCAAACAGAATGTGTAAGAATCACCCCAAAAAAATGAAGAGTGGAGAGAGAAAGCGAGACTGTATGTGGAATTGTTAGAAGGCGCGTAGCAAATTTCTCAATAGCCAAGTAATGGCAATTTATGGCCACAGAGCCAAAAAAGCTATGGTGTTAAAAATACATATGATAATAAAATTAATTACATTAAGACACACTATTGTACACTGGAAACTCAGTAATAGAGTAAATGCTAATTATTCTCACACAAAAAAAAACGGTAAATATGTGATGTGACAAATATGTTAATTAGTTTGATTTTGGTGAACATTTTACAATATATAGGTGTGTCAAACATCAAGTTGCATGCCTTAAATCTATTCAATTTTTGTCAATTATAGCTCAATAAAGCTGGAAAAATTTAAATATATATGATAAAGTAAATTATATAAGAGATACATTTCAGCAAATTAATTGTGAATTTGATAAACAGTTTCCTCTCAATGGTCAAAAAAGAATCTGTGAATATAGTCATCTGAAATCAAAATTAAATATAAAAGATAGTTTTTTCAATAATTTTAAACAGGATCTAAGCTTTGCCAGCTGTGATTCTCGTACAAGCTATTGGCCAAGTAAACTGAATGTTACATTACATTTTTAGTTCTCACCTTAACTAAAGATCACCTTTTTCTTAATTGGGAAAACTCAAACCATGGATTTGTGCTTTGGTTCTCAGAGGCAGTCACTGGATCCCAATGGGTTGCAAATTCTATCTCTCTAAAGTAATCAGGATTTACTGAAAATATTTCCAAAGTCACAGGGAAGTAAGTGGGTGGTTTAATTGTCTCATAAAAGAAGAGTAAGTATAGCTTTTCTTTGGTTTGCCTGAGAATGTGCTCGACCTCTCAGGAGGGCATGAGTTGTGGGAGTTCATGGCACACACTGGATGCAATGGGAAATGAATGTGTCCTCTGGGACTGTGAGGTAGCGAAAGCCCAGTTCAGGCAGGCTGGCAATCCAGGAGGAGGGTGGGAAGGAGATAACAGCAAATGGGTATCTAGCCACTGGCAGTATCCAAATGAGAGAAAGCAGTTAGTCCTCTTTCTAGGCTCTGCTTTGAAAATAGCCATTTCTTACGATGCATAGTGGTTGGCGGAGGCAATGATTTGCCCTCAATTTAAAAGGTTATATACCTAAAAAGAACTGGAAGTCTAGTTATATATTCTATACTCTACAGTAGACCAAATAGCCCTCTCTCAGTCTCTCTCTCTCTCTCTTTCTTCATCTGTCGCAATATATATATGGAAAAAACTTGGGAAGGACACATTCTATTTAACATAAAGAACATTCAGACTTGCTTCTGAAATCAAAGAGGTATACCTTCAATGTGGAATGGGCTATTGTGGGCTACCTTAGATATCCCCACCACTCTCAATATTGGAAATTAAGTTCCAAAGTTCAAGCTAAAGATACAAAGAAGATGTTTATGTAAAGAGCTAATAGAGGATTTTATGACAAGTTTTATAGGTTTGCCTCAGGTTTACCTAAAATCTGCCCCAAGGGATCAATTCTTTGTTGGTTTTGAGATATATATTTTGCAAATTTGATGTATATTTTGAGTATTTTTTTACAATGCATAATGCTTCTAAAGATGTGTCTCTGGGGTCTACAGGATAGTGGAGAGGATAATGGGATGGGGCAAAGGCAGTAACAAAGTTATACAAGCAGTCTGTCAATACAAAGAGGAAGAGCTCTGCATTCAGGCAGATCAGGGTATATGTTCCACTTCAGACCCTTACACCCTTATGATATCGAGCTTTTCTTCATCCTCTGTAATTCCTTACTTTATCAAATATAAAAATAGTGGTATAATAATAGTATGTATGTCAAAATGGTTTGTGAATAAATGAGGACATATGAAGAAATTTGTATCATGCCTATCAACTTTGATTTATCTTGGCTGTGTCCACATTGTGGAATACTGTATGCATTTTGTGCTTGAGGTGATATATCAATAAACACTGTGGTGCATGGAAATTGACTACATTATAAACGTGCATTACCTAAATATGAGAGCACTGATAAGTGACTTCAGTCTCAATAAAATTTTCATTGTATAATCAGCAATGTGATGCTTGATGGACTCACAGAAACTAAAACATGTATAATAAATCAATAAAGGTATTTAAATATGAGTTCATTGAAAATAGTCTAGTTTTTACAAGTAGTGAGTGAATAGTTTTCAATAAAAATTAACACTTATGGAATTTCTAAATTTTATTTTAGATAACAGCCTGAACTAAAGATTAGGCAACAGTAACAGAAAAGCTCCATCTGCTGGCTTTCGATTTCACTGCAAACCAACTCATTGTGATTATGTCCTTCATTGAATTGATTCCCCTCCCCACAACATTTACTATGCATATAATTACTTCTTTATTTACTAAAAAAGTCATGCTATGTTACAGTTTTGTATTTCAAATTCAGTGATCATAAATTAAGCCTTATTCACCAGAATAAGGCTCGCATATGACATGAGCCTATATTCTCAACCCATGGCACATTTGTAACTAGGTAATAAAGCAGTAGAATTAATTATATAATGAAAGAAGACCTTATGATGTATAAATATCCTTATATATTTCAACAAATATATTTTTATAATGTTTATTAAATATATTCATTCATATTTGAATAATCCATGCTTCCTAAGGCAGAAACAAAAAGATTTTGCTATTTAAAGCTCACTTCATTGAAATACCATATTTTAAATAAATTGTCATAAAAATTAGATAAGACAATCTGCTTTTCTTCTATCATGTGGTTTTAAAGAAAAATTCAAAACTATTATAGTTTTAGTAGAACATGTCATTTAAAATTTATTAGTGTGAAATTGTAATTCTAAGTAACTGAATGTTCGTGACATTTATAGGAACTGTAACCATGTACAAGCTATGAAACACAATTTATAATATAAATCATATGAGCAGAAAACAATAACACTAGTTCATTAGCAACAGGAAATATAGTCCTAATACAAACTAATTATAATGCTTCATTGACCAATTTAAGCTATGCTCAGTGTTATTTCTAATTTTAAATATAAGTATATATTAAGAAGTAGACTGATCTCAAAGGGAAATTAAAATAGATTTTTTAAAATATATCCCTAAGGTCTGATTGGCCACAGTCTGTATAAGTAAGTTATCCAGAAGAGTCTGTGTCTCTATAAAGCATCCAGGAAAACAGCATTTGTAGCTAAAAATTAAAAAGGATGCATCTGCAATTTTAAACTGGAGGTGAACCTGGAAGTATAGCTGGTCAAATATTTTGATTCAAAAACTAGGAACTCTGCTATTTTGGGGACATACAAAGATAAACAAAACACAGCTCACAAATCTGACATCCATATAGACCATGAGGAAAAAATATGATTAAATCACTGTAGCAATGGAAGTATGTGGTTATTTAGTTATATGTGCCATAGACAAGAGGCAAAGGGAAAATTGAAAATATTTCCCATTTGATAACCTCTGTGATCAAAAGTAAGTACATTATGTTTGATGTTCACATGATACTTTTTAGTATATTTTTTAGTAATAAAATAATCTGCATAAAAGTTGAGAGCAGTTTCCTATTTGGAAAGTCACCATTCCCAGTGCTGTGCGGGTAACAAGACTATGACAGTGTCAAGTCGTATCAGTTAATATTTGAAGGCGAATATTTAGCCCGTGACAAAATGTGTAGGTGGGCAAACCAGCTATTTCTCTTTGCTCAATAATTTTACCTTTTTTTGGCCCTGTTAAATGTTGTGGGAGGCAACTCTTCTTTTAAATAAATTATTTTTTTCTTTATTGATTTTAGAGAGGGAGAGGGAGAGGAAGGGAGAGAGAGATAGAAACATCGATGAGAGAGAACATCGATTGGCTGCCTCCTCCATGCCCCCCACTTGGGATTGGGCTCACGACCTGGGCATGGGTCCTAACCAGGAATCGAACCGGCAACCTCTTGGTGTGTGGGTCAATGCTCAACCACTGAGTCACACCGGCCGAGCGAGGCACCTCTTCTGTACTGGTGAGATTTTGTTCCGCGTGGCATCTGTTTGTTCCATCAGGGCAGAATTCCTGATGCCCTCTCCATGCCCGTCTCTACTTCCAAGGAGAGAAGAGACACCCTGACTGCTGTGCTTTCAGGAGAAACTGGACATGTACAACAGCTCATCCCGCCCATCTCCCCTGGGACTTAGTTGCTCTGGTCCTGTCTGCCACATATTTTAAATGCAGCATTTGCTGCCACAAGCCTGAAGTTTTAGTGGTGGTGACTTGGAATTCTAACACCAAGGAGATAGAGATGTTGAATCCTCTCTCCTTTGAAAATACTCCCTGGTCAGAATATTGACTCATTTCTACCATCTTCATGACAGATAATTTCTGTTCATTTACTTTCTACTAATTCATAAAGTATTACTTCTAAGGCGTTAATCATTTTACAACATAATAGTTTATTTTGTATATTTAAACCACATATCTAAAGGAATGAGTAATTTGTATGAAATATTTAAATGCACATTTAAATCCATAATTAACTTGCATATGTAAATGCAAAAATATTTTTTAAATTAACGGAAAACACATGTATCATTTGGGAGTGGGTAGACCACCCATCCTCGGTCAGGAAACTCAAAACACAAGCGGGTTCAGATTGCCTGAGACTAAAGTTCATCGAACCCCTCACCAAATCTGTGACCATGCAAAAGTTATTTCTAACTATGAGGTTCCAACTAGGAACTGTAGCTATACATATAACTGTCTCATGTGCTCACGATGAAGATTAAGTGATGTTTTAGTGAAGACAAAATGAGATAATATAAACAAAAGATTTGGTCTTAGTGCTCTAGTAAATTTGGATATTAAAAATCAGAACATATGCCCTGGTTGGTGTTGTTCAGTGGTTAGAGCATCTACCTGCAAACGGAAGGGTCTTGGGTTCAATTCCTGGTCAAGGGCACATACCTGGATTGCAGGTTCGATCCCTAGCCCTGGTTGGGGCACATGTGGGAGGCAACCAATCAATGTGTCTCTCTCACATTAATGTTTCTCTCTCTCACTCTCCCCCCCCACCCCTATCTCCCTTCCATTCTCTCTAAAACTAAATGGAAAAAATATCTTCGGGTGAGGATTAACAAGAACCACAAAAAATGAGAACATATTGTGTACTTCAATCAAATAAATGGACAATTCACAACATATTGTGTATTTTTACTTGTTTTGTTGTTTTATTATTTGACAAAACCAATGTAGAGGTTTTTGTTTTTCCTAAGTATTTTTATTGTTCTCCTTTTAATGTAAATATAATTTAATAAAATACAGGATGGGACAAAAGTAGGTTTACAGTTATATGTGAAAGACTGAGTTAATCTTGTATTATTATTTATTAATTATTGTATTATTTTTCATACAAACAACTGTAAACCTACTTTTGCCCCACCCTGTATAAAGGAGTTTTAAATCCTATCTTATGTTATTATTTGATATAAACCTCTATTTTTTTCTTAAATTGTGATCTTTGCCTTTACTAAGAAGTTGGATTTTCAGATAAAAGAGAAAATTCCATGTGTGCAAAGTAAGTATGAAAATATAATAAATTTACTTATTTTATAGTTATAGCTTTAGCTTCTTCTTAATTCAGAACTAAAATACATGGTAGAAAATGTTAACATACAAAAATTTAAACTTTTTTTTATAACAACATATAACAAATGAAAGAAGTTATTGTGACATACATTTTAAGCATAGGAATCTCTGATATAAATAAAACCTTATAAATTAAAGGGAAACAAAAATAGAACAAAAGTATAAAAATCTTAAAATTATATCAAAGATATAAATTAAAAATAAACATTTGAACAGATGGGTGATTTCATTAATTATTAAGAAAAGGTAAACTAAAATGAGATAAAATTGTTAATATTAGGTAGGGAAATAGGAATATATATATAATCTAAACATACAGTGTTATTAAAGCTATGGTAATATACACTATCACACAATATAACCAATAAATATTTTAAAGTAAATATGTAAAATTAAAAAAAATTATTGATGTAGTCAATAAATATTTAGGGTGATAAAGTAATGAAAATTATCCCCGGTTCGTATTCTCTGTGCAGCGCCACATCTGCAAATCCATCTGAGAATAAAACTATCATGATTACAACACTTAATTGTATACAGGTCTATTTTTCATCATTATTTATAAAAGCAATAATTGTGAAAAACTTTTATGACCATGAAGAGAAAGATTGTTAAGCACATTATAACATAACTATGTAGTGGGATATAATATGCATCACTTTAAAATGATATATACTTATTTGTCTGACCAGGAAAAAAAAAAGCTATTTGTAGTAAAATTTGCAATGTGTAATCTTGTATTTATAGAACAATAGTATTAACAATGACAATGATAAAAAGGGGAAGATTTTGTGGTACAGATGTAATTAGCCACATGCAAGAGGAAATGTGAGATGAACATTACTAGTGCTGACTGACTCGAGGCAAAAATGGAATATTAAGGTGGAGATTGTGGTCAAATGAGAAGATAGAGACTACCACTTTTCATTTTCTCACTTCTATAATTCAAAATAAATAACGGTTAATATTTACTTGGTGTGGTATATATGTGTTTGTAATTTTAAAAAAGCCAAACATTTATTATACGGATAAATGCAAAAACAGGCAATGAAAAAGCACCAGAATAGTCAAAAAGCAAAAGGACTTCATAAAACCAATAGCCAGAGTGGAAAAATAAACTCTCCTACAGATACTAAACGTGATATTTTAGACCATCTTTTACGCTATCACACTTCCAGTAAAGAAAGGTCATTAACAACGACAACAAAAGATGGGCAGTGATTCCTAAAACATAAATAAGTTACTTTAGAAAATGATCATATTTAGTATTTCTCTACTCCATTCCCTGTTCACAGTCACTGCTACCACAACCTCAGTCCAAGGCATCCTGATCCCTTGTCTGGATTACTACCATGACCTCTTCTCTGACTCCCGAGGGATCGTCACAGAATGTCTGAGGGTGGCATGTTCTAAATGAAATCTCTCATTGGTTCCTCACCACATTCAGAATAAATCTCAGAGACACAGCCTGGCCCTTCCATCATTGCCTCCCACCCCTTCCCAAAAAAGAAAATTATTTTTAACCTGAGCAGCAAAGACTTTCTAATTTTTCACAGTCTTACAATTAGAAGGGAGATCTCTCCTCATTTCAAGGAACCCACTGCTATAATTTCTAATGTGCTTGGCTAGAAAATAGAAGTCTTAATTAAGATAGTGTCTGCAGCATCCTACATCACATTCATTCCTCTCCCTATATAATTATGTCAGCATAAAAGCACTTCTACTTAGGTAAATCATTTTTCATGATAATATATATATGACTTGAAGGATGAACTCATTTACCAGGGTTCCATAAAATACAGATACTGGATTGCCTTAAATACATCCCTTCATTTGAGAAATGTCACCTTCCAGAGGCTTCACTGGCTACGGTATCTGCAGCTCCTTGGGGCAGGTATATGTCAATTGTATTCTGCAGTGATTACTATATACTTACACCAGACAAAGGGAAGTATACAAAAGTGCAGGTGCAGCCTTGGCCGGTCTGGCTCAGCGTTAGAGTGTCAGCAGAAGACTGAAGAGTCGTGGGTTTGATTCCCGGTCAAGGGCATGTACCTGGGTTGCAGGTTTTATCCCCAGCCCCATTCGGGGTCGTGCAGGAGGCAACCAATCGATGTGTCTTTCTCACATCAATGTTTTTTTCTCTCTCTCCTCTCCTTTCCCTGCCTTCCATTCTATCTAAAAATCAATGGAAATATATCCTTGAGTGAGGATTAACAACAACAACAAAAAGTGCAGGTGCAGCAGTAAAGATTCGTTCCATTATGCTCTCTAACTTCCCAATAGAATGAACCCACAAAATAGAGTATAAACTGTTTTGCTCTAATGCACAAACTATCTACAGAGGTAACATTTTTGATTCATGAGGAAGTAATTTTGTTCAATTCATCTTCATGGGGGGGGGGGACTAATTAACCTTTTATCTAATTCCTGGTAGCATAGTACAGAAATAGATGTAATTGAAATATTCATACATAAACTCCTCTCACACTCAAGTCTTCTTCAGTGAAAACCTTTAAGAGCATAACAGAAAGGTGTTTTTGTTTGTTTGTTTCCATCCCCAGTAACTTATGTTATCACAAAATAGAAAATTACTGTAGACAAGTCTCCTTTTCCAATCATAACAGACTATTCTCTCAAGGTTACCAATTAAAGTAGGAATTTACATGTAAAATGTTTTCTGAATTCTTATTGACTTTTAAAAAGAATTATAAGAAGTATAGCTTTATTATCAACTAATATCTATCATTTTCAGGTTAATAGTTTTAATCAGATGTGTGCCAGTACTGTGCTCAGATTTTTATATACTTGATGTTATTACTTATAACAATTTGCTTTACATACTATTGCATTTTCCTCTTACCGCCTAGGGAACAGCACTTTAGGAAAGTTTCACAATGATGAAAGGAATCACAGCTAGCAGGTGGAATATCAAGAATTTGAACCCAGATATGTTTATACTCTGAGTCTGATTGCTTTACTATTAAGTCACATTCAGTCTTATAATGTTAATCACTGTGACTCAGTAGGGTCTTGGTCACAATTCCCTCCTTTGAAGTTTAGAGTCAAATTCCACAAAATCACTTTTGCACATAGAAACACATCAAAGACTCCTTTTATCGCTAATTAATCGTTCACATGTATCTTTGAAGATTTCGAATGCAGGTGCTTCAACAGAGATCTGCAAATATTTTCTTCCGATTCACTGCTTGTCTTTTTATTCTTTAAACAGTGTCTGTCAGAGTGTATTATTTTTGGTGACTGCAGAAACAAATTACCACCAAATAGATGGCTTGAAACATCAGAAATGTATTCTCTCCTCGTTCTGGAGACAAGTAGTGCATTCGTTTTACTGGGATGCAGGGGTCAGCAAGTCCATACTCCCCCTGGAGGTTCTGCGGGGAAGTTCTAGCTTCTGGTGGGTGCCGGCATTCTTTCATGACTGTACCACTCCCATCTCTGCCCCCATCTTCTCTTCACCTTCTTCTCTTCTGTGTCTAATCTCCCTCTACCTGTTACTTAGAAGGGTTGGATTTAGGGACTGTATGGATAATCCAGAATAATCTCCCCATGTCAAGATCCTTAACTTAATCAGATTTACAATGACCCTTTTTATAGATTCCAAGGGTTACAACCTGATATTTTTGGATGGATGTTATTGAACCCACTACACAGAGCAAACGTTTTTAATTTAATAATGTCCAACGTATTAACACTTTTCTCTCATGCATCATGCTTTTGATGTTGAATCAAAGAACTCATCACCAAATCCAAACTTACACAGATTTTCTCCTATGTGTTCTAGAAGTTTTCTAGTTTTGCATTTTATTTTATTTTATTTCTTTATTGATTTTAGAGAGAGAGGAAGAGAGAGATAGAAACATTGATGAGAGAGAACATCAATTGGCCGCCTCCTCCATGCCCCCTCCTGGGGATTTGGCCCACAACCTGGACATGTGCCCTGACGGAGAATCGAACCAGCAACCTCTTGGTGCATGGGTCAATGCTCAACCACTGATCCACATTGGCCAAGCTAGGTTTGCATTTTACATCTATTGAGATCTACAGTTCATTTTGTGTTAATTTTTTTTTTTAATCCATGAGGTCATTTTTGCATTTATCTTCAGATAGAGCGGGAGGGAAAGAGGAGGGTAAGAGAGAGAGAGAGAGAAACATCAGTGTGAGAGAGACACATCGAGTGGTTGCCCACATAACTCCAACCGGGGCTGGGAACAAACTGCAACCGAGATACGTGCCTTTAGCGGGAACTGAACCTGGGACTCTCTGGTCCGCAGGCCGATGCTAGAACTGCTGAGCCAAACCGGCCAGAGCTGTGTTAATTTTTTAAAATCACCTTATATTTGATTGACATTCCACAAACTGCACATATTTAATGTATATAACCTGATGAGTTTGGAAAAAAGTACACCTCCATGAAGCCATCACCACATTCTGTGCCATAAACATATCCATAACTTTGAAAAGTTGCCTCCTACCCTCATTATTACCATTATGAATGTGATAACAGTACTTAATATAACAACTACTCTCAGAAAATTTATAAGTATACAAAGACAGTTTTGTTATCTATACACTAAGGCTGTGCAATGGATCTCTAGGATTTATTCAACTTATATAACTGAAATTTTGTACCCTTTAAATAGTACTAATACCACCCCATTTCCCCCTCTCATTCAGCCCCTGGCCATCACCATCCTACCCTCTGCTTCCAATGGTTTGACTAGTACTTTAGTTTCCTCATAAGTGAGATCAGACTCTATGTGTCTTTCAATGTCTGGCTTATGTCACTAAGCATAATGTCCTCCAGGTCTGTCTATGTTTTGGCAAATGATAGGATTTCTTGTCTTGTTTTACACAGTGACTGGAACAATTTACATTTCCCTCAATAATATGCAAAGCTTTCCTTTTCTCCACAATCTCACTACCATTTATCTTTTTTTTTTTTTTTGATAATGACCTTTTTAACAGACCTGAGTTGATATCTCATTGTGGTTTTGATTTGCATTTCCAGGATGATAAGTGATGTTGAATACCTTTCTTATAACTATTCACCATTTCTTCCTTGGAGAAATGTTTATTTAGTGATTTTGTCCATTTTTTAATTGAGTTATTTAGTTTTGGGCTATTGGGTTCTATAAATTTCTTATACATTATGAACATTAACCTTATATCAGATTTTTAGTTTATAAATATTTTCTCCCATTTTAATGGTTGCCTTTTCATTTTGTTGATTATTTCCTTAAACATATCCATGACCTTCAAATATCTCCTCCCACCCTTTATTATATTATCTTGTAGGTTTTCTTGGCTCTTTTTTATTATTTGTTTTCTTTTACTGATTGCATAATTTCAAATGACCTATATATGAGTTTGCTAATTCTTTCATCTAATTGATCAAGGCTGTTATTGAAGCTCAGTTCAGTCATTTTATTCTTTAGCTCTATTATTTCTGTTTGCTTCTATTTTTTATTTTTAACTTGTTTTTTCTTTATTGATTTTAGAGAAAGAAGAAGGGAGAGGGAGAAAGAGATGGAAACATGGATGAGATAGAATATCAATTGGCCACTTTCTGCATGCCCCTCACTGGGCGTATGCCCTGACCTGGAATCGAACCGGTGACCTCTTGGTGCATGGGTCGATGCTCAACCAGTGAGCCACACCGGCCGAGCAGTTTGCTTCTTTTTTATGGTTTCTATTACTTGGTCTGTGGACTGTTTGCATGATTTCATTTACTTGAATATCTGTGTTCTGTTGTAGCTCACTGAGCTTCTTCAAGACAGTTATTTTGAATTCTTTCTCAGCCAGTTTGTAGCCCTCCATTTCTTTAGGGTTGGTTACTAAAGCTTTATTTTGTTTAGTGGTGTTAACTTTTCCTGATTCTTTGTGTTTCTTCTAGCCTTGCATTGGTATCCGCTCACATGAAGGAACAATAACCTTCTCAGTCTTCACAGATTGGCTTAGGCAAAACAAGCCTTTCACCAGTGACCATAGCTAGAGTCTCTGGGGAGGCTGAGTGGCCAGCAACAGGGGACACAGTCAAGCCCAGTGTAAGGAGCCAGGGGCTAGCTTTTGAGATCTGCATATTAGTTGTTGAAAGCTACTTTCCCTCTTCTTTGTTCTTAACTACTCCAAAGTGATTTATCCTTGGAGCAACAGAAGTAGGTCTCTCTCAACTAGTGCCCCAAAGGCTGGGGAAGATGAATGATCACTTTGCCCTTTCTTTCTCCCACAAGAGAACTTATAGGCCAGGGGGATCTCTCTAGGTGCTGTGCTGTGCAGGCTTAGGAAAGGGGTAATGTGGGTACAGTGAAAATGTTCTTCTTACCCTTTCAATAAAACCTTTTCCCATTTCTGTGTTCCACTGTCAGCTTTAACTTTTACCTAGCGTCTACGTTCTCATAAAGGTATTTTCATCTGTGGATGGTTGTTAAATAAGCATTTCTGTGGGGGCACAGGGCTAGAACTTCCTATTCCACAATCTTATTACAATCACTCATTGAGTTAATTTTTATGAAAGGTCACAGGTCTGTATCTAGGTTCCTTTTTCCTTTTTGCATGTGGACATTCAATTGTTCTAGCACATTTTTTGTTACAACATACATATATATCTTTAGAAGAGGTGTTCTCTAAGTTTTGGTTTGTATATTTTCATTTGAGTTGGTCTTTAAAAAGAGCTATTACAGACTATGGATAAAGCATGGGGACATGAATGAAAATGGAAATATTATCAATCTATGTATATTTGAGGAGATCCTATCACTATACTACCTTACCTTTGCATTTATATTCAACAAGTTATTGCCTTCAAATGGAATACTTAAGGAGCAAATATTTCTGGATGTGTATTCCTTTTCTCCAAAATGAATTCTTGAGGAAATTATAATACAATATTCCTGACAAACACATTTCACCAAAACATGTATTTCAAGTCCAACAACGTTCTAGCCTTCTGACAGGATATCCACAGATGAAATTTTCATGATGAATACATAAAGGAAGAAAATGAACTATATGGTCCCAAATGAATCGTTCAGCAATAGCAGACTATCTGAAGCTTTCTTTCTCAATGATTACAATTTTCAAATAATTTTCCCTTACTGTTCTAAGTTGTCCAAAATACATACAAGCTCTTGGCTATATCTGAGTAATTTGGGAAATTAAAAAATACAATGAAAGGCTTTATTTGTGGCTGTGACCTCTGTTCTGTGCTAAAACTATATTCTGAAAAAAAAATGCATTACTTCAATTGTGTGTTATATATATTTTTAAAAGTCTGAGGTCAAATATTGTTGAGAAACTAAAAAAAGGAAAATAACAGTTTTCTTTACCATAGGTTTCTTAAAAATGCACATAACAGAGTAAACCCTGTAATGGGTTACTCTGTTATGTGAGTTTTAAAGTTGGAATTTGTAGTACATCATAATTCTCAAAATGACTGGCCTTGGAACCCTTTATTCATGAAGCACCTCCCAATATCTCTCATGAGACCAATGTTCTGTAGAACACATTCATATGAAATGTTGAACTACAGAATGCCTAAAGCAAGGACCTGATGAGCTTTCCTAAGGAGAAGTGAATAGGGATTTATGACTTTGCACAGTAATTAGAGTAAATATAATGAGAAGGAAATTTTGGATAACTCACTTTAACTTGGAAGAGTCAGCCACAAGAGTTGAAAATTAAGCTGCTATCAAAAATTCAAAATTTTCAGACTCTATGTAATTAGATTTTGAGAAATGTACTTTAAACATAATTCATAAAGTTCTTATATCTAAAATAATACATTTTTATAATTCAGGAGTAAAACTAAATTTAAAGCATTATAAAAATAAGTTGAATTTGCAAATTAGTCAAAAGAAGAAACATGTAATCCTTTAGAGATAGAGATTTACATTGAATTTGCAATTTTACATATTTCCATGTACCTTCAGTGACAATGTCTTCAAGAAACTCATAGAATTAAGACTAATATGTTGACATTTAGTATTAAAAATGATCTGTTGTATTTTAAAATTAAAATAAAACTTCAATGTATAGTTTTATATTCAATATTTATGTTTATGCACCCTTTAAACATAATCTACTATATCTTAATATCTACTGTCTTGGGATGACATATTAACCTGAAAATTATGCTTACACAATGATACTAAGAAGAACCAGGTATAAATCATTGGTGTTAAAGCCAAAAGTTTCTCTTTTCTCCACAGTATTTTAATGTACAACAAAACTTATTTATTAAAATTGGATTATTCCCTGGAAGCTTTCCAAATATGTTGAAATGAGCATTTTCTAGGCTGAAACTAAAATATTCAAGATTATTGTGTGTTTGACTCATTTAAATAAAATTAACTATTTGCTTCCAGAGAAGAATGAGTATAGTTAGTGTTTTCATAAATTGAATGAACACTTGCTAATAAGATAATAATTTTTATAAAATAAGTTGTCTGCACTATCAAATCTCCAGCACATAGACCTCCATAGAAACAACAGCACATGTCTGTGTTTTCTTTGTTAGTTATTATTTTTCACTCAACACAAGTTCTTGCATAATATATTGTTTTTGACATTTTTTAAAGTTTTTCTAAAAATTTTGACCCAATATGGAGAACACACTATGAATCCCTATCATAATTTTGCCATATTTACTTTATCTTCTAATATTTTGATTATTTATAAGTTATAGATGTATTTGTTTACATCTTCATCAGCTATTGCTTTATAAAATCCTGCATATAAATTTAGCTATTAGAACTTAAAACACAATTATGGTTCCTCAAGATTTTGAACCTCTCTTACTGCAATTAAAATAAAATCTGTACTCTTCATTATGGTCTAAAAGACATTCCACAATCTAGTCTCTACTTATTGTTGTAACTTCAGTTTGCATCATGATGCCCCTTGCTCTCCTTGCACCTGGCCTTTATATTTCTCAAGCAAAGTAAGGTCTTCCCATGCAGGCATTTTGCACTTGTTATTTCTTATGTCTGGAACACTATTTTCCTGACCATTGCATGACTGTATTCTTCTCATAATTCAAGTCTCAATCCAAACCATATCTCTATAGAAAAGCCTTCCCTGGCCACTATACCTAAGGTGATCTTCATATCTTTATCATATGCTCTTTATCACACTCCTTTTTAAATTATTATTATTGATGAGAGAGAGAGAAACTTCTATGTGAGAGAGGAACATCGATCTGTTGCCTCCCATACATGCCCTGACCAGGGATCAAACCCACAACCTGAGTATGTGCCCTGAGTGGGAATTGAACCTGCCACCTTTCCGTGTACAGGACAATGCTCCACCCGAGCCACACCAGTCACAGCTCACAGTCCTTTTTTTTCCATGGTATTTGCAACATAGTATTTTGTTCATGGTAATTGCAATCTAAATTATTTTATCTGCAATTTACATATGTATTGTCAGTTTCCACCAATGAAATGGAAACGTCATTGGAGCTGAGTCTTTGTCACTACCTGTTGTTTTGATACTGCCTGGCAGTATTGGGTGGTGTGTAAATATTTGTTTTAAAATAGAATAAAGTTCTTAATTATACTTCCTCTTTGGAAAACCAGTCAAATGAAAATTTTCTTTTCTCAAATAATTTTGTCCCCATAGAGTATCACTTGACCAACTGTCAGAGTACTAAATTTCCAAGGCAACGTTTCTCCTTTTTAACTAATATCAACTTCAAATTCCCCACTTGTTATAAGAAAAACTTTTCAGTTGTTTGATTCACTTATGAGATCAACCTCAGGAGAAATGTCTCCAGACCCAAAGCAGAAGATTTGCATTACAAGAACAGAACAGATAAGCTAGATCTCATCTTGGGTGAGCTTGGATATGTAGTCTCAGTACTGGCCTTAAACTCAAGTTTCACACTTAGCAACATTGAGTGGTATTACAATGTGTATGTCTATATATCTGTCTATCTTCTATATATTTGCAGTCTCCTTTACAGTAAGTTTCCCAGTGGAATGTGACTAGAAAAGTACTATAATATAAACATCTTGGTGCTCTGGCAGAGTAGCTCAGTTGGTTACAGCATTGTCCTCATACCCCAAGGATGTGGGTTCAATCCTCCGTCAGAGCACATACAAGAATCAACCAGTGAAGGCATAAATAAGTGGAAACAAAATCAATGTTTCTCTCTCTCTTTCTCTCTCTCTCTCTCTCCCTCCCACTTCCTCTCTCTCTAAAATCAGTAAATAACAAAAATAAAAGTAAAGATCTCGGTGTGTCATTTTCCTTATATAGCATAATACTTATCTGCCTAAATGTTAAAATTTAAAACAAAATTCAAGTTTTCAACACTTCAAATTCTTTTATCTGTTATTATAAGGCTGAGAAAGAATAACCTTGGCAAAGAAAATGATGACCTCACCACCCATTGTAAATACTCTGAATCTTTAAAACTGGATCATGAAGACCTGATTCCATGACCTCATAATTGATTGATATTCACTTTAATGTTTAAATTTTTTCTGTCAGTGCACATCATATATAGATAACATCTAGACCTACTTTTATTCTCCTTTAATCTGTATTTATCTGAGGTTTTCTACAATAAAGGTAACATTTGGTGGGAAACAGACACTGTGGGATTGATGGAGTACCGAAGGGAATCACCTACAGAGAGAATCAATAAGGAATGGTAGGTGGCTTTGCTGTCCAAAACATTAATCCTTTGGGGCAGATACATTCATTGAAATAAAATTTAATGAAAAATGCTCCACAAAAATTATTCATTGAAATAAAATTTAATGAAAAATGCTCCACAAAAATTATTCAAAAATAGAACTTAACATGCTTAATGGTGTCAAATGAGGCAAACAAAAGGAGAATATTAATCGTTTTTATTCTTGGGGTCTGTATTAGTGGCATTATTACAGACCTTATCAAGTTGTACTTGGGTGTTTGACTTTCTCCTGTGGACAACTGTAGAATCAATGAATAATTATTAAAGCTTAAAAATGAATATTGTGAAAGATCATTATAGATCATTTATTGAATACATGTATGAATTTTCTTTAAAAAATATTTTTTCCCTATAAGAAGAAAATTACAACTCTACCTATGGCATCCAGAGCCATCAGTAAAGGCTTTGGTTCAATTTTTAGGAATGTATTCCCCACTCCCTCTCAAGCTAATTAGTTTTTTCCCAAACATATTATATACCTTTATTTTACAGTGATTTTACTATGCTTCTATAACAAAAAGTCTCTTCTATAACTTACAGCCCTATTACCTTCTCATTCTCTGCCCTGCACTGTTTACTGAACTTTTCCCATTAGGTCTATTCTAATTCTCACATAAAACCAATTCCTTTTCTTTTTTTTTCAAATGTCTACAGCTTTAAGAGGCTTGGCTTTATCTTGAAGTCAGGTAATATAAAGTTATTGTACAATTAATAATGGATTATCTTTATTTCTGGGATGTGTCTCAAAATAATATATGAGTAGGGGATAGTAATTACAAGTATAAATAAAACAGCGTGGCTCCTTGAAATTGGTTTTGGTGATGATTGTTTTTAATTTAACATCAAGAGCAAAGGCAAAACAAAAAAATGGAAAAATAAACAAGTGAGACTACATCAAACTAAAAAGCTTCTCTATGGCAAAAGAAACCATCAACAAAATGAACAGACAATATATTGAATGGGAGAAATTATTTGCACATCATATATCTGATAAAGGTTTGAAATCTAAAATATATAAAAATGCATAAAACTCAATAGCAAAAGACACCAGATAATTCAATTGAAATATGGGCAGGTGAACTAAATACACACTTTTCAACAGAAGACAGAAAAATGGTCAAGAGGTACATGAAAAAATGCTCAACATCACTAATCATCAAGGAATACAATTAAATCCACAATGAGATGTCAACTCACACCTGTTAGAAAGGCTATTATCAAATACAAAAGAGATAACAAGTATTGGCAAAGATGTGGAGAAAAGGGAACCCTTTTGCAAATTGCGGGGAACAGAAATTTGCTCAGCCACTATGGAAAACAGTATGAAGGTTCCTCAAAAAATTAAAAATAGAACTACAATATGATCTAGCAAGTCCACTTTTGGGTACCCACCCAAAGGAACTGAAATCACAATCTGGCAAAGGTATCTGCACTCACGTGTTCATTGTACCATTATGTACAGTGACCAAGACATGGAAACAACTGTGTCCATGTATGGGAGAATGAATAAAGAAAATGTGTTATATATATGCAATGAAGTATTATTCAGCCATAAAAATAAGAAATTCTGCCATTTATCACAACATGGATGGACCTTGTGGGCATTAAACTAAATGACATAAGTCCAAGAAAGACAAATTCTATATGATCTCACTTATATATGGAATCCAGACGAACTAAACTTAATAGAAACAGAGACCTTATTGGTGGTTGCCAAAGGCAAGGCAGGGAGGGCAAAATGGATGAAGAGGGTCAAAAGGTACAAACTTTCAATTGTGAGAGAAATAGGTTTTGGGAATGTATTGTACAGCATGGTGACTATAGTTAATTATACAATATTGTATATTTGCAAGTTGCTGAGAGAGTAGATCTTAAAGATTCTCATCATAAGAAAAATTTGTAACCATGTGAGGTAATGGATATTAACTAAAGTTATTATGGTAAATATACACAATTATTATGTTGCACACCTTAAATTAATACAGTGTGGCCCGGCCGGTATGGCTCACTGGTTGAGCATCAACCCATATACCAAGGGGTCGCCGGTTCAATTCCCAGTCAGGGCACATGCCCAGGTTGTGGGTCCAATCCCCAGTGGGGGGCATGCAGGAGGCGGCCAATCGATGTTCTCTGTCATTGATGTTTCTATCTCTCTCTCCCTCTCCCTTCCCTTTTCTCTAAAATCAATAAAGGAAAAAAATTTTTTTAAATACACTGTTATATGTCAATTATAACTCAATAATGCTAAAAAAAAAAACCAACTCAGCTTGACCATGAGGTTATACTTGCCTAACTTGGGTTATGAGTACATAGAGGTTAATGATATTATACTTGCTACTTTTGCATATTTTAAAATTGTCCATAATTTTTAACCAAATCTTTATAAAATTCATGTTATTTTACAACAACTTAGGCAATTTTTAAGTGAATGTGAAATTTTTGTACTATAGTTAGTTGCTTAAACATAAAGACAATATTTAATCAACTTCCACATTATTTTTAAAAACACTTTTTAAAATATAAATAAACATATGGATAAAACTTGGTTAAGTTATATGGAATACTGACAAAATATGTATTATACCTTTAATTTTTATTACAAGTGTTTGTAGATTATAAAATATATATATTGAATATATACATGTCAGCAGTATTTACTACATAACAGAGGCAGAATTGTTAAATTCTTTCATTTGTTTTCTCAATTTTATATGTCATGCAAATCAAGCTTATAATTACAATGATATTATCATTATTATTATTAGTAGTAGTATTATGTTTTGCATTGCTTGGATGACGGTTGCCCTGAAGCTCAGTGTTCATAAGCTTAATGTGAGTTAATGATATTGGAAGGTTATCACAACAAGTAATAGTTGGATGTAGGTAAAGAATCACAGATTAATTACACATATGAATTGTGAAGTAATTCTTTAAGCAAGGAAGAAAAGTGTCAGCTACTCAATTTGGAAAGGGAAGTAAACACAGTTAAGAGATTCCAAAGAGAACAACAAAAATATTAAAAGATTCTGAAATTGGCTCTATGAGAAATGGCTGAATGAATTGTGGTTATTAGCTTATAAAGTAAAAAGCAAAGAAAGAACTTAACATTTTTTACTTTAAAAAACTGCTCATATTGGAATATTTCAATGAGAAGAAAATTATAGCAAGTAGAAATTAAAACACTGAAAACTATTTTATTCTCATCTGACTTTAAGGTGAAAACTAGTTATAGTCCCCAGATCCATACTAGTTAAATAAAGTTAAGACGAGGTCAATATGATTAAATCCATTGATTAACTGTTCACTCAGGGTTTGTGACTCTGCAAGGCCAATTATAATTTTCCCTGGTATTGTAAATATTTGAGAAGAAAAATGATTTTCTATGTAAGAGAATAGTCTTGTTTCTCAAAGTATCTTGTAGTTTTAAAATTCTATGAAGTCCCATAATAATATTATTTTGAATATGTTCACATTATTATATAAACCTACAGTTAATATTCGTCATTCTATTTATATCCTTAGTAGTTAGGATATTGATTTGGTAAACTTTTTCTTGGTTGGCCCCAGGTAGTTTAGATGTTTGAGGCCACAGGGATGAATACAGGGATTAATCTGTTAATATTTTAGACCTCAATTTCCTAATATAAAACATGAGGGGCTGGATTTTATGATCTTAATTTATCATGAGTTTTTCACGAGTGATTTAAACACTGCTTTTAATGCAGATGAAGCAAGCATGTAGCCAGTAAGGAGTCCTGATGTTATCCTGAGAATTATAGAGGCCCTTAGATTTTGGCACACAATTGTACGAAACCTGGCTGCTTTTCTTACACCATCCTAAAAAACATGGGGAATGTATATTTATGCCAAGTTTGAAAAAAGTAAACAATGTAGAGGGGTATTATGCTGTAAAATTTCTCTGATGTTATAATAGAATTTTTTGACTGTTTAAAATTAGCATTTGCATTTGATCAGCATCAGGATTAGCTACTAGTCCCAGCAGCCACTCTGAAGCAGAATCAAACCCCCTAATCTTCCATTAACAGTGAAAGAAAAGATTTTGGCTGGAATTAGACATACCCAGATGGTATTCCTATATTCTGTGCCTTCATACATAACACCTGCTACAAATCTGTACTCAGAACAGCTCTGGAAAAAATAAAATATTTATCTGTGTTGATTTATTTGAAAAAAAATATTTTTTATTCATGCATTATAAAATAAAGTAATTTGTGATGTTATCTTTTATTTTAGTCTTTTATTTTTGGCCCCTGTTTTACTATAATGATTATACCTTACTTCTCCCAGTATTTTTTAATTCCAATTCCATTTTTCATCTTTCCCTAATATAAATAACAGAATAAAACTCATAAGGAACTTAGAATTTACTTAGAATGACATTGTTTTCAGTAATCTATACTAGCTCTATTAGGAGAGTTGCTCACCTCAGTTTCATTAAATGCATAAAATAACATTTCATTTACATTAAAAACTCATCACTCTGGGAAACATGAAAAAAAGGTCTCTCTCTCTCCCTCCCTCCCTTCCTCCTCCTCCTCCTCCTCCTCCTCCTCCTCCTCCTCCTCCTTCTTCTCTCTCTCTCTCTCTCTCTCTCTCTCTCTCTCTCTCTCTCTCTCCTCCTTCCACAGAAGGAACATTTGAGTATTGTCATAAGGGGAGAGAGTAAATTATAATAAACATAAACCAATTGAGATAACAGACTATATATATAACCTAATTTAAAAAAATGAACCCACGTATCCCCTTTTGGTAATAAAGAATGTCCTGTGAACTATAAACACACACGCACGCACACACACACACACACACACACACACACACACACACATTCTGAGTATTTTGTGGATTGTAGAATAACATGATATGAGAGCAAACACCAGGGTGCCAATAAGGGAGCTACTACAATTGTCCAGAAGGAATACAAATGACACATGCTTAGTCTAGGAAGGAAGCAATAAAAATGGAGTAAACTGGTTAGATTTACAATAAGCAATGGAAGGAAGACCTGAGAACTGGGTGAGAGGTTAGTGTGTAGGTCACATGAGGAAGAAGACCTGGTTAGGAATACATCTTCCCAAGTTTTTGGCTGTAGCACCTAAGTAGATTAGATGCCAGGAATCAAGAAAGAAAGGATGCGGTTATCAAAGAGTTTTGCAATAAATTCTGTTTCCAAATGCTCTACCCCTTCTGTATGGTAATAACATTTTGATTTAGAGTTATTCTAATAAAATAACCTTTGTGTATTTTATTATATTTGAACAAAGGTCAGATTTATCTTAGAGCTACAAAACAGAAAATAATGACTTTATACTTTAGTGGTCTTGTATATATAGGAAAATTTTGTGCATCGATAAAAACTATGCATTATTTATACACCCCTTCAGTTTATCTGATTCCTGTTCTATTGAAGCTATTTTACAACTATGCAAATTGTAGGAAACTGATAGCAATGCAAATTTGGCCCTTTTTAATAGATACTCAAATGACTTTCCAGTTTGTCTTCATTTGCATATTCATTTCAATATTCCTGTTCTAAAAATGTGTCTATTTGAACGAATCTCTTTTTAACCACTTTAGTATCTATCATTGTTTTCATTGATTAGCATGTAAAATAAAAATGTTAACGTGTTCATTTTGATATTTTTATGAGTTGTAATTTAACTTTTGCTTGGAAAATTATCTTTCCACGTGTTTATTTTATTACATTTTAATTTAACAAGACATACTTTTCTAGTTCAAGTTATTTGCCATCACATCTTTAAATTCCTCAAACTAGGGAATGAATACAATATAGTTGAAAAGAATATCCTATCTCTGAGATGTATTTTCCTGAATATACAGGGTGGGGCAAAAGTAGGTTTACAGTTGTGAGCATACAAAACACAGAGTTTATTCTTGTATTACTTATTAATTATTGTATAATTTTCCATACAAACAGCTGCAAAACTACTTTTGTCCCACCCTGTATTATTGAAATATTTACATGTAAAAATGCTTATCTGTTTTCTCTCATATTAATTAATTAATTTATTTTAATTTTTTCTCTTTATTGATTTTAGAGAGAAATGAAGGGAGAGGGAGAGAGAAATAGAAACATCAATGAGTGAGGACATCGATTGGCTGCCTCCTGCATGCCCCTCCCCCTGGGGATCAGGCCCACAACCTGGGCATGTGCCCTGACCGGGAATCGAACCGGTGACCTCTTGGTGCATGGGTTGGATGCTCAACCACTGAGCCACACGGGCAGGGCTCTAGTATTAATTTAGAAAGAGGAGAAATAATTAGAAAAACAGTACAACTATAAATGCCTTTTAAGGAAATGGATCTTAATCCAAGTCGAATGGTAAAGAATAACTGTGGCCAGTTTTCTAGAGACTGGCAATGAATATCAACCACAATTTGCTAACATATTCAATTTCAAAACCTTTCATTATAATGCAAAAAATTATTTTAAATTAGTTCTGTATTCTGTGAAGCAAACAATTGGTATTGGAATAATTACTTTTAATTTATAAGTAAGTCATCAAATAAAAGTTCCATCTTACCTAAGGAATGCTTTACATTCTCATGCCTTTCATGTGTGTTACTCAGAGACAAAATGCTTTGCAAAATGTGTTATGTAACCAAAATACAGTGTCTTGAAGTCCTACAGTCTGAAGTAAAACAAATAAGCCAAAAAGAAAAAGAAAGGAAGAAAGGAAAGAAGGCAAATCTCAAGAGGACTGCTTCTCACTTTTCCCCTCAGGCCTTTTCCAAGCAGTCAGCCCTTTCAGCTAGGAATAGATCCAAATTGTGTCTCCATCTATAAACGCCAAGTTTGCACAATATTTCTTGACTTCAAAATTAGATGTATCTCTTCTATACAGTTGTCAAATTGTTTTAAAAGATTTTCTCTTTATTTGGCACAACTGATAAGAATTTATCACTACAGGTGAACTAAAATGATTTCCTAGATGCTAGCAGAAAAGCACAATTAAATCGTTTTCATAGAATAATTAAGGTGTAACTGGGAAAACCCATTTCTATAACATATTTGGGAAATACAGAGGGTTATACAAAATGAAACATCAACCTGAGAAAGAGAAATTTATGAAAATAAAGAACATTCAAGGAGCACAAACAGTTCTAGGCTTTTAAGGCCTGAAGTTTATTCTGTTGGGGAATCCACTTTAAGAAATAGAATGCAAATTACAAAAAGAAAATTACTAAGCTCTTTGCTGTGTTTTTGAGAGGCTTGAGCAAATGCAGGAGTAAGAAGCTCAAGTTTTATTAAAATAAACCCATCTCTATTGAAGAAGAAAAACTCTTTTTAAGTGCTGTCCAATTATCTATTCATTTATTAAACAAACATTTAAGGAACCTAATGGCCCCTTCACATGGCAGTTTCTGAGAGATTCAATGATGAATAAGAGGAGTGCATGTTCCCTTGAAGTTTATGGTCTTGGAGGTCAAAAGCACATTAATTTAACAACTAAATGGCCCCTTTAATAAAGGAAGCAAGATATAAATTTATGAAAGAGGCTATATCTGAAAATTTTAGAAAGTACACAAGCATAAGGAAATAATAATTTCATAGTCCCACCACACCTATGCTACTATTTTGGAATAGTCTCTCCTATTTTATTTTTGCCCATTCACAAATAGTGGTAATCGTGGTATTCTTATGACAATACTGTGTATTCAGATTTATATCTCTTTATTTTATTTATATTACTGTAGTTCAAAATTACTTATTTTGAATAACTATTTTATATTTTAAATATATAATCATAGTTAATTGTAAAAAAATGTGCTTAAATATCCTCCCATTGTCAGGGAAGTTTTGTTTTAAATTCTTACTCTTATAAATATTACCATAACATCTTAGACTGCATATTTGTATATCTGCTTAGAGTTCTATACATGGAATTGCTGATGCAAAATATGATTTTTTACAGATATTTTGTACATATTGCTGTTCTTCTCGAGAACTATTTTACCAATTTTAACTTAAAGAAATTTTGAATTAAAACAGTTCACTTTCACACCAGCCTCATTGCCATTGTTGGTTATGATTTATAAAAAATCAAAACTTGATAGTCAAAAAAAGTATTATAGTTTTGCTTTACCTAATGTTTATTTAATTCAAACAGATGGTACATAACTTTTTATGATTGCTAACCTTTTGCATTTCTTCAGAGATCTGTCAATTTAAATTCTTCGTCATTTTGGAGGGGAGTTAGTGTTTCTCTTTATTGTTTTTGTGATATTTTTAATAAAAAATAATTAAGTGGATCATAGCATAATAAGGTATTTTTATTCAGTAAGTATTTCTGAACATTAGTGCCATGTACTAAAATGCAGAATTATGACTGAATATCAGAATCAGACTATAATAGCAGTGAGGAAAATCTTGTGAGTCTATATAACACATCTCATTAAACCCAGTAATTCTATTCAGCAAATCTTTATTAAACACATCTACATATGAATAATACAATTACTAAACAAAAAAATTTCAGAAAACATAATATTTTTGAGAGAGAATGTATGAGAACAGACACTTCAGAGGAGAAGGGTGATGGAGGTGGAAGAGGGCATAGAGAGGATAAATGGTGATGGGAAAATAAAATATAACAATAAAAAAGAGAGAAGGAATAGCATTTAGGCAGAGAGGGACAAAGGAGAGAATGCAAGTGCTAAGAAATTTAAATAGCTGCATGTTGACAAAAAAATAGAGAAATTCAGAAAATTCAGGCATGAAAGTGGTGAGATAGGGTTTAATGTGGATGATAAAAGTTTTAAAGCAAAGTAATCACCTGTTCAAATTTGTGCTGTGGGAACATTAAAGCCCAAAGATCTTTAGAGAGATTTAACAAAAACACAAGAACAGTTATATGTTTACTAAAGTGGTTCATACTACAGCTGGGAGGAGGGCTTGACGCGGGACTCCCAGGATTGGAAATGAAGGGATGGACATTTGAAAGAGACATCTGAGGAACTGAATGAGTGGAATGAGGCCAGGGGGACCTGGCCTTTAGAAATGATGGCACAATTCAACAAGATGAGGGCTCTGAGAAGAATACAAAGTGTGGAGAGACAGAATGAGTTTCCTTTGATCATGTTGATTCTCAGGTGTCTGCAGATCATCGGGCAATAATGTCCAGTAAATATTTTATAGATTTTGGAAAATTGATATTTGTAATTGAATTTTAAATGATTTATTATAGTTGAAAGAGTCTCTAGATATTTAAATTATTTGGACCACATGGGAAGTGTCTCACAGGCTAATTAGTTGAGTCTTACATGGGGCTCTACTGCCTTCTCCCCATTTCATGTCACTCCCTTCAGTCAGGTGCTCACTGTGTCTCACCACATCCCAATCTATCACTCTGGTTTCAGTCTTGCCTCCTTTCTAACCATTCTCCAAGTGTTGCCAAAGAGACTTTCTTTTTTTTATTTTTTTATTTTTTTATTCATTTATTTTTGTTACAGATGTTTCTCCTTTTCCCCCCATTGTCACCCTCCCAACTCCCTCCCTGCCCCGTCCCCAGTTTTGTTGTCCATGTCCATTGGTTATGAGTACATGCATACAAGTTCTGTGGTTCATCGCTCCCCTCCCCCACCCTCTCTTCTGGCAATTGGCAGTCTATACCCTACTTCCACATCTCTGGGACTACCCTGTTCCTCAGACTGTTATGTTTATTATATTCCACAAATAAGTGAGATCATATGATATTTGTCTTTCTCTGCTTGGCTGGTTTCACTTAGGATAATAGTTTCCAGGTCCTCCCATGTTGTTGCAAAGGATAAGAGATCTTTCTTTCTTACAGCTGCATAATACTCCATTGTGTATATGTACCACTGCTTTTTTATCCATTCGTCTACTGATGGACACTTGGCCTGTTTCCAGATCTTAGCTATTGTAAATAGCGCTGCTATGAACATGGGGGTACATATATTCTTTCTGTTTGGTGTTTCAGGCTTCTTAGGGTATATTCCTAGGAGTGGGATCACTGGGTCAAATGGTAATTCAATTTTTAATTTTTTGAGGTAACACCATAGTGTTTTCCACAGTGGCTGCACCAGTCTGCATTCCCACCAGCAGTGTACTAGAGTCCCCTTTTCTCCACACCCTTGCCAACACTTGTTGTTTCATGCTTTGTTGATGGCGGCTATTCTGACGGGTATGAGGTGATACCTCATTGTTGTTTTAATTTGCATCTCTCTGATGATTAGTGAAGTTGAGCATTTCTTCATATGTCTCTTGGCCATTTGTATGTCCTGTTTGGAGAGGTGTCTATTTAGTTCCTCAGCCCATTTTTTAATTGGGTTTTTGGTCTTCCTTTTGTTGAGATGTATGAGCACTCTATATATTTTGGAAATTAATCCCTTATCTGATATATCATTGGCAATTATGCTCTCCCATACAGTGGGTTGCCTTTCCATTTAGATGGTTGTTTCTTTTGCTGTGCAGAAGCTTTTGAGTTTGATGTAGTCCCATGTGTTCATTTTTTCCTTTGTTTCTGTTGCCTTAGGTGATATATCAGTGAAGATTCTGCTGCGTATGATGTCCGAAATTTTGTTGCCTACATTTTCTTCTAGGATTTTTATGGATTCATGAGTCACATTTAAGTCTTTTATCCATTTTGAGTTTATTCTTGTGTATGGTGTAAGATGATGGTCTAGTTTCATTTTTTTGCATGTAGCTGTCCAATTTTCCCAACACCATTTATTAAAGAGGCTGTCTTTACTCCATTGTATGCTCTTGCCACCTTTGTCGAATATTAATTGAGCATAATGTTTTGGGTCAATTTTTGGGTTCTCTGTTCTATTCCATTGATCTATGTGCCTGTTCTTGTGCCAGTACCAGGCTGTTTTGATTACAGTAGCTTTGTAGTATAACCTAATGTCTGGTATTGTGATCCCGCCTACTTGGTCCTTCTTTTTCAAGATTGCTGTAGCTATTCGGGGTATTTTTTGGTTCCATATGAACTTCTGAAGCATTTGTTCCAGTTCTATGAAATATGTCGTTGGTATTTTGATGGGGATTGCATTAAATCTGTAGATTGCTTTGGGTAGTATGGACATTTTAATGATATTAATTCTTCCAATCCATGAACAAGGTATGTGCTTCCACTTTTTTATATCTTCCTCTATTTCTTTTTTCAATGTCCTGTAGTTTTCTGCAAATAGGTCCTTTACTTCTTTGGTTAAGTTTATTCCTAGGTATCTTAATTTTTTTGCTGCGATGGTAAATGGGATTGTTTTTTTAGTTTCTCTTTCTGTGAGTTCATCATTGGTGTATAAGAATGCCATCTATTTCTTGACGTTAATTTTGTATCCTGCTACGTTGCCAAATTCATTTATTAAGTCTAGTAGATTTTTGATGGAGTCTTTAGGGTTTTCTATGTATAATATCATGTCATCTATGAATAATGACAGTTTCACTTCCTCCTTTCCAATTTGGATCCCTTTTATTTTTTCTTCATGTCTGATTGCTGTGGCTAAGACTTCCAGTACTATGTTAAATAAGAGTGGTGAGAGTGGGCATCCTTGTCTTGTTCCTGTTCTTAAGGGAAATGCTTTTAGTTTTTGTCCCTTGAGTATGATGTTGGCTGTAGGTCTTTCATATATGGCCTTTATAATGTTGAGATATGATCCCTCTATTCCCAAATTTCTGAGCGTTTTTATCAGAAATGGGTGCTGGATTTTGTGGAATGCTTTTTCAGCATCTATTGATATGATCATATGGTTTTTATCTTTCATTTTGTTTATGTGATGTATCATATTTATTGGTTTGCGAATATTGTACCAGCCTGGCATCCCTGGGATGAATCCCACTTGGTCATGGTGAATAATTTTTTTGATGTATTGCTGGATCCGATTTGCTAGTATTTTGTTAAGGATTTTGGCATCTATGTTCATCAGGGATATTGGCCTGTAGTTTTCTTTCTTTGTAGTGTCTTTTTCTGGTTTTGGAATTAGAATTATGCTGGCCTCATAAAACGAGTTTGGAAGTCTTCCTTCTTCTTGGATTTTTTGGAATAGTTTGAGGAGAATGGGTGTTAGTTCTTCTTTGAATGTTTGGTAAAACTCCCCCGTGAAGCCGTCAGGGCCTGGGCTTTTGTTTGCTGGGAGGGTCTTGATTACATCTTCAATTTCCTTAGTTGTTATTGGCCTGTTCAAGTTTTCTATCTCTTCCCGGTTCAGTTTTGGGAGACTATGTGTTTCTAGAAATGTGTCCATTTCGCTTAGATTGTTGAATTTGTTGCCATATAAATGTTCATAGTATTTGTTAACGATCCTTTGTATTTCCTTGGTGTCAGTTTTTACTTCTCCTCTTTCATTTCTGATTTTGTGTATTTGGGTTCTCTCTCTTTGTTTCTTGGTGAGTCTAGCTAAGGGTCAATCAATCTTGTTTATCTTTTAAAAAAACCAGCTCTTTGTTTCATTGATCCTTTGAATTGTTTTTTTGGTCTCCATGTCGTTTATTTCTGCTCTGATCTTTACTATTTCCTTCCTTCTACTTGCTCTAGGGTTTTCTTTTTGTTTGCTTTCTAGTTCTTTAAGTTGTGAGGTTAGGTAGTCAATTAGAAATTTTTCTTCTTTCTTGAGGTGGGCCTGTAGTGCTATGAACTTCCCTCTCAGAACTGCTTTTGCTGCATCCCATAGATTTTGTGTTGTTGTGTGTTCATTTTCATTAGTTTCCAGAAAGTTTTTAATTTCTTCCTTGATCTCCAAGGTAACCGATTCATTGTTCAATAACATGCTATTTAGCCTCCATGTCTTCAAATGTCTTTGCACGTTCTTGTTGCAATTGATTTCTAGTTTCGTGCCATTGTGATCTGAGAAGATGCTTGATATGATTTCAGTCTTCTTGAACTTGTAGAGACTTAGTTTGTGTCCTATCATGTGGTCTATCTTTGAGAATGTCCCATGTGCACTTGAGAAGAATGTGAATTCTGCAGTTTTGGGGTGTAATTCTCTGTATATATCTATTAAATCCATTTGATCTAGTGCTTCATTTAGAATTTCTGTTTCCTTGTTAATTTTTTGTCTAGATGATCTATCCAGTCATGTCAGTGGGGTGTTGAAGTCTCCTGCTATGATTGTATTGCTGTTGATTTCTCCTTTGAAGTCCTCCAGAAGATTTTTAATATATTTTGGTGCTCCTATATTGGGTGCATATATGTTTACCAAGGTTATATCTTCCTGTTGGATAGACCCTTTCAATAATATGTAGTGACCTTCTTTGTCTCTAGTTATGGTCTTCAATTTGAAATCTAATTTATCAGATATGAGTATTGCTACCCCAGCTTTTTTTTTCTTTCTGTTTGCTTGGAAGATTTTTTTCCATCAAAGGGACTTTCTATGCATATGATTGAATCACCACCTTATTAATTCTTATAGTCTTTAAAAAATTACTTGGCCCTGGCCGGTTTGGCTCAGTGGTTGGAGCATTGGCCTGAGGACCAGAGAGTCCCGGGTTCAGTTCCCGCTAGGGGCACGTACCAAAAAAAACCACAAAAAAACAAAAACAAAATTACCTGGAACATAGACATTTACAGAGTGTCATTCTTCTTAGTTCTCAACACTCATTTCTTACCCCAAACTCCCACCATACTTAGGAACATGTCCTGATGCTTTATCCAAGGTCCATTCCTTGAAGCAAAAAATATGACTCTATGGTCATATTGTGTTCCAATGATTGACTTCTCTTTCTCTTCTATTAGACTGTAATATTCTGAAGAAAATATTTGTATTTACCCTAGTACTTAACTCTGAATCTAACATTAGGAGGGTGCTCAAAATATGTTTTATAAATGAATTGTTTCCTCCCAGAGAGTAAACTATTCATTTTTTAAAAAGGTTTTGTATGAGAATCTGTGAGTACAGTGCATCAGTAAGGATCCATTGAGGAACACAAAAAACATGGTAAGTATTTCAACAGCAAGACCATACAGAACATTCGTTAAACAGATTTTGAAAGTAGAAAAAATGAAACGCTGAATCATCAAATAGGAAATAACAGCAGATCCCATCCACTGAGCTGGAGAAGCAAAGGGAAGGATTTAAGTTTATCAGATCCCAGAAGCTCATTGAAGGGATCCCAAAGATCTAGAAATCAGATCTCAGTGGAGGGGGCATCACTCAGATGGTTCTTGAACATATGAGAAACCATAACGAGGTTGCTTTGAGAAATACTAAAAGATTCTGGAGAATTGAATACAGCATAAGTGATAAGGTAAAAGTCCTCAATGGAGCTTCACTACCAGGAAAAGCAAACAAGAAGATGCAAATATCTTCTCCTCTCCCATCTTTCCATTTCCCTCTAATTACCTTATTTGTGGAACCTAGTATTCCTCACCAGCTGGGTTTCCAAAGAGATAAGTAGAGTTTACATAACCCCAGCCTCAGTACCCAAAACAGAGTCTATTTTTTACTTTGTATCCAAAGCAGATGGATAAATTTGGAGTTTAGAGAATAGCTTAATAACCGACATATGCATAAACCAACTTGGCCTTAAAATTTTATTCTAGAATCCTAATAAGAAAAAGAAGTAAAGATTCTGAAAAAAAAAAAATTTGAAGAGCATATCCATTCAGAAAAGAAATAATAAAAGATGACTTGTCGATGTCCTAAAACATTAAGGACAAATCTTATTTATGCCCAGTTGTAATGACCTAATGCATAAAATAAAAATGAGCTCACTGAGATCATGGATGCCCCCTGGATGGTTTGAGGACTGAACAGGACTGTCAAGAAGAGATGCTCAATAAACATTGTGCTGACTTCACACCATGACTTTGCCTAACATTTGTTGCCTTGACTTTTGTTGGGGACACTGAAGTGTTAAATATGAGTTTGAACCTCAAATAAGAACCTCAAATATTAAAGAATGTGTGGTCTTTAACATTTACTTGAAACCATGAAAGAGAATAAAACCTCCCAAAGAAACTGTGTAGGAAATGATAAAGTATCCAAGATTGTACTGAGGAAATAAGAATATTTAAAGTTTATGTCAGGGAATAGGGAGAGATAAGAAGAGATTGGAAAACAGTAAAAGATGCAATTCAGTGAAGCTGGGTCCTGCTATTACATTGCTGTTTTAATTTGCATTTTTATTAAAATCCAATTGAATGGTTTTCTCATATTTAGTGGCCATTTGTTTTCTTTTGTTGTTTCGTTGTTTCATGAGGATTATCTGTTTATTACTATTAGGTCTTATTTTGGAGCTGTCTTGATTTTCTTTTAGACATTTTTATGAAACTTTAAATATAAAATTGTTTAGTCAGATAGTAGAAAATCTTTAATGATATTGTTCTAACTGCTCTTCTGAAACAGACTTGAATTTTAGCTGCAGTTTAAGAAATGGTGTGCCAAAAAAACAAAATGTATTGGAAAAGCCCAAATACATGGAAATGCAGCAGAATCTGGGCCCATATTCTCTCTTTTCCTCCTCCCTCTCCTGTCTTTTTTATTTGCTAGACAGAATCCAAACACACTTGTTAAGGGTGAGGAGGATTTGTCTCTCAAACAAACTTCTAGGATTTCAATCTTATTTTGACCAAATACAAGCTTAGGCTCCTGAGCAAATTATACACCTTCTCTGACTCATTTTCCTATTTTGGAAAATGAGAATAAGTTTTGTCACGAAGATAATTACGAATATAAATTGAATTGATACATGAAGCTAATTTAAATCAGCACCTATACATAAGAAACATCTAATAAATAACAGCTTTTACATTTATTAATAATTTTTATATTTTTATGATTATTTATTTATTTATTTACATTTATCTTTATTGTTGAGAGTATTACAGATCTCTCCCCATTTTTTCCCTATTGTCCCTGTCCATCAGGTTCCTGCCCCTCCCCAGGCAGGTCTTCACCATCCTATTGGCTGTGTCCATGGGCAATGCATTATGTATATAAATTCTTTGGTTAATCTATTCCCACCCCTCTTCCCCCTCTTACTCATCTCTGTACTCCTTTTGACTAACATAATCAGCACATACTGTTAGATATCTCTCTCTCAACATGCGCATGTATCTGTATAAAAACCACATATTTTACAAATAAGAAAACTAAAGCCTAAAAATATTAATATGTTGAGCCTAAAACCAACAAATGGGCATTCAGTGACAATCAGAGTTGTTAGGGTACATTCATCAATCATTTTTTTTGCCGTGTGATCATAGACTACTAAATTAGAATAAGTTACAATGCTTATCTAAAAAGATTACTAACCCCTACTCAATCTTACTGGACAACAGTCCATGCAGATTAAGCCCAGAAATTGCACCTCACACTGCTACTTCCAGTGCTTCACAAGCATACTAAGTTAGGAAATCTTTGTGTAGGAAAAAGATGATCCAAAATTTTAAAGAAAGAGGAACATGGAAGAAGAGAGCTTCCAGTGATGACATGCATATATAGAGCACATACATTATGAAACATGTTAAATCTTTTATTGTAATTAAACCTTGAAAAAATTATCCTCTTGATCTAGAAAGGCAAGGATATTTTGAATTGGAAGTGTTCCTTTACATCAAAAGACCATGCTACTGGCTCCTAAAGAAAATTCAAAACAAATGGAATAAGGCTTAGAGAGCAAATTCAAGTGATTTTTCCTTCTTTAATTGGACACATGCTTGCTGCTTTAGTTGTTGAAGATCTAGCAGTTGGAAAGGAGAAAAGCGGACAATTGCTTTTCTCATTTAGGCATAATTACATTTTACCTTTATAATGACTGACCTCATCTCAGTGAGGCTGAAATTAGAGAATGTCTGTGAAAATTTTGTAAACTATAAAATGTAAGGGACTAAGAAATGGTTATTATTCTTTTAGGAATACAGGGGTACTTCTAGATTCCTTGCCTACTTTATTCACACCTTTAATAATCAACAGATATGTTAAACGTAACCTATGTTTCCAAGACTACATGAGGCATAGTGTAAGAAGATAGACAAGATAAAATTCATGCCCACAAGGTGTTGATGGTCAGTTAAAGAATTCCAAAGACTAATTGCATAACTATAATCACATAGGCGATTAGACATAGTGCAAGATTTAGATGAGCCAGAGGCAAATATAATTGTTTTCATGGACAATGATATCAGCATAAAGTAAAAAGTGCCACTGGAAGGTAGTGGAGATAAAGAATATTAATGCCTTTAAGGTGGAAAATAGGGGAGAGACCAGATTTCCACTTTGGATGAATGAATGAATAAATTGTGGTACCATCCCCCAAGAAAGCCATTTTGAGTGGAAGATGATTAGTTTGCTCTCATACTTTCCAGCTATCTATGTGGCATGTTATCCTATCTAGTTATAGTTATCTGGTGCCTTTTCTGAACCACCTGACTTAGTTTTAGTAGGAAACTGACATCATAATTTAAATTTATTTTTTTTTAATTCACAGAACTTAAACCAATGAGTGTCACATAGTAGGTACCCAGCAAGGTTGTTGTATTGACTTGAATATGTGTACTATGGCCTTTAAATAGAGTACTGAACTAACAAAATTATCTCCAAGGAAATTCAATCCAAAGAGAAACATTTACATGATTATGGTTGCTAAAGTTCTGAATTTACCAGCATGAATTCCTTTCAGAAAAGGCATCTTCAGCTATCTGAATGGCTCTTTTCACAATTTTAGCTTCATTGACTTCCATTTCAGATATTTTTAGCACACAGACATTAGCTCCTGAGACATATTTGGTAATCAAACAAGATACCTGTTTATCATGAGCTCTAAAGCACCATGGGAATAATTATACCATGAGGACATGAGTGCTTGAATTGTTTGTTTCAGCTGTCTTTGAGGATGCAGTTACTCCTCTTCCTATTCTCTTTTGCTTCCTCTGCCTCATTACTGCGTGATATTTATAAAAATAAATCAAGATGTAAAATGGCAAGTTACTGCATCACAGTTGTTAATGAAACAGAAAATGTCCAGTACAATTAATGTTCCATTTGCGTTACTCGGGTTTATGAAGACCTGTCCATCTGCAGCTAATTCCTATTATTAACAGGCTGAAATCGACTAAGAATACATATTAAGGACAAAACAATGGCTTTTTACACTTAAATTCATTATTTCAAGCACAAATTTTATTTTTTTCTCACAAGTAAATTTATGCCTCTTCAAGTTCTTTCTACATTAATGGAGTTTCTTTTTTTTTTTTTTTTTCTTTATTGATTTTAGAGAGAGGAAGGGGGAAGGAGAAAGAGATAGAAACATCGTTGAGAGAGAACATCGATTGGCTGCCTCCTGCATGCCCCTCACCGGGGATTGGGCCCACAACCTGGGCATGTGCCCTGACCAGGAATCGAACTGATGACCTCTTGGTCCATGGGTCGACACTCAACCACTGAGCCACACCGGCCAGGCTTAATGGAGTTTCTATTTAGTGAGTTTGTAAAGCTAAAAACAGCAACAATGACAACAAAAATAATCCCACCCCCCCTAGGAAAAACTTGGGCCCTTAATCACTCTGCCTGTTCTCTATCATCAGTTTAGTCTCTTATCTTTCCTACAAAATATTCATATAAAATGTGTACAGTCGTGAATAAAGTGGCTAGCATGTATTGAGCACGTCTGATGTGCCACACACTGGCTTAAGCACTTGTATGGATTATATCATTTCATTTTCATCCTTAAAACACTCCATGAGGTAGAAATTGATGTTATTTTTACCCTGCCCTTGCAGAAACTAAATCACAAAAAGATTAAGCAACTTGCCCAAGGATATATATGTTTCCAAGGTAAGATTGTCTGAAATTAAATTGTCTTCACTATATACTAGCTGTTTGATCCTGGATGAACTGTGTATCCAACTCAAGACTTAGGTGACCGACAATCTTGGTTTGCACTGGACTGCAGGACTTCCTGAGAGACAGGATTCTTTACAGCTAAAATTGATACAGACCTTGAATAATTGATCACCTTTTCATATTTTAAAGGTAAGCATAGTAAAATTGTCCAACTTTAAGGATTTTGTTGAGTATTATAATCTGTAGAGTAGCATAATTACTGACTAATAACTAATGTTCTGTAACTGTTCACTCTTGCTACTGTTTTCTCCTCTATTGTCTTTGTCTTAGATTCCCTTGCTGTATTCTGTTGTCCATATAGCGGCCAGAATTTTACAAAACCTAGACTGATAGCCTGGCTGGTGTGGCTCAGTGGACTGAGTGTCCTCCCATGCACCAAGAGGTCAGAGGTCACCAGTTGGATTCCGGGTCAGGGCACATGCCTGGGTTTCAGGCTCAATCCCCAGTAGGGGGCATGCAGGAGGCACCCGATTGATGTTTCTCTCTCACTGAAGTTTCTCTCTCTCCCTTCCTCTCTATCAAAAAATCAATAAAAACATATTTTTTAAAAAAAACCTAGACTGATAATGCCAATCTCATGTTGAAAAGAGGTGGTGATTCCACATTTTCTATTTAATGAAGTATCTATTATTTAATATTAGGTTCTTTTCAATCCATCTGTTACACTGTGGTGTGAACTTCTTGAGGCAGCATGTGCGGTGCAAGCAGGACGAGCTCTGTGGCCAGATATTATTCCAGGCTCTGCATCCAATTTTCAGTCTCTTACCTGTACGGCCTTGGGAAATTCTAAATCTCTCTACATATTAGATGTTTTATTTTTAAATGGTGGGTCATGCTATCTATCTCGTTGAATTTCTGTAAACATTAGAGAAAATATGATAGTAAGTTACCTGGCTGATAATAGGTCTCTAATCAAAGCTCATTTATTTCTTTCCTCTGAGTTTCTTACACCTGCCTTACCTTTCAAATCTGTCACTGCCCCCACACCTATAAACCCAACACAACAGTTCCAAAATGGTCTCAACACAGTATTTCATTCATTCATGCTGTTTTCTTTCTACGTAACTTGCCCTCCCAACTTCTTAATATGGAGAATTGTTCTTATACTTAGGACCCAGGGGAAAAAATGTCAATTCTTCTGTGGAAGAATGTCTAATTAAGTTCCAGAATAGTATTACTGAACTGTTTATTTTCATTACAGAGCTTATCACATTTTAAAATGATTAATTTATTCAGTTCCTTCCATTGCCATGTTGTGAACCTATTCAGAGTTTGACATGATATTTTGTAATTATGGAAAATAATACCTTTAAAGATCAATAAAATTAATGGATAAAAGGATTTGCCTTACTATCTTTTATGTAGAGGCTTGGGTTCAACCAAGGATCTATCACTTAAAGGAACTCACAATTTTGTTGTTGTTGTTGTTATTGTTTTTTATTTTTGGAGAGGAAGGGAGAGAGAGAGACATCAATGTGAGAGAGACATATCAATTGGTTGCCTCTTGCACGTGCCTTGACAGGAGCCCAGTATTGAACCTGCAACACTTTAGGGCATGGGCCAACACTCTAACCACTGAGCCACACCAGCCAGGGCAGGAGCTCACAATTCTTGATTAAGCAATGACTAAATGAAAGTATGAATGATGTATTCAAATGGGCATTATCATTCAGTTGATATATATCTTTATTTAAAAAATTTCTAAAAATATATTGTGGAACTTCTCTGGGACCTATTCATACATCTGAAAGTATGAGAATCTTAAGAGAAATCAGCTCTGTGACTGCAGTATAACATTTATAAAGGAAGTTCCATATTAGGAGAGACAGGAAAAGATTTTTTACATTGGCAACAGAACTGGGAAAGCACCTAGTTCTTCCTGAAGTTGACAAGCCATCTGCATTAGAGAAATAGAAACTGCAAATGGATGTAGAGAATACTGGAAAAGAAATACTGAAAAACTCTCAGACATCTCATTAAATATATATAGGTGAGTGTAGCATATACATAGTTAAATAAATATTTATATTCAACAGAAATACCTGGAAATATTATGAAACTATGTAGGAGAAGATCCATAATAAAGTGAAGCAAAATCCATTCTAGATATAGCTGGTAAAAATAGGCACTACGTGTGCGTAATTTAAGTGTTCAAATACTTCAAGTGTTCTTCAGATTGGCTTGTTATGATGAAACATTGTAATAATTAGAAAGCAAATCAAAGATGTATAAATGCTCCACTTGGTCTCCCATGGTAGTAACATGGGATAATTAGCTTGTACATGAGTTTTTGCATGAATTCCTCAGAGTTCCCTGACTTTAGAAGTAATTTATTTATATTAGAGAAGCAATGCCATAACTGTGACAATGCATGCCATTAAGAAATTAAGAGAAGTTATAACTAGTTTGGGGGATCTTTTAATTTGGTAAATAGGTCTCTTGATTAAATCTGAAGTTTTACGATATGAAACTTTTTTCTAATGAAAAGTTTGGAAACATTTTCTAAAGGAAACTTCCACATCTAATCTAAAACTCTTATTATGACCACTAATAATTCAGGAGAAAGTAGACAGAGAGGTGTCACGTATCTAAAACTGACAGAGACAACACTCAAACTCATGCTGAAATCACTCTACAAACAACAAATTAGAATTAGTTCTTAGAGTAAAGTACAAATAATATTTTCTCTAAGATGCTGATTGGTCTAGATTACAGTTGAAGCAGAGAATATTGACCCACATATAATACAGAATTAGATAGTAAAAGAGATAAATGTTGCTTATACCAAGTCAACAAAGAGTGCTGATACATTCACCTTCTATTGCTCAGGAGTTGACAGGAAAGTGGGGGGCAAGATAAGATGGAAGAATAGAGAAAACTAAAGTGTCCTAGATAAGTTGTAGCAAAGGGACTATAATTCAGACACAATTTAGTCTGATGTCTATAGGGGTTCTACTGTGTGACTGTAGGTTTGCTTCCTTTGTCCTTCTGTTTTATGATTTAAAATAGAATCTAATCTTGGAACATCAGGGCAATAAGAGTAGCTAACCAGCCCGGCCAGTGTGGCTCAGTGGTTGAGCGTTGACCCATGAACCAAGAGGTCGCCGGTTCGATTCCTAGTCAGAGCACATGCCCAGTTTGTGGGCCCGATCCCCAGTGTGGGGCATGCAGGAGGTGGCCAATTGATGTTCTCTCTCATTGATGTTTCTATCTCTCTCCCCACTCCCTTCCTCTCTCTCTAAAATCAATAAAGAAAAGAGAAAAAAAAGAGTAGCTAACAGGTTTTTAGTGTGTTCCATGCAACAGGAATAGTGCTTAACACTTTACTTATATTAATTTATTTAATCTTAACAAAAATCCAATGAGATAGGCCATACTATTACCTTCACTGTACAGATGAGGAAATGAGCACAGAGAAATTAAATAACTTAACCAAAATCAAAGTTAGAATAGGGGGAAATCTGGTAAGGATGCCACAACATTAACCTGAATAATATACTGACTTCTAGAATAATGTGATATCACTAGATTCTGAACTATTCGAAGATGAGTATAAAATAATGATTTATTTGTCAACAGCTATTCAGGAAACGTTTCTTGGACTTGCAGGTGATGATACTAATATTGTACATGCTTATAGAAGAACAGACTAGGAAGTACTTTCACATATATTATCTCAGATGATCCTCAAAAAAAAATCTACAAAGTCACCAGCAAGGAGACAACAACTTAGTTATTTGGAGATTCAAGAACTGATGATGTATGTACCACATCCAATTATTCAGTCAACTATTGAGGGACACTTCAGTTGTCTCCATGTCTCGGCCACCATGAATAATGCTGCAATGAACGTGAGGATGCATAGATCTTTACAAAATACTACTCAGCCATAGGAAAAGATGGAATACTACCATTTGTGACAATGTGGATGGATCGGGAGAATATCACGCTAAGCAAAATATGAGATGGAAAAAATCAAGAACCATATGATTTCACTCATATGTGAGATAAAACTGAAAGCAACAAATGAACAAACAAGACAAACAGATAAAACCGCATAGACACAGACAACAGAATTGTGATTACCAGAGTGAAATGTGGGACCAGGGGAGGTAATAAAGGGTAAAGGAGGTCAAATATATGGTGAACACACAATGCAAAATACCAACTGATGTATTAAAGAATTGTACACTTGAAACCTATATAATTTCATTAACCAATGTCACTTCAATGCATTTCATTTTAAAAAACTGATTACTTCCTAGTTTTTCCTTTGCATGCTTTTTTTCTTTGCTCTCATTTTATATATGCCATCGTGCTATATTTTCTAATTTGTTGTACAATTAACTTTGGTGTAAAAATATACAATGTTACCACGTATCATATAGGGATGCTTTGAAAGTATGTATCTTATCTCTCTATAGGTTGAGAACAAAACTTATGTCTTACACTTTATTTCTGTACACTACAGAATCTAAAGGTCATATTGTGTTTGATAAATACTGTTGATAATTTGATATTTTTGTTAAGCAACTTTTTAAAGCTTAGTAGACAGGACATTTTGATATCCCTTTCTCTTGCACAACACTCGATAATTCATGGAGACTTGCCCTGGCTGATGTGGCTCAGTTGGTTGGAGCATCGTCTGGGGTATCAAAGGGTCACAGGTTCGATACCCAGGTTTCACCTTCCATCCCTGGTCAGGGAGTGTACGGGAGGCAACTGATCAATGTTTCTCTCTCACGTTGATGTTTCTCTCTCTCTCCCTTTTCCTTCCTCTCTCTCTAAAATCAATTAAAATATATGGAGGCTCATAGAATTTTCACTGAAAAAGTCATAGAGATATGTGCACTAGACATAAAAATGATCAAATGAAAACAAATGAACTTTAAAAGAAATTCATCCCAACCTTTATAGTGACCGAGGTATTTAACCTGAGAAGCAAGATGAACCAAGAGAAAGTATGATAAATATGTTTCACTCTCCACTTCCATATATTAAGAAGAAATTAAAATAAAATCTTCCCAAGGTTAGAGTGGTAAAATATTACTACTTACAGATTACCAGTTTTTGTTAAGTTGTTAGAGAAAAGTAAAGACTCAGCTGTACAGTGGTTTCATAGTTGGTACACTCTCATTTAGTCCAAGGATAACAAACACAACTTTAAAGGACGAATACATTACAATAAATAACAAAAGCTATTAGGTTTATCTGTGTTAGCTTTCTTACACATGGACAATGGAAATAACTCATGTTTGGAGGTTCTTTCAATATCAAGAAAACTATTATTCTGTTCCTCAATTTTATTTTAGTAAAAATCATCTAACATAAACATTTAATTTGGGGGAGTCCTTTGTCTCTGCATCTATCTGAAAAATAAAGCTGATCTCCAGCCCCATATTTGTAATGTTAAATGAAATAATATAGTTTTTCATGTTTTATAAAACACTCATATGCATTAATTTATAAAGAGAGGTTTTTGCAGTTTTAAAATACACTTAAAATGTATGGAATATGTATTCTGGAGATGATTTTGTCCCCAGATATCTTGCTGGCAATGTTAAATATGTTCTAGCATTTTTATAAGTGATACTAGGAACTCTATTGTTTGTTGAATCACACACACACCAAAAAAAGGTTTCATGATCAATCATGTTAGGAAAATGCTGAGTTAAAGTTAAACAGGATTATTGCTTTAAAAAATAAGAGATTCAGAATCTCTTATATATTAATGTGCAGTGTAAATTTCCAAAAATAAGAAGACTATTGTATTCAGTGTGTCTAAAACAAATTTTTCACTTGAAATCCTTATTCATTGAACACCTATTAACTTTATGTCCCCAGAACAAAACCAGGAAACTCTAAATTGGTTCTTTAATCCATCCGGATTGAGTTTATATCTCTAAAATGGAAGTGTGGGCTGGAGGGAAAATGTCCTTAAAACACCAGATAACACAGGATTCTAAAGTGTTTTCCACTTTAGTGTAGCAAAGGAAAATTGTAAGCTTTGTTTTATAACATTATTTGCTAAGCTATAGTCTTAAGTACCTTTGTGCTCTTCAAGTTAATGAACATTTGTTTGCCTACCGAGTGAAAAAAATTGCTAGATGATATCAATGTAGATGAAAGGCATAAACTCTGTTTTCAAGAAATTGAGTATATTGGAAGAAATAAAGAAAAACTAATAAATGCATTAAGAAGTGTAGTTCAGGTATAAACAAGGTACCAAGACAACCAGAATAAAGAATTGACTGGAGGAGTCTAGGAAGGTTTTGCATGAGATGTGACTGAGTTTGGCCATAAAGGATGACATGTAATTGGAACCTGAGAAGAGAAGAAGTGGTATGTTACACAGAGAAAAAAAAAAACAAATTTAAAGGTATGGAGGCATGAAATAGCATTAAAATGTTCAAGGAAAGTCAAAAATTACTTAGTCATATAGATTCCCTTTGAATTTATTCAATGTGATACTACTTCGGTGTCTAATTATTTTTATGGAATCATTACGGCCTTTGCAAATAAACTAACAAAATATGACATCAACCACAAATACAATAAATAGTTAATTTTAAGATATAATCCATTTAATTTATTAACCTTTCTATCCCCGTAATTGTAATTAATGGCTTTAATGAGACTGTCAGTGCTTATATCAATAACTAACTTGATTGTTTTATCTTAAAAATAAAAAAAAGTTCATTAAGTATTAAAAAAAAGTGTGTGATTGTTTAAAAACTATTCCTGTGTAGTCATTACAGACATTAAATTTCCTGGTATTTAAGTTAATCTACTTACGGAGTCTTCCTTCATCATTATGATTCCCTGATCTTGTACCTTTGCTAAATAAAGTTTTACTTTCTGTTATTTTATTCCAAACTACCTTTAATTAGTAAAATTTCTGTTAACAAATATCCTGTACCATGAAGGAACTTTCTACTTAAATTTCTACTTAGATTTAGTGGTGTCTGGATCCTGGAGGAGAAGCCAGCTTTGGTAAAAATTCCTTCCTGCCAACGACAGCAATTGATTTTCTTCTTCCCAAATTAGAATCAGTGAGGAGAAGAACTCCAAATGACAATCGATGTCCACTCCACTAACCATGTCAGAGTTAATTATATTAAGAATGTTATATTTTCTTCTTTTAAATAACTCTCTGGATGACTTGGGAAAACGATTTCATTATGCTTTAAAGGCACCTCCGAGCACTCAGGCTTGGTAGTGAAACAAGATTCCCTTTGGGAGTCATTTTAAAAGTGATTATTGTATGTGACACCGTGAAGCTCTTGGATGACCCAGGGGACCTTGGAGTATTCTATAAGAGACCCATGGGTCCCACAGGTACCATTAGGAAGTGTTCAGGAACAATCTGAAAGTTTTAATAAAATATTCTTCTAGAGAACAACAAATCAGTTGCTACGTTACCAGTACTTTCACATGTAGATTTTAGTTAAAAAATTGCTGGTGATTTTTTTTTACTTCCATTTAGTACACAGGAAATTGATGTATGTATATTTCACTTATTTAGCACGGTTTCATCATTTGGCATCTATAAACATGATTAGTGAATAAATTCTCAGGTACTTTTCCTTTTTCAAATAGATCTTTTCAAGGTCTTCGAGCGCTATGATTTTTTCATATTTTATATGGCTTATAGTGCCTTTCTTTTTTTTTTTTTTTTTTGGTATGTGCCCCTAGCGGAAACCGAACCTGGGACTCTCTTGTCCACAGGCCAATGCTCCAGCCGCTGAGCCAAACCGGCCAGGGCTATAGAGCCTTTCTGAATAAATTTTTAATCAGCTGGTAAATTGGTACCAAATTAGAATAATCAAAGGAATAGTCTTTCTTTAAAGGAGCAGCAGAGAAGTTATTTGTAATGGTAGCATAAATTTTCTAACATAAAAATTTTCTAATACATAAAACATAAGGAGTTCAGTCACTTCTGTCAAATCACACTGTTTATTTTTTGTAAGACTTAATACTATGAGATAAATTATTTATTTATGTCATTACTTTTTATTGCCTATCTCTGTTGTGTACATGAGAGAGCTTTTGTCCTCTTTACTATTTTTTTCTCAACAAATAGCATAGTGTCTGGCACATAAAACGTACCCAATAAATATTTTATTTATTGAAAGAATAAATGAAAAAATGTTGGATGTAAGATAATGCCAATTTAAATTTTTGAGTTTTGTTTTGGTTTTTCTTCTTTGTTCATTTGTTGCTTTCAGTTTTATATCCCACATATGAGCGAAATCATATGGTTCTCAACTTTTTCTGTCTGTTTCATTCAGTTTAGCATGATATTCTCAAGATCCATGTTATTGCAAATGGCAATATTTCATCTTTCCTTATGGCTGAGTAATATTTCGTTGTATGTAGGGTGGATGAGCTGGTTTACAGTTGTGAGTATGCAAAACAGTTTATTCTAGTAGCATCCTGTATTAATTATTGTATTATTTTTCATACAAACAACTGTCTACCCACTTTTGCCCACCCCTATATATGTACCACATCTTCTTTATTCAATCATCTATGGGGGGACACTTTGGTTGTTTCCATGTCTTGGTCAATGTGAACAACCAAAAACTTATAGATGAAAACAACAGTATGGTGTTTACCAGAGGGAAGACGGAGAGAGGAGTAAAGGGTAAAGGGGGTTAACTATATGGTGGCAGAATGAAACTTGACTTTGGGTGGTGGGCACACAATGCAATAAACAGATGATGTAGCATAGAATTTCACACTTGAACCTATATAATTTTATTAACCAATGTCATCCAATAAATTTAATTCAAAAAAGCTTTAAGAAAAAATAATAAAATAAAATTGACAAAGTATCAATAATTGTGGATATTACAAAAAATGTGATAGAAAGTGGAAATTGCTCTCTAAAAGGTTTTACCAATTCACACTCCTGCTCACTGTGTACAATGGTGCTCTATGTCATAGACATGTACCAATACTAGATTTTGCCAATCTTATTAAATTTTATCAATCTGAGTAGTAAAAAAAAATCTCCTTTTCATTTGTTTTTCTCTAACTATTATGATCATGAAGCAATTTTTGAATGTTTTATAGACATTAATATTTCTTCTCTATTATCTCTTCCAATCCATTTTCTACTGGATTGTCTCATTTGTTGCCTTTATTTTATCAATTTGTAGGCACTCTTTCTAGCCTGCTTATGTCTATGTTGCAAGGGTCTTAATTTGTTTGTTTTTCTCATTTATGTATATTTTATTTTGAAGTTCTAAGTCTTTTTGAAGAAAAATGTGTGGACTAAAGGCATGGACTCTGGGGCAAGGCTGTTTGGTTCACAAACCAGGTTTGCCTCCTGCTAGTGTGTGACTCTGATCAAGTTACTTAACTGTGTCTAATTTTCTTCATGTGTAAAATGGGGATAATTATAGAACTTTAACTTATAAGATTGTGAGGATTAAGTGTGTTGATATTTGTCATGGGCTTGGGACAGTGCTGAAACATAGTAAATGCTATAAAATATTGTTAGCTACAATCCTAGGATTTGATATCTTGAGAGACTTTCCCCAATACCACAAAGTTATAAAATATTTTTCTTTTTGTCTTTCGTAGTAATTTAACAGTTTAATTCTTTACATTTGGATTTTTAATCTATCTGGAATTTATTTATATTGAGGGGTGAGGTATATATATTTTTTCCAAATGGATAGCCAATTATTGCAAAGCCATTTGAATACAACTTTCTTTTTCTACTGACTTGAAATGCTACAAACTGGGTATGTATCTGGACTCTATTCTGTTTCATTGTTCTATCTCTTAATAATGCATCAATAACACCGTTTATTTACTGGAACCTTATAGTAAAGGACCTGGTAAGTCAAGTCCCTATTTTATTCTTACTTTTCAGAAGTTTCCTATCAGTATTTACAAGTGGATTCTTTCCATTACTTATAGAATAATTGTAAGTCAACACCCCCTATAACTGCATCGCTGTATCGATTGATACGGCATTGAAGTTATAGATAATTTGGGGAGAAATGGCATATTTACTAATTTTTTTTCCACACAAGGTGCCATGTATTTCTCCATTTGTACTGGACTACTTCACTATTGGAAAGCTGTCTTCATAATTAGTACCTTTAAACACAATAGCTTTTGTTTCATGCAGGTCACTACGTTTCTCTTCCATCAGATATGTACCAACATAAATCTAATTGTTTTCCAGTCATGAGTTCTTGACCATGGTCTATTTGGATAAAAATGTTTTCTTATTCTAAAAAAAAAAAAAAAAAAAAATGGCCCGGCCGGTGTGGCTCAGTGGATTGAGTGTCGTCCCATGGACTGAGAGGTCCCAGTTCAATTCCAGGTCAGGGCACATGCCTGGGTTGTGGGCTGGATCCCCAGTAGGGGGCGTGCAGGAGGCAGCTGATTGATGTTTCTCACATGGATGTTTCTATCTCGTTCTCTAAAAAAATCAATAAAAAATATATTAAAAATGTATGATCTAAAGCTTTGAAGGGATGAAGAGTTAGCTTAAATGTAGTAATGGAACTGAGTGGTGGCGAGAGGGAGGAGAAAGTTGATGGACGAAGACTGTGTATCAATCAAAACTATGATCTCAGACCAGGCTTGTTGTGCAATTCCTTTCTGTTACGTGGAAAAGAGGGGGGAGTTCGGCATCATTAGTCACTGGGGCAATGAAAATCAAAACCACGCCATTAGTGTGACTATAATAAAAAAGATAATAGCAAGTATTGGTGAGAATATGAAGAAATTAGAACCCTCATACATTTCTGGTCAGAATGTAAAATGTACAAGCTGTTTGGAAAACATTTTGACAATTCCTCATAAAGTAGATCATAAAATTACTTTATGACCCAACAATTTCACTCCAAAGTATATACACAAAATAATGAAAACATATATTTACAGAAGAAGTTGTACACCAATATTCATAGCAGCATTATTCACAATGGCCTAAAAGTAAAACAACCTAAATGTTCATTAACTGATAAATAAGTAAAATGATGTAAAATAAAATATTATTTGGCACTAAAAAGAAATGGAGTATTAATATATGCTCCAACATGAATAAACCTCGAAAAGTTTATACTAAGTTTTAAAAGGCAGTTACAAAAAATCACATATGTTATAGCTCCATTTATATGAAATGCCCAGAATAGACAATGTAAAGAGACAGAAAATAGATTAGTATCTGCATAGGGATGGGAGGGGATGGGAAGTGTGGGGAGGATGGTGAGCGATTGCTCACAGGTACAGGGTTTCTTTAGGGGAGGAGCAAAATGTTCTAAAATTAGATTTTGGTGATGGGTGTAGAGCCTCATCAATATACTAAAAACATTGAATTGTAGGTTTAAAGGAGTGAAATGTATAGTATGTGAATTTTATTTTAATTAAGCTATTTAAAGAAAAATATATGAGTTTCTTTTGTTAAACACAGCAAACTGATGTATATACACTTTGCATTTGTGGATAATTGGAGTAGCTAAGATTATATTTACCTCTATTCTGTAAATATCTAACTTTTGGTTGGATTCTAAATAACAGCTTTTGGTAATATTCTGAAAGGAAATGATGATAGAATTTTGGATTTATTTAAAATATGCTAAGGTACCTCTATTAGAATTGCCAAGGTTATATGCAATATTAACTTTGCAGATTTTAAAAAATGTTCATTAAAAGATATATGGTATCAAAATAAAAGTTTTAGCCAGTTTAAAAAATCTATATATTAAGCTTTAGAAATTATTTATCCAGTGTCAAATTGCATCTGGCTAAAATGCTGTAATCTGGCCCCTTCACAATAGAATAATTATGAAGCTAATAAAAATGTAAATTTCACTAAATTCAATTTTAGGACTGATGATCATAATACTTTTCTCCCACCTCCAGCCAAAATCATGGAAGTGGACACATATCCCCTGGGTTGCAAGAAAGGCATTACATCTCTTCTGTCATTTTCCCCTCCTTTGATTCACACCTCAAAAATAGAGTGACCATATTTTTAAAATGCTGTGACTTTTTTGCACCTTCTGAGTAGCACTTTTTGAAGCAGTCAGAGTGCTGCAAATCTTCTTCAGCATTTGTAACATACACATTAGTAGATTTCAACTATGGGGCAAAATGATATGGCAAAGGAGAAGAGAAAGAAGGGGTAGTTGTGGCACGTTGTGTTCATGGAAGTTTTGTCTTTGTGAGTTAAGCACTGATATGGACACAAACGTGGGAAAATATCAAGTAGAAGGAAATACGAGTTTTAGAGCCTCACTATGTACTGAGCATGATACAGAATTAGGAATTAGAGGTTCAGAAAGGTTCAAGAGTTCTACTAGATGTATCTTTGTTATATGCTGGTAATTTGGATAAGAGTTATCTATACCAATTACGTTTTTTATTTGTGGGTTGAAGAATATTTACATATCCTTAGTTAAATTTAATTGGACCTACAGTAGTCCACATGCCCTATCACTGAACAGACAATAAGCAAGGAAAGATTTTACCTAGCTGAAAGATAAAGAAACCAAAACTACTGCGGGCTTTATGACAACACTGTATGACCATTGCAATGGGACGTTACCCAAACAATTGGAACAGATTATGAGGTTAAGAAAAATAAAACATAAAAATCCTGATATTGTAAATGAGATAGAATCTGAGAAACACTATAAAGAATATTAAGAGAAGGTCTGCCCGCATTGGATGAGACATTGAAATAAATATCTGTTTAGACTTTTTTAAATTCTCAGATCCTGTGATTCTACAAATGGTATTCCTTTATAATCTCTGGTTTAAAATATTGGTTGAGAAAAATTCATTTCAGTTAAATTTTATAGTTACCAATACTAAAATTTATCTAAAGGGACATTTCACTTGTTTATGCTTTAAAAAATAATTTGCTATCAATATACATATGTGGGTAATGCCTACATTTCACATATTTTTCACTATGTTAAATGATTCAAATGCCAACTTCTTTATAGTTTCTATATTTTTTTCTAAAAAATTCAATCTATGTATTTTTAAGATATTTACTTTCATGTTTCCAAGTTCTATTAGATCCTTCATAGTGTGAAAGAAAGCATAATAGAAAGTATTCCATGCATGCTTGCTTTCCTAGTTCAAAGCAGCAGGGATAGGACTAAACCACAGGTGTTGATACTCACTACCTTTGTTGTTGTTACTGTTATTCCTCACACAAGGATATTTCTTCCATTGATTTTTAAATGACACTACAATGTATTCTCCATTAGAGCTGGAACTTGTATCTGTTTTATTCAATGCTGCAATGCCAGTTTATAACACACAATAGGCACTTGATATTCATTGAATAAACAAATAAGCACCTAAAGAAAACAATGTCAGCCCTTGCCTGGCAACTTTGTTAGTTGGAACATCGTCCATACACCAAATGGTTGCAGGTTCGATTACCAGTCAGGGCACATGCCTGGGTTGGAGCTTGATCCCCAGTATGGGGCGTGCAGGAGGCGGCTGATCAATATTCTACTCTCACATCAGTGTTTCTGTCTCTCTCCCTCTCCCTTCCTCTCTCTCTAAAAAAATAATGTTAAAAAAACTTTCAAAACAAACAAAATAAAACAAAAGTCATAAATATAGTTTTTTCCTCATTAGTTCTTATACTACTTGTGAGTAAAATCAACTAAAACATCAAAAGGGAGACGAAATATTTACCCAAGACAATTCTAACGTAAAAATTGCCAGTAATGAGGAGGCAGTCGTGAACTGATCAAGCTAAAGGTTTGGGTAGTGATTTTTTTTTCCAGGTATAGCAGAAGGGGAAACATGAACTTGAAATAGTGTGGTGGTCATAAAAATTGGAAAAGAAATGTGTTTATCAAATAGTGTAATCTAGGTTATTCTATAATACACAATCTCCGAATACCAGTGGCTTCCAACAACAAAGACGTATCTCTCATATGTTCAGTTTATCCATCATGAGATGTCTCTCCATCACAACACTCAGAAACCCAGTTGCCATTCTGCACTGGACCAGTAACTCCTCCAGAGGAGGACACCGAGCTCTTCCTCACCTCTCACATCAGCGTATTAAATGCTTTGGCCCAGAAGTAGAGTATGCGGGCACATACACACACACACACACACACACACACACACACACACACACACAACTTTGACTTCACCCTTATTTTCTTTATTCAACCACAAAAAGATCAGAAGGTGCAACACTACCCTTACCATGTATCCTGGTGCAGGGAGAAACAGAACGATTTGGCAAACAGAACAGATGGCTACGAATTAAGTCACCAGAGGAAAGACCTAAGGGATTACGTGGACATGGAGAACAAAGATAGAAGAATATTAAAGATGGTTTCAATCCTAAGTGAGTAAGAGGGCAATGGTGCCTTTCCTAAAAGCGTGGGGAAAGTGCAGACTCAGGGAAGGAGCATGAATTTGTATTTGCGTACGTTAAGTTTGAGAAAGGAGCTGAACCCTCAGAAACAGGCTTTGGAAATATATAAAGATAAGAAAAGAGAGTGAAAGGAGAGGCAGCAACTGAGAAAGCATGTCAGAGAGGGAGAGAGAGACAGGTCTGAAGCACGTTTGCAGCTATAAAATACGATTCCTTTAATAAAGGGAACAGTGTAGGAAGACATAGAAGGTGGCTATTTAGGCAGCAGAACGAAGGACGGAGCCATCAGAGATGTCAGGGTACACCAGGGCATGGAGGGTGTCGAAAATGAGGAGGTGCTCTGAACTACCCCAACTGCCAGCAAGCCTTGGGGGTTTAAAACCTTCAATACAACAGTGTCACTGAGGTTGTGAGAGGACAGATATGCAAGACAATAAGAAATTATTGATGAAGAAACAAATTGGAAATAATTGGCGTCTGCTTTTCAAGAAGGCTGACAAAGAAGGAACAAGGATGATATTTTAACTATGTAACAGAATGACAGAATCCAGGGCACATATAGTTGGCTGAGACTCCTGCTCACATAAATTTAAGAGGAGAAAACTTGTTTAAGAGAGAGAGGAAAAAAAGGAAAAGAGAATATTATGTATAGGATGATGTAAAATAGGACAGGGCAGGTGGGAATATTCATAATAAAAACAGAAAGAAGATCCGGTTTTACTGACTGTAAAATACATTTATTTTTCAATGACAGAATTTAAAGTTAAATAAGAACACCAAAGATAGAAAATTTGAAGTAGATCGAAGGTACTAGTTGCATTTTGATGTCTCTTTCTAAACAAATAAGAATGACCCTATAGAGAGTGGTAATAATGTATAGATAAAAATTGGGAGACAGTGGCAATATTTTGGGGGACTTACAAAATTAAATATAATTAACATGTAGTCACTCAATATGTGTTTGTTAATGAAATAGGAATGAGAATGAAAATATTCTCAATGAAGTGAGTAATAATAGGAAATAAGAAAAACGTTTAGGAAAAAGTCTAAGTGATATTGCTCTCCGTCTGTCATTCACGTCCCCGTTCATCCCCACAATCCCTTGCACTGGCATTCCATGTCATCCTCAACTCCTCCCCACGTGTCTGTGTCGGTTTTCTTATTTTAATTCCACTCCAATAATTCTCCGTATAGTGTTGATGCCTATACGTGCTTGATCCCCAGTTCAGGACGGCATACGTCTCACCTAGTAATTGTCAAAGTGTTTGTTTGTTGTTATCTGCTGTCCTCTCCTACTGTCACAGCTCCTTCGGTTCACTGTTCCTACTGTCGCTTATTTTTTATACCCAATGTGTGCAGGACTCCCTTCAAATTAATATGTATATGGAAGAAAACTATGTGTGTGTGTGTGTGTGTGTGTGTGTGTGTGTGTGTGTGTGTGTGTGTGGTTTCCGTCCTTCCATGGCAGGTCTCTCCAAACCCTCCCTGCTCTGGCTAAAATGTGCTTTATCTTCCAGTCACACTGGCATGTCCCCCGGGTCACACATGCACAGCACAGTCCCACCAAGAGGAGGATTTCCGCATTTCCCGAGACCTGAATGTCCTTCTGTCCTCACATACGAGATGTCACTAACCTTCAGCATCTATCTCAAGTAATATTTCCTCTAGACATGTTTTCAGATGACCAGTGTAAGGGCTACCACGGAATCCTTGTTCTCTAATTCCAGTGTGTTTCAATTCCGTGCCTTTCTCCTTCTCTTCACTGCGAGCGTTGACCCAGGGGGTGACTTATCTCGCATTCCCATAGGTGATAGTGTATTATATAGGTCCTTGATTATTAAGTTGTCACCTGAAAACCCAAGTCACTTCCCAAAGCTGCTTCAAGATGAAGTTCATTCACTCAAACTAAGTGATTCCTTCATATTTGTAAAATATAAACGATAAACAGAAGCAGATTTATTAAAGGAATAAATTAGAAAAAAACCTATTAGGAGGCATTAACTTTTCTGTATTCTAAACTCAATATTAACATTTTACTTTTATATTATGGTTATAAGATGATGGCATGTAATTATTTGTTCTTTAGCTATTTTCCTTCCTAGGCATGTAATACACATAAATAATAATAAAATTATATGTTGCATGCTCCTTGCTTAAAGAAACTAAGTTTACCAAACTGATACTGAAATTTACATAAATGCAAAACTTAGGAAAACATATCCAATAATAAGTATATAGAATAACTTTAATGTAGACTAAATCATAAGGGGAATTTTATTGACATGCTTGAACTGCTAAAAATAACATCTTGTGTATAATTTATAATTATATGTAACTTAGTTCTAAAAAATATTGTCATACAATTATAAATTTGGCTGAAGTAATCATTTTGTATTTCGTAGCCTGACCAAAATTTTATTCTTTACAGAGCTTTCTTTTCAGATAGCAAAAATATTTTCATAGTTTTGATTTCATTAGGCAATGTTTCCCTTTTTTATATTTTTTTCAGCATCTGCAAAAAAGGATTTACTGATAAAGTCACCTCTTCATCTCATGATCCTTATTCAGCAGGACCATTAACTTCTAAGATTAAATAAATAGAATTTAATATTTTATATTTGTCCAAATCAATTTATGAAAAAATTTTATTTATTTTATAGTAATTTAATTACAATTATTCCAATGTATAAATTTTACTTTAGAGTATAAACAGCACTTTTAATACTTTGAACAGAACACAATTTTATTTAAAAATATTAAATATTTTCCATCCTTGCTACTTCCCCAATATGACTATCTTTTATCCTCACCTGAGTATATTTTTGCATTTATCTTCAGATAGAGCAGGAGGGAGAGGGAGGAAGAGAGAGAGAGAAACATCGATGTGAAAGAGACACATCAACTGGCTGCTACCCACATGAACCCAACCGGGGCCGGGGGCAAACTGCAACTGAGGCATGTGCCCTTAGTGGGAACCGAACCCAGGACTCTCTGGTCCGCGGGCCAACTCTCTAACTGCTGAGCCAAACTGGCCAGAGTAAATATGACTATCTTTTAGAGCAAAACTAAAATACTAAGCAAGAGACAGGTATTTTTTTCAAAATTACAAAAATTAGAAGATAAGTAAAATTTTAAGTCTCTACCAAAGTTAGATTAGTAATGTAGTTTTTTATTTTATCATATGCAGCATTAAAAATAATTTGAGAACAGGAAAACCTTTCTGAGGGAAACAAAGATAATTAAAAATTGGAACAACACTTTCTATTCTCACCAATATACAAAGGGATGTAGATTAAACAATGAACTATTGTTAGCTCTTCAAATGAGCATATACACATTTGAAGACTAATACCAGATATTAATGAAATTACAGAAAAAATGTACTTCATTCTCTGCTGTTATAAAATTAATATCAAAATCCTTAAAACAAGCCATTTTATGTCTCAATTATTTCTCATTAAGGATTTTTTTCTAAGCAAATAATCAGAAACATGGCTAAAGTATTTATGTTTAAATTGTTCTTTGAAGTAATACTTATAATAGCAAGAACAACCCAAATGTCCAACAATAGAAGACTGAATAAATTCAGACACAGAAAGAGATATAGAGATAGATACAGATGTTATGGACATCCATACTGTAAAATGTTCTTGTCTTTATAGTGGACATGTCAAGGACATTTATTCTCAATGAAAAATGCTGGGGGTACACTATCAAAGGAATGATAGTGATGACAAAACTACACACAAGTACGGCACCAGTTTTGTAGAAAATGTGAACATATGTGCATGGATTGTGAAGAAATGTTTAGAAAAATTAATAATTGAGGCTAATATTTATTTCTATATATTTACTGTATTTCTAAAGCATGAGGTTATTGATGTGTTTTCTTCTTTTCACTACCATAAAATTCATAAATTTTTCAAAATTAGTTTTATTTTCCAATAGGGACGTCTGTATATATACTGTATACGTGTGTGCATGCATTTCCCGTTTCTGGAATGTTGTTTCCAAGAACCCTTCATTTAGATAACAACTCACCATCTTTCATGTGTAAACTCAAATGCCCCTTTCTCAGACTGGCCAAATTACCTTGCTTCCTTCCTGTGGATATCATTTTTCCCGTCATTTTTGTCATATTCTTATCCATTATAACATTTATCAACATTTTAGTAACGTATTTAAAAACTTACTTGGGGGTTATCTGTTTAATATGTGACTGCCCTGAATTCTACGTTTTGTCAGTACAAAGATCACATCTTTATATACTCATTGTCTGGGATTTATAAATGCTCAATTAATATCTGCAGAATGAAAGAATTTTGAATACATGTCACCTTACACAGTTTCCTAATGGCTATATTGATTGAATCTTTTTGAACTTTAGTTCTTTTTTTTTTTTTTGGATTAAAAGGTTTTTATGTTATTTATTTTGTTCTTAATTTTTCATCACCATTTATCCCCTCAATGCCTTCCTCCACCTCCACCACCCCCTGCCGTCACCACACTGTTGACCATGTCCATGAGTTCTCTCTCTATTTTTTTCTTTTTTGCACAACCCCTCCAACCTCCCAAGACCCCCCACCACCAGAGCTGTAGCTAAGTGCAACAAGCCAGTCAAAGAAAGACAAGTACTGTATAATTTCACTCATACGTGGAATTTAATGAACAAAATGACCTACCAAGCAAAATAGAGACAGACTCATAGATACTGAACTTTTGTTCTTAGGTTCATTAGTTCAGAGTAGTGAACCACTTATTTTAGGGGAAGTATTCTTCATGTGAAATATTCTTTTAGTTGTCAAAATTATCTCCTCAGTAGTACTAAAATCATAGAAATTTAAAGTTGTGAGCACACTGATGAATAATTCAACCAATAAATAATTCAGTCAACCTTCTTCAATTTGAAAATGAAATTGTTCAGGTAACTTCTTGTCTCTCTTTTACGTACATTTTGACATTTACTTGGTGCCATAAAAGATTAATGAAGCTCCACTGCTAACACATCAACAAGCAAATAAAGAGTTTCCATGTTCTGTCTTCAATAATATGGATGATACATGATAATTAACATTAGTTGAGGACTGGATTATGTTTTCTTACTTTCCAAATATTCATTTAAATATATTTTTTCATGTTATACAGTTATGCATTGCATAACAACATTTCAGTCAAAGACAGACAACATATTCAATGGTGGTCCCATAAGATTATAATGGAGCTAAAAAAATTCCTATTGCCTTGTGACAATAGGTAAGGTCCTAAAGTCATAGCCCAACACATCACACATGTGTTTCTAGTTATGCTGATATAAACATGTTGCATTGCTAGTCGTATAAAAATAAGCACATAGAATTATGTATATTACATAATGCTTGGTAGTGATAATGAATATGTTACTGGTTTATATATTTACTATACTATACTTATCGTTATTTTAAAGTGTACTCTTTCTACTTATAAACAGTGTTTGCTATGAAACAGTATACCGTGTTACATCAGCAGCATCCTCATACATCTTGTTTACTGCATCTCTTGATTTAATTGCATCATTTCTCTTGTGTTTGATTTAATCTTCTGCTGTTTTTTACAGTAACCTGCTATACAGACTTGTAGCCTAGGAACAACAGGCTATACCACATAACCTAGGTGATCCAGGTTTGTGTAAGTGCATTCTATGATGTCTGCACAATGATGAAATCACTGGGCAATGCATTCCTAAGAATGCATCCTTGTCTTTAAGCAGCCCATGACTGTAATAGTGAACTCACAAACTATACTTCAGAAATACGATAAGTTCAATAGTTAGAATTTAAGTTTGAATGCATAATAAATACATAATATACATAGTAAGTTTAAGTAAAAAGTTAATTTTTGAAAATGTCACCAGCTTCAGCTACTGTAAAATGACTGAACAAAGAATTTTGATACAATGAAGAATTTAAGTTCAAGTTTCAAAACTGATTAATGGTCTACTTAAACTGCAACATTGAAATTAAAATATATAGATAGGATATTTTCAGTGACTGATGTATGTTTAAAGGCAATGTATAAAAGATAAATTGCTATGCCTGGCTGGTGTGGCTCAGTGGTTGAGCATCAACCTACTCATGTCAGCCATGGTCAACCTACTTTAATGGATAGCCAACAATTACCTGATCATGTGATCCAGCCCAGCTAAGATCAATAGACAATTCCAACTTTCAGACTTTTGAGCTAAGTATATGCTTTTGCTTTAAGCCACTGTTATTTAAAGTAGTTTATTGTGCATTATTTTGACAATAGATACTATTACATGTAGCTATGGCATTTATTAAATTTCAGACTCTTTGTCTATATAGGTTAAAAATATATATAAATTAGTAGTTTCCTCACTAAAGACACTGCAGCCATAATTCATTAAGTGAACAATTGTGGAATCTAGTTAATAAATATATATCCATCAGCTACTTTTTCTATACAAAGAACTGTTTCATTAAATATGGTTATATTCACTACAAATTCTGGATATTCTAGGACTTCAGATTTCTATTTGAACAATAAAGCCACTGTAGCCATGAGAAAGTTATTAAAACTGAGGCAGTAGTCAAGTGGCAAAAGCTTAACATGGGGGAAAAACATATTTACAGAAAAGCATAATTAGGGCACTAAGAAAAGTCCTGCTTAGCTCTTCTGAAGATAATGTCATGTTCAAGTTTAGTTCAAGGCAGGGTGATACACCCCACTAAGGGAAATAATTTTAGGAACAATGTTCCAGTGGCCAAAACTTTGATAGAAAGCCACACACACACACAAATACACACACACACACACACACACACACACACACACACACACACACCCCCCAAAGCAAGTAAAACCAAAATAAACAAGCAAAACAATAGATAGGTAAGGGGGTAGATTCACAGAGGTAAAGGCTAAAAATGGAAATAAACCTAAATCTTATTCTCATATAGTGAGTAATCCAGTAAGAGCAATTGACCTATAAATCTTACCAGTTTGCATAACATAATCCAGAAAACCATTTCTCAGAAAAGGAAAATTAAAAATTTACTTTCTATCTCATTTGGTGAAACATTGGCAGTTGTATCTTCTCATTTAATCCTCTCAGAAACCATTATCATATTGTTTTAAAAACAAAAAAACAAAACAAAACAAAAAATGGTAATTGGCTTTCCAGGAGGTTAGGAAATCAGCCAGGAAATGCACAGCAGAGAAACCATTTGAACTCATTCAGAAACAATGATTTTGTTTTGTTTTGTCCCTAAATCTTCTAATCCACAAACAGTACTTAGAAAAATTAAGTTCTCTAATTCTCAATTTTGTCGAATAAAGAAGGAAAAATAATAACAGAATCTATTTCACAGGGGCATTGAACACAGCACCCACATATTGCTGGAATTCAGAGTCAGCTCTGATTGGTAGTTGAGGTAGCTGTTACAAAATGGAAAACTTGAGTGTGCGGTAACATGGAGAAAAGAACACATGCTTTGAAATCCTCAGAACTTGATCTGTAATCAGACTCCACTATGAAGTGTCTGGGACTTTTCATGTGATGTAACCTCTCTAATTTTTTTTTTTTTTACTGTTTTTTTCAAAAGGCTCTAATATTTTCAAAATTGGGGTAGTGGGCTTAGAAAAAAAATGAATGTATAGTTCCTGGTTCAGTGCCTGACATCAGGAATGGTAGCCTTTGGTGGCATTTCAGTGAATTCTGTTTATTAATATTTCACATATAACATTCAGCAAACAGAAAGAAGAGAGAACATTGGTTGAGTATTCCCTACTGCTTGCTCAGAGTTGTCAGCACATGTCCCTAAAACTCTACGGAGGGGTGTTTAGCGTCACGGCATGCTTAATTTTAAGCTGGAAGAAACTCAACAGGCCCTTATTTGAATGTATTTTACAGACGGAGAGTAGGAGATTCTTTATTTTGCTGAGGTCATTTAAACAGCAGCGACAGGGATTGCACAATAATGGGGTTTTTTGATATTTGCTTCCTTGGAAAGAGGTCAGTTTCAGAAGTCACCATCCAAGAAGCTGGAATGTGTGTTACAACCAGAAAACGTGGTAAATGTGAACGGGTTAGCAAGAAGGGAAGAATTTCAGTGTGAGCTAAGTGAGCAAAGACATGTGCATACGTAGCTAATTTTAGAAGGCGAGTTGCCTGCTGTGTCTGAAAGGGGGTTTCTATTTGGAGGAGTTGAAAGAGATCATGAAAATGTGGGTCCGGAGCTTTGTAGAGTGTTGTGAATGCCTGGGTTATGTGGACACTGTTCTACAGAGATGGAGAAGTCATGTATGCAATGATAAAACTGGCTTTGAGGTACCTAGTACTGTTTGAGATCAAGGGGAATGGGTCAGCGAAAGGGAGAAGAAAGCACTATTGTTTTCTTAAATGTGTTTGGAACTAAAAACCTGTAGACAGAAATGCAGGCTATAGGATAATGCATATGACATGTAAATAAGAAAGCACAAAAAGGCAAATGAGTACTTCAAATAATCATTACTTCAAACGAAGTGCACAGGTTTACAAAAAGACAGAAGGAAGAAAAATGCTTTAAATAGATTTTTTTTTTAATTTGGTTACAATTAGTAAAGGCAGCATTAAGGGAAAAAACTATGTTATATATATTACTGCCTCTAGAGGCAGGGTGCTTCCGCTAAGCGTAATGCAGACCATTGAAACGTTGACCGTCTTTGCTTCAGGCAGACAGTTCTTCGTGGCTTTGATTGTCATCTCATAACATCTTTCGAGTGGCAGTCATTCTTACCTTAATTTTCTGATTTGACAGCTTTCTTTATGACTAAAGATTATTAGTTTTTATCACCAAAGGTAACACATCGGAATAAAATTAGCCATCCTACTAAGATGACATTAATTCACATTTGATGCTCTTGAGAATTGAAAGAATAGTCATGAAAGCAGCTAGGACCCCTTGCAAAAATATAAATATTATATTTCAAGTTTAAATAAATTTAATACATACATACATACATATCATTTCTGGATTTCTGTTTTCTTAAAAACATGGATTGTTGTAAGGCCAGGGTTTAAGTACCAAAGTTGCTCAAGACAGCTCAAAAGAAGGTCTGTATCTCCAATAATATTGCAAGTTAGACTGTGAGGATATAATGTCCCATAATTTAATAATATTGTGAGGATATGTATTAACACAAGCTAAAACATCTGGCCTAACCTTATCCACTGTTATCATCATCATCCTCATTCTGTCTGATAGGGGTGCTTGAAGGAAATTTGATAGTGTTCTTCAAAGCCAGAGTTTTTCAACTTAACTCTAAAAAAGATATGACAACCCTTAAATAGATACATCCATTACTGATATTAAAATCTAAGTTAACTAAATATAGAGAGGAACTCTTAAGATATTAGTGCAGAGTAAAACATTTTATTTTACTAGTAAATGATTTGTTATCAAACAGAACAACAGTGTGCCATAGTAAAGTATGTCTCTAAAGTAGCTGATTCATTTTTTACAGCTTCCATTTTTTCTGGAAACATGTTTTGGTTTAGAACATTAAGTTATAAAGCAGGTGCACCATTGGCATCAAGGCAGAATAGAATAACTATACAAGCATTAAATACAATTGCACCCTCTGAATATAAAGACCAATTTTCAGTCCTTACTCAGGCAAAACTATCTTTAGAATCAGTGGGAGTTCTTACTAAATTAAGAATGAATTGGATATAATAAACCCACAGCTGTGTCCATTTTAGCATTGCTTTTTCACTAGGATTCATCATATTTTTTTAAATTTTAACTAATGAAAACAGTTTGTGTTACAAATATGATGAATAATTAAACAACCAGAGACTAATTTTGACAGCTCTATTTCGGAAAATCTACTTGAAAAGATAATATCACTAGAGTAACATAGAACACATTAAAAAAAAAAAAAAAAACAAGGCTGTTAATGCAGAATCTAATATTTTAATTTTTATTTACTTTTTGTTCCTATGGTAGCATCTATGGATGTATTTTTGGATCTGACTAAAAAGAGTCTCTGGTCTAAAAAAATTATTTCAAATAAATAAAGAATCCAGGAAAAAATAGAAAACTAAGCTTGGCTGGTTTGGCTCAGCAATCAGAGCATCAACCTGAGGGCTGAAGAGTCGTGGGTTCAATTCCCGGTCAAGGATGTACCTTGGTTACAAGTTCCATCCCCTCCCCACTCGGGGTCGTGCAGGAAGCAATCAGTGTGTCTCTCTCACTTCAATGTCTCTCTCTCTCTCCTTTCCTCCTACTTGATCTAAAAATCAATGAAAAAATATCCTCGGGTGAGGATTTAGAAAAAAAACACAAAAAACTATACATAGAAAACCTGGTGAAAGAAAGCACCAGGCTGAGGTTTGGAAACTTCCCAAACTCCCCTCTTCTTTTCAGAGGACATAGAAAGGTAAAAAATCAATAATAAAACATGATTGCTTCCTACAATTATGAAATTCTAAAGAAAAATCAATTTTTTGCATCAATACTATGAAAAATTCTTCCGAAAAACCCAGGATAGCTATTTTAAATTCGTCCATAGCAATTGTAAAAGTAAATGCTTCTTTTGAAATTATAATGATAAAGCTTCTTCTCACCAATCAAGCCGTATCTTCCTACTACAAACACTTGTGTCTGGTTTAAAATAGTGAGATTTTCATCCCTGAATGATAGAAACATTTTCATTGGCCTCCATATAGAACAGTGAACCAGAGTGGTTAATGCTGTCGTTGAAGTATCATGCTTGACCCAGTAATGCCTTATGATCTAGTCGCATGAAAACTTTTAATTTCAAACAAAAGAGACCGGAAAAACTCTACTACCAAAATTATTCCCAAAGCCAACTTAATGAAGAAATTATATAGACTTGAAACATTATAACTACTTTCATGAAATATTACATTTGAATAATTTCTTAATTAAAATGTGTACTGTAGAATTTCTAAAATGAATCTAACATACATATTTCTTCCAAAATTTAAAAGAATAGGTTAAAAATATATGCTCTATATTTTAGATATCTATGACCATATTTTCATGCTCTATGAATAACAAAAAATGAGTGTCAATGCATGTAATTTATTTATAATAAATAAAATACATAATATGATACAAAATAATGTGTTACTATTACCATGGCTTAATACATAGTAACCACTGATCATTTAGTCATGCTCCAAGGTATATGAAACACCTTAATGAATGAAGGTGAATGAACATGTTATAAACATAAATATAAAAAAGCGTGAATTGGCATGTTTATTCATATTGATAAACTATAGAAATTTCATTTGATCACAAGAGAATTTAGCTTTAAACTCCTTTCAGGCAAGATATATCTTTCTTTCTATCTAGAACCTAATTCAGTGACGGGTTTAACAAGTTCTCAATATCTATCTTTTGTTATATGTTGAGAAATGACATATTATGAAAGGGAAACAACTGATATCCTAATATCTATCTGAATAGGATATTGCTTCCTTCATTCACTTGGGAAAAGAAAGACAAACACAAAAATGATACTGGTTGCCAGAATTGAGAATGTATATACCTATTGAAAACCAAATAAATTATATAAAAGTGTATATAAATTATATAAAATGTTTGCTTTTGTGTGTGTTATGAATGTGTTACATGCAAGATATGAAGTTAGGCCCTTATTAACTTAAAAAATATTTTTAAATTCCCAATTATTACAGATGTCCTCCCTTTTTCCCCCACTGACCCCCTCTTCCCTGCTCCTGCAGCGTCCTCCTCCCTCACCACACTGTTGTCTGTGTCCATGGGTTATGCATACATGCATATCAGTTCTGTGGTTTATGGCTTCCCGCCCCCCCTTCCCTCTGAAATCTGTTAGTCTGCACCATGCTTCCACGTCTCTGCATCTATTTTGCTAGTAAGTTTATTTTGTTCATTCCTTATTATATAAAATATAAACAAAACAAATCCCCACCCTAATGAAATGTCCGTTGCTAAATGGTGAACATAAATTGTCTAGATTTTCAATCTGAGTCCATGAAGATCACTTAATACATTACTGCAAATGTACTCCCTTAGGAGTCTCATAAAACAGAAAAAGCTTTATATTTAATCTCAGCAACTATGAAAGGAATAAGGATATATATATATATATATATATATATACATACACACACACATATATACACAAATATCCTTACTATTAGAAAAATCATTTCCATAAAATTAATGCTAAAAAATGATATGCTTCCAAAACCTGAAACCAGAAGTAGCACTACCTATTAGGAAATTCATGAGTTCTCATATGAGAAGATGTGGATTTAAATTGCATTTCTGTCATTTGAGAGACAGGTACTTGGGCAAACTTCTTAATATGTCTTATTTTCTCATGAATAAAATTTAAATCATAATTTCTACCAGCCTAAATGGTGTATAAAAGTACTTACAAACTGCAAATGATATCATTTTCATTAATTGAAAACTAAAAAAAATCTGGAAATTATAATAATATATCATTGTAATGATGAGGAAAAAAGAAACTAAATCAATTTCAGAGGAAGCTTCAAATGAAAGGTTATGTGCAAATCAGGAAAGTAGGGCAGGCAGGGAGGGTTGGAACACCCACAGTAAAGACAAATGAAGACGCTACCACCTGTATGATCAATATCAGGCAGACTAAAATTTAGGATAATTTAAGGATTGCAAAATTTCTAAGTGCAAGGGCAACCACAACAAAAACCTTTTAAAAGGTTATCTTCAAACTGATAAATGAGTGGAGGAAAGTATCAGCCTATGATCCAGGGCATATAGTATAAAACAAAAGCATGCTTTTTCTTCTTTTCCTTAGGGAGAGTATAGAAGAACCGTGATTAAGAGTAGCTTGAAGGTCAGCATGAGAGAGAGAATTATTTACAGGATATCAAGCTGTTTTAAATGGTGATGTTGAATTATGTCCGTGGATAATATAACAACTTGCAGATGTGATCTTACAGCTATTGTCATCTCCTCATAAATCCCAACGATAAGAAGTAGCGTTAGAAGCTGTATATGGTAAAATAGTCAAACTTCAAAGTAAGGGAGAAAGCAGATTTTAGAAATAGGAGAAAAAGAGTTTGACACAAAATAGCAGCAGAAATCTAGAACAGAAATATTAATTCTGGTTTGCAAATATCTATTAGACATTTACCGTTTTAAAAGGTTGTGTTCAGCCCTGGCTGGTTTGGCTTAGCGGTTAGAGCGTCAGCCTGCGGTACAGAGAGACCTGGGTTTGGTTCCTGCTAAGGGCATGTACCTCGGTTGCAGTTTGTCCCCGGCCCTGGTTGGTCGTGCGGGAGGCAGCCACTCAATGTGTCCCTTTCACGTCGATGTTTCTCTCTCTCTCTTCCTCTCTCTCCCTCCCACTCTATCTGAACAAAAAAAAAAAAAAAAAAAAAAGGTTGTGTTCAGTTCTGATACTTAAAGATTAACGTAACAAAATGTATACCGTTGGCATACCAGGATCATGGAAAAACAGACACATGATAAGAGCAGTGAATACATACAAATTCTAAGAAACATGTACAGATAATACAAATTTTATCTAGAAAAAGGATAATAGTATTTATATAGAAAATAATTTTTAATCTGAATGTTAAGCAGGTACGTTGGAATTTTACAGAAAGAAATTTTACAGAAAGAAACACTTTCAGTGCATTTGAAGACCAAGTAAGATGCCAATAATAGTTTACTAAGAACAAGTATTATAAAGTATGGCACAGTGGACAAAACAATGAACCACAAGTCAGGCAGTATGGTTTATAGTATTGTAGTATAATATTACATGAGTTTAGTCAATGTACTTGGGAGATTATATATATATAATGAGAAATATAAATATATTTCTCATATATAAAATAAGGATTTTGCAACAGTCTTTTATTTTGATCTATTGTAAGCTATTCCACAGAGTGTATGTCTTGAATTAAACAACAAATTTGTTAAATATTAATTATCAAATTAACAATCAAAGCTGTCATTTATTAAGTGCTTATATAGCTATCATATTTTATCACAGTGGTACATATATGGATAATACGGGGACATGTGAAGTGGACAGCGGTGAATTGCAGATGCTTCCAAAACTGATCAACAATGGTCTACTAGTGAACTTGTGGGCAGCTCAGTAGTGGTCTCTAAGGACATGCCACAGTGCTCTGATCTGGCCTGCGGTAGCAGTGAACGTATTTTGCAAGTTTGTACACAGCAGCACACAAGTTGTGTTTCCCAAATTAGTAGATCATAGAAGTTAAAAAAGGTAGCTAAATTAGACTTTTATAAAAATTATGCATAATGAAATGATGGGCTTGGAGTAAAAAAATAATTTAAAAAGAAGACGTATGTGAAATCTTCCAATTAAATGAACAGCTATAATCAACAATTTTGGTATTGGTAGACTATAGAAGTTTCATCTTATCACGAGAGAATGTGTCTAGTGTGGTGTGGCTCAGTGGTTGAGCATCAACCCATGGACCAAGTGGTCGCTGGTTCGATTCCTGGTCAAAGTACAAGCCCAGGTTGTGGGCCCGATCCCCAGTGTGTGTGGGGGGGGGGCTGTACAGAAGGCAGCCAATCGATGTTCTCTCTCATCTATGTTTCTATTTCTCTCTCCCTCTCCCTTCCTCTCTCTCTAAAATCAATAAAGAAAAAAAATATATAACAAAAAATTCCTTGAAGGAAGGATAGATGTCTCTTTGGTCTGTCTAGGACCTCAGTCAGTGGTTGGGATATAGCGAGTGTTCACTCCACATCTTTTCAACTGCACTTCCCTGAAATTTTCGTGAGCCAGCGTACACAATAACTTTGCAACGTTGGAATGAAAACCACTTCCACTACGTGATAGTGTCTGGATGAGGATCAAGGGTATGCCTTTACACTCTATACATCTAATCTGAAGTATCGAAATTGTGTTCAAGGAGCTACACTAAAGAGATTCATTGACAGGGACTTTAACACTGGACATTGTAAACTTCATCACAGTTATCCACGGACATCTCTTTCTCGTAGGTACACTTTGAAGTCTGTGTGAAATACTATGTATTAGCATGTGGTATGATAGTACACAGATAATGTTTACCAGTAAAGCATCTAAAAAAAAAAGCCCTTATTTGTAGCACTTGCCAATTTTAACACTGTAAATAACATCACCAGAGCCAATGTACAGATACCAATAGACTCTCCATTGAATTAATAAGTCTGAGACTGTGAAAATCAATTGAGAGTATGTTAGTAGCTGGCCTAGAAAAGAAGTAACATAGCAATTTTTAAATAATTACAATAGTCTCGTATTGACAAGTGATTAGATTTATTCTAAGTAGCAATTTGAAGTACACCTAGGACCAATGTTTAAAGTGATAGAAAATAATCTGTTTTTAAACAGTTAACCAAAGCTATTTTGTAAAATAGTGAAAAAATTTTAAGCAAACCTGAAATTAGCCACCTATCTTCAGGAATTCTATAGGAATATTCTATAATATGCAAGGAAATGAATTATCTAACTCAAAAGTTTTCAAATCTTTGTATATGGGCAACATAATTTTTGTAGTTCTATTGAGCTTAAGTACAGGAATGAAGAGCCACTAACTGAAGAAAATTTTCTGTGCACAATTGTTACAATGTTATAGTTACAAATAATTAAACATAAATTAGAAACAACCCACACACAGGAATTGTTTTCAGTAATTGAAGGTCATGATAAGAACTTTCTTTTGAACTTGAAAATTAGAGAAATGAAGTTGCCAACATTCAGTGACAGATGTTGGCTGACCCCACAGGGTTGGAAGACTAAAATAACAACATAAAAGAGGAAACTCAAGAATTTATTTCAAGTAGGCAATATCAATGTAATTTTAAACAAGTGGAGCTATGTTCTATAATTTTTGCATAAGCAAGGGCATTTCTGATATAAAGAGAAAATAAAGGTACTGACATAAAAGAAGGAGGAGGAGGAGGAGATGAAGGAGGAGGAGAAGAAGGAGAGGGAGGAGAAGAAGAAGGAGGAGGAGGAGGAGGAGGAGGAGGAGGAGGAGGAGAAGGAGAGGGAGGAGAAGGAGAAGAAGAGGAGGAGGAGAAGGAGAAGGAGAAAGAAGAAGAAGGAGAAAGAGAAGGAGAAGGAGGAGGAGGAGAAAGAGGAGAAGAAGAAGAAGAAGAAAGAAGAAGAAGAAGAAGAAGAAGAAGAAGAAGAAGAAGAAGAAGAAGAAGAAGAAGAAGAAGAAGGGGAAATGCTAATTAGATAAAGGAGCAATAAAGGAGCAAAGAAGCATGAATACATTTCCACATGATGTAGAGAGAATATCTGCAACACAATTTCAAATGCTTTTAGGTGCAGAATTGATTTATTTCTGAAAAATATCCCCGAATGAGACATTATGTTACATTATCTAATTTGTTTTAGTTCCTCTTCATTTTCATTAAAGCAAGTATTGGTTTGTCATGAACCTTGACTGCAAAAAGAGAAGCACTGTAAATCCCCCAAGAATATACCTTGGTCAACATCATATATATATGGCTAGCATAGCTCCTGGCAAACAAACTATATATATAGTTAATTTTCAAACTGAGGATATTTTTTCCATTGATTTTTTTTTTTTTTTAGAGAGAGTGAAAGAGAGGGAGAGGGAGAGAGAGAGAAACATTGACTTGAGAGAGACACATTGATTGATTGCCTCCTGCATGTGCCCTGACAGGGCTTGGGATTCAAACCCGCAACCCTTCAGTGCACAGGTTCATGCCCTAACCATTGAGCCACTCTGTGCAGGGCAAAACAAATTCTTTAATCAAGAGATGATCACAGAGATAGCAGGAATTTGTATCCTCATGACACTCTTCATTCTCAATGGGAATTACTAGCTTGGAATTCTTTTGTCAATCTTTATCTTGATGACATTTAGTTACTTAAAGCCAATTGATCATCTTTGTATACCAAAGAAAGAAAATATCTCACCTGAAAGTAGAGGGCCAAACAGCCCTCTTTATCTCTGGGAAGACACATCCAGCTCTCCTAATTAAAATAACTGTATTGTTTTGTAAAGCTCTCCACCATTCTTGACCATTCTTTTGACATTGTTTCGATAAATTCTGACTCTAACATGTAACTTGTAGATAAATAGCAAGTTTGTATGAGAATTCAAGGAACTAACCTCCCAGGATGCAGACTGCCACCTTCAGGCATTCCAGCTCTGGGAGATTTGCTGACCTTCAACCATAAAACCAGGATGATACACCAGACCGTCACTTGACCAGTTTTGAGATCCTCATCAGAATAGACTGTGCTGGTTTGCACATAGAGAACTTTTCAACCCCCTCCCGTTGATCTCTGTATTCTGTTTTTCCTCTCCCTCCTTATAGAAACCTCTGTCTCTGCAGAGATGCTGAGATAGTCTTTGGGACATGAGTCTGATGTCATCTCAAACTGCCCCCTCTTGTCCTTCCCCCAGCCCCTGTCTCTTGAATATTGCTTTTCAAGAGGCAGGCAGCAGAACCTGGGTTTGGTATCAGTTTCATTTTTATATACACAATTAACTTTACTTTGCTCTTCTTCTGTTTACTCATTGCCTTATATTCATCATCATAGGTGTGATATATTCTGTATATTCTATGCATGGTAAATAAGTTCCCACACACAAACACAAACACTGATACTTGAGGAGTTGTTACTGCTTGTTTTGTGTTCTATTCTGTAATGGGTATTATGTGTTTAAATTCTAATTACCAGGGCTCCAGGAAATCCTGTCCTATTCACCCCTCCAATAGCCCACATCATAGGTTCATTAGGAAAACTGTGTATGTGTGTCTACGTTGTATCATCACCTACTATCTTCTTAATTCCTTGCAAATTGATTTATGCCTCCACCACTGTACTGAGACAACTCATTAAAAGGTTATTTATCAACACCCAACTCCAATTAGCCTTCCTAAGTTTCGTTTTTCCTTTCATCTTCAATGCCTTCAGTGTTGTACAACTTCCCCTCCTTCTTACATACCCTTGTATTTCCTACCAGTGAACCCTCATGCTTCTCTTCCAACTTCCATCAGTTGTGCTTCTGTCTCTTTCATTCAGTCATTATCTACTTTTAGAAACGAGTGGTCTCCAAGGTTCTATCATTAACATTTTACTATTTTCTTTTTGCATACTTTACACTCCTCAATTCAGGTGCATTCAAAATAATTGCCACACAAGAAGTCTCCCAAATGCTGGGTTGCTGTGAGGATTAAATAAATGAATATGTTTAAAGAGTTTTGAAGCATATAACACACATTCAATAGATGGTATCTATTATTATATTTTCCTGAAAATCTAAACAGACTTCTTCTATCATTTCCTGGATGTCAATGGAATAATTTCTTACTAATATCTCAAACCTGACCTTTAAAAATCTAGTTTCCCAAAAATAAATAAGTAAAAATAAAAATCTAGTTTCCCTCTACCTAATAACCAGCTACTGCTTCTGATTATTCTGTTATTATCATTTTTTGACTTAGTTTCCTTACACAAATCTCTTCCTTCCTAAAAGTTTTACCCTATGGAGAGCATAAGGTTTTATTAAGTCAATGTGTAGCCTATGTCCAGTTACATCCATAACAATCCAGTCCAACCTCTTCATTTAGCAGAGGAGGCAAATGAGGCCCCCAGAGTTTAAGGATCTCTGATGTTCTCTGATGTTCACACAGCTGGTTCGGGCAGAAGCAGATTTGCACCTATTATTTTATGTTCTTTCCAACTTTATTATGGGAAAGACTATTTTGAATGTATAAAATATAAAAATAAAATGCCGTGAAGTAGGAAGTGAGCCGTTCATCAGCCTCTCACAGAGGGATGGTGATCAGTACAGGTGTTCAGTTATAAGAAACTGTGTCAGAAAAAATCATTGTAGCACATGAGATCACTGATGGTCAAGCACGGAATCCTGCCACTTGGCTGCCACTACACATTCCTGGGGTCAGCTGATGTCCTACTAAAGCCTCGCCCACCAGAGACATGGAGGCCAAAGTACCTTTAGTTAGGAAACTGTGCACCATAGGATTTGGGTGGCACCATCAACTTTTCTGTGCTGCTGATTCTTTTCTGACCTCTGCCCCATATCGAATAACTGGATTGTCTTCTTTAAAAATAAAACACCCTCATTAGAGAAGAAAATGTTATAGTTCTTGAACTCAATGAATAAAAATTTATGTCATTGCATGTATGAATTCTGGGTTATGGTAGGAATCTAATTTTAAAGCCACAGCCTTCTGTAAGTAGTTTGGTTTGTGAGACAGAATTAACAGAGCTAGCTTTTCTTAAAATTAGGACACAATGCTTCTTAAATATGTAAAAGCCTAAAACTAATGATTCCTTCCCTGGGCTTATAGACTTCATAGCACTCTAGACAAAAAAGAAATGCTGAACCCATATTTCCAAATTAATCATATTAATTTAAATATTAATTGAGCTGTTGAACTAATCCCTGCTTGGCAACTTGTTCATAGTACTGACAGCTTCAGAGAAAGATCCTTCGGTGTATTGCCAGTTTTATGATGAGCAAATCTTTTTAAAATTCTAACTGCTGCAAAAGTTTCTTATCTGCAGCATAATGGTTAAGGCTTTAGACTTTAGATGTCGAAATGTATGGGTTGAAATCCTGTTTCTACCATTTACTAGCTGTGGACCCAGGCAAGTTATTAATATTTATGAAGTATGATTATAGTACATATACCGTAATGTTGATGTTACGATTAAATTGAGCTTACAGAAGTAAATTCTGTAGAGTATTTCATATTATTACTGCTCTTATACATGAAAGGATGGATCAGTTTGCACAAAATGTTTTTATGAAGTCAATCTCTGTACATTTTTTTAAATCCTCACTCGAGGATATTTTTTCCGTTTTTTTGTTTGTTTGTTTTTAGAGAGAGAGCATGGAAGGGGCAGAGGGAGAGAGAGAGAGAGGCAAAGAAACATCTTTGAGAGAGAGAGAGATGGTAGCCCCTGATGGACAGGCAAGGGTGGGGATTGAACCTGCGGACCAGGGTGGGGATTGAACCTGCAATTCAGGTGCATGCCCTTGACTGGGAATCGAGCCTGCGACCCTTCAGTGCTGAACCACACAGGCCAGGGTGAGTCTCTGTACATTTTTTATTAGCCAGGACCAGTTACAGAAACACAGCTTTGAGCCAACGTTAATCCTTCTACAATAATAAAAACAGGCAGTAAAATTCTAGGGCAGTTGTCCATAGATGAGATGGGCTTATTTCCCAAGGGATCTTGTGTCTGCAGCTCTGCCTCATCTCCACTAGATGAAACTCCTAGTGGGACTGGGTGGACTTGGAGAGTCAAGAAGCTGGGAGAGCTAAGGTCAATTGAATTTCTCCAAGAAAAACAACCCATAGGCCAGTTTCCTTTTGATGAAATAAAATGTGCTTATTACTTGAAACTTTGTTAATCTATAGTTAAACTGGACTTGCTTTGCCATTTTATAAATTGAAACATCCAAGCTCAAGGGGAGGCCAGTTAATAATAAAATATCATATGTTAACTTTCATACTTAATGTATGAAAATAAAAATACCTGGTCAATTTGTCACTCACATACGCACATAATAGCCACTTGGGGACCCAGGTACTCACAAATAGAAGTGAAGAAAATACAGCATATAATTATTATATAATATGACAGTATATAAAAAATATATAATTTACAAGACATGATGAATTAACCACCATATAAGTCATTCATAGCTACTTTGAAATTACATTTATTTAATCGCCATCAAATTTTGGTTTAATTACCAAATGGATCTTTTGTTGACTTTCAATGTATTAATTACATCTTAATAATACTGAAATTAACTTTCCATCACATAGCATCAGAAACTCCAATTGTTTCATTTAACATTATACCTCACAGAAAAGGACAGCATTCTAAACAAATGATTTTTAGAAACACAATGGTTTTAAAGCCTAATGAAGGAAAATCTTTCACTATTTTATCCTAACTGCAAACTGTTCTCCTCGGCAGCATCAAAGAAGTCTAGATGTTACAAATCCATAGTGAAAGTGTAAACTAAGCTTCACTGTGCAACTGCTTGGTGTCAGTTCTGATGGTAAAACCTCAAAACAGAAAAATGAACAGTTCCCGAACTCCCAAAACTCAAAGTCTTGTGCAATGACAGATATTCATATGACTATAAACTAATAAAATACAAAAAGAAGACAGAAAGTAGTGTAGAGCATAGATATTAGTTCCTAACACATGGGATATACCATATTTTGAAGAAAAATACTTGATACATCTCTTCAGTAGTGATGATGAATTTGAGATTGGAAATGTTTTGTTCAAGTGGAAAGCTAATAGGTTAAAAATATATCATTAAATGTGATATATTTAATGAAACAATAGTAGAGTTCCTGATTCATTTATGCCATCATTCTTTCTAAAGTTTGTATTGACTGTCTTCTATGAATATTGAGAAAATATTGAAGAGGCAATTGGGACCATATCACAAAATGGTTTGAATGTCTTCAGAAGGACACAGGGAGACTTTGAATGGTGTATAAGTGAAAAGAGCATAATAACAATTTTTATTTTTAAAAGATCTTACCTGGAATAGTCTTGTGTTTGACAATAGGGGGTAGGGGACAAAAGCAACAGTGTCATGAATAGACAGAATTAAGACATTGCAACTGAGGAGAAAAGGGAGGTCATTGTTTTGGAAAATCTTTAAAATGGATCGATCATTAACCAAATAAACCAGAGCAGTGCTGTTCAGTGTGGTAACTACTTTCCACATGTGACTATTAAGCACGTGAAATGCGGCTAGTGTGACTAAAGAACTGATTTTTTAATCTATTTAATTTTAATTAAGTGTAAAATTTAAAAACTGAAGAATTATAAAATACTTTTTCTTTTGAATACAGTTTTGTTATTTTTGTAGGATTACATTTTAATTTGCTTAATCACATAATATACTATTATTCTATTGTAGTGCATTTTTCAAGTGTGTGCATTATTTCTAGTGTTATGAATAAATGTGTCACTGATCTGGTCAGTGTCAATGGATAGATGGATTGACATAAAATTGGAAAAATTGCACCTACTCTATCTATAAATGAGAAATATGAGAACAGTGGCCAAATTAATATTATGGTATGGTTTGTACAAAGGACTTCCAAATTTATGAAGAAATGTCAATTCACAGACTAAAGAATCAAACTCATGTATAGATGTTTTAAGAAAATTTACGTCTATCAAATGAATAGATGTGATTTAATTATTTTCTATCATGTCATAACGATTGTTCTGGATGTAGCAGTTCAAATATCCAGACTTATTAGAATTTAAAAACAGGAGAATATCCAGTGTCATGGGTATAGTTAAAAATCACTCAGTGTCTACAGGCACAAGCTGTGAATAATAACCCATTTCTGAAATTGTTGAATAATAGAGAAGACAATAAATTCAAAGATCTGTGTTTTTTGCCCATGTTTCTTGGTTGAGTTGTGAATGAGTTTTACAAATATTTACCATCTTGTTACTTCAAGATTCTCTTCAAACAAAAGGAATTCTTGCCAAATATTCAATAATTAAAGACTGAAATTGACAGTGTGATTTATATTTCCTCATTAATATCATAATGAATATGCATGGACTAAACTTCAATCAAAGGAAACGCTAACTTGCTAGACAGAGATGATGATTTATGTTGAAATAAACATTTTATAATACAATTCAATAATAATGATTTCACATCTTTTAGCATGAATCAATATGCATATTTCTAGCACTAGCTAGCAGTGATAAGTAAATTGGCTACAAACACTATCAGAAATATTTGAACAGCATGGTTGATATAGATAAATTTCAAGTTGTTTTCAATGTACACAATTTCCCTTTCAGTTTGATGTTAATAAAACTGAGATACCATGGAAGATCCGTGAATTTACAGAACTTGGACAGAATTAGTTGTGAAACTGATAGGCTTTTGCTTTTATGTGAAATCAGGTCTTTCTAAATTGATGAACAAGTTTTGTCAATGTGAATGAGAATTTTTTTTAAAAATGTTTTTTCACAATCTATTCATTTCTTAGTTTTTTAAAAAAATTATCTTCGGAGCAACTTGTTTATATGGATCTACTGTTAAGCTGCAACACATTCCTCACATATTTGGTACACACAAGCCTCCTACGCTGACAGTTGTCGAAAAGTATAGCACACACAATTACGTACAGTACATGACTCTTGGTAATGATCATGAATGACTGTTACTGATTTATGAATTTGCTATATTAAACGTTTTATCGTTATTTTAAGGTATACTCTCTCAGCTTATTTTAAAAAGTTTGCTGTAGAACAAAATAGACCCAGAGACATAGAAGTAGGGTACAGACTGACAAACCTCAGAAGGCGGGGGTGGGGGGATGAGATAAACCAAAGAACTTATATGCATATATGCATAACCAATGGACATAGACAACAATGCTGGGACAGGGCGAGGGAGAGGGGATCGGGAGGAGGGTGTCAATGGGATAAAAAGGAGAAACATCTGTAACAAAATTAAATTAATTAAAAAAAAAAAGAACAGTATGCCATCTAACACCAGCAGCAGCTGCACACATCTTGTGTGTATCACATCTTTTGATTGCATCATATTTTTCTTCTGCTTGATTATTCTCATGTGTTTGTACAGTAATGTGCTGTACCGGCTTGTAGCCTGGGGGGCGATAGCCTGTACCACACAGCATAGGTGTATAGTGGGCTCTACCATCTAGGTTTGTGTAAGTGCACTCTATGATGTTTGCACAGTGATGAAATCTCCTAATGAGGCATTTCTCAGAACACATCCCCATCTTTAGGTGTGATATAAATGTGTTTATATGCAGAAAAAGAGAACAAAAGCCCACTAAAGTACTATTGGTTCTGCTAGTACCAAAGTGGTCTCTTTTACTCAGAACCCAGCAATAAATAAAATGGAATGGGTGGATTGACGGGTATACAAATTGTGGTGTTCTTCTAACTTATACTTAAAGAGAAATCAGTCTCCTTTGTAAGTAAAACTATATTGTATATTTATTATTTTTTTCTTTTTATAGGCCCTGTAGTTATCATAAAATTCCTGCTTTTATTATATGCCAGTGTTAGTTTACTTTTTTTTTTTTTAATAAGATATTTGGTATGATTTGACAGGTTATTCTGGGGCTCTAGGAACACTGAAAAATGTTTCCATATAAATTAATGGTAATTGTTTCTTCCCTTTATACCATTTCAGCTTACAAAAAATTTACATAGGAAGACTCTACCTTTGGATAATGCGAGAAACCTGTACATAAATATATACGATATGTTCAAATACTCTTTTTACTATGTTTTACATTGCTTTTGTTATACTGGAATGTTAAGTGTGATACATACATTAAGTCATCAGAATATTTTACTTTTTATGGTTTAAATAAATCTTACCACATTTAATTTTCAGTGGATGAAGTAAGGTGATGATCAAATTTAAAAACTAGAAAAAACATCCAATGTGAAGCCTACCGTCTGAAAATGTTCTGCTTCAGATTTTGTTGGCGGTAGTTGAATTTTGCTACCTACATGTCATAGCTTTTACAGCCACTTTATCCTGCTCGCCAATAACGTTACATTGTAACAACAGTTTTCACTAGGTAGTCCTATATAAACTATTAAATTTTTAAAGTGAAAAACTTGGCATTGGAAATTACTGCATCTCTAAAACAAATGTCAGATTCATTCATGCTGTGGAAAACTATTATAATTTTATGCCTATAAACTATGTCAGCCTTGCAAATAATCACTCACCTGTTACATCCACCCGAGCACTGAATGCTGGTTTTAGAATCCTAAGCTCCCCTATGCCTTTGAAGCAGCAGGAGTATAATAAAGTTGCTGGAGTATACCACTTTCTTCGCTTTCTGCTTCCTTCCCACTTAACCAAAAAGTAAGTTAAAACAGAACATTGATGGCAAAATCCCCAACTGAATATCTAAGCATTTTTCAGCTATGTGATGGGCCTATTATAAACCACTCATCTGGTAGTGGTCATATTATTTTTAGTAAAAATAATTTTTACAGCAAAATGAGTCAGATTAAATAAATCTGAATTCATATTCTCTCGGTTGATTTCTTTATTATTTTCTGAATCAAGAGATAGGCAAAAAAATTCATAAAATGCATTAGTATCAAATAGGCAAAAACTGACGTCTACTGAATATCAGGAAGACAACTGTCTACTGTCAGGAAGGCAATAAGGCATTTGTTTTAAACAATTGGCTTTTTAGAAATATAGATACAACACGCTAATATGAAAATACATTATAGAATGATAAACAGCTTTGATCATTATAATAATATAACTGTCTCCCTAGAGATAAAAAGGAAATAAAAAGTTATTTGTGAAGCAGCTTTAGTAGATACAGTAAGTACGAGGCAGTGGTGTTTCTCAGAGGAAAGCCTGTCAACACCTCATTCGTTCCTCCAAAAATACTTATGCCCAATAAAAAAGAAAATAAAAAAAAAAGATTATGCAAAGCATCTTAAATTTTAAAATTGAGGAAAATAATTTGCAACGTAAAAACTGTAACAACAAAAGAAAGCAACAATTCGCTGAGTCAAACAGTAACGTAGAGATGCAAAGTTTTCAGTTATATATAATAAAATGAACACACAGGTAGAGGTAGAAACAATGTGGAAATAATGGTTGGAAAATAGTCTTTTATGATCAGAAAGACAAAGTCAATAAATATAGTGTTTCAGATGTAAAATTCAAAGATATCATGAACACTATCATTGTTGCATAACTAAAGAAAAGTGGAAACTCATAAAGGTAGGACTTTATGAATGAACTGATGTAAAACACCTTAAAGAAGGGATATCTAAGAGAAATAAACATAAGTAATATGCTATCTCAATTTTCTCCTTTATTTACTTATTTTAAATATTTTTTAATGATTATTTTTAGAGAGAGGAAGGGAGAGAGAGATAGAAACATCAATGTGAGAGAGAAACATTGATCTGCTGCCTCCTGCACGCCCCCTACTGGGGATCGAGCTGCAACCCAGGCATGTGCCCTAACTGGGAATCAAACCAGACTTCTCATTCTGTGGGACGTGGGAGGACTCTCAATCCACTGAGCGACATGGACCAGGCTCAATTTTTTTCCATTATAAAACAAGAAACCTGAAACAATGTGTCCATAAATTTTTGCATATAAAAACAATGTTTCAAGAGACATTTCAAATTATAAAACAGGTGAAAAAAGACTAGCAAAGAAAATTCAAACATTAACAGAGGACAGACTAAATGGCACAAAATTAAGTCTAATGGCAAATTACAGAAAATGATGGAGGACTAGAATCTAACATATTATAACAAATGATTAGAGGAGGAAGAAAAATATAAATATTAATACATTAATTATTAATTAATAAAAATAAAATAGTATACAGCCTGGCCAATGTGTCTCAGTGGTTGAGCATCAACCCATGCACCAAAAGGTTACCAGTTCGATTCTCAGTCAGGGCACATGCCCAGTTTGTGGGCCCAATCTCCAGTGGGGGGCATGCAGGAGGCAGCCAATCGATGTTCTTTCTCATGGATGTTTCTAACTCCCTCTCCCTTGCTCCCTCTCCGAAATCAATAAAGAAAAAAAAATTATTGAAATAAAATAGTATACAAAGTAATATTTAAAAGTCAGAAAATGGTAGGTCAGTTAATAATCTCTTGTATTTCAGTATAATTAAAAGTGGCCAACATTTATTAAGTTTCTACCTCTAAAGCACTGTGCAAGATTCCTTGGAGATATGAGATTGCTAAGTACACAGCCATTGACCTCCCATATTTCTCTGTTACATGAGGGACACAGAATACGCATAAATTACTAAGTACAAGGCAAACTGTGGTAATAGCTATAATTCAGATACAAATAAAATGTAGGGTTGATGTGAGGAAAGAGTTTAATTTCCACTGGAGAGCACCTATAGAAACGTATCTGAAGAGGTAGGGGACACATTTTAAACCAGGGAACAGGTTTGTTTTGTTTAAAACAAAGTAATTTAAAGTCCACTCCAGAAACAGCATTTATAGAATGAGAAAGCAAAATAAATATCATATAAAAGACAACTATAATGAAGAACCACGGTCACCTACAGTAGGCGAAGAACATTAAATCCTACCTGTTACACTATTAAGGGTAAATCAATTGCATTTTATTCTGTTCAGAATGGCTGGTTCCTCCATATGCCCCCCATATGTCTGAACCACTAAGAAATCTAAGATCCTGTTATAGAAAACAGTTTCCTCTGGAAATGATGGTCAGCCTCAACAGGTTATTAACAGATTTAATTGTGTTTCAAGAACAATATCCGGAAATTAAACAGAAGGCGAAAATACATCAATGGTCAAAGAAGAATGGCAATAAGTTAAATTAAAACTTCATGGTTGGTGTATTTGGAGCTTTTCAACAGGGGGGAAAGCTTTTATACAGAAATCGGGCCATAAGCAACCAAGTCAAGAATTATAGAGAAGCACATTAGTGCCACAGCTACTGTGTCTGCTAGATATTTGGAGCCCTCTTGAAAAATACTGGGTTGTTAGGAGGTAAAATGTAAGTTCCTCATGTAATAGCCCCTCTCATCTGGGGACAATATGTTCTAAGATCCCCAGTGGATGCCTGAAAGGGCAGACAGTATCCAACCCTATATAGCCTAAGTTTTTCCTACACATACATACCTATGATAAAGTTTAATTTATTACATAGGGACAGTAAAATATTAGCAACAACTAATAATAAAATATAGCAGTCATAACAATATACAGTATGTCCTCACTTCATGTCATCATGTGGTGCTTGGAAACTGTGACTTTAAGCAAAACGACATTTTTTGGAACCAGTTTTACCAGAAGCTAATTGATATAAATAGAAGTTAAGTTCCTAGGGCATAGGTCTGGTCACAAAACATCACCAAATTCCTAATTAAAGAAACAAAATACTTTGAATATTAAAAATGGAAAGAAATGTGAACGAGACATTTAAGAAAAATGAATAAAAGCAAGTTAAATGATAATTTTCCAACCCGTTTATTCAAGTTTAGGGTGATGAGTGGCCTGTCCTGGCAGCTCAGCACTCCAGGCGAGTACTCATCCAGGACAGGACGCCCTTCCACCGCAGGGTGCTCACACACACACACACACACACACACACACACACACACACACAAACACACAGAGACTGGACCATGTGGACACCCCAGTTCACCTCAGGAGCACATCTTGGGGACGAGGGAGGAAACTGGAGTGCCCGGCGAAAACCACATGGACACAAGGCAAATGCAGCTGCAAACTCCACACAGACATGGACCTGCTGGGAATCGTTTTTTCTTTTTTCATCAACGTTATATCCAAACAACATTGAAGGAAAGTGTATTAGTTGAGGGCCTGCTCTACAGTAAGAAAAGTCATGTCGATGTGAGCGCTCTCTCTCTCTCTCTCTCTCTCTCTCTCTCTCTCTCTCTGTCTCCCAAATATCTTATCGTGCTGTCCTCACCCCTCCACTTGTGATGAAGTGAGATGATGCCGTGCCTTCCTGATGAGAGGCAGTGAGGTGAAGGGCATGGCACTGTGGTGTAGCATTGGCCTGCCACGGGTGCTCTGACATACACACCAAGCACGTTAGGCTTCTCGTGGGCATATCCGAATTGCCAGCATCACCACGCTTGTGCTTTGGGGCCATATGGAGTAAAACAAGGGTGATTGGATCCAAGCACTGTGATAGCATGGCCTGTCTGCCAAGCCAGACTTAGATGCTACCAAGGGATGTGGATACGCTGGAGAAAGGGATTATTCACACTCCGGCTGGGATGGAGCAAAATGGCAGATTTCATCACACTACCAGGAAAGGTGCGCAGTTTAAACTTATACATTGTTATTTCTGGAATTTTCCATTTAATACTTTTTGGACCACAGCTGCCTGAAACCACAGAAAGTAAAACTGAGAATAAGAAGGCACTATTGTATTAATGAGTAAACAGTGATCTAAAATCTTATATACATGTAAAATTAAAGTATCGTCATGTACTCAAATTTAAGTATAGGTCATTGTGAAAGCCGAAGACATACATTTAACATGTTTACTACATGGAGGTATGGGGCATATTTACTAGCAGCATCTTTGGTGATTTGTAAAGTGACTGCCCTGCATAAGAATTTCTACTTGGTGATGGGAGCAGATTTAGAGAGGGTAAGACAAAAAGATGATGCACAGTCCAGCCTGGTGGTTTGTCGGTTAGAGCATCATCCTGTACACCAGAAAGGTTTCTCCTTCTACTCCTGAGCAGACCTAGGCAGTGGGTTCAACCCCCGGTGGGAGCACGTTGGAGAGGCAACCAATGGATGTTTCTCTCTCACAGGGATGCTTCTCTCTGTCTCTCTCTCTCTCTCTCTCTCTCTCTCTCTCTCTCTCTCTCTCAAAATCAATAAACATATCCTTGGGTGAGGATTAAAACAAAAAGACGATGCCCATTAGAGCCTTGAGTCTGGAGGCTGACTGTCTCTCATGCCCCCAGATCGCAAACATCAGCGCAATACTCAAATCATGAATCTGCTATAAAACCGGCCTCTTCTTCCTCAAGCCAGTCCACGGTTTTGTCCTCTGACTCGCCTACTGCTTCAACCTCCCTTTGAATAGTGTTTATTAACATATACTAAAATTATTTATTTATGAGCTTTTCTTTCCCGTGAAGTCTTTGATGGCATGGGGAGACCATTATTCAAGTCTTTCTTATTCTTTCGGATTGAACATTCTAACTAGAATTAGAAAATAGGAACTCAATAAGAACATATTAAAGTGAAAATGTCAAAGAATGTTCATATAACTTAAAATTTATATTTTCATATTTCAGATAGCAGCCGAAGGAAATACTTTAAAGTCTAATAAAAAGAGTAATGATTAAGAAATAGGGTATAATTTGGAGACCTCAAATAATGTTATAATGCATATAGTGAAAAAAAGATAATGACATCCTAACAAAGAGTTTGGCAATAAAAGAGGCTGTAGTAAAATTGATCTTAACTTCACATAAATGTTTTCAAAAAAATTGTTTGTATACTGAGTGGTATAAAAATACATAGTAATTCAAAAATCCTTATTTTACATCACATATCAAACTTAACACAGTATGTTTTTTAGTTACAAAATAACAGAAAGTATATGATTGTAAAAGAATATAAATTTTAATATGTACTGACTAAATGAGAAAGGAGATTCAGAACCAAAAATTAAAACTTTAAAAATTAATATTTTGGTATAGATTAATAGTAATGCTGTCAAAGGAATACTAAGAAAAAATGTTTTATGTCAATGTAAGATGTAAAGAAAAACAGAAACAAAATTCAGAAAAACAAAAATGGAAGTAATAAAACTAAAAGTAGAATAATGGGGAAAATCATAGTATTTGTGTTTATAATTATATTCTTAGAAAATATTAACAAAATTCTTAAACTATGGGTTCAACCCACAATAAAAGAAAGTGGTAAAGAAAATAAAATTAGGAATATAAATAATAGAATAATGATGACTCATCTGAACATTATCAAATCATTGAAAGAATATTACTAATTGCATTATAAAATGCCCAAACTAGTGCAAAATAGGATTAGAAAAAAACAGAATATGTAAGAAAATAATATAAAGAGATATGCATTTCATCCTCCAAATTTCTAAAAACAAAACAAAAAACATGTTTATTAACAACTCCAGAGAGAAAATGAACCAGATATTGACAGAATATAATCACAAATGACTAGGGTTATGCAGGGTTTATCCCAAGACTGCAAAGCTGGTCACTGCCCAGAGGGAACTGGTTAATATATCGTATCATTTTAACAGAGAAAAGTAGTTTAAAAATGTGTAATTAGAAACATATATTCGAAAAATAATTAATAATATTTATTCTTTACTTAAAACCTTTGAAAGGTACAAAGACCATTTTTTAACTTCTTCATTGCAAAGAGTTTATAATTAAGCAATGCCAAAATATAGCTAGTGTTGATTTACAAAAAAAGTTATTTGGGGTTCGGGTGCGATTACTCATTTTATCCAGGAGTTTGCTGATGTACAGAAAAAAAACATTTACTTCAAGGCTTAGCTTAAATAACATTAGCATATTATTCTAATGTACAGAAAAGGTTATTTAAAACCTGAATTAGCTCATTAAGTGTTTGAGAAATGCATCTCATTTTCTTCATGTTAATACGTTGTTTAATAAATTTAAGTGCGCTTATTTTCAAATAGATAGCCTAGTAGTTATTTGGTTGCAATAGTCATTATTAGTGGGAATGGGTACTTCATAAAGTGCTGTCTTGCCCTGGCCGGTTTGGCTCAGCGGTTAGAGCGTCCACCTGCGGTCCAGAGAGACCAGGGTTCGGTTCCCGTTAAGGGCATGTACCTCCGTTGCAGTTTGTCCCCGGCCCTGGTTGGTCGTGCGGGTGGCAGCCACTCGATGTGTCCCTTTCACGTCGATGTTTCTCTCTCTCTCTCTCTCTCTTCCTCTCTCTCCCTCCCACTCTATCTGAACAAAATATGAAAAAATGTCCTCGGGTGAGGATAAAAAAACAAAAACAAAATAAAGTGCTGTCTCATATTCATCCACATGGTATCAGGATTATGTGAAGTTTGCAGAGATGTAAGCGATGAAGAACCTAAGCCTGAATGAAACAGGGCAGGTACGTTCACCTGGCCAACAGGATGCAAGTGGTATTAGAATCCACGTTCTAGTCTGTCAGATTAGAGATTGAGGATAATCATAATGAATGTTTCCAACTTGATTTTCTCTATGATGTACTGAGTATTATTTGAAAATATGTGCTTTAGGGGCCTCACAATGAACAGTTATTTTTGATACAAGGGTAATTTATCAGGGTTCAGTATTTCTTTGGTCTCACTGTGATGATAATGGAGGTGGTGATATTTTGACTAAGTAACTTTATTTTTTTTCTTTATTGATTTTTAGAGAGACAGGAAGGGAGAGGGAGAGATAGAAACATCAATGAGAGAGAACATCAACTGACCGCCTCCTGCATGCCCCCCACTGGGGATTTGGCCCACAACCTGGGCATGTGTCCTGACTGGGAATTGAACTGGCGACCTCTTGGTGCATGGGTCGACGCTCAACCACTGAGCCACACTGGCTGGGCTTGACTAAATAACTTTAATACAGATGGTTTAAGTAAAAGAAACTGGATTATATATTCAACAGTGAAAGTAGCAAAGGTAATTCATACTTTTACATGCTGAATAGATATACAAAAATTTTATGTATACTTTTATTTCCTAGAAAATGTTGGATATCCAAATAGATATCAGTAGCCACTATTAATGGAGTTAGAGAATTTGAAGTGTATAACAATGGAAAGATTTGGGCAATATATATTGATTTTTCTGAATGCAGGTTAGACTTAAAGTAAATTCATGAATTCAATTAACTGTAATCCAATTCAATTCTCCTAATATTTAATGAGTGCTTACTCTCTTTATAAGGTACTAAGTTAGGTATAGAGATCCCATCCTAGTGATTTAAGATCTTTGACACACTTTTTATTTATTTATTTAGTAGAGTTAAGAATTAAGGAAACATATTTTTTTTTTATATTTCTAAGAAATGAATTCACAGAAAGTTTCCTATGAAGTCTGGGCTATTGAAAAGAAGAAAAAATATAAGTAAATATGATATGAGACCTTATACACACAGTTATGGCCTTCTTTGTATCTATTTTAATTTGTAAACAAAAAAAGAACAATATTAGGTAGCATTAAATACGATATCTAACTATAATTATGTAACACATCAAATATATATATGTATACAGGTGAAAAATATATTCAAACAGCAAACTGTAACTTAAAGGATTCAACAAAGTATGTCCAAACACTAGCACTAGGCTTGCCCCTCTGATAACATAACCAGTCTGACTTTTCTGAATTCTCCTGTTTATATAGCCTTCCTTTCATCTTGCAGCATATAAAATAAATTGTCCTATGTTCAGAAATACTCACTCTAGAAAAGAAATAATCTTACACATGCAAAAAATTATGAATTCATCTCAATCTCTAGAATTATTTTTTCCCCTCAAAGTCAATGAAATCCTATTCAATGTGATAAAAAGAGCAAAGGTTTTGAGTTGGGCAAGCTGGATTTGAACTCAATTTTCTCCACTTGCTAGCTAATTTCCTCTAAGTTGTTACTGCAAATGTAAAAAGGAGTTAAGTCTATCTACCATGCAAAGTTGAGATGCCTAAATGAGAGGCACCCACAGTCCACAGCAGCGGTTGGGGAAAATCCGTTTCTTTCCCTGCCACGAACATGAGAAAAGAAGTGAAGATTCTGAAGTAGAAATACCTAATGACTTACCTTACTGAGGAAAATGCTTTCACAAGTACTTACAGAGAAATGAACCATTATGAAAACTGAAGTAAAACTATAGGAGACAGAGTTCATAAATTCTGCTTAAATATACAATTAACAAGAATGCATATACTTATTTGACATTGTGTTTATTCACTATCAACAAGATTGTGTTGACTACATTCAATTTGGGACTTTAAAAAGTATTTGAAGAGTGTGTAACAGCATTGTCTTTTTTACCCAAACACCCTTCTTAGAACTGGCTGAGTAGGCAAAGATCAACAATCTACAACCCCTTCTAATTTTCATAAAGGTGGTTGTATATCTTACAGGCAACTTCTCTGAGATTCTCTTATGTATTAACAACAAACAAGCCAGCTTGAGGACCTCTTCACTTCATCTGAAGTAAGCAGTCCTTTTTATAAAACTGTTATTATATGTGAATTGTCAGTAATACTTTGAATGGAAAAGAGAGTTGGACGTTGAGAAGAAAAGACAAAATGAATGGAAAGGCAGTACAGGGTTGGTTGTCTGTGTCGTAGAGCTTTGTGAAAAGTAAAGGGACCATTTTCTTTGTTATGGCAAAGAAAGGAAGAAACTTAGACATTGGTTTTGAAATATTCATGGAACCGAGTCAGCACATTCTGCAGACTGTCTCCCATGCATTAGTTTGGGTTTCAATAAATGGGGCTAATCCTATGTATCGTAGAAAGTGTTGGAAATTCATCATGGTGCACACAAAAATGTCTTCCTTTAGTTGTATCAAGTTAAGTAAAACAATCCAAAGTTTTTATCTGAAGCTTCTAAATTTACCACCCCACCCCATGAAGTAATGCAAGTGGAGAAGATAGCAATTTACATAGATAATAGGAATGTTTGGTTTTGATCTTATATTAATAGTCAAGATTTTGAGACTTAGAAATTGAAAACCTTCTCAATAATAAACATTAACTCTGGTTTCTTGCATATTAAATTATCATTAGATAATGAAGAAGTGAGTTTTACGGAAAGTGAAAGGGGCTAGGGAGATGGAAACTGAAGCAGAATGTTTGTGCAAACATTAAAATAACATGAATTATCAAAGCAATCAATGTGGGGGGAATTAAATAACCATAAAATACTAAATCAAATTTGGTGAATGTCCTGACCTTATGAAGATAGACCATTCTACTTGACTCCTATGTATCAAAATTGGTATTAATTCAATGCCAGCATTTCACCCTATAACCATTCATAAATCTTTCTATTGCTCTTTATATTATAGATTAAAAATAAAGCAAAATGAAATATAATCTACTTATTTAAGTCTCCAGTTAAGACAAAAATAAGGAATAAAAATAGTAACAGAAACTGTTGTTTTATATTTACTTATTTGTTTGGCCCTTTACATGTGTTGACCTTGATAAGTTAGCTCAAGGTTCATTTCATATGAGTCACTAAATGGAGGGGCAGGAATTTAAATTTAAATCTGAAAGCATTAGCAAGCCAGTGAGGAGTTCTGGAGCAGAAACTAACATGGAAAAATAAAATGGGTAAGAAGCACAATTTGCTGATCACAAACTGTTATATAACTGTACAAACACTGTTACAGAAATACATGTGGGATCATCATTAATACTGGATAAACTAGTTAATATCAGTTGGCTGAACAGATGGGAGTCAATAAACATTTTAATTGAAAATTACAAGGGAAATTACATTAGATTAAATCACAAAATGATGCATTTCATTGGAAAGTTTTAAACAATGTCTGTAGAATGTTAGTACTTACCTATGATAAGATAAATATTTACTATATAAGATGTAAATAAAGGTGGTATATCATTGATATTTCATGATAAAAGAATCCCATTGAAGCCCAGCCAGTGTGGCTCAGTGGATTGAGTGTCATCCCATGGACTGAGAGGTCCTGGTTCCATTCCCGGTCAAGGAACATGCCTGGGTTGCAGGCTCGATCCCACTAGGGGGCATGCAAGAGGCAGTCAATCGATGTTTCTCTCTCACATCGATGTTTCTATCTCTCTCTCTAAAAAATCAATAAAAACATTTAAAAAAATATCCCATTGAAGAACTAAGCAATTCCACAATGACCAAATTGCTTTGGTATTATGTTCACAGAAAGCCTACTTCAAAATAAAGACTATGTCTTCTTTTAGGATAGTGTGTGTGTGTGTGTGTGTGTGTGTGTGTGTGTGTGTGTGTATTTTTTTAGAGAGAGTGAGGAAGGGAAAGAGAGAGAGAGAAACATCCATGGGAGAGTGAACCATGTGAGAGTGAAACACCTATTGGCTGCCTCCTGCACGCCTCCCACTGGGGGTCCAGCATATGCCCTGATGAGGAATTGAACCCCAACCCTTTGGTGCACGGGGAGACACCCAGCCCACTGAGCCAGCTGGCTAGGGCTCTATATTCCAAAGTCTAGGCCAGGGCTTTACATACATGCTGGTCTTCAATAAATGATTGATGGCTAAAGGAATGTGTTGATGAATCCCAAAACTGATCAAATAAGTCACTGGTTCTTTCTGTGGCCATAAAATCTACTGACTACTATATCTTTTACAACTAACTTAAAATGTGTTGAAGCTACAATATTCAAGTCAAGGTAATACTATTTTAATAAAAGACATAATAAACCAAATGACTTTAACCAAAAGAAAATGATAGAAACAATTGAGATAAGATTTACATGAACTAGCACAAGGTATAACCTAGTATCTCTAACATCTTCCGATTTCTTTTGAGACCTTTGAGAATTTAGCTTTTGAAAGAATTAAGTATAATTAGGAAGCAGTCTATAAAATAGGGAGAGTCCAATAATCTATGCAATGACAGGTAAAAATAAGTAGTAATCTTCAAATTCTTGAAAAATGGCTGATTTCTAAGGACTTACACACTGGTAATATTTAAAAATTAAGTTCAAAATGTCATTTCTGATTTTTATCTATTAATATGTTAATGAATACTGCCAAGCTAACAGAGATATTAAAGATTTCTTAGCACTTCGCTAGAAAATTGATTTTAAGAGTTACTATTTGACTTCTTTTAAAAAGATTTAACAGATAAAAGAGCACTCAAGTACTAGTAGGATTTATAGATGAAAGGTTTTTTTTGAGCCATGAACAGGGCATTGAATATGAATTCAATACAAGCAATCATGGGCCTGTCAGCATTTCTATTGCAAACTTCATTTAAGAGCGTTTATCATCTCTATCATCTTTAGAAGTTATGAAGCTGGAAGTTGGCACACAAATTAGCAGCCTGGATACAAATTTGTTTACACAAAAATTTGAATCAGTTCAGCTGTTTTGATTTAGACATTAGCCAAAAAACCTTAACTCAGGGTTTCTCCATATATGTGAACACTGAGTAACTATTTTGTCTAGACTACATAGTTCAGTCAGTTAGATCACAGAGCCAATAAATCCAAGGGAGCCTGTGTTTCATCTCCAGGAGATTCAGCTGTACTTATTCTGCCTGCTCTCCTAACTTTGATTCCTTATCTTGGAAATGCAGCTTTTAGCAACACAGAGCTCAGTGTTAGATAGAACATGCAGGTAGATCAGCATAAATTCATTACCAACATTTGGGTGAAATTCAAATTATACCTCCAATAACATTAAGAAGAGTCATTTCTGTATATGAAAATCTAATTTAAAGGTTGAAAACGAAGTCATTTCTAACAATTACAAATTACCTGAAATGAACAGTATCTTATTATGCTTTGATAGAATAAGAACAGAGTAGACTCATATTCAGTTCTCTATGATAAAATACTCATAATAAAATACAGCTTAAACTTAGATTTTTAAATTATCCACTCAGTTAATAAACCTTGGGTACCTATTATGTGGTATTATAAGAGAAAATAAAATTAACATTTTTTTCTTCAGAATTTCAAATCAGACAACCCTCACAATATAAACAAAAAAACAACAACGTCCCGATAGAAAACTAAGATAGATATTTGAGAAATTAGAATAATATCAAATAATAAAACACAGCTAATGATTGTATCAAGTAACTATGAATGGGAGAACATGCGGCCAATGGGAATGTGAACAGGTTTAAGGGACGTATTTTAATTAGCAATCTGCTCCCCCTTCCCATCACCAAAATCACCAAAACAAAATGTCCATTTTTTATTTAACATTTCAATAAACTAAAGTAAATTATTATAAAAATAGAGTCAATTTTAAAACAGAGAACTTGGCTGACAACCAATTTTCAATATTAAACAAAATTCTGGAATGCATAATTGTAGGACACAGACTTGGAGACAGTATAGTTGCACCTTTATCCCTGACTTTTGCCAACGTTGGAGAAATCTACATCTGGCTGTTGTGAATAATGCAAGAAGTAAAAGGCTAGTTTATTTGAAAGGACAAAAGTACAGTACTTTTGTAACATATGAAAATACATTTTATCAAAGAATTTATATGCATATATGCATATCCAATGGACATAGACAACAATGCAGGGGTGGGAATGGGATCAGGAGAAGGGTGTCAATGGAGGGAAAAGGAGAAACATCTGTAACAAAAATAAATTAATAAGACAAATTTTTTTAAAAACAACGAAAAAGAAAAATCACTTAAATTGAGCCAAAAAAAGAAAAGAAAATACATTTTATCATGTTAACAAGAAAATGTAATGCTATTAAATTTTTTTTTCTTTTGTAGATGTTCATGTATATTTTAATGCTCCCGTTTAATTTTTAGGTTAATCTTTAAATTGCATGTTAAGTTACCAATATTATTACATGTGTGTATATGTGTCTCCTAACACAGTTGCTTCAGGAAATACTGTTTTAAGTCTGGTCAAGATTTGGGGGTAGACACAAGTGTTCTTTCATCTCAAAAAGCTTTACTCCCATAAACCAATTAGTAGTAAATAAGGAGGCTCATAAGGCAGCATCCAATAAAGAGAAATTTTTCCTAGACAGGGAATTTAAAGACTGGTTTGCACTCTAGCTTGGCAAGTCACTTCATTTCTCTCACCTGTTTCCTCTTTATGTGAAGACAAGTAGCTACACCTGTACATTTTACCAGGGTGCACTTATGGAATAAAATAGACTGTGTTGATGGTACTTGGATAAGAATATTTTTTTAAAAATACCTTCCCTTGGCACACACATCTAATGTACATTCCCTGACTATTCAACTCTAGACTAGATAGTAACAATAGGTTGTAAGAGTTTTCCTATCCTTAAAATTCTATATAATCAAATGGAGATTAAAGTACCAAAAGGAACACATTTATTTTCCAAGGATCATAATACAAATGATAAATAGTTTTTATGCCCACGTATTATTTTATATGCAAAGTCTATAAATTCATCTGCATTCATAAATTTTAAATTTTACTCAAGACACTGGGTTAGAATCTAAGAGTTACAGGTAAATACTATTTTTTGCACTTAATGCACTAAACAGTTTTATGTATTTTATTGACATACTTAACTTATGTATTATTGTGCAATTACTTCACTTACTATTGCTTATAAAAGTGGAAATTACCTTTCACATTTATCTTATACAATCTTTTAGAGAATAAAGCAAGATGAGTAAAAAATGTTGAAAATTACAGAAATGAGATGTTATATGTTATTCCAACTGTGAGATATATAAATAACAAATATTAATTTTAGGCTTTCTTTTAAATTAAATTCTCAAGGTCTTAGTTTTTCTCTATAAAATGAAAAGCTTTCATTAGTAACTTAGTTATTTACAGTCTTAGCTTTTGATAAGTCTATGAACTTATGAATCTATTATCATTTCAGATTTCACTCAACAACACCCAATCATATAATCCTGTAAAGTCTATGCACCTCTCTGGCCTCAAGAAATGTGGATAATTTGTAAATGGAGATAATAATCTGTATGTTGGAGATAACAGTTGTCTCACAAGATGCTTGATAGAATTCTAAGCAGAAAAATGAGGGAAAGAACCACTATTTAAGATATAAATGATGCACTTAGTATAAAGGGCTTACACAGAGCTTCCCTAATAATAATAATAATAATAATAATAACAATAATAATACATGACAAAGACTTCTATCCTGATACTGTTTCCCCAAACATAAAAATGTCTTATATCCTCTCTATATATGAAGTACCTCTGAAAATTCTGGAGTCAACCAGATGTACTTTTTTTTAATATAATAGAAAACCTGGCTTTTTCAATGTTATTAAAATTTAATAAATGCACTTCTGCAGTCTATTTCCACTTATAAATTTCATTTCAAAGTAGTATCCAACCATATTTTTAAATCTAGTATTTTTTTAATTCTCACATTCACTTTAAAATATATAATCACAACTATTTCTCTAAAATTGGCCAACATAAAGCAAAGAAAGGAAGAAGGCCTTTATAATCTTGAAAATTACAGCTTTTAAGAGAATCACTCATTACTTTTATATATGTTATTTTCTGAACATTTAAACTCCTCAAATTTATTAGCATTCATTATTTTGGACATTTCACTCCATATCTTAAGAACTTTTAAAAATGTTTCACATATTAATAAAACTGAAGGTAACCCCTTAATACTATTGACTATTCTTGTACTAAATATTTATAAAATACACTCTTATTCTTATGACACCATTGCCTTGCATAGATCATGTGAGAGAAATATGCAGATGAAAATGCAGTGAGAGAGAATGCATAAATCTTATGCTCATTTGACTTAAACATAATGAAAATGAAGAAAACAATTTATAACAAATTTTCTAGATTTAAAAACCTTTATTTTGTCCAGATTATAAAAAAAAAAATAAGGATTTGATTTCAAGTACTATCCGTCAAAGTTCTCTATGAGACATGAAAAGCTGTCAATACACTGATTTTATATTGTCAATAAATAGACTTTATTAAAAATATGATTATTTACTTATTTGATATACATATTATATATTTTAGAAACTGTTTTTATTACATCATTATTTTTTGTCTTCTACAAAACAAGTGGTTAACATTTTTTAAATTTTACCACAAAACATATAATCACTAATATATGGTATCATTGATATGTGGTACTTAACTAGTAACTGTTGTGATTGTCTTCATTGGTGTCGTTTGAGCAAGCTCTGTAGTAAAATTGATAAGACATAGTAAAAGACAGTTGAATATGAACTTGAATGTCAATGATCTAGTCTCAATTCTGGAGCTAATGATCTTTGTAACCTACTAAAAATCACTTATCCTTCCTAGGCATGTGCATTTATTATATAAAAAAAATTAGCATTGAACCAGCTGATATTTAAGAATGCTTCCAGCCCTGTAAACACCATGATTTGTGACAAGATGGATACACAAATTCATGTAATTACATTAATCGATCAATATTAAAATAAATCAATATTGAAATGCAACAGATGAAATGAGCCTGGGAGCAGGGGTAACATTTTAAAGCTATGGGTCTGGCCCTGATTCATAGAGTCAGCACCTGAAGTAACTGGGTAATGGTGATAAGTAGACATTTCAGAGTGTTTCTCAAATGGATAACAGCCTGGGAACTTAGCCAAAGTGCAATAATAGCTAGTGAGAAGATGCTACATTTTTTACTTCCCACTATGGAAAAGTTAGGGCTGCTCGTGTAAGGGATAAAGTGTGTGAGAGTTCATCATGGAAGTTTATTTTGATAATACTGATGATTACTCATGTTGGGCACTATATACATTGCATCTATAATCTCCTTGTAAGCCTACTGATATTCTAAACTCCTTAAAAAAAAAAGTAATAAAACTAAAGCTAAGGAAAGTTGAGTTGCTAGTGGAATCATTATTTGACATGAGGTCTTGCTGGCTCCAGAGCCCTTGCTCTTTCCACTTTACTCTGGTGGTTCTCACATTTTAGATGCATCAGAATTACTTGGATGACTTGTTAAAAGTGCCCAACTACCAGAGCATCTGATTCAATAAGCCTGTGGTAGCAATCTGAGAATCCATATTTCTAACATGTTTCCAGAGTATGCTGATGCTACCTGTTTAGGAACATTTTGAAAATCACTGAAGTACAACTACTTAAGAGCCAATAGAATAATTGTGATATGTAACGTCACGTGATTGATGATCATTAATATTCCTGTTATCCAACCACAAGGTATGTGATGCATATGGTAATGTAAATTTAGATTTTTTTCTTTTTGAGGAGATTTCAAACTGGGTTGTGGGGAACAAGCCATCATTCTATGGAAAATATTAATCCTTATGAATTCTCAGCCAGCACCAAGAAATTGCTTAACAAAGGGCCTGATGGGATGACACACATTTGATGGCTGCAAGATTGGAGGCTTAAGAGAAACATGACTGTCAGTCCAAGACCATGAATACTGGAAGGCATTCAACAAATTGATTTTTCTCAGTGACTTTGGTAAAAGTCATATTCCTGATGAGAATGAGAGTCTCACAAGGGGCCTAATTCTGAGAAAATCTTGCAGACATGGAGATTGATCGCCCTGGAAAGTACCATGAATAACCTACCCACTCATTTTGAGAGAAAAGATGAATTTGGTAAGAATAGTTCTGTTCTATCATCCTTACCAGACCTCATCCAAAATCCAAATCAGAATTGCCATTGTATCCCTAAATTATACACCCCTTTGAATTATGAGTAAAGGCAATGGAAGAAGGCATAGAAAGAGAAATTTTGTTTTAATGTATATATGCATAAAATTAAATTGCCTTAAGTTTAATTTGTATCTCACACACTTCTTTCAAGATCTCTTTATTTGCAAGCATTTTACTTCTAATCTCCCAAACATTAGAATTCAAAACACAAGATGGCATATTTTCTCAAATAGTCATGTTGCCTAATGTAATAGGTTCCTTGCCAGACATATTGTTGCATGCTTCTAAGTTATTTTACAACCTGGACAAGCACTGAAAGTATTTGATATCCTGAAGCCCTTTCTAGAGGGCCTGATAAATAAATAGAAGAAAGTCACCTCTTGGGACACAGGGAGAAGTATATTCGGAGCCTAGAGAACCAAAGTTTGGTCCCTTTTACTTATTGTTATTTGACATCTTAGACGAGCCTTTAACATCAGAGTTTGTTTCCACATAAGTACAGGGCATTATTAACATTCTACTTCTCTTACCTTTTTGTTTTCTCAGATCTCTTGTAACAGAGGTTTACTTTTGCTTTATATTTAGAACTATGTATAGATGCCATTAGTTACTGATTCATTGTATCATTTCACTGTTTCTGTAGACACCAAGTTGTGTGTTCAGGGGAAAGACATGTATACCCCAAATATATTCAGTTACCTCACAAAGAGTAACTCCAATTATTATCATGAACAGTAATAACTACTGCAACTAGGTCGATGCTCCTGGAGTACTTAATATATTGAGTAATTACACCACCTTCCTCTTTGACGGATCTCAAAGGAGCTGGTATCAGGTTTTCAAGAGGCAGAAACCTGCTCCTTAATTATTTCTGCTCACACGCTTTTGCTACACTGGCGTGTGTGTGTGTGTGTGTGTGTGTGTGTGTGTGTACACACACGCGCCGCGCGCGCGCGCACACACACACACACACACACGCCCTCCCCAACCCCTCAACACCAGAAGAATAGGGAAAATACGGTGCTGCAAAATGACATTTCAGAACAATTTCAACAAGGTAACTGTCCAGGGCAAGTTCCGCTCAGAATGCTAGGTGCTGTTCAAGCCCTTTCTGGCGGTAAATTGGGTTGGCTTAGCAACTCCACCGTGCAAAGCCTTCTGGAAGGAGCCCTGTTCAAGGAGAAGGGACTCCGCCTGATGCCTGGGTGGATCTTTCTTTCTTTGGGTGTCCTACTTCATTACTATTCTGCAATGCGCTGCAATCCCCAAGCGCGCCCCGCTCTCGGCCCTCAGCTGGCCACTCCAACCTGACCCGACGGGGAGAGGACCACACGCCCACCCGGGTGACCCTGCGCTGTTTCATTTGTTCTGCCCTCTCCTCTCGGGTCCAACTCAGCCACTGCGGCGCTAGAACCCTGGGTCTGGCTCCTGCTTGCCTTTCAGCGACAGCACTGGGGTGGGGATGCGGGTGATCACAGAGGAACAGCAATCCCGTTATTTGTTCCCCAGGAGGTTTTCCAACTCCCCAGTGCCTGTTACAGCTGAAGTTGTTCTGAAAGAGGGCAGCTTGGGGAAAGGGAGCTCTTTTGGCGCCTCAGCCAGATCGTCTGATAGCAGTGGCCGCAGCTCACCCACCATCTAGAGTCCAGGGAACATAAACGCACTGTTACCTGCCTCCCTTTTCCTCCTCGGACCTCCCTCCCCTCACTCTCCGCGTCAATCCATATGGACCTCCTCCTCCTCCTCCTCCTCCTACACACACACACACACACACACACACACACACACGAACGCTGGCACGCACCAGGGTCCAAGTCAGACACTCAGTTTCAACCTCCACGGTCCTTGGAAATGTCAGGGAGTCTGTCCTTCTAAAAGAAATGAAGAAATACTCCCAGAGGAAATAGATAGAAGGGAGAAATACTGTCCAAACTGCAGCAGGACAGGGACCCCTGACTCAAACACAAAGGTCACCTCCCAGGTGTCTCAGTCTTGCAAACCTCAAGGGAAGGGTGGGTGGTTTTTTGTTTGCTGTTATTGTTTGGCAAAGACATTAACCCACCCTCTTTGCAAAGCTCATTTTTCTGACTTGTCAGGTCAGACTGTCGTCTTGAGGGCTGGGAGTAAGGGTATCAGTCCCAGAGACCCCCTGGCGCGGCCACCCTAGGCTCAGTGAAAGGTCCTGCAGCTCTCCCACCACGTGGTCACCTGAGACAAGACCCTTTCCAGTAGTAATTAACTGGGGGAGAGGGTGTGGGCCTCAGTCTTGCGGAAGAGCTTTGTGGTGGGGGTAAGACCTCCTTGGAGTTCCAGAGCACGCAGAAACGTGGATCCTTCTGGAAGTCCGGAGTCCTAAAAGAAACCCCAGAAGCACACCCTGGCGCAGGGTTCAGGACCAGTACACTGGGTCCCACCTGCTGTTGACCGAGGTCAGTGTATTCTGTACCTTCGGTGCACAGGGTGTGTGCTCCCCCCGGTATCCCAGGAGACACAGTATGGGAAAGCACCCTCAGAGCGTCTGTTTACGTGGGCGGGACGTTTAAGCACCACTTGGAGATTCACAGTTTCTATCTGAGTGAGACCTAAACAGACACGCTGCAGCTGCAGGCTGCATTTCAGAAACCTCTGCGTGTGTGTGTTTCAGTTTGAAAGAGGCAAGCATCAGGTCTAAGCAGCCCCTGGCCCTGCTCCACCCCCCAATTTGCTGCCCTCCAACGCCTTTTATTTTAGATGGTGACAGTGGAGATAAAATGCCCAGAGAAGGCTGACTCTCTTTTCAACCCCACTCTGGAGGTTCAGGCCTACTACAGAAGGCCACTATGTATGTCTTCTACTCTGAGGCATTTCCTCCCACTGAGCTTCTTTGTCATTGTTGTCGCAGGCAGAGGTGAGATGGTGGAGGGGTGAAAAGTGTGGACACAAGGTGGAAATCTCAAGGCAGAGCTGGTCACTTGGAAAACTGCGCGCCTGGGACTTCCAGAGCCCTGGAGCTAGCCTGGATTAGGACCTGCAAAGCCCTTCCAAGGACTCCCATTGTGAGCTTCCCCTGGGGCTGAGAGTCCCGAAGAAACCGTGTGTAAGACAAACGCAGGCATAGACACTAGGGGAAACCACATTTATGACATTTCATCAATGCAATTTTTAGGAAAGCTTTGAGACTAAGGTGAAATTGAACTAAAAAAAAGAAGGAGAAAGGTGAAGAAGCAGCAACTGTCAAAATTGGCACCACCAGACCATAGGGAGCAGGTCTAGGGCATATAGCCTAAGTTTGTTTCTCAGAATCTGAGGACAGCGTTCCAAGTTGTAAAATTTAGGAGATGCCAAGTGGCAGATAGTTGACAATAAAGAACCTTATTACCGTTAAAAACGCGTTTAAACGGTCTGGTAGAACATTGGTTTTGGACAGGACCAAAGCAGAGTGTGGCACACTCCTTTCTCCCAGTGCCCCCCCCCCCAAACTGGATATACTCAGAGGAGACTGATGATCTTAGTTCAGAGTCCTCGAGTTGTGAGTAGAGGAGAGGGGTCCCATTTCTGGTGCCATTTAAAGCAAATTAAAGGCATCCTTCCTTTCCGTAGGCGCGTCTTATTCGGAAAATACGGTAGGTGCGGGCAGCAGGACTGTATTTGCAGGCGGCGTGTCTCAGTGTTTGTCAGGCTGCCGTGCTCTCTCTGCTTCGGAGACTCCCTCTCCCCACCTGCCCTCCCCAGTGTGTTTTGGCTCAACAGGTATCACATGAAAACTCGCGCTTAACCCGGGGTCTTCCTTTAGCAGGAGCCACCCCAACATTTTTCCTGCGAGGAGCTGTTGCTGCCTCCCTGCGCCTCCCCCACGCCAAGCGCGCGACCAGCAGGCAGCCCCAGGGCCATCCATTAACGAACGACTCCCAGTGGCAGGCGAACTAAGCATAAATGTGAGGCTCCTCGCACTTTGGATTGCCGACGAAACCCCGTGCAAGCAACCCGAGAGGCGTTTTGTGCCCTCGTCAGTGTAGTTATGCAGCTTAGAACAAGCGGCTTGGCATAGAGCTGCGCTGAGGGTCCAGGGTGGAGGGGAGGGGAGGGATCAAGCTTTAAGGAGCAGGTTGAGATTACAGGGACGTTGCTGCCAAAGAGACCAGGGGCAACTTCTTGGCGTTTAGAGCTGTAAATTAAAATTCAAGACATGCCACCTATCATGGGTCCTAATAGAGGGAGAGGTAACCCAGCTCCCTCCACCCAAAACATGAATTATCATTTCCACTGAATGCAAATGGGCTGCCTTCTGTGGGGGGACAGCCAGCTGCAAGCTGGACAATAAACTGTTTCATAGAGACGCGGGCCGATTGCGGTTCAGAGAGGCACTCCTTCACAAAGGAAGAAGCGTCCAGTTTGTGTTGACAGCCTTGGCGTGCCTGGGCCAAGACACCCCCACCCCCCATACACACACACCGCCTACCCCTGACACACAGACACCCAGGATTTGAAACTAGCTTCACTGAAAGCGAGATCCATCGGGTCTATTAGAGCTGACATGAGTATGGGGGGGGGGTGATTATTCAAAAATGATGACATGAGTCATAAACACCTCCTGAGTATTCTTTGCAGCAATTAATGGGCAGCAGGGTGCAGAATAAGTTGTGGAATAGAGCTAGGGATCTATTTTCTCCTGGAGGACAGTTCTCCTTCTAATGATCCTGACTGTCCCTTGCTTTCCTGTTTAGGAACAAATTTTACATCCCACCCACCACCTCCCCTTGTCTGTGCATGTGACACTCACTCTACCTGTCTGAACGCTGAGACTTGCTGGGGATTTTCTTTTTGGTCGTCAGCTAATGACTTTCCTCCTACCTTCATTCATCCCCAAAGGTGGATCTTTATACTTCAAGGTGTCTCAGATCGTTGTAAAGCCTCATTTTAAGCCAAACCTCTACCACAGGACCCAGGGAAGCTCCCCTACCGTTTACCAATGGAGAAGAGCCCACATAGAATTTATTCACATATGCATGAAGATATTTATGGGGGGGGGGATGCTTGGTAGACCCCTGTGCCCTAATGCATTTAAAATAATCACATTTCTAGCATGTCGGGAACTTTCCTACCTAAAAGGGTTAACAAAGCATTTACAGTAGTGTCTTTAATATAAATATTCCAACCAAGGCATCACATCCTACTGGTTTGACTAGAAATCAAGGTAATCCCCACCGCCAAGAAAAGTCTTGCAGAGGAATTCTGCCTGGATATCCACTAGTTAGAGAGGCTATAAGAACCAACTCACGTATTCGTTTGAGCATACTGCAAGAATATTTATTGAGCACAAGCTCAATCACTGCATTGAACGCCAAATCTGGCAAGCAAAAGGCATTTCCTATCTGAGGAGGGGGTGGAGAGAGCTGTGAATAAACTCCTTCTTCAGTATTATTATGATTATTTTATCGGTGCAAATTACAAAGTAACCTACCAGCCTCTCTCTGGTGACAAGTCAGCTCACCTCCATCCAAAGCAGAGGGGACCCCCCAAAAGCAGACCTACCTTTCACACAAGACACCATCAACAAAAAGACGAGGTTCCAAAACGTAAATCCACTTTTAAACCCCATTTTCTTCATCAGGATGAAGTCTAGGCGGCCACATTTAGCGCATCTTCTCTTGCCAGGCTCCAGGGGTTTGGATTCCTTTGCTCGGCTTTCCCCTTTGCGGATCCCTTGCATATTATTCGCGAGCTCCTAATTTCTGCTCCTCAGCCCGGCGCAGTGGAGTTGTTGCTGTTGTTGGTGCGCGGTCACAGCTCGGAGTGAATGGTGTTTCTGGGATACCACAGCAACCTTGACGAGGACTCAACCATCTCTCCAACGGGGGCACAAAGTCTCCGTACTCTGGATTCTGTCTTTTCTTGTGCGTTTTTTCCCCTCCACCAAAATCTACCTCAATTCTAGCTCCTTATAGCAACCACCAGAAACCACTAGTGAGCCTCTTAAAGCCCAGCTCCGCTCTCTGACAAACTCCCCACAATATTTGAAATTCAAGGGCTTGTTTTTTTTTTCCTCCCCCGAATAGATCAATTCTGCCTGTAAAAGCAGACCAAGAAATATTATGTTAGTGAGCTCTCCATTGCAGCCTGTGAATACAGAAGCATGTTAAAGGAATATTTTAATCAGAGGATCTGTGTTGCTTTTGGAGAAACCGTGATGAAAATGAATTGAGCTTCATCGATGCCCACGTCGTTATAATGGGACATGTGTTACTACTGTAGTTGCAGCATATTTCAGGCAAGCGCCTCGCATTTATTATCCTGTGATTTAATTGAAAAAGAAGATCACAGAGAAGAATTTATTTGCACACGTGTATTTGCATATTCAAATGCCTACGTGTAAACCGGGAACCGGATTTTTATGATTCTGTAAACCGATTTCATCAGAGACCAGGGCGGGGGTGGGGTGGGGAGGGAGTCAGAGTCATTTCCCCAAATAGTTCGCCCTTTCCTCAGCCCTACCCCCTTTTCAGCTGATGTGTGCCGCAGTTAAACTACTTTATCTGTGGTAGTTATCTAGAACAGACTAATTTATCTTAATTCCGAATCGGTGCCGAATATGTAAATGGGAGGTTTCTTTCAAAACGGGATATGTATGTATGTATCTATACGTCTGGACTTGGCAGCCCCACACACACCACTAAAAGGGTTAAGATCGTACAAAGGAAGAGTTCTCGCGCCATCTACTGGCTGTGGTTAACTCACCTGCTTCTCTTTCCCGTCTCTAAGGGACCCCTTTCCCCTCATCCCCTGGTGTCAGGGAGCTGCATCCCAAGCCCAACGTGCTTTTTTGCTCTGTGTCAATTTCCTAATCTTTTTTTTTTTTTTTCAGCTGGTCCTGTCCTAGATCTTACAACCAACAAGTTCCTTAGACGAGGCGCCTGATGGGTGATCTGACCTTTCCGGGGATCTGGTCCCATTTCAGGAGGCCGGGAGGGCTACAGCGCTGATTCTGGAATAGATCATTGCAAGGGCTTCGGGCTCCATTTGCATGCTGAAGGCAATCAGGGAGATTAGCATCTATTTACAGGACTTAGTCAGAGTACTGTCCAATTTGAGTTTGTAGCTCTCCACACTGCCTACAAATGATGCCTCCCGTCCCGTACACCGCACTAACACCCTGGCCAGTTTTGTCCCTGGGCTCCAAGGTGGAGCTGCTGGCTCGGGGAGCAAGGCGGTTGCATCTGAACCGAGTCCGCTCTGGGAAGTGGGCACACTGGAGCGAGCGTCTATAAGGCGTGCGCGGTGAGTGGGTGCAAATCTGCAGCATAGGAAGGATTCTGAGCTCTCCGGGTACGTGGCATTTTGTGGTTCTCCCAGGGAGCGTGTGTGTGTGTGTGTGTGTGTGTGTGTACACGCGCGCTTAGTGCTGTAGTGAACGGTAAGAGTGCGTGTTAATGGAAGATGATGGAAAGTGCGATTTTCTATGCATGGGTGTTTTCCCGAGAGTGTGTGCAATATATGCGTGTGCATGCGGGTATGTTCTCGTGTGTGTGTGTGTGTGTGTGTGTGTGTGTGTGTGTGTGTGTTAGCGAAGGATTTATCTCCTGGGTAGGGAGCCTTAGCAAAAGGTAAAAGCTGTAGACGCCCAACTGACCTCATTAAATACAGAGAGGTACCTTACGGGCGGTGTGGCAGAATATCGCTCCTTCCCAACAGTGCCTCCCACCGTCCGCATATGCAGGACATATGCAGGTTTCAAGCGGAGTGGGCAGCAAGGTTGGGACTAGATGGTAATTGGGGAGGATCAACACTGAAAACGTCATTAGCCTGATCAGCCACCTTAGTGGCGACTCTGGCGTGGATTTCAGTCAAGATGTCTGGGTGTGTTGCTGCTGCTGTCGCTTTTTGCTGGACTGAACAAGGAGTTAGATGCAAACAGGTCCTTGGACTTAATGAGGACACTGGACAAAACCCTCCTTACCAGGTGTGTAGAGGTTAGCCACCTCCACTGTTTTTTACCAAAAGAAAACGAAACTCTTGGGTGCATGTAATCTATTTAAACACACGGAGGGCTTTAAAGCAAACAAACTTTATTTCTCAAAAGTCAGGAGTATTTTAACAGAAATTATTGTGCAAAAAAATAAATAAATAAGTAAGTAAATAAACTTTGACCATGGGGGCATCGTGACTACTACTAAGATACCAATTGCTGATGCTTATTTTCAAACAAGCTAATTCTGTAATCCAATTATCTTTCACTACACGAATCGTGCCTATCGTTTCATTGTGAAGTTGTTAAAAGAGTTATCTGGTAGTTCATAACACATTGAACAATACTATAGTTTCTAGCTTCTATAGCTCATAGTAAATCACAAATAATTTTTTACTCCCATCTTCCAGCTCCTGAGACCGAATGGAAAATCATATTTTATGGATGGTAAAAGTTATGGCATAGAGAAATCAAGTGTTTATCCAAGGTCATCATCAGGTGCATGGACATTCAGTCTAATACAGTTAGTGCTGGCTCACAGTCTTGTCTTTTAAACTAAACAGCCTCCTCTTCAAGGGAGAAATTCCAAAGCTATTCCAGAAACACAACATCATCAGCCAAAATCCTGCATGAGAAATCCTTCCATTTCTCTAGAAGGAAAAACGCAGTGTCTACATTTGCCAGGTAGAAATCATCTATCTCAGCTGATCTGTGGGAAAACAGCACAGTTGTACACAGATTTATTTAAGACTTTTAGAAAGAGAAGATAAAAAATAGCTAATGTAATAGCAAACATTAAGTGCTTCCTGTATGCCTGACATTGTGTTATGTTTACAAGGCATATCTTATTCAATCTCATTACAACTTGCTGAGACAAGTACTACAATTATCCTCATTTTATAGGTAAAGAAATTGATACACAAAGACATTAACTATCTTGCTTTGCCCAAGGTAATAGATCTAAGAGGAAATATGAATTGCTGCTGTCCAATTTCTAAGTCAATATGCTTTCACACTGTACTCGACTATGCTAGCTCCCAAAGATGCTTGTTCTAAAATAATCTCATAAAAATATAATTTATAGTAAATTTATCTGTATAATCATAGAAAAACAAAGATTTATAAGATAATCTAAAGGTGATCAAGTTTTAAAATATGTATGTAAACATTATAAAGGTACATTTTTTTATTTGTAAGTTACTATCACCACCGTCTACCCTTTTTTATTTTAATTTATTTTATTTTTTTGCTTTTTGCAATCTATTGATCTTCTTACATACAGGTCAAGGAAAAAAGTGACTTAGCGAGGATCATTAAGCCAATCACAATGATTAAGTACCCTTGATAGCTTTTAAAAAGAGTCTAGGTCAGAAATGGACAGGGTTTTTAAACTGAAAGTGCCAGATTTCCATTCCATTTCAGTTTCCCCCCAAATACTTATGTAATATCATTAAGTATGATCTTTAAACAGGGCTCAGATGGCAGTTAAAAGGGAGAAAATAAGCACCTTTTCAAAAATTGCTCTGTATTAAACCAGATCCTCTCTATGTATTTACTCTTTTTTAGCATCACAGGGGCCATATCAGGGAAAAAAGGACCAAAACAGAATGAGAACACCGAGAAAAAAGCAACAAAGACTTGAGAAGAGGTTACTTTTAATTTTTAAAAGAAATATATATCATTTTGACAGAGTTAAGAACAAATAAAGTGTTTTAATGCATATCACTGAGATACAGGTTTACATGAGTATTATTGTCCAAATTCAGTGTTTATTTTGTTATAGAAATGTTCTTGCCTTTTAGAACCGAATGTCCATGGATTGTAGAGATACACTTTTAAATTAAAAGACTCAAATTCAAATCTGTAACTCTGTGGGGAAAATCTAGTTAGAGTAAAATAAAAATGTTAACGATCTGCAAATAATCAAGCAGGTTGTTCACTTTTTCTTTTTCTTTTTTTTTTTGTATTCTTTGTTGTTGAGAGTATTATAGAGGTTCCCCATTTTTCCCCCATTGCTCCCTCCACCAAGTTCCTACCCACCCCAGGCCTTCACCACACTATTGTCTGTGTCCATGGATTATGTATATGTGCATGTAAATTCTTTGGTTAATCTCTACCCGCCCCACCCTCTTCCCTCTGAGATCTGTCTGTCTGTTCCCTGCTTCCCTGCCTCTGGACCTATTTGTTTGTCAGTTTGCTTTGTTCATTAGATTCCACATATAAGTGAGATCATGTGATACTTGTCTTTCTCTGACTGGTTTATTTCACTTACATAATACTCTACAGATCCCTCCATGCTCTCTTGAAGGGTAAGAAATTCTTCTTTTCCACAGCTGCCTAGTTTCCCATTGTGTGTATGTACCACAGCTATTGTATCCACTCATCTACTGATGGACACTTGGGCTGTTTCCATATCTTAGCTATTGTAAATAACACTGCTATGAACATAGGGGAGCATATAATCTTTGTGACTGGTGTTTCAGGATTCTTAGGGTATATTCCTAGAAGTGGGATCACTGAGTCAACAATGAGGTATTACCTCACACTTGCCAGATAGCTACCATCAATAAATCAACAGACAACAAGTGCTGGTGAGGATGTGGAGAAAAAGAAACCCTAGTGCACCGCTGGTGGGAATGCAGACTGGTGCAGCCACTGTGGAAAACAGTATGGAGTTTCCCGCCCCGCAAAAAAAAAAAAAAAAAAAAAAAAAAATCAAACTGTTTGCATTTTTTAAATATAGAATTTGTTGCCAGGAGAGTAGGAGAAAAAGGGTTACTTATTTTTTCATTATTATATAAATTTCCATTCTTGGAGCTGTCTTCTCTGACCTCTTCAACTCCTGGGAAATAAAATATTTGAATATAAATGTTGAATAATGAGAGAAATCTAATTCAAGTCTATAGGTCCTCGATTTTCAATAGTTCCTATTTGGTTGATGAGAAAAGAAAGAGATTTAATATTCATGATAAAGTAACATTTTTTTAAACAATCATATTTAAGAAGATAAATTATGAGGCAGATAAAAGGATGTGTCCCACTGTTAATCAGGAAGCATGTTGAACGTTGGAGACAGGCTCTTGGAAGTGTGGAGTGTACCTTCCTATGGGCTCCCATGTCCTGACTCCTATGGATTTCATTAATAGTGAGACTTTACAGGCATTTCAGACTTTTTAAGCTTTAATGAGATTAAGAAATCAGAGATTAAAGTTTCTATGTTATATAAGGGTAATAATAGTGCATTTTAAAGAATGACAGAACAAAAACTTAAAATTGGCCCTGGCCGGTTTTGCTCAGTGGTTAGAGCGTCAGCCTGCGGTCCAGAGAGACCCGGGTTCGGTTCCCGCTAAGGGCATGTACTCCGTTGCAGTTTGTCCCCGGCCCTGGTTGGTCGTGCGGGTGGCAGCCACTCGATGTGTCCCTTTCATGTCGATGTTTCTCTCTCTCTCTCTCTTCCTCTCTCTCCCTCCCACTCTATCTGAACAAAAAATGAAAAAATGTCCTCGGGTGAGGATAAAAAAAATAAAATAAAATAAAATAAACTTAAAATTGGAGGCAGTATCATGGCTGCATCCATATAAATAAACCATACTTTGACTCAAAAAAATAAAACACCTTTTTTTGACATGAGCAATATACATAATACATTTAGTAAATTAACATTCAAATTTTATTAACTAGTGCCTTTCTAAATATAGACAATATATAATATATAGATGGTTTATTTTCACTTATATGAGCACATTTTCCTGAAAGAAGAGAAACATGGTGAATAGTTGGGGCACAGGTGGGTAATGATCCTAATAGAAAAGAGATAAGAATTGAGAAAATGTTTAAAGACATTTCTGTTTGTCTTGAGGTATATTGAACTCTCCTATTTTATTTTATTTTATTTTATTTTATTTTATTTTATTTTATTTTATTTTATTTTATTTTATTTTATTTTATTTTATTTTATTTCTTTATTGATTTTAGAGAAAGAGGAAGGGAGAGAAGGAGAGAGATAGAAACATCGACAATATATTGGCCGCCTCCTGCATGCCCCCCACTGGGGATTTGGTCCACAGCCTGGGCCTGTGCCCTGACTGGGGATCAAACCGGCAACCTCTTGGTGCATGGGTCGATGCTCAACCACTGAGACCGGAGGTTTCCTGCACTCTCCTATTAACACTAGGCCTTATATCACTTCTCTCTGTGTAGAGGAATAGAAATAAAAAGTTAAGCAAATGGTAGCTATGATGAACAATCAGAATAATCCAGGTTTTTTCTTTTTATAAGTAATAAAGTTGTTTTGCTGGCATGATCTGAATAAATCTCCATTCCAGGTGTAGCAGATCTTCTTATCATCATTTCTTTAACTCTAATACAGTTATATGGTGTCAGCCGCAAATGCACTTGAGAATGCATAAATATTTAGAGAATATAAATCAAAAGTGTGGATTTCAAAAGATATCAAACCTATCAAAATTACTATCAAAATGCCATGTATATTTGATTTCATACCCTGAACTTATCTGCCAATAAACTTGTTATCTCCTAAAAATTAATGCTCTGATTTTATTCTCATCCACATATTCTCTGTTAATCTTCAAAATTGATTATAAATTCTTGAGATAAATGCATATTTTCAAATATTTAGAATACAGTAAAACCCCAAGACATTTTATTTTGCAGCTTTCTAGTCTATCATAGATTAGGTAGCAAACGTGAGGCCTCTTCATGTTTTATTTCATGTATCTACTAAAATACAAGTTTTATGAAGTTTTGCTGAGGAGCCTAAACACTAGCAAAGATCAATTTTACAACTGAGAGTGAATTCTGGAAAGTTGTGATCATTTGTTTTCAAATTATAATTGATCATCATTTCAGAAATTGATCAAAATCTCATAAATTTAAAGTCTATAATCCATTTATTTATGAGCATACATGTGCCTGTGTCTGAACCATAGTAAGAGAATGAATATCCATTATTGCATAATTTGACCCAATATTTAAACTTCCCAAATGATCATGAACAACTCTGTTCATTGATTTTCCAAATGTATCTAAAATTAACAAATGTTGAAACATTTCCCAGAATAAGAATATGGGAAGCCAAACAATATAAGCATACCTTCTTCAGATGAAGATAACATTTACCTTTACTTTGAAGTATCATTTTGGCTACCAAAGAAAAGAAAATCAATGCAGCTGATTTGGGTTTAGCTGCACATAATCCAATTTGGGTTGTAAGTACAAATATCTGTCCCACATGGACAGGGATCAATTTTATCTTTACTCTTTAGGTAGCAGGTATCATTTTCATCTCTGTGTTCATTCATTTATTTGAGAAACCATTTTGAGCTCCTATTGCAAGGGAACATAAACAAGAATTACACATCATCCTTAAGGAGCTTACAGTGTAATGGAAGGGATAGAATATGTTCTTAAGTAACAATTGTGAATGTCAATAGAGTCTAACACTTGGGGAGAAATACCTGTAAAACACAAAGATGGTGGGAGATTACAGGTGGAGTCATTGGAGGAAAATTCAATGAAGAGATATGTATTTGAGCCATTCTAGGACCATCTAGGGATGTTTGACAGGAAAAAAAACAAACCTTGGTGGGGAGGTTGTCTTCCAGAAATACTATAAGTAAAGTTTATATGCTATGAATGCATTTAGGATTTAGTCAATTAGATGAAGTGATACTTTTGGAAAAGATGTGGGAGATTAGGCCAGAAAGATAAAATTAGGCAGAGAGAAGTGTGAATTGGGAGATAAAGAGGCCTTGCCTACACTTTTTCTTTAGTAGACCATAATGATTGGTCAGTTCAAGGAAACCTCCAGTGGCACATTTTTTTTAAACAGCTCAATCAATGGATTGTTTCATTGAATAAGCAAATCAATTTATTTTGGTATTTTGTATTGCAGTGGTTTATAAAAACAATCAATTTAACCTTTCAGTTGATTGAAATCCTCAGGCATTTATTATAAACACACTAAATAAAGTTCAATAACTTTAAATGATATAACTTAATATAAATGTAATATGTAATAAATAATAAACTATACAACAATATTAATATATAATATAAATCATTTATTAGATCTACAATATTTTTGTCTCTGTTTATTTATAGTAACACTATGAACAAAATATTTGCAAATGCATAAAGAATTTACCTCATTATCCAGTATATAAATATCAATCTGAATTTGGGGAGATGTCACCTGTTTAGGGTAGGCTTGAATGGGCCATTAATTGAATGCATTACATAATATTCCAATATGGATGTAATAGTAATAACATCTCTTAGGAGGTTAAGCTACCCAATAATTACAATATGATATTAACTCAGTTTGTCCATTTAAATTTTTTAGAGGGTGTTTCTCCTGGGACAAAAGGAATCTTGTTCTTTATTTTTCCCAATTAGCTTTGCCCTTTTCTTAACAAAATAAACAAAAAAACAAAACCCAATCATCAAGCAACAACAATGACAAAACAAACAAACAAATAAACAACTCTGTTCTTGCTTAGACAGCTTACTCACTCAAGCGATGAGATGACAGTAAGGAGAAGGGATGTGACAGATGAACACAAATGCTTCCTTTCCAAAGGAAAAACAAGAAAATAAATGCTTTTCTGAGTCTGGGTCAATATGCAGTAATGTCTTCATGATAAAAAACAAAACACAAAAACCTGGGATTGTAAATGCCTTTAGGTAAGAAAGCTATCAAATTTTAATACCAGAATGAGCCTTAATTTTTTTTATCAGTAAAATGGGAATAACGGCTTACTTCACAGAGTTTCTAGTAATTCTCTCAACTGGTGTGATAGTATAAGAAACTACCTTATCTCTCCATACCTTTTTCATAGTATCTCTAATCGGTTGAATAATGTAGTACCAAAAATGGTATTTCCAAGTCCTAATTCTTGGAACCTGTGAATGTGACCTTACTATTATTATTTTTTAAAGAGATTTTTCAGATACAACTTATATAAGTAAAATTACCCTGAGATGAGATTATCCTGGATTTACAGTGGACACAAATCCAGTGATGTGTCTTCAAAAAGAGAGAGACTTGAGACACAGAGACACAAAAGAGGAGTCAATGGGGAAAAGGAAGCAAAAATTGGAGTGATGTATCAAAGGGCCAAGGACACCAGAGAGTGCTGGCAGTCATCAGGATGTAGGAGAGAGGTAGGGATCAAAGTCTCCCTCAGAGCCTGGAGAAGGAATGGATTCTGCCAACATCTTGACTTCAAACTGAGAGAATAAATTTCTATTGTTTTAAGGCACACATTTCTAGTAATTTGTTATGGCAACCCTAGAAAACAACAGCATCTGAAATTGCCAAGACATTGGTTTTATGAACATGACTACAGGATTTCAACGTGATAATGGGCTCTTCTTTCTACCTCTGCCCTAAATTTGGAGCACTCTTCATTGAAATACTCTGAAACCTCATAAGTTATTATTAATATTCCTTTATTTCAAAATAGTTATGTATTCCTATGACTCTTATGTCTTTGAGAATGAGTTTTACCTAAATATCTGAGTCTGATCCAGAATCTTCCAGTCCCATCTTGAACCCTAACCTCACATTTTATTCCTAACATTTCAGACTTGATGTAAGTAGTACTGCACTCCCTCTTTCATACACCCTTTCTTCCCCAAATTTGCTTCTTCTGATTGAACTCCTCTGTAATCACTGCCTTTTTCATCCCAGCTACTGAGTCAAACATCATTTTTATGCCTCTCTCCTTATGTCAAACACTAATATCTGAAAATATCTCCTTTGTATTAGATTCCACTAAGTCTCTTTCTATCTATTCTACTGCCATCACCTGAGCTAGGTTGTAATGATCTCATGCATATGTGAATGCGAGGACCTCCCACTTACCCTGTCTTCAGACTTGTAGCTTCTACTACATTCTATCACTTACTAAGTATAATCATTCATCATGGCTCTTATCTTCTCATACCACTTCATGTCTCTTCATTATCATTATTTTCAGGAGAAATTAATGGTCTTAAAGCTCACAGTCAAGCCCATTCATGGATGTTTCCTCCTTATAGTGAGTCCATTCTAATCAATGCACACAATGCATGAGTTTGCATTCTGCAGTTAAGCCTTTGTTGATATTGCTCTCTTGGCTTTTAATACTTGCTTATCTTTTACTAGCCTATCCAAATTTCATATTTCATCTCTGAATTTAGGTCTTATTTTAGCCAGGCATGTGGTATTTGTCCGTTTCAATGCACTTTAAGCATATCTTTTTTTTTTAAGTCTATAGATTATCTTGTGACATACTACTTTGCTTATGTTTTGTTATTTAAACACATTGAATGTGTTAAACATATTGAATATGTTAAATATGTTAGGGTTTATTTTAAAATGGATCTTTAAAATGTCTTCAATGAACCCTTTTTCATACTAGACAACCATGTATTTACTGAATGCCTAGTAAATGACATTTTGACAATTAAACTCTTTAAGTTTATTCCTTTTTAAATTGATGGAAATATTGGTGTATATATGCTTATGGAGGGTTGGGGAAAGAGAGAGAGAGAGAGAGGGAGAGGGAGAGAATGCACACCATGCAAAGAAATCAGGGAAAGGAAAGTTTTGTGTCCACTAATATTAATTATAATAAAAGGTTTGATAACTAATGCCAAAAAGAGTACTCTCTGATTTCTTCCTTGGCTCAGAGACACTCCAATTTCCTATGCAGAAGCAGTTCTGTCTGTTTGGCAGATTGTTTGAGCTGGAATTAAATGTGCACAGCTGGTACCATCTGCTGCAAATTCTTTAATTCTTGTTATCTCTTAAACAGTTTTTGGTTTTGTTTTAGTTATAATTAATTTATGGAGGATGAGGAGGATCTATTGGGGTCTTAATAATGGGGTCTTAATGGATGTATTGCTGGTTCTCAGATTAGTGGTAGACAGTAGTACTGATTTATCAATATTGCTAAGTATCTACCTAGCTTTACTGATGACCAGACTGGTTTTTGAACTAAAACCAAGGTCAATTTTAGGTAGTCAAATTGAATAGTTTCTTAAGATTATGTATTGTAATGATATTATTTGAAATAGTTCTTGTATTTTAATCGTTTTTCTCATTTCTTTTCCTATTTATTTCAAAATTAAAGCCTAAAACTTTTGAATCATAATTGCCTAGCCAGCTGATGGAAGCAGAGAAACCTAGAATTGATTCCTAATTCCTCTCCCTCACCTCTTCCTTAATCTGTTTTTCAATATCTCTTACACCACTGTCTTCCTGAGAATCTCATCCTCAGTGACTTTGTGCAGACCCTCAACACTTCACGCCCCCAGGCCAATGCAGTGCCTTGTTTACAGAGGATTTAGTGATCTTTCTGGGACAAATGACTGATTATTCTCTCCTACTTAAAATTCCCCAATGTCCATATCTTTTCTTCAAAATATATTTTAAAAATCTGTGCACTTCTACCAGTTGCTGTTATTCCTTTTCCCTGACATTTACTCCACTTCTATTCCCACTTTCCCTGGAAAACAATATACTGCAAAACATAAATATACTGACGTGGTTTTTTTTGTTTGTTTGTTTTTTGTAGGATTCATTTCTATTCTCCTGAGTTTGAATAAAATGACCTTCTTCTATGTTTCTGTAGAAATTTATGCATAATCCTGTTGAAACATTTATAGTAATATATTGTCATTTTTACCTGTTTAGTTTTTGTATTAATGTTTGTGTATTTTTTTCCTCCAAAACTTCAAATACTAGTCCAGCACCCCACAATATTGGACATTTGGTGAGTTATTTAATGGATGAATGAATGATTAAACAGTGAACTTAGCAGGAAAGAATTCAATTCATAATGAATAAGTAGAGATTCCCTTATAAATGAAAGTAAGAAAGTTACTTTAATCTGGCAAGAGACACAAAAAACACGTATTAAAATCATGATTGTTTCTCATTTGGTTTTAAAATTATCCTCAAGTAATTTGACCCTAATGGATTAAAGGTTTTAAACACCTTTAATCAATGGAATAAGGGCAGCCAAGGCAGCTACTTGGGCTGCTTAGGTCTAAATTTAGTTTCGTATTGACAGAATTCATGCTGATTGGTTCTCTTTACTTGCTACTCTGCACAGAGGCAAGCTGTTGGCTTTCCTTTCGTCTGACATTTGTCTGATCTGGCATCGATAAGATATATTATGCTCTGGGCATCCTGCTAAAATGCAGAAAAAAATATGGGGAGGCTTGGTCAGACCAATCTATTGTGTAAGTGTCTATTCAGTGTATTTAAAAAGATCGTACATGTAAGGAGAAAATATGCAGAAAATATAGCGCATTTTCTGGTATTGTGGAAGTCATGTTGGAAACCTATTCACTGTATTTTGTGATTCTTGCTGGTCATTCTGCAAAACACGAGAGAGAGATGTTATGACATAATACATTTTCTGGCAGATTATGATTTTGTGTTAGTCAAATTCTGATAATGTTGAAAGGTTTTCTCTCTGGAAGTAACAGCTGGATTTTTCGGTGCCATGTACTGGTGAATTTTTAACATCTTGATGCACATCAGCATGACCTGACAACCTACTGTATCAAAAGTAATGGGAGCAAGGCCCCTGCGTTTTTAACATACACCTTTATAGCAAAGGGTAACAGAGGATACAGAATTTCACACGGGTCACTTTTCCCAGGAAAGGAATAGACACCCCCCTGTGTTTACCCAAGCAAGCTTTTGGGTGCCGATGGCTATTTAATGAATGGAAAAACAGTTGTAAAAAATATTAAACACAATAAAAAACACACCTGTTGTTACAATTAATTTCATTGCGTATAATTTCTCAATACAAATTATATAATTGGATTCTTGAGATGCTGTTATAATATCTGAAAACCATAGTAATCAGCTAACATACACAGAGACCCTGGGAGAGCAAGGGCAGGAAAGAGCATGTTGTGTTGTTAACTTGCTGTACAGTGAGTTATGCAGCTGCTCAGCTAAATGGTTTTGCACCAATTATTTGCTGTTTTTATAAAACTTGATGGCAGAAGAATCCCAAAATTGATCATCTTCATATACATAGCACAGATAAATGTTTAATGCACCTGTAAACTTTTATTTCCTTTTTTCTTTGCAGAGCAAGCCAGTTTTTGACTCAGAAGTGGTATGCAGTCAAAAGCTATTGGCATTTACATCGGTTGGAAATATTTCAATGGATTAATTTATTAGAAAATTAATGAATGTCGAATGCTAAAATATCACTGACTTCTAAGCTTTGCATTTAAATGTTGTATAGTTGTATAGTATAGCTCTACCAATCCTTAATATTTTTATAGGTCATGTATGCAATTTTGACATGGTAACTTTTCAGTATTGTACATACATCATAGCAATAATACAATTATTTTTCTCAGTTATTCATAACTCTGAGGGAAAACTTTTCTTGAATCACAGAATTTCTGAAATTGTGTATCATTCACAACAGTTATTGTTCCAAAATGCAGCACTTACATTCTATATTTAAAACAATTGTTTTGATGACTCAGATAGTAGGTGTTAACATCAATTTTTACATTGTGGAATATGAATCTCTGATGTGACTCATGCTTTGGTTGACAAGAAGATTAAATTCAAATTGCAGCTCAAATCTCATAACAGTTTTGGGTCTTCAGACTTGCTTTCCCTTGACTCTCACTTTGTCCCTGATCCTGACATGATGTTACTAGGTATTGTTCAGAAATGCACATGACTCCCATCTAACGAATGTGCACTTACTAGCTTTTGAGAGACTTATTTTAAACAACAGTTTTGTTGTTGATGGTTTTTGCTTTTGTTTTTCTATTTGTACCATATAACCTCAGCTTTTCTTTTCTTTCTTTCTTTTTCCTTTCTAGTTATTACCTCACTCTCCTTGTCTGCATTCTCTACAGAGCTGTCTGTCAGGGTTTCTGAAGATCCCTAGACGTACACGGGCACAGGATCTGGCTTTGTCCATTGTGACTCATTTTAGATTCTTTGAATCATGAAGTGTCACAAAGACTGAAAAATGATTAAAATGAATTTCTAGTAGTGGCGGAAAACAAATATGGCTGTAAATTAATTTCTATTACATGGAATTTTTTATTTACCTGGTTCTTCCCTTTTCTATTTTTTTTTTTTTAATTCTGTGAGTGACCCCAGCATCTCTAGAGCTCTGTGATGAATTTCCATTTTGTATCAGCCAGCCAGAATTGATGTTTGTTGCTTACCCCACAACAGTAACAGTCCCATAATGCCTACAAGGTCGAGATAGCAAATAAACAAACAAACAAACAAACAAACAAATAAATAAATAAATAAATAAATAAATAAAATTGTCTAAGGTTTGAAGAGTTCTCTGTTTAAGATTTGTGTTTTTTTTGTTGTTTGTTTGTTTCATTTTTTTACTGGCATTTGAAACCCTCCTTAAGTTAGATATTCCCCAGAGGTCTTAAATAAATGAAAAAAAACTGGGCCTCCATGAAGCAAGGTTTTGTTATAGGCATGTGCTGTTTTGTTCACTATCAGCCCCATTACTCAAAGCACTCTCATAATCACTGGTTATTACGTGAACACACTATCACAACCACAACCCGTGGTTTCTATTGCCTTTGCCACCACAAAGTCACCTTCTGGTGGTATGGATTTAGCACACATCCTCCAGATTGCAGTCCGGGAGTTGATTCCTAGCAAGATCTGGTGATGAGGGAGGTGGCCAGGAGGTCTGGCAGCACAGAGGCGAGCGCTTGAAGGTGAGGATGGGAAGAATCCTCCAGTTCTGACCCTGCTGTACAAACCACATCCCCTGGTCCCCTGGTCATCACTACTTCCTACCTCTCTGACTGAGCGATTTTGTTCTTCCTTTCTTTAGAATTTTTTTATGTCATTTAAAATAATTTCTTATAAGGGTCATAGAATATTTTTTGAAATAAGGCAGATAATGAGCACACACATGTTGTGTATATTTATATTAAATGAATCCGAATTGATTTTATCATTGGGATCATTTATATGATTTTCATCATTTTTTATAATTCACACTTTTTGGGCAGATGGTCACTTCTTATTTCTGTCCCTTCCAGGGGTGGGGAACATCTGGCCCAAGGGCCGTATAAGGCCCTCAAAATCAATACCAGCTAATATCACACTCCTCACCAAATTAGCTTGACCAAATAGAGCAGGCTAATTTTTAAGCTGATAATTTTGTATGGCCCGTGAATAATGTTATAAATACCCAAATGGCCCTCGGTAGAAAAAGGTTCCCCACCCCTGCAAGCTGCCTCACTGTCCGCAGATCTATCTGAACAGTCTATCTCTCACCTTCTTATGTATTCATCCTAATTGTGCAGGAGCTTGGAAACCACACAACTAAAGTCTTTAATGTTGGTTCAACATAATAAGAAATAGGGTCTCAGAGAGGAAGTGAGAACCACTACTGTGAACAGTGTAAATTTCAATGTGCGCAATTTGTACTATTATGTCACTACCAGAACCGTTGTAGCCTCGCTTGTTGACTCCTATGCCTGTGTTCTCTATCAGTGGACATGAGAATGGTGAGTTAATTTACTACCTTACATTTTTTTATTTATACCAAACCTGTGAGGTGATGAAAATGAGAATTATCTTCAGGGAGGTTAAGTTGCTTGCTGATGGTCACAAGAAACGTTTGAGAGAACACTCAAATTTTACTATTGCCCTGGCCAGATCCTTTTGTTCCACGTGTCTGTGTGTTTTGCTGCTAAAGTTTGCACCTGCCATCTTTTTTTTTTTTTTTAAATATGTGTTTATTGATTTTTTAGAGAGAAACATCAATCGGCTGCCTCCTGCATGCCCCCTACTGGAGATCAAGCCTGCAACCCCGGGCATATGCCCTGATGGAGAATCAAACCTGGACCTCTCAGTCCATAGGACAAGCTCAATCCACTGAGCCACACCTGCCATCTTTTGAGATGATTGTCCTTGGGCGTCTGTATGGAAAACCTGAAGTGCCTGGGGGTCTTTGTCCCACCTTTTTCTAGAGGTCACCCATTGTCAACGCTTACCTGGTGAGGGAGGATACAGTCTCAGCTCCTTTATCTCAAGGCGGACAAACTTTAATGTGTGATTTATATTCCAGTTCTTCTCAAGGGATTAGGCTGCATCTGAAACTTCACCTGAAAAGTCTCCCTTCTTGTCTTTCCTTGTTGTATCATGCTGACCCACTTTGGAGCCTGAGGCAAAACAAAATATATGCACCCACATATGCTTACAAAAACATTTCCCCATATTTTAGACCAACCAGAAGAAGTTAGTGTAGCATTATATTTCTTAAAATGACGATATTTAAAGTCCCGTGTTGTTCTATCTCTTTGCACACCGTTGTCAACCATCACAACCATGGCAGGAGGGCCGGGGACCCTGTGCTGCTTGACGTGGCCGTCGTACTGCCCAGCAGCACCAGGTTAGAACACCAGTTAGAGAACCGCTCAGCAGACAGTCTTCGTTTCAAAATGGACAATCTGTTCATCATGGCTTTTTTGTATGCATTTTTATTCACGTAAAACATTGCATTAAAGTAAGATTTATCTTGATTCCTGAGATTTGTGTCCACCTGAGTGAGTGCCTTCCTTTCCTTTCCTGCTACCCCCATTCCCTTTTCTAGTTTCTGCTGGGCACACTCCCCTTATAAATCATTTGGCCCCTTTCTCTGCATCTTCTGTTAACGGACATTGTTAAAATACTGAGATAAATCCTTGTCTCAGGGTCAGTTCTAGGACACCCTGATCTAAAATAGTGAAAAAGCACAACTTCGATTACAGCACAGATTGTGGATTTGGGGCTGGTATTCTTTCGCTGACACTAGACTTTGCCTTGTTAAATAATTCTTCTGCTGGTTAAGGTTGCCTTAAATGAATACATCTGATTAAGTCTTACAAGAAATAAATTCATCCTTTTATACAATTTACATTAATTGTATTGGCTTGACATAGAATTCAGTGCTTATATTTTTGTCCCTCATAAACACTATTAGCTATATACAGTTGAATGCATGACTGTCTTACATTCTATTGTTTATATTTCCAAATCAATGATCTCACTGCAAATAAACATTTGCTATTTTATAATCTTAATCACCTTAGGCTGTATTAGGAACAAACAAGCAAACATTTGCTGATAGTCAAATTAGGAAACTTTATTTCAATGTAAAAATTAAGGTACATTAAACAGACAAATCCATTTTCACTAACTAGATAAAAACGAAACCCACCATACCAAATCAAGAGATAATGTAGTTTAGTTTCTGTGACATTAAATAAGAACAAACAAAAATGCTAATTCTAAAAGAATTTGAAATCCCTTTCAGGAATTGTGTCTGTTTATATAATGAGTTTGATAGAATAAAGTAAAATTTTATATTTTGTGGTCATATGACACCAAATAATTAGTGTAAGTGAATTTTAAATATTTCAGGTGGCTAAGATACCATATTAAATTATACACTTTAGACTCAAAAAGGCCCCATGAGCTTTTCGTATAATGCACTTTATACACAAACGGGAGCCCCGTCGTTTTCAGGTGTCCGGAGTGAGGCCAGAAGACAGTTTGCTGGAGGTGGAAAAGTGCATGGTGCTTCTCCAAGCCCACTAGGGGGCGTTTCAGTATTTGGATGTGGTATCATGGGGCTTGCCATATGCTAAATAAGCCCAGCCTGGAAAACGTAGTGGAAACTATTTGAATCTTCTAAGCCTTGATCTCTTATGTTTTTATACCATTAACTAAGATTTTCAATGATTTCTCACCCTTGAAACCTTAACTTATTGACTCTTTCAAATGGGCACTGTTGTCTTTTTTATTTATTAATCTAATACTCAGCTATTGCTGATTAATCAGTTAATCTACTTATTTTTCCACTTATTTATTCCCTTAATAAAGCTTTATGGCATGACTTCTGTGTGCTACACTATACTATTGCCGGAGAGACCAACAAATAAACAAAGTAAGGCAAAGTTTTTGCCTATAGGGAATTTACAATTCAGTGGGAGAAAAATTAAAACCACAGAAGATTACAATAAAGCATTATCATTGCTATGATAGGGAATTATAAAATTCAATGCAGCATATTCAAGAACATTTTATCAATTTTTCAAGGTCAGAAAAATATCATTAATCTGAAACTTAAAATATGAATAGAATTTTGTTATGTCAAATTAGGTGGATAACTGGAGGGCAAGGATTACAAATTCATGAAAGTGAAAATTTTACGTGGTTAGAGAATACGAATTTAAGAAAGGGAAAATGGAGATCTCTGAGCATTTTATTGTATTTTATTTTATTTATGGTTTATTGATTTTAGAGTGAGAGGAAGGAAGAGGGAGAGAGAGAGAGAGAGAGAGAGAGAGAGAGGTGAGTAGAGACCCACAACCTGGGCATGTGCTGTGTGCCCTGACCGGATATGCCTTTCGGTGCATGGGACAACGCCCAACCAACTGAGCCACACCAGCTAGGGCCATTTTATTTTATTTTTGACACAGTGGTGTCACTCACAGCATTTATTTAAACAACAATCAAATTTTTTTTTAGATTTTATTTTCAATTATTATTAGATTGCTGCAATAATTTAAATGTTGACTACACAATGGAATTGTGGATATTGTAAATATGGATTTGGGGTGAAAGTCCCCAAAGTTAGATTAGAAAGGAAATTCAAGGGAAGGGAGGACAATGTGGAGAAATAATGAGATTAAAAGTCTTAATGATATTAAAGAAACGCTGTAACATGCTGGAATAAGATCATTGGAAACTAAGATGGTTGAACTAGATGCAGAGGTTCAGTGGGGGATGACAATATCTAAGATGTGGCCACAGATGCAGGTAGTGTTAATGGAAGAAAAGTAAAGGCATATCTTAGAGAGGAAGAAGTCACAAACTCAGAACAGGGTGTTTGATTGTCCAGATAGATATTGAGTCATCCAGAAATATGGAGAATCTGGAGTAGAGAAGATGACTCTTATTTTGAAAAGGGGAAAGCAAGGTGGTAGTTGAGAGTGATTTAACAAATGTGGATACAAAGGTTTGGTATGTGCACACCATCCACAGAACAGCAGGGCATTTTCCTGGAACCTGGAGAAGTAATGAATGTTCTGGAAGATATGTTGAGATTAGAAGATATGATCATGCCCATATTCTAATACTGAAGACCATCTGTGAGGACTCTGCAGTCAAGGAATCTTTTCCATCCAGAAGGTTTCACAGACTAATCATGAGGTACTTTTATATTTTAAATACATGACTATATTAAGCTTTTAAAACATAATTTGATGTTTAATACATCCAACTCCAAATATTTGAGTTTCTTAATTATTGATTTATACAGCAAATAAGATTTGATGTATACCACTTGCTAAGACTGTTAGGAGTTCCTTAGTTATTCATATGTAACAAAAATATCAAAATCCTTAACTCATGTTTTTTAGGAGGGTTATCTTGAATAATATAATTAAAGAACATAACATAATGGGTAATACTAGACAGTATTGATCAGAAAAATGAATTGTTTTATTAAAGGAAGGAAATGTATCAGGGTTGTTGATAAAAAATAGAATGTATTAAGTCACTACATTAAGAGGAAAATGTACACGTGACTAAGATATTATGAGTATTATAGTCCAAATGTTTGTGCCCCCCAAAACTCATATGTTAAATCCTAATGCCCAATGTGATGATATTTGGAGGTGCAGTGCTTAGGATGTAATTCTGCCTTCATGAATGGGATTAGCGGCCTTATTAAAGAGACCTTAGAGAAATCCCTTCCCCTTCTGCCATAGGAAGTTACTGCTAAAGACAGCAGTCTATGAGCCAGGTAGTGGGCTCTCACCAAACACCAAATCTGTATGTATCTTAATCTTGGACTTCCCAGCTTCTAAGAACCGTGAGAAATAAATTTCTGTTGTTTATAGCCACCCAGTCTATGGTATTTTTGTTATAGTTGCCCAAACAAACTAAGACAATGGGTAAACAGGCAAGAAAAAGAAGATAAGATTGTAGAATTTTCTATTTTATGACCACAAGGACAAAGCATTCAAAAAAGGCAGTTTGAATAAAAATGCTATTGGAAATATAGTTATAACTATCAGAAGAAAAAATTAAAATGGTTTTTAAATTGTTGCCTTTTGGAAGGGAACATTTGGAGAGAAGAGGGTGTAGCCACACCTGTTAGAATGGCTACCACAAAAAGACGAGAACTACCGTATAATCCAGCAATCCCACTTCTAGGTATAACCAAGGAAATGAAAACAGCATATTGAAGAGATAGTTGAACTCCCCTGTTCAAACTGAAGCATTATTCATAATAGCCAAGATATGGAAACAACCTAAATGTCCATCGACAGATGAATGGATCAAGAAAATGATGAATTCAAAATTGCTCTAAAAAATAAGTCTTTAAAGAAAGAGTCAGCAATAGACTAGAGCACAATATTTATTATCTATGGCAGAGAATGTTAGCTGTCCACTGAAGTCCATCTTTACCTTTCCCCTTCTAAAGCATAAAATTGGTTCTAGACAAGGAAAATATTTCCAAGTCCCCTTTTCATCCTTTATTCCTATGAGCATAGTCCTAGTGAATGAAATGTTAGTGGTGGTGCTTTGCTTCTAGTCCAGGAATTGTAAGCAGCAGGTGAGAATCTTCATTCTCTTTCAATCCATTTGAAGGCTGGACAAAGTACTTTGAGGGCCCTGAGGATGTCAGTCCTGAGACAGTAGAGACCCTAATCTATGAAAAGTCACTGGTCAATCTGCAACACATATATTATATGAGTTGCATGCCATGTAAGTAAGTAATAAGCTGCTATGTTAGGGATAGATACATTTCTATTTTGTTAACTCCCCAGAATTTAGAGAGGCTTGTTTCAACAATTAGTGTTAACCATACCGATATATTTGCTATAAAAAAGCAAATTAGTAATATTTTAATAATAAACGGAAATGTAGTTATTTCAATAAATAGAAAATCAACAGATGTGCATATTCAAAAGAAGTCTTTTCTTTGAGTCCAATATATTGTCAAAAGTTATTTAATAATGTATGTTGGTTACAGTGTGAGGAAATACTGGGATTCTTGTACATTAGTGAGATGGTAATTGCTACACATTTTTAGTTAGACATTTTTATAGAATTTAGCAAAAAGTATAATTATTCATACAATTTCCCTAGCAATTCTCTTTTTAGTATCTGTCCTTGAGCGATTACTTCCACAAATATATTACATCCAAGACAAATATATTCAGTGTAACTTTGAAGTCATGAAAAGTTAAAAACAAATATGCATCATTATTGAAATGGTTAAATAAAATATGGCAGCTTTTTAAAATAGCATACTATGTCATAATGAAAAATGGGGTAGATGCCTATAAAATTGAGATTACCAGGACACATTATTAGGTAAAATAAGAAAATATACAGTATAATTCTTTTATATAAACTAAATCTATTTCTAAATACATAATAAAATATTGAAGGCATGTGTATCAAATAGTTATATATTTGCTTTAATAATAAATTTTCTCTGCTTAGAGAATATAATTTTTTATTATATGAAAAATTTACAAGAACATAATCATGTGTCATATGTTACAAATATGGAAAGCTCTTAGATTCATAATCTTAATCTCTGTTAGACCAACTTCTACAGAAAATGTTTCTCTTTTCTACCTTTAGTTCTTTTAAGAGTAATATAGATAATTAAAAGATGCTGTGAATAGGCAAGGAAAAGTCATCACTAAGACAAAACTCATGTCTGAAAATTTATTATTTAATTTAGTAGATTTCCTATATTTAATTATTAGTATTCATTATTGGTTATTGCCACGTGTCATGAATAAAAATGAATCATATCTTCTGCCTAGGTTGTTCTTCCTGTACTATTTAATTTAGTGATAAAAAAAGTTAGTGGACATAACTTTTTAGCAAACAGCACACTTAGTTATTATTATTGTAAGTCATTGATCTTCTATGACGTTGAACAGAGACCAATTATTCTCACTGGGATGTGGATAGAAAGTGATGAAATAAGACGGATGTGTTTTTCTTCATCTTTAAAGATTTCTAATTATGCATCTTTTGCAAAATAAATCAACATTACGATAACAGCCAATCGTGGTGACGTGCATTCATTTATTATCTTGGTAGATATTGTCTTCTAGAGTGTGGTTCAAATAATAACACAAAAATGTTATTTACTGTAATTCAACAACATAATACAAGAAATTTGACAATTATTGTGGAAAAAGAAAGAAACACTTAGAACCAAGTTCTGTTTTCATTGTTAAAACATTATTTCTCAAAAGCTAATTCTTTGTCTAAATTCATTTATTTTGACCACTTAAAAATTTAAGGTCAGATATTTTCATTAAACCATTAGTTGGTGATGATACCAATGTTGACCAACATTTAGTGATTTGCCAACATTCAAATAGTCACTTATTTTATGTCAGGTCTAGAACTCAGACCTTCCAGCTTTCATTCCAGTCTTTATTTTATTTTTATTAAATTACATGTATTTCTGAGCAAGTTTAAAGAAAAATGTTAGGGTATACTACATGAAAGAGTATAAACATATAATTAATTAACCCTAAAAATATTATGACAATTCACACGTTTTTACCTTGTTTGTTAAACAGAAGAGTGTGTATGTGTGTGTATCTCACATGCCATTAGCAATTCTTCAAATATTGAGCTATTAATGCCTCATCTATTTACCTCGACTCAGAAATTGTTACACTAACACACAAGTAGATGTAAGGAAGGTAAAAAAAACAATCACTCTTGTTTAGAAGAACAAAAGATAGTACATAGACAACTAACTCTTCAATTATTTTTTGAATTACTTTGGTTAAATGAACAAATCTGCTTATTTGTTAAAGAAATAGAAAATTACCTTGTGCTAATTAATGCAGTTTCATCCTTTCCACATACACACATTCTTTCCAGTCTCCTAGACACTTGCAACTTTAGTGATCGCTTTTGTGGATTTCTCTTACACTTACATCTCTCTTCCTGTCTTCCTTCCGCAGCCAACTTATACCTTTCTCACCTCCTGAATGTTGCCAGGAATAATAAATTTAGGATGCCTGAAATGATTCACTAGCTTCTTCTGCTAAATACATTTTTCTTCATTCTCCATTGTTTTCATAGCATCGCAGTCTTTGAATGACTTTTATGTTTCCTGCAGTGCAAGATGCCATGATTTATACATTCATATTCTGTTATCTTGTAATTTTATACATACATATATATATAGTTTTTTTAGGGAGAGAGAAAGGAAGAGAGAGATAGAAACACCGATGTGAAAGAGAAACATCAATCAGCTGTCTCCTGCACACCTCCTACCAGGGATCAAGCCCACAACCCAGGTATGTGACCTGACCAGGAATCGAACCAGGACCTCTCAGTCCATGGGACAACACTCAATCCACTGAGCCACACTGGCCAGGCTATCTTGTAATTTTCAATCTGTTGGGAGAGGAAGATAACCAAAAGTCATAGTTCTTTGAAATAAAACTATAGAAATATTCAAGGACATTTTGATAGTATATTCCAGAAATTCCTCATTGATGTTGGGGAAATGAGAAGTGTCAAGAAGTGATTCATCAGAAGTCAGGGAAGGCTTCCTGGATAAGTTAGTACCAAGTACAGGCAATCGCATCTCTGGAAGAATCCTTGCTTCTGTTATGCATTCCACCATTTAAAAGAGAAAATTTTTTTTTAAAGTAAGCATTGTCTTTATTTTATTTATTGGGGTGACATTGGTTAATAAAATTATATAGGATTCAGGTTTACAATTCTATAATACATCATCTATATATTGTATTGTGTGTTCACCACCCCAAGTTAAATCTCCTTCTATCACTATTTATCCCCCATTTACCCTCTTCTAGTTCCCCCGTCCCCCTTTCCCTCTGTTGTCTATGTTCGAGTTTGTTTGTTTTTTGTTTTTGCTTAATCCTTTCACCTTTTTAACCCAGCCCTTCAGCCACCTCCCCTCTGACAGCTGTCAGTCTATTCTCTGTAGCTATGAGTCTGTTTTTATTTTGTTTGTTACTTTATTTTGTTCATTAGATTCCACCTATAAATGAAATAATATGGTATTTGTCTTTCTCTGACTGGCTTATTTCACCTAGCATAATACCCTCCAGGTCCATCTACACTGTCACAAAAGGTAAAATTTTCTTCTTCTTTTTTTTACAGCTGCATAGCATTCCATTGTGCAAATGTACCACAGCTTTTTTATCCACTCATCCACTGATGGACACTTAGACTGCGTCCAAATCTTGGCTATTAAAAATAACACTGCTGTGAACATAGGGGTTCATATATTCCTCCATGTTTCTTCAGATATATTCCCAGAAGTGGAATCACTGGGTCATAAAGCAGTTTCATTTTTAACTTTTTGAAATAACTCCATACTTCCTTCCACATGGCTTCATCAATATGAATTTCCACCAACAGTGCACAAGGGTTCCCTTTTCTGCACATCCTCACCAACAGTTGTTTGTTGATGACTGCCTTTCTGACAAGTGTGAGGTGATGTCTCATTTTAATTTGCATTTCTCTGATGCTTAGTGATGTTCAGCATCTTTTCATATGTCTATTGGCTATCGGTATGTCCTCTTTGGAGAAGTGACTATTTAGGTCTTTTGTCCATATTTAAATTGGATTGTTTGTTTTCTTGTTTTCTTGGTGTTGAGTTTTGTATGTTCTTTATACATTTTGAATATTAACCCCTTATCAGATGTATAATTGGCATATATGTTCTCCCATTTGGTGGGTTGTCTTTTCATTTTGTTGATGGTTTTCTTTGCTGTGCAAAACCTTTTTAGTTTGATGTAGTCCCATTTGTTGACTTTTTCTTCTGTTTTCCTTATCCAAGGAGATATATCAGAGAATATATTGCTACAAGAAATGTCTGAGATTTTACTGCCTATGTTTTCTTCTAGGATTTTTATTGTTTCTAATATAACATTTAAGTCTTTAGTCCATTTTAAGTTTATTCTTGTGTATGGCGTAAAAAGGTGGTCTAGTTTCATTTCTTTGCACATACTTGTCCAATTTTCCCAACACCATTTATTGAACAGCCTATCTTTACCCCATTGTATGCTCTTGCTTCCTTTGTCAAATATTAATTTACCATAAAGGTGTGGATTTATTTCTAGGCTCTCTATTCTGTTCCATTGATCTATATATCTGTTTTATTCCAGTATCATGCTATTTTAATTACTATGGCCTTGTAGTATAGTTTGATATCAGGTAGCATGATTCCTCCAGCTTTGTTCTTTTTTTCTCAAGATTTCTGTCGCTATTTGAGGTATTTTGTGGTTTGATATAATTTTTTGAAATATTTGTTCTAGTTCTGTGAAATACACCATTGATATCTTGATAGGAATTGCATTGAATCTGTAGATTGCTTTGGGTAATATGGACATTTTAATGATGTTAATTCTGCCTATCCGTGAACATGGTATATACTTCCAATTACTTGTATATTTTTAAATTTCTGTCTTCAATGTCTTATAATTTTCAGAGTACAGGTCTTTTACATCCTTGGTTAAATTTAGTCCTAGGTTTTTTAAATATATTTTTTAATGCAATTGTAAATGGGATTGTTTCTGCTAAAATCATCAACAATATATTAGCAAATTGGATGCAGCAATACATTGAAAAGATCATACACCATGATCAAGAGAAATTTATCCCAGGAATACAAGGTTGGTACAATACCTGCAAATCAATAAATGTGATATACCACATAAACAAAATGAAGGGTAAAAATCACATGATTATATCAATAGATGCAGAAAAAGCATTTGATAAAATCTAGCACCCATTTATGATAAAAACTCTCAATAAAGTGTGAATAGAAGGAACATATCCCAATGTATTAAAGGCTATATATGACAAACCACAGCCAATAGCATACTCAATGGGCAAAAACTAAAAGCATTTCCCTTAAGATCAGGAACAGGACAAGGATGTCCACTTTTACCATTCTTACTCAACATAGTACTGGAAGTCTTTGCCACAGCAATCAGACAAGAAGAAATAAAAGGCATCCAAATTGGAAAGAAGCAAGTAAATCTGTCACTATTTGCAGATGATATGATACTATATACAGAGAACCCACCAAAAACTACTAGAACTTATAAATCGATTCAGTAAAGTAGCAAGATACAAAATAAATCCAAAATCAGTTGCATTTTATACACCAATAAAAAAACTAAGTGACATAATTCTAATCGAGACTCTCATTACCTGCAGAATACCCTCTTGCAAAAGTATCCACTGAAGACATTTTTATTCTTGTTTCTGTTTTATTCTGGTCTACTCTTTCACAAGGGTGTCAGTTGTTGGTCATCTTGATATTTTCTACATTCCTACTCCCTGCTAGAAAACTTGAAATGTTTCCCATTGCTCACTCGTCTATTACCCAATCCACAGACTGGACTCAGCCTTATATGTCTCAAGTCTAATTCACACACTAAGATTGCTATGTCCAATATGTCCAGACACATGTGGTAATTGAAATTTCAAGTTAAAGTAATTAAAATTAAATATAATTATAACTTTAGCTTGTTAGTCACGCTAACTACATTTCAAGTACTCAATAATCACATGTGGTTAGTAGCTGCTCTATTGGATAGTACATACACTGAACATTTTATCCTCTCAGGAAGTTCTATAATATAGTGCTGTTATAAGTTCTCACAAATTGAAGTAATTTTTTCCCACTATATGACTACTTTCTCACTTCTATGATTTTGCTCCCTCTGAGTTTTCTTCCTAGATGACTTTTCTTTCATTTCCCCTTGTTTAAATGAGTCATCCTTCAAGATCCAGTTAACTTGCTTTCTCCTCCATGAAATTTTTTTATTCCTATATTTTTATTCCTGATGTTTTAATTCCTGAATTTTTAAAATGTATGTCTCACTTTGAGACTTACAATTTTATCTCTTTGTACATGTCTTATTTATCCACTAGACTGTAAGCTCTCTGACCACTATATTTTATTTATCTTTGCATTTTCTACAAAATCTATCATATTCTTTACATATTAGCAAGTGTTTATTAAATTTTAATTGAGTTTGGTTCTTTGATTTATACATGTAGTATTTATTTCTATAATTTATTTTATTTGAGAAAAATATTTGGAAAGAATACTTGGAGGCTTAATATAAATCTGGAAGATTGTAATGTTATTAATTTTATGTATTTGAACAAAGACAAATGCTTAAAAATATAATTAATCTATTCTCTCTCAATTAAAGAACATGTAATTACTCCAGTGTATGAGAGGTTTAGGAAAGTTCCTATTGGCTGAAACCAGAAGCATTGTTTTTTAGTCAGTCAAAAAATAGGTTCAGTCAATTTTTTTCCACTTTGATATTTATTTTCAAAATATTGATAACCCAGGTACATTTTATTTTTTTTATAAATTTATTTTTCTTTTATTGATTTTACAGAGAGAGGAAATGAGAGAGAGAGAGAGAGAGAGAGAGAGAGAGAGAGAGAGAGAGAGAGAGAAACATTGATGCAAAAGAACATCGATTAGCTGCCTCCTGCCTGCCCCACACTGAGGATCAGGCCCACAACCTGGGCATGTGTCCTGACCAGGAGTTGAACCAGTGACCTCTTGGTGCATGGGTCAACGCTCAACCATTGAGCCACACCGGCAAGACTAATCCAGATACCTTTTAATCTCATTTCCAATTAGGCCACTTCTCTCCTCATGGATGCCTTTTATCAGATAGCCTTGTATTTTCAGTACTTTCAACTTATTTTTAAGCACATCAGTGTTACTTCAATCAGAAAAATTCCTGTTTAATTTTCAGTAGTCCAGGGTCATCCTCCATGAGCCATCTGGCTTTTTCACCTGCCATACCGGGTTATTGAAAACATGGTCAGAGTATATAATGCTCACGCTGTGCAGTTCTTGGATAGTTTCTCTGATTTCCTTATGCCTCCAAGCAATTTATATTTTTTGACAGTTACCATTCTTCATGAATGATAGACTTACTGGTTCCCAGTTGGTGTTTCCCCTCAACATTAGTTTGATTAATCTAACCTAAAGGCTGAATTCACTGTTGGAAGTTTGCAGAGTTTGACCAAGTAGGAAATTATTAAGGAGAAAAACCACAGGCTCAAAATTGGCTCTCTTGTGCTAAATAAAGCCGATGATACCAAACCTAGATTTAATACCCAACTTAATTGCTCTTTCAGCCTCTTACAGAAACATAATCTTAATCAACCAGTCTGGAACTTTCTGGTCAAAACCAATGAGGTAATCTCTTACCAGGGCCTCGAGTCTCCCCTACCCCTTTTCCAACTCTCTCTCCTCTCCCCACCCCCTAATAGAAAGAAGAGACAATCTACATGATAAAAACTCTTGGCATTCCCTTTTCCCAAAAAGTATGTGCGTTGGTCTAAAAATAATCATTTTTTTGTTTTGTTTTGTTAATAGCTTTCTTGCTTCCCATTTTGTGTAACCCCTGGGACTGCCCTTCTCATTGCTAGATGATATGCTGTCAGATTTATGAATTATTTAATAGATTTTCAAATTTTCTTAGTTGAATTTTGTTTTTTGTTTTTAACAATATCAATGTCCAATATGTCCTCTGGTATTAAAAACATAAAAATCTTATATTCTTGTGGGGTAGAATGCCCAATTTACAGCATCAATAAGACCTTTCTGACCATAACCATTTCCTTCTCATGACCATAGATGGTGCTGAGGTGGACCTGAAAACTTCTGAGGATCACTATGTATTAGAGTACATTTGCTCCAGAATCAATTAGAGCCAACATCTTTTATTTCTGGGGGACCAGTGAATAAAGAGATGAACTTGAGGTCACTGATAACCTCAAAAAAACCCTCACCTAGAGGACTCTGGAGCACATGGGACATCAGAGATAGGAGGGACAGGTGGCATATCTGAACTGTTTTTCAGGTTTTAAAGCTTTGGTTTGGGTTGTTGGCCTATACTTTTAAATGGGATTCAGGTAGCATTGAGGTAAAACCACATTGGCTCTGGGTTACTTCTACCAGATAATTTACAGCAGATTGGGATAGCATTTTGGCTTTTCTAGCTCCCTTTCTCTCTTGGGTCTTTTCCACAGCCTGTACCCATTCCTGGAATTTATCAATTTTTCCCAAAACAGCAATGTATTGCTCAACTTCATAAATGGCTTATCCCACTGAGGCAGGATAGTAAGAAGCTAAGAAAATTCCTTGGCAAGTGGAATGGAAAAACTGAGGCAGACAGTTAAACAGACAACCAATTTAGTGCCAGATAATAAATCACAAGATATTATCTTTCTTAACCAAGGACACCTAGGAGCTACTGGTTTACACATTCCACACTGTGCCAGGGCAGACACACCTAGATCCCGGTCCCTCTTTGGTGACATTCTTTGAAGGTAAAACTGACCAGATAATGACCCTGATATACTCATTTTGATCAATCAGCATATTTAAAGATACATCTGGAAAGCAGATGAATATTCTGTTGAGATTCTCCCTTGAGACCTCCCCTAAAATCTTGCTTTTAGGAAACAGAAAAATACCCTTAAGACAAAGGACCCAGTGCTCACTCTCTCTGGAACACATCCGCACTTTCCCCCTTCTTTCTTCTTTTCTCAGGTGTTTATTTTTTTCTTTCTTTCTCTTAAGCTCTAAAGGTTCCCAGGAGACTTGCAACCAAGGGAACAAAGGGCAGCAGCAGCTTGTCCCAGGCTCACCACCTGAACCTTTCTCCAAGGGCCCTCCTTTTGCATCTGTAACTTGTTTCCTGAGTCCACACAGCCCAGCTTGCTCACTCCTTCTGCCTCTGTGACTGTCTTTCTAAAGGGCCAAGGCAGCTTTGCCAAGACTCACTCCAGTTGTTATAATACTGCCTCCTCTGTTTTAAGCCCTTCCTTCATTTCACTGTGCCTGGAATGGACATACTCTCAAAATCACCTAGACTTCTATTGTGAAATCGTTCCTGCACAAAGACAAGAACCCACCCATTCCAGATTGTGCTGGGGTAGACTCACCTTGGTCTTGGTCCCTTTCTGGTGACATACTTTTTGGCAACCCAGATGGGACTTGAGTTATTTTCTATCCTTTACTCTTTCTCTAATTCAACTTTCCTGTCACTGCTCATCATCAGGGTGGATAAGTCTGCCTGTCAGCAGTGGAGTAAACTCTTCGTCAGAAGCATCTTATCAGTGCAGAGACTGTACGTAAGTCTGCCTTCTGGACACAAAGTAACCTGTCCACATGACTGTCTTCAGTTGACTCCTGGGTAACAGGGTATGGTGAGTCAAGAACTGATCACCCCTGTTGTCCAAATGACCCTTCCCTCCCTTTTGTTTTGCTCCTTGACACTGTAGTTGGTGTGGAGTTGAGTCCTTTGTCTGAGCAGACTAAATCCAACCTCAGAGTGTCTAGCCACTGCAACCACTGTTGGTAAGTCTGACCGCAGGACATGGGGTAAACATGTCCACAGACCATCTCTGAGTGTCTCCCAGGTGACAGGGTACCACTGCAAGCTAGGAACTGATCACCCTTAGTAATCAAATGAACTAGCCCTGTTTTTCTTCTTTCTACAAGCACACTTTTTGTATATCTTTCTCTTCTTTTGGGGACTGAATATTCTCAACTTTGCTCAATGGTTAGCCTCCCATTTAAACAACTCTTTGGGATGTTACACATGTAATTCCTTAAACTGAAGCTAAGATTTTCTTTATTTCCACTACTCATTCACAGCCTTTGAAATGTTCAGTGAGAGTCTCAATAAGTTTTCCTGCTTGGTAATTAGGAGTGTAAACAAGACTGAGGTAATTGAGAGATCTCCCATCCCTCTTCTCCAGCCTCCTTAAAAGTTATCAAGGGCAAATGAAAAATCTTGTGTCTTCTATACAAAAATTAGTGATCCTTGTTTTGTGTATGGTCTTTTTTGTGGTATGTCTTTATCTGTGTATTATATGTGGTGAGTTTTCTGCCTCCAGATAGCATTTCTAGGGTGTTATATGTGTAATTAAGGTTAGAGCATTAAAAAAAAAATGTACCCAGATTGAAAGAAACATTCTAAAAATAGCTGGATGGATTTGTCAGTCCTTTGTCAACATTTAGGTGGTAACTCAATTCTTGAGGTATTAAAACAATTGTCTTGTTTTAATAATAAAGTCTTTACAAGGCCAGAGGCATGGCTCCAGAAATAATTCAAAGCCCACCAATTCCTTTTACCTTTCCCAAACCTCCATTATTCATGTCAAAATGATTATAAATAATTGATTTTATGAAACCAAAGTTCTTCTAGGAGGAGCTTGCATTTCTTTCTATGTACCTTTGAGATGCAAATACCTGGTCTTCTTCAAGAACTCTTATATGGGCCATCTTTTAAAATGCAAGTTTCTGCCCTGGCCATTTGGCTCAGTAGTTAGAGTGTTGGCCTACAGACCGAAGGGTTGCAGGTTCAATTCCAGTCAAGGGCACATACTGGGGTTGCATGTTCGATCCCCAGCCCAGGTCAGGGTCATGCAGGAGGCAACCAGTCGATGTGTCTCTCTCACATCATGTCTCTCTCTCTCTCCCTTTCTCTCTCCTTCTCTCTCTTCTACTCTTTCTGAGAAACAATGGAAAAATATCCTCGGGTGAGGATTAAAAAAAATGTTTTTTTAATTAAATGCAAGTTTCTGAGGTAATTCTTATCAAAAGGAAAAAAATCTTAGCCATCTGAGCATATGAATTTAAATTATTCCAGTTGGTCCTTTCTAAATTAGTGAATGTTGCTTTATGGTACCTGTCTCATGCTAAAGATCTCCATGTCTGTCTGTCTGTATGTATATGTGTGTTGTGATATTTTCTACCTTTAGAAGACAATGTTAATTTTTTATAATAGGTTTTTATTGGTTTTTAGAGACAGGGAGAGATAGAAACATTGATGAGAGAGAAACATCGATCAGCCACCTCCCACACACCCACTACTAGGGATTGAGCCTGCAACCCAGGCATGTGCCCTGACCAGGAATTGAATCAGCGGCCTCTTGGTGCATGGGACAACACTCAACCAACTGATTCACACTGGTGGGGTGACATTGTTAATTAAAAAAAGAAAAAGGAGATTTTGTGTAAGCTTACACAAACAAGTGTTTATATGAGAATTCTCAATAATATAATAGAAACTGCCCTGGCCAGTGTGGCTCAGTTGGTTGGGTGTCATCCTGTGCACTGAAAGGTTGCCAGTTTGATTCCCAGTCAGAGCACATGTCTGGGTTGTGAGCTCTATCCCCAGTAGTAGGTGAGCAGGAGGCAGCTGATCTATGCTTCACTCACACATAGATGTTCTCTCTCCGTCTCCCTTCCTCTTTAAAAATCAATAAAAATATTTAAAAATACATTCAATCAACTGATTCACAACACTCAACCAACTGATTCACACTGGTGGGGTGACATTGTTAATTAAAAAAAAAAAGAGAGATGCATAACCCATATGCATTTCAGAATCACATAATCTGAAAAAATATTTGATATTGATTTAAGTATGGTTGGTATCTTTTAGAGTTATTAACATAAGACATGTTTATCCTGTCTGGGTCACAAAAAGAGCTTGTTATCTCTGTTACAAAACTTGTCAAGAAAATAGCTTGGATAATAATAGACTTTAAAATCTCACACTGTTGTTAAGAATTAATAAATAGATGTGACTAAAATGAAGGGCTTTTGATAAAGCTGTTTGGTAATAATTATATATATGTCTAAACATAGTTTTCTAAACTCTGTTGGTAATTTGAAACTTTTGAGTTTTACTAAGTTAAGTTAAATAATAAAAATTATTTTGAAATAACATAAAATACTGAAACATTGATTGCTAGATAAGTCTTAAGTTCACCTTCTTTTGGCTTTTTATTATAGAGAAGGTAGATAATAGATTTGGAGCTCTTAATGAATGTCTTATACTTTATTAGAAGTATGTCTATTAAAAGTGTGTGTTTGCCAGTGGAGGAGCTTAAGTCTCTAGAAGTTATAAAAGGTATTTTCCAACCTAAAGAATGCTTATTGCTCACTTTTTAGTTGCCATTAAAAATTAAGGTTTCTAGGAGTTAAAAATTCAAATTAAGTTGGAAAGAAACAGTGTGGTTTTGGTAATAGAGGGTATACATAATTGGAGATACATAATTGAAAGAAAAGGATGAAAGTGAATTGTTCTAAAGTTGGTTATTTCTGAATGACTCAGGAAGATGAAAACTAAAAGGGACTAGAAAACTTATAGAAGGTTTGTGAGGAGAAATCTTGAGAGGAAATTATATGGTTAAGCTAAATAATGAATTTAATTATGTAAATGAATTTAAATATCAAAAGTAAGCTAATGCAGAGTTGGAGTTCGTTTTTATTTTTTGTTTTTTCACTCTGTTAAAAGAACAAGGATTTTCTTGTGTGTATTGTTCTATTCCAGATAAGATAATATACACATTTTCTACCTAGAAAGCAAAGACTCCTTTTTTAAAAATAGTTATGTGTCATAGTATGCAAATCAGGTACTTGATTACTTAAGAAAACCATCTTCTCAATCCTAAGAACTAAGTTTTTGCTAGCCTGTATTTATGTTTGATACCTTTTGAGTAAATAAATAATTTAATATTGTTTCATAATGATATATGATCTTTTGGTCAAATGTGTTTGACAACCTTCCCAAGGTTTAGATTTTAGGAGACTTTTTCTTTCTTTCTTTCTTTCTTTCTTTCTTTCTTTCTTTCTTTCTTTCTTTCTTTCTTTCTTTCTTTCTTTCTTTTTTTAATATGTTTTTAGAGAGAAAATAAGGGAGAGAGAGAGAGAGAAACATCCATGTGAAAGAGAAACATTGATCGACTGCCTCTAGCTCTCCCCCTACTGGGGATCGAGCCTGCAAGCCAGGCATGTGTCCTCACAGGGAATCGAACCAGGACCTCTCAGTCCATGGGATGATGCTCAATCCACTGAGCCACATGGGCTGGGCAAGAAACTTTTTCTTAACTTGAAAATGGCTTTGCGTTATTACAATGGGCCCCTTGAATACCTCTAAGATTTGTTCTCTCTCCTTACAAAAGAGAAATTTTAAACTAATGAAGCCTATTTGATATGTTTGAAGTACATGGGAAGCACTGTCAAATAAAACATAATATCTATGTTCTCTTTGTATACATATATTTTTATTAAAGTGGATGTTCTAGAGATTATATAAAAATCTCCAAGAGTCTACAAAGTTCTGATATACTTTCATTTGTAATTCTAATTGTTACCTTGAAATGTTATATCTTACAGAAAAGCCAAGTTCTTCATCAATTGCTTTATAATCAGATATATAACCATGTCACATTAAGTTTTTGTCATTTAGAGACAGTCATTGCTTTATTCTGATGTATTTGCAAATATATTACCTCTCAGAAAGATCCATGGAAAGGACTCTGACTTATTCTAAAATAGAACTTTCTGAGAATAAATTTCCAGATCACACCTTTAAACTGAATGCAGATTTATAGAACTCTGAGAAATAACGATTCATGAAAATACTGGTGACTGAATGAACTGAGGATAATTATTTTTATGACTTTGTTCAAAATACAGCTGATTTTCACACGATCTCACTTATTTGTGGAATATAATGAACAAAACAAACTGATGAACAAAATAGACCCAGAGACATAGAAGTACAGACTGACAAACCTCAGAAGAGGGGGTGGAGGGGAGGGAAGAGATAAACCACAGAACTTATATGCATGTATGTATAACCATGGACATAGACAAAAATGCTGGGGATGGGGCGGGGTGGGGGAGGGATCAGGAGGAGGGTGTCGATGGGGGAAAAAGGAGAAACATCTCTAACAAAAATAATTTAAAAAAATATATAGCTGATTTTTAAATCTTTTTTTTTCAGAGATAAGGAAACTTTTTTTTCTTTATTCGTTTTAGAGAGAGAGGAAGGGAGAGGGAGAGAGAGAAACGTCGATGAGAGAGAACATCTTTTGGCCGCCTCCTGCATGCCCCCCACTGGGGATTTGGCCCACAACCTAGGCATGTGCTCTGACTGGGAATCAAACTGAAGACCTCCTGGTGCATGGGTCGATGCTCAACCACTGAGCCACACCAGCCAGGCGGAAACTCTTTTTTCTTAAAGCTGTTTGGTAACTTTTACTTTCATAAGCAATATTGAAGCATTTATAGTTTTCTCTCTACCTGATTCCTACAGAATTTGGAAACTCTTAAGAAGTGAGCACTATGAGTTTGTTTGCATGAGTCAGCAAGAATCTGTTCTTTTATTATAATAGGACACAATTGGAAACTGACTTTATTAACGAAGAGTTTGACTGGAATGTCATGCCTGGACTCTGGATGGCACCAGAAAACTAAGGAATTAAGGTTGACTTTGGAAGCCAATGAAACTTGTTGGAGAAGTGGCCTGCTACCTTGCTTATTTACATGGTTCATGGCAATCTTTCCAGGTAAGGAATGAGGGTTGCTTTCCTGGGAGATGGCAAAAAAATAACAACAACAAACCTTAAGATATTTTGGGGGACTTCAAGAAACTGAAGAATTTACCCAAACCTATAGGTATTACGGGCAAAGTCTGATGGCAACCATGTGGCATGGCTTCTTTGCCCTGAGAGGCTGATTAAAGTTCAGTCTGGTGATTTCTTTTGAGATTCCAGCAAAGCAGATTTAAAATAGCCTATATGATCATTTCTTTTCTTGTTGTGTTTTTCAAATAATCAAGCCAAATTAAAACTGGACTTAATGCAGTAAATTGCCTTAATTTGGCTATCTTTGATAAAAATGATGGAGATTTTAGAGAGAAAAATTGTTTCAATAGAAACCATAATGACCAGTTGTAGATATTAGACTCTAGTTCAGTTAATTGTCTTCAAAGTTTTATTTTTCACCTATAAACTGAACTGGGTCCTTAATTTTTCTAGTTTTCTTAAATATTTGGCCACATCCCTCCAAACTAATGTTTTATTTTGCTCCCATCCTTTGACTTGAAATTATTAAGAAATAAGACTTCCTTTTCCTGAGTTTTGTAGTAGCAAATTGCTGCCAAAGGATTTGATATAAACTTGAGAAATTACTACAACCACGTAAACAGACTTAGTGGCTAATGCTGTGTAAATCATACCGAATTTACCTGAGCACCTGATGATATCGTCAGAGGCATTCAAACTGCAGACAAGGAGGAATTATCAGACAGTCATTGCCTGCTTTCATTCCAACAAAAGAATCTTTGAACCTTACAGACTCAGAAACTGGTTTATAATTTGCTCTGATTATTAACCTTTTTTTTCCTTCTGTTTTCATAGGTCTCACTTTGGGAACCCATCTGTATCACCACTTCCTGAAAGGAGATGCAACAATGTAACTGAACTGACTTATTTTCAGGACTAAATAATTGAGTCAGTGTAATATGGAATAATCTACCAACTTCACTTCTGCAACGTAAAATTTTTGTTATTTAAGAGGTGGAAATGAGGGACCAAAGTCTGCCACCTTAAAACTGATTTTTTTTGGATATTAATGTTAAGTTGTTTATTAGGAAACAAAAGACAATAAAGGAATTGTAGAGCGCCCCTCACCCCTTTCCTGCCCAGGAGATTCCGTTCCCTCTATCATTTGGTCTTACCTCTCCTCAGACCTTTAGTTGCTATAATTCTCCTTCTCATTTTTCAGCCATGCCTTTTTAACCTTCTTGTCAAATCTGTTACTTCTAAGATACAATTCCATGTCAAGATGATGATGCTTCGGGGATTCTGGCTCACCCCTACTTTAGAAGAATCATATAACAGCATCTCTGTTCCAGTCTGGGACACCATTCTCTTATCTCCCTTAGACTTTTACTGGAACTTGGCTGCTATATCAATAAGCTCAGATGGAGTACATTTTCTCATCAGGAAGATTTCCTGAAGAGGGGGGGCAGGAGCAGCTGCCCCGCTGGCTGGGATTGCTGTCCTGCTTTTGGTTTTCTAGGTACTACGGATTGGACGGTACAGGGCTTTTCCTTATTTTGCTGTCCATCATCCCAACGTTTCTTCTTGGCTCTCCTCGCTCTCAGAGATTTCACCTCTTAGTGTTCCAATCAGGCTTGATTACAAACACTCGGACCTCATCTCCACCAGTTCGAGTCCTCCTAGCTTTGAAAACAGCACGTTCAGATGCCTTACTTGTCATCCTGCTCTCCCACCGGTCTGCAGCCCGAAGCTAGCAGAGTATGGACAACCCGCACATCCTTCTCTAACCTCAGCTCTTCTCCCAGCTTCCGGACGGCAGCTTCAGCCTCCAGGAGGGCACCCACCCCGCTGCCCACGGTAAGGCCAGCCCCTGCTGCCCGCTTCCTCCCTTCTTTGCCTCAGTGAGCTCAGCACCGTTCCCCAACAAATGCTTTAGACCAGCCAGTGCCTCCTGGGCGTCTGCGAACTCACGTGGGGTGTGGGTGGGGGTGGTCCACAATCATCTGACATGGGGGCCACGCGTTCTCACATGGAGGTCTAAGGCCAGCTGGGGATCCCCACCCCTCATGCCTCTTTTCCAAGACTCATTTTGTCTGACTCCTCATTGGCTCGCCATTTGTTGGCTCAGAAACTGGCCCTCTCCCAGAGGACAGATGGAGACCCAGGAAGAGGCAGACCGCTCCAGACTGGTAGGTGACAGGCTTAATAAATAAGGGGACTGACCAAGAGGCTGTTTTGTGCCACTGCGAGCACAGCGGATCTCCGCAGGCACCTGCCGGACTCTTAAGTGTTTACATAGAGGCCTTGAAGGGGTTCAGTCACCTATACCAAGGTTTCTCAACAACACATGGCTCTTTCAAAGACTGTGTCCTTGAAAACGGCTCTGGAGCCTCCCATTGCCCAGTTCCAGCTGACTGCTCAGCCGGGATGGTCATGTTCTCTCCCATTAGTAATGAATGTTAAAGATTGAGCTGCTTATAAAAGGAGGTGGAGGTAGCTGTGGGGCACTGAGCAAGAGGGAAGCAAGGCTCATGGTGAATACGGGGCAAGCAGGCAGCACTGGCTAATCCATTCATACATTTCTGTGTCTAATACAGAGCAAACTAGGATTTTACTCAGAACTGGTTTTGAGTCAGGCTCTCTGCTGAGAACTTTGCAACATATATCTTAAATTTCAATGTAATTCATTTAAATCAGACATCTGATATTCATCAGAGGCTAAGCCTTTTGCTCAAGATTTCACAACTAGTGAGGGGAAGAAGTGAGATTGAAACCAGGCCTTTTCTCTCCAGGTCAGGTTACATACTCAATATTGAGCCATATTTTTTTTTTTTCTTTATCCTCACCTGAGGACATTTTTTCATTTTTTGTTCAGATAGAGTGGGAGGGAGAGACAGGAAGAGAGAGAGAGAGAGAAACATCGACGTGAAAGGGACACATCGAGTGGCTGCCACCCGCATGACCAACCAGGGCCGGGGACAAACTGCAACCGAGGTACATGCCCTTAGCGGGAACCGAACCTGGGACTCTCTGGATCGCAGGCCGACGCTCTAACCGCTGAGCCAAACCAGCCAGGGCAATATTGAGCCATATTGACTATAGTAGTGGCTGCATTAACCGTTCGCTAGACAATGGTTAAATTCCTTAAATTATCTTTATGTATAAATGCCAGTGATTTTAAGAGAATTCTAGTATTCCCACAATGAAATGACTGTAAAATAAAGCAAAGCTTTCTGTATTTCTTACATCTATAAAAAAAAATCATGCTGCTTCTCTCCTAGTTAATTTGCTGTTGTAAAAAAAAATCTATCCATTTATCAATTATAGGATTTATGACTATAATGAGCTAAAAAGGAAAATATATTTTCTCTGCTTTAATTTTTCTCATCACAATGTGAATGTTACTAAAGGCAGTACACTTTATGGTAGGAACCAGATTTTCATGGGTTTATCAAGGCCATTTCTTAGTGCTTCAAAATGATGAAGTGAATTTCAGCAAGATACTTTATTTTATGACATAAAAAATATTCTCAACCCTTAAAAATTAACTCTCACCATAGATAAGGCTCCCTTAAGTAAACTCTGGAGTGTAGTGGGGGAAAATTAAAGAGGGTAAAAACATAGATTATATCTAACACCCGGGAAAAATAAATCGTCTAAGAAATATTTTACTTCTGGTACATATAGTGAAACCAACTCATGGGAAATAACATTAAAGACAGCATTTGAAATAATGTAAAACCACTTTAAGCTAAACATAATTCTCTAAAAAATGACAAGTTGACAGCTTAAAGGGCCTCAAGCTTCATCCTGCCAAAGTTCATTTCTTTCCTGCTTTTTCATTTGAAGATGCTTCTAAAAGATAGGCACCATCAAAGTGTTCCTGGCAATGCTAAGTGAGTACATCTAGAGGATAAAGAGGAGTTTCCCTCATTTCCAAGCTTGGTTGGGTATAGGATGCCAGTTTGTAAATTTATCTTCAAAGACGTGCAAATATTCATCTAAATACTGATATTAAAAGGCATATTGTGTCCAGCTGGTGTGGTTCAGTGGTTGAGCATCAACCCATGCACCAAGAGGTCACCGGTTCGATTCCAGTCAGGGCACATGTCCGGGTTGTGGGCCCAATCCCCAGTGGAGGGCATGCAGGAGGCAGCCAATCGATGTTTCTATCTCTCTCTCTCTCACTTCCTCTCTCTCTGAAATCAATAAAGGGAAAAAAAAAACATTATAAAAAAAAAGACGTATTGTGACTTTGTGAATATGTCACTTCTCAAAGTGTCTTCTTTAACATGACATTATTGAACAATTTATTTTTTTCAGAGAGCTAAGTCTTTCAACCAAATGAGAATTACCTTAAAATCAAAAGGTACATATCTCTTAGCTAGATAGGTAAATAAATAAATAAGAAATAAGAAATATGAAAATATGTGTTCATCTTGTCTATAAGACAAAACAATCATTTTCACTAAAATTGCTAGTTGATTCTCACAACAAGGAAACTTTTCTCCTGAACTGATTATTAAGTTGATTTAATATACCTAGTAAATTAAACTAGCATATTATAGTTGCAGAATAGTATATTTCCACCTGTTGGATGACCAGGAGGCAACTTGTTTTCACTGTAATGTGAATGGGCAGATGCTTTTCCCTTGGCTACGAAGAGAAATTATGACAATGACAAAAATAAAAAAAATTATCGATACCATCTCACATATTGCTATTCTTCCCTTAATGCTTTGAAATGGATATGGAACAAAAGTGATGAGATATCTGCTTATTCAAGGGAAATTTGCCTCTTATTATAAAGCTTATAAATACAGAAAGAGAAAGTTTATTTCCAACTTGAGCATTCCTTTCTTTTTACTATGAGCTGTATACTATGTTAAATGGTGAATATTATTAAAATGGAGACTCAAGACCTGTCTTAAAAATCTCATGATGTAGTAGAGGGAACTGATATGATAATATGTAATTATGATAATATGTAATGCTTGTAACTGTAGTATCAACACAGTGCTGTAAAAACACAGATCCCATTAGTGACTATGTGGCCTGGAAGAGTGAGGTGAAGTGACCTTGGAATTGACTATAGTATAATGAGAGTTAGCTTTTTCTTGTTTCAGGAGTGAAGGAAGGGTATCATAGGTAGGAGACAGTACTTGAAAACGAAGAGTAGTGAAATGTCACTTTAAATTTTGTCTTCTTTAGAGAAGATATTTGTGTTAAATAATTTTATTAGTATATTCATTTCATGCCTTTGATTTAAATAATTTCAAAGACATGGTATTTAACAGCTTTATTGAGATATAACTCACATACCATAGAATCTACTTATTTAAAATGTACAATACAGTGGTGTTTAGCATATTAAAAAATATGATTCTTGACTTTTTCTGTCTGACTCATTTCACTTAGCCTGGTATTCTCAAGATCCATCCATGTTGTCCCAAGAGCCATATGATTTCACTCATATGTTGGACATATAACTGAAAAAACAAATGAAAAAACAAACAAACAAAAAGTCATAGACACAGACAACGGTATGGTCATTACCAGAGGAAAGGGGCGTGGGGAGGTAGTAAAAGGTTAAGGGGTCAAATATATGGTGACGAAAGATTTGACTCTGGGTGGTGGGCACACAATGCAGTACACAGATGATGCATCATAGAACTGTACACTTGAAACCTATGTAACCTTATTATCCAATGTCACCTCAATGAATTTATTTTAAAAATAAATAACATGTCCCCCAAATGTGCAACCATTACCACCACAGTCAATTTTAGACTTTTTCTTCACCTCAAAAAGAAATTCTGTATCAATCAGCTACCACTGCCCTATTTTCCTGTCCTATCCTCTCAAGGTTTCTACAAGATATTTACTTAGTTTCTATAATTATGTCCATTTATCACACAAATTATCTCTATTTCTAATATTTATTCATTTTTATTTGACTGGGGATTACCTTGCGTTTTTGAATGAGTGAACTCTGTAATTTAATTACCAGTTCTGTGGGTTTTTCAGAATTTCTGTAGATTTTGTGATCATATTCTATCAATTTTTCATTACCATTTTTATTATTTTTCAAAAAAGTTTTTGGTTAAATAATTTATTTCATTTTCCTTTTTAATAATCTTCTCTGTTTATTCATGTACATTTTTAAATATAAGTATTTTTCCCTTGTATTTAATAGGCTTTGATGGGCTGAGTGTTTGTGTGTGGTTTTATTTTATATTGCGTTTTCAATTCCTGCTTGTGCCAACCATTTTTGTGAATCTTTTTCAACTTCTAGGAAGTTTGGAATTTCATTTCATTTGACAGCTGATGCTGTTTTTATTCATTTCAATAATTAAATTAATTGAATTAATTTAGTTAATTTGATAAATTCATTATATACATACAATGACTTTATGCCAGGTGAATTCATTTGCTAGGGCTGCCATAATGAAGTCCCACAGATTGTATGGCCTAAAAATCAAAAATTTGTGTTCTTGGAATTCTAGAGTGTAGAGGTCTAAGATCTAGGTGTCAGCAGGGTTGGTTTCTTCTGAGACCTCTCTCCTTGGCTTATAAGTGGCTGTCTTCTCCTGTCTTCACAAGGTCTTCCCTCTGTAACTCTCTGAGCCCAAGTTTTCTTTTCTTGTAAAGACAGAACTCATAGTGCATTTTAATTTAGTTATTTTTGATGATGTGCATCTCGTTGGGCTTTGTTCTTTTTTGATATACTTTCTTTTCAGGAGTAATAATAGTAATACTGTTTTTCTGGTTATGTCCTTACCTGTTAAAAATTAACATTAATATTGATATTTCAGTTTTCTAATTGGAGAATGGAATCAGTACCATTCTTATTTCAATACTGAAGGGAATGTGTATATGTATACAGTTTTTTAAAAATACTTTTTCTTTAATGATTTTTAGAGAGAGGAAAGGAGAGAGAGAGAGAGAAACACTGATGAGAGAGAACATCGATTGGCCGCCTCCTGCATGCCCCCCACTGGGGATCAGGCCCACAACCTGGGCATGTGCCCTGACCGGGAATCGAACTGGTGACTTCTTGGTGCATGGGTCGACTCTCAACCACTGAGCCACACTGGCCAGGCTATGTATACAGTTTTAAATAATGTTTTCTCATACCTAACCCTTCTCTTTAATGTATAATAATGGATGGATTGCAGCAGCACTTTTTGCAACATATTAAAAAATACACTAGAACCCTGGCTCAGTGGTGAGAGCGTTGGCCTGTGGACCAAAGAGTCATGGGTTTGATTCCGGTCAAGGGCACGTACCCCGGTTGCAGTGCAGTCCCCAGTCCTGGGCAGGGTCATGCAGGAGGCAACCAGTCAATGTCTCTCACATCGATGTTTCTCTCTTTCTCTCTCTCTCCCCCGTACCCCACTCTATCTGAAGAATGGAAAAATATCCTTGGGTGAGGATTAAAAAAATAATAAATTAAAAAAAAATAAAAAATACACTAGAGTCTTAAAAAACATATTCTTGCTATAGATCCATTGTACAACCATGATGATTTAAAAATATCATTACAATAAACATTTTGTATTAAATAGGATAAATACTTTAAATGTATTTAAATAAAATATTAGATTCTGGATTAAACTCAAGTCAACCTGTAAACACATTTTTTTTCCTATGTAACCTATCACAATCATTATGCTCTGAGAAAATCGGTTAATAAATTAAGTTTATCCTAGTTAAAACAATTTTTCAAAAATATTTTTTTTTCTGACATCTAAAAGGTTCTTTTTAGCATCAGTCTCTAAGCAAATGTATTGAAATAAAAAAAATTTAAGGCAAAATTCTGTTTAAAATTTTAATGCAGTTTTGTTTGGGGAATTGTTTTGCATATTTGGCAGATGATCCATAAAAAAGCAACGTGATTAATATGTTTAAATGAATTTTATGAAGGCAATAAATCTACACAACAGGTAGATTTACGAACCTTTACTATATAACCAACTATACAAACCTTTCCAAGCAACTAAACAACCGAACTATTGTTTTAGACAGTATTTATTTATTTATAAAAATTCCTCATAAGCCAGTAGTTTTGTAAGTTGAAGGATAAAAAGCAAAGAGTTTTACTCACTCTGGATTACATAAAATATGTGGGCTGGTCTTTCAGAACTGTTTAGTATTCTCCTGTGTATATAATGAAGAGGACAGAAACAACATCTGTGTATTTGCAGTGCCTGAAGGCATTTCAGAATGTCTAGTCTACCACACAGCTGGTAGGAGAAGTCCACGGTGTATTTTGAGCAATGACAATGCATTTATCAAAACAAAAAAAAACTTCCATTAATGCTTGTTATAGTGTTAGCTGCCAAGTTGGGCTTTGAACCTCAATATCAGTAAAATGAAGGAATCCTATAGTCAGTAGGTAAGAGTACAGGGTGATAGTGAAGCAAATACAATTCATTAAAGGTTTACTATGAAATAAGGGGTGATCAATCTACCATGGATCCTTGAATGGAAAAGCAAATCAGAGAGGCAAGGACAGAACCCTAAAGAAAACCCTGAGAGCCATGAGATGTAAAATGGTTTTCTCTCTTTTAACAAAGTAGTTTTATGCCCTGTCAAGTTTATTAATATAAAAAAAAATTAACTGTGAAATAAATGTAATGATAAAGAAGGAAAAAGGCATATAGCAGTTTGAAGAAGGTGTTAAGGTATTAAGCTTTTCGTAATGTATCTACATCTCCATGAACAGTTTTGAATGAACTAAATTATAAACTGATACTGCTTTGAAGAATTGATCAATTGCTTTATTGAATTCAATCAAGTGGACAAAACCAGACACCTATCCAGTTCGTATTTTCTAAAAAAAACAAATGCTCTGTTTGATATACGTTCTCATATTAATAAATATATATATATATCCTCTAAATAGTAATTATCCATAATGTTAGCAACCTGGTTTCGAGGTAGCTTTTGTGAAATAGGTAAAATCCTACCGAGGAGATTTGGAAAGAGTAATGTATAAATTCAGATATCCGAACATTCAGTTATTTTTCTACCTATTTTTCCTAAGGGGTACTTCAATTTGGGGATCATGTGTAATTGATGATAAACTGTATGAAAGAGCCGTTTGGGGCTTTTCTCACAAACTGCATGACCTTAACTCTGAGAGTGGCAGCTTTTGGAATGAGACAGGAACCGTGTCTGTATTCATCCTAAGGCTTTCATAGCTAGTATATGCTTGACAGTTGTATTTTAGATTATTAACCATACACCAGTTAATGTATTACAGAAAATATAGAAAAAAATGTTTATATGAATGGGCCAGAAATACTAATGAGATCATTGAAGCAAAAAGTCTTGGCACTAGGATAATTCATAGTGAAGTGTTATTTGTACCAGCATTACTTATTTCTCCATCTGTATTTCACTACAATACATTTTGAAAAAGAAATGTAGGAGGTGTATGGATTTTAGGACAATGATGTAAAACAACTTCACCCTCTCCCTGCCAGGTACATAGTGAGCATATAATAAATATTTGCTAAATTGAGCTGTTATTAGTGCCCTCTCCTTTCTACCTGCTTTCTTCTCATTGCATTTTCCGCATGGATGCTTTGCTCAAGAAAACACTGAGAAACTTATTCAAGAATATTTGATTAAAGCTCCTTGTAATGTTTTATAGTATCTGTATTCTTGATTATAATTTCTGAGTACGAGACCTTGGGTTTCATTCTTAAAAGAACCAATGGAAAGTAAACAGTAAAAAAGAAAGTAAATGCCTCAAACTTGACTTCAGGGAAAGTATTCATTCCATAAGCATACCATTGGTCTGAGACTAGGAAACCTAGGTTTCTGGAGTAAATCCAGAAGGGGTGTATTAAATCATTTGGATAATAGAAGTCCTAGGAGAAGGGCCTAATAACCCCTATCAAACAGCTTACTTGATGGAATTAAATAGACTAAGAAGAGCCTTTCTCCCTATGTGTCTTTAATATCAGTTAGGACAGTGATTTCCTATTTTTTCAAAATGATTACATTCAATGAACTCTATAGCTGTGATTTATTCCTAATGAACTTAAAGCTTACTCTCCTTCAGGCTGTGCCATGATTTTTAACTGACTGTTTTTCCCCAAAACACACACACACACACACACACACACACACACACACGTACAGAACCACACTTTAGTACACAATATTGTTTGCTAAATAAGCTTTGGAAAACTTAAGTGAAACTGAGTTAAAGTGGTATCTTTATCACATGCCTCTTTCCATTCCATTCATTTTGCCCCATATTCATTGTCAAATGAATAAAAGTTATATAATATGCAATAATTCTAGGACTTCATGTATCCCAGAATGTTATTATTGAAACACATATTAATACTATCTGAAAGTTTTTCATGGAATAATAGAAATAGCTTTGTTTTTTTAAAATACCTGATCTAGTCTTACATAAACTTTCAATTTTTAAAAAATGTTTTTATTGATTTTTTTTAGAAAGAGAGGAAGGAAGAGAGAGATAGAAACATATCAATGTGAGAAACATCGATGGGCTGCCTCCTGCATGCCCCCTGCTGGGGATTGAGTCCAAAACCCGGGCATGTACCCTGACTGAGAATAGAACAGGGACCTCTCAATCCATGGGACCACGCTCAATCCACTGAGCCACACCAGTTGGGCTGCTAAACTTTTAATTTTTAGAACAGCTTTAGATTTATGAAAACTTACAAAGACAGTGCAGAGGGTTTCACCATATTATTTAGGACATTACATTAATATGGTATATTTGTTCCAATTAATGAACTAATATTGATGCATAATAATTAACTAAAATCCATACGTCATTCAGATTTTAATTTTTGCCAAATATATATCCCTTTTCTGCTCAGTAGCCCATCAAAGATACCACATTACATGCAGTCATCATGTCTCCTTAGGCTCCCTTTGACTGTGACATTTTCTCAGATTTCCTTTGTTTTTAATGATCTTGACAATTTTGAGGAATACTCACTAGAAATTGTGTAGAATGTCTCTCAATTAACATTTTCCTATGCTTTTCTCATAATTAGACTGGGGATGTAGGTTTTTGGTAGGAAGATCAGAGATGAAGTGCTGTTTTATCGTATTATATCAAGGGTACATACAATTGACATGGCATCCCATTGATAATAACCTTGGTGAGAGGTTTCTGCACAACAAAGTTACTCTTTTTCCCCCTATTTCAATAGTGTGCGCTTTGGAAGGATCACTATGTGTATTTCATACCTAAGTGGTGGAGAATGGGTGCTCGATATCTTTAAGAGCAGTACCTACATAAATTATTTAGCATTCTCCTGGGTGGTAGATGTGTTTATTCTCTTTTCTTCCTTATTTATTTATGTATTATTTTACTTATTCAACAATTTATTTATATAAGTATAGACTCATGGATATTGATTTCATAAAAAAAACTTTGAGTTATAAATTCGAGTCTACTTTATTTTGTTGCTAAAATTGCCCCAGGTTCAGCCCCTGGTGTTCTTTAAATCCATTCCTGTGTCTCTTTCCTTTGACCTATCTTCTTTTCTTCTGCATTGCACCTTTTTTTTTTTTTTTTTTTTAGCATTTCCTTACTCTCTGACAGTATATTCTGAACTCATTTTACATATTTCCTTCCCCTGTCTTAAAATCAGCCATTTCTTCAAGAACTCTGGTTATTTTTGTATATTTGTATTACAGTCAGAGTGCTTTGTTACATTTTGCATTCCATCCGGGGATTCTTGACTTTCTAATGATTTTCCTTTTCTTTGATATACATTAAAGTTCACTCTTTGTGCAATAAAGTTCTATGTATGGGATTTAGCAAATGCTTAGTGTCATTACTGTATTACACAGAATAGTTTCATTCCTGAATACCCCCTGTGTGTCACGCATTTAACCCCATCCCTTAATGCTGGAGTCCTGAAAACCACTCAACTTTTTCCTATAATTATAATTCTGCCTTTTCTAAAATTACATATAATTGGTAAATATATAGTTTATAGCCTTTTCAGACTGGCTTCTTTCATATAGTTACATGCATCTAAGATTCATTTTTTTCTTTTGTGGTTTGATAACTCATTTCTTACTTATTATTTTAGAATAATATTTCATTATATAGATGTAAGGATATTCCACAAATTGTTTATTCAGTCATCTATTGAATAACATCTTGGTTGCTTCTAGTTATCAGTGTTTTTAATAAAACTCCTATGAACATTCCTTTGCAGGTTTTTATGGGGATATATGTTTTCAAATCAGTTTGATGAATACCTAGTAGCACTGTTGCTAGATCGTACAGTAAGACTATGTTAGCTTTGTTGTTGCTAATGCTAAGTTGTCTTCCAAAATTGCTGTAGTTTTGCATTCCCATCAGCAGTGAAGGAGAGTTCCTGTTGATCCATATCCTCACCAGCAACTGGTATTGTCAGCTTTTAGAATTTTAGTCATTCATAATAGGTGTGTAGTGGTATCTCACTATTGTTTAAGTTTGCAATTCTGTAACGACATAATGTTGAACATCTCTTTATATACGTTTTCACCATCTGTATATTTTCTTTGGGATAGTCTTTTTGATCTTTTGTCGAGTTTTTAAACTGGATTTTCTTATTTTTGAAATATGTGTTCTTTGTGTACTTAGGATAAAAGTCCTTTATCAGGTAGTTGTTTTGCAAATTATCTTTTTCTAGATTTTGACTTGTTTTTTCATTCTCTAAACAGGATCTTTCACAGAGCAGAAGTTTTAAATTTTATTAAGGCACAAGTTAACAATTTTTTTTCTATCATAGATTGTGCTTTTGACATTGCATCTAAAAGTCACAAAAGCCAAGGTCACTCCGATTTCCTCCTATGTTTTCTTCCAGAAGTTCTATCATTTTGTGTTTACATTTAGGTCTATGATCAATTTTGAATTCTTTTTCTGTGCAAAGGAAGATGTTTGATTTATATTTTTTCATAAGGACATCTGTTTAAAAAGGAGTATCTTTGCTTCATTGAGTTGCTTTTGATCCTTTGTAAAAGATAAATTGACTAAATTTGCATGAATCTATTTTTGGGCTCTGTATTCTGTTGTGTTGATCTACGTGTCTCTTTTTCTGCCAATATGTGCTGTCCTGATTACTGTAGCTTTATGCTAAGTATTAGAATTGAGTAATGTGAGGCTTCTAGCTTTGTTCTTTTTTTTAAATATTTAGTGGCTATTCGAGATCTGCCTTTACTTTAAAGTTGATATCTTCAAAAGAGTTTGCTGGGATTTTGATTGAGATTGTATTGAATCTACAAATCAAATTCAGAAAAATTGACATCTTAACAATAATTGAATTTTTCAGTCCATTAAATGTATACCATGTATGTATGTATTCCATATATGTATGTATATGGAATGTATATATATTACATGTATATCTATTATAGAAAATTAAGCAGTATTAATACAATAAGTACTTAGACTACTCAATTACAGTGAAAAAAAAAAAAAAGAAAGAAGAACAGAGTGGCACAAAGTAACAGACCCTAAAGTGACAGAACAGTTTGCTTTTCTTTTTAAGAAGATTATGCATTCACATCAATAATTTTCAGTTTATCTAACATTTAATTTTTTTCTAACATGAGAATTATATGTTCACTTTCTTATTCCCATTTGCTTTGATGTACCCTGCTACATATACTATTATGCACACACACAAAGATGTTTAAATTATAAGTTGATCCTTCAAATGAAGAATCTTTTTATTTTTTCATTCTCTTTGACCATAAGTTCAAGCATTCTAGAACTGGATCTAAAGTCTAGAAATCTTTTTATCAAGTTTATTTAGCATGTGAACAAAGGTATTTATGCATTTAACATGTGAATAAAGGTTAATTTTTTACAGTAAACCTTGCAAACCCTAGCTTTACCTTTATTTTATTTTATTTTTTTGATATATCTTTAATGATGAAAGTGTTACAGATGTCCATTACTTTCTTTTCTCCTCATTGGCATCCCCCTCCCCACTCTCATCCCCCCTGCCTTCACCACATTGTTGTCAGTGTCCATTTCTTACACCTATATGCATATACGTTCTTTGGTTTTTCTCTTCCCTCCCCTCCACCTCCCCTTCCCTCTGAGGTTAGTCAGTCTGTTCCCTACTTCCCTGGCTCTGGATCTATTCTGTTTGACAGTTTATTGTGTTCATTACATTTCACAAATAAGTGAGATCATGTGATACTTGTCTTTCTCCGACTGGCTTATTTCATTTAACATAATACGGTCTAAGTCCCTCCACATTATCTTAAAGGATAAGAGATCTCTCTTTCTTATAGCTGCATAGTATTCCATTGTTTAAATGTATCACAGCTTTTTTATCCACTCATCTACTGATGGGCACTTTGGCTGTTTCTAGATCTTAGCTACTGTAAATAGTGCTGCTATGAACATAGGGGTGTATATATTCTTCCTGATAGGTGTTTCTGGCTTCTTAGGATATATTCCTAGAAGTGGAATCACTTGGTCAAATGGCAGTTCTATTTTTAATTTTTTGAGGAAACACCATATTGTTTTCCACAGTGGCTGCACCAGTCTGCATTCCCACCAGCAGTGTACTAGAGTATCCTTTTCTCCACATCCTCACCAGCACTTGTTGTTTGATGATTTGTTGATGGCACCCATTTGACAGGTGTGAAGTGATACCTCATTGTTGTTTTAATTTGCATTTCTATGATGATTAGTGATGATCAGTGTCCATAGTGACATTGAGCATTTCTTTTTTTTATGTCTCTTGGCCATTTTCATGTCATCTTTGGAGAAGTATCTATTCAGGTCCTTGCCCATTTTTTAATTGGATTGTCCATCTTCCTTTTGTTGAGCTGTGTGGGTACTTTATACATAATTTTGGATATTAACCCCTTATCTGATGTATCATTGGCAAATATGTTCTCTCATATAGTGGGTTCCCTATTCATTTTGATATTGGTTTCTTTTGCTGTGCAGGAGCTTTTTAGTTTGGTGTAGTCACATTTATTAAGTTTCTCCTTTTTTTCTCTCGCCCTAGGTGATGTTTGGTGAAAATTCTGCTACATGTGATGACTGAGATTTTTCTGCCTATATTTTCTTCTGGATTTTTATGGTTTTATAATGTGCAATTAAGTCTGTTATCCATTTTGAGTTTATTCTTGTGTATGGTGTAAGTTGGTGGTCTAGTTTCATTATTTTGCATATAGCTGTCCAATTTTCCCAACACCATTTATTGAAGACACTGTCTTTACTCCATTGTATATTCTTGCCTCCTTTGTTGAATATTAATTGCGCATAATGTCTTGGGTTGATTTCTGGGTTATCTGTTGTTCCATTGATCTATATGCCTGTTCTTGTGCCAGTACCAGCTGTTTTTTATTACAGTGGCTTTAAAGTATAACCTGATATCTGGAATTTTAAGCCATCCAACTTTGTTCTTCTTTTTCAAGATTGTTGTAGCTATTTGGGGTCTCTTTTGGTTCCATGTTAACTTTTGTAGTATTTGTTCTAGATCTGTAAAATACTCCATTGGCATTTTAATAGGGATTGAATTGAATCTATAGATTGTTTTGGGTAGTATGGAAATTTTAATGATGTTGATTCTTCCCATCCATGTACATGGGATATGCTTCCACTTTTTTATATCTTTCTCTATTTTTTCAATGTCCTGTAGTTTTCTGAGAATAGGTTTTTTACCTCCTTGGTTAAGTTTATTCCTAAGTATCTTAATTTTTTTTGTTTCAATAATACTGGCCATTTCTTGATATAGTGCTAAAGATTTTCTAGATCTATAGAATTCCCTACCATTAATAGGCAACAGCCAGAAAAAGGGACAATAAAGACAAATAAAAGCCTTTGATGTTAATTCTAAACTCCTTTATCTTTTTCTCATTTTCATTCTCACTTGTGTCAATTTCTCAACTTTTATCACAGATAAACCTACTGTTAAACTCAAATTGTTAAAAACCTTTGACAATATAAATATGTTTATTGTCCTTACTTAACTTAAAAAAGTTAGAATGCCAGAAAATACAACTAAATGAATACCTAGGAACATCAAAAATTAAAAAAAAAACAACCACTATACCCCAAAGTTTAAGTGGAATAATGACTTAAATCCACATTTGTATAATATGTGATGTTTCCCAAGACCCAATTCATAAAGGATGTAAATTAATTGTCTTATATTTATTTTTGTTACATTTAGATATCTCCCAATGTTTTTATATGTCACTTTAGACTCATCACTAGTGGTCTTAATATATGCATAAAAACATAAAGTATTTAGTAAATTATTTTTATGGGAAGATCAGTTGCAAATATTAAACATTTTGCATGAATTAAGGCATACTATATCTGCATGCTTGATTTTGTATCCCTAGGGAGCCATGCGCATAACTTCAACAGAGAAGGAACACAAGGTCACTTTATCTGGGTAAATCGATATAGTTATGGTTTTGACAAATTTAAGAAAAGGCATTGATCATCATATTTTGCCCTTGATGTGGCCAGGGTAACTACATGGAGTTACCACAAGTAAAAATTGACAAAAATTTCCCATGAATTATTTACTTCACATCCCTTAATTGCCTGGTGGCTTCTAATAACAAAGTTTTTGTTTGGCTTGTCAAATTAGTATCTGCACTCATGCAAGAGACTTACTACACCAGAAAGTATTTGTATTGCCATTCCAGCATAAATGGAGTCATTCCATTTAGTGCCTGAACTCCTTGGATAGGAGGCACCCTTGACCTGCATTAGAAAATTTCTCAGCTGACCACCTCTTTTAAGGGCTTAGCATTGATTGTAATTCAGCATCTTCTCTCAACTCATGCTTGAGCTCTTTTCATTTTGGATCCACAGGGAGATACTTAACATTTGTCAGCTCCCACTGGTTAGAATATTTTTGATGAATTTCACCCTAATTTGAGCCATCTTATATTGAAAGAAGGTACATATATTTACCCACTCTGACACTTCCCAGCATAGAAACTGTAGCTTTAAACCATAATTTAAAAATCTATAAAAAAGGAAAAATATCTTTTCTTCTTAAGATTTGTCACATGAGGGAGGATTAAAATGCACTGATAGTCACTCCCCACTTTCAGCCCCCAGGCTACTCCCCACCCTTACCCCCTTATCTCAACTAGCTGGAGCTCAAAGAAGTCATTTTCATCTCACCAGAAGTATGCCAGAAGTGGACATACGCATGGTCCAAGACCATATTAATTCAATATATTAGAATCTTGAACAGATAAAAATGTGTCAGCTTATATTTATTAAATACACCTCTAGGTGGTACATCCCCTTACTTATTTTTATTATTTCTGTGGAAGTGCTTTTGCTCAATGACTATGGACCTAAGACAATGCTCTTCTATTGTTAAGCAGAAGGCAGAGATCCTAATTGTCCTGTAATATATGGGAGGGCTCTGAACAGTAATGAAATATAGCAGTCAGAAGATCAACAGTGCCACAGTTGAAGAACACCTTGTCTCTGGCCAGATCACATACACAGATCCACTATAGTTTACCAATTAAAGTTTTCGGTCTCAATTAGATACTTTTACATTTGTACTTGGAGGCCACCTGTTCTAATTAGAAAATTATTTCTGATACCCAGTCTTCTGAATACCATTATTTGTAACCCAATTAGCTTGCGCAAGGCACAGTGCTACAAGGTCACTGCTCTCATTTCAGCCTGTCTGTAAAAGCAGCAAGATGAGCTCGTACATGTTAAAACAGTTACTCACAGATTAAAAGTAATAGCAAAACGTTAAATTATTTTGTCTCCTTCCTGTGATCTGACCCCCTCATCTTTTTCTTCTTTTTTTCCCTGCAGGTTGAACTGCATCCTTATGAGGTAAAGCACTTCTAGGCTCCTTTTTTACTCTTTCCCATATCTAATACCTCAGCAGTTTGCAAATGCATGCCTAGAAATTTGCTTCCTGCCAGGTTGGGTCTTGCAAGGCCCACAGGACCTCAGCCAATCACAGCACCACCATTGCAACTGTCTTCTTTCCAGCCATGGGGACCACAGTTTTAGTATCTGCTTCCTTGCCAGCCAGACACCTAATCTGGTGGTTTTCTTTTGCAAAACCTCAAGTGCCTCTTCTGTTGAGCCATTAGAAGCCACAGGGAAATTATACATTTTGCTTACTTCAGATTCTAGTTTTTTCTTTGTTTGTTTTTAAACCAGTTGGCCAAAGAACCAAAGAGCTTGGAGTCAAACTTCTGCAACTGTTCTCAGCTCTCCAGTTATCCGGCGTTTGCTGTCTGGTACCAAGAATGGTTGAAATTATGACCCTGTTTTTTTCTGGGATAATATCCTTCTGCTTTCTTTATGTCCCCAATTCAGTATATCAGAGTGTGATGCTTTACATGAAGCTTACTTTAGGCATCAATCAGCAGGGCTTCCATTAAGGGTGGTGCCAGAAAGATGTCCAAAGCCTCAGTCCAATGACATAAGCCCTTTAATGCACACAAAATAGCTATTCAAAGCCAGGAAAACAATAGTAGTTTCAGTTAAAAGGACAAGCTGCTGTGACTTTTAGTCCCTACAACAGTATCCAGCATCAACCCCTGAATAGACTGTGTAGCCTCTTTCCTTTTCCAGAAGAACTCTCTGCCATTTTTATGGGGACAGAATAGATGTATAGATTCAAGTGATGTCCCTGCTTATCAATAAAAGGCACATAACTTCTTACAGCTTAAATATGTCCCTTAGCATTTACCATGGGACTAGATGAATCAAAGCTCAGTCTTCCAGGTATACCATTTCCTTGTTATTCTAGACTTCTGTGAAGTCCATTCCTGTAGATAATTGGCTCCAGTACTAACTGCCATTGAAAATAAGGTTCACAATAATTAAACAGAAATACAGCACATACATATTACCAATTACTATATCTGGCTCATTAAAATGCACATTGGGTATTATGCTCTTTGAAACTGGATATACCTCAAAAACATTTGTGAGGTTTCTCTCTAATGAAGTTAGACCATTGGTAATATGCACTTTGAAAGAGATTCAAACCAAATGGATCTCAAGCAAAAACAGCATCTGTAATATAATCTAGAGTTTGGAACACTAGGTGTTCAAGTAACTACAACTCAAGTGCTAGATTGGATCCAAGTGGTCTTCTTAAGGAGAATTGTAGCCATATCTTCAGGTATATTCGAAGGTTCACCCCTTTTTTATTGTCGGGGTGTTCTTTCTAGTTGAACAACATTGTTGCTGGCATTTTCTGACCTTCTTGCTAGAATGTCAGACCTATCATTGGTTGAATCTAAAAAACAAAATAAACCAGCAAGCAGAACAGACAAAGACTCCTGGATACCGAGTACATTTTGATGGTTGCTGGATGGGAGGGGGGTTGGGGAAATGGATGGAGGTGGTGAAGGAATTGAGAGGTGCAGGTTGGTTGTTGCAGAGTAGTCATGGGGATGTGGGGTACAGCATGGAGAATATGGTCAGTAATGTCCTGGTAACTGTGTGTGGTGTCAGATGGATATGAGATTTATCAGAATGATCACTTAGTAAGTTATATAATGTCTAATCACTAGGTGTACACCTGAAACTAATATTGTATGTCATCTGTAATTAAAAAACAAAAAACAAAACCATAACCTTATCTTCCTTCTTCTATATGGAATAGCTCCACGCCATAACTATCGCCTCAAAATGTGTTTTATTCAGCTCCCTGGCTTAGCATGTAAGACTTGTACTCTGCCTTCTTATATAAAATTATATTGCAAGTTGTTCTTTTGGGGCACATTACTTAGTTACTATAATAAATTTTTATTTATTTTTATTTAATAGTATGCTCTGTATCAAGAATTATTATAAAAAGCATCAAATGGACATTTCTAACACATTGGTTGTAAAATTTCCCTCGCAGACACTAATGAAATTTAAATGTTGTTCCTTAAAGTTGTTTTTGTTTAAAATGTCTTATAATTTACTAGCAGGAAAGTACTGTTAAAAACCTGCATGTTTTTCTCATTATTTATTATCACTCATAATGAAGATAACATAATTTTCTATATTCTTTATTGTTCTAACTTTCAAGAAGTGTAACTTATTTTTGGACAAGTAGACTTCTAAAGTCTACTTGATGAACTCTTACTATGGGATAATATAAATATTTATTGCTGCATAAAAATCACCCCAAAGAATAACCATTTTATTTGCTCTCAATTCTGTGTGTTGACTGGATAGTTCTTTGATTGGCCTTACCTAGGCTCAGTCATGGCATGGTCATGACTTGATAGTAGTCATCTCTAGAGATGGTCATGACTTGATAGCAGTCATCTCTAGAGACTACCCAGTACAGGACAGTTGAGAGTTGATTATATAGTGGGTCGGTGAATTTCCTTCTGGACAAGTGAACTAAAGTTTTTGATAATGTTGATCAATCAGGAAATTGCTATGTTGTGAAATAGTAGATCAGTTGCTGAGAGGGAAAAAATAGTATTAAGAAATGTACTAATCCATTTCTCTAGAGAAAGAGAATGGCAGCCCCTGTTATTCAGAAGCTAATCTGATGCTATCAGGCAGGATTTAGTGTTCGTGAAAGCAGCCTGGCTCACATAGCCAGGCCTTGATACCGTCCTATGGAATCGAAAACACTCCATCAGACAAGGCCACTCTGTGACTAGGATGAATGAAGAGAAAAATAAGACCACTCCATAGCCATGTTTGAACAGAGGCAAAAACAGGAACGTTGTCCAAACCAAAAACATGTCCATGTATCCTCTTAATGTGGCTGATGTGATCCACTGCTGTTGCTGGACTGATCCCAGATTTGGCCTTTGACTAGTCTCACCATCTCCTCGATACAATACATGCAGATACCCAACCATAGAATTAACTCCACCTCCTGATTGCATCAAATTCAAAAGTAAGCCTTGCTTCCTTAGAACTGCTCAAAATGCGAATTGATTTTCTTTTGACTTTAGCATCCTCACAGATTCTATTGTGGGGCAACAAGAAAGTAGGTGGTGATTAGTTGGTGGGGATGTTTCATATTTCCCTTCATAAAGATATATCTGTCTGGTACATTGTGTCTGAGGATGTTTTCCTCTCATAATTAGAGTTTATATTACCAAGTGTTATTTATTTATTTTTACTTGCGTATGTTTAATAATATAATAGTTTTTCTTACTCATATTGGGTTCCAGCTTGTGTTAATATCATCCCCTGAATCATTTTTATTATTTTTAATGTACTCAAGATTTAGGAATCATAAATAAATTTAAGCCGTCTGTCCAAGGATTTTGTTGTTATTTCCTTCTTAGGACCGTGTCTTGTGGTTTTTCCTTTTATAAAAGATGCTGGTTGGTGCTGATTGATTTTTCTTGCTGATGTTAGCATTCAATATACATTTTTAAACCCTCTTAAGTAAATTTTCATATCATTGCTCTTCATCTCCAACTTTTTAAAGTGTGTGTGTGCATGTATGTCCAATGGTAAATGATGTGTGGCATTTACTTCTCTAAAACTTACACCTGGAGTAATTTAGACTTTTGAATTCTCTTAAGAAAATGGTGAGAAGAAAGCAATCCAGGTACATGCCCTTGACAGCTAATTGAATCTGCGGCCCTTTGGTGTGTAGGACATCACTGTAACCACTGAGCCACACTGGCCATGACCAAGGATATGTTTTTATTGATTTTTAGAGAGGAAGAGGGGTGGGGTGGGGAGAGAGAGAGAGAGAAACATTGATGTTAGAGAGAAACATCTATCGGTTGTTTCTATATGCACCTGACTTGGGATCAAACCAGCAACCTAGGTATATGCCCTGATGGGGAATTGAATCTACAACCTTTTGTGTTTGGGACAATGCTCCAACCAATAGAGGCAGCAGGCCAGAGCTCAATGTCTTTTTAATCCTGTTGTCTCTTTAAATGAAAACTAAATATCCTGAATAGTATGTATATAGGCAGGTGTTCATGCATGCACACATGGTCTGTGTGGAAATAATTCTCTCTTAGAATAAGTTGCAAGATCCTGGAATATTTGTTTTCTTTTGAAATAAAGATAAGAGAAGTTTGATCATTGGAGATAACTAGAAATAATGTCGTCTACCAAAACATTTTTGGATGTGATAATAAATTAAGTTTGATGGTTGATTTATTAATTTCTTCATTGATTTATACAATATTTATCAAGAGCCAATATTGTAAGTGAATCAGTTGAGACTTTTTGCCCTCCAGGAGTTCACAACTCAGTAGAGATGACAATTTATCACTTACTACAAAGCATTGTGGTAAGTTCTATGAGGAGATACAGATGGTTGCTAAGACTGTATAATATTACCTAGGAGGGGGTTGTGAAAAGTGAAAAATAAGAAGGAATTCATTTGCAGTTATGTACACAAAGAGCTGAAGGCACGAATGGCAGAATAAACAACATATGCAAGGTTATGGAGATGAGAAAGCAAAGTATACATTTGGGAAATGTAAGCAGTTGGGTTTGATTGGAGTATAGGGAATATGAGGTAGGGAAGGTATTTATGGACCAAATCATGAGGGAACTGATATTTGTGCTAAGTTTGTGCTAAGTTTTCCTTACTAAAGGAGGGTCACTAAAATATTTCAGTCAAGGAGATGACATCATTATATCTGGATTTAAAATTTTTTATTTATGTTGTAGGAGAAAAGCTCCAAGAACAGGGATAGGAGTTCTTGTTAAGTAGCCATTACAATTAGCAAAGAAAGGAGGTGAATCAGAAACAAGGCCGGGGAAGTAGGAATGGAGAGAAAGGATTTTGTGACACATTTATCAGGAACATCCGTGGGACTTGGAAACCACATGGATAGAGTAGATAAGGAAGAGAAAGGCTCTCAAGTTTTTTTTTTTGCATAATGAGATTAATGATCAGGATTCATAAGTGAATCTTTGGAGATTTTACTCTAGTAAGGGAAAGATAAAGGGTACCAGTAATTTAAAAAGTACGTATTTTATCTAAACTGTTGTAAGTTCTATGAAGAAAATAAAAAGGGCAAAGCCTTTACATGTAGCATATGCTGTTATATATCAAGAATTCCACTCAAGACTTTGTGGTACTTAGTAAACATTTAATAAATATATATTGAATGAATGAGCAATACGTTCAGGGAGAGATGAATAATAATGAGTAAATAACTAGAACCTAGGTTTTCTGACTCTTAGTTCAGAAAAGTTCAAATTGTAACAAGTTTTTGCCAAAAAAAAAAAAAACCCCAAAACTTACATTTGTGTATTCTGAAGTCAAGGCTAACTAGAAAACTTATATCAATACTGTGAATGATATAATTCATTGAAGTTGCTCTTAAAATTTCAGTTCAAATTTTGCTTTATGCATAGTGTCTGTATATCTCCCACCATCCCTGCCATAGAAAGCATTTTTAAATGATTCCTTAAGTACCCTGTGCAAGTTAACCCTGGTTAGTAACTTCTAACTGCCATATTCTTAATCTTTTTTTTTTTTTCTATTTCAATTTTATCTCAACTAGAATAAAAGCTAGTAAAACAAGAAGTTTATATATCTTCTAGCTCTTGGTTTGCTAGCTTCTAGAATTCTAAATAAATCATAGTTGAATGAATAAATAAATGATTCTGAATCATAATTTAAATTCTCCATAAATGTTTTAAAGGTTTTTAAATGAAAAACAACAACAAACAAACAAAAACAAACCCTTGTCTGTGCTGTATTGTTTTACTACCAGAGAACTTCTTGTGGTTTTTAAATCATGATTTCTTGCTATGTTGACAACCATCTGCTGTTATAGAGTTAGAGTGGCAGATTCAAGGGTAAACTTTAAATTCCTTTATAAATGCTTTGATTTATATATAAATATTTTATTTTGTCAAGGTCTCACTTTGGTATCTGACTGAATAGTATAGGTGCCTTTTTAGTTTGAAATCTAGAATTAATATTTAATGTTCCTCAGGCAACATCTTTACAATAAACACATTCATGGTCTCACTCTTTTTCTTTGCTTTATTTCTCCTAAAACAGAGCATCTAGGGCTCGCAATTTTATTTTCACAATTTAAAGTTTTCAACAACATTTTTCTTTTCCCTAACTTTTTTTTTTTTTTTTGATGAAAACTTTGAACACATTTACTCAGAACTCCCTAAGACATCTTAGCTTCACACATTTTGTATTTAGCTCAATTCTGGGATCCCTTATTTGTTTTAAAAACAGGTTTAAAAATCTCATGGCCATATATAGATTTGGAATCTGTAGACACTTTCTGCCTTTGAGATGTTTTCTTAATTCATGCTAGTATAATTAACTGCTTTCCACAGTGATTTACAACTTGTCTGTACAGATTACTGATTATATTCTTTTGCAAACCTAGAATGTTAAAAAAAAAATAATAGGTAGTTCTTTCTTTTTAATGTTTTTATTAATTTTTTAGAGAGAGAGGAAGGGAGAAAGAGATAGAAGCATTGATAAGAGACAGAAACATCGATTGGCTGCTTCCTGCACGCCCCCTACTGGGCATTGTGCCTGCAACCCGGGCATGTGCCCCACCTGGAAATTGAACCAGGACCTCTCAGTCCATGGGACTACGCTCAATCCACTGAGCCACACTGGCCGGGCCATAGGAAGTTCTTAGCAGTGTATGCCGAGTGTATGCTTGTTCTGCTTCAGTCAGCTCTGAGATCTTAGGGCTTTTGTATAAATTAGAAAGGCCAACCAAGGTTCTGGGGGAAAAAATTGCAAAGTTTATTTGATCATCATAGTTTTAATCATTTTTGAATATTAATTCCAAATTCTCTCCTTTCCCAATTCACTAATAAAAATTTCCCCAATTACTTTGTTCTGTTCATTTTATGCCTTCTAATGAATGTAATTCCTTCATAGAATATTTTTCAGAGAAACAATTTCTGGTAACTACTAATGGTATTCATATCTTTGTCAGTCAATTTCATACATTAATTCCAGTGGCAAAATGAAAGCATGAGATAACACTTTATTTTGTTTGTCTTTTCTCATATCAGATTATACAATGTGCTGGGAAATGTCTCCATGGCCATCTTGAGATTTTATTAGAGTAGGGTTTTTCCTGGAGATCTGTGATGATTTCAGCTATTGACAATGAAAACGTAGAAATTCATTTAATATCCACTTGTTACAGAGTGAGATGGCATATTATTGCAAGGAGAAGGAATTAATAAAACTGAGGCAGCACATATATATTTCTGTCCATCTTTGTTTCCCATCCAAGCATCTTGGCAACATGAATTCAGCACCTCTAGTAGATCTTTAGAAATTGACTGGCAAGAGAAACTCAGGTCACATTTAATTAATAAGGCAGCATCAATGAGCACAAGCTTAAAAGTTAGACAGAAGGTGAAGTGTGGCTCATGAAGAGCTAAATTATTGGAACTTGGGTGACATGTTTAACTTCCGTTTAAGATGGCCTCTGAGTGAGCTGGGGAATCGGGGGAATCAGCAGGACAGAAGTGGTCATTTCAACAGCATTTCCCATTTCTCTCTGACCCACTATTACGAGTGATCAAATTAAGCAAGCATATTTGCTAGACTTCTGAGGAACAGAATATTTATTAGGGGTGAAGTAAAAATAGCACATTAGCCAACTAATGCCTGTACTCTATTATTTCATCCTGGGTCCCAAAGAACGGGATTCCTTCCAGATGCCTGGCTAGTGATGGATATAGTGGTGATGGGGGTGATGCTTCTTAGACCAGGACTTAGTTGCTGCCAAGTCCTCATTTCACTTACTTCATCCTGGCAACCTGGGAGTCAAATATGTTCTCACAGCATCATCTGATCAGGCTGATGGAATATTTTAAAGCTATAGATTTCATTGTTTTAATAGTGCTCCCCCACCCCCAATCACAGTATCTGGAGTTAAACCTGTGTTACAATGGAACATTTTTAGAATTGCTACATCAGATGGGACATGTGTGTGTGTGTGTGTGTGTGTGTGTGTGTGTGTGTGTGTGTTATTCTGGACTTACTTATTACTAAGGTTCCACACCAAATTTGAAAGCCCACTTCTCATTGGTTGAACTGTTGCTATTGTTTAGTGCCTCGTATCATGAAACATAGCTGTTATTTTTATCTCTTGTTCCTTTTATCTCCTCTATATTCCCATGATGTCCTTGCTGTTGGCAATGCTGACTGCATTTTTGAAAGATAAGCAGCTTACACAATATCCCTTGGTAGAAACAGTAACACACACTGCCCCACTAAATTTTAACTACCAAAATGAATTTTTAAATGCATAAAGAGCTAAAATTTCAGCTCTGGTATTATGTGGTGTGTAATTGAAATCTTCCAACAAAACAGAAAATAAAGAAATTCATCATAGGTCCCCCAATATAGTGACCCCATTGTAAGGCATCTTAATAATTTTGTTTCCATTGCCTCATTGTGTGAAATTGTTGAAGAATAGATAGTAATTTTAGAGAAAAGACCTATAAACTATGTGCTTAGGATATGGTTTTATACAGAATTTCTTACTGAGTAATCGTTATTTTTCATAATAGGAGACCATACTTGGTTCATAATAGCTGCAATATGTGTTTATTTTAATAAATGAATCAATGAAAACTGATCTTTTCCCTTAGAAAGCTATAGGTTATCAAGATAACTTCATAATTTCCTAACACAGCAGAAATATATATTGTGGGTTTGTTTTGTTTACTTTGTAGTACTTGCATAATATGCTTCAGATAATCATTTCTTCAGATGTAATATAAGAACTGTGGATTCAATTCTTGTTCAATAAACAACTTCTAAAATAAGAAGAGATTTTGATGCTCAAGAACCTACAGATTTACTATGTGATATAGCACTTGAAAAAACCTGGAATCTGAAACTTAGTTTAAAATTAGAAACAATCAAGAAAATATGACCAGGTAGAGAGACAACTATTTACATTTCAATGTGATATTAAAGGCAATGAAACTTTTAACACACTTAAACAACAAGATCTCTAATGAGTAAATATTTAAAGTAATCTATATTTTATTATAAAGGAAGTTGGTGAAACTATGTAATATTTAGATATTAAATTATGCAAAACTCTCTCATTAAATAAACAAAATATTATTAAACTTTTATCCTTTTGATTTAATGTTTACAGATAATAATGGTATGTAATTAAATCAATCAGAAGATGATTAGTAAGGATGGTATTATTGTTTGAAGTCTTACTGAGGATACTAAAAGGTACAAGTAATTGTGATTTTTATTATCAATTTGATGACAGTTATATAGTTTTCTTTATTCCCAATAAATGTGTTAAGTTTTTAAGAAAACGGCCATGTCTCTTCTATATCATTGCACCTAATTTAGGGTTTAGTTTATAATCTTTGTGTAAAATACTGTTTGCTATGTGGTATCCATAACAAATTGGTCAAGCAAGCTTCTCCTCATTTCTTGTCCCTTTCTACCTCTGCTGCATCAATTTGATGATGTCAGTAAAATATACTTGGAGTAATCTCAATTTGATTGACCCAAAATATTTTGTTTTCTGTAAATTTCCTTTCTTACTTAGGTCCGTTGTGGTTACGAGACTGCTTATTTCCCACATAACTCCCTTTGTCCATCTAAAATGTCCTATAAGTATTATTTTTAATATTTTTTATTGATTTTTTTAGAAAGAGAGATAGAAACATCGATGTGAGAAACATCCATCAGCTGCCTCCTGCACGCCCCCTACTGGAGATCAAGCTCACAGCCTGGGCATGTGCCCTAACTGGGAATCAAACTAGGACCTCTCAGTCAATGGGAAGACGCTCCTTCCACTGAGCAATACTGGCTGGGCCTATAAGTATGTTTAATTAAATGCCATTGCTTTGCAGATAAAGGAGATCACAAATGCCCATACATTGAAAACATCCTAATAGAACAGGTGTTAAGAGGTATTTACTTCCTGAATTCAACAGCCCATGAAGCCTTTTTAGAAGACTGTCCTTTTTGTTTTTGTAAACTTTCTCTCTCTGGAGCTACATAACTTTTTCTGTGGTTAAGCTGTTTTTATTTTTCATTTATTTATTTTTTACTATGGTCTTTTTTATTGTGGTAAAATATAGGTGATATAAATGTTGCCGTTTAGCCATCTTTTAAGTGTACAGTTCAGTGGCATTAATTGCATTTGAAAATGTTATGCAACATCGCTATATCTATTTACAAAATTATTCATCATCATATTTTTTATTTAACTAATTTTACAAGACCTGTTTTCTATAAGCTGGTTACAAAGTCTCTATATCCACTACACTCTTTTTTCCGCCCATTAAATGTATTGGGGTAACATTGGTTAATAAAATTATATAGGTTCCAAGTGTAAATTCTATGGTACATAATCTGTATATTTCATTGTGTGCCCACCATCCAACCTCAAATCTTCTTCTGTCACCATATATTTGACTCCTTTTACCCTTTACTAGCCCCCACCCCCCTTCTCTCTCATAACCACCATACTGTTGTCTACATCTATGAGTTTTTGTTTTTTTCTTGTTTGTTCATTTGTTGCTAAACTGTTTTTAAATGTGTGGGGATGAACAGAAATGTCTGGATAGTTGAATTTCTGACTATTTTGTATAGATAATAGACATTTAAGAGTAAAATATTATTTTTTACATGGTATTACCTTATTATGTGAGATATTATTTTAAAATATATGCTCCATGGTCTTAATTTTGTGTGTACCCATAGCAAAATTCTATTCTGTTATATAATATATAAGCTGATGCCACAGGTTAATCACATCAACAATATTAGTAAAAGTTTTGCTGAAAAGATCAATGTAAGAAAGTCTTGTAATTTACTTGTGTTGATATGCCTTGAAAGTAAAAAAAAAAACAAAACAGTTTCAACTTTGGTTAAGGTCATATACAAGAGTAAAAGTAAAACTGTGTTTAATAGAAAATGACAGTTTTATCTATAATATTTATGAGAGCTGAACAACAACTCGTAATTAAAGACCATTCAGCCAAAGCTTAATTCAAAGGGAATCTTGGCAAAATTTCATATCAGGGAGGTGAAAAAATATCTCTAAAGGAACAAAGAAGAAGGCCATGACAAAATGAATCTTTGGATAAAAAAGAATCATATTTTTAACTATCAAAAAATATAAAACTGAAGGCAAAAGATGAGAATAAATTGTTACATAAAAATATTTTGAGGTATATTTAATAAAATATTGTGAAGTTATTGAAATCAAAGCAGCACTTTTGACTGTAGGTGAACATCTACATTTCCTGTATTTGGACCATTTCATTTAGGTAAATTGTCTATTGCCTGGTCTGTCTCTCAATGTATCTCTTTCTCTTCCATTCCATCCTATTCTGAGCTACTGCTATAGTATTCCTGCTGAACAATCTGATTCTACTTCTCTTCTTTTCTATTTATTCTCTACTCAGCAGCCAGCAGATTATCTTTAAAGCATAAATTAAAGAATATCATTCTTGTTATCACAGTTAGATAAAAATCCAAACTCTTTACCATGCCTGTAAGACTATGTAAGAGCTGAACCCACCATCTCTCCAAGCTGTTCTCCTTTTTACCTACTGTGGTTGTCTGATGCTTTGATAGTTTCAAAACCGTCCTTGTAGAAAGTTCTTTGGGGGAAATCTGATTAGAAAATCAAAATGTGAAAGAAAAAAAAAACACCAACTATTTAAAATTGATTAATTGAATTCATCCTAGCATAAGAATTCTGCTAGGGCTCATGAAAGGGGTACTATATCTGTTATTATCAGGGATATCAGGTGAACACAGAGGAATATGAGAATAGAGAAGAGGTGTTTAGGTAAGCCTGGAGACATCAAGGAGAAGTTCTACAAGAGGTGTCACTTGGGTTGAGAATTGAGAAGTAATATGCTTTTAAAGTAATATAGGGTGGGGCAAAAGTATGTGTACAGTTGTTCATATGGAAAATAATATAATAAATAATACAGGCATAAACTGTGTTTAATGTACTCACAATTGTAAGCCGACTTTTGCCCCACCCCACCCTGTATAATTAAAATCTACTGTGGTTTGTACAATAATACTTAGATGTCATAAATGACTCTTAAATTTAGAAATTGTAAAATAAGTCTTAATTTCTCACTAAGAATGGCTCCATTCCCTATGCACTTTCTTTGGCCCCAAACTGGACAGAATCATGCATCCTTTTGTTTTCTTTCCTGCCATACTCCACCATCACATCCAATCCCAGAGAACATTTACTTCTTTAATCTCCAAAATATATCTCCAACCACTTCCATCATCTTAACTGATATTGCTGAAAATACCATGAGATCCTGTGCTGAGCGACTGCTACAGTATTCCTGCTGAACAATCTGATTCTACTTCTCTTCTTCCCATTTATTCTCTACTCAGCAGCCAGCACAGTATCTTTAAAGCATAAGTTAAAGAATATCATTCTTGTTATCACGATTAGACAAAAATCCAAACTCTTCACCATGCCTATAAGATTCTATAAGAGCTGGAACTACCACCAAGCTTATCTTATACTTGTTCCCTGTGTTCATAGTGCTATAGTCACTCTGGCCTTTCTATGACTCAGACTTAGTAAGATTGATTCTCACTTAGCTTTGATTTCTTATGCCTTGAATGCTGTGCTTCCCAATCTTTATATGATGTGTCTCTTTGTTTTCATTCGAGTGTCCACTGAGGTGTCCGCAATACTGCTTAGAGAATTTGCATGGGTACCCTAGAGGCTAAGCAATTAGTCTTATTTATTTTCATTTTGTAAAATCCCTTCCTTCTTTTTTAAAAAATATATTTTTATTGATTCTAGAGAGAGAGGAAAGAAGAGGGAGAGAGAGAAACATTAAACCACTGCCTCCTGCATGCCCCCCACTGGGGATTTGGCCCACAACCTGAGCATGTGCCCTGACCTGGAAGCGAACTGGTGGCCTCTTGGTGCATGGGTCGACGCTCAACCACTGAGCCACACAGGCCAGGGCCCCTTCCTTACTTCTTGATTGTAGTAGTGGATATATGACCCTGTACATTTGGCAAACCCACAGAACTGTACACATCAACCAGTGTATTTTACTGTATCTAAAATGTAAATAAATAAATAAATAGTACTACGGTAAGTGGTTGGGGTGTTTTCACAAAAGGGCTGACCTATCTTTTTTGTTTTGTTTTTGTTTCCTAAATTTCAGAAAGACTATTTAGAAGTTGGGTGGAGAATAAAGAGTCCTGGGCATGGTGGGCAGTACTGACGAGCAGTAGATCAGTTAGGAGGTTATTTAAGTAGTGGAGGCAGAGATGTTGAAGGCTTGGATTGATGCAAATTCAGAACAAGTAGAGAAGAGAACTGATACAGTATATGTTTTGGAGGTTTAGTGCCAGGACAAGTTGATGAATAAAATATGTGTGAAGGGATTACATACAGAAAAGAATCAAGAATATTCCATTTTTTTTGCATTGCTCTATTTTGTTCGCTATGTCTTTTCCCATGTGCTGTGATTTGTTGGCAAAGAGAGAAAGAGTAAGAAGTAGTGAGCGCTTGCATCGTAGCTGGCATTGCTTTCCACTCCATGCTTCCAACCAATAGGAATACTTTCTCCTCCCATTCTTTCTGAGAACGTTCGGCCATCAGTTTACTTTGAAGGCACTGGGGCCAATTAGTTGAACACTTAGCAGCAGACTTGGTTTCCATGGGCCTCTCACTTTAGTTTCGTATACGCTTGTTCTTCTAAAGATGTATGTTTTTAATCACATTCATTCTTGAAATGCTTCATCTTGTTCCCGCTGCTTTGCCTTTCCCTTTGGCTGAAATAACTTCTCTCACTTCTGTACCTTCTCCAGACCACTTTTTTTCCTCTAAAACAGTCCTGTTCAATATCCCCTTCTCTGAAAACATCATTGTCTTCATGCCACCGGTGTGCTTTGCATGTGCTTCTCTGAGAGCTCCCATCCCAGTATATTGAGTAATGATTTGTTTACCTGTCTGAGTCCCCGGACTAGTTTGAAGGCAGAGCTAAGATGATTTCATCTCTCACAGTGCAATGCACTTAACAGGCATTCAAAAATATGTGAATGATTGCAAGAAAGAATAAGTACGTTGCTTAAAAAAAGAAGAATTAGTTTATTTTAAAGAACTGAGGAAGGGAAACAACCAACCTCATAAGCCAGCAGTTTGCTGCCCTGTTGACTCTGTTGAATTGAAATGCCTGCTCTTTGGGGGTGAGTGAAAATTGCATGGTAGTGAAACACAATCTAAAGGCTTATCAACATGAAAATTGGCTTTGGGTGGTCATATTCTGGGACTATTCCGAGATCATGTCCTTAACATGATCTCAATGAAGAAAGCTACATAGACTCGATGAGATTTTCTCTGACCTTTATATTTCTAGCCAAGACAACCCTAATAGTTCCAGCCTGAGGGGAAAAAGAAACCAAATTATCCCCTAAATTCTATTCTAACATACAAGTTTGTTAAAAGCCAAATAGGAATAGTTTTCAACATTTCAAAGGATTCTGTGATCAATCTAAAATAGCATACATGAGAAGGGATTCACTTACAAAGAAATTGTCATTAATGAGTCATTAGAAACGAATGCTCTGGATCATGTAAGGTATAAACTTTCATATCTCCAAACTTTTAACTTTCATGAAGTTTAGAAGTTTAATCTTTTCTCATCATTACTTCTGATTTTTTTATTCCATTTCATTTTTTATTATAAATGGAGGAAGAAAAATTATGATCAATGAATAATTCACATGGGGATGTGAATCACACACGCTAAAAGAATTTAAACTGCCTAAAAGTTGACAGATCCATCATTCTGTTCAATATCACTTATTCTCCATGAACTGAATCCTATACCTACATTTGCACCTTCATTCTTCAAACACTTACTGGATATATGCTACATGAAAATCTCTGTGTTAGGCCATGAGCCATTAGAAATGTTTAGGCAGAAGTTGTAGTTAGTCCAAATATATCTTTATGTTTCAAATTCATACCAGTTTGGGGGGGAAAATTGTGTTGCTAATAAGTTATTTAACTGGTTGATGGAATTTGGAGACCTATAGAGAACTAATAAGTTAAAGTAAGAGGAAACCATTTTCATCTTAGACTGAGCTTAAAACTCAGAGGCAAAATTCTAAATAAAACCACAGGAGGGAGGAAGAAGAAAAATAAAAATAGTGAAACCTTTTAATACTTGTTGAAGGATTTCAAAAGTATTTGAAAAATTGTTTATACTAGTAAAGGCATGCTATAGCTCAAATATTGAAAAAGTAGAACTACATTGATATATCATATTGATACACACATTGATGTATCATATTTTTATACTTAACATATTTATAAATAGAGATAGATTTAGATAGAAAGATTTAGAAAGAAAGAAAGAAAGAAAGAAAGAAAGAAAGAAAGAAAGAAAGAAAGAAAGAAAGAGAAAGAAAGGACAAGAAAGGACAAGAAAGACAAGTATGCATTTGGAATTACATTGATGAACCATCAGAATTATATAAAGGTTGATTTGTTTTTATGATTTGTCCTGAACTATCCACGTTTTCTTTTCTCATAACTGTTAGTTATCTGTGTTAAGTGTTTAGTGGGGGACTGACATGTAATTAATATTAAATAAAATGACACATTATTGGATTAGAATAAACCTAATTATGGTTTGGAGTGATGTCACTCTTGACTTTGGCTTTATTACTCAATCTTCATCACCTGCAGCAGAATTTAACAAACGACATGTGGATTAGTAAACAACTTAATTCAAGCCTGAGCTTTGACGTTGACTAGCTTAATTTGAAGAATAATCTAAAATTCTTCATTTCTTTCTAAATAAAATCATGTGGTGACAATGAAACCTCACACAAATGATATGAGGATTATATAAGATAATATGTGCTCAAGCATTCTGTAGCCTGTGAAGAAATATTTATACCTGTTGTCAGTGCACGGTTTATCATACGCACAGGGATTACATGCCTGTGGGTTTTCATTCAAACGCTTGGCAGAAACGGTTTCACGCACCATGAATCCAGGGCTAGAGGAAGCTTAGAAATGGAGTTTTCAAATACATATATTTTGAATTCAAATCTACAAAAGTCTATGAAAATGAAATATTTAGATATGAATATTAGCACACTATTTTGAGACTCCTAAAGTCTGTTTATTTTTTATCAACTTTGTAAGTATTTGCCTCATTCAGCACAAATGGTAATATATTCCTACGCTCTCAGACGCAAGTGAAAGGGAACATGGTGATTTCCTGATAGCAGAACCACAAGTGAGAGGGGCCCAGCAAGCCTGGGAAATAGATCCAGTTCTTCTTAGGTGTGATAATTAATTGGAGTTAAGGATCTTTGAAATATTGTTTTACCCCTAGGCATTAAAAATAAGTTTGCTGTGTGAAGGCATTCGAAGCAGATGAGAAGGGAGGAAAATAAAACAAAGTAGAAACTGCAAAATACATATATAGTTTTGCTTTATACTTTTTCAGTGGAGAGATTCAGAAGAAAAGACTTATAAAGGCGAAAGAGTTACATTATTTTCTTTCACACACAAAAGGGGTGAGTAGGACAGTTTGTTGGCAGGTGTGTCTGAACCTGGAAAGGTTCATGCAGATGGGATAATGGGGTATTCAGGTTTGAAACAAAATGGACCATAAAAATGGGTCAAGCTTTCACCTGTCATTGACAAAACGGTTTTTGTATAGCTTCAGTTGCCACAATTCTCCTTTTCCCCCATACACAAGTTATTTTGGGCTGATAATAATTCCCTGAAAATCTCAGGGCTTTTCAGATTGTCTATAACACTCTCCTTCCCTTCTTCTTTTCATGTTGTGTCTACTTTTTATTTTTTCATTTTAACGTTTTATTATTTTCATAAGTGCAGGTATTGCATTTGTAAAATATTTTTTATGGGCTTTTTGATATATGTTTTTATTATTATAGCTTATGATATATTTTTATTCTTATTCTTCCAAAGACTATACTATCATGCTTAGCATTTAGAAGATGATACATAAAGGTTTTCTGGGACCAATGAATTGTTTATTAATTAATGCTATTTATGAAGGTGATACTAGATTTTCATGGGAGCCTTATATTATTTATAAATAATATGTAACACTGAAATGTATGCTGTATGTACATTTAAATTGGAAATGGTGGTGGGTAATCTTTGTACCATTTCTATTATCACAAAATTCATCCCACTTTGAAACCACCCATAAGGTATTTACTTCCCATTTTTTTTAATGAAAATATTTTATCTGAGTAATTATGAACTTTATTTTACCAAGTTTTCAGAAAATCAGAATTATAATAAATAGATCAAAAGGTTCATCTTAATTTTGCCTGACTGTTGAATTGCAAACTTTTATTATATGGGAATATTTTTCTGCAAAATTTATCCTTCAATATGTACTCAGTCTTCAGACTATTAAATTCTTATTCACAATACTCTTTGCTTTGATCCACCATAAAATCTCCAGCCTTTGCTAGTGTTTAATTTATTCTCTAAGTATTGATTTTTTCCCCTTTCTAGCACTCAATTTATGCCAAAAGTTTAATGCTTTCAAATCAATGCATTAAGGTATATATAAGTAAAAGGTAAACTTTATGATTTTAAGGATCTACTTATCATTTTTGCAATAAAATTAAAAGTTACATTAAAAATTTAGTAAAAGTTTGAAGGGAAGAACACAATAGAAAGATGCAGAAAAAATAATAGTATGTCAATAAATTTCTCACAAAGAGTACCACAAGCAGCAGTGATAAAAATAATAATAGTGCAAATTGCATAGTAAGAAGGAAATGCATGGAGAAGGTCAAGAACTCAGCCTGCTTTCATTCTGGACTGGTAATTTTCCATTAGTCTCCCCCACACACCATTACCTTCAATGTGTTTCCCAGCTGGATTATTCAAGGTACTGTAGTGGGTGATACATCCAGGAAAAGACTTTGCTGTGCTTTGAATAGGCAATCGATTGCCCTTTGGCTGGTAGGGCGAACTTTCTGATCATGTTCACCCATTCATTTGACAAATATTTATGTGCCTGCTCCATGCTGGGTATGTAACCATGGGCCACATTGTTTCTGTCGTCAAGGAGATTTTGCATTGAGGTGGTTGCTTTTACTCTGTTTTTGGTGGACACCAGCATTAATGAAATGGCTTTCTTACAAGAGGAAGGGATCCCTGTTTCAACCAAGCTAATCAGTCTAAAGGGACTTAAACCTGACATCACTAACGTTTTTGTTGTTGGACCAGGTATTGTTTATTGTTTGTTTGCTTTTATTTTTGTAAAACGCTACAATGGTAGTTGTAAAGTTTTAGTGACTCCTGTGATCACATAGGAAGCTTGTTAAAAATGCAAATTTCCTAGACCCACCTTCAGAGATTTTTTTTAGTAAATCAAGCCTGATGCTCAGAAACCTGTATTGTTAACTAATACCTTAGAGGTAGTCCTTATTTAGGAAAAAAAAATCTTAATTTCAGTTTATGGAATCATATAAGTTTGGAAATCTATTTCTGGGTTTAAGCATGATCTGTTATTTGTTTTCCCTCTTTAGAGAATTTGGATTTTTTTTTTTTTTTATCTTCTGTGAGTTTCTTGTGTAGGTATGAGATATTTCTGTGCAAATTTTGTTTTCTCTCTATCTTCACTTGAATTCTTATAAAGCTAAAAAACAAAGAAAGTCTAAAAGTGATGCTGAGCCCTGGCCAGTGTGGCTCAGTTGGTTGGGCGTCCTCCTGTGCACCTAAAGTTGCTGGTTTGATTCTGGTTAGGGCACACGCTAGGTTTCGGGCGCAGTCCCCGGTAGGGGGCATGCAGGAGGCAGCCAATTGATGTTTCTCTCTTCTCCCTTCTTCTCTCTCTAAAAATCAATAAACTATTCTTAAAAAAAAGAGAGAAGTTAAATATATACTATTTTTATTACATAAAATATACTGTTGTAGTGGCAGAAAAAAGGCAACAAATGAGAAAAATTTTACAGAGATAAACTTCTGTGTCTTACAGTTTCAAGTAGGGCAGTGGTGGAAGCCAAATACGTTTCTGTCTTTCTTTTTTTTTTTTTTTTCAACACTGAACCTGCAAAGTCATGTCAAGCATGTATTTGGAATATCAGCACCCTGATTAACCCAAGTTGTCTGAATTGTAATCTCTTAGAAGTGACTTTTCCTTTTTTGTTGAAGTTCTGCATTCTTCTCTATGAATAACGTGTTTCAAGTGTGCTGTGACCTGGCTAATTTTTTTCTGTGGTCATACACACATTCAGGTCAACTACAGTAGTACTACAGGAACCTCTAGATTTATGCAGAGTATAAAGTACCATTTCTCTCAAAGACAGATCTTTGTGTCCATCTGTTTCATTTCTTCCAAAGATGAGGATTTCTCATAGTTTCTCTAACCTTGAAAGGATTGAAAGTTATAGGCATAGAAGCTACTGATCAAACTGGGGAATGCTAGTACTGTGAGGTATGTGAACTTGGTTTAAAAATATTCAAAAATTCAGCACCAAGATTTTTATTTCAAGCTCTGCTTTTCTCATCTTTCATAAGTTGGTATAATCACTTGGTGACTAAGTTTCTACAACTTAAATAGGGACTGCAGAATTCATTTAGTAAACTCAGTTAAATAAAAAAAAATTGAGATGCATTTTCTTAAAAATAAAAATTTCAGAATATGTAGAACTCTCTATATAGGGGCATTTCTACATTTTCTGCATATATGCTTACATATTTTTCTATTTCTGTTGTTTTTAATAAAATGAGAGCATTTACCTATGTTTACCTAAGGAATTGAAAGTGTGAAACCAAGAAAAAGTAAATGTACCACTAATCCCACTATTTCTCAAGAATGTTACATACTATTTCAGTGAAATTTATTTATTGTTGGTAATTCACTATATTTAACTCTACATAAGTTACCTATTTGCTCTGTTTTTAGAATAGTCTCTTCTAAAATGTAGTAATTGGGAAACAATTCAAGTTGTTTCAATCTCTAAATCAGCTCTACCTCAGCAGTTCTCAGTTTATATTGAGAAAAAAAGAAGTCGTCATGGATTGAACTGAAACATGAGTAATGTAGGTTAGATAAGAAGAAGAAATTTCTGGCAATAGGGTTTTAAAACTTTGAAATGAATTACAGAAGGAAGTTATACAATATCTCCTCAACTGAGGTCTTAAAAACATGTAACTTACATCTTTCAGTAATGAGTCTGGGATTTTCTTTACTGACTAGAAATGCTCTTGAATATAACCTCAAGACCTGTAGGATTTATACATTCATCTTTTGTGTTTAACAGAAATGAATTTGCTCTTTATCTCCTATAATTGGCTCTTCTCATGTGTGGCTCATAGAAATTACTGAGTTTGCAAGTTAACAGGAAAAAAAATGTAATATTATTTCTAACATACTCTATTTGGATAACTAATTTCTATTTTTCAAAAGAACCACTTAAATGTCAGCTTGACTAATGGATTTTATAACAAATCATGGGAAAACCATACATTTTGTATTTTATTTTTCTTAAATGTAATTCACATAACAGAGGGATGCTCTATTGTGATTCTTCTAAACTATACAGAGTACAAATGTTCTACAGGATTTAATACCCAAATTAGGGTTTCAAACAGTTATTTTGAAACATATAATAAAGATATTTTCTCTGCTAGAATATATTTGTTTAGAGAATTGGCATCCTCCAGAGATTCAAAAATTTACAATATTAAGGATGCTGGACAAGATGATCGCTAAAGCCCATTTGGGCTCCACGGTGCTCTGATTGTTATAAAGTACTGGCGTGGTCACAAACTATTCGAGGACAACTGGAAATTTATAATCTTCTCCCTCTTTCCACAAATAGGAATGCCTTGCTTCAGATTTGCATTTAGAGGCTAATCTAAAGAAGATATTGTTAATTTCTTGTTCTGTTTGCTACAGAATGCCATACACTTGAGTTTATTGTTCATGTAATTTGGAAAGTATAGAACAACATTATTTAATCAAATCATTGCTTGCTAATAATTCAATATGATACTGTTTTCTCCTTTAGAATATTCATATTAGAATTGTCCCAAAGTGTGCCACTTAATGAATAGCTTAAATGCCCTAAAAAGGAATAATGAATTAAGCAATGTATCATTTAATAATAGAGAAACCAGAGATTGAATACTATCTTTACATTATTCTTTCTATTTAGCACTACAGCCTTTTCTCAAATATTAAGGCATACCCATGGTCATATTATCATTATTATCTGGGCATGGGGTGGGATGGAGAATGGGACACACACATGCACACACACGCACGCACACACACACACTACTGCTAACAGATGCATATGAAGTACTGCTACCAACTAACTTCTCGGAATAACTAAGTTCATTTTAGTATTTTATTTTTTCATAAGCCTCCAATTTATGAATTATTTATGTTTCAAAGTTGTTTATAAGTGCATTTTCATATTTCAGGAATACACTTTTTTAGGGAAGCAATGCTATAGATGGTGCTGAGCTAACAAATGAACCCACAAGAACTAAATTACTTCAAGCCTACGTATAATTGTATTACTGGAACCAAAAGACAAAGCTGCAGAGACTTTTCATTATAATGTACCATTTGTGAGAATAATGGTAAGTTAAGACAATGAAATCAATTCAGGTAATACTCAATAAGCAAGGCATTGTAGGAAGGATACAAAAGTGGTGAAGAACCAGGGCCCCAGAAAGAGGTAGATAAGCTGTCCCCTCCAAGCCAGAAAACTGGGTGTTCAGTGGAAGGACATTGTTATTACTTACTGGGGTAAACCATCATAAGATAAGGTTTGAAGTAAATTGCGGGAGACTGTTAACATTGTGATTTTACCAGAAATTATGAGTTTTTCTCCCACTGTATTTAGAGTTATCTTTCTTGTGGTATGTGTGTATGTGTGTGTGTTTCTTTTTCACTAGATTTCCCTCCTATCAAGAAGATCAAATAATTTATTGAGAGTTAAGGGAATATACAGGGGTGAGCAAAAGTAAGTTTATAGTTGTGAGTACATGAAACACAACTTATTCTTGTACTATTATTCATTAATCATTGTATTATTTTCCATGCAAACAACTGTAAATCTACGTTTGCCCACCCCGTATATTCATTGAAACCTGAGACCTTGATGCATTTATATTTCATCATCTTGCTCTTCCGAGGACCTAAGTAAAGGTTTGTTAGAATTGATCAGAAAATGAGAACATTCCTACATTCATCACAATTTCAATGGAGCCTTGAACAAATCACCAAACCTCTTTTTGTTAGCAAACATACCAGCCAGAGGCAGGGTGAACTGCTGCTTTTGGTGAAGCTTTGGGCAACATAAATTATTGTGGCTGCTGGAGAGCAGCCTTCGATGTAGGCAGCACCTTCTTGCTTGACAGTGAGGTCCCCGGGAAAGACATCCTGGGGGAGAAAGTAGAAGCAGCCAGCCAAATACAAAGTTGTTCTCTTATTTATAGTGCTAGTCTAAATGTCAACATTCAGGCATTCGTTTTCAACTGCAGATCTATTACACAGATGCCTCAAGGACCTCTGAGAGAGGTTAAGGTGCATGGGATTCAATGTTCCATGTAAACTTTGTCAATATCAGAACTTCATGTAGAAATCAACTTGTAGGATTTGTTTATGGAACCTGGGTACAAGTCCTTTGTCAGATATATATTGCAAACATTTTTTCCTAGTCATTTTTTTGCCTGTTCAATTTCTTATCATGTCTTTTCATAAACTGCAATTAAAAAATATTTTCATTGATTTTTTAGAGAGAGGAAAGGAGAGGGAGAGAGAGATAGAAACATTGATGAGAGAGAAAAATCGATCAGCTGCCTCCTGTATGCCTCCCTACTGGGGGACAAGCCTGCAATCCAGGCATGTGCCCTCTCCAGGAATTGAACTGATGACTTTGGTGCATGAGACAATGCTCAATCCACTGAGCCACACTGGCAGGGCAAACAGCGATTTTTAAACTTGGTGAAATAAGTTGATATATTTATGGTCAGTAAAATGTAAATTAAATTACAATGAGATATCATCTCACACTTATGAGGGTGACTATTAACAAAAAAGAAAAGATAGTAAGTGTTGGTTAAGATGTGGTGAAATTGGAACCTTTGTACAATATTGGTGGGAGTAAAATGGTACAGCGGCTATAGAAAAGAGTATGAAGATCCCAAAAAGATTTAAAAATTGAACTACCATATGATCATGAAATTCCACTCTTGATATTTATCAAAAATAATTCAAATCAGTATCTTGAAAAGATATTTGCTCCTATGATCATTGAGTTTTATTTATAATAACCAAGATTTGAAAACAACCTAAATATCCATCAATTGATGAATGGATAAAGAATATGTGATGTACACATATACTGGAATACTATTCAGCCTTTAACAAAAAGAAAATCCTACCATATGTGGCATCATGGATGAACCTTGAAGATATTGTGCTAAGTGAAATGAGTCAGTCACAGAAAGACTGACACTGCATTATTCCACTTATATGAGGTATCTAAAATAATCAAACTTGCCTAGCTGGTGTGGCTCAGTGGTTGAGTGTAGACCCATGAGGGCACCAGTTCAATTCCCGGTCAGGGCACATGCCCAGGTTGTGGGTCAAATCCCCAGTGGGGGGCATGCAGGAGGCGGCCAATCGATGTTCTCTCTCATCGATATTTCTTTCTCTCTCTCCTGCTCCCTTCCTCTCTCTCTAAAATCAGTAAAGGAAAAAAAAAATCAAACTTAAAGAAGCAGAGAGTAGAATGGTAGTTTCCAGGAACTTGGGGAAGGGGACAATAAGGAAAAGCTATTCAACAAGTACAAAGCTTCAGTTATGAAAGATAAATTCTAGAGAGCTGATGTACAACACTGTGTCTATAGTTAAAAATAATGTATTGTACACTTAAAAATTTGTTAAGAGGGTAGACTTTTTTTATTCCTCACCTGAGGATATGCTCATTGATATTAGAGAGAGGAATGAGAGAGAGAGATAGTGAGAAACATCGATGCGAGTGAAAGTGAAACATCAATTGGCTGCCTCCCATGCATACCCCAACAGGGACCAAACCCTCAACCTGGCCATGTACCCTGACCAGGAATCAAACCCTTGACCTTTTGGTGTAGGATGGTATTCTAACCATCTGAGCCACACTGATCAGGGCAAGAGAATAAATCTTATGTTAAATGTTCCTACCACAATTTTTTAAATTATGGCATAATTTGATAAAACATTTAACAAATAGTTTTTAGATAAATTTTGTAATAAAAATAAGAAAGAAATCTAAAAATATATGTAAAGAGGACAGACAACTAATTTAATTATATTCATATAATTGAATAATACATAGTCATTTACAATCAACCATTTATTTTAAAATGTCATATTTATAAAATCAAGTGGTAGAAATTGTAGCTTATAATATACAATTTATTTGGGGAATAAAAAAAATGTATAAATTTCATTTGTTGCCTAGTTAACAATTAGATGTCCATATATGTTTGGGTCTATTTCTGGACTCTATCTATATTATTGCTTTGTTTGTTTATCTTAACATCAGTGCTACCAAGTCTTAATTATGATTGCAATACTTCAAAAAAGAGATTATGCTAGTAATCATAAACATAAGGGAAGATGATCAACATTGTTTTCATTAGAAAAATGTAAATTAGAACCACAATGAGGTATGATACAGCCACTAGAACAGCTAAAGTGAAATGACTAACAATACCAAATGTTGGTGAGGATAAGGGCACAGCTGGAACCCATACATTGCTGGGGAGGAGGGTGTCAGATTGTTAAGTCACTGTAGAAAACTATTTGTCAGTTTTTTATAAAGTTAAACCTACATGGACCTTCTTGACCCGGCCATTTCAACCTCAAGTATTTGCAGAAAAGAAATGAACACTTATGTCCACAGGATGCATTTTAATGATTGTTCATTTTAGCTTTATTTATTCTAGCAAAGTATTGGAAACACCACAAATATCCATCAGTAGGTTAATAGATAAACAAATTTGTCTATTTAAGCAATAGAATACCAGTTAGAAATTTGATAGAACAAATAGTAACATATGCAAAAGCACAGATGAATTTCAAAACATTGCACTCAGCAAAGAAGCCAGACCTAAACGTACAGATAATATTATCTTATTTTAATTAAATTTAAGAACTCTGTGCAGGCCACCAGAGGAGGATCAACATAAAAGTCATGAGGGGACCTTCTAGGGTAATGATTATGGTACTCTACATTTTCATTGGGATTGTGGTTATAAGGGTGTATACATGTATCAAAATACTTTGCACTATACCTACTTAAGATTTGTGTTTTGCTTTAGTGTATCACAATACATGTATACATGCATATAGTCATTTCCAGCATAAAAACAGTTTTATACACTCTTTTATATATGACCTCTCAAGGGATATTCATACATTTTGCGAGATAGACTTAGTTATATTTTTTTATAAATTGAAATCCCTGAATTTCCTAAAAACTAAAGTGAGCTGACTGGGCAAATTATCCAGGGCCTCTAGTTTCTTGCCCATACCGTTTGCAGGGTACACAGTGCAGTGCAGATTAAGTTCATGTCTAGGCTAAGTGAGAGCAACTCTCTGGATACAGCCTAACAGAAGAAATAAGACACAGTCTCTGATGTCGCACAGCCTCAGTTTAAAACCTGCCTACAACACTTATTGTGATCCTGGGCAAATTGTTTAGCTTTTGAAATTCTTGGTTTCTTCCCTGTTAAAAAAAAAAAAAAAGCAATTGTATTAAATTTATTATTTAATTGCTGTTAGGATAAAAGGCGTGTTATTTGTTAAAAAAAAAAAAAAAAAAAAAAAAACACTTGCTCTACACGATCTACCATAATAAGTGCTCATTATTTTTTATTAATGCCATACTACTAATAATAATATTTGATAACAATTATTATATCATTAAATTAATTATACATTAACATAATCGTATCAATTATATTAGTGATGTAATGAATAATTATTTTTATGGACGCAATTTAACAGGGGACACACTGGCTAAATCACTTCCTTCGAAGTCCAGTTGAGATGGAAACTAGATGGAGTCCCTGTGCGAGAGCAGGCACCGAATTCAGGGAAGGATGAGAGGAGGTAGGAGCTGTAAAACAGACTTTACCTGTTGTGTATAGGACACCTGACCATCAAAATACAGTTCTTTCGCCTACAGAGGCAGACCTGTCAATACCTCTCAGGGAACACATACTATCCCGTTATTGTCACAGAAAGAAGCACCTTATTTATTTATTTATTTATTTATTTATTTATTTATTTATTTATTAAGGTTTTTTAGAGAGAGAGGAAGAGAGGGGGAGAAACATCGATGTGAGAGCAAAACATGGATGGGCTGCCTCCTTCATGCCCCCTACGGGGGATCAAGTCCACAACCTGGATATGTGCCATGACCTGGAATTGAACCGGCAACCTTCTGAGCACTTTATTGTCTTGATGCTATATGTCAATGGACTGCAAAGGAACTGGGTGACACGAGACACAGAAAAGGGCATGAAAATGTTTGCAAGGATGGGCTTTTCCTTTTTAGCTCAGATGACCTATTTGGACTCTACTTTATTAAATGTAATGAATAATGAATGACCTTCTGCTATGGCTGGATTGTACCCAACTTGAGAATTTCTTTGCTTTGATTAAGTGATTTTATTTTCTAGAAAAATTTTACATTTAAAAAAATGAGCAGATAGTACTGGGTTTCTTTTTTTTTTTTTTTTTTTTAAGTAGGAATAACAAACATTTATTCAGAAATGTGTAGTACTGGGTTTCAATACTCTCTCATCTACCTTCATAGTTTCCCTTAATATTAATATTTGTATCAGCATGGTACACTAATTATAATTAGTGAACCAATATTGATACATTATTATTAACTGAAGTCTGTAGTTTACCTAAGGTTAACTCCTTTTTGTTGTACAGTTCTATGGGTTTTGACATATGCATAATGTAACATATCTACCATTTAGAATCAAGCAAAATAGTTTCATTGAAATAAAAATCCCCTTTGCTTAGTCTATTCACTTCTACCCACCCCTGCCAACCACTTCCCTCATTACTGTCACTATAGTTTTGCCTTTTTTGGAAAATCATATTGTTGGAATCATATAGTAGGTAGGCTTTTTTCAGGATAGCTTCTGTGTCTTTTCATGGCTTCAGTGCTCTTTGCTTTTCATTGTTGAATAATTTTCCATTGTATGGGTGTACCACTTTTGTTTATTCATTCACCACATGTCAGATTTTTGTGTGGACACACGTTTTTAATTTTTTTAATTATTCCTTAAAAATTATTTTCCCCCAAAGTCATCCTGGCTTTAAAAACAAACAAACAAACAAAAAAAACAACAACAGTCAATACAGAACATTAGATTAGTATAATGTTAGAACTTGCAGGTCAGAGAAGGAAAATATTAAATATAGGCACCCTAGTCAAAAAAATGTAATTATAGGGGTTATAATAGTTTACTTAAGTTTTAATAACAGTGGCCTACTAACTGCGTAATAGAAGTTAAGAATTATTTTTGTATCAGTTAGAAAATAAGACTGTAATCATATCTTTGCCCCTCTTGAGGATCAGATTGAATAAACTCTGAGAAATTAAAAAGAAGTCAATAGAAGGTTTTTCTGTGCAATAGTATAAATAGCCACTAATTAGAGAGATCACTGTTAAGTTCTCTCAATATAGAAATTAAAGTTTAGAATACCTGAGGCTCATATTTCTTTCCATGGGCTGCACCTTTCATTAATACTCATCATGACTTTAGAACAATGGTTCTTATCTCTGGATTTACATTAGAGCCACTTGGGGGATTTTTTAAAAACATGATTTTTAGGTCTCAAAACCAGTCAATGAAATATGAATCTCTGACAGCAGGACCTGGGCTTGAGAATTTTTGCATGCAACCCAAGTGATTCTAATGAGCAGTCACGTTTGAGAACTAGGGATCCAGTGACAGATACCCAAGTAGTTCTTAAAATAATGGGACCATGCTGGAAGTTTTGTTCTATTACCATATGTGGAGAAATGCATTTTCACACTTCAACTCTAATATTTGATTAAAAAGAAATATTAAGAAATGTAAGGAATAGAAGTTGGGCTAGGGACCTAAAATTTTTAGACCTTACATTCTTTTCTATTCCTACTTTTAAAAGAATGGGTTGTATTGAAAGCTATGTGGTTATTGCCTGGGAGAAATTGGAGCAAAGTTGTCATTTTCAAAGGCTTTCTTTTTATTCCTAGATCTTTAAGCTGTATAAGTTGTCAGGCTATTGTAGCAGAAATACGAGGATGCTCTCTTGTGGAAATACAGGTCCATGGTCCCTGAGCTCTCAATTTGTACACACGAGAGCACACACCACATTAACTGATGCTCAATGTTTTAGGGAAGGACAATCACAATATTTGTTTTTACTGGATAAAAACAACAGGCCCCAGTGGGGGTTGAAATCATGGCTATGATACTCTAAACAAGAGAAATACATAGCCAAACTAAAGAAAAAATGAATCATTAATAGGCTTTAAAATTGTGAGAAAAATAAATCTGAGTGATGACTCTGAAAAAAGATAATTTTCTTCAAAAGTCTGAGTGGCCTTGAAATGGGCTCTTTTTTAAAAGCAACTAATTTTTATCATTTAAATTACAAATGAAGTTTTGACAAAATTGGACTGATGGAGGCAATTATTATTATAGTCTCAAGGCTAAGGAAATTGCTTAAATTCATACTAAGTAGGGAAAGTACCAGCTGATAAATGTAACAGAAGTCAAATCTTACACCTATACTTGTGTATGTGTAGGTTAAAATATGAGCAGTTTCGTGCTGGCTCTCCTGAGTCTTATTATTTTTGTATTAATAAGATGTCTTCAAGACATTTAAAGTATTTGGAAAACATTTAGATAGAAGTTGATAGAAATCCAATATGCATTACCATATATAATACACATAGTAAGACATTAATATTCACAAGCCTAATATTGATGAAAGGAATACTGATGGAAGGAATCCAATAAGTTCAGATGTAGTGTATTGCACATCTGTGTCCTTTCAATATGAAGCTTTGCTTCTGAAAAATGGTGTTTTTAAATATATTTTTGAAACATTTATTTCTACTTTTATCTTTTTTACAAGTTGATCCCTAAACACAACTATTGCTTTTCCTAAATGTCAAATATTTGCATGAGGATTGGACAATATAGTAACAAAATTACAAAATAGATCCCATAGGAAGAGCATGAGTATATACTTCTTATACCCAGGCCATATATTCCTTAATGGAAAGTAATATTTTAGGGAAAATTTCAGATTAATTGGGGAGAGGGGGGAAGCAGCAAAAATTGACCTTTATTCCCTTACTGAAAAGGGAATTCTTTAAAAAGGAAATATATTAAGTTTATAGAAATGAATGTAGGCTGGGAATCTAGGCTCAAATCCAACGGACAGCACATGGGAAAGGAAGTAGAATCATCATCAAGTTTTAAACAAGAACATCCAGAAATAATGTTATCATTAGCATCTGCACTATTTTCAAATCCAAGATTTAAATTCTGGGAGGTTTTGCCTTGGTCACATTATGTACCTGTCCTTGGACTTGTCTAATGAGGAAGAGGTAGTTTCTCAAACCAGGGTGTTGGGGTAATGTTATAAATGGACGCTGAACATCAGAAATACGCTTATCTTCTCTATTGAAAAGTAAGTAAAAATTAGCTGTACTAAAAACTGCAATCTGAAAGTTTCCTTAATACCCAGCTAGCTCAAAGAGATACAGACAGGACAGCACCAGGCTTTCTGCATGTATGTGGGTATTTATTTTTATTTTTATTTTTTTTTACAAAAATAGGAAAGCAATTTTCCTGAAGTTTTTAACTTAAGAGCAGGATGCAGGAGAGCTCTTTATTACTGTAGGTCTCACAATCACAACAATTGTGCACGAAGCATAGCCACGTGCTGATCACAGTTGAGCATTATTAGAACTGAAACCTGAATGAAACGAAGACTGTGTTTTCACGGAGGTGCTGATCAAGTAGGATTAGAAGTATCTACTGAGCTAGGAATCCAATTATCCTGGCTGCTAAACCCATGCTCTTTTTCAGTTGAAATATTGAGACCACATTTGATTTCCAATTTCCATTATGTGTCAGGTAGAACACGTATTTTTTTGTAAGCCATAAATGCCGTAGACAGACCCTGGGAGGACACTGCAAAATGGAAACTTGGATCATTTTACCCTTGGAATATTTTATTTGGTTTTATAGTTGCAAAATTATCTTCATCCTCTTTGACTTGGGAAAGCAAGTTATCTTAATTCCATTGTTAATTAAAACAATTTATTTTACTGCTTGGTGTATGATAAAACATTGGCTTCTATGTTAGAAATATTGCCACTTATGATTTGATATGATGAAACATTGTATTCTGCATTTCCTGTTGATACAGTCTTTAATTATATTTTACGTGTATGGTAGACACATTTGATTGCTTTCCCAACAGTAAAGAACTCTGTTCTTTACTTGCAAACAGAGTTCAAATAGAGTTTCTATAGTAAAGTGCCCAGTCTAAGGGGATAATTCTTTTGAGTTTAATTCTATAATGGCATTCCTATTCTCCTTTTTTGAGTGATTTTTCTAGAGATAGGCATATGATAGGGTTCTGGCCAAAGAGATATAGTAAGTATCTGTTTAGGGCTTTTAGGCAAGATTTTCTTTCCTAGGAGAGAGAGGATTAAGAATGTTTTCTTATTGTAGATGATGTCCTGTTAGATTGTAATGCTTCAGCTGCTACACCATATGAAGGGCAGGAGGAAAAGCCAAAAGACACTCAGAGAGGTGCCTGCTGCCAGCTAGCCTTCTTGCAATAGAAACAAACATCAAAGTTGTGTGTTCTGTTAGCTGTAGTCAAAAACAATTCTAACTGGTGCACTAGGAGTATATACATTTGGTTTGTTTTTCATTTGACAAGTGATAACCATAATTTAAATTATACAAGAAAAAATATTTTTGTTACCAACATTCACAAATTCTTTATAATGTCATTTGTTGTTTGGATTAATATGAGTTGTAAAATAGATTGAAAGTATATTGGAGTTGTTACATGAAAAATAAAACAAATGCTGCCCTGGCTGGTGTGGCTCAGTTGTCCCATGCACCAAGAGGTCACTGGTTCGATTCCTGGCTGGAAAAAGGTATTATTATAAATGTTAATATATTTATAACTTATATATATATTATAAAATTCAATATATTTAATATATATTTCAGTATATTATAAATTTTATTGTATTTATTAAAGTAAAGGGATTTTAGGCTGCCATTCATAAGAACTTACTTAGAAATTATATCTTGTGGTATGCCTTCTATTTCAAATAAATCAAAATTTTTCTGTAGATTTTCTTCACCACTTGAAGCACATGTTTATAATTTTTATTTTTATTTTGGTTTTGATTTACTAGAAACATTGCTATGCTTTCTATGATTCAAAATTGTAATTCAATTAGAGAAAGAAAAGCAAAACTAGTTATTTACAATAATCCTTAATAGTGTGTAAAAACTTTCAAAGGGTACTTCACATTCATGATAAAAATAAGCAATATCAACACAAAGCATGAGCAGTCAACTCTTTTTTAAAATTTTATTTTATTTTTAATTTAAAAATTGTAATTACAGTTTACATTCAATATTATTTTGTATTAATTTCAGGTGTTCAGCATAGTGGTTAGACAATCATATACTTTACAAAGTGTTCCTCCTGATAATTCTAGTACCCAGCTGGCACCATATTACAATATTACTGATTATATTTCCTATGCTGTGTTTTACGTCCCCATGACTATTTTGTAACTACCAATTTGTGCTTCTTAATCCCTTTACCTTTTCACCCCACCCCACCCTCTGGCAAACATCAGTCTGTTCTCTGTATCTATAAGTCTGTTTCTGTTTTCTTTGTACATTTATATTGTTTAGATTGCACATGTAAGTAAAATCATATGGCATTTGTCTTTCTCTGACTGACTTATTTCACTTAGCATAGTAACATGGAGTACTTTTTGGCGATAAAAAGATTGAAATTTTACTATTTGCAACAGCATCGATGGACATCCAACTCTTTAACAATTCCATTAATCTCCAGAAAATTTTCCCAAACACAAATAAGCTTTTGAAATTACACACACACACACACACCCCACAGGGTAGGACAATAGTAGGTTTAGAGTTATTCATATACAAAATAATATAATAATTAAAAAATAGTAATACAAGAATAAACTCTGTGTTAATGTACTCACAACTGTAAACCTGCTTTTGCCCCACCATGTTTTTGGCAAGTGATAAAGCACAGAGGAGGCAGTAGAGTCTGTGGATAATCCCATCACTAGGAGCCAGACTACCAGAATTCGAATCCCAGCTTTACCACTTCCCGGGTATTTAATTTAGTGGGAAAGTTATTTAATCTTGATGTCCATTAGTTCCTTCATCTGCAATGTGGGGAAAATGGTAGTTGTTATAAAGAGTCTTTGCAAAGGTCTAATAAGTTATTCTACTCAAAGTTCTTAGAAGAATGCCCAATACAAAGAAAACCCTGTATAAATGTAGATCTTATGACTTCAGTGTTTTCTTTTCAGCATTTGTGAGTTCCCTGAATTATCTTGTTATATTTCAATGTTATGAGAATGATATATAGCTTGTGAATAGTCTAGATGTCCTACTAGTAGGTGATGTGAGATGCTATCAACTTCCTGAAATTCATAGTTAATTTTTCCATGCTTCTATTTTTAAAAATTCAAACAATATTATCATATATTGCTTAGGTATAACCTGCTGCAGAACAGGGATATAATTGCCCACTGTGAGGTTGTCGTGCAGACTCTGTAGATTATGGATGCTCTGTGTTTTATTAACCTTGTTAAATAAGAGCTCCACAGCTGTTTATTATTGAGGACATTTCTATCAGCAGTGTCTCTTTTAATTTTGAAGAAATGCAGTGATACTGTCTTATGGTCAAAGACTTTTTTCTTTTCAGGAGGTGCTACCTGATACTTTTGTGGTGAGTGTCGCATGTGAGTTGACACTACAACTTCTAAGAAATTAGTAAAAGCATTGGAATAATTGATGCAGCTATTTTAGAGAAGCCATAATATCATTAATCTGATCAATCCGTAGTCACAATTTAAATTTCTGAGCAATAAATGATAACTGCTATTAGGAAATACCCATGCAATCATCCTAAACCCAGGATCCTCCCATTTTATTAATCTTAACAGTATTCACCAGAATAAAAACTTTTTAAATACCTGTTTGCTTAAAAATTAGTTTTTAATAGAATCCTACTCTTTTTCATAGACAGTATGCTAGAGACTATTAAAACAGAGTTGTAAAACTAAAGATGTTCACACAAAATACTCCTATTTCCTTAATACTCATATTTTTAAGCTAGTTTCTTTGAAACTGTGTTTAGGAGATGTTCCTGATGAATTGTTAATAGTTATTTTGAGTGTGAGGAGACTGTTTATGACTATGGAACACTTTTACTTCATAAACTGTCTATTGATATCTTTTCAGAATTAATGTTCCACTGAATACAGTTTGTGAAATGCTCTTGTAATTATTACTCCCTAAAAGATACCACTAGCAATAAAGCAAAGTAATGCAGACAGTCTTAATATTGAATTCATTGTTTTGTCTAAAAACCATTGTGCCTCTGGCCGGTGTGGCTCAGTTTGTTGAGCATTGTCCCATGAACCGAGAGGTCACCGGTTCGATTCCCAGTCAGGATCATGGCCTAGAGGAAGAATGAGATCATATTTTATTAGGTAGAGGTGGTAGTGAGACAGTTTAGGGACATCCTATCTCAGGAGGTAACATTTGAGTAAATACAGTAGTTCCCCCTTATCTGTGGGGGATACGTTTCAAGAAATTGCGCATAGTACCTAACCCTATATAGAGTATGTTTTTTCCTATACATACATACCTATGATAAAGTTTAATTTATAAATAAGCACAGTAAGAGATTAAAAACAGTGATAGTAAAATGAAATTATAACAAACATGTAATAAAAGTTATGTGAAATATGGTCTCTTTCTCTCTCAAAATATCTTGTACTGTACTCGCCTTTTTACTGAAAGGAAGCACTTTATGGCTGCACTTTCGCATATCCATACTGCTGGCTTCAAGAGCGTGTGCTTTGCAGCCATTATGAAGTAAAATAAGATCTACTCGAACACAAGCACTGCATTAGCGCGACAGATAACCCAGAGGGCTACTGAGAGAGTAATGGGTGGGTAGTATGCAGAGTGGGTATACTGGAAAAAGGGATGATCCACAGCCCGGGTGGGATGGAGCTGGTGCAGGATTTCCTCATCCTACTCACACTAAGAGCTGTTTATTTCTGCGATTTTTCATTTCTTATTTTCAGACCATGGCTGACTGTAAGTAACTGAAACTGCTGAAAGTGAAGCTGTAGATAAAAGACTACGGTAACTGATTCAGCTGAAAGGGCCAGTTATGTGAGTATTTGGAAGAAGGGCTGTTCCTTTGGAAAGTTCCCTCTCTACACCTCTCTGTTATTGTGAAAGTCTGTGATTTGCACTTCTTTAAAAACAATTATATTTATCTGCCCGGTGGGTGTGGCTCAGTGGTTGAGCATCGACTCATGCACCAAGAGGTTGCTGGTTTGATTCCCAGACAGGGCTCATGCCCAGGTTGTAGACCAAATCTCCAGTGGGGGACATGCAGGAGGCAGCCAATAGATGTTCTCTCTCTCCATCTCCCTTCTTCTCGCTCTCAGATCAATAAAGATTAAAAAAAAACATTTAAAAACAATTATATTTATTAACCATCTCAATTCCTAAAAACCCTAAGAGGCATTATAAAAAGATTTTCAACTTCAAAAATGATTAAATAACAATGTGAATATTTTAGCGTTTTTCTAAAAAATTAATTTTCACCTTATTATTATTCTACTTTGGGGATTTCAATACTCATAAAAGATGTATTAGACCAAATTAAATCTATAAATCTCAAGGATGTAGTGAAACTAATCAGAATTACAAGTGGTTACAAATTTCTCATGTTTTTTATGGTGTGGCTTTCTGTTTATAGTGATGTATTTCTTTAGTTTTACTTATTTTAAGACATTGTAAATATCTTGATTGATATGTAGCAAGAAATTTAGATTAATTGAGACCAATATACCTAAACTTATGAATTATTCTAGAAGAACTTTAACAGAAACAGAGGATGGAAAGGTCAGAAGAAAGGTCATAAATAATGACTATAAGTCAAAAGAAATCAACATAGCCCTTAATTTAAAAAATGGTAGAATAAGATATTGTTGTCGGTAACAATATTATGGAATTTAGGAAAAAATTACAGTGCAAAGGAATGTGAGAACCTATAGTTTTCCCCCGTTGGTTCAGAGTGCAGAATATATCTAAGTAGTTTATATTTGATAACAAAATTTCTTACAAATCATCTAAAATAATGTACACATTGGGCTACATCTGCATAACCAAAATATTTTATCAGAATTTTTTTGAATTGACGGTCATTAACTAGATACTATTTCACTACTTCAAATTTGTTTGCTAGAATTTCAAACCTTAAATTTTAGCTCAGCAAGAGTAATCAGTTTTTTATTTTTAAATTATAGTTAACATACACTATCATATTAGTTTCAGGTATACTACATAGTGATTAGAAATTTATATGCCCTATGAAATTATTACAACAATAAATCTAGCAACCATCTGTCACCATACAAAGTTATTATACTATTATTGATTAGATTTCCAATGCTGTACCTTATATCTTCATGATTTATTTTATAACTGAGGGTTTGTACTTTTTAATCCCATCACTTTTTTTGCTCATCTCTCCACCCTCCTCGCATCTGGCAACCATTAGTTTGTTCTCTCATGTCTATGAGTTTGTTTCTGTTTTGTTTTGTTTGTTTTACTATCATATACAAATGAAATCATATGGTATTTATCTTTCTCTGTCTGACTTAATTCACTTAGTGTAATACCTTCTAGAGTTCTAGCCATGTTGTAATAAATGACAAGATTCCATTTGCCTTTGTGGCTAGTAATATTCCATTTTGTGTTTATATACCACATCATTTTTATTCATTCATCTATTTTATCCATTCCTCTATTGATGGGATGGGCATATCCCATCAATATTCATATCTGGGTTGTGTCTATACCTTGGTTATTGTAAATAAATTTGCAATGAACATAGGGATGTATATATTTTTTTGAATTAATGTTTTCGATAAATACCCAGAAGTGGGATTGCTGGGTTATGTGGTAGTTCTATTCTTTATTTTTTTTAGGAATCTCTATACTCTTTTCCATAGTGGCTATACCAGTTTACAATCCCACCAACAGTTCACAAGATTTCCCTTTCTCCACACCCATGCCAACATTTGTTAATTATTGTCTTTTTGATAAAAGACAGTCTGTGGTAATATCTCATCATAGTTTGATTTGCATTTCCCTGATGATTAGTGATGTGAGCATCTTTCCATGTGGCTGTTGGCATCTGAATGTCTTCGTCTTTTCAGATATAATCCCTGCTAGTTTTCAAAGCCACATGTTATGAGGACTTCTCTTCCCAGCACAGGTCCTCCGGGGTTGGAAAGCCTGGTATGAGACTTGAACCTTTGCTCTTCAAGACCTCCTCATCTGAGATATCCCTCCCAATTTTGAATTGCTAAACCATGGGTGTGGGTCCTGACCAGACTGCCTCTCTGCCCTTCCTACCCATCTGCACACGACTTCTTCTTTATATCCTTAGTTAAAAGAATTCTGTTCAGCTAGTCCTCAGGTGATTCTCAGTAATGTTTGTTGTTTATTTTGTTGTAATATTGATGTGTTCATAGGAGGAGGTAAGTTTAGGATCTACCTTCTCTGCCATCTTGACCCTGCCCTAAGAATAATCAATTCTGAAGTGTATTCATCTTGACATTTTAAAATGTAATTATGTCATTATATTTGAAGTTTATTAAACTTACATGTCACTTTTCCCCTTTATTGATAGGTTTTTCTCTCTGGCATGTGAAATAGAAATAGATTTGGCAGAAATTTTAAGCTCATTAGAGTAAGTCATGCTATTTAGAAACACTGGTTATGGTTAGTCATTTGCTCTCTCCTTCTGGATAGAATGTTACTCCTTCCTTTTATATAAATGTATATTTTTTGTTATTTTCTAATCGAATGACATAAATAGCTTCTACATCCATTTTATTTAAAATGCCCTCCAAAAGTTTCTTACTAAAATAACTATTAAATTTAATATATATTTTAAAGTCTGCCTAACTATTTTATGCACATTGAGCTAGTTCCTGACAGTCTTAAGCATAGTGCCTTTATCTATTGAATTTTTGTGAGTTGCTTACTTTAATAAACACTTTAACTCAACACATATTGTTAAGCATTTACTGTGATACATTACAGACATATAAGATATGCATATTTTCTATTTTCATATTCCTAGGACTTAGTTGGGAATTATAGTCTTGCTGGGGAGGCTAGAAGGATTGTAGATGGCAAGGGGACACATGGGTGAGATGGGAGATGACTTAAGTCTGAAGGATAATTAGATACTATAGGAAGAGAGGGAGTGGATCTTAGACAAGTTCATTACTTTTTAAAGTGAATTGTAAGATTTTGCTTGGGGCTGTAATGATCAGAGATAATGTATAAACACATATAACTACCCCCCCAATACTTTTTTTAAATCCTCACCAGAGGACATTTTTCTATTTATCTTCAGATAGAGTGGGAGGGAAAGAAAGAGAGAGAGAGAAACATCAACATGAGAGAGACACATCAACTGGTTGCCTCCTGCATGACCCAGACCAGGGCCGGGGATGAACCGCAGCCAAGGTACGTGCCCTTGACCGGAATCAAACCTGCAACTCATTGGTCCACAGGCCAACGCTCTAACCACTGAGCCAAACCAGCCAGAGCATGCCCCCCCTGCCCCTCTCCCCCCGCCCCTGCATTTTACTATGTAATCAGGAGCTTCTTAAAAGGAAAAGTACATAGCATGCATTGAATTATGAGTAACTTTTGCTTAAATAATAAATTAATGAGTACATTCAATAATCAGTGTAATAAATAGATAAATACATAAATGACTATCACTATCAAAGAGTTATATAATTCAAGTCCATATTAGCTACAGTATATTAATGTAGATTTGTGCCTTTAGTACTGCGATGCAGTCTTCCACTCAGGATCTTGGGTAAAGAAAAATGATTTATTTTTGTCTTTTTCACTGAATTCTAAGTTTCAATCGTTTTCTTGTATAAATTTTGTGAACTCAGAATGCCATTGTTTATTTCATAAAATGAGAAAGATGAAAAACCAGGACACCATGTAAAGCACTGGTAACTAATTCAATCTATAGCCCTGCTTTCTGACTTTTTATCTCCATGTCTAGATACCTAACACTCCCTCTCTTTGTTTTGGTTGAAATCCCCTTTTTTTATATTTGACCACATAGAATATCCAGATCAGTCCCCCGCTCAATGTTTTGCTGCACTGAGCTTGCTTCCTTCTGTAAACTTCCTTGGGACTGGCTTCTTCTCTAGAACTGAAGAGAGAAGTTCTTTGTTTGTTTGCAATTATTCAGACTAGTGAAGGCAAGAGAGCTCAGAGGCTACATTCACCAAGTGGTTATATTGGATCGGCACCTAACATATCTGCATATATTACATCTTATAATCCTTCTTTCACTCCTTTGAGTAAGATCCCACATCACCCTGGTTCATATCCCACTAGGCACAGCAATCCATCAAGAGTGGACCTGGTATCCAGCCAGTCCATTTGTCAGGAAACTTAGGACTATCACTCACTCTACCCATTGCACTTGGATTTTTGAAAAGAGATTGTTTATGCCAGAGTAACTGTGCCTCAGGAGGAGTGATAGCAAGTATTGGAATACATGTAGAGGAAGTTAGACTCAGAGAAGAAAAAAAGTCCAAGGCCTTGTGAGATTGAGTCCCTGTAATAAGTTGTATTTCAAGCCAATCCTACCTAATCCTGTTCAGTTTGGTAAACAAATAAATCTCCCCTATTTTTAACTCTCTTTGGGGTTAGTTTTGTCTCATTTCATTAAGTCTGGAACTGATTAATACAAATGGTTAAGTGTGGAGGTCTTACCTAAACCCAGACTGTCTGACCGTTAACTCCGTGCTCTACCCCACACTGATAGTTTCAGTCTTTTTGCTGCTGATGTTCTCTGTATCTGACTCCAAATTGCTTTATTCCACTTCGAAAGCCTGCTCTTCTTGAATGTGTACCCCCCACCACCACTATCCAAATGCCTTACTATCACCACCATTCCTGTTTTGTTTTGTGTGTGTACATATTATCTGCTCAAATTATAAACTAAAAGTGATTTTCTCAATTTGAAATTTGAATATCTCATTGCTTTTGTTAGACTCTGCTCCCTGGAATAATTTGCTGTCATACTTTCTGGTACCTTTCTACTTCTAGACTCTTGGCTGCCTTCATAGTGTTTTCCATCGCCATGCTTCAAATTTTGACTCCTATGTATTCTTATTACCTTCGTTTACTTTCCAAACTTTTGATTCAGTAGTAGATCAAGTAAAATTTCTGTATGGTATTACACTAGTATGTCAATTTGATCACTATTCCCATAAAATTCCATTTATACTTAGCTTAATGATAATGCTGTAGCCTCAACTACAATTTCAGTTATTATAATCATTCCACACAGAGTCCTCGGACCTCTGAATGGATGTGCCTGGGCTGGGAATACAAATATGTGTATGAGCATGGCTGGTCCAAGTGAGGCTAAGTCCTTGACTGAAACTCCCTCTAGAAAACTGCAATGCATGGACTAGACTCCCAATCTGGTGTGGAGAGGGCAGTTCCCACCCCCACCCCAGGCCTATGAGGCAAAGACTGGTAATTACTTATATTTAGGCCTGGAAGAAAACACAAAGGATGTTAGCCTGGAACTGGACTCCTTATTTTCTATTAGCTAACTTTACTGGAGAACTAGTATTTATGGCCAATTGTTTTAAGAAAGTCTATTTGAAAATCATCCATTTCCCAAGAAGCTTATGTATATATTCTTATATTAAGGAACATTAGCAAAACTGCATCTTGTTCTGCCCAGAATAAAATGCTTGCTCTAAAGTTGTTTTAAATTATGTTAGCAATTTTCATTGATTAGCACTACTACTTAGAAAAATAATGGTCATGAAGCCTTGTATGCATTTCACTCTATGGATGTTGGTGGAGATACTATCTGCTATTATGTCAAATTCAATGTAAACCCACATTAGAAAAAATTAGAAATTTTAGTTAAATTGTTCCTAAAGCTAAAGGTATTATTGCACTCCATGAGGTAATATGTTTTTCTCTAAGTACAGTAGCAACCGCATACTTTAGGTTGTCATTTGAACTTTCAGGAAGCTCAGATTTAAGTCTGAAAGTTTGTTCTAATAAAAAAACCCTATGCCCAGCCGGTGTGCTCAGTGGTTGAGTGTTGACCCCTGCACCAAGAGGTGGCTGGTTCGATTCCCGGTCAGGCACATGCCCAGGTTGTGGGCCAAATCCCCAGTGGGGGGCATGCAGGAGGTGGCCAGTCGATGTTCTCTCTCATCGATGTTTCTATCTCTCTCTCTATCAAATCAATAAAGAAAAAAAAAATTTTTTAAACACCCTATGGTTTATATAAGCGCCCTTATATGCTATTTCTTTTTTAATCCTCACCCAAGGATACTTTTTCAAATATCTTCAGATAGTGTGGGAGGGGGAGAGAGAGTGAGAGAGAGACAGAGAAGCAGAGAGACAGAGAGAGAGAAACTTCGATATGAGAGAGACACATCGACTGGTTTCTTCCCGCACGACCCCAACTAAGGCCTGGGATGAACTGTAACCCAGGTACATGTCCTTGGACGGAATCGAACCCGTGACTCTTTGGTCCGTGGGCTGATGCTCTAACCGCTGAGCCAAACTGGCCAGGGCACACTTATATGCTATTAAAGTGGCCCTGAATTATGAATTCTACCTGGTATTTACTTGTTATTTGTTTATCATATGTCATTATTTTATATGTCTTTGGTACCTCAAATAAATAAAAGTGAGATACACATTTAAAAATATTTAATATATAATAATGTTTTAACTCATCAAAAAATAAAGAATTTTAATAACATAACCTTTATCATGGAAATAAATTTATTCTATAGTATCTAAAACCTGGCAAGATATATAGGCATTGTATGAAAGAATACATTAAATCCTTAACAGTTTAACTTATAGTAATGAGTGCATATAAAGTCCAAGGCCATAATACATATTTGTTTGTAGAATTAGGCCTTCTAAAATACTGTTGCAAAGATCATACAATTGGTCCATTAAATTAATTTTTCTGCAATAATTACCAAAAATAGAAGTTCCATAAAACTCTATGCATTAACCCCTACTGATATTTAAAGCACAATAAGATTGTTATTTTTTTAAAAAATAGGAACCATATATAATTCATGACAAATGAGCTCATTATTTAAAAGCCATGAGACAAATACATTTTGAAAAGCTTATTATTCTAATTAGTCATCATGTATCTATGGAAACAATCATTTACTAGTACTCAAAATAGAGAAGTAGGTCCACAATTATATATCGGAATCAGCCTAAAGGTGGCCTAATTCTGCACATACTGCCTTTTATACTGTGAATATGTAAATGGTTACCAGTGCTCCCTTTAAGGAAAAAAGAGAATGTACATTTCATTTGGACACTCCAAGGCTTAATTAAATTATAATTTTAGAAATGGGAGGTATTGCTTTTAAGTAATATTTACCAGTCTCAAAATATTTGAAAGTTTGCTATTTATACATGTAATATAATATCCTAAAAAGTTTTCTTATAAAATCGCACTATTGTTATTTAATGTTTGTTATAGAACAGTTTTAATATCAGTAATTGCAATGGCATTAAAAATTAATACCCATTATTTCTTGTTCACTTTATACAGACCAGGTCTCTAATAATCATAAAGAAAATCTTTTTATCAATACAGATAAATAAAGTAATATGCAAAGAAGCATGAATTTCAGAATGTTGCAGAGCTAATAATTGGTACAATGGGGATTCATTTTGGGTTTATGTAACTCTAAATCATTTATTTTACGCTATATCAAATAGGCATTTGTGCACTGGATATGTCAGATTTTATCATAAAACCTAAAGATGTTTGCTAGAGGTATTTGTCCCAAAATTAGAAAAATATATAAAATATCAAATAGTAGTGATACCAGGGGATGAAGCTTTTAAAAATAATTTGTGGATAAACCAAAACCATGACAATATTATTCAAATTAAATCTGGGTCCTAAAGAACCTTAAACTTGTCAAAATAGAATGTTTAATTGAATACTGAAGAGGGGAAAAACCCTAGAAAATTTCTAGCCCTTAGCGGAGTGATGCAAGTAATATAAATTAAATTATTGCCTTTGGCTGAGTATGATATAGCAGTTATTGAAGAGAAGAAGTACACAAACATTTCAATAGACTCCAAAAAGTAATTTGGTGAAATTTGACAGAAATGTATTTTAAAACTCTTAGTAAATTAGGAAGAGACTTTCTACCCAGTATTTATTAAAATTATTTTAGACAAAAAAGAATCTATGTGGGATATATTTGAAACACTTTTTGTTTTAAAATCAGAGAAAAAGAGAATGATTTATAACGGTAACAGTATATGATTTATATACAAAAATCAATTGCTTTCACTACATCAATGACAAACATGTAGAAAAGATAATTGAGAAGAAATAATTTACAATAATATTCAAGACCTCATAATCAGTAAAACAAAATATAGAAAGGGTATTTACAGGCAAAAACATAAAGTATTGTTAAATGAATTAAAGAAAACTAAAATAAATGGAGAGATAGAAAAGCTCAATTTCTTTAGTCTTTCTTAATATGTAGAGTCAATAAAATTCCGATCATAATTACAACTTGTATTAGGTTGATTCTCAAATGCATATGGGAGAGTTAAAGGCCATGAAAAGCAGCAATAATTCTGAAGAATTCCAATACCATCACCAATTGAAATACTTATGTACAATTTAAAACATCCTTCCCCTAACCAGGGAATAAAACATATTTCTTAAGCATACAAAATAGGACTTTTGAAAAAAATAAATAAATGTGATAATTTTTTTGTGTTAGTCGTCACCCAAGGATATTTTTCCATTGATTTTTAGATAGAGTGGAAGGAAGGGCAGGGGGAGAGAGAAACATTGATGTGAGAGATACACATCGATTGGATGCCTCCCACATAACCCCGACCTGGGCCTTAGACCAAACCTGCAACCCAGGTACATGCCCTTGACCAGGAATTGAACCTGCAACCCTTTGGTCTTTGGGCCAATGCTATAACTGCAGAGCAAAACCAGCCAGGACTAAATGTGATAATTTTAAAAGTAAGGCCTTTTGTTCTTTAAAACAAATTAATTAGTAATCAGGAAAATACAAATCAAGACAAGGAAAAGATAACATTTGATACTCATTGGTTTGTCATTGCATCATAAAGTTAAAGATGAACACATCCTGTTACTTAGCACTTGCTAATGTAGATATATAAATAAGATGAATTTTTGCATCTGTAACTTGAGACATGTGTACCAGGACATTCACAAAAATAAACAATAGCATAGTAAAAAATGAAGAAACAATCCCCTGTCACAAGAGTGGATGAATAAACTGGGATGCTAATGAAATAGTACAAATTAATGACCTGCAGTGCTATTTAATAACACACGAAACGTAAATGCGCAATAAATAACAATGTCATCCCAAATTATCCACTTAATGATGTCCGTCTTATATAGTTAAAAGATCTAAAATAAGTATATGTCTACTCACATTTACTTTTCAGATTATATATATATATATATATATATATATATATATATATATATATGATTAAAATATTTTAAAAGAAAAGTAAGAAAATAAATAAAAACTGAGGGACATGGTTAATTTGGGTGAAGGGAGGCAGGGACATAGCTTAGGGGAGGATCTCGTGGCCAGATGCAAATTACTATAAAGGTCTTTGTTTCTGGAGAGGGTGGTAGTTTCATAGAACTTATTGCTTTATTTTGAAAAAGAAGGAAGGGAGAGAGAGAGGAAGTTTAAGTAAGGTAAGTAAGTAAATGAATAAAACAAATCCATAAGACCATGAGTGTGCCAATGATAAAAATGTATCCTACTCCGAAAATCATTTTTACTCTAGATCTGTTTGAGGGTGATAAAAACATATACACATTTGGGCAAGTAAGAAACTTTTGTGAGTAGTTGATATGCTTACAAAGAAATTCTCAAATACAGGTCAGCAAAAGTAGGTTTACAGTTGTTCATATGGTAAAAGACATGCAGGTTATGATTATAATAATACAAGAATAAACTGTTTCAAATATTCACAACTGTAAACCTACTTTTACCAACCCCTGTATTTGAGAATTTCCAGAGGAATAAGAAACAGATTTTACTAATTCTTTTAGTGAATATTTCATGAGTGTTTATATTATAAGCTGAGTACCATCCTAGGTACTGAGGACAGAGCTGTGCATAGTTTTAAACATAGTCCTTGCCTTTATGCAAAGGTTTTCTTGGTTTCCACAACTTTTAAAATATATTACAAAGAATTTTAGAATTATTTTTATTTCCCAATTGAGACTTGTAATATTCAAGTTACTTAAGGTGATGGGATAGGGAAATACGCATCTCTTCATTAATCCTCCAAATATCTTAGCACCATTTTTATTCTTTCCTCCCAAATTTGAATAAATAATTTTTAGAATGTTATCCTTTTTTGCAATAAAAATTAATTTTAAAGTGTAATGCACATTCCACCAAATTTGGTAGAATACCAAATTTATGTTTTGCTGGCATTAGAACTCTAGGACACTTTTTATCAAATTATTCTTAGTGGATAACTGATAAAATGCCTAAGTGGTCTTGTCTGATGGAATATTACTTCTTTTCACTGTCAGGTGATCAATAATTTACAGTAACCAAAAGTAAGGTTGTACAATTTACTCTCATTTATATTTTATACATATTGATTGCTGTTTAGTTTTTTTATGTGTGTATCAAACAGTTGAGAGAGACTGTTCTGTGTGTATGCATGTATAATGTAAGTGGATCAATAACAGTTTCTTTTTTTTCCCCTCAGTACTACCTTGTCAAAAATAATCAACATACTATAGTCAACACTATTGTAAGATTTGTGAATGTCTAATAGGAGTGGGATCGGTATCTGTCTTCCTTATATGAATTTCATAACTGCATTATTTTCAGGTGGTGATGAGACATGAAGTTGATTAGCACATCACATAAACAACTTCAATAAAATGTCATGCAATTAAAAGATAAATGAACTCATCACATTTTCTTTATGCTAATGATAAAATCTCCTCCATAGGTCCCCTAATGTAAAACAGCCCAGAGCCCCTTTCACTTTTTGCCACAAAACAGCTGTTTGATGGCTTCAGCTTAGTTTAGAACATTTCACAATTTTTCTTTCTTCAGGAAACCGACAAGAAACAGCTACTTCATTGGACTCTTCTCTGGAGTAGACCTTTCATGAGGAAGTAACTGTGTTCATCTCAAATGCTCTCAAAAGTCTTAGGCTTTGATCTTGCATCAGGCCCTGGCATTTTTACATCACATTAATTTAAAAATTACTTAGACTTATTAATACAGGACTGTTGGTGTGCTATGTGGTTAATAATTACTTTTAAAAAACTGATTCATAATTATTTTTAACAAGAACATATCTTGTATAGTATACTTTAAAGATGTAAAAGTTGTGGAAAGGATACTCTTCTATATAGACAAAGATGTAGATATATCATTTTTCACATGCAGCAACTCTAAGTATTTGTGAAAAGAAAATATCCTTTCAGCTATTTGCATTGCCTGGGGCTACCAGACTAATTAGCAAGCATGTTTATTAAGTGACACCATAGTATCAACAACTATCTAAAGGTCCCTTTTTTTCATATGGTTTATCTTGTGTCTAACTTATTTTAAATTTTGTTTATAAATGTAAATGTAAAAAAATATGAAAACAATTTATAAATGTAAATGTAAAAATATGAAAAGAAAGTTAAAAAAATATGAAAAACTTGAATAAGAGAGGCAAAGGCTGAATATATCTGAATATACCCTGTTTTAAAATTTCCCAATAAATATTTTGTTATATAAATGCATAAGTAAGGTTGACAGTGTGCCAGGATAATGTGTCAATATATTAATTTGTATTTTTCTCACTAACATATTCCTACTGGTATGTATCTTTCTCTATCTCTATCTCTTAGATAGAAAATCACATAGATAGATAGATAGATAGATAGATAGATAGATAGATAGATAGATAGATAGATAGATAGATACTATTGATTGTCAGGGTCTTTCCTCTCCACTGCTTTAAGAGGACTTTAACATTTTTCAACTGAGTCTGATCTTCTCAAAAAAAGATGCAGGTGTTGTGGAGGCTGTATTTTTTTTTTTTTTTTTTTGAGAGAAAGAGAGAGAGAGTAAGGGAGAGGGAGAGACAGAAACATAGATGAGAACAAAATAGATTGGCTGCCTCCTGTACATCCCCTACTGGGTGTGGAGCCCACAACCTGGGCATGTGCCCTGACTGGGAATCAAACCAGTGACCTCTTGAGCATGGGATGACGCTCAACCAACTGAGCCATATTCGCTGGGCAAGGCTGTATTTTAATACAACAAAATAACTCTTCAACCCAAGAATTTGTTTTAAGAATATATTGGCAGGATAAATGAGGCTGGTAGTAAGTCTGGAAGTGGTAGATTTACTCTGCTCACATAGATTTAACAAAAGGGTTACTTGGAATTTGTCAACAAAGGCAGGAGTATTGTGACCTGTATGCTGAGATGAAACCTTTGAGGGGGTGACAGTGGATTCCTGGAAGGTGAACATTAGCAGCAGATGCTCTTTGACAAGGTTTAGCATGAAGGAAATAGAACTGCCTTCCTCAAATGACCACACATACTTGGTTTAATTCCAGTGACTACCACTTGGGCTACAACTCAAAAGCCTTTTAAAATGTATTTTTATTTTCCAGGAATCTCATAAAGCACCACACCCTCAGAATTCTTATACTTAGGAAGCAGAAAGTTCTGCCCCCATTCCTCATGATGAAGAAGCACTTCACTACTCTCTCTTTTGGGGTGAAGTTGAGTCAACATTCATCAACTTTAGAATCAATATAATTAGGTGAAGCTTCTTAAAATATAAGTGTTGTTCATCATATTCTTACTATTATACAGAAGTCTGCATGACATACTGGCATCAGAGCAAGATTATGAAGACCATATTGGAGCTGTCATCATATAGCAGTGGTGATGTATATTGCAACAGCTGAATCATAGGCTTGATTGATCATTTTCATTCACATTCATCAAGAAGGACCACAAAGCCTGACTTAGCATCCATTAGTGTCTATTTTACTTCAAAAACCCATTTTTCCCCCCCTAGGTGACAAATCTCAGATCAGATTCTTTCTATAATGAAGATCCAATGTGAAGGGAAGGTACTTACATACAAAGACACATGTAATAAAATAAGGAAACTAAGACATAAAGAATAAAAATGGCCACAAATAGGTACCTATCAATAATAACCCTAAATGTAAATGGCTTAAATATTCCAATCAAAAGACATAGGGTAGCTGAATGGATAAGAAAACATGACTCATATGTACGCTGTCTACAACTATAACACCTTACAACTTAAAGAACTAGAAAGAGAACAAAAAGAACAACCCAGAGCTAGTTAGAAGGAGGGAAATAATAAAGATCAGAGTGGAAATAAATGACATAGAGACTAGAAAAAAATAATACAAAAGATCAGTGAAACCAAGAGCTGGTTCTTTGACAAGATAAACAAGATTGATCAATCTTTAGCCAGACTCACCAAGAAACAAAGAGAGAGGACCCAAATTAATAAAATCAGAAACAAAAGAGGTGAAGTAACAACTGATACCACAGAAATACAAAGAATCGTAAGAAAATACTACGAAAAATTATATGCCCAAATATTCAGCAACCTGGGGGAAATAAACAAATTTCTAGAATCATACAGTCTTCCAAAACTCAACAGGGAAGAGTCAGAAAACCTGAACACACCAATAACAACTAAGAAAATAGAAGCACTAATCAATGAACCCCGAGAAAACAAGAGCCCTTGCCTGGATGGTTTCACAGGGGAGTTTTACCAAACATTCAAAGGAGAACTAACACCTATTCTCCTCAAACTATTCCAAAAAATTCAAGAGGAAGGAAGATTCGCAAGCTCTTTTCCTGAGACCAGCATAATGCTAATCACAAAACCAGATAATGACACTACAAACAAAGAAAATTACAGACCAATATCCCTGATGAACATAGATGCCAAAATCCTCAACAAAATATTAGCAAACTGGATCCAGCAATATATTTAAAAAATTATACTCCACAACCAAGTGAGATTTATCCCAGGGATGCAAGGCTGATAAAATATTCACAAATCAATAAATGTGATACACCACATAAACAAAATGAAAGATCAAAATCATATGATTATGTCAATAGATGCTGAAAAAGCATTTGACAAAACCCAGAAACCATTTTTGATAAAAACTCTCAGCAAAGTGGGAATAGAAGAATCATACCTCAACATAATGAAGGCCATATATGACAAACCTACAGCCAACATCATACTCAATGGACAAAAACTAAAAGCATTTCCCTTAAGAACAGGAACAAGACTGGGATGTCTGCTTTCACCAGTCTTATTCAACAGAGTACAAGAAGTGTCAGCCACAGCAATCAGACAAGAAGAAAAAATAAAAGGCATCCAAATTGGAAAGGAGGAAGTGAAACTGTCATTATTCAATAAATGTGGCAAAGTAGCAGGATACAAAATCAACATCCAGAAATTGTTGGCATTTTTATACACCAATAATGAACACAGAGAAGGAGAAACTAAAACAATGCCATTTACTGTTGCAATAAAAAAATTAAGATAGCCCTGGCCAGTTTTGCTCAGCGGTTAGAGCGTCAGCCTGTGGTCCAGAGAGACCCGGGTTCAGTTCCCACTGAGGGCATGTACCTCGGTTGCAGTTTGTCCCCGGCCCTGGTTGGGTCTTGTGGGAGGCAGCTACTTGATGTGTCCCTTTCATGTCGATGTTTCTCTCTCTCTCTCTTCTCTCTCTCTCTCTCTCTCTCTCTCTCTCTCTCTCTCTCTCTCTCTCTCTCTCTCTCTTCCTCTCTCTCCTTCCCACTCTATCTGAACAAAAAATGGAAAAATGTCCTCAGGTGAGGATTAAAAAAAACAAACAAACAAAAAATTAAGATACCTAGGAATACACTTAACCAAGGCGGTAAAAGACCTGTTCTCAGAAAATAAAAGATTGAAAAAAGAAATAGAGGAAGATATAAAGAAGTGGAAGCATGTACTATGTTCATCATTAAATCAACATCATTAAAATGTCCATACTGCCTAAAGCAATCTATAAATTCAATGCAATCCCTATTAAAATACTAATGGCATATTTCACAAATCTAGAACAAATACTCAAAGTTTATATGGAACCAAAAAAACCCCGAATAGCCACAGCAACCTTGAAAAAGAACAAAGTTGGAGGGATCACAATTCCAGATAACAGATTGTACTACAAAGCCATTGTAATAAAAACAGCTTGGTACTGGCACAAGAACAAGCATGTAGATCAATGGAACAGAAAAGAGAACCCAGAAATTGATCCCAAGACATTTAATAAATGAATTAAGCAAAGTAACAAGATATAAAATCAATATCCAGAAATTGTTGGCATTTTTATACACCAATAATGAACACATAGAAAGAGAAACTAAAACAACAGTCCAATTTACTATTGCAGCAACAAAAAAATAATATACCTAAGAATACAATTAACCAATGAGGTAAAATGCAAAAACATGGAACTAGACCACCAACTTACACTATACACAAGAATCAACTCAAAATGGATAAAAGACTTAAATGTAACTCATGAAATTATAAAAATCCTAGAAGAAAAGATAGGCAGCAAAATCTCAGACATCACAAGTAGCAGGCTTTTCATGGATACATCTCCTAGGGCAAGAGAAAGGAAAAAATTAATAAATGGGACTACATTGAACTAAAATTATTCTGCACAGCAAAAGAAACCAAAATTAAAATGATATGGAACCCACTGTATGGTAGAACATATTTGCCAATGATATATCGGGTAAAAGGTTAATATCCAAAATATATAGAGTACTCATACAACTCAACAAAAGGAAGACAAACAATCCAATTAAAATAAGCAGAATACCCGAATAGACACTTATCCAAACAGAACATACAAATGGCCAAGAGACATATAAAAATATGTTCAATATCAGTAATCATCAGAGAGATAGATGCAAATTAAAATGACTATGAGGTATCACCTCACACCTGCCAGAATGGCTGCCATCAACAAATCATCAAACAACAAGTGCTGGTGAGAGTGTGGAGAAAAGGGGACTCTAGTATACTGATGGTGGGAATGCAGACTTGTGCATCCACTATGGAAAACAATATAATGTTTCCTCAAAAAATTAAAAATAGAACTATCATTTGACCAAGTGATTCCACTTCTAGGAATATATCCTAAGAATCCTGAAACACCAATCAGAAAGAATATATGCACCCCTATGTTTATGGCAGCATTCTTTACAATAGCTATGCTCTGAAAACAACCCAAGTGTCCATCAGTAGTTGAGTGGATAAAAAAGCTGTGGTACATTTATGCAATGGAATACTGTGCAGCCATAAGAAAGAAAGATCTCTTACCCTTTGAGACAATGTGGAAAGACCTAGAGAGTATTATGCTAAGTGAAATAAGCCAGTCAGAGAAAGACAAGTATCATATGATCTCACTTGTGGAATATAATGAACAAAATAAGCTGATAAACAAAATAGAACCATAGACATGGAAGTAGGGAACAGACTGATAGAACTCAGAGGGGAGGGGTTGAAGGGGTGGGAAGAGAAAAATGGAAGAACTTATATGCATATACATATAATGGACACAGACAACAGTGTAGTGAAGGTGGAGGAGGGGACATTAGCAGGACGAGGGTAACAATGGGGGGAAAAGGGACATATGAAATAGAGAAATAAATTAATAAAGACTGCTGATAAAGCAAAAAATAAAATAAGGAAACTGTATTTTTCAATATTTAGAATATCATTTATTAGAAAAGAAATATTAAGCATCTAAATCTATGTGTTTAAATTTCATATTTCTTAAGGGAATACAAAGACAAAATTATATAAGTGAAAATAGTTTAGGGAGAACATTTTGAAAAGCATTTAGATAATTTAAGGTCCTTGCATATCATATGTTTCTAATCTAATTAGATCTCCATTTGTTCATTTTATTTATTTATTCAACTATGGGTTATTGGACATCCCTATGATAGGCACTTTCTTTCTCATTTTAATGCCTACTTCATATTTTATAGTAATGAAACTAAAAATTCATGTATTCGATGATAAATTGCTTGAAATAAGATACAAACACGAACATAGAGATTCTAGAATCTTCTTGAGGCTTATTTTAAACAATTTATACAGATATTGGCCATTTGATTTCTATCTTGCTTTATTCAAAGTACATTTGGATTGTGGCCATAGACTTGCTTATTGGTGTGGACTGAGCCAAATGATGGGAAGAACCAGGAGATTCTGGAACACTTTGGTCTGGTAGGTCAGAAGTAAGAGAGCCTTTCTGGCTGCAGAATGGCCTCTGTGATTTGGGGAACATTAGAGAGATTATCATTCACCTTTTAGCACCTGGCGTCGGGGCAGGGAATTGGCATCTTGACAAAGCCTATGAGAGTCTATGGTATAGGAAGGGCTCTCTGAAAACTAGCATAGAAAGTGTGCCATGTTGACAGGGGCGTGTTGGTGAAAGAGATGGTGTTCACAGAAGTGGAGAGGGAAATAAGGCTGGTTTTGTTCTGGCCCCTGACCTAGGAGGCCATCTGAGAGAGGCTGGCCCAGTGCACAACCAAGGACAGGCAGAGAAATGAACTTGCCCATAAAGTGCCAGACAGGTGTTGCTGCAATACAGTAGCTACTCTATGTCCAGGCAGGGCCAACAAAAGCAGTATAAACCTATGGACAGTGCACCCAGATGCAGAATCAGAGGTGCTACATGGCAACTACAGAAGTTAATGCTACTGATGGGAACAATAAAATTCATTTTTAATGCCCTCTGAACCCTCTTAGAGACAAAATCATGAATGAGGGAACTGGATTCCAAGTCAGAAAGGCAGCACTAAACAATGTTATTGCCACATAGAAGTCACCCACAGTTTCCTTCCTCAATATGATGTTTTAAAAGATCCTATTACACGTGGAGAAAACCTGGGCTCTTCCCTTTGAGGCCCTAAACACTGTTTTCCTTGTCAAGACCACAGTGGCTTTAGAGCTGATGCTACTACCTTTAAAACCTCTGTGCACATGTATTTGCCTCTGAGTCACATTCATCAGGGACAACCTCACTTCATCAAGCTTGGGTTGTTACAGACTCCTATCAGACCCAGCACACGCCAGGAGATGTAGCCTAACCACCCTCCTGGTGTTACCAATGAGGTCATCCTTTGCCCTGCCACTTGTACCAAGCCCTCTGGTCAATCTGATCCTCAATATAATCTTGGAAGGCATATGTCAGATTCTACACTGTGGTATTTCATGGACAAAGGGCAGTTCCTTTCAGGATGCATGGAATTTGCCACAAAAACTCTACATATTTTTTTTTATTATTATTATTAAAACAACTGACATTCAGATAGAGTATGATATACACTTCAAAAGTAAAAATACATATTTTTACAGAACTACGAGGGAGCAGCTTTTCTAAAAACTTTCATGAGTACGGTAAATTGCTTCTTGCTTACCTTCTTTTGAATGTTGAATGTTTCTATGTACTGTAGCTCAAAGAAGAGTCCTGACACATGCCTCAGGGGTATGATTAGGACTTGCTATTTACTAGCTTCTTCTGTTAGTCATTCTTCACATATTGGCTCCACTCTTGTTCTTCCTCTTTTCAGTGAAAAATCTAGAAATGCTGTCAGTATATCCATTATTCTTTTCTGTTTCTTCTCTGTATTTCTGGACCTACACAAGACCAATGTCTACTTCATAAGAGCAGATTTTCACTTTCACTTGGCTTGAAAATAACTGAAAGCCTTATGGCCTAGTTCAGAAATGGCTTTGGGATGATGCTAGTTCTTATTCACTGAGAAAAGGGAAGAGGACGGAGCCCAACTTTGTTCCCATGTTTCTGTTAATGTGGATTCCTGATAATCCCTCATACCCTCAGCCCTGGCTTTCATTTCCATGCAACCCCCTAGGGAGTCATAAGGCCACTCACAGGTGGAGGGATATCTGGACTATTGTAAAGACCAGTGCTTTAATATACAGCTTATATTATGGGAATCACACAGCTCCTTATGTCCACAATTTCTATGTCCTATTATCCACAGATCCGTTTGTTCTGTGCTCCCAACAATCCTTTGGACTATAATCTTCACTCAGATTGAGCACTGTGTAATACCTAATCCAATGTAGAATTTCTTGAAGATGAGTGGTTTTGGTGTCTATTTTCTAAATCTCTGTTTCCAGCCTGTAGGTGCCTATTTCAGTTCACCAGACAGCAGGTGTTTGGATTCTTTCTTCCCATTTCATCTCAGCACTTGCTCTGCCCAGCTGAGTTGTTTTCAGTAGGTACTTCTAAGCATCAGTCAGAGATTTCCTGGGTCAGCTATCAAATAACAAAGTCAACCATGAGCTCCCAGAGCCTTTTGTCAGCAAAATCTCAATGTGATGTCTCTGAGGACCCCTCTGTTACATGTAAGATCAGAGAAAAGCGAGAGACCTCCATATTAATCCACCCTATAGATATTTGGATTTACTCTTTGGTATCTACTGAAACAAAGTGAATTTTAATAGAAATGATGTTGAAATTGTATTTTTCATGCGGCTAATCAAATAGCCACCTATCAGCAAGAAAATTCAAAACAAATGTATGGAGCTCATGGTTGGAGAGAAAACAAGAAGGGGGAAAAAAGCAATGCAACATTCAGGAGAATGTTAAGTCATATCTAATATAAATTATGTAAAAATGTGATCCATAAGAGTTATAATAACATTTTAAGAGTTATCCTCATAAGAATTCACCATCAGCAGAGACATCCCTAGGCAAGATTAGCCTATAACAAATGGATACTTGTACTAGAAATGGAGAGCGGCAGGAATTAGGAGAACAGGGAGGGAAAGCAGCTCGCATGAGAGAAGAAATATTTCTTGTATCCAGCCTTAGGAGAAATAAAACTGATTCAAAATAAGAAAGCCAAGTCAAAAATCTTAAGGGCTTCAAATGTTTTCTTGTCTGTTAGCAAAAGAACTAATATGAGTTGTAATATATTTTGTGGGTCTAGGATTTCTGGTCAGAAATCTCGTGTCAGTTGATCATACCTAGATTTTATTTTAAAAGATTTCAGTCAAAACTTAGATATTGTGAACTATATAACATTCCATTTTCTCAGTCTAAATGTAGAGAGCAATATACAAATTGAATTAACTGTACATTTTCCTTAAAAAACATCAAATAAGTAATTATGATTCTCTTTGGCATCTCACTCTTAGCATTCCTTGTACTTTCCCTCTCTTGCAAAATACCATGATGTGTTTTGATTTACTTAAAATATAACTATTGCAATGAATTTTTATATTTTTAAATTTGTAACTCGAACATATTCCATATAAATATTCTATAAATTAGGCTTTCATCTTTTGATTTTTCTAAAAATTAAAATTTTAAATTTGTATGTAAAATGTTAAAAATTGAGGTTTAATTGATATACAGTATCATATTACTTTCAGGGATATAACATAATGATTCAATTTTTGAATGTATTGCAAAGTGATCAAATACGTCTAGTTAATATCCATCACCATACATAGTTACAAGTTTTCTTGTGATGAAAACTTCTAAGATTGAATCTCAGCAACTTTCAAATATACGAGGCAATACTTTTAACTAAAGTTGCTATGCTGCACATTACATCTTTATGACTTATGATTTTATAACTGGAAGCTTGGACCTTCAGATTCTCTTCACCCATTTTACCACCTGCACACCAACCCCACTGACAACCACTAATCTGTTTTCTGAATCTATAATTTATTTTAAGATTTTACGCATAAGTGAGATCACATGGTATTTTTGTCTTTATCTGTCTGACATTTCATCTAGCATAATGCTCTCAAGGTTCAAATATGTTGTTTCACATGGCAAGATTTCATTATTTGTTTTATTTTTTAATTTTTATTTGTTAGCATTTTAAATTATCTTTATTGTTGAAAATACTACAGATATCCCCCTTTTTTTCCTCCTTTGAACCCCCACCCCTGCTCCCACCCTCCACCCGGGCCGGCACCACACTGTTGTTTATGCATATATTCATATAAGTTCTTTGGTTTATCTCTTCCAGTTCTCCCTTCATTTTAAGGAGAGAGCGAGAGAAACATTGATCAGTTGCCTCCCATACACACCCTGACCAGAGATCGAACCCACAACCTAAGTATGTACCCTGACCAGGAATCAAATTCACGACCTTTCTTTATTGATTTTTAGAGAGAGAGGAAGGGAGAGGGAGAGAGATAGAAACATTGATGAGAGAGAACATCGATTGGCCGCCTCCTGCATGCCCCCCACTGGGGATTGGGCACACAACCTGGGCATGTAACCTCACTGGGAATCGAACCCGGCGACCTCTTGGTGCAAGAGTCAACGCTCAACTGCTGAGCCACATGGGACGGACCCACGACCTTTCCATGTATGGACAACACTCCAACCAAATGACCCACACCAGCTAGGGCTCATTCTTTTCTATGGCTGAATATTATTGTATTTAATACATATGTATATATGTATAATTATATATTTTATTATCCATTTTATTTATCCATTCCTCTTTCAATGGGTGGATTTTTCAATTTTGATGCTCATAATCTACAAGGCACTTTATGGCATAGCAAGAATGACAATAGACTTGGTATTTGAAAACTTTGGTTCACATTACTGTGTTGGGTCATTATTGAAGCTCTGTGTTGAAGTGTCCATTTCTTCTTTTATAAAAGGGAGTTAACACATTTTATGTCCCTCCTCTAATTTTCCTTTCTGTGTATATTTAAGAGTCCATACAAGTTTATCTAACCCCAAATGCTGCTCTCTATTATAGGCAGTCAGCTAGGGATGCTGTTCTTTCTACTTAGGGTGTTTGGAAGAAACCATTGCATCAAATGGAACATATAAATAGATTTAGCTATTACTTTACTAACACACTGATTTAAAGTTTCTAGCAAAGAGAAAAGATATGTAATTGTATTCATACCTATGCTTCTAAACCCACTCATTTGACTAACAGTTGCAAAGAAATTTTTGGTATTTCACAGGTGTACCTGCCTCAAGGACGTCTCCTGTCTGAACTCCCAGATGGTCAAACATCCGAGCCTTCTCTGTACCTGTAAATGACTATATATTTATAAACACTCTATTATGCAGGTAATTTTTAAACTTTTGATTTATTTATGTCAGTGTTTACTTGATACCTGAATACTGAGCATACATATTTTATATTGTTGACATGACTTAACAGGTGCTGTCATTCCATATGGTTTGGAAAATACAATAATAATCAGGTCAAAAAGTATAGTTTTTGTCATTTACATCAAAGTTTTCAGTTGAATATTTTATTTCACAACCTCTCTGATAGAAATGATTAAAATTCAATAAGTTTATAGGATATTTAACAGGATAATGCAAGTCAGAAGTTTCACAACAGGGTCCAGGAGGTACATCCTCAGGGTAGGATGTTTCTCTTCTTGATCATTGAGCAGCGATAGGTCCTTCTTAGATAACAGGACACAAAGAGAACTTCTGTGTTTCCAGGAAAAACAATGTAGATCTGAGCCACATCCATTTCTAAGGTTTCTAAAGAGGTCAAAGCAATCTCAGCATAAATTTTAAGAGTTTGCATTCACTGTTTTGGTAAGCTGAGGATTTAGATCAAAACAATCCAAGGATAGACGCAAAATTGATTGGCAAGAAATATTTACAACATACATAACTTGAGGTTAATATTCCAGACATCTTAGTGGAAAAAAGCTGCAAATAACAGACAAAAATAGACATATTAAATATCACTACACTGGAAAATATAAAAGGGGATTGGTAAAATCCAGTATTGCTAAGCATGTGAGATAAAGTATTTGTCCATGTGTGATTAGATAATGATGAGAGTAAAATGTGTTCTAGCCTCTTTAAAAGACAATTTTCCCATTACTCTCAAACATGAAATAACCCTACAGTTTGACCCAACAATTTATCTTCAAGATTTCTTTTTCCAGAAACGATGTCCACAAACATATATATCTGTATATGCACATTTATGTACATGTATGTTACACAAATACATAAATGTTAATATGTATACATACATATAGATACAAGTCTATTGAACTTACTTAAAATGTCTATTTCCCTACCTATAAAATAAGAATATTAACAACTTTGGTGTCATGGAGTTACATTTATTAATTCAGGGCACATAAAAGGGAGTCAATTCATTTCTGTTGTTATAAAAATTAAAAATACTCTTCTTATGTTTGGTGACAAAAAATAGCCTGGAAAAACCATATTCTAAAACATAACAGAGAATGGGAATAGGAAAAGGAGTGAGGTAGGAAGAGAATTGTCATGTTTCATAATGTGGACCCACATTTAATACATTTCCAAATAGCATTTGTGAGTTTTGTAAATTCAGTAATTATGATGATACTGATGGTGGTGATGGGACTGATACCAGACACAACGGGTCCGAGGCCGCCTGTCACTACTTGAGCCAAACTAAGCAGAGACAGGATTGAATTATATATGAGCATTTATTCCGATAATGCTGGCAGTAGGGAGAGAGCAGCAGGTCATCCTGTAAATTCTGTTCCAATCTCTTCTATTAGTTGGCTGATTATATATGGATAAGTAAGAAAGGGGATGCGTGTAAGGGTAAGGGCTTCTGGATCTGTGGTCCACGTGTCTCCTTCCAGGATCTCGAAGTCTGATAACAAGGTAGTTACTTTTCTATGATGTTAAAAACAGCTCCGCCTATTCCTGGGACCAGAGAATGGTCAGCATTCCCGAAGCAGACTCCGAGAGGGAGTCAGGGTCCAGGCACAGCAACCAAATCAAAGTGTGTCCTGTCTTGGTCTGTTCTCAAAATGTATTTTCTTTTCGGAGCAATGGGCCCATCCAGGCTTTGAGGTGTCTCATCTTCTTTACAGCCCTGTTTTCTTCTCGCAGCACATCCTCCCGTTTCCCAGAGTCTGTAAGGAAACCTCTTATCTATAGTTAGTAAGGTGAATAGTCATTAAACAACTGTGGTCCTATTCCTATTACATGCCCAACCCCCTATCAAAATGCTGATTGTAATCTAGAAATTCAGGAATTCCTTACTCAGAAATCACTAAATTTGACCTTGTTTGAAAAAGCTTTTTTTTCCATTTAAAATTTTACCATTAATTTATAAAAATTAAATAGTCACTGTTTAAAAATGAAAATAGTACACAAGTTCCCTAGGAAGGATAGCTTATTGAAAATGATTCACAAAATATTTTGGTTTTATTTAAGCTGTGGAGAACATACCTTACAAGAAATATCAAGGTTAATCAATTTAGTAAGCTTGATTTATGTCTGAAAGAATTCAATTGTTGAATTGTTCTGCGTAGGTCTGGAAGGATGTCCAAAGAAAAAATTCTTCATGAAAAATCTCTAGTTGTTTTTGAATTGAAATCTGTGAGCTATTACCAGGAACTCATAATTGATCTTACCTATACTGGGGGAAAGTACTTGATGTTTGAAGTTGATGCTTATTATGGTATTGTTATTAAACGTGAATGAGCATGACAAAACAAGCTGATGTAATTAGTGATTTTACCAAGTAAGCCTTCATATAACAATCTTTCTTTTAGTGGGTGTTTGTAATCACTATTTACCCTGTTACCACTTAAACTCATGATTATGTTTCTCTAAATGACTAATTTCATTTTGAATGTTGCTTGAAAAAGTGTCTTCTATTAGTATCTCTTCAGTGTCTTAATTAAGACTGTCTTTTTATCAACGTGTCTATGAAACTTTTCACACTCGAGCTCTTCTCATTATCCCTGTTCACCTTATGATTCAGTCCCCAGCGTCCCCAGCTGTCATGCCTGTTTCCTGACTTGCACAGCCCTGAAGATTTGTGTGGGGCCATCATCTCTAGAATATCTCTTAGTCTGACCTATAGGGCCAAATCTATATTGATCCTATGTTAACGTCAGAGAGTTCTTACAGGAAAGTATTGAATGGTTGGTAAACCCCATCAGTGAGGCCATAAAGAAGAAAAAAATTGGAGTGGATAATAATAATAAGGTAGGTTAAACTCACATCCTAGGAAGATTTTCTTAAATTTGTTTTGGTTGTACTTTTTTTTCTGCTCAATCTCTATCACTTTGATTCCATCTACTTCTTTTCTTCTAGACATTTCTTTAAATTTCTGATTCACTGGGGTCATCTTGTCCCATTGCTAGAATTATGGTAATTTTATTTTTTTATTTGTATATATTGTGTCATTTCAATGGTATTTTAAAGGGAATAGAAAATAAATATTTTTACTCACTCATCCATCTTTTATGGGAAATATTAATGTATCTCATTAAATCTGCCATCAAATAGAGGTTTATAAATGATGATAACTAGTACAGAGAATAGTGATGGAAATGTGTAAATATTTCATTTTCATACACCAGATCAAAATTCTGATCCCGAATGTGAATTGGGAGATCAATCAAGCCAACAAGCATGTAAAAATTATACTAAAAATAATAATACATTTTATCCTTAAAATGTCATTTCCTCATTTTTCAAGAGTGAGAATCAGATAGCATTTCATTCAAAGATTGCCTTCATTTGTGTGTCGGAGTTTTCATGATAGGCTCGATGGAAAAAAGTTTCCACCTGGGGTGTGACAAGAACAGTAGCCAGAAATGGGAATCCCTCACCATTTTCCAGTGTGTTCATGGACAACAATCACTCACTCTCATCCTGCCAACGTCAGTTTTTCTTTTAAACTAGTAACTTCAGTATGTTCACCAATGAACTGATGAGCTAGAAGACACAATATTAAGAAGTTTCTATCAATCTATCTTGATACTTACATGCATATAATTTATATATATGTATTTAAAAAAATATCTGAGTGTAAAACTGATGAAGCCTTTTTACTACAGTTATAATTTTTATTTTTTTGTTTAACTTTATCTTTAATATATATATATTACTTTACTACCTCAATAGAATGTTGTTATAATGATAAGACATATCTGAGATTGTCATCAAATGATCTAGTTATAATTCATATTCCAGCTTTTGTCTTTTTATAAATCTATTTGTCAATATTTCAATCATATCTTATTTTTTGTTGAATTATACAAATCTTGAGCTCTTTTATATTTCTGAAGCTACCTAGTGAGTGACACCTAACATATGACAATTAATTTTTACATGTTTAATTGAAATAATTAATTAGACATTTCATGTTTGTATTATGAATTGAATAGGAATGTGCATATGAATAAAACCACTAAATTTGATTCATCATTGACATAAAATAGTGAAAATAATCCTTCTTTAAACATTGATTTAATATATATTATGCTGTTCAACAGCAATATAAAATTTTCTGGTTTTTCTGTTTTGGGATGACATGATAAAAGTCAGCGTTTGTCTCACTGTAGGTAAAGAATCCCAAAAATCTGAATCTGGGAGCTTATATACACCCTATGTCTCTCCCTTCCTGAGGGAGAGAGAAAATGTTGCTTTTAACCATAAACAAATGATTGGAAATAAAAGAGGAAGAATCCTGGATTCTTACCCTTTGGGATATAAATAATTGTCTCTAGCAGGAAGATCGACAGTGTGTCACTGCGTGTACAATCCAAGGTTTTCATCTTTGAAATGTAAACACTTACTTCAAGAAAGTTACATCTTTCTAGACTTTCTACTGTCTAGACTCCTCTTTTAAATCAGGTTTCAAGTTTCAGTAAAATTTGCCCAGGAATATTTAACAGTATAAAATGTTATCTCTATATAACAATATTTAGAGATATAAAATATCTTAGTGTAATAGATCAGTATAAAAATATTTTCTCTACAGTCCCACCAGAGGATTGTTTGTTTTTGCTCTTTAATTTTGTTTTTTGTGTGTGTGTGTGTTTTTTTAAGTAAAGAGATACTAGAACATTTGATAGAAATGCCCAGTAAAAAGAAGGAAACTGATCATTCATGAGAACATTGGTTTAGTTACTAGAACACATTTCTGGAGGAGTCAAGAGTTAATGGATTACAGAACAAAGTGGAGGAACTGTATTAATTAAATCAGATTATGTTCTTCCATTTATCACACCAGAAGAAAAGAAAAAAATAAAACGTGTGAATACTAGCAACTTAGTAGATTTCATGATGAGAAAATGAGGGAGTTCCTCTATGATTGCTTATTATCTTAATGAAGTTTATTGCAAGTTTATCGGCTAAGAATCAGGATGGCGTTAAGAGTATATGTTGAAGGTTTAAGACTAGAGGAGAGATATAAAATATCTAATTTGTTGATTGGAAGTATAACTTTACTAGGGAAATATAGTTGGTGAAATAATTCTGCATAGTTTATAGATGAGAAATGACTTTTTTAAGATGACACAGATAATAATAAGACTTTGGACAAAAATCCCTATATCTCTGCCTCTATTTCATCATCTTTATTAAGGAGATAAATAAATAGCATGGTAGGCTAGATGAACTCACCAGTGCTAAAGGCACCTAAATAATTTTATCAAAGTAACTGACCTAATCAGAACTCACTTCCAGTGTTAGAGAAAGAGAAATCAGTATGGACTAATAAGGAATATAATCTTATAATATAGCTAATAAATGGGATCCTGTCTAAATGTAGACATGTTCCACTGTGTGCACACACATATATTCACCAGTTGCATCAGTCATGGTACTTGGAGGAAACAAATGACATACATAAATGAGGTTAATTGAAATAAATTGAATTAAGGAAAAACACAATTATTTACAAAGTTGTTGGCAGAGTTAAGGGAAACCAGTGAGATAGTGAAGCACATACTTCCAAGCAACAGTGTGGTGGAGCTGTTATCACTCCAAGAAGAAGAAAAGGGAAGAGCAATGATCAGAGTAGAGAGAGAGTAGCTTCAGAAGAGAGTTTTCTGCAGGAGTTGGGCCTTTGGTAGAGGGAAGCAGTCAACGTGTGGCTCTGACCATTCTCTTCCCTACTTGGAAGAGTTACTGCTACTGGTAGACTCAATTGAAAGACAGAGGGTCATCCGTGCTGTTTCAAAACAACATAAGATTTTCCTTTTTTTTTACGGCCTAGTAGTATTCCAGTGTGTAAATGTACCACAGCTTTTTTATCCACTCATCTACTGATGGACACTTGGGCTGTTTCCAGATCTTGGCTACTGTAAATAACACTGCAGTGGACGTAGGGGTGCATATATTCTTTTGAATTAGTGTTTTGGGTTTCTTCCACTATATTCCCCAAAGTGAGGTCAAATAAATTCAATCAAAAAGCATTTTCATTTTTAACTTTTTGAGGAAACTCCATAGTGCTTTCCATAGTGGCTGCGTCAATCTGCATTCCCACGAACAATACACAAAGATTTCCTTTTCTCCACATCTTTGCCAACACTTGTTGTTTGTTGATTTATTGATGGTAGCCATTCTGGCAGGTGTAGGTGATATCTCATTGTGGTTTTAATTTGCATCTCTTGGATGATTAGTGACATTGAGCATTTTTTTAATATGTCTATTGGCCACCTGTATATCCTCTTTGGCAAGTGTCTGTTCAGGTCCCTTGCCCATATATATATATATATATATATATATATATATATATATATATATATATATATATATATATATATATATATATATTTTAGAGAGAGAGAGGAAGGGAGAGAGATAGAAACATCGATATGACAGAGAAACATGGATCGATTGCCTTCTGCACACCCCCTACTGGGGATCGAGCCTGCAACCCAGGCATGTGGCCTGACCAGGAATGGAACCAGGACTTCTCAGTCCACAGGACGATGCTCAATCCACTGAGCCACATAGGTTGGGCCCTTGACCATTTTTTAATTGAATTGTTTGTCTTCCTGGTAAGTGAAATAAGCCAGTCAGAGAAAGACAAATACCATATGATCTCACTTATATGCAGAATCTAATGAACAAAATAAACTGAAGAACAAAATAGAAATGGAAGCATGGATACATGGAACAGACTGATCAGCAGCTGTCAGAGCAGAAGGGACATTGGGGGACTGGATGAAAGAAGGGGAAGGAATTAACCAGAAAAACATATAAGCATAACGTATACACATAGACAATAATATGATGATAGCCAGAGAGAAAGGGGGTGGGGGCTAGGTGGAGATGGAAAAATGGGGATGGAAAGAGACTTTGCTTGGGGTGATGGCTGCATGATGCATTGTGCAGATGATGTTTTGTTGAGTTGTACACTTGAAAACTGTATAGTTTGCAAACCAATGTCACCCAAATAAATTCAATTAAAAAGAAAGACGGAACTCAAGGGAAGCCATTGATGAAGCCCACAAAGATCAGCCTTCCAAGGGCACAGAAAACAGGTTGGAAAAAAGAGTAATTTGGAGAAACAAACAGGGACCCTCTAGCTCACTAAATCTCTAACTAGAATCCACACTGTACATATCTATGGACAAAGGAAATGCATGCAATCATGCATTCCTAAAGTCATGTATGTTGGAGAAAGACCAGAATATCTTGAAGGATAAAACATTCTTTGACAAAGCAATGGAAAAATATATCATCTTTTTTTTTTTCTTTTTTTGTGACTGTAACTTTTATCACTGCTCCAAGCCACTTTCCACAAAAAGAATATGAAAACTAAGAAGTTAGAGATACATATCAGTTTGTAGTGGCAAAGTGACTAAAAGCAATGATCTTTCTAATACAATACAGCTTCCACCAGAATAATCTTGTCACCCTGTATGGTTGGTTTTGCACACTTAATCTCACCTGAGGCGCTTTCATTTTCATCTCTACAAAGATATCTTTATCTCTTTTTCCCAATTTCTCCACTTTTTATTATTTTAATCTTTTTTCTGCTTTTTTCCTATGTTGCTTGGACCAAAATGAATCTCATTAGTCTTTTATTAATGATGTCCGTCTGCAAATAAATATACTCAGGTCCTACTTAACTGACAAGATTTTTCCCCCCTCCCCTAATTTCCTAATCTCTTGCCTCTTAAAGTTTATGTCTGGAACATTTCACTAACATCTTTGAACTTTGATAAATTTGCAACTCAAATTATTTTTCTCTTATTTCTCCAGCTCCTTTCAATCTGAATCTGTGCAGTTAGTTCTTCTGAAGCTGTTTCCTTTGAAATAACCAGGGATTTAGGAAAGTGATCTCCAAATTTGTTTCCTTTAGTATTCATTTCCTGCAACCTGTCTACAGAATTTAGTTTGTTACCAAGAGAGTCTTTATTGAAATATTTTTTTTTCCTTTTCTTCCAGTAATGCCATACAGTTCTGATTCCACTAATACTCTTATTTCAATTTACCTGTCCTCTCTGATGTGTTCTACCTGTTTCTCTCTAAAATGTGTAAGAGTCATCCACATTTGTACTTCATTCTCTGGTTTTTGTTTTTGTTTTGTTTTTTTCCTGTACTGATTTTAGAGAGAGAGGGAGGAAGAGATAGAAACATCGACGAGAGAGAACATGGATCAGCTGCCTCCTGCATGCCCCCCACTGGGGATTTGGCCCACAACCTGGGCATGTGCCCTGACCAGGAATCGAACCGGCGACCTCTTGGTGCATGGGTCGATGCTCAACCACTGAGCCACACCAGGCTTCATTCTCTATTTCAACTGCATATTTTTCTTAGCTATTTTTTTTTAGCACTCCCTACATTCAGCTGTCATCTCTATAATAGAAATATCTCCAGTCACTCTTTTCTCCCAATCACCATTCTTCTATTTTAAGGACTAATGGGAAAATTCTATACCTGTTTGCTAAAATATGTTCTCATGATCATATATTACACAAAATATATACTGGGAAATTTTTCTGCAGCCTAGCGTTCTCTCTCCTCTTAGATATCCATGATGTAAATGAGAGTGCCAAAAGTGCAGAGACGTCCTGTGAAATAAATCTCTTTAATCAGGTCAGAATTTCCAACAATAGTTTCACCACAGTGTTCCTCTTCCTTTTCTTTCTCATAAAAGCTTGCTAATTACCACAAGAAATTTGAAAACGCCCTGAAGGATGGTATTTCAAATGAAGTCCCAAATTCAACAAGTTCTGAACAGAATTAACCTGGGCATGCCTTCTAGTGGCTCTGTGAAGCTTCCAGTAACTTTGTTGCAAAATATTTGAGTTATATTTTCTGCTGTTCCCAATACATCTAATCACTCGGCAAAATTGGCTACTTCTATTAAAAAAATACTTCATACATGCCCCTCTTTCTTCCCACTTCCATGGATGTTATCCTATATTTCAGACTCCTTTTTTATCTCTGAAACAAAATTTGAAAACATTTCTAATTAGTTTTCTCATTTTCCTAAATATAAACTATGATGTTATAATTTCCTCATTTAAATACTTCACTGATAAAATTACTCCAGTAAAGGCATAGAGATCTCTCTTTCTGATATTTATAAAAATCTTCCAATATATGGCTTTCATCACTTGAGTGAGAAGGAATTTATTTTTCACAGGAGTGTTATACCAGATTGCTATTTAGGACACATTAAACCATAAAATATTTTGTTATGTTCATGAATTAATTTGTTTATTCAATAAACTTTAAGGGTGTTCAGTATATACCTGGCTTTATGACATTTAATGGGAATGCACAAAGATAAATAAATCTGTATTATGTCTTTGTACTTGTGTACTTGTGTGTCTGTGTGTGTGTTGTGTGCCTGTTCTTACCATGTTATACTGGTTCACAGATTACTCTTGGGGAAAATTTACTCAATGGAAGCTACCAAAGAATTGTAAAATAAAGTAAAAATCCCATATAATGGGAGTTCTTATATTAAATAAAGCATGACATATGTGTGTGACTATGATTATAAGCTACATATAAGCCTTGAATTAAGATGTTTGTGTAAGACATGTATGTTGCATTTACTGCTCCTGGTCTCATGAATCCCCTCCCCACACATACTAATACATGCAAAAATGTATTGCCTAGGTAGTTCCTATTCATTGTCCAACTTTTTAACTCCTCAAAGTCTGTGTTTGATGAGGTGTTATGACACAGTGGTTTAGACTTCGTGATCTAAGATCACACAGCATGGATTCAAGCTCTGACTCTCCCAATTATTAATCTTACTTTAAGTAAAATATGGTTTTAAAAATATTTCCATCTCAGAAATGGTGGCAAATATTTTTTTACATTAAGAATTGTTATAATAATTAGATGAACGTGCCTGGTATATAGTAAGTGCTCAATAAATGTCACCAGTTGTTAGTATTTGTCATTATTTCTCAGGCTTTTGTCTCTCAAAGAGATATTGACTTTGTTTTGTTAACTTGTGTGTTTAGTCTGCAGTTCACAGTCCACAAATTTCTTTAAGACAGTGTATTAGTTTTTTATTGCTGCTGTAACAAATTACTGCAGACTCCTGGGCTTAAAAACAACATAAATTCGGCCGGTGTGGTTCACTGGTTGAGTGTCGATTCATGTACCAAGAGGTCGCCGGTTGGATTCCCGGTCAGGGCACATGCCCAGGTTGTGGGCCCGTTCCCCAGTGGGGGGCATGCAGGAGGCAGCCCATTGATGTTCTCTCTCATCAATGTTTCTATCTCTCTCTCTCTCCCTTCCTTGCTCTCTAAAATCAATCAATAAATTATATATATATAAAAAAACAACAACATAAATTCATATTATTTTTAATAAGTTTTTAAAATTCATTTTAGAGAGAGAAAGAGAGAGAGAGAAATAACAGTTAGCTGCCTCCTGCACACCCCCTACTGGGGATTGAGTCTGCAGCCCAAGGAATGTGCCCAGACTGGAATCGAACTGGCCACTTTTTGGTGCATGTCATGACACTCAACCAACTGAGTCACACTTGCCAGGGCGAATTATTTGTTAAATAATATAAATTATCATTAAATTTCTGTCATATTTCTGAAAGTCAGAAGTTTGAAATGGGTCTTAGCACACTAAAATCACCAGGTCAGTAAGGCCACATTCCTCCTGGAGGCTCTAGGGAAGAACCTGCCTTTTCCACCTTCCAGAGGCCACTTGTGTTCCTTACCTCATGGCTCTCTGCTGTGTCTTCAGAGCCACCAGTGTAATGGTTTCAGATTTCTCTTTCTGACTCAGCCTTTTTTCATTCTTAAGGATTCTTGTGATTACATTGGAACAAACCGGATAATCCAGGATAATCCTATCTCATGATCTTTAATTTAATCACATCTGCAAAGTCCCTTTTACTGTGCAAAGGATTCACAGGTTTCAGGGATTAGCAAGTAGACATCTTTGGTGGCCATTATTCTGTCTACCATGGGCAGGTTCTGTAGCTTTTGTTTTAGCTTAATTGAGTTTCTACAGTATTTAGAGTGTATCTTCTGCATCTGAGGGGTACCACAGATGCCTGTTGAGTAGATAGATCAATAAATGGAAGTATGAATGAATTAATAATAGGAAATTTTAAAAATACGTCAATTTCTTATTCTAATGCTGATACTACTTAATTATTCAAACCAGAACTTCTTGCACTCCATTAGAGTAGCAACTAGTGCATGGAAGATTTATCTGTCTATCCTAAAAAGGCTTGCGGCTATGTTTTGTAGATCAGCTTGGGGTGCAGCTCCAACTAGAGGTGTGCTCTCAGGACATCCTACATCATCTTTTTAACCTGACTCTCATCCATTTATGTACTGTAGTTGCAATGGTAAGATTGTTGTGGATGAGTGACATATGTCAGGTATGTGTCTTTGGGTACGATGAGTGCTGGAGTTCACACCATGAGTTTTAGTCATGCTTAGAAAATTCTAAGTTGTTATTTTAACTTGAACACTATTTTACTTTCAGAATGCCAAAAGTTTTTCTGTATTAACTAAAAAAAGACACTTATCTTTACATTCATGAAGGCTTAATAGAATATGTTTGATAAACTTATCAGCATAGATGGCAGTTATTTATATAGATTGTACTGTTCTTTTTATATCAAAATCCTGCTTTGAGCTATAGTGAAAGAGCTTTGCATTTGACTATTTTTATTTATAAATTGCACAGAGCTGTTATTCAATATTCAATTTTAAAGGTTTTACAAATCTCAGTGGAATTTAGTTCATCCATTTAAACTTTAATCATGGCAAAGCAGTACATAGATAATGATTTATTGCTTCAAAATGGAGCCATGAAATGATATAAAAATGTCCCTATCTTGATTGAAAGATGAGTATTTACAAGGTTATTATATTTAATTCACTTTATGTCAGCAGCACCAATAGAGTCTTCAGTGTTATGATTCTGTATTTATTTGCATTACAAGCTGTCATATTGAAGGTTGTTGTCTCAATGAGTTCACCCTGCTGCAGGCAGAAAATTCTGTATATGACATTTATGTCATCTGTGTTTCCTTTACAGATAGTTTGAAGTTTAAAAAGTTTATAATCAGCTCCATTTATTTGTTTAAAAGGACACGCCCTGTATTATAGTATTGATTTTGATATTTTCTGAGAGATTTGAACTAAATAAGAAATACCTTCAACGGCAATTTTACCAACATGCAAACCTGTCTGCTGGGCGCCTCACTTGGAATGTAGACACTTTGGAAAATAGTATTTATAATAATAAAGAAGAAATACTGATAGATATAGGTAGGTACCCTGGTAGATATGTTTTTGTTTTTATTTGTTTGTGTGTTTGCTTTAAGTTAATGCTCACTGAGAAGAGTAATGTAGTAATAGAAGTGCCAAGAATATTGTTAAGCAGACCCTGGGGCTAATCTTAAATTTCTAAGACAAAAAAGTCTGTTGAAAAATTGTGGGAAGTACCCTAAGGTGAGGCATTCTGGGGACTGGAACTAGTACAGAATAGGAAGAAAGAACCTGTAAATCTAACAAAAGAGCTATTCAATTCAGATGGAACTTGATAGAGTGAATGAACCCCACGGTTTTCTCCACACAGGCTCAGTTTATACCTGTTGCCTCATGTAATTATTAATAGCCCCTCCTGATACTCTCAAAAGTATCCCAGTTAGAGTGATAAATGATATGATCACATAAAACTTATAGACCTAATAATATAGATCCCAAAGGACCTTTCACTACTGAGAAGAAATTGCTCCCTAAACTAAAAAGATGGCCAGAATTTGAGCAACTTTTGCTATCCTATTAGAATAAAATGCCATGAGGTTTGAAGTCCAATCTTTGAGAACTGATCTATTTGATGTGTGTATTGCTGGTCCAGTCTGTGACAGTTTCATTAAATTGGTGTAATTTTCTTTGGCGGAAAAATGATTGTATCTGATTTCAGAGCCAAATCTCTTGAGAGCCCTAAGCTAACAATTGCAATATGAGAAGCGTATCAACTATTTAAATTTTATGTTAAGGATTTGTTGTGCTTAATGGAATTTTTTTTTCAAGATTTTTAAATTCTGGAGGAGAGTGGAGCATGAGAGATTTGCTTATAAATTATTATTCCAAGGGAATATTACAAATCCCAATATTAAAACGATGATATACCTATGTTTGCTCATCACTAATGTTTCTGTCTTGATGTGCTTCTTATCATTTAGTAATGTATAGAGCTTCTAATTAAATGACCTAGATGAATTTATTAATATTAATAGAAATAAAATTAAAACAGAAGAATCCAATGTTTTTGTTCAGTATCTGCATTATATTATAATATAATGGACTTTGAGAAAAAGAGGGGTAGAAGACATGATTTTTGCCCTAACAGAAATCATTGTGGCATCAAAAATAACAATCATCTTAATAATTAGTAATTAAAAAACAGTCATCATAATAATTAATAATAACACCAGTCAAAGTCCTGGCAGGAAACAGAGGCAGAATTCAAGTTGGGTATTTTGAGGAAGGTTTAATAAAGGAGCTCTTTTCAAAAGGTGTATAGGAAAATGCTTCTTGTGTAGAAAAGCCACAAGGGCTAATGCAACATCTGAGGTCAGTGACAGAAGAGCTGTTATGACCTCCCCCCCAACCAGGGAGAGATCCAAGGTAATAAGTAGCTAGACATCACTTTTCCTTCTTCTTCCAGTCTACTGCTGGTGCTCCCCATTGGCCAGGTCTAAAGGACATGAGAAAGTAAGAAAGACCACTGACATAGTCCCTATGGACTTCAGCCTCCCAAGGCAGAGATCACGGAGGCAGGAAATACAGAGTAGCTCCCTAGGAGAAAATGTAAAACAACCAGCATGACTGTCATCATCCTCATCATGCCTAAGTTCTATGAACGTACCTTCTATAATCAGCCAAGGACTGATTATATATTATCTAACTTAATCTGTACAACAATGACAAGAAATGATGTCTTTTCCCCTCACTTTATATATAAAACTCAAACAATTTAAGTCAATCTCTAAGGGTTATAAATCAACTGAGTGGAAAAATTTTCATCTGTTTAAAAACCCTAATCATGTTCTTCATCACAGTGTTCTTCTTCCTTAAGAGAAATTTCTTTGAAATACTGGACATGGATTGCTAGTACACAGAACAATGAGGGAAGCATATAAGGTAGTATACAGTCCAGAGTATGATCATTGTGATATATAGAACATAAGAGCTAGTTTGGCTAACAGAAAATGACACATAGTGAGTTTGTATTGAGCTTGAGCTTGTATAAAGTTTCTCAGATATTGTCTGTCCTACTGAAATGGACTTAGAAAATCAAGGAATATAAATCTAATTCAAAACAAAACAAAAAACCACCTTGTGAGACTAATACAGAATCAGTTATTCCAAAATCACAACTAATCAGAATAGAAGGTAGAAGACATGGAGGAGACCTGTATGGCTGGGGGCTGTGTGACGGGAAGCAGTAGGAAATGATGGGAAAATCAAGTGTTAAGAAACAATGCACACTAAATACTCTTCCTCTAAAGCTGTAGTTCTTGGGATTAAATATGGGAAACTGAAAACTCCTAATATTTCCCTCTGCTTAAGAATGTGATGGGAAATGGCTTCTCATCTCCATGACCCAAAATTCCTAACTGGTTTTCTTTTTCATTGCTATGTTTAGAGAATTTCATTACGATTTGTTGAAAGGGGCAGTCTAATGTATGAGAAGTACAAGAATATTTCCAAATCAATCACTGATACACACAGGGTCCAGATCCCCTTTTCTTTAATACCACTAGTTACATGTAATCCCTGGATGACTGGTATCCTTCACCTTTCTTTCCACAGAACTGCATCCTCTAATTCTGTGAAGTTCACTTTTTTATATTGAACTTTATGCCTAAAAATGATTTTATGTTTTTCAACAGATGTATATTTATATATCATTAAATAACTGACATTTATTAGCCCCATATGCAAGATACACTTCAATGGACTTCTATGTATTAACTTCTATATGCGTTAGCAGTCCCAAGTATCTTCAGTGTGTAGATGAGGAACAGCTCAGACACAGACATGGTAAATTGTGGAAAAATATATTCTCTCCAGCTTCAGAAATATTCTCTTTAACATAGTACATAAAACAAAGATAAACTTTCAATCAGGGCGTCATGTTGCTATAGAGTATTAATGAGGCCCTATCTCCTACTTCTTTGTGCCAGGCATACGTGGGCAGCTTTAGATAGGCTGGCTCAAAATTCAGTTCTACAGTCCGGTTAAAGGAGGGAACCATGAAGTAGTTAGATCACTTTGGACTCATAAGGATTATCCACAGCTCTTAGGCATTCTTCTCCTTCCTTTGAGACCCAATTGGCACTGGATTTTTTAATTGCATAACCTTGACCAGAGTTTAATTTTATATGACTCATCTTGTGGGTTTTCCCATAAAAAATGTTTGATTATAAAAGAAATATTAGTGATAGCCTATATATTAAAATAAAATGCTGTTTTGATAACTTGAAGCAGAGAAAAAACTTAAATAAATGATTGCAAATGAATAAAGCAACATTAATATTCTGGGTCTGGAGTACTTTGAATCTTGGAGTCACATTTGCTAAAAAATTGAGAAGAAACTGGATTGATTTGAGAAGAGTGCTTCAGTCTAATGGTCAGGATAGAAACAGTACAAAAATAAAAACAAAATGAAACAAGTAATACTGACTGAATTGAAGGAAGAGAGATATTTTTAAGAAAAACGTTGAGATCTTGGAGGACAGATTAGAAATATCTAAGAGGAAAATGAGATCTTGAAGGTCAGGCTAAACTGATAAGTACTGGTATATAACTGCTCTTCAAAAGGCCATTACAAGAAAGAAGTATTTTAAATGCAATTGAGAAAAAGTGACTGATATCCTAAAAAATTTAATAGGGAAAAACTAAACATTCTAGAGTAGACAAAAATTACTCCCGAAAAGGAAACAGTGTTCAGGAAACCATTGAGAGATACCTCTGAAAGCTATGGTTTGGGCATTGATAATAAGAACAATTGGAGAATTTCCCATTAAAAATGATTACACACATACTTAGAGGTTAAAAACTCTAGACATAGCCCAGCCCAGCCAGTGTGGCTCAGTGGTTGAGCGTCAACGCACGCACTAAGAGGTCACTGGTTCGATTCCAGGTCAGGGCACATGCCCAGGTTGTGGGCCAAATCCCCAGTGGGGGGCATGCAAAAGGCAGCCATCGATGTTTCTAGTTCTCTCTCCCTCTCCCTTCCTCTATCTCTAAAACCAATAAAGAAAAAAAAAACAAAACAAACTCTAGACATTTGAGAGAGGAAGACCTGAATATTAGAATAGAGCCATTGTAGGTGGATTTATGGCATGTTTATCTGTACCCTAGGGGAACACCCCCAAGCTAAGAAAAGATGCAGCAAAGGCATTAATGACAGATAAAGACTATTTCTGGATTAGATGTGCAGTTGAATAGAAAAAACCTTCTAGCTAGAATTATACAATTAAGGAAAGTAGAAGTAAACTACATTTATTAGAAGTGTTTGGCATTAAATGGTGGTAACGTCTGAAGCTCTGGAGGAATTGTGCCCCTATCAGTTAGAGAAACACTTCAGGAACAACGGCTGGAAGAACCCCAGCTGTTCTCAGAGGTTGAAATACCCTCTGAGACAGGTAACTCAGAGGAAGTTAGGGCCTGCACTCTGTCTTTTTTATTCCTCCAATATTATTCCCCCAATGCCAATATCACTCACTCTCCCAAGTCACCTGGCTCAAAAAACGCTTCAATGGTACCTTTTAATGAGGCTTATTACAGCCATTCTATTTAATACTATCATCTGTAGCCCTTAGCTCCAACTCACTATTCTCTTTTCCCTGTATATATATATTTTTCCAATAGCACTTTAAAAATATATTATATAACTTTAGTTATTTAATGTATTATATTATGAAGTGTTTATCTGATGTCATATTCTCTATAAATTCATGAGGGCATGGATATGTGATATGTTTTATTCACTAATGTGTCCTAAGAATTTAGAAAATTACCTGTCACACAGGAACTACTCAATAAATATTTGTTTAATGAATAAATATAGTTCTTAGGACACTTGGCAAAAAACTAATGCAACTTCTAGGACTCAGCAAGAACCACACAATTTCAGAGATGTAATTTCCAGCTTCTACCAGGCATCAAGAATCCCTTCAAAAAAGAATTAACAGATTAAGAGAATGGGGAAAATGATTTTAGGATTTAAATTAAGACTTTAGAACTTCAATCAGTAATTCACAAGTAGAAGAGGATTTCATTTTGAACGTTATTTCTTTGAATTTTTAACATCATTTACAAGGAGGTTTAATCTTTGAATTTGAATTTTTCCCTAAAAAGTAACAGAAACTTTCTGTTAGAAGACATTTTTATATTTGGTACGTATTTACTGTTGAAGTGTATTTATACATCTTATTACTGAAGTACCTTGATGTTATTTGTGACCAGACCATTGAATTTGTTCTAATTGTTATAGAATATCAAATAATGTGGCTACACTTAATTTGGTGTGAAAATAGAACAAGAAGTGAATATTTAGCTGACAGTATAGAGTGATCTTGAAATTAGTTTAATGAATGTATTGTTTTGATTCATTTCAGAATCTTTGGGAGACAAATCTAAAGTGAATACTGAGGTCTCAAGAAAATACACAAAGGAACATTTACAGATGTTAGAGGAAACAGACCCATGAAATGTGCAGTACTACTCAGATAAACTGCTAATCACTTGAGCCAGGGAAACACCACAAAGTCCTTTGACTATGGCTTCATTGTTAAGTCCAATATGTCAAGGGGAAAAACTAGGACAGGACAGAGGAAACTTTCTCCTCATGACTGATATTTTCTTCCTTTAAATAGAGGCCTGGCCTCTTTCCACTTTTACTCACTCCTCCCCAGGGATGTATACTAAATTGCCCCATTGATAAATTTGAGAAAAATAATGACATACTGAGCTCAGCTTCTACTTTCTCTCTTGGAAGCTAACCAGCCCATAATACTTCTCTGCTCCTGTTCACAGAAGGACTTTTCAGGTCCAACTTGACAATGACTGTTTGGGTAAATTTGCTTCATTTGGGGATCTACTTGGGAGTCCTATTTTGTGCTAAACAAATCTACACCACATACTTTAGTCTTCATGAATAAGAAAGATGATATATTAGCTTCTTCCTTTACTCTTTGTTGTTCAGACTAAGGTGGACAAGAGTCTGCTATTTATTGCCCCACTTTTAATGAACCCAACAAATACGATCTTGCTGATATCTGCTTGGATGTGATTTCCTCATTCTAAGACATATGGTGGGGAAGTGGTGTTTCTATTTTATTGCTTTATCCTATATTATGTCCTCCTAGAGCAACAGTTCTCAACCTGTGGGTCGTGACCCCTTTGGGGGTCGAACGACCCTTTCACAGGGGTCGCCTAAGACCATCAGAAAACACATATTTCCGATGGTCTTAGGAACTGAGACACCACCGCTCCTCTGTCCTCTCCAGGCGGGTCCGCCCACATGCAGATACGCCCACACACAACATGAGGAACTGTATTAAAGGGTCGCGGCATTAGGAAGGTTGAGAACCACTGTCCTAGAGCATCTTGGATCGTATTTCTTTTACCCTCTAGTACAACTTTTAACTCCAACCACTCCAAGCATGGCAGGTTCAGTGGGCTGCCACCTCTCTCTACTAGGGCCAGAAAGTTCAAGACACATTGCTTCACTCCAACCAGGATTATTTCATTGACACTGAAAGTCTAAGTACAAGTTCTTCACTTAATGGTTGCCTAACTATAGAATGAGATCCCAACTCAACAAAGAATGGTGAACATTTTCACTTTCTAAAGTAATTTAAATGTACTATGTTGTTAATTTTTTCCTCCTGAAACTCCTCACAATCCTTTAGAGAAAGACTGCATTTCTATACATTAAAAAGATATAAATCCCTGAAACTATTTTCATGTCCTCATGCAATGACCTATTTCTGTATCTATTATTCTGCAGTATAATCCATTCTTTGGCCTTCAGGTAATATAATTCATGAAAGCATTTGTACTTTTCTACTAGAGGCCATTTGAAAATATTTGAGAACATGTTGGTTGTCAAAATGACTAGAGAACAGTACCGCTATTTTTAGTGGACTAGAGGATGCTAATTATACCATCATAAGAAAGAGAATCTCATCCAAGTGTCAAAAGTCTCATTAATTGAAATGGAGAAGTTTGTTTTAAGTTTGGGCTATTCTGAACAGTGCTGTGAGGATCACTGTTGCACATGTCTTTCCTGCCTACATGTACACTAGTGAAATGGCTGGGATATACAGGCTATGTTTTTGTAAGCTTTCATAGATATTGTCAATCAATTTTCCTAAGTGGTTGTATAATGTTTATATTTTCATGAGTAGTGTTTGAGTATTCTGGTAGCTCCACAGGTCTGTTTCCACTTGGTACTTCATTTGTTTTAGGTTTAGCTGTATTGTTGGGTGTATAGTGTTATTCTGTCTTGAATTAGGTTTATCTGATGAGTACTATGGTTGAGAAAATTTTCACATGTTCTTGGAGTCTTGCCTCAAACTGTTTTGATATTCCTGTTCAAAATTCTCCTACTTTATAGCCTGCCTTTTACTCTTTAAATTGTATTGTTTGATGAACCAAATTTTAATAATTTAGTTACTTATTTTATTTTACTTTTTTAAGTGAAAGTATTTTATTATTTCAGATTTCTAAAATAAATTCAAATATATTTTTTTAAATTACCCTTGTGACTTTCCCTTAGACTCATGGGTTATTTAGAAGTGAGTCATTTAATTTCAGTATCTTTAGGAAATTTTCATATATCTTTCTTTTTTAATTTCTAGTTTATTCTCTTGGGATGAGAGAAAATACTTTGTTTTAACGCTGTAAAATTTTTAAAATTTATTTTTCTCCAGCTTTACTGAGGTATAATTAACAAATAAAATTGTATTAAGTTAAAGTATAGAACATGACGATTTGATGTACATATATATTTGAAATGATTACCACAGTAAAATTAACACATCCCTGACCTCACATAGTTTACCTTTGTGTCCGTGTGGTGACAATGCTTACAGTCTACTCTTTTAGCATATGATAGTATATAACACAATATTATTGACTGCAGTTACCATGCTGTACATTATCCAGAACTTATTCATCTTGTAATGGACATTTCTACACTTCAACCAGCTCTTCCCTATTTTTCCCACACCTAGCTTCTGTTAACCACTTTTCTACTCTCTATTTATGAGCTCTTTTTTCAGATTCCACATATAAATGAAATCTTTTTACTTTTCTGTCTGGTTTAACATAATGTCCTCCAGATTTATGAATAGATTGATTTTCTTCTTTCTTATGATTGAATATCCCATTGCATATATATATATATATATGTGTGTGTGTGTATATATATATATATATATATATATATATATATATATATATATATATTATCACATATTCTTTATCCATTTATCTTATGGGGAACACTTAGGTTGTTGCCATATCTTGGCTGTTGGGACTAATGCTTCAATGAACGTGGGAGTGCAGATATCTCTTGAAAATACTGATTTTGTTTCATTCGGATATATTTGAAGAAGTGGGAGTGCAGGAACATATGGTAGTTCTATTTTTAATTTTTGGAAGAACCTCCGTAGTTTTCCACAATGGCTGTACCAATTTCCATCTTCAAGAAGAGTTTACAGGGGTCTCTTACTCCACATTGTCCACAACACTTATCTTTTTGATAAATGCTATGATAACAGGTTTATAGTGGTATCTCATTATTGTTTTTATATGCATTTCTGTGATGATTGAAAAGCAAATTTTGTTTCTTTTTTTTTAAAATATGTTTTTATTGATTTGAGAGAGAGAGGAAGGGAGAGGGAAAGAGAGAGAGAGAAACATCGATGTGAGAGAGAAACATCAGTTGGTTGCCTCCCTCTACTGGGGATCAGGCCAGCAACCCAGGCATGTGCCATGACTGAGAATTGAACCAATGACCCTTTCGTGCACAGGATGACACTCAACCAACTGAGCTACACCAACCAGGGTGATAACAACCATTCATGTATGTTTTAACCATTTTAATGTCTTCTTTGGAAAAACTGTCTGTTCAATACAATGCTAATATTTTAATCAGATTGTGGGTTTTGTTTTTTTATTGAGTTGTATGTATTCCTTATATATTTCAGATTTTAACCCCTTATCAGATATGTGGTTTGCAAATATTTTCTCCCATTCTGTAGGTTGTCTGTTCATTTTGCTGTTCGTTTCCTTTATTATGCAGAAGCTTTTTAGTTAGTCATATCTGCTGACCCACTCTGTAATTCTGATCTACAGAATTGTAAGGTAATGGATATGTGCTCTGCAAAATTTGTTATGGCAGCAATAGGAAGCTAATATGACTATAGTATTTAGTATACAGGCCTTGAATATCTTTTATTAGTGTATTATTTAGCTTTGGTATATTTTTATTGTTGTTAATCCTCCCCTGAGGATATTTTTTCCATTGATTTGTAGAGATTGTGGAAAGGAGGGAGGGAAGAGGAGAGAGAGAGAGAGAGAGAGAGAGAGAGAGAGAGAGAGAGAGAGAGAGAGAGAAACATTGATGTGAGAGACACATCGATTGGTTGCCTCCTGCACACAGCCAAGATTGAATCTGCAACCCAGGTACATACCCTTGACCAGGAATCAAACCTGTGACCCTTCAGTGCACTGGCTGACACTCTAACTACTGAGCCACACCAGTCAGGGCATGCTTTGATATTTTTGATGCAGTTGTAATGATATTGTTAATTTTATTTCCCTAGTACTCTTTCCTATAAAACAGAAATGCAATTATTTTAATGTATTTATGTTGTTTCTAATTACTTTATTAAAGGTATTTATTAAATTTTGACATGTTATCTGCAGTTTCTCTTGGAGTTTCTATTTATAATATATTATTTACTAATAGCAGCATTTTGGTTATTATTTTTCTATAGTTACAGATTCTTTGTCTTAGAGCATAATTTAGGATCAAACTGGGATGGAATACTAGTAGGAGAGAATGCAAATATAACATATTAGACATTTGAGAAATATAGGATAAACAGTTATTATAGATATTTTGGAATTGATTATTTTCTGGGTATAATTATTGCATTAGAAAAATATTTTAAAAACCTGACAGTGATTACCCACTAATTACTTAATATCTATAACTATATCTACATCTCTGTATCTACATCTAAATCTATCATCTATCTATGTGTGATATATGATACGCAATGTCAAGTGGTGACAAGTGCTATGAAAAACCTTACAACAGCATAAGGAGATAAAAAGTGAAGGAAGGGGCATATTCTTTGAAACAGAATAATTAAGGAAGTGATCTACTAGATGACTAGTGAAGGGATATCACATTTACATAGAGCCTGTACACTAGGAAGGAGAAAGCCATGTCCCTATGTGAGGGAAAAGCTTTTTATGTAAGAAAATCACCAATTGTAAAATCTCTGAAGAAAGGCAATGTTTTACAAGATTACTAGGAGGTAACTAGAGCCCAGATCATGTAGGGACTTGTAGGAAAGACATTGGTGTCATGGGATCAGAACTGTATCCTGATCAAATTTGAAAGATTATTTTGGGCTCTGTACAGAGAACAGTCAGGTGAGCAGTGGAAGCAGAGAGAACACGTATGAAATGCTAAAGGTGCAGAGTAAAAAACTTTTAGCATGGCTACTGTCAAATCCTTTTGTTGTATTTTTGAGAAATTGATGAAAAATTAGGAACTTCCCGATAATATAGTTAGGTATGTTTAATCACTTCTCTATGAGAATACCAGGAGAATGTTGATTAATGACTCAACGTCAACTTGAAATGAACTGAGACATAGGACTTGGTTCTTAATATTATCTTGTTGAATATCTTTATCTGTGATTTAGTTGGGTACATGGAAAATGTGCTAATGAAATGTATAGGTTACCTGAAGCTGGCAGTAAGCCATTGAAACAGTGGGCAGGTTATAAGATCACCACAACAGACTGGAAAATATAGTCACATTTTTCCAAATAAATTGTACTTTGCTTCAGAGAAGAAAATCTAGGACACCAGACAAAAATTCCAGACAAAGTCAAGATCGCCAACCCTGTAAGCTCCCATGTCCTGTAAAAAGTTTAAGCAACAAAATAGAGTTCAGACTATAGCTGCAATAACAGATAAAAACAAGAAAGAGTGCCATCAATGTGTCAAAAGTCTTCAGAAGTTTCTGTCAGTAAAAAAAGAAGATTCAGTTTCAGATTCTAAACACAACCAGGGAAACCAGAGTTCAAATCAATAGCAAAAATATATGGTTGATGCAGTAGGAATATTTCAAGGGAAATATAAGCCAGAGTTAATAGAAATAGTATTGAACCCTCTAGCATTCACTAAGGTTATTAAGTGGAAAGCTTTATTATAGGTGGGTTTGGCCAGTCAATGTTAGCACTGTAGAAAGTGGGAAATGCTTTAGGGAAATAATAACTTCCACATAATCCAACCCCTTTCATACACTCAACAGAACTAAACACATAAAAAAAATACTAATGAATAAGAATTACCCATTGCAAAAGATGAGAAAACAATTAGAAAGAAAACTAATGCCAAGAATAAAAGTCACCAAACTAAAAATATGTGTGTGTGTGTGTGTGTGTGTGCACGCGCGCACATGTATGTGTGTATTTAACATGCACTGAATCAAATTTAATAGAACAAAATTAAGAAGTCTTTGGAAAAAATACAATTTACATCTTGAACATGATTCCAAAGAATATTAAACCCACAGGAAAAATCATTTAGAATTCTTGAAATGAAGACATTTTACTATATTAAGTTAACCAGAAATGCAAATTAGTGAAATGGAACATAGAAAAAAAAACATTTAAAAAACAGCAGAAAAATACAAAAAGGGAAGGTTTGAGAAAAAAATTTAAACACATGGAACATAGATCTAGATAGTCTAAAACTTTACTTAATAGAAAAAGAGAAACGTAAATGAGAGGATGAAAATGCAAACAATTAAAATAAAATTGAAGAGACTGTATAACTGATAAATGAGAAAAACAAACTGTTCTATATACTCAGTCAGGAAAAGATAGGTTATGCTACAGTACGAAACAATTTCCAAATCTCACTGCTATAAAAGAACAATGGTCTGTTTCTTGTTCATACTATATATCCAACTTGGCTTGGCATAGGGTTCTGGTCAATTTCATTCTTACCCAGGGACCCAGGGGGATGGATTATTTATCATCTAAACTATTGCTTATTGGGAGAAATAAAGGTGACAAATTGCACATGGCCTCTTAGGGGATATTTTTCATGCTCCGATGCAGCACACATTACTTCTGCTCATATTCCATGGCCTGAGAAATTCATAAGGCCAAATCCTCACTGCAAAATAGAAAACAAAACAACCACAAAAATTATATGCAAAAGGAGTGAGGGAAGATAATTATTACAGAGACAAAGTAGAATCAACTAAATATAATTGGTATTCAAGAAGTGGACAACAGTGCAAATGGAAATGAAATAGTAGATATAAATATGTAAGAGAATAAAATATTCTTAAAATAGACTTGAATCTATAGATTGAAAGGTCACAATTCATTACAAGAAAATAGTAGGTAAATAATTAGCACTAACAAATAACCTATGTAGCTGACAGGCATCTAGTCATGCTAAATATCTCAATCTTCAGAACTGAGAATCAACAGATACAGTCAATAATATAAATATGTTTTACATTATTTTGATATTTTCATATATTTTAATATTTGTTACATATGATTTTATCATAAATTAACACTTTTATATAAATATAGTGATTTTTTTAGATAGCAAAACGTCTTCCCATAAAACACGTAAAACATGAGAGTGTATATAAGATTGTATCCATTAACTATATCTCTGTAAGAATACATCTCAACAATTGAGAAAACACCCATTTAATAGTGCTTTAATTAAACAGAAAGTTTTATTCTTCACTTAAATGTCAGAAGTTTGTCATTCAAGTTTGGGTCATTGTTTCTTATCAGTAACCAGTTGCCTTCTTTTTTTCTTTATTGATATTAGAGAGAGAGGGGAAGGTTGAGGGAGAGAGAGATAGAAACATCGATGAGAGAGAACATTAATTGACCACCTCCTGCATGCCCCCCACTGGGGATCAGGCCCACAGCCTGGGCATGTGCCCTGACCAGGAATTGAACTGGTGACCTCTTAGTGCATGGGTCAATGCTCAACCACTGAGCCACACCTGCCGGGCCCAGTTGCCTTCTTGATTTCCAGTGATATCTTCCTAGAATATGGCCCTCATTGTTGTTATAGTTAAAATATTTACATAACCTCTGTATATGTATAACCAAATCCCAAGCACATTCAAAATAAACCAATGGAAGGAGAAAGTTAAGGGAAGGCAGAAAAGAAAATAAGTTCTGTCTTTAAAGACACTTCTGAAATTAGTACAGATAGCTTCCTTCCATGTTCATCTGACTAGCACTTGGCCAGTTATCTACACTGAGCTAAATGGAGAAAAGAATGTAGTTGTTCTCCTGAACCATCAGAAAGAGACAATGAAAAATATTTGACACAAATAAAGTTTTTGGCCTGGAGAAAAAAGACATGGTTAACATGAAACTTGTGCTGATAAGCTCAGTGTCTGATACATAGAAGGACGACCAATAATTTTTGTGACTCTAGAGAGCTAAACTGGGATCTTTGCTTATATTTTGGGGAGAGATGGCAAAATAAATTCTAGAAAACAAACAGTTACTAATTTGTCTGAAAATGGAATGGATATTTTCTGTGTTCTGTGAAAACTAATTGCTACAATCCATTTCAGATTTCAGATACCTACAATAATAAAATGGGAAGTATTTTGTTAGTGAGATTTTAAGTAGCAAAATTAAAGATTAAACATGGAGCAGTTATGAAACCTCTCTCTTTCTTTTATTATTTCTTGCTTATATAACAGATACATACAGCATTTTAATTCTTATGCTGGTGAATCTCTTCTAATTTAATTAAAAAATGTGCCCAAGTAAATGTGTTTTTATATAGTGAACATAAAAATATCACAGGAAGATAAAAAAGGAATAACTAAAATTAAAGAAACACAAAGTAAATTGCCTTAATTAAGTTTAAATCTCTTAAGAGAATGGATCTTAAATCCTGAAATACTGCAGGGCACAGTTTGTAATAATTTGTTTGTTTTTCATTTATTTTCTTAGGGTTCTTTTACTGGTCCACACCACACCATGCAAGAATATTCCAAATTCACTTGTTAACTCACTAACTTTATCTATTCAAGCTTCTATTTTATTCTAATTAAGATTGCTCACATAACATCCTTTAAAGGAGGTTTTTCTCCTTTAATTTCATGTTACGTTGGACTGCAAAAAGGATACAGAATAATGTGTATGTATTAATTAAAGTAAATTAATTTTGATGTGAACATTCCACATATCAATTAAAGTAACCATATAGTCCTTAGATTTTTGAGAAAGTGAAACTACTTCATTGTGTTAGTTAATGACTGTCGATGTGATTATTTCCTTGTAATACCGTATCTTTAAACATTACCATTTTTATTAAATGTTAATATGAAACTAGTAGAGACCATTAATTATTTTCGGTACTTATTCACTCCTTTCTTTAGATACTTACCTAGACATATGGTCACTTATAATAAAGACCACAGTTTCATCTTCCTTTGCACTGTGGAGTGCTTTGTGACCATAGTCAGTCAATTGCATGTAAATAGTCAACTGCATGCAGCTATGGGAATCTTCCTGAAGAGATGCTGAGTAGGACCTTGATTCCATTATTTTTTATCCTTTTTCCATCTTGTTGCCTTGAGCACAGATGCAACTGAAAACATGGTAATAAGGTCCAGATTCTGGCTAAGGCTGAGTAGTAAACTAAGCTCCCAAAGATATTTTTGCCATTACACCAGTGTAATGTGGGGAATTTTCTATTTTTCACAAGTAAATCCATAACTAAATTACATATGCAGCATTAAAATATGAACTATTCTCCTTAATAGAAATGTGCTAGCTTAGCCTTAAAAAGAGTGATTCCTTATTTCATATACAGTCCATTTGTTACTAGCGGAGTCAATGAGAAAATGGTATTGATATCAAGAAATTATGAGATTCACTTTACTAAAAACCAAAGTGCCAATTTTTAAGTATGAGGGATCTTTTCTTTAACTTGGAGATTGGTACTACGATTCTCTGTCTTTTCTCTCCAAATATTTTTCAAAGGTAGTACACTTTAATAATGATATGCTGATGAGCCTCAGAGTTATAGGCCCAATACCTTCCTCCCCTGAACTCCAACCATGTATATCTATTTTCTTACTTCATGTCTCCACTTGGATTTCTAATAATTATTGCAAACATACCATCCAAAAAAGCTTGATTTTTACAGCTACATCCAACCTTCTCAACAATTATTTTTCTTATTCTCATCCTTCTATATCAAAAATATTGGCAAATTTTAATGACTTTATTTATAAAACATGTCACAAATCCCCTCTCTCTTCTACTACCATTTTAACTAATTCCATTCATCATATCTGTTCCAGGATCAACAGAATAGAATTTTATCCTAACTTTCCTTCTTCAAAATTCAGTCCCTTTCTTTTTTGTTTTTTTCTAAAAACTTAATTTAATTTTTTTAACTCATCTTTACTGTTGAATGTATTACAGATGTTCCCCCATTTTTTCCCCATTGACCCCCCTCCTCCCCAATCCAGCCCCCCTCCTGCCTTCTCCACACTATTGTCGGTGTCCATTGGTTATGTATATATGCACAAAAGTTCTTTGGTTTATCTCATCCCGCCCTCCCTCCTCTCTTCCTTTTGAGGTTCATCAGTCTAACAACCAATTTGTACTTTTTGATTCCTTCATCTTTTTCATCCATCCCCCCAGCCCCCGTCCATCTGGCAAGCAACAAAAAGTTCTCTGTATCTAGGAGTCTGCTTCTGTTCTGTTTGCTCATTTTGTTTGTAGATTTAGTTGTTGATAGATATGTATTAATTGCTATTTTATTGTTCACATTTTTGTTGTTCTTCTCCTTCGAGAAGACCCTTCAACATTTCATATAATACCGGTTTGGTGGTGATGAACTCCTTTAGCTTTTTCTTGTCTGGGAAACTCTTGATATGTCCATTGATTCTAAATGATAGCTTTGCAGGATAGAGTAATCTTGGTTGTAGGTCGTTGCTTTTTATCACCTTGAATATCTCTTGCCACTCCTTTCTGGCCTGCAAACTTTCTTTTGAGAAATCAACTGACTGTCTTTTGGGAACTCCTTTGTAAGTAATGAACTGCTTTTCTCTCGCTGCTTTTAAGATTCTCTCCTTGTATTTAACCTTTGGCATTTTGATGATGATGTGTCTTGGTGTGGACCTCTTTGGGTTCATCTTGTTTGGGACTCTCTGTGCTTACTGAACTTGTATGTCTGTTCCCTTCACCAAGTTAGGGAAGTTTTCTGTCATTATTGTTTCAAATAGGTTTTCAATTTCTTGTTCTCTCTATTCTCCTTCTGGCACCTCTATGATGTAAATGTTGGCACGCTTGAAGTTGTCCCAGAGGCTCCTTACACTATCCTCATTTTTTTGGATTGTTTTTTTTTTCTTTTTGCTGTTGTGATTGGGTGTCTTTTGCTTCCTTATATTCCAAATCGATGGTTTGCTTCTTGGCTTTACCTACTCTACTATTGATTCCTTGTAAATTATTCTTTATTTCAGTTAGTGCATCCTTCATTTCTGACTGGTCCTTTGTTATGCTGTTGATGTTCTAAGTTCCTTGGAGGTTTCTTTAAGTTCCTTGAAGGTCTCACTAAGTTCCCTGAATGTCTCACCAAGTTCCTTGAGCAACCTTATAACCAGTGTTTTGAACTCTGCATCTGATTGATTACTTATCTCCATTTTGTTTCATTCTTTTCCTGGAGTTTTGTTCTTTTCTTTCATTTGGGACACGTTTCTTTGTCTCCTCATTTTGGCTGCTTCTCTGTGATTCTTTCTATGTATTAAGTAGAGTTGCTATGTCTCCTAGGCTTCGTAGAGTAGCCTATTGTTGTAGGTGTCCTATAGGATCCAGTGGCACAGCCTCCCTGATCACACCAGCTGGGCCCTCAAGGTGCACCCCTAGTGTGGACTGTACACCCTTCTGTTGTAATTGAGTCTTGGTTGCTGTCAGCACTTCAGTGGGAGGGGTTTACTCAGGCTGATCAGCTGCAAGAACTGGCTGTGCCCTCTGACCACTGGCCTCTGACTCCCTTGGAGGATCAGCTGTGTAGGGGCCCACCACACAGATCAAGACTTACTTCATCAGGGCTCTGGTACCCACTGAGTCTGCTCACTGAGTGTGTCACATGTGGAGGTGGTTGGGTGGTGGTGTTTCAATGTGGTCTGAAGCTGTCCACTGGGTGTGCTGGCTCTGGGGCAAGGTCAGCCACCGCCTGTGTTCTACCTGGGGCCACCAGGCATAAGCTACAAAGTGATCTGCAGATGGCTGCTTCTTGTGCTGGCCTTGGAGGTGCCCAGGAAAAGCCAAGTTGTGAACCAAGGCCAAACACCCTGCCCTCTGATAGCTGTCAGTCTGTTCCTTGTATCCATGCCTCTGTTTGTCTTTTGTTCATCTCTTGATTTTGTTCATTAGACCACAATAAATGAGATCATATACTATCTGTCTTTCCCTGACTGGCTTATTTCACTTAGCATAATTGTCTCCAGGTCCATCCACGCTGTTGCAAAAATCCATCCCCTTTCAATTTAGTCTCCATGCATCAGTTCATACATTTTCTGTATTTGAACTAGAATAATATTTCCGTGGATACTCAGGTTCTGATTATACTTTGTTTTAAACCTCCAATAGATTCCCATTAAGCTTAGAATAAAATCCAAACTTCATATGATATTTAAAAAGCCTAACATTAACTAAAGCCCTGTTGGCTGACTTCATTTCTTGTCATTCAAGTGTTGTATCGACTATCACTAGGGTAAAGCTTTTCCTGGAAATTTAATGATGTAATAGCCATTCTTTATCTCAATTAACATATTTTTACTATATAATTTAGTACTACTGATCATTGTCATTTTATTTTTGTTTGTTTTCTATCTCCCTTTACCAAAGCTAAGTTTCATTAAATAGTGACCTTGTCTTCTTGTTTGTCTGAATTTCTCCAGAACCTAGAACAGTACTTGACATGCAGTGAATTATGAGTATTTAGAATAAATTAAGGACTAAATTACTTGGAACTTCACTGTCCTCAATGGCTGTTGGCTGAAGAAACTGCCCATATTGTACATTACCAATTTTTGCCTCTATAGTTATAAAATAGGCAATGAAAAGGGATTTATGGATTTTGAACAACAGCTCTTGATTGATGTAAATAATTTTTCTTCTTAATGTAAAAAATATTTTCAATTATCTGTAGACAGGTATATTGGATTGATGCTGTAGCCAATGACAGGCCTACTCCCTCTTAATTGGCTAAAAGGCAGAGCTAAACTTGCACTGAACTGCTGTGAAGAGAATTAGAATGAAAATCTCAGTGTTTGGTGGCTGCAGTTCCATGTATTTTACCCACTCATTTCCTACGCAGTTCAGAACTAATGGTTAGCTTTGTTCTTCGATTCCTAAGGTAAGTGGCAGTTATCAATAAACACCACCTTTTGCTAAGGTAAGAGTGTTGTAGGACTCAAATCCTCCCTCTCAGTTCTCCGTTATGCTTTTCTGAGATTAATCTTTTCTAGAACAGCAAGCATTAATCAGAATGTTAAACTACCTTTAATGACACTGCTCTAGTCAATTAAAAATTGATATCAGCATAATAAAATAATTTTGTTAACATTTCTTGAAAACAAAGTATCCAACAATGTACTCAAACATTATATTCACTATAAAACTATATTTTTTGCAGAAATAACTCTTCTTTTTGATTATTAAATTTATTGGGATAATACTACTTAATAATTTTCAGGTGTACACATTATAATTCGATATCTGTATACATTGATTACTATTTATATTACCATTTGTGAATTAGATAACTGAGACTCAAGTATTTAGAAAACTCAAACTCAGCCCAGCTGGTGTGGCTCAGTGGTTGAGCATCAACCCACACACCAAGAGGTCACCAGTTCAATTCCTGGTCAGGTCACATGCCAAGGTTGTGGGCCAAATCCCCAGTGGGGGGCATGCAGGAGGTGGCCAATCAGTGTTCTGTCTCATTGATGTTTCTCTCTCTCTCTCTCTCTCTCTCTCTCTCTCCCTTCCTCCCTGTCTAAAATCAATAAAGAAAAAATATTAAAAAAAGAAAAAAACTCAGACACTCAAATGAACACGATTGGATATCGGATACCTCACTTATACCAACTATGTAATAGAGCAACATTATTTTTCTCAGGAAAAAAGAATGATCTAGTTCCTTTGGATAATATAAGACAGAAGAATGATAGATCTCCTTTCTTCAATTTAGGCCATCAAAATTAGGGAGTTTCTTAAAGCCTATACTTGTGAAGAAAAATGACAATTTAGGTAAAAAAAATTTTTTTTTAAGTTTATAAAAGAAGGTAACACACTATACTGCATCATAAGAAAAGTTTAATTAGTGAAATATCTATTCCATTGGAAGATAAAGATCAAACTTCAATCAAATTTTATATAGCTGCTATTTGCTCTATTTTAGGGCTGACCCGTTGTACTTTAAGTGCTGAACAGGAGGATATAATTGGTAAAGCTTATCTGGTACTTAGAACATAGCAAAATACAAGAATTCACAGTAAGCAGGAATAGCCTCTTCTTTTTATAATACAGTCTCTTGAAAAAGAAGGAGAAAATCCAATTTAGCTTACTGAAAGATAATTTTAACTCCTTAGATCCCCTAACTTTATTTGTCCAGGGACACAGCTTTTCAGTAAATAAACGAGTGTTACAACATCCCAGTTAAATGGATAATTATTAAACAAAATCATTTAAATTGATTGCCACCACTTTGTAAACGAAGAGGGGTAAAGCTACAGAGGTAAGGAGCCCGTCTTCCACTTGTTTTAGCCTCTGTAACCTTTAGGTGAGTCCGCACACAAACATACACACAATTAAAGAGTAAATCTGACATTTGAGTGAGAGTATTGCTTTACATGAAAATAATCTTTAAACTTCTCTAAAAGATGAAGAAACAGAAAAAATTACATTGTGGAAAATAGAGGCATGAACAGCCTTTTTATAATAATATGCCTCTATAATTATTGTGACAATTACTGATGTCCTTACTGGCAAAACTGACTATTGGAATATACTCAAAGTTCTAATCATGAACCTTCATTTAATTATGACTAATGCAAACATGAATGTGTTTGCATAAACAAATAACATTACAAAAACTGTTTTTTCTTTCAATTCACTATTCTAGTTACTTAGAACAAGGGACTTGAATTTAATTAGCATCTTAGATATATAGTATTTGGCTTGACGGTAAAATTAAAATCATAATCTTGTGTCATGTTGCCTAAGCTGTGAGTATCACTTATGGTGTGGTTCTGCAGGTGGACTGAGTCTGTGTAAAGAGATACAAAAAGAAAGGATGTCCAGAATACTGAGAAATGACTTCTAATTATCTGGTGTCTCATATACGTCACAGTGTGATTGCATTCAAAGACTACTGGACCATAAATGAACTTTGGAGCAAAATGTGTGCTTCATCTATGGGACAAATTCTTGGAGAAACTGGTTATGACTATGAAATACACAGAAAAATTCGCTCAGCATCAAATATTTATTATATCCACTTCCTTAAGAAAATCATAATCTTTATTAGACCAAAAAAAGTATTTGGCATCAAGAAGTATTTATGTTTACACTTTTCCTAGATAACTGAATAGGTTTCCTTATGAATGTTACTATGACTTTCATCTCCAACGCCAAATTAAATCCAATGACTTTTCCATATATTATATAGTCTAATTCCACAGGGTAACACTTTATTAAAAAGTTACTCAATCTTTCAAAATGGGATAAAACAAACCACTCTAATGGCAGGCTCCCCGCATAGCAGGATAATACCATGTGATTGAAGAAATACCCTTTTTGTTTAATTAAAGAATAATAATTTAATATTGTGGCTGTGATTGTACATGGCTGCGGGCACTAGAGGAAGTCACACTGAATCTGAATCGTGCCTACAGCACTTTTAGCTGTATGGCCTGGAAGAAGATCCCTTACAAATTTGTAACATGGGATAAAATAAATTGCCTACCCTACAGGCTTATCATGAGACTTAATTTGTAAGGAATCTGAACTTCTCTCCTCAGAAAATTTGGAAACAAACCTTGTATTTTTCAGTCACTCTTGACTGCCCTCTCCCCACTTTCCTAGTTAAATTAAGTACTCTTCCATAAAATCTGGAATATAGCTTCCTGAACAAGGGCAGAAGTTCTGAATGTTGCAAACTGAAGGACTGGGAAACTACTTACCATGGATTGAAATTTAACCAAAGAGAAATGGCAAATAGTGCTGGGTAGGTAGTTAACTCGTTATTAATAAAGAGAGGAAGCAAAGGGAATTAGACACTGTTAAGCATAGTCATCTGGGGAACATGAGCCTGTTTGTTTCACCAGGAAAGTACACACTCCAGGGGATCACGGCATTGCCTGCCAAGGATTAACACCCCTCCCTTCCCCCTCTGGTACTGAATTGTTGATGGGGAGCAGGGGGAGGTGAGCACATGCACAATAGAAGTCAAATGGCACAGGGGGAGGTGCTTGACCATAGAAGCTTGTCAGTCTAACCAGGCAAAGGGATTAATTAGCTAGAAGGTGGACCCTCCAAAGCTTAGGAAGTTGATTGGTGATTTTGATTCTGAAAAAGGTCCTGGTTTGTCCCAAGCCCAAGATAATATAATCTCATGGGAACAAAGAAGAGCGGCCTCTCTCTGGGTTACCCACATCTGCTCCGGTTTGTTCGTGTGTTCTCTCTCCATAGCCACGTGGGATGCGCAGCTGCGTGGCCCATGGTGTGCTGACTCCAAATGCGGGCTCTGGGTGGGAGCTTGGATGCCTCCGCACAGCAACACATGCAGCTGGGAACACAAACCAGGCGAGCAGAATGGCGAAAAAGGCTGCACTGGACATGGGGAACCCAGGCGCCTTCTATTTTTACTCGAATAAATCTTACCACCAGACCTCTTCCTCCCTGTGGGTTCCCGAAAATGCTTTTTCTCTCGACCCTGAAAAAAACCCCACTTCTACCGGCAACAATAGGAGATAGCCAAACCTATAAATTCCTTGCAATCCTTCAAGAAAAGTCCATGCTGAGAGACCTGCTGGGTTTGTTCCTGGACATTAGTGAAGCAGGTGCCAACAGGATAATAAATCATCCTGTGGCATTCAAATCTCTTCTTGACTCATTTTCCTTTATCTCCACCATTATTGTTACAGGCCCAAGATTTATGTGCCTGATGCTTCAAAAGAAAGGCCAACATTCAATTCATCAGAGTGTGGAGCAAGGAAAGCTTTATTGATTGAGAAGGCTTCGCTCCAGAAAATGGGAGAAGTAATTCTCAAAGAAAATTCTCAAGAGAGTCTGGAATCTAGGGATGTTTTATTGTTAAGGGAAGGGAGGAGGGGCCACCTGGTGGCGTGTGAAGCATTGAGCATGGCGTACCTGGGGGCAGGCCTTTGTTTTAGTTCCAATTAATCTTGCCACTGTACCTCAAACCCTCCTGAGCTATATTCCTGAAATGCATTTCCTGCGATACCGCGAGAGAATCTCATTTCCTCTGGCAACAATAAGATATCAATGTTGTATTAAGGTGATGGTTTTGAAACTCGGTTGACTGATGACATCGGATAACTAAGCAGCAACTGAAACCTCGGTTTGTGTTTTACTGTGACTCAGGGAGGCAATACAGTTTAACTTGTGTTCCCATTTAGAAGTAGCATGAAATAACAGATGCAACATATTTAACTACTTCACTCTCTCTCTTTTATTGTTTTGTTTTTGCCCACTTGGGTTGAGGGTAAAATTTTGCTCTAAGCCGCTGGCCACTGTTCTCTTATGGACACGTAGTGTCACGGGTGGGCAAGGTGGTCTCTGGCTGTTGATCGCCTTGAGCCATAGATAGTACTCTGCTCCCCTGGTTCGTGTCTTGCTTCTAGGAATGAATTCAAACAAGAGATAACAAATAGTAGCAAAAGCAGGAGAGGATTTCTTTGTAGGGAAGAAATACACTCGGATAGAGCCTGAGCTGGCAACTCAGCTGGCCGAAACCAAACCAAGTGCCCTGCTTAGATGGGGTTTGGGATACTTATAACTTTAGAGTGGAGTGCCCCTCAGTAAGTCTCCCCTTCCCTTACTTCTAAAAAAAAAAAACTATCTTTGAGCAATGAGGCTCCTTCACCCAGGTGTTATGCCACTGGTTAGACCACATCCTGGAGAGGCTCTAAATTTTTCCTGCTCACGTAGGGGTCTGCCATCCACATTGTCTGTTTTGGTTTGTCACATCTCACACTTATTCCCTCCAAGCCCCAACTGCCTCTCCCAGCTCATATCTTTCTTGCTGCTTACTCAACAGTAATAGGCAATTGGGTGTGGGAAGACAGCTTCTGTATGGATTGTAGATTCTTAAAAAGGTATTCCAGGTCTGCGCTTATTATTTCTATATTCTAATTTCCACTTCTTTTAGTGGACATCTGTATACTGAATTTTTCCATCTGAAAAAAAAGAATGACAGAAAAAAAACCAAGGAACCAGAGTAGGGAATATAAATCACTGGAAATGTTAAACAACCTGAAAATTTCAGATGAATATTGAAATTATAAAACAATCAAATCAGTGCCTGTGCAGTTTACAATTTACATAGAACTAAAATTAATGTAAACAATAATACAACATCTGAAATGCAATAAATGTTTTAAATGATTGCTAGCAATATCTGGAGGTGGTAAAGATAGTAAATATTTAATATAATGTCAAAGATTATAGTTAAAGTATCTAGTGTAACTACTAAAAGAATACTGAGGGAAAGTAACTAATTAACAAAATAAAGAAAAAAGTGGAAAACTCTTTGATTTATTTAATGAAACAAAGGATTAAAATAAAAAAACAAAAGCAAAAAACAAAAATAAACAAGAAACAAATGAACAATTGAAAACATAGTTAGATGCCATATTAAAACCTAACTATTTCAGTAATTATTATAAATACAAATGAACTAATACTTTATTCTGACTAAGACAGCCCAGCTCAATGAAAAAACAAAAAACAAACTATTTGCTGTTTGTGACACACCTAAAATAAAGCAGAACATTAAATGATATATAAAAATATAACATGAAAATATCAACAACAATAAAAAACAACAATGTAGCTATAAGAATATAAAACAAAAATACACTTTAAGAAAAGAAGCATTTTTAGAGATAAAGGGATAATTCATATAAATAAAGGGATTAGTCCATAGAAAATTGTCACAATCCTAAATATATGTACACTTAATAGCATAGCCTTAAATGTGTATGTCAAATGAAAATAGCAATCATAGTAAGGGCCATTGAGTTTGCCCCCACATAAGAACTGTGAAAAACTGGCAAAAATTGTCAGGATCTATACTTACAGAATTCTGGATTTCAACACAATGCTTGAAGCAACCTAGGAAGCATTTAACGAAGAACAATGGTTTAATCCTTGTAAGAACAGAACTTTGTGACATTTTGACCTATCCCATCCCATATCTGACTCCCTGATACAGTGGTAACCTTCAAAAATTATAGTCTGCTTTCTTAGTACAGGTGGGAGCAGAACAGAGCTATATCTTTTTCAAAGCCTCATTCCAAGAAACAGTCATTTGAACTGTGGAGTAGTCCCTTGGTAGACTCTGCAAGAAAGGTACATCTTTATCTGATCTCACCCAAATTCACCCAGTGCTAAAAGCATTTCTCTGGAAGTCAGAGGTAATTTATCAAATAGTTTAACATTGTGACTGCCTGAGGTGATAGATAACAGGTGGAGCAAACAATTGACTAACCCAAAAACTTAAAAGAAAAAATTGAGAAATCAGATGTCCCTAAGGGCTTTGAAAATCTCCTGTATATTTTGGGAATCTAGAAGAGCACGCAATAGCATAGGGCTTTGCACATGCTCAGAAAAGACTGAAGAATTCCCACAGCTGAAGCACTGTTATAGACCTCTCGGCTGACTATGGACTCAACTAAAATCAGGAATTAAAGAGTCACATTTTTTTACTCACCCTTTAGAAATTAGTAGGGATTTTAACAGAATATAGTACTATGAAAAATTACATGACAACAAATTAGATAACCCACATGAAAAAGACAAAACCCTAGAAAACACAAACTACCAAATCAGACTAAAGAAGAAATAAAAATTCTGACTAGACCCCTAACACATAAGGAAATTGAGTTAGTAATAAAAATGTTCCCATAAAGACAAACCAGCACCAGATGTCTTCACGGTTGAATATGATTCCAGCAAAGGCTTAAAGAGGAATAACATTTATCTTTCACAAATTCTTTTAACAAACAAAAGAAGAGAATGTACTTCCTAACATATTTGATGAGGTCAGCTTGTATTTCTTTGATACCAAAACGAGACGAGGACATCACAACAAAAGAAAACTACAAACCCTTAGGAATATAGATGAATTTTCAACAAATTACTATAAGAGAAGTCCTAAAGCATTTAAAAGGGATTATGTACCATAACTAAGTGGGATTTATCACAGAGATGCAAGGTAGTTTCAACATATAAAAATCAATGTAATAGCCCATATCAATAGGATAAAGGACAAAAACTACAGGGTTATCTCAATTGATACAGGAAAAACATTTGACAAAATCCAACTCCCTTTCATGAAAACATGCAATAAAGTAGGAATAGCAGAGAATAATCTCAAGATGATAAAAATAAATAGCCTACAGCTAACATCATACTAAATAATGAAAGAATTAATGGTTTGCCACTATGATCAGGAACAAGAAAATGATGTCCACTCTCCCCACTTCTGTCAAACAAAGTACTGGAGATTTTATTCTGGGCAGTTAAGCAACAAAAAAATAAAAGATGTTCAGGTTGGAGAGGAAAAAAAGAAGTATGTTTGCATATGCCTTGATCTTGTATATAAAATGTTAAGGAATCTACCAAGTAATATGAGAACTAAAACATCAGTTCAGCAAGTTTTCAGGACACAAGATCAATACAAAATGCATCAATGGTTTCTTACATAGTAGGTATGAGCAAACATAAAATAAAATTAGATAAACAATTCCATTTAAATTCTAATAGCATCAAAAATACATAAAAGTAGATTTATCAAAATAAGTCCAAAACTTTTTTGTTCAGGTTTCATATGTTTATTCAGAAGGTGATTCAACTATAGAACAAATAATTTTTAGTATTATGAAATACAATCTTTGAATTTTTTTCCCCCTGCAATTCTACTATAATTTTTATAATCCTAAAGAAATTCTCTTATCTGAAGTTTTCAAGCATTTTGCATGATGTCTGATGTGATCAGTAATAAAGGTTGCAATAAAGTTGTAGCTATTATCATAACCCTCTTTTAATTTATAAACAACAGAGATTTTCTTTTCTGTACAGGCAGCTATGAAGTTATCACGTAGTAACTGTCCATCTGAAAGAAACTGATCATCTTCTCCTTGATCAATTAGTATGTCCAGCTGAGAACCTGGATAGACCTTTACAAGATGGGTAGCATCATAAGTCTTCCATTTACTTTGATCTGTTCCCAAATATCCACTAAAGGCTTTTTTTTGCCCCAAGGACAAAGCACAGGATTGCAAATTGGAGCAAATGCTGACCACAGATTTGTATTTTCCAGGATTCTTTAAAGCACAAATCAGAGCTCCATGGCCTCCCATGGAGTGGCCAAAAATAGACGTCCTTTGGGGGTCTACTGGAAAATTGGCATTTATGAGTTGGGGAAGCTCCTCTGTTACATAAGAGTCCATTCTGTAGTTAGTTTTCCAAGGATTTTCAGTGGCATCCACATAAAACCCAGCACCAGTGCCAAAGTCCCAGTTCTCATCTGCCCCTTTAATACTGCAGCCACGAGGGCTGGTATCTGCAGCAATGACAACAAGGCCATGTTCTGGGGCAGCCTGATGATAACCGGATTTTGTTATAAAATTCTGTTCTGTGCAAGCCAAACCAGACGGCCAATACAGTGCAGGGCATTTTCCAGTTCCTGCCTTTGGTGGTAAGTAGATAGCAAATTTCATTTTGCAGTTCAGTTCAACACTGTCATGTTCAAAAACTTTCTGCAAGCAGTTGCTGCAAATCTGTTTTAATGCCTTTATTTTCCTATTAGTGAAGATTAATCGCATTAATTTCTAGAGAATCAGTTCCTGTCCGATTGCTACTTGCTCTTTTGTCTGCACCAAAGGGCAGGTGATCCTCCAGCGGCGGCCTTGGCAGCAGTATCAGAAGGAGCAGCTGGAGCCCCAAAACTTTTAAAACAAATTTTTTTTCTTTATTGATTTTAGAGAGAGAGGAAGGGAGAGGGAGAGAGAGATGAAAACATCCATGAGAAAGAACATCGATTGGCTGCCTCCCTGCATGCCCCCCACTGGGGATCGGGCCCACAACCTGGGCATGTGCCCTGACCAGGAATTGAATTGACGACCTTTGGGTGCATGGTCGATGCTCAACCACTGAGCCACACCGACTGGGCAATAAGTCCAAAATGTTTACTGAAAACTACAAAACATTGTAGAAACAAATTAAAGAAGACAAACAAATAGATTTTTTATGTTCATGGATTGGAAGACATTCTTAAATTAATAATACACCCTATTTGATCTATAGAGTCAACACAAACTCCATCAAAACTCCAGTTAACTTCGTTGTGGAAATGGACAAACTGATTCTAAAATGCATATGGAAATTGAATAGAATTAGAATAGCCAAAATAAACTTGAAAAAAGAAGAACTAATTTAGAAGACTTCATTTTCTAATTTTATAACTTAATACAAAATTACAGTAATCCAGACAGTGTGGTACTGGCATACATATAATCATGTAGTCATGAAATGGAATTGAGAGTTCAGAAATAAATCTACACATTTATGATGGATTTATTTTCAATATGAGTAAGAGGACCATTCAATGGGTAAAGAATAGTCTTTTCAACAAACATTGCTGGGACAACCGGCTATCCACATGCAAATAAAGCAACTGGACACCTCCCTGGACCAATCATAAACAGAAATTAATTCAAAATGTATGAATTACCTGAATTTACCAACTCAAACTATAATACAAGAGGGGGCAAAAGTAGGTTTACAGTTATTTGTATGGAAAATAACCCAATAATTAATACATAATAATATAAGAATAAACTGTTTTAGCATACTCACAACTATAAACCATTTTTCTCCTACTCCTGTACTTTTGGAGGAAACATAGATGTAAATCTTCATGGCCTTCCTGAATTAGGAAAGAGCTTTTATATATGAGAGCAAAAGCAAAAGAGACAGAAAACCAAAACAAATAACACAACATCGTTAAATATTATGTGCTTCAAGAACACGGTTCTTAAAGTGAAAGTACAATCAGAAGAATGGTAAGAAATTCTGAAAATGATATATCTGGTAAGGGACTTGGATCAGGAATATGGAAAGAACTGTTTTAACTAAACATAAAGACAAATAACCCAGTTAAAAAAATAACAAAGGATTTGAATAGACATTTCTCCAAAGAAGACTTAAAAATAATGAATAAGTAAATGGAAAAGTACTCAACATCAACACTAATTAGGAAATAGGACATAATTCACTTACTTTATTAGCTCTGTGTCTTAGCACAATTTTTAGAGACCTCAAATGCTTAGTTTGTAATACGTTTCATCAATGTGGCTTGTTGAGCTGGGGAGTGGGTATGTGAAACACTGTCATCCTGGAAATAGACCCCCACCCCTCTGCCACAGAGTTTCTTTTTTTTTTTTTTTCCAATTTTTATTAATTTATTTTGTTACAGATGTTTCTCCTTTTTCCCCCCCTAGACACCTTCCTCCCCATCCCCCCCCCCAGCATTGTTGTCTATGTCCATTGGTTATGCATACATGCATATAAGTTCTTTGGTTCATCTCATCCATCCCCCCGCCCCCCTCCTCTGAGGTTTGTCAGTCTGAACCATACTCCTTTCTATGTCTCTGGGTCTATTTCGTTCATCAGCCCCCCACCTTGTTCATTATATTCCACAAATAAGTGAGATCATGTGGTATTTGTCTTTCTCTGATTGGCTTATTTCGCTTAGCATGATACTCTCGAGGTCCCTCCATGTTGTCTCAAAGGATAAGAGATCTTTCTCTCTTACAGCGCACAGTACTCCTTTGTGTATATGTACCACAGCTTTCTTATCCACTCATCTATTGATGGACACTTGGACTGTTTCCAGATCTTAGCAATTGTAAATAGTGCTGCTATGAACATAGGGGTACATATATTCTTTCTGGTTGGTGTTTCAGGCTTCTTAGGATATATTCCTAGAAGTGGGATCACTGGGTCAAATGGCAATTCAAGAGTTTCTTTCTAATATGCTAGAAATTGTCTGGAATTAGATAGTGATGAGTCTTGTGAATAAATGAAACGTCACTAAATTGAACATTTTAATTAATTAATTAATTTATTTATTTTTAAATCTTCACCCAGGGATATTTTTCCATTTATCTTCAGATAGAGTGGGAGGGAGAGAGGAAGGGAGAGAGAAACATCTGTGTGAGAGAGACTCATAGACTGGTTACCTTCCACATGACCTTGATGGCAGGTGGTGAGGGGGGCAAACCTTAACTGAGGTACATGCCCTTGACTGGAATAGAACCCGAGATTCTAGTCCATGGGCTGAGCCAAACCAGCCAGGACTGAATTGAACATTTTTCAATGGTCAATTTTATGATATGTCAATTTTATCTTTCCTAAAATGTGTGTGTATGTGTGGATATGTAAAATTCACAGAGTAAAGGAAAAAACAGACAAATACAAAATCATATTGGGAATCTTAACATACAGCTTTATATGCCTGGTATATCAGAGAGACCAAAAAACTCAGTAAGGATCCAGTTCTGAACAGTACAATTAACATTTTGACCAAAGTAGGGTATGGAGAACCTTGCTTTCAATGATGAAAGACTTCAAATTTTGTAAAGTCATCATGCAACATTTACCAGAATTGGTAAATTCTGAGCCATAAAAAAAGTCTCAGTAAATAAATGTTGGAATTATTCAGAACTTATTCTTGGTCTATCATGAATTTAAGATAGAAATTCTTAGCAAAGGATAACAAAAAAATGCAGGTTCTTAGAAATTTTTTAAAAATACACTTCAAAAATAATTTCAATATATAATTGAATATATATTATATATAACATATAAATGTATATGGATGTATATATATAGGGTGAATCAAAAGTAGGTTTACAGTTGTTTGTATGAAAAATAATATAATTAATAAATAATAATACAAGAATAAACTGTTTTGTATACTCACAACTGTAAACCTACTTTTGTCCCACCCTTGATATGTACATTCATATACATATATCTCATGTATGTATATATAAAACCTCTGTCTTTGTATTTGTCTCTATACATACACATATATATTCTAATACTCTAAAATCAATCAAGCAAATGGATGATATGGAGATGAATTTATGTAATCACCCAAATGACTATTCAAATGTAGAAACAGCCCAAGCATAATAGTCACTCAAAATTTCTTTGACAGTTTACCCTATAATAATAATAGACACTGATTAGTATTTTTTAGTTAAAAATGATATTTGAAATATGTTCTAAGCATTGAGCTAACATTGGGGACTGAAGAAGAATAAAATACTCTGACAAAAACCATTAGTATATAATTCAGTTAAATGCTTCCAATTATTATTTTATTATTTTTTTAATACTCACTCCAGGATATTTTCCATTAATTTTCAGATAGCGTGTGAAGGAGGGAGAGAGAGAGAGAGAGACATCGATGTGAGAGAGACACATCATTGGTTGCCTTCTGCAGGACCTCTACCAGGGCTGGGGATCAAATCTGCAACTGAGGTACATGCCCTTGATCGGGAATCAAACCTGAGACTCTTCCATCTGTGGGATGACACTAACTGCTGAGCCACACTGGCCAGGGCGCTTCCAGTTATTTTTGTCATTCAGTTCCATTGTATCCATTCCCTGATGTTAGTCATAACTATTACATAATTTAATTGCAAACTTTTCTTTTTGTTTTAGCAGCACATATTTATGTAGTTGTTTTTAGGAAAAAGTGAGGGAGCAGAATAATAATTACCATATTAATAAAATATTGACTACTTGTATTAGAGCAACATGTAGGGGAAAATCTGCAAGTCCCTCTGCTCATTTAAAATGTCAGATATTCGCCCTGGCCAGTTTGGCTCAGCAATTAGCGCGTCGGCCCGCGGACCAGAGAGTCCCGGTTTGGTTCCCGCTAAGGGCACGTACTTCCATTGCAGTTTGTCCCCGCCCCGGTTGGGGTCATGTGGGTGGCAACCACTCGATGTGTCTCTCTCGCATCGATGTTTCTCTCTCTCTCTTCCTCTCTCCCTCCCTCTCTATCTGAAGATAAATGGAAAAAAAAATCTCCTCGGGTGAGGATTAAAAAAAAAAAAAGTCAGATATTCTTGGGGACAGGGAACACAATAAAAGAGCTAAAGACTGGAGGAATGTGAGTGGTGGGGAGAGAACAACACAAAGCTTTTATTCCTAAGGGCAGAAGGAAGTCACTGGTGACTTTAGAGAAAACCTTTCTAATTCTTTTTTAGGATTAGTGGCAAGTAATAGTCTATTGTGTGTTTGGTTCCAAATTTGTAAATCAAGTTAAGCATTGGAAATATAACTAAATATGAAGACAGAAGCGAACACTGAGGAGATAGAGGCAGGCTAGGCAGTGAGGAAGGGGACCATGGGAAGGGAAGGCTGAGACAGCAGGGAAGTTGGAGATGATTTGGAGCTCAGCACACAGACAGGCAGCCAGTACTCAGCATATCTGGAGGTTTATTCAAACTCTACAGATCTCAAAGTAAAAACTAAAATCAACCTGGCAAAATTTTGCCTTCAAGGCCAGAAACTGACAGCCCCCATTCATAGAAATGCAAATTAGAAGCTCCTGGAAGGAGCACAGGTCAATTACATAAAACAAACAAACAAACAAACAAAAAACAGAAAGGGCGGTTTCAGGCTAAGTGAGGAATGGAGATTGATTGTATAAATCCAAGGAATTTTATTTTATTTTTTAATGTTTTTATTTATTTTTTAGAGAGAGAGATAGAAACATCAATGAGAGAGAAACATCCATCAGCTGCCTCCTGCTCGCCCCCCACCAGGGATCCAGCCCACAACCTGGGCATGTGCCCTGACCCGGAATCAAACCAGGACCTCTCAGTCCATGGGATGATGCTCAGTCCACTGAGCCACACTGGCCAGGCTCAAGGAATTTTATTTTTATTGAATATAGTGTTGGCCATTCTGCTGGGAGCAAGGCAACAGGACTGATGAATGATTGGATTGGGGGACAAACCAAAAGCAAGCATAAGGTTGCTCTAAGTGCGTTTCTCCACCTCCTCCCTAATAGCATGGAAGAAGTTGAAATTATCATGAAAAGGGAAGCCACTAAGGCCCTATAGGTGGAAAACACAATCTTTAAAATGTATGAATGTTGCTAAGAATTCCTTGACAGGACCAATCAGAGGCTAGCAAAGTGTATATCTACCCCTGGACAACAGAGTCCCAGGGGCAGCCCACTTGGGTCCCCTCCCCACTGTGGGGAGTCTGTCTATCAAATAGACTTTCCTCTCGATTACTCTTGGTCTGTGAACTCATTCTGCGAGAGACAAGGACCCTATCACCGCTGCGTGGTTTCAACGCCACCCAGGTTCTAGTTCAACTTCTCAAGTTAGTCCCAAACTTCTTTTTACAACTTCCCAATTCGGAGTTGGAATGGGAGCACGGAGAAAAGTTTCTTTGGAGAAACTGAGACAATAATAGAGAAAAGGTTTTTCCATTATATTTTATAAGACCCCAATTTTAATAACCCTCAAATATATTTCTCTTTGTAGCTCTTTAGCATCCTTATCGGCATCATTGTATCTTTAGCATCCCACAGAGGAGGGAGCTCTGGAGGTAGTCTGTAAACAGTCTTGTAACTTCTATTAGATAAAAGAGCTATGTATTTTGGAATTTATATGTCTGTGAATGGGATAACTATACTGCTGAATAATGTGTTTGCAGATAAGCTAGTTACATATATTGTAAATGATCATATTCCGTCAGCCATCTGTTCCTTAAATATTAGGACTTATAAACAGTTTTAACATCTGTGTGTGCACATATATTTTTGGACAGTGATGGTAAAATGCTGACAAAAGTGAAAAACAAAATGATAAACTAATTAAACTTCAAAGGACATTGTATATTTATCTCCTACTTCTAAAGTACATCTGTTGTTGAAACCAAGCGGCGGTGATCCGGTTTGTTTCCAGCAAAATCGAAGAATGACTTCACCGACCAAGGGTAAGAGAAAGAAAGTTTATTTGAAAGACAGACTCCCAGCAGCGGGGAGGGGACCCAAGCAGGCTGCCCCTGGGGCTCTGTTGTCTAGGGGTAGTTATATGTCTTGCTAGCCTCTGATTGGCCCTTTCAAGGAATTCTGCCTTAGCAACATCCATACATTTTAAAGCTTGTGTTTCCCGCCTGACTGGGTTCAAGCCCTAGGTCATCTATAGGGGACTTAGTAGCTTTCCTTTTTTGATAGTTTCAGCTTCTCCCAGAGTACTAGTCAGGAGGAGGGGAAGCACTCTTGGAGCAACCCTAGGCTTGCTTTTGGTTTTTTTCTAAGTCCAATTTTCGTTTTCTATAATCCTTTTTAAGGTGACCTGGCTTTCTGCAATAGGAACACACTCTGTGATTTCAGAGCAGAACTCATTCAGCAATCCTGTTGCCTTGCTTGAAACCAGTAGGTGTATTAATTGGACTGGATCAGAATCGCCAGCACTATATTGTTTAACAGTAAATAAAATTCCTTTGCGAACCCATCAGGGTCCCAGAGAAAGGAATGGCTACACTTGCTGTTCCCCTCTTGCATGAAACCAGCCTTTCTGTTTTTTGTTTTTTTGGGGGTGGGGAGTGGGGTGGGGTTTGTTATGTAATTGACCTGCACTCCTTCTAGGAGCTTTTAATTTGCATTTCTATAAATGGGAGCTGGGAGTTTCTGGCCTTGGAGCCACAATGCCCATGTTGATTTTAGTTTTATTTTGAGATATAGAGCCAGAATAAAACTCCAGATATACTGTGTACTGAATTGCCTGCCTGTGTGCTGAGCTTGGAGTCATCTCAAACTTCCCGAGTGTCTCAGTCTTCCTTTTCCATGGTCCTGTCCCTCACTGCGTAACCTGCTTCTATCTCCTCACTGTCTTTCTGAAATTCCAAAACTAATCAAATCCTTTTGAAAACAAAAATGCATTTAAATTCATTTTTAAATGCTTTATAAATTCATAAACTTATTTGTAAATGTATTCATTTGGTCTAAATTTCTAAGTTTTAGTAAGATAATTTTCCATAAACAATACATAGCCATCTAGTTATGAGAAGGCAAGCCACTGTCCCTTTGGGCAGTGCAGAGACCCCAGCCCTGGCTTTTGTAATTCCTGTACATCCACTGACTGCCTAAACTACAGTGGAACTAGAAGGCTCTCAAATGCCCAGAGGCTTACCATGTATAAAAGGTGGCTGGAGCCCTGGCCAGTTTGGCTCAGCGGTTAGAGCATCGGCCTGCGGTCCAGAGAGACCCGGGTTCGGTTCCCGCTAAGGGCATGTACTTCGGTTGCAGTTTGTCCCCAGCCCTGGTTGGTCATGCGGGTGGCAGCCACTCGATGTGTCCCTTTCACATCGATGTTTCTCTCTCTGTCTCTCTTCCTCTCTCTCCCTCCCACTCTATCTGAACAAAAAATGAAAAAATGTCCTCGGATGAGGATAAAAAAAAAAAAAAAAAAAAAAAGATGGCTGGAACTTGGGCTCCAGGCTCAGCCTTTGGAGGTGACTGCTGGGCCAGCACCAGTGCGCATTAAACAGTCTTTTTGTAATCCTCCGAGTGCGTGCAGTCTGTCTCTTCCTGCCGACCGAATTTTTCCCACAAGTTACTTTTTAAAAATCACTACTAATTAGCTTTAAAAAGTTAAGGTATTCACTGTGACTCCACTTATTCTAATCTGGAAAAAATTTGCATACGCACAAGCACACACATGTACACACACACACTCACACACAATCAATTAATTAATTCAACATAATTTCTGAAGAAAGTACCAATGGCATACATTTTTATTTATACTTGGAAATAAAAAGAAAAAAATAAAGATAAAAAGGAGATGGAAGGAAGGAAGACAGTGAGAAGTAGAAAGGGAAAAGGAGGAAGAAAGAAAAGAGGGAAAGGGGAGAAAGGATGGTACAGAATGTTGGAAAAGGGAAAAGATAAGAAAGAAAGAAACAGAAAGGAAAAGAATTCACAAAAATGAAATAGTTAACTAAATAATTCATATCAGAAAAAAGTGTTTCAAATTTAACAAGTGTAATTTATGCCTTACAAAATCTTGCAAATAACCTTATTGTACTATTTTTCATGTACGGAAACAACTTTGATTTCAGAGCACAGAAGAAAATAATTTTTTTCGTGAGAAATGTCACATTATAACTTCGAGCCATACAGAGAACAGAGCAAATGTGATTTAAATTCTAGTCATGTCAGATTATCATATGGCCAATAGGGAATGGCAAAGTAGATGCTGAGGTATCAATATGTTTTCATTGAGCCAAAAAGGGAGAGAAAAATACAGATCATTATCTGAGATTATTGTCATCATTATTGTCATTTGAGTTGGCAGTATAAAACTTCTTGAGAGTAGATAGATCCCTGATGTATTTGTTTAACTTTCTGTATACTGTGAATATGCATTCCTTAACTGTTGATAATTATGGTAATATCTAAGGGAATTACAAGGTGGACAGTGATAAACAGTAGTCGCACTCAGAAGAATGCAAAAGCCTTTTTGAGTATTTGAACTGTGAAACAAGCCTATTTAGTTATTCTCTGTAAGTAAATCTCAGTTGATATCCTTTAGAGAAATTTATTGTTTATCACTGATTTCTACAGAATTGTACTGAGCCACTGTTTTAACAAGTTGACATTATTGTAATAGGGTGTGTTCTTTGTTATCAGATAAAACCATTAGGGAATTTCAGTGGCTCTGGAAACTTCTAAGGATTTAGGGGAAATTGATTTATTTCTGGGAGGGTCAGAGAAGTTCTGAAATAGGTAGCACCCTCCCCCCACCCCCCTGGCCAGCATCACCAGAATCCTGATTTTCTTCATCTTCAAGTACCCCGTTTTTTTAAAAAACAAAACAAGAACAGCAAAAACACTCCTCCTGGGGATTTCGGAAATTTATGTTATTTTTTTTCCTGCATGACCCAATGAGAGTGCATCCACAAGGGGAGGGATGGGGTACTTTCTCTTCCTCAGGCCAGTTTCATGAGGCAAAGCCTGAGGAGTCCATAGGAAGGATCAGACAATGCTTCTCTCATTTCAGTTCTATCTATTTTTTTTTCTTTATTGATGTTAGAGAGAGAGGAAGGGAGAGGGAGAGAGAGATGGAAACATCGATGAGAGAGAACATTGATTGGCCATTTCCTGCATGCTCCCCACTGAGGATTGGGCCCACAACCTGGGCATATGCCCTGACTGGGAATCGAACATCAAACTGGTGACCTCTTGGTGCATGGGTCAATGCTCAACCACTGAGCCACACAGACTGGACTATCTACTTTTATTCTTACAGTCTAGTATTAGGTTGTCTCTCAGCCCTAGTTTATGGCAATATTCTGATATTTATGGTTTTCTGTGCCTTCATGTGTATAATAGTGCAATGTGGCATGTTGCACTGAAAAATGAAACTTATGGTAGTCAGAGTGTCTTCATATAAACTTGAATATATGAAATGTCCTTGAATATACTTCCTAAGGTTGAGGCTGGATAGATGAAGTGACCTGGAGGTGCTCTCTCTTTTTATTTTTTAACTCTTCATCAAACTCTCTTATTTATTACTTTTCCCAAAGTTGTGAGTGGAAAATGCTTTCTCCTTGTAAATTTTTCTGGACAACCCAATTTGGTTGCTGTTGGATTTTGAGACCTAATTTTTATAGACTTAACTTATTGCATCAAAAATATAGTTTTTGCTTTCTGTTACAATTTGTTTTTTCTGTATTGGCTAGTAATTATAAAGAGCATTATGTGTTAACAAAAATGAGTTTTTTCTTTCCAATAAAAGCTTGACTGATATTATACATTGTGAAGGCTATAAGTATTCATTAATTCTCTAGTATTTAACAACATATGGGAAATAAACTGATCAGATTCTCATACTTAAGGAATTTATGAAATAGAAGTGATATCAACTGGTAGAATTATTTTAAATTGATATCATCATAACATACAGGAACTCTGGAGCAGGTTCCGATATGAAGCTTAATTATCATTTACTCTTTGTCATGACCTATATACTAATGTTTTAAAAAGATGTGCATGACTATGGTTTCACAAAAAAACAAACAAAGAAGTGTAGATTAAAGCCTCAATACCATGATTAAATACTTACTCTTTTGAGATATTTTCATTGAATTGATTTTCATAAGGTGTTTGTTTTTTTTAATAGATTTTCATCAATAGAAGGGATTTCCATATTAAAAAAGGTACCCATCATTATTTGTAACCATTTTGGAACTTTACAACTTTTACAACTGATAATTTTTAGAGTAGCTGCTATATCTTTCTATACAGTTATGACTTTAAAACTAGGCATACAGGAACATAAGACAGTATTATTGGTACTAACAGAGATGGAATTCAAATATTTAATACATTTTAGAAGCAATAATATTTTAAAATTTAGGCATGTAATTTAAGTACAGAAGTAGGTATTGGAGGATTCTAAAACAACACCAAGAAGTTACACAAATAGACAAAAGTATGGGAAATATATATAAAAGATAAAATGTGATATGCAAATAGCATGCTATATAAATACTTCATAATAGTTAAACATTGAAGATAAATTAATATAGAAGTGTTTTTACTTGTACAGCTTTTGTCAAGTTAGACAAGCATGAAAATAATGATTTGCCTTCACTTTATTTCATGTGAACTCACCTGCTTGAATCCATTCAGTTATAGACATTCTAATCCTAGGAACACATAAATAAATGAAAAACAGGAGCTCACAGCAGAAGCAATATGAGAGATTAAGAAAGTGAATAGATTGCCTAATGAGAAGGGATTAAAATACCTCAAATTTTATGAGCTAGAGTGAGCAAAGTCTACAAGGGGACATGAAATCTACCTATAAATATCAACTACTTGTAAACATGGATTAAGGGAATAATTTTTAACCCAAGAGTAAAAACAGGGACACTGGATTTAAAAAAAAAAAAAAAGACAAATAAAATGTGCTGTGTATTTGAGAAATAACTTAAGAAAGATGATAAAAATACACCTTTTAAAATAAATGTATATATATTCAAATATTTAATACCTTTTAAAAGCAATAATATTTTAGAATTTGGGCATGTGATTTAAGTACAGAAATGGGTATTGGAGGATTCTAAATATTTTTAATTGATTTTAGAGAGGAAGGAAGAGGGAGAAAGAAAGAAAGAAATACCTACTGGGGATGGATCCTGCAACCCAGACCCTGACGGAATCAAACCAGTGACTTCTTGGTTCATGGGACTATACTCAGCCAACTAAACCACACTGGCCAGGGGAAAACATACATTTTTTTATTTTTTTGGAAATAGCTTCATAGAGAACTAGTTGGTTCTCTAGTTGGTATAGAGGCAATATAGCGGCCTTGACTAATGTCATTGAGAAATGCACTGTAAAAAGTATAGAAAGAAATACATTTAAAGAAGTAGCAGTCTATTGCACTCTTTGGAGACAGAAAATAGCCACAGATTTTTTTTGTTTGTTTTTTTGTAACACATGTAAGAAACTGAAAAATATTTTTATTTTATTCTTTCTATGATTAAGTGAACTCCATGGTAAGCAGAGGACTTCGATTTTAGTTTTTTGATGATAGATAAATGAAGGAATTTAAAGATACAATTACTTGAATAAAATTTATGTGTAATGTCTAGACTTTAAAATCTAAAAGCCCAGTATCAAACTCTGGACTATGTTCTCAGTTATGCATCTGCAAAGCAGTTAAGAACAGCCATTTATTTAAGTGTTTATTTCTTAGAGTTAGACATCTTGCACTGACCTGTGATTTGAGCATTACATTCCAAGTTCCATTCTCTCTCAAAATCCAGAGTTTGGTTATTGGATCCTTCATTTTGCAGCTTTCTTACCTCAGATTCTGACATAATCCTAAATTTCTATTATTTTTCAAATTCTCTGTTGATTCTTTCACATTTTACAGATATAGTATTAATTGCCAGTATCTTCTTGGAACTATCTTAAGAGTATTTTTATTGTAAAAGATTGGGCACACCCTGGCCGGTGTGCTCTGTGGTCAGAGCCTCCATCTGCACATGGAAGGGTTGTGGGTTCGATTCTCAGTCAAGAGTACCTACCTGGGTTGCAGGTTTGATGCCCAGCATTGTCAGGGTACCTGCGGAGGGCAACCAATCAATGTGTCTTTCTCACATCTATGTTTCTCGTTCTCTCTCTCTCTCCTCCCTCCCTTCCACTCTTTCTAAAATAATCAGTGGAAAAATATCCTCAGGTGAAGATTAACAACAGGAAAATGGGTACAATTATTTGTTGATATAAAACATAGGTATGGTGAAAGAAAGTGACAATTCTTGCACCAGGGATCAGCCACTCTTAATCATGCTCCATTAGATTCCAAAGCACATGTCCTTATCCAAGGGATTTTATTTTCTTCCTAATCAGCTCTAAAGCATATATATGTAATCTTATTCCTGACTTTAAATTGTCAGTGTGATGTTTCAAGATTATCTTCAACATGAAATTTCCATCACAAAAGTATTGCTTCCCATCTGGTTGTGCTCCCTCTCTGTATTTGCAGTACCAAGCACTGTGCCTGACAATAGTGGTGATTTCAGTAAATATGAACAAAATAAATGAATGAAGAAATGAATGGGCTTTGGTTTTCTCACCATGAAAGTGTTGACCTAGATTACTAATTCTCAATCAAAATGTATCTAAAATTACTGTCGGTAATCATGGGAATGATAATACGCAATGGTACTGCCCTAGAAGAATAGGATGGAGCATAGTAGACTTATTTTCTGACATGAATTCAAAAAGAAACATCCAAATAGATAATGTCATAGAAAGGAGATGCAATTCAGTTCAGAGATTGTACAAAATAACATCCAGGAAAAGGCTTGAAATGGATCTCATAATTATGATATATAAAAAAAATTACTAAGAATCCCAGATGGTGGAGAAATGAGAATAAAGAGTAAATAAGACTGAAGGGGGAAAAATATATTTTATTTCTGAATCTCAAGGTTAAGTGTATAATAAAAAAGTTAGAATTAAAGAATAGAAAATCTAGGGATTAGATGATTAAAAGATTCACACTACTTCCCATTTACCTTCCCTAACTGTACACACATACGGTCCTATTTAATTACATTTGAAGAAATGATGAGTAATGCATCTACATTTAGGTTTGAACATAATCTCAGTACTCTGAAATTACTCCAAGGTTTTCAGTTCTGCTATGGTGGTAAAAGCTCTCTACAGGTATAGGAATCAAGACAATTTGATATTGGTGAAAACGTAGACATTGTACTTGAGTGGAAAGCAAAAGTGAGTCCAGAAATAGACTCACACTTATATTGTCAATTAATTTTGACAAAGGTCCCAAGGTATTTTAATGTAAAAAGTCTATTCAATATAAATATAGACCCTTATCTCGTATTATAAATAACAAAACAAAATAACCCAAAATTGATCACAGGCTTAAATGTAAAACTTAAAATTATAAAACTCTTAGTAGGAAAGTAGGAAACCATTTTTTTTTCCACTTTGGAGTACACAAAGCTTTCTTAAACATAACACAAACCACATAAACCATTATTAGAACTCAATATATTTAATTTTATCACAGTTATTTAAAGTTTGGTGTTACAAAGACATCATTTAAAAATTTTAAAAACTCATCCATAGAATAGGGCAATTTTTTTGCAAAACATACATCAGACAATGAACTTGAAATCCGGATAGATGATTTTAATACCCCAATAATAAGGCAAACAAATAAAAACTGGGCAAAAGTGAACAGACATTTCATAAAAGAAGATATATGTATAACCAATAAGCACAAGAGAATGAGAAGCTCAATATCATAGTAAATTGGTTTTCTTTTATTTTTTAAAAACATAAACTTTATTTTTTAGAAAAATTTTGTACAGCTTTAGATTTACAAATTTTTTACAAAGATTATACAGGGAATTCCCATACATCCTTCACTTAGTTTCTCTATTATTAACACCTTCCATTACTATATTTGTCACAATTAGTGAAACAATACTGTTGCATTATTACTTTATATTATTATTAAGTACTCTAAAAAGTATATTCTTTATTAAGATTTTCCCATTATTTACCCAGTGTTCTTTTTAATTATTCAGGATCCCATCCATTATACCACATTATATTTAGTGTCTTCCTAGGCTATCTTGGTTGTTCAAGTTTCTCATCCTTTTCTTGTTTTTGATGAATTTGAGAGATTTGAGGAACACTGGTAAGGTATCTTGTAGAATGTCACACAGTTGGGATTTGACGAGTGGTTTTCACATGATTCGAAAAAGGGAATGTGTTTTTGGAAGGAAACCAGACATTAAGTGCCATGATTATTATGTGATATCAGGTATATACTATCAATATATCTTATCACTGTTGGTGTTAACCTTGACAGCCTGGCTTCAGGTCATGTTTGTCATGCCTTCTCCGCTGTACACTTACTATTTTTTTCCTTCTTATTTCCTACTATTGGAATGTAGTTACTATTAAGAGCCATGATTAAGGGGTGGGGAGTAAATGCTCCACTTCCTTAAAGGCAGGGTAAGTACATAAATTACTTTAAATTATTCTAAAGAGGAAATATATTTACTCTCTCACATTTATTTAATCAATACTTTTTATATCAATATGGAAAGGTGAATATTTTATTATTTGGGTTATAATCTAATACTGCTGTATTAATTATGTTGCTCAAATTGTTAAAACTTTGGCCATTGAGGCCTCTTTCTATTGGCACCTGGGTCCTTTTGGAAATACTTCTACTATTGTAAGTATAGTATTTTGTTGTTTTTTAAAGATTTCTCTTATATTCTGGCACTACAAAGTACCCCAGGTCATCTTGTATATTTTCTATCCCATTTTAGAATCCACCATTTTTTCAAGGAGCATCGGTTTCTTTCATGGGAAAATTATATTAGAAACCAAGATCTGTACACCAGACGAGCTCATGACTCCCAGGCTATCATTACTTCTAGGCCTTCTCAGCTGAAAAAGCAAAGGACGATGTATGTATATATTAACCTTTGTATTTATACATATCTCTATATATTTGCATGTGTAACAATCTGTGCTTAGATAAAGGTAAATATGAGTTCATACTAATGTTTCCAACTCTAATCTATTAACACATGTAGTGTTCTGTCATCCTCTCTTGTTTATCTGTAACTTTCTACTCAATAGTAAGAAACCTGGTTCTAACCATCCATCATCCATTTTCTTAATCATTCAGTTCTAGTAAACATGTATCATTGTTTCAGAGTTGTTATCCTACACATCCATGGTAAACAACTTTATTAGCTGGAGTATAAGTCTTAAGTACAGTTCCTTTTGTCTTTAGTCTCACAAATTCCATTTGTTTACCAAGGTACTTAGATCAGCATCTTATTCCTCCAGCCCCCCTTTAATGAACTTATTTCATACAGTTGTAATGCATTTTTATCCTTTTGTAGAATTTTACAAATCATAAGGTTTATTCTTTGTGATGTAAAGTTCTACAGATTTTGACAAATATTTACTGTCTTGTCTTCACCCTTACAACATCGTACAGAATAATTTCACCACCCTAAACTCTTCTGTCTGTTACCCACTTATCCAGTAAATTTGCTATACTTGTTTATTAGTTATAGAAGTTTTTGGTCCATTCCAAAAACTATGTAGAAATTAAAATTTTCTACATAGTCTTGGCATCTGCGTATAGAGACAGTTTTATTTCTTCATTTCTAATCTTTATACTTTTTATTTCTTTTTACTTTCTTATTTCATTGGCAAGGACTTGCAGTGCTATTTTGAACTGGAATGGTGAGAGAGGACATCTTTGCCACACCAAAATGAAAAGAAAGGTACAGAGATTTCCTATAAACCTCCTGACTTTACAACTACACAGTCTCCCCTATTATCAACATCCCCTAGCAGAGTGAGTGGTGCATTTGTTACAACTGATTAATGCTTTAAAAATGTTTAATTTCCTACAGTTTATTGCTAGTATATATAAACATAAATGATTATTATGTACAAAGTCCTTGCTATGCATTTTAGTATGGGGTGATAAACATGACTGCAAACTGGAAATTTGCAAAGCAATCTTAATAATCAATGATAAAAATTAAATTGTTACGTTCTCGCAAAGGACATATTCTTCCAGAAATGGCTTTTGGAATACAGTAGATGGGTTCATTTTGACCACCTAGAGGCTGGGACACACATGTCTTTGGTTGAAGTTAGGTCTCCTGGAGGGGCAGAGATTATGGTCAAGTGATCTACCTTGGACATGGGAGACACACCCTCTGTGCATAAAGACAGGTCACAGGGGATGTTAAGGATTATATAACTGCCTGAAGGTCACTAGGATCATAGAGAATCAAGACCCTGGGTTATACGGAGGACCAGTTGTCTAGTTATTTCATTGTTTGCCTGCAAAGCCACATCCTGCCGTGAATGAATGTGGTGTCCAGGAGAAGGGCGATCACTCAGGCACCCTTGTGAGGTGCATTCAACTTGAAATGAGAGCCTGGAACAGGAAACTGCTAGTAACTAGTTACATTTCTTTGTTTACAAGGAGACACACGTACCTGTAATTCAGTTCAATGACTCCTCCTCCTGAGTCTGTAGTCCTTTATGAGCTTTTAGGTTAGACAGAGAGAAAAAAATAAAAGATCACACCATCCTATAGTCTGGGTGCTAAAGCATCCTAATAGTGCAGAGAACACCAGGATTTTTGTGGGGACTGTTCAGGAAAAATAGAAAATGTGATAATACCTGGAGGAATTGCTAGAATGTTTTTTCCCTGCAGGTGTGCGACACAACTAGATTCACCATTTATTCATTTGGAACTGCTAGAAATTTAAATATTGATTTCAACTTGCAAATGCCGGCAGACAGTGGTTAACATAGGAGCCCCACTTCTAATGAAAGCAATAGACTGACCCATCAGAAGGGGAAGAGAGAGCCGTTGAACTTAGGAAGCAAAAAACACTTCCTTTGACTCTGATTCCATTTGCAGACAGCCTGTTGTATTAGAAAAGTTCCCCTCCTGAATTGCAGGGATGTCTGAGAGATTAATGTTTGCTAGCTCTGGGCCAAACTCCTGGGAAGTTTGCCAGCAGCTGAAATTCGGTGGCTGCTTCAAAAACTACACTGGATATGAAAAAAACAAAAACTGACGGGGAGAAAATTCTCAGGACAGGACAAACTGGCATAATGACAAGAAACATCTGGAACATAAAAGAAGAGGGGGAAGTGTCGTTAGGAAGACACTGTGTGAGGAAGGCCTATGTTAGGACACCACTGTCCTTGAGAGATCTGGGGTTTTCCTTCTCCACCCCGCAGCACACCGCCTCTGAGTTCTCAGACACAGGGTGCAGGAGGATTGCTCATCTTATCTCCAAATTACTTTTTAAAGCACGTTTTCCTATTGCCATTGCCACATGGCCATCAGGCTTCTCCGAGTCTCCTCAGACGAGAGGAGAGCAAAGCCTGAAGGGCAACACTTCCTCCCTAAACAGACGCTTGATGAAAAGCGAGGACACCCCTAAACAGTCCTAAGTCAAGTGGACACCAGAGCACTCCCTGGAAACTGACTTAGCCTCACTTCGTGGGACTGCTATTTCTTCAGCAACAGCCAAATGCAGCCGGTGCAGCTGAGCTTGGTACTAACAGGAGCCGATGGCCTCTAGTGGTGAGAGCATCCAGTCGGCGCTTGTTGTGGGCTGCTGGGAAAGATGTGTCTACACGATAATCATAGCTTTGAACGTGAACCCCTGACTCCTAGGAAGAAGGAAGTAGGGAAATGGGAAGTGACAATGAACTTCTCATTGCCACCTTCAAATTCAGTAGATAAATAGACACCTGGATGAAAATTTCTGAGCCTGGAACGAAAAGAACAATGTAACGGACTCTGTCTCACATTGAGGAGAAGAAACCAAGCATCATTGGCGAGACATAGACATAATACACTACAAAAGGCAAATGAGTATTTGGGGGCTGATAGAATGACAAATACTCTTCTTTTCATTTTTATCCCAGATATATGTGATGAACCCCTGGATCAAGGGGTAGAACCAAAGTACAAGGAACAGAATTCTCTGCGGGGACACCCACAGGACTTGGACAATTTGGTATAGTGTCCTAAGGCATGTCTTCTAAATCTGTTTTGAGAAAAGTGTTCAGAAGTTTTTCTTTTCTCTGTGAGATGGACACTAGTCCACATGTGTCCCCCAACTCTAGGCATGCTCTTGTCGTCACTCACAGTTTCGTTCACAGGCATGTTAACATTGACATTTCCCAGAACACCATGCTGTATTAGGCATCGTGCTAGTTGAACCTGGTAAACAGAAGTGGAAAGTGCTCTGGATTCCTTAGTAAGATATATATATATATATATATATATATATATATATATATATATATATATATATATACTGTGATGGAGATAAGCTTCAGAAAATTTTCAGGGGCTGAAATAATAGTGAAGTTTTTCAGTAAGGTGAGGAGATTGTCCTTGAACCTAATCTAATCAGGTGAGTCCTTAAAGGGAATGGGGTCTTCCTGGTGAGAGATATTCCTTCAGAATGTGAGAGGATTTGACATGAAGGAGATTCTTCGTGGTTGGTTTTGAAGATGGAGACTACCAACCAGCAAAGTATGGAGGCAAACTGAGGGAGCTGAATTAGCTCTTGCTAACAGTCATCAAGGAATGACAACCTCAATATTATATTAAAGAATTGGATTTTGTCAGCTATCTAAATGAAACAGATTTTTCCTCAGGATCTCCAGAAAAAAACAAAAACAAAAACAAACTCAGTCTGCCCAACACTTTTATTTTAGCCTTACACTCTTAGCAGAAAACCCAGCCAGACATAGTCTGGACTTATGATCTATAGAACAGTGAGGTAATAAACGTGTGTTGTTGTAAGTTGCTAATTCTGGCCTATGTTTTCTAAGAGTCATGTAAAATACAGTCCTTGTTTTGCAAAACTGTATATAGTGATGGAGGAGATCATCAAAAGGATGTAACTGCCTGTTGACCTGCAAGATGGACCTGGGCAATCAGAGGTTCCTCACCCCATCCCATGTTCTTGGAATGTATCTTCCATTCATCATTGCTATAGTATTTGCTATTTCAAGGACAAAGCCTTTAGACAGTTATGTGTTCTTGAGACCATGTGGGCAGCATACATGACTGAACCCTGTTAAGGCCTCTATATAACCTCAAGATTCTGGCAGGTGGGTATGAAGATCTCCTGTAGCTGTCACCCAAAACAAGTTTTGCATGTGGGTTTCCTTGCTTTGTTTTTATTTATTTATTTATTTATTTATTTATTTATTTATTTCTGAACTGGATTTTTAATTATTAAGGTGTCTCTATTTCTATCAAGTATTCTAAATAAAAACCCATTTTTGTTGTCTTCTCATAGAAAACAATTTCTTTGGTTTTTTTCTTTCTTTTTTTAATTGAATTTATTGGGATGACATTGGTTCACAAAGCCATAAAAGTTTCAAGTGTACCTTCCACCTACCACTCTGGAGTGGTGTCTTGGCCTTCATGAACAAGAACTAGTTTTGAATTTCACCTGGGGATACTCCTGAGGAATTCCCGAGGTTAGAAACCAATGAGTGGTAGAGAGTGGTAGACCACTTCACTGTACCCAAAAAAGAAGCTGGAGAATTATTTCCAAAAAGGATAAATTCATTCTGTCTTTCAGCATTGGCCCAAAGACACACACACACACACACACACACACACACACACACACGCGCACACACACACATACACACACAAGAATGTCTCCTATTTCAAAATGGAGAATCACATTGTTGTGGCAGAAATTCGGTCGGCGGGAAGAGACAGACTACACGCACCTGGAGGATTAGAAAATGACTGTTTAATGCGCACCAGTGCTGGCCCAGGGGAATCACCCCAAAAGGCTGAGCCCGGAGCCCAGGTTCCAGCCACCTTTTATATATGATAAGCTTCCGAGTATTTGGGGGCTTTCTAGTTCCACTGTAGTTTAGGTTAGGGGATTACAAAAGCCAGGGGTGGGGTCTCTGCACTGCTTAAGGGGGTTGTCTGCAGAAGGCTTGACTTCTCAACATTAAGCATTTTTTTTTTGTTTTTTATATTATTCTCTAGAGATTAAATTTGGCACTGGCAATATTTTAATCAAATACACGTTATATTAAGCTACTTTCAACAGAAAATTTTTGAACATAAATATGAAGGTGATAGTATTTTCTAAATAATACATAGTATGTCTGTTTTATGTACTTATTTTTCAAGTATTATTTAATTTTCAATAATATTTCCCTGATGATTAGTGATGTTGAACATTTTTCATACTTCTCTTGGCCATCTGTATGTCCTCTTTGGAAAAGTGTCTCTTCAGGTCCTCTGTCCATTTTGTAATTGTATTGTTTGTCTTCTTTTTGTTGAGTTTTATAAGTACTTTATATATTTTGGAAATTAACCCCTTATCAGATATATCATTGACAAATATGTTCTCCCAAACAGTGGGTTCCCTTTTCATTTTGATGCTGGTTTCTTTTGCTGTACAGAAGTTTTTTAGTTTGATATAGTCTCATTTGTTCATTTTTTCCTTTGTTTCTCTTGCCCTAGGTGAAAGTCTCGCTATTTGAGATGTCTGAGATTTTGCTGCCTACATTTTTTTTCTAGGATTTTTATGATTTTACGACACACATTTAAGTTTTTTATCCATTTTGAGCTTATTCTTGTATATTGTGTAAGTTGGTGGTCTAGCAGCACTATTTACAATAGCTAAGATCTGGAAACAGCCTGAGTGCCCATCAGTATATGAGTGGGTAAAAAAGCTGTGATACATTTATATAATGGAATACTATGCAGCTGTAAGAAAGAAAGATCTCTTGCCCTTTGAGATGACAGAGGGACCTAGAGAGTATTGTTCTAAGTGAAATAAACCAGTCAGAGAAAGACAAATATCACATGATCTCACTTATTAGTGGAATCTAGTGAACAAAGAAAAAACCCGACGAACAAAATAGATCCAGAGAAATGGAAGTAGGGGGGAACAGACTGACAAACCTCAGAGGGAAGAGGGGCAAGGGACATGAGAAGAGATAAACCAAGAACTTTTTTTGCATATGTACATAACCAATGGACACAGACAATAGTGTAGTAAAGGTAGAAGGTGGACAGAAGCAGGGAGGAGAAGATCAATGGGAATAAAACAGAAGGGACATCTGTAATACCTTCAACAATAAAGATACATTTAAAAGAAAATATTTCCCAACAGAGCTAAATTTTGCTTTTATTTACAAATATTAATTAATTTTTCATAATCATTTATACTAATTCATTTAATATACTCTACTCTTTTTTTCTATTATTAACTGAGATTTCTAGTCACTGCATTTAGCCTAATGGTGTGAGACACTTCTCTGAAAAATGTAGGTTTCTTACCTGGGATGGGAGGATATAACTATACTGTATATGGTCTCCCCCAAACAAAAGAGTGTTGTTGTTAAAGTCCCTGGCTCCAATTCACACATTTATTGTTTGATAAATGCAAGGTGCTCTTCTTTGATTTCTAATGTTTCTATGTGTAAAATGGAGACAATATTAATAATGACTAATTCAAAATACTCATTCAGTGTGCCAGGAATACTAAATGAGAGATTCTGTGTAAGTTCTTCACACTGTGCTGGTTCATATTAAATGCCAATAAATTTTATTTTTGTTATTGTTACCTCTATGGATTTTTTTGAATGCTGGATAATGTAATGTTTGTAAAATTAATTTGTATATTATTTATTTTGGTTAAATATTAATTATGATTTTATTAGTATTAATACTAAAAAAAATCAGTAAATCAATTTAGGGTAATTGCTGTCTACTTATTATATCAGACAGAGAAAATAGGGCAATGTCATTAAGTGGATCAGGAAAATTTTATATTCCAATGTTTTAATGTTATTAGATAAGTATATAGTGTACTATCATTAGTTTATGAGTTAATGATGTTGAATATCCTGACTATTTTCTACTCTGGCCTTAACTATTAAGTGTGGACACATATTTGGGGTTTTCCTGCTGCAAATGGGAATACCCACATTAAACAACATAGCCCTGTTGGAAGACTGAAATTTTGCTACAAAAGAGCCACATCAAGAATAAAAGACATTGCAAAGTGGGAGAGGTAGGATTGAACTCAAGTGAAAGTAATTTAACTAAGAGAACCTAACACAGTTAGACAGCACGATGTTGTAGACATGGATGTGCCCTGCCCGACTTCTGCTTCAGAGACGGACTGCATGCCCACCAGCAGGGAGAGCAGCCCCCTTGTCTAGCTATCAGCTCCATCATGCCAGCCTCAGGTGCAGAGAGCCACCTTCCCCAACGTCGCATCCTTCCTATGGCAGCCTATCTATGGTTACTAAGTCAGGGAGGGATATAAAGGTTCTGTCATTTCAACAGGGCATGAGATATCCTAACAGGAAATACATACTCCAGAGCTCCCCCCTATGGTGGCTGAGGCTTTGTCAGTTCTGTACTGTAGTTTGATTTTTGATTTTGTTCAATCCAGCTTCTTTGATTTACAGGCATTGATTCCCAGTCAAGATCTTGCCCCTTACTTTTCATCTCAGTGTCTGCTGCTGCAGAACATGACTGGTGACACTAGAACAGAGGAAGACAGACCTTTTCCTAGCTTATGATTGGGATAGAAAACTGATGCAAACTCTTTCCCTCTAGAGTCCTTAGGAGATATGAGAATATGTATAACAATTAAAACAATTTTTTACCTTTGACAATTTCTGGTAATAAAACTAAAGTAAATGACATGAAATAAAAATAAAGTTGACTCAATTATTTTCTTGAGAAAATTAGAAATGTGTTAGGAGTCCTAAATGTCAACATTATGGCTCATTTATATAAAAAGAATATGCAATAAATATTTATTGTGCAATGAGGCTTATTAAGTAGTTTTATTTTTTTAAATATGTTTTTATTTTTATTTTTTTAGAGAGAGAGATAGAAATATCGATGTGAGGGAGAAACATTGATTGGCTGCCTCCTGCACGGCCCCTACCATTGACCAAGCCCGAATGTGCCCTGACCAGGAATCAAACCAGGATCTCTCAGTCCATGGGACGACACCCAATCCACTGAGCCACACTGGCTGGACTTATTAAGCAGTTTTAAAGTAAAAATGTTTTCAATATTTTAGGATATAAGTGTTATTTATGCTAAAAAAATATAATTCACAGGATAAACACCAAATATGAATTTATGTTAAAAAGCATAGTGGCAGACATGCCAACATTTAAAAATATATAGTATTATTTCTTGGTAGTAATAATTTTTGTTTTCTTCATGGCATATTTTTGTGTTTCTCTTTAAAAAAATGAGCATTTAAACTTTAGGAAGTTACTGTTAAGTGATGATTTCTGCTCTTTTATTGCTTATTTTCTAGCCAGGGAGATAGGGCTAGAAATAATGTGAAGTTACTCTAGATATTCTATTTCTAGTAATTCATACAACTACAGATCTCATTTGTTATTTTGACTGCTACATTATTTCACATTAATTAAAAGTCAACTCAAAGTATATTGCTACAAAGCCACAGTTTCTCTATAGCCAATTTATTCCACTAGTTCTTTGAAACTAAGGGCAGAATGTGTCATGTGTTCCTATGAAGTTTTAGGGTTTTAGATTCGGCACTAGTCTCAGCCTGTTACACTCTCTTTGTATCTAGATTCTGTCTTCCATTCCTCAAAGGTATATGTCATCTGAAAATCAAATCACTTGCCATAAATACCTACTCTAAATTTTTGTCAAAAATGTCTTACTGACTGGAATTCAGAATTTGCTGTAAATTCACTTAGGGTTTATAGTGGCCGATTAGTTCTCTAAGTTAGGTTATTCAGTATGTTAAGGATTCATCCAAATGCAAAACTTTCTAGTTTATAGTTCTTACACTGTAGGGGACTTAATAGAACAAAAGGAGAAAAAGTTAATTGCATGATGGGGTGGTCTGTCAAGGGGTTCAGAAAGGATGAATTGTTATAATGTGTCAGCGAGACAATTAGAGATGCACAGCCAAATTGTAAATGAGAGGAGCACTTTATTCACCGGTGGGCTGCAGGGGCAGACATTACCCAAATTGGCAGACCAGATTGTTCTTGCTCGTCTGCTTTTAAAGACAGAACCACATTCCCTTTTGGCTCCCCCTCAGGGAACCGGTACAATAGTGGGTGCAAAAGCAGTTATTACAGAAGCCAAGATAAGCATTAGTCACTGGGCTCATGATTTTCAGTTCCTGATACTCAGAAACTGTAAGCTACATCCTGTTACGTAGATCAACCATAACCTTAGTCAAAGTTCCTTTACTTCTAGGGATAATCAACCTATTATTGGAAAAATACTGGGGAAGGTCCACTGCCAATAAAAATGGAGTCGCTTAGTTGCCTTAGCTAAGGGGCCTAGATAAGAATGGAATCGCTTAGTCACTTTAGCCAAGGGGCCCAGCTCAGAATGACATTATTGTACCTTGAAGTATCATATGTGAGAGATTTATCAGTGTCTGCAATATCTAGATCATCACATCAACAACGGACCGTAAACAATGGATGACTACATGAATGGATGAATGATGAATGAACTTAGTATTTAGTTATTGACTAATTAATCCAAGACATGAAATGGAAAGCTACCACACACGCAAAGAAACAACAACAGAATTTTTTTTTCAAGAGGGCTTTTCCTCCATTTTTTTTTACCTCTGAATTTTGAGTCAGGTTTTTAGGGTAATAAAATCCAGCATTTACTTTTCATCTATTTAGAGATTTCTTGTCTTCTTTTTGGCTATTTCAATTTTATTCTGATGTACTCCACACTTTTAAATTTTTTGATGAGTAAAATCATCTAAATATTTTCTTTCTTGAATTTAGAAACATGATGAAATTATTGTTATTTTATGAGATCTCCTAACAATGTCTGATTCATTTTAGAGGCTTTCTTATTTTCAAACGTACTCATAGTTATTATGCATGGATAAGAATCAAAGCAACTTTATTTTATTGCTCTTATTTGAATTCCTTTTATTTTTCTCCTACCTCCTAGGACTCCTTATGGTCTCTGCTCTTAACTTAATCATGGGAAACTGTAGAGCTTTTATATCTATTGTCTAAAATAGTCTTCCCACTGTTCCACATTTATTGATTCTCATACTTTTAAAATCTCTTTTAGAAATCAATGTTTTGACCTTGACATATTCTTAATTTCAGTATTAAAAATACATTCCTTCTGTTTCCTTTCTTTGACTTGGTCTACTTTAGTGAACTAAAAGTTTATAGAAAGAAAAAGTAAAACTTTTTCCTGAGATATTTTTTTTGATGAGTCTTCATTATTCTATTTAAATCATGGAAAAAAATGACAGTACAACCCAGGCCCAGGGCTTTATTGTACCTCGTGTTTAATTTGTGGTTGAAAGAACACTGGGTTCGAAGAATATCTTCAAAACTGTCAAATTTGCTGGTTATATTCCTCGTCCATCTTTCTGTCCCACCATTCCCAGTACATGCATTCGTGGTCACTTGTTCTTAACCACTCCTCCCACCCTCCCAACCTCTCCACCCACCCCACCCCTACGATTCCCAGACACGCAATTCTCTTTCCAATCATGACAATTTATCTTTGGAGTGTCTTCTCTACTTTCTCCAATTTCTTTTATTCATTCACTTTAAATACTGCTTTAAATTTTTCTTCCACTGTTGCATTTATTGTGATTAACCATATTCATCTCTAAGTTCTTATGTTGTATTTAAATCTAATTCCCTGTAGAGCGATTTGAATATATTCATATGCTTCATTTGCTTTCATAATTTTTATGTGTTTTCTCTGCTTGTAATAAAAGTTTCTCCTTCTCTGATATAAAATTAAATGTTATCTCTCACAAGAAGCTTTTCTACTTCTACTGGGCAGAATTATTTGATATTTAGTGCCACTAAATGACTATTTTATATGTATGTTGCATAATAGGAGACATTCTAAATGCTATTTAATATTTTTTTTAATGGATTCTTTTTTTTTTTAGAGAGAGAGAGAAACATTGGTGGGCTTCCTACCTGATTTGCTCCAACCGGGGGACATCAAACCCAAAGCCTAGGTATGTGCCATGACTAGGAATCAAACCTGCAACATTTAGGTGTACAGGATGACACTCCAACCAACTGAGCCACCTGGCCAGGGCTATTTAATAGTTCAATATTAAATAGTAACTTATTTCTTAGTAAGGAATAAATATACATCTAAGTAATCAGTGAAATTAAAACCTTTCCTTTACATTCTTTTTCTTTTTTCTTTTTTTTTTAATCCTCACCCGAGGATATTTTTGCATTTATCTTCAGATAGAGCAGGAGAGAGAGAGAGAGAGAGAGAGAGAGAGAGAGAGAGAGAGAGAGAGAGAGAGAGAGAGAGAGAGAAACATCAATATGAGAGAGACACATTGATTAGTTGTCACCTGCACAATCCCAACCGGGGTGCGGACAAACTGCAATGGAGGTAAGTGCCCTTAGCAGGAACCGAACCTGGCACTCCCTGGTCCGCGGGTCGACACTCTAACTGCTGAGCCAAATCAGCCAGGGCTACATTCTTTTTCTATAGATTCTAGGACAGGGAATGGTGGGAGTCAAGTTGTTTGCTTAAAATATGAACTTTAGACATCTTGAGATGGATTATTATAACTTCCAATGACTAGTAAACTGTCCACCAACTAGTAGTGTTCAATAAATAGTTGTTGAATTAATTTTGTCATGTAAAATTTAAATGTTATTGGTCACCAAAGAGTAGTTACAGTAGTTCTGAATTAGCTTACTGCATTTGTGACTTACTATGTATAGATGCCTAATGACAAACATTATTTTAATCACTACTAAATTATTTTTTGACCTCTGTATGGTATTAAAGTTAAAAACTTTTATTATGCTTAAATATGTTTTAAAAATTAAATGTTTGGCTCATTTTCTTATTCAAAATAGACCTTTATATTCTAACATTCAAATATATGTTCTATATGTAATATTTGTTGTTTAATACATTTCCACTTGTTTTAATTGAGAGTACATGAGAAGTCAATATATACCATAAATCATTACCCTACTGTAATGAAAATTTATGTATTTCTCAATTTCAACTAATGAATGGCTATGTAAGGCTAAACAGTTTCAGACCTCTTTCATTGTATTTTCAAGCCAGATCTAAATGGAATAGTAGACATACACATTTAAAAAATAGTCTCACAGTGAGTATCAACATAACCTATTTAGAATAAATCTTTCAATCCAACATATATACGTTTTATCAATGACTTCATTCAGAAGATTTGCTACCATTCAAAGTAAAATATGATGGCCTGTGTCAGAGTGTTACAAAACATATTTTTCTTAAGAACGGGGCGGGGGGGGGGGATAATGAAAAACATGATGGACCTTGAATAACAACTCAACAGTAATTCTGTTTAATTGCTTTTCATCCTTTCTAGCAGCAGTGAAGCTTTAAAACATTGATCAAAGATGATGACTATCACAAAGTACTTAAAGTTCAGCACATTGTTAAATTTCCTCAGTCTCTGAAATAATTACAGCATGAGCAAGCATAAAGATGATTCCTCCACCTTCACCCACCTTCCTCAAATGACTTGCCAGCCGATGTAGATGAGACTAAAAGAAATCTGACACAAATAATCTATATTAGAACATCAATGTCAAAGATATATCACAGGCACTTGCCTCAAAGGGATATAAATACTGTGAACATTTCATGCTAATGCACACCAGAATTCAGACACTCTCCTTACTGACAAATACACTACTGAACTAAAGGACACAAAGCAAACCTAATGCATAAGCGAGTGCAACACAGAAATGGGAAGTGTTTACTTAAGAGTGAAGGAGACAGCTCTTCTCTGCTAAGGCTTTATAGCTTAGGAAATGATGGAGGGAGACAAGCTTTCCATCCATTTATGGAAATAAAGGACTTTCCCCCACAATAATTTAGTAATTTTTATTAGATTAATATTTTAAGCTCATGGTTTCATTAGATTTAACTATATTAATTTATGCACAATTTAACAAATTAAAAATCATTATTGATATCCTACTAAGTGCCAGGCATTGTGCAGGAACATAGGTTCTTTGCTGTTACAATAGTTGCACGTGAGACTCCATGCCACAGCCTTCAGCCCATCAAATTTCAGCACGCACAGCTAGGATTGATGGTCACACACCTTTCCTACATCAAGTGCTCACTTGATGTTTCTGTGTTCTGCAATGCCACTCAATTACAACTAGAGGAATTAGGAACTAAGGGAATTTAATGCCCTTCAAGTGGGTCTCAACTAATGTAATGAGTGGATAGATGTTTCATCCTCCACGTTCCCTGGAAGGATAATGGTAAGATGCAATTCTCAGATGATTCCTAGAGAGTGGTTTGAGCCCTCATTGCTCAAGCACTATGGTAACCAGCTCACGAGTGCTCAATCACTGGCTTTTTCTTTTACCTGTCCCACTGTCCTGCTTGCTCCATTTTGTTACTCCACTCCCACCCCCACCCCCAAAACCTACATGTTTTCAAGTGCTTGTTTCAGGGAGGAAAGTAAACCAAACAGTTGGTACTGGAAATGGCAATAGAAAGTAGCCCTTTAAGATGGGGTTCTGAAACTGTTCCCTCATAAGTCAAATGGCAGCAGGGATCCCATTACTGGTCATAAATGAGGTGCTGAAAATTCTGAATTTGCTTTACCACCACCTTTTTTAAGACTCAGCTGTGCAGAGTTGACTGAGACTCAGTGTGAGGAGAGGCACAGGTGTATGTAATAGCTCTGGCACCTGAAAGCTATGAACTCAGATATTTATAAGACTTGTGGAGGTAGCCTCACAAGTCTTGACGTAAAAGAATGGTGGGTTCCATTTAGCCAACTATCAACTCAGAGCGTCCCAGAAAATCAAGAAGACCTTGTAGTGTTTATTACCTACAACTGGAGGACAGAGCACTGAAAAACAAAACAAACAAACAAACAAACAAACAAACAAAAAAGAGGTCCAGGATTTAATCCTAAGCATTGAACAAATGCAAAAAATATGGAATGCTCAGCTTCTGCGGATTTCCTGACACCCAGGTGTGGCAGTGAATAAGTGGGACCCAAGAACTTGATGGATTCCTGGGAAAGATTGGCCTGCAAATGTTGCGCCCCCACATTTTCCTGATATCTCAGGACTTTGAGAACAGCACTGTCACTGTTGCTGGAGGGCAATCTCCCCTTGACCATGGGCAATGTAAAGAAATTACCTTAGGTGAGTGCCTTGTGATATATTTTTCCCCCTTAAGGTCATCAAATATCTTCAATATTTGACTCAAATCTATACATACGCTCAACTGTCAATATAGTCCGAGAAGGGAAATATAGTCTCTGCTACGAGTAATTTATGTTATCAGACAAGTCTTAGAACTGGCTAATAGGTAAAAATATATGAGCAGAAACTCAGAATAATCTATAAAAGTGAATATTGAGAGTATTTTCCTGGATAAGTATATACGGCTGGAGAAGTAAGGCTTTATCTACCTGGAGGCACACTCCAGTGACATAAAATGTAATATTCTGTGAGAACACCTGGGGATGGTTTTAATGTGAGTCTGGAAGGAGTACTTAAACTGGAATGCAGTAGTGGTTTAGAGTATATGATATGGAGCTTCTAGAATCTTCTTAGCAAACTTTAAGGAAGTGGTTACAGTGGTGGGCCTGAGAAAGGTGAAGGGCATATGAAATGAAAACTACCAAACATTGCAAAGAGACATTATAGAGGAAATAAATAGGGGAGAGTCATATTATGCACATAAATTTGGTAATGCATTTTAATTTATTCTCTGCAAATTGCGGTTTAGATTTAACCAAATCCCAATGAAAGTAACAGGGCTTTGTTGTTGTTGAAATTGACCAGCTGGTACAAAATTTAAGTGAAAATGCACTGAACCTAGAGTAGCCAAAATAATTAGGAAAAATAAGAACAAAGATAGAACTTATACTACTATAATTTGTGTTTCAACTCAAATTTCCATCAACAGATGAACTGATCAACATATTTAGGTATATCAGTAAAATGGAATAGTACACAGCAACAATAACAAAATACTGCATCTTGTGTATTGATACACACATCAAAATTGAATCTCAAAAATATTTTGAGCTGAAGAAGCCAAGTAGAGAATTGAATATATTGTATTATTTCATTAAATTGTTTTCTGTGATTCTATATTAACTGAGAACAGGCAGAACTAAAATGTAAGGACAGAAAGAAAAAGAATGGTTTCCTGGGTATTCACTTCAATGAGACACAGGTAAATTTTGAGGGAATAGAAACGACTATGCATTTGTCATAATTCCTTCAATTATATATTTAAAAACTGCTGAATCTAATTGTATGTACATTATGCCTCGAAGTTTATTTAAAATAAATGCCTGAACAAAATGAAATTTTACTATAGTCAAGTAAGAAACAATCATTGGAAGTTGTGTGAAATAATGGAATCACTGGGAGGGTATTAATAAAAGTTAACAAGTTATTAAATGGGTACTATTAAAGTCATGTAAGATATTTGAAGTGCATTTGAAATATTAACTAGTTCAACTTTCAACTGGAAATGTGATTTAGCATTTTCAAATTTCCTCCTCCCACTCTTGCAATACCAAACTACCCAGTCATGTGTGTCTTTACACAAAACAATACCATTTCCAGAGAATATTGTTTTATAAAAATAGAAATCCAGTGACATAGAATAAAGAAAGGACATCTTTATTCTTCTTCATGTCTGTGTGAGTACACTTATTGTTTTGGTATATTTTGTTCCAGTTATGTTTGGTATATATGTATATTCTTTTTTTCCAAAGTTATAATTATGCTCTGTTGCATTTTTAATTTGATTTTAAAAGTGTCATTATATCATGTAAATAAATGTATATTTTGAAATGAAATTTTACTGGATAAATAGCATTCCATGGAAAGGATATATCAGATTAAGAGTTCTTGAATTTATAACTTTTAGTTGTATTTAATTTTTTTGTTAGACATATTAATGAGTACAGTAATGAAACATCTCCCACATAACTTAGAAATAATGAAATTGAATTAAGCTTCTACTAGTTTACCCTACACAGTGTATGAAATTACTCATCAATGGTGCAAACCAAAGATTGTATGCAAAATTCATGTCTGAGAGTATGAGAACTGACAAAATTCTAAACCTGGCAAATTGGGTGATATATGATTATAGTGTATGTATAATTTAAGGAGATAAAACATAGTCCATTATATTGAACATTGCTTAAAGAAAGGCTATTTGAGTAGCAGCACAGGATTGTCAGATTGCCATACAGAAAGAACATATATTGGTTAACCAGATTTTCTCCTTCAGAACTTTCAAATTTAAAGGAGTGTTAGAAAACCATAGAGCTAGTTAGAGGTCACTTTCATCTGTAACACAGCAACAACATGGTGGGCAAGACAAATCTTTTGCTGTGGTTCTTAATGCCTTTGCTTTCAGAGCTCTTTGGATTCTGCCAGTTTCCTAAGCCTCAGTTCAATCTGATATCCTGCCAATAAATCCCTTTTTGGCTTATTCGAGTTAGATTCAATTTCTGGCAGGTATGCTTGTATATCTCTTTACTAGATTACAACATCTTTAGGAAGCAGAAAACACATTTTATTCATCATTTTATTCCCAGTGATACAGTATAGGCACAGCGCTTAATGCATGGTTTAAACTCAATAAATGTGTGATGGATGTACACATGAAAGTATCTAGCATGCTATGCATAGAACTTTTTTTGGAGAACCATAAGTTGTCCTGTTTGGTTGTAGTTGAATGCATTAAAAGGAAAAATGGGATATAACAATTTAAATTCTTGGTAATGATCATGATGTGGACAGATTTAAAAGCCAGATTGAGATGTTTATGTTTAATTTGTTGGCAAAGTAAAGGTTATGAAATGTTTAGTGTTAATTTTTCAAAATGCATAAGAAGATGTATATAGGATGAATTTGACAGATTATTCATGGGGAAGATAATATAGTTTCTTCCTATTTCTGTTTTCCAATCAGATAGTTCAACATAACACACAAGTGAAAATGATTCATTTGTTTAAAAAAAGAGGCAAGAATTACAACTAAGACTCTTAGAAGTGTATACATACTCACAATCTAACCTACAGTTTCAAATAAGCATCCACCAAATTATAGAATATCCATGGGAATGTCTTTTATAACATCTATCTAAATAAGGAGGAAAACCAGACACCCATTGGTTGTTGGTTTGTTGTTTTTAGAAATAATTAGAAAGGGAACAAAGATGGGTGTATTTCTAAACTGGCTCTTTGATCATGTCACTCCGATGATAAATAGTATTTAATATTTTTAAAATATAAACATAAGCAAATTCAATTGTCTTGACATTTCTTTAAATTCCCATACACTCACCCATTTTCCTGTCCTACAAAATCCATGAGCTTTCAACAATCAACTTTCTCTCTGTTCTTAAGCATTTTGATAGGTAGGATTATTCAGAGTATCTGTTTCTTAAGTGAGTTTGCTGGTTATTTTAATCCAAAATGTTCAATTTATGGGGATAGATTTGTTCACAGTATCCCCTTGCTATTCTTTAATGTCTGTAGGATCAGTAGTGATGTTCCCTTTTTCATTTCTGATATTTTAAATTTCCCTTGTAACCCCCACCCCTCTTTGAACCATGATTTTTTTAGGAATTGATATTTTGGTATTTTCCAGGTATCTTTGTTATTGATTTCTAGTTTAAATCCACTGTGGTCTGAGAACAGACTTTGTATGATTTCTATTCTTTTCAGTTTCTTAGACTTCAAGTTCTGCTTGCACTGAGCATAGATTTCAATAAAATAAAGAAAACTTAAGAGTTTCCTCATGTTTTTGCTGTCCACACCCTTCTTTGGCTATGTGTGGCTTTTAAAATTTCCAAGTATAGCCCAGCCAGTGTGGCTCAGTAGTTGAGCATCAACTCATGCACCACGAGGTCATCAGTTCGATTCCCAGTCAGGGCACATGCCCAGGTGTGGGCCAAATCCCCAGCAGGGGGCATGCAGGAGGCAGCCAATCAATGTTCTCTCTCATCGCTGTTTTCTATCTCTCTCTCCTTCTCCTTTCCTCTCTCTAAAATCAATAAAAGAAAAATAAATAAACTAATTAAATAAAATTCCCAAGTATATATGGGTGCTCTTAAATACCCTAATGCCCTAAGGAATCTTTCTAAGCTTTTCCTGTCAGGCTTTAGTCTGTCTCATGTCACAGCTGTGATCTTTTGCCCTAGAAAACTGTGGGCATTTTGTATGCCTTACAATATTTTTAAACAATTTTGTGCTGCTTTTCCACCCTGTAGGTAGAGTTAGGCAAAACAGAGATGAGTATGTTATACAAATCTTACAGGTAGCTCCCAGACCATATAGAACAGCAAGCACACTGATCTATAAATAAGGTGTGCTCTGCTCTCTCTGGAAACAGTTACCAGAGGTCACACAGTTACTAAGGAACACATATTCCTGTCTTCAAGACTGCCACCAAGCTGTGCACAGAGAGGTGAGGGGCAAGGGAAAGTAAAGATACCCTAACATTTTCCTACTATTTTTAGGCTGCCTTTCTTTGGTCATCATTTGCTTGGTTGCTGTAAACCCTTGACTGCTTTTCCAGAGTTCAGAATAATTTGGTTCATTTAAAGTGATTATCGATATGGTTGGATTAAAATCTACAATTTCCTGTTATCTATTTCACTTGTTTGTGTTGTGTTGTTTTTTTTTTTTTTTTGTATTTTATACATTCTTCTAGTTTAATTTAGTATATTTTATAATTCAGTTTTCTTCTACTGACTGATATTTTTAATATTCTAACTTTTAATGTTTGCCCTAAAGTTAATATTATGCATCTCAAAATAATCTCAGGACAACTTCAAAATATGTAATATAACTTCATGTGTAGTGTAAGGACTTTTTAACTATTTTCCTAGTTCCTTCCACCTATCCCTGCTATCAGTGTCATCTTACATTTCAATTTTACATGTGTAATAAAAACATAATTCACTGTCACTATTTTTTAACGCAAATTTACTCAAATTTATTTGTTTGTGAATTTGTTCTGTACATAATAGTCTTACCACTAAATCGTGCTTTGAATTTATTTCACTTCTTCTTTTTCTTGTTGTCATTTTACTGTTTTATGATTTAAACAATTATTTTTGAAGACATTAGGAAAAATCTTTTTTTTTTCTCTTCTATTTCCAATACTTTTTATTTCTTTCTGTAGACCCGAGTTTCTGACCTGTATCATATTTCTTCTTCTTGGACTTTTCTTATAGATTAGATCAAGTGGAAATCAAATTTTCATTTTTGTCTGAGAAAGTCTTTGTTCTTTCTTTAAGTATTTTTTCTTCTGAATTTATTGAATTATAATTGAGGTACATTAAACTGCATATATTTAATGTATACAAGTTGATCAATTTTTATATATATATCTGTACTTGTAAAACCATCACAACACCCTAGTCTCCTGTTTAGTTGATAGCTTTCATTCTCTTTTTAAATTTTCTTTACTTGTAATTTATTTTTAAAAGAATTCAACTTGTTTATTGTTTTCCATATTCTGTCCTTGGCTGACTGCAGTACTATTGTGTATTTACATATATTTTTGTGTATTTTGTTTTCTGTATTTCCTTTAAATTGGTAGTTAAATGTAGAGACTTCATTGGATTCCATTTGATTTTTTTGAGGGAGTAGGCCTTCCTAGACAGATGATCTTCGATTAGTAAGAAAGCCGTTTCTTTTATGCAGTGAGGTTTCACTTTGAGTTTGCATTCTCCTTAATGTTTGATGAATGTTTAGTCTAGGTCTACACTTCTGGAAAGATAGTATTTTTCTTTAGAATTTTATAGTTGTCATCTCATTTTCTACTTGTTGGCATAGTTTTTGATGAATTTTCTGTTATAAATTTTCTCTATAGGGAATGTCCATTTCTCTTTCTCTTATGGTTGTCAAAATTTTATTTTTGTGGTTTTCAGTAGTTTGAATATAATATTTGTAGATTTTTATTGTTTGTTTTAGTTTGGGATGTGTGTGTATTAATGTGTGCTTCGTTATCTTTAATCTTGGATCTGTGGTTTAGTGTCTGCAACAATTTTGATAAATTTACATTCTTCCTCAAATATATTTCTTCTTTGCAACTGTCTTTTTGTTCACTCACTTGTATGTTTCACCTGTTACTATTATCCCACAGCTGTTAGATGCTCTGTAATATTTTCACTTTTTCTTTGTAGCTCAGTTTGGATAGTTTCTATTGACTTGTCTTCAAGTTCATGGATTCTTTCCTTGTCTGTATCATCTACCAATTCTTCATCTCTGTTACTGTGTTTTCTTTATTTCTAAAATCTCCTTTTGATTCTTCCACATAGTGTTTAATCTCTGTACTAAAGCTACCTATTATTCATGTTATCTAATTTTTTATTAGAACCTGTAATATGTCAAACATAGTTAGATGAAATTTCCTGTCTGACAGTCACAAAATCTTTGCAATATTTGAAGCTAGTTCTGATGATTATTTTATCTCTTGAGATTGTCCAAAATATTTTTGTGTGCATCACTTTTTGTTGTTGTAAGTTTGGCAGGTCGTATAAGACCCTGAGGTAAATTATTTTTAAAATTTACTTTTTTAAGCTCTTCAGTGTGGGTCTCTGTTAATCTAGTCAGGTGTTGGGCTGGTTTTGAAATTTGTATTTCTGTCCTTAATCTCAGTGTACCAGACACTTCAAATTCTTCTAGTGATAATTTGTGTTTAAGGAGTGGGCTAATATGCTAGAGGGCTTTTCTTTTCTTTTTTTTTTTTAATCCTCACCTGAGGATATTTTTCCATTTATCTTCAGATAGAGTGTATTTGGGGGAAGAGAGAGAGAGAGAGAGAGAGAGAGAGAGAGAGAGAGAGAGAGAGAGAGAAAGGAAAAGAGAAAGAAAGAAACATTGATGTGAGAGAGACACATTGATTGGCTGCCTCCCTCATGACCCCGACCAGTGTGGAGGACCAAACCACAACTGAGGTATGTGCCCTTGACCAGAATCGAACTGAGACTCTGGTCTGTGGGCTGATACTATAACCACCGAGCCAAACTGGCCAGGGCTGGAGGATTTTTCTTAATATCTGACTTTTGTTGGGCTTTGGGTCTATCTGCTCGATTTAGGACTTTTCTTTTGTGCTAAACCCTAGAGAGAATCTCTCTCTTGTACATTTCCTAGTTGTTTTATACTGTTATTTTTACTTGACACTTTTTTGCATACTGGGGTGGGGAGGTGCACTGGGGGTCTTATTTGGTTGTACTGGTTAAGCCTCAGTCTTCTGCAGGCACTGTGAACTTCAGTCTTGGGAGTGGGGTGTTCACAGAAGTTCCATATCTCTTTAGACGTAATACTAAGTCTAGCATGCATTCCTGCCACCTCTAAAAGTAAAGTTTTCTTTTTGTTTTCCTTTCTATTTTCCCTCTTCCAGAAGCAGTGGATTACTATCAGTTTTTAACTCTTCCTCTTTCAGGCTAAGTCTTTTCTTCCTTAGGGGAAATAGTGAAGATGCCACTGGGTGAGGCATCTCCCAGAAAAGCTTTCTCAGGATGTTTCTTAATCTTGTTAGAGCCTGCTGGGTTCCGAACGAAAAGCCCACAAGAGGGTATCAATCCCTACATGTCTGCATCCCTTATGGATTTCAGACTCACCCTAGTCCACACTTAACCCTTAACAATTTGTCAAAAAATTATAAAAATAACCCATCTTCCTGGTTTTAGTGACATTTAGAATCTTCTGTCCCAGGTAAGCAAGTACCTGGATCCTGTTTCTCCCTTCAGTCACCTGTTTTGTTTTTGTTTTTTAAAACATATTTTGGGTCAGTTTGCCCTGCAATCTTAATTCCCTCAGGTTAAGTAGTTTACTTGTCATTGTCCAGCTTTTTTCTTTTTTTCTTTTTTTTTTTTTTTTTTCTTCTCTTTGTTTCACCAATTTGGCTATCTCAGTGGTCTTTTTTTCTTTTTTTATCCTCACCCGAGGACATTTTTTCATTTTTTGTTCAGATAGAGTGGGAGGGAGAGAGAGGAAGAGAGAGAGAGAGAGAGAAACATCGACGTGAAAGGGACACATCGAGTGGCTGCCACCCGCACGACCAACCAGGGCCAGGGACAAACTGCAACCGAGGTACATGCCCTTAGCGGGAACCGAACCCGAGTCTCTCCGGACTGCAGGCTGATGCTCTAACCGCTGAGCCAAACCGGCCAGGGCTCCAGCTTTTTTCTTGTTGTCAGTATAGAAATGATACATACCTCCAGCTCTCAACATTTCTGAGCTGAAACTGGAAGTCTCCTCTATAATTATTTTACACATAAATTTTATAGGAAGTTATGTGGTAAAGATATTTATTTTAGAATCCTCATACTCCGTCCAACTTTGAACTGTTCCTCTTACATAGTCATGTATCTCTAAGTAGATAACTTGACCTCTGATCAAATACCAAGAAGACACTGCTACTGAACTTGTAGAGCTAAACGACAACAAAGAATGCGAAGAATCTAGTAAAAAGAAAGCACTCATTAATTATTTGTCTTTTTCTCTTCTCTTGCTATGGCAAAATCTTAACTTTAAATTGCTTATGTGTTTATGTGCTCTAACTAAAAATTGAATTCTCTAAAAGTGGGAACATTTTTTTTATTTAGATTAGACTCATCAACTCCATGCACAGAGCTTAGAGCATGATAAATTTTTTTTTCCTAAAAAAAAAAATATGCATGCAGATATGCTTAAGGCTAAGCTGGAGGTGGTACTTAGGAAAAGATTTGCCAGATATATTTTCAGGATGAAAAGCTCTTGCAAGAGGGCCATAACATTAAATGGTCAGGAAAATGATACACAGAAGAGTGAATCATCATCTCTCAGAAGTAACTTTTCCTATCTGGAGACCTTTGGGGAGCAATGAGTGGAGAACACAGGTTTTGTGTTTAGATAACTTTGTTTTTTACCTTGACTTCTCTAAGCTGTGCAATGTTGGTTAACTTCTCCATGGCTTCAGAGTTTCCTGTCGGTACCTCACTGAATTTTGAGAGTGAGAAATCATTTATGTAAAGTTTCTTGCACACAGTATCTGTAATACTACCAGCAATAAAATAATAACAATAAAAAATAAGTTATTCTTAAATTTTACATAAAATTTCATCCTGAGGGAATCATGTTGTTTTATTTATATTTTTTAAATTATGTTTTTATTTATTTTTTTAGAGAGAGAGAGGAAGAGAGAGAGAGAGAGAAACATGGATGTGAGAGAGAAACATTGATCAGCTGCCTCCTGCACGCCCTCTACTGGGGATTAAGCCTGCAACTCGGGCATGTGGCCTGACAGGGAATTCAACCGCGACCTCTCAGTCCATGGGACGATGTTCAATCCAGTGAGCCAGCTGGGTAGGCAATCATGTTCTTTTAGTAGAAAGGACTTTTCCTGGTTAAAAAAAAAATGGTACTCTGTGCACAAAAGGAGCTGTATATTTTCAGAATGTAGAAGATACATGTCTTGATCCATAGGAAATTGGTTCTGTGGAGAATGTGACGTCTTTTCAAAGAGGAGGGTATGGGGGGCATACATGGTGGTGAAGGAGACTTACTTGGAGTGGTGAACACAGTACAGTTTACAGATGTGTTGTAGAATTGTGCACCTGAAACCTGTATAATTTTGTTACCCAGTATGACCCCAATCAATTCTATAAAATGAAATAAATAAATGAATTATTAGAAAAGAAAAATAAAAACAAGTCATGTTTTCTGGGCCAATTGTCAAAGTGCTAAAACAATTACGCTGAAAAACTTATAACAGCCATTTTTGAAGCATACATATTCTTGTGTTTATACCTATACATTTTAAAGATAAGTGTTAAACATAGAGTTATATATAGTAGCTAAAATCTCTCAAAGTCTCTCAAGACTTATTAAAATTCTACCTCTTGAAAGACACGACAAAAACATATCAAAATACTCACTTTTTAAAAAAGGGATGGGGTGAGGAAGAAGAAATCTTTTGACATTATGGAATATTTGTAGCCACAGACTGTAGAGAAGACTCCAAGAGAATATTGAATTGGTCTATTTTATTCCCCCAAATAGAAAACTTATTAGCATTCCAAGGCAAATGTATTTCTGTTATCTGATAAATATATCCATTTATCCACTACCCATTCATCAAAATATTAAAAATTATGTTGCTTTAATTTGACAATAAACTTCCTTTTGAATTCTTCACAGAGTGTCCTCTTATCATTAAAATATTTCATTTCCTTAGGTTTAATTAATTGTGTCATTAATTGAAATTTTTTCCTGGAGTTAATATTCAAAATACTTTATTAAAACTTAAAAAAAATAAAACCTTTTAGTCATAGTTTTTGAATGATTTCTAGTTCCTAACCATGTTGTTTGTTGTGTTTTTTTGTTTTATTTTGTTTTGTTTTTTAAGGGTAAAATCTTTACTTTTGAAAAGAAAATAATAGCAGATAGATTTATCTAGAAAAGAGAAAAAATAATTAGTAAACATTATTTTCTTAAACACTTGCAGATTGCAGAGTATTTTCTCTTTACTTTTTCTAGGCGATTCTCAAAGCATTTTGGGGGGATGTGTGAATAAAAAACTTATAGAAAGACCACAAAACTAATGAATGGAAGAACATTGGCTCATTCCAGGGGTGGATTCAAATTCTAGCTTTATCCACTAAATATATACGCTATGCCTTCCATAACCCTTTATATTTTTTTATGTTGTTTTGGACTTTACAATTTAATCGACTTGGCATTGATACAAATATTTAACCTTTGGCTAAACTTGGACATTCAAAGTTTTGGTCACTATACTTTTTTGTGCTGCTAATATTGCTACATATTCTTCCATAATATTATTTCCCCTCCATGCAAATCATCAAGGTAATGTAAATGAAAACTCTGACCTCCAAAATAGTTGAACAGAATTTTGTTGATGAAGCTCTTGGTGTTTTATGAAACACTGATTTACATAGAATATGAATTGATATATTACTAACTTTAATAGGAGCTCCTGCTGTAATTCCTTCAGCCAGTTTTGTAGTCTCATCATTTGCCACATATATATATGGTCCTTTCCTCCCTCCCTTTCTTATTTTTCAAACAACATAATGTCCACACTATCATGCAGAATGATGTCTCTAGAGTAAGCAATGAATTAACGGATTAAGGAATTGATAAATTAATGAATTAATCTCATGGGATGTCACATTAGTAGAGTGAAAGATTAGGGAGTTCCAACCTTTGATGAGAAATAAATTCTGTGAGAAGAAAACTGTAGTGTGTTAATGGAAATTTATCCATCTTATACAAATACTCATTTTTGAAACCTGCTGTTTTATTTATTTAGTGTAAATAATGTTGAAATTCAAATTTGATTAGTTCCTGACTTGGAAAATAATGCAGTAGTGTGAATTTGATCTCTTTTACATATTTCAAACACAAAGATGATTGTCATAGTTAAAAGGCCAGCATAGAATTCATCCAGATCATAATATCGCTCATGTAACCCTGATTCCCTCTTCTTCTCTCTCCTTTTATATGATTACAGGAAAATATGTAGTTTTATTTTAATTGGTAGTAATGATAACATGACTTGTGTTAGGTTTCTGTAAAATTCACAATTTCCCTTTATGTTATTATGCATAACACTATCGTAGGTTTATCTCAAGATATCTGGCATAGTTTCAGGGTGTTATTTGGAAGTCTAATGGCCTACTCTAATTTTACTCATGAGTGAATTGTTCTCATTCTCAGAAATAAATCTTTAAAAGAAACATATGTTCAACATTTCTTTGTGGAAGGATGACAGTTAAATGTCTGAAAGAGGAGAGTGGATCAAAATGGAGAGAAAATAAAGATGGATGTACTTACTTGTTGCATAAGAGGCTCAGCCATGAAATTTATCTGGAAAGCTCTCAAGGATAGAAAGTCTAAAGAGGAGTTAATTAAAATAAATGTAAGCATCACTGCCTAATTGTGATAGTTTTCCTCCTGTACCTACTTGATCTCACTTTAATCCTCACAGTCTAAATATAAAATAATGGTCAGCTTTAGCAATTACTTTGCCAAAGCTAATCCATCAAAGATATTTAGAGAAACTAAGAGATCTGGGAGGGATTTTGTTTTTGTAAAATAGAGATTGCTTCTTTACTTTTTAACCTTTAGCATAAATTGGACATCAACCCAATTTATTTTCTACTTGGGAGAGTTTTCATATCCTTGCAGTGATACCTAGGATACCAAATCTTTGCTACATTTAGACACCTGCATAATTGCTTTACGTACATTTTATCAGGTCACTTGTGAGACAAATCCAAGAAAATAAGTAAGATTCTGATAAAGTGAAGATTGCAAAATATTTTGAGGTTTTGTTTAAGAATTTTCAATTACCAGAAAAAGAAAAACTGCCTTTCTCTAGTATACTTTTTTAAATAAACCAATTTCGCCCAAAGTAATGTTTATTGCCTCGAGTTTCTAAGTTAGCCCTATTATACCAAAGTACTCTGATTAAAATATGTGACTCTTTGTTGTTTTTGACTATGAGGTTGATGCTGATGATAAAAAACGTAATTTATATGTTGATGTCAGTCATTTTTATGGGGCCTTTGGAATAACAGTTTGATAATTTTTACATAATTAAGGAAAGGCACTAAATCCCTAATAACATTTTTGAATTGTAGAAAATAGAAATTTTATGGCAGAAGGAGTCATTGTATAAAAACATCCAGTGTTTTATTTTTATCTCTCTAACCTGATCTCCAAGAATCCTCATTTTAGTAATTCATACCATGATTCAATTAAATAGCATGTCTTGCCGATTCTACCCCAACCCCAACATATTCACACCTCTTCAACTCCCCTAAAACATCATATCCAAATTTCAGACAACTCCTTTTTTGGACCATTACAATAGGCATTTAAAGGGTATTCTTGCTTTTATTCTCCTATGATTCATTTCCACATAACAAAATTGATCTTTTCAAAAGGAAAATTAGACTACATCACTCACCTAGGTAAAATCCTCTGCTTTTCATTATACTTAATGTCAAATCCAGACTCCTTACATTGGCTTACAGAATCCTATTTGATACGTTCCTGGATATTTCTCTGAATACATGTTTTCCATGGTCCATCTCATCCGCCACACATCAGTGACATGGGCTGTAGTGCAAGGCACATAACTGCCGATTTTCCTCAGAGGTTGGGTTGTTTTCACTAGTTACACATCTCTCTGGATTGGAGATTATGCTTTAGAACTGTTGTAGGTCTGGTTATAGGAAAAGACTCTCAGGTGAAGATTTACTTGCAGATAATTTACCCAAGAGGCTGTGGAAAGTATGGGGGAAATAGCAGTGGCGATGGAGATCTCATGTAATTCCATGAGGACCTCTGAAGGTCAGATAACCCTTCCACAATGTGTCAATTGATACAAGTAAGTCCAGCCTCTGCACCCACCCTACACCAGTCATTGGGTGCAGAATTCTCTTTAAAGACAGGCTGGGAATCTGAGAAAATTAAGTCTGTTTAGCCAAGGTCCAAATATTGTTAGCAAGCAGTATCTTGAGATGCTGGGAAAAGGACCCTTTTTGTAAATTTCATCTATTTGGTCTGTATAATAAGTTCACATCTTTTGAGGCTAGGGCTTCTGATTGTTCTTTTTTTTTTTTTTCTGAGAAAACTTATAAAAAGGTGGAATGAATCACAGTCCCTGACACTGGAGCTGGTTTCAGGGTAGCAACTTTACATATATCACCTTGCTCTTCTTCTACTTCTTTTAGCTTCTCCTCACCATTAGCTGCAGCCTCTGAATGCCTGGATGGATCTGGTTGCCATATACTTAGGCTGTGACTGCTGCTCTTACCCATTTACCATCAAAATTTTAGGGGAGTAATAGACACACAGTGGATTATCTAGGTTATCTAAATACCAAATGTATTCTTTCCTGCCCCATGCATAATAGCTTGCTCCTGAAAATCAGAACAGAACAGCGATTCTTTCTGGTCTCTTAAAACAAGAAGTAAAAATTACCAGGAAGAAGCTGTGATTTACTTTTAATCACACTCTTGTTCATTTCCTCCAGTAGAACTTTACCAGGTTAACCAGGAGATAACCGGTGATAACCAGGAGACCTATACACACACAACTTAGAGTTGTGGAGACAGAAAGCAAAACCTTAAGTGAGTCACTGAAAGTGATAGCGAAAGAGGTCATGATTATGGTTTTTTGTTTCCTGGCCCATGTATGTATTCTACATATTATATACATAGAACTGTATGATTTTCCATTATATTGGTTTAGCATCTGTATTGCATCCTGAGGATGGCTGTCCATCCTTGTGAGGTACCATCTCCAAGCTGAAGTCTTAGGTGAACCTTCAAAAGTGTGTTTCATTTCCTCTTCAGGCTAGTGGTTGCTGAGTGTGTGGTGGGTAGGGGAATGAATGTGTATCATGATCATGTGCTCAGTGATACACATCCTCTGTTGGTCCCATATGATATAATGAGGGATCTATGTCAGTGGATCACTATTCAAATATTATGATGGTGATGCTGGCTGAGGTCCTATAAGAAAGAAAAGGCAAATCCACGTTCAGAATGTGGGTCAGTTTTAGACAGGTGTCCAGTGGTGAAAGGAATCCAGTTAGATAATCACCTTGGCACGAAATAGCTCATTGCTGTCTTCTGGAGATGATTCCATAACAGATCTTATACATTGGATTCTGTGGATATTCAGAAGCATCAGTAACTAGATTAGCCTTGGTTAATGGGTATAGCTCTCTCTATTGCTGTTATCATGGGTCCATGATAACAGCACTGGGGTTCGTGAAGACAGGCTGATTGACCTGGATTTGACCTTGGTTTGAGTCTGAACTCAACCAAGACAGAAACTGAACCTTGCTGTTTGCTTTCAGGGCCATACCTGAATGTTGCATGGAAGGAGTGTGTCTTGAGTTTGTGTCCATATATGAGCTGATCCATGCATAAACCAAGTTAATCTTTGTTCTTCTTCCATTCTTTTTTTAAGTACCCCCACTGCCTACAACTAGGCACTTGGCCTGAGGGAAAAGTATTGCTTGTGCAGCTTATTTCTGCCCTCTGGACCAAACTGCACCCTATATTTCATACAACTCTTCTGTATTAAGATGCATTGCTACCAGGCCTCCCCAACCTTTTGACTCAGTAACTCAGTAGGTCTGACAGAAACTATTTATGACAGACATTCTTAATCCAAGGTCACATCATAACTTTTAATAAGATTTTCCATATTTCTATTGCAGAGTAGCATGTCAGGTACTGTTTTCACTTGATGACATAACCCTGATATAGAAAATTAAGTTTTTACACAATGATATCACTACTGGGGCTTGCCATACATTCTAAGTGGTGTTATTTCTGCAGGGTCATATGACCTGAGAAGTACAAGGGCTGCTTGAATCACAACCTGTGTCTGCTGCAGTTACCTTTTCTGCTCTGGGTCCCATGAAAAGCTGCCAGGCTTCCGATCACCTGGCAAATGGATCAAGGTAGTAACACCCAGAGTGAATATGCTATATCCAGAATACAAAGTGTCTGTCAGGTTCTGTGCTTCCTTTGTAGTTGTGGGTGGTCCAAGATGCAATTTATTGTCCTTTACATTTGAGAAAAGCTTTGGACACCTAAAATCTTCACTGCTGTGACATGTTCCATAGCATTTGAGTGCTTATCTCCCACTTTCTGGAATTCGTGCATCTTACCAAGTCTTCAAACATACTTGCTTTTTTTGCTCAGTTGGTTTGATTATCATACCATTGATATAGTGAACCACTTTGATAGTGTTCAGAATATCTTGATGTTCTAGACTCCTTGGGAGTATTATGAGAAGGGGGAGAGAGTTAACATAGTCCTGGTGAATTGTAAATGTCAACTGATTCTGGCCCTTTATTACAATAAGGTTTATGAGCTGACCAGATCGGTTACTACATACTGTGTACTCAAGGTCACCTTATTAGGCTCTTACAGAGATAGCTTCTCTTGTGCAGCAGCAAAATAGATACTACTTGCCTAAATTTGAGGCAGTTGACTGTCATAATCTTGTTTCTAAGATTATGAATACATGAGAATATAATAGAGACCACAGTGCTGGAATTTTTAAGGTACTTAAAGGTAGCACTGACCTCTCCTATGTCCTCTGATATGTGATATTGTTTTATTTGATAACTTGGCTGGGGATGGGTAGTTTTGCAGGCTTGACCGTCAAAGGCTCTTACTATACAGGCCAAGGAACAGTCTGGGGATTGGTGTTGTGACAAGAATGTCCAGTTATATTATACACTCAGGGATTGGAGAAATGAAGACCAGGCTGTTTACTTATTGGACCTCAATGTAGACCAGACCTGAGCTAGTTCTTTACTTATTACTGGGTTCCCTCTTCCTGCCACTCTAGCAAGAGTTATATTGCTTCAGGTACCATGAATCAGCTTCAACTAGGACTCTATCCATCAATCCCTCAAATATTTTTGTATTCCTAGTTCCCTAGTAGCATATTGTTTTCTGAATAAATAGTCCTGGACCTTTTTTTGGAAGAACCTAGGTGAATTATTACTATTTACACATAATGTGTTTTTCATTGCCCTTGCTTCTGGGAATTTGCAACCTCCTTCATTCAGTCAAATAGTTCTGGGCCTAAAAACTGGTCTAGAACCAGGAAGTAGGCATGACATCATGACTTTTTGATGGCAATCATGAATGGCTCTCTTGAGCCTCCTGATAATGCATACTTAATCCATCTTGATTGTTTAGACTGGTTATGCAGATTGAGCCATCTTGCCCTAAATATCCCACCCCCCCCCCCAACGGATGCTATAGCCTACTAAAAATCCCTACATCTGACCCGGCTGGTGTGGCTCACCAGTTGAGCATCGACCCATGTACCAAGAGGTTGCCACTTCAATTACCAGCCAAGGCACATGCCCAGGTTGTGGGCCCGATCCCCAGTGGGGAGCATGCAGGAGGTGGCCAATTGATGTTCTCTCTCATCGATATTTCTCTCTCCCCCCCCTTCCTCTCTCTCTCAAATCAATAAAGAAAAATATTAAAAATCCCTACATCTGGATGTCAGCTTCTACCCTGGTTTTACTATGATATTGTTGCTTATGACAATAATGGCAAAACAAAACACAAAAACCCACAACACCTTGTTTTTGACAGTTAAGGATAAGAACCATCACATGGTCTTCTTTCTTTGAGGAAATTCTCATTACCATTCCCATCGCTATCAAGGAACCCTGTTCTGTAACAGTCTTTCCAACTGTCACGCCTGAACTACAGAGTCTTACAGAGAAACTGCTGCTTGGTGTCTCACAGTGCATGCCTTATTGGCTGGGTAAATGGAGTGTCCTTCAGGCTTCCTTTAAAATATAGTTGACTGGAGGTTTCCACCCTTACATAATAGGTATCCATTTCAACATTCCACTTACCTAGCTTCTCAATCCCTTTCACATTGCCTGCTATGATAGTTATGGCTTCTATTTTTCACTTAGTGGGGTCATTCTTCTCCAGGCCTTCAGCTGCCATCCTGCATGGTTAACACTACTTCCTGTGTCCTTGACAGAGTTTTAAATCCAGTGTCACAAGAGATTGTTCCCAATTTTATAAACTTTCCCTTATCTAACTTTATGTCATGATGCCCTTAACATCAGATTTTCTGCTCCAGTCCCTTACATGGGCCCTGATTGCTCTTAATATATTTGTCAAGGCCACGTAGCTCTTTCAGTTATAGTCCTTAGTAGATCAAGTGCCAGCTGAGTTATGTTGTCACTTAACACTGGCTGTTGCTCTCATGGACAAAATAGGAGAACAGGTAAAGATTGTGTGGGAGACACACAGTATCGTCTAAGGCAGTGCTTAGTAGATTTTCTTCGAACAAGTTGCATGCAAACTTTTAACTTGGAGATGTCCTGGAGGATTCTGGGAAACACGAAAAGTCCCAGAGGATTTAGGAGGTTCTGCGGTCTCAGAGAGGTCAGGGGAATATGGAGATTTCAGAGGTTTGTATGCATTGGCATACACGTCCCAATCCCAAGTATGAGAGCCTCACTCCTTCCAAATTAGGGCTCAGATCAAGGTGTAATGGAATTGCTAGGATTGAGGATCCAATCTTCTCTGGAGCTGCAATACCATTATAACTAAGTGCTGACCTTGAGCCTCAGCTTTCTGCTTTCCAGCTTCAGGAGGTAAAATTCTTTATTTATGGTGCCAAGGAGGCACTATGGCTTTTAAACACATAGTCTTAAATTGGCGATGCATTCACTCAGGCTTTTGCTATCTTTCTCCAATTTATTGATCACCCCAGCAACACTTCTAACAATTATGTTTCATAATTACTATTTCCCCTGAACCTCTCAAATACCCAAGATTTGATACTTCAGTGCATTTCTCTCACTGGTATACCATTACAGTTCATCATGGATGAAAGTGTTAACAATTACACTGCTGTCTCATGCCAGAAACTATCAGTATTCCACCTATCCTAGTAAATGGATCCTCATTGCCAAATAGCCAATGAATAATTCATCTCCCAAATCCCATTTTTAGAGACTGCTTCCTCCTCTTGACATCATCTGTCAATAGCCTGATTCAGCAGAAACCTGAGTCCTAGGAATATTAGGGAATGCTTTAGAAAATAATCCCTTTCAGAGACCGAAGGAAGCAGGACAGGGCAGAGGGAAAACTTGACCTGCAATGTAGCTGCAACAAAACTCTCAGCCAGTCCCATGAGTTGACCTGAAGCTGGAGTAGCTATTCAGCAATATCTTTCATTGTATCTGATGATTAGGAGATAGGGGGAGTGCTTTGTACCCTTGCATGAAACAGTCATTGGAAGAAGGCTACCCCTGCAGAAGAAGAGTAACTTTGGGCAAGCAACTCCTTTGCCTAAGAACATTTTCAGAGAGTCAACTGTGGGCATTAGTAGGTAACACTTTCAATCCTGAAGGGAGTATCTGTGTGGTGAACCGTAGTATTTGCTACAGGACCCATGATGAAATATTTCTAATACAACTTTGTCCATATACTTAGATCTGCAACTTTCTATTTTTTCTTCCTCTCTTCCACACGCAGATCACTTGCAGAATAATGCCTGCCCCTGCAATTTTCCACATAGAGCATCAGAAAACTTGTAAATTCTGAAGACAGATTATTTAATTGATGAGAAAATGCCGCAGGGGATGCATTAAATCAGATATATATATATATATATCACCTTAGAATCTTCTTTAGTGTATTTTAAAATACACCAGTACCTGGGTCCACCACTGGCCAATTCAATCAAAAGCTCTGAGAGTGGTGCTCAGTGACCTCTAGGTTATGAATGCTTACTAAGTCAATCTAAAGTTCAGACAGTATTTCATAGTATACTAGGCTGCCAGTTAGGATTACTATCAACTACTCTTATAACTGCCATCCTGGGAAGAGACCAGAACCATGTGCCCATATTTATAATTCTACTCTACCAGTATCAACCACTGCTGCTTTGTGTATCTTTCTGGAAGCACTGGAAGGTAGTTTTTTTATTTTCCTTGGTAGGCTATGACATGGATCAAGGAGGTACAGTTCCCTAAGCATAAAATGTGCTCTCTGTTCTATCTAAAAGACAGCACAAACATTTTACAAATATTTTAAGATTATCAATGTTAAAGAATAATACAATTATTAGATCCTCTAAAAATGTAAGCTCTCGTGGAAAAATTAGAGTTCAAGAAATATCTTAAGTTAAAGATATAAAAGTCCACACATGTTCAACACACATTTAAATAAAGATCTTAATATTTTATCCTGTTCAACTTCAGCCAAAAGAATCGCATTGAGTTGCTTGGGTAAATTTGGGGTTTCTTTAGTCTCTCATTGCAATAAATATAACCCTGCAACAGCTCTGAAAATGATCTTAGGTATAAACCTTAAATGTATTCTACATTTTAAACCCTAAATGATGTATTAGATCCATCATTTAAAGTTTTTATAAGCTAGCCTTCAAACAGAAACTCTTGAAAATACACATTTTCAGTGCCTTTTAACTCAGCTAATCATTTTCCAGGCTCATTTTGTATTTCCAATCAAAGACCATAGCAAAGAATTAGTCATTTCAGACAGAATGAGGTAGAGAGAGAGAAGAAACAATTCTTGCTTTCAGGCTTGTCTGGATCAGTACAAATGTACAAGTTGTTCAGAATCCAAAATTAAGGAATTTAGAATAAATTAAGAGAGCTACCTATCAAGAGGCTAATTTTAATTTTTAAAATATTGCTATTATATCGGTATCATGGTATTTTTACAAATATTTTTCAATTTCTGTCTTCATGTTGATAAACATTTAGTTTGACTCGAGTTTTGGGTAATTTATTATGATTAACACCAAATGGATATACATCTGTATGCCTTTGGTGGAAAAAAGCATATTTTTCATGTGGGTGTAAACTTAAATGTGGAATTTCAGGGACCTAGTATAATCGTATACTTAGCTTCCATAGATATAACCTAAGAGTTGTCCAAAGTTCTTGTACTTATTCACAGTCCCACCAACATTGTATAGATTTTCTGATTGCCTTATACCTTCAGCCACCTTGCTATTATCAGTTTTTAATTTAGAGATTTTTGTGGATATATATACTAGGAGCTCATATTTTAATGTTTCTCCTGTTCTCTCAGGTAATATAAATCAGCTTTTTATATTATTTAGTCATTTAGGTATCCTTTTTGTAACAAAGTTTTTAAGGCTTGGTTGACCATTATTGCATTGTTATTTTGTATAATATTAAATATATTTATATTAATTTATAAAAGAACGATTAACTTAAAATTATGATATACATTATTTTCTTCATTGTATATAATTATTTTGTTACTGACTTCTAATGAATTTGTAATGTTGTTTATTTTTCCAATCATAAGGTAATTAGAAGAAACAAATAAGTTATTTAGGAGAGACGAGCAATTTCTGATTTTTTTTCTATGTTTGTTTTAAGCTATCATGGTTTTTCATTTATTTTTGTTGTGATCAGTTGATATTGAAGACATTATTTCTCTTAGAATTTTTTAGACTTATATGTAATTAATTTAAAAAGTATCAAATATACAAATTTTTATGGCTGTAAGTACTTTTAGTAGATACATGGTTATTTATACATATCTACTTTTTGTGATATTCAACTAATCTTTTGTTATCTTGGTATGTTGATTTTAATAAGGGAGATGAAATTTTCCAACTGTTGTTAAATGTTTTAATATTTCTCCTTGTATTGCCATTAGCTCTTGCTTTATATATACTTGAAGCTGTTGCTTAGGTACCTACAATTTCATAGCTCTTCTATAGTCTTGGTGCATTATACTTGTGTGAATATGAAATATTCCTTTATTCTGTGTTCCCCTATTGTCTAGGACTTCTAAGAAGTAAACATCAAGATAAGATTAAATGTGCAAGGATTATATTATGGAGAATGCCCTTGTTATAGAAAATAGGGAGTTGGAAAGAGGTGGGTGAGGGGCCAGATAGTGATTGAAGTTCTGATTTTGAGTGAAGGACAGTGGAAAAATGGTGAGTGAAAGCACCCTAAACTACTGAGCAGTGTAAGGAAAATTCTGCAAAGCCATCAGAGTCCTTGTACAAAAGGCAGCTGACAAAGGGGTCCTGTCTCTCCCCAAAATTGGTTGGTATGCCTTGGTGTCTCTGATGGTCTCCATTATGATGTAGCCTCTGTGCAAATGGGTGATGGATTTTAAAGCTGTAATAGCCCTTGGTCATTATTTACACTTCCTACAGTAGAATGTCAGCAAGACATATTCTCTTGACTGCCACATCCTGATCTAATAACACTGGCACACCATTATAATTTATATAATAATAATATTGCCATAGTTACTTATACTTGCTAACATTTATTTTGTATATGGTTTTCAGGCCTTACTTTTATTTTAGGTATGTGCCTTATAAGAAGACCATTTTTCAACAATTTTTATATTCCTCTGTGAGAGTCAAACTTTTTATGCTTTTTGTTTTGGATAATTGATGTGATTAGAATTAATCTGTCTGATACCATATTTTTAGTTTTTCCAATGGTTTCTTTCTCTTCTCTCCTCTCATTCTAACTTACTTGTTAGATAACTTTGGACAGCTCCATTTTCCTTTTTATTTTGCTAACCCTATATTAATTTCAATCAATAATTTTTTCTAGTGACATTTAATAATTGAGTAGATATATTTACATTTATATTTTTCAAATAGTGATCTTTCTTTTTTACCTCCAAAGTAGACCTGAGTTGCAAAATATTTTGTAGATCTTTACATTCAATACATTAAATGAGACTTAAAAAATTATAAAACTCAGAACCCTGACATAGAAACAGAATATTTCCATAACCTGTAAATAGCCTTTGGTTTTGTTTTTGTAAAACAATTAATCTAATTTAGGTATATAATTCTACTTGGCTCAGAAACAATAATTATTTTATAATGTCATCACTTAAATAGGTTGAGAAGAAGAGATTCATTATTTTAATCTTCTCTCTAAATAGATGTATCTTCTGCCTGAAAAACACAACTTTTCTCCAAAACTAACACAGTTTTCTAAATATTTGCAGAGCTAATGATGTGTACATTACATAAAATTGATTACTATTTTTGAAAACATAAACTCAAAACAATGAAAATAAAATAATCATTTATCCAGCTGGTACATGACCCTTTAGTTCACGATATGACAAGGCACAAAGAACATAATTTTATCCTCTGTGCTAAATAGATAACAATTAATAATGTCAAATTGCCAACCTGGTAATTACATGAAGAAAAAGTGCAACCACAATGCAATTAAAAATATTGTTGTCATATTTTCTTGTCATATATTTTTTGTGTGGTCGATCTCCAAGCATGAGATATGTTCTCGTTTCTTTGTTTCAGGTAGCATATTGGTTTTGAATGGCATCTCCTAATGATTGATATTATATATATATATATATAGTCAGTTTACTACTTTTTGGTAAAAAGTAATTTAAAGAAATTTTTCTATAGACTTTCATTTCTTCCTTGAAAATTGCAAGGTATACAACTTTATATATTTGGTAAATTCCTCAGATTTTATTTTTGAAATATCAGAGATTAGAATTATCAGACCAAATTTCTAGGTATGGTCTTTGCAAGGGTGGATGCCTTTCAATCTAACATATCTTCTGAACACCAATAGTATAGCATCTAGAAAGCGATAACAATAGAAAGCAAGCTTTTATATCATGTAGAGACAAATTATCTGTCCATTAACTAACTCAACAGAATACATTAAGTACCAACTACATGCAGTATATTGTATAATTATTTGGATTATAAAATCAAGTTGTTTGGGTTATTTAAATCAAACTTTGATACACAGAATTAGTTTTGAAATATGATTTTGACTATAGTTGCACATATAATTGAAATTTTAGAGATGTAAAACAAAAAACTTAGTACACCAAAAAGGGCTACATTAATGGAGGTAAAGATTTTATAATTAGCAGAGAAAAAGTATTACTAAATTGCACATCTAATTTCTGAGACTCCATACACACCACAAACAAAACTTAAATTCTGCGAAAATGTTTAAATGAAATCAGTTGACAGTGTTTCTTATTGAAAAAGTATAACAATATGTATGATTAAAGAAATGGATAATTTAAGACCTATTGATTTAGTATTACATATTTTTGCTGTTAAATAATACTAAATGTTTATAGAAACTGTAGTTTGGTTTAATGGTTTCTATTTTTAGGATTTTTTTCAAATTATATTTTCTGTTCTTATAGTAGCCCTGAGTATTTATTACAAGTCTGCTTTTTTCCACCTGTAATATTTCAAGCTTTCAATAAGAGTAAGTGCAAAGAGAAAAAAGAAAACATACTCAATAACATTGATTTTTAGTGATCCTAAAAAATAAGTTGAGTATGTGTTTCTTTTTATTTAAACACTGAATTTTGGCAAGTCAGTTTTATCTACATGTATTTATTCAGTGACAATTCAATAAATATGTTTAGAAATATTTATCTTAAAATCTTTATAAGTCTCTAACCATTTTAGAACTTGTTCTAAAAAATAAAAATTAAAACTAATATTTTAGTTATAAGCGCAAACATTAACTTTTAGCTTATGCTCTTATTTTGATAATTTATTTGTGATGATTTTAATATCAATTTGAAAGAATGTGGGATAGCATTCATTTCTAAACCATTATCTACCCACTTATATGAAGCCATGTAATTTCACTATAATTCTTATCTTCTTAGTCAGAAATTCTGGAACAAATTTAATTCAGGACTACCAATGGAATGTGTCAGTTACTGTTATTATTTTTTTTATTATTTTGTGTTTAACTTTTGAAAGGCAGACAACTTAAATGGATCCCTCAAGGAACCTTTGCTTAGTTTTATCTCCGTTGAGATTAGAAAATAAATACACACAGACATATACATGTTAAAGAATTATTGTAAGCAATGAGTCTTAATTTCATAGTTTATACAATCTGAATAGCTTTTATAGAAAAATTATTTCCAACTGCTGATACTGTCTTTAACACAAAGTTCATATTTTATTTGGGTATGAATCATATTAATAACAAGCATTTGATTAAACTTATGTGCTTTCCACATTTTTTGTGATTCATAAATTTATTTATGATTAGACAAAATACACTAAATATGAATTTGGTTTCTTAAGTCAAGCTTAATTATTGTGTAGATGCCATTTCATAAATAATTTAAACCTAAGCATATCTATATATAGTCCACTTCATATAAACCTTCTATCATACATGCTTACTACACCAACTTTTAATATAATCCTAAGGCAGTATAACAAATCAGAAAGGTGTTACAGTTAGGGAAATTATGTTTAAGTCTTTGTTTGTCTCTTGAAGTTATTATTGTTTATATTATCATTGTGGTTTCTAAACAATGCTAATGATCCTTGTTTTGATGGGTTAAGTTTGATCTATGTTTATGTGTCAGAAGAATTATTACACTTGTAATTGGTAAATTATAAATAGTACAAATTTGTTATTCATGTTGTTGTTATTACTATTATTATTATGAAAGAGATCTTCCTGTTAATATCGCATATTCTTCATTACAGAAATTAGGTCTGTTTGTAAGGCAGATGAGATTGAGAGTCAAATTACAAGTGACTATTTGAAACGTTGTTGTTATTTTGGAGTACTAAGTAGTGGAGGAAGCATGGAAAATGGCTTACTTGGAGGAGATAGAGGCAGGTTAGGCAGTGAGGGACAGGACCATGGGAAGGGAAGGCTGAGATATGTGGGAAGTTTGAGATGACTTGGAGCTCAGCACACAGGCACGCAACTCAGTATACAGTATATTTGGAGGTCTATTCGGACTCTATATCTCAAAATAAAAATAAAATCAACATGGGCATTGTGTCTCCAAGGCCAGAAACTCCCAACCCATTTATAGAAATGCAAATTAGAAGCTCCTAGAAGGAGCACAGGTCAATTATATAACAAAAACAAAAACAAAACAGAAAGCCTGGTTTCATGCAAGAAGGAAACAGCAATTGTATCCATTTCTTTCTCTGGGACCCTGATGGGTTTGCAACGGAATTTTATTTACTGTTAAAGAATATAGTGCTGGCGATTCTGAGCCAGTCCAATTAATATACCTACTGGTTTCAAGCAAGGCAACAGGATTGCTGAATGAGTTCTGCTCTGAAACCACAGAGTGTGTTCCTATTGCAGAAAGCCAGGTCACCTTAAAAAGGATTATAGAAAACGAAAATTGGACTTAGAAAAAAACCAAAAGCAAGCCTAGGGTTGCTCCAAGGGTGCTTCCCTTCCTCCTGACTAGTAGTCTGGGAGAAGCTGAAACTATCAAAAAAGGAAAGCTACTGAGGCCCCTGTAGATGACCTAGAGCTGAACCCAATTGGGTGGGAAACACAAGCTTTAAAATGTATGGATGTTGCTAAGGCAGAATTCCTTGAAAGACCAATCAGAGGCTAGCAAAGTATATATCTACCCCTAGACAGCAGAGTCCACAGGCAACCCACTTGGGTCCCTTCCTTGATATGGGGAGTCTGTCTATCTTTCAAATAAACTTTCACTCATCCTTGGTCCATGAACTCATTTTTTTTTTTTTAATTTTGCTAGACAACGAACCCAATCACCATAGCTTGGTTTCAACTCTAGAACTGTAACCTTGCAGGTATCAGCAGTTTCTGGTAAAAACGTACATGATAGAAGTAGTGAGGAATAAATCAAATTAAGACCATGTGCTTGGACTACTTAAATTATCTCTATTGAAACTGGTCAACAACAGTGATTGAAGAAAAATTTCACAATGAAATATAATAAACACAGTTCTTGATGTTCAGTACATGGTTTGATTGGATTAGATAATAGGAAATGAATCTTGTATTTGTAAATTATAAATGGATAAATGAAAAGAGGCAACAGCTGCACCAGATACCTTTCATTATAGCAAATACTGAGGCAGGGTGAACCAGACCGCTAGTGAACACAATTCTAAACATGTTAAAATCTGGCAGTGTTATTTACGTGATTTTTCAAATTTCAGGTTTGTTATTGCCTTACTCTAGGACTCTTCAATTTTAGTTACAAACCATCAAATAGTTACATATACCTTGTAGACCCCCCTCTTATTCTACACTGCATACCTCTTTCATTTTCTTTATAATTGTTTATCCATTCTGGCTTATTTTTGTATTTCAGTGAGACTATACACTATTTAAGGAAAGAGATTGTCTGTAGTGTGAATAACTAATATAGTTCTTGACACTTTGTAGCCATTCAAATACTGTGTGAATGAATTAAACTATCGTTTATTCTCTGTATATCACTTGCATATTATCCACCTTGTTAATATATTTTTTTAGGACTTATAGTCAAATAACATACATATATATTTATATTTTTTCTTTATTGATTTTAGAGAGAGAGGAAGGGAGAGGAAGAGAGAAATAGAAACACTGATGAGAGAGAACATCGATTGGCTGCCTCCTGCATGCCCCCCACTGAGGATTGGGCCCACAACCTGGGCATGTGCCCTGACCAGGAATTGAACCGGTGACCTCTTAGTGCATGGGTCGACGCTCAACCACTGAGCACACCAGCCAGGCAAATAATATATTTTTTACATTAGGAAGTTTTGTTTTCCTTTCTTCATAGAAACTAATAAAGAAACAAACAATGGCAAAGCTTTCCTTAGCTATATAGTCAACAGGCATCTAACTAAAGATTTAAAAGCTGTAGATATTTATATTTCTTATATACTATTTGGTGTACTATTGGAATTTTCCACTCTGCCAAGTATTAGTACAAAGATGAATTATTGAAACTAATATCTACTGTAATGCTGCAGCTATTTTGGTACATTAAATCCAGAGTACCTACAGGTGACTCCATTAGAAAGGATGGATAGATTTTCACCATAGCATCAACTAAATGAAATTAGCATTCTTACTACCTTTGATTAGCTTAATGTCCATTTATTACGCTAAAATTTAACAACTACGCTCTCTTGTGTTTTTACTATTCCTATTTTCAGAAAATTAAATGAAGGAAGAGGTGACTCACTGTGTAGTATTTAAAAATTATAATTGTTACATGGAAGCAATCTGACTCATATGGAAGAGTGCCTTTTAAAACAAGATGCTTTTTTAGAAACTATTTTCAAAAAGTAACAGTTTTGATGCTAAAAGTTAGTTAATTTTGGAGTAATTTCTTTGTGGAACTCACATAAGTATGTGCATAATTAAAATTGTGCCCCCCGATTGAAAAAATTAATATAGTCAATCTGATAATCACTTCTTATATTAGTTAGTGTCATCCACTGTCAATAAACTGATGTGCAGTCAATTTTGAACTTTGTTGGATTCAGGTAATATGATGTATTTTCTGCATAGTCTCATCCTAAGCATGAATAAAGAGGAATCAAACTGATTGTAAGTCATAATTCAGTAAACACAATATCTATCAAGTAAATTCATGCCTGACATCTTTAGAATCAAAGACTGCTCAGCAACACCAATCAAAAGTCATTTATTTGTCACTAAAAATCTGTATAAATTTATAATTACCTTTTAAAAAATAATCCTATTTGTTCTCAACTTGCTTTACAATATTCTGTATAGCAGTTTCTCAAACTATTACATGCATACAAGTTGCGTGATCACCTTTTCACTGATCAGCAAACTAAATATCACAGTATTCTATTCAAGTCATTTATGTAGATTTTACACAAAGATTTTTTAAAGACATGAAAGGACTCTGGATAAGCACCATGGCAACTTTGTTCTTATCCTCTCATGTTTTTCTCTGAAGTAAACTTTGAAAGAATTTTTAAAAACAAACTGAACTGGATTTTGGTGGTTTATTTAAAATCGATCATAACTAGTATGTACAATAGTAACACTGTCACAATGCTTAACTTGATGTGGGAGTGCGTATGTGGTTAACGGGTTAAAGGTGAATAGAACACATTTGATCTTATAGCAGAAGAGAAAAGGCAAATAAGTGTGAGTGTTTTAGTGACATTATTGGGAATATACTATCTGATCCTGAGAGCATCTTGAGAGATGACTAAACTGGGAATCTAGCATGCTGGTTATAATTGTGAATACATTGAACAAAGTCAATATGAAAAGATATTATTGGAAAATATGTTTTGGAAGCACTTGTTCCATAACCCAGGACCTCAAAATCACAGAGACCTTGACAGGTAAACATATGCAAAACTTTCCAAAATGAGGCAACTGAGTACCCTGTAAGTAACTCCAAAGCTCTCAGTCAGTCCCAGCCGCACCCCCCCACCCCCCACCTTGCTAGCCTGGCATCTCATTCTCCAAACTAGCTAACTGGCATGCTCCCTCTTAGTATCAGGTTATATATCACCTGTTCCAAGAAAAGTTTCCTGACCTGCACAATGTTCAGTTATCCTTTGAACCGCCCTAGAAAACAATTTCTCTTTAGCATGGATTTTTATCACATTATATTGACATTTATAGTTTATTTATTTCCTTTATAGTAGTAACTGGGACCTATAACACAGTTCATTTTCTGGCCTATGGTAGGTGTTCAATACATATCCCTAAAAAGAATGAGTAAACAAGTAAATGAAATGACAGTAGAAAAAATAAATTTGTTAAGTGAGTGAGTTACTTGACTGAGTCTATCTTTGAAGAATATATGTTTCAACTAGTTCAGAATTAAGTTAGGATCCAACAGCCTCAGATTCTAAATGAGAAAATAACTCAGAAGTTTCTAGAGACACTAAAAATATAACCTTGATATTACAGTTATGAATGATTCAAATTAGAAATAAAAGGAAGAGGTATCTAAAGGAAATCTATGTAGCATAGGGTACGGAGGAATTCTTAAAAAAAAAAAAAAGCTTGGATAAAAGATTTAAAAAATAAATGTGTACTTCTTCTTGAAGACAAAAAATATTCTTTATGAATATTTATCATCAAATGATTCAGCTGTAGCCATAAAAATAGAACAGGAGTGAAAATATTTGGAATTCACTTAGGGTATTGCCTTAGACCACCCTGAAAGAAAAAAAGATTCCTATAACTGCCTGTAGAAAAAGCTGGAATTCAGGCTTAGAAAAATCCCAGAGAGACTTGTGCAAAGACAAATGATGTACCAATAATTAAAACTATTTGCTTAGGATTAAGGTCAATTTCAGACTTTCTTAACTTTCTCAGAGAAAACTATGTTGGAAACAGACCAACTATAGTTTCATGAAATTAAATATAAACAATATATTTAACTATAACATAAAATTTTAAATATTTATTCTTGTGAATATATTTATGAACCCGCAGTACTGGATTTTTGTTTAATTTTTTAAAAATAACTTTTCCGTATGGTATCATCATAGCATTGGGGAAGCAAAGGGGAAGATTCAGTCTGATGATCTCTCTCCTAGAATAGGATTAAATGTCTGTGTTTCTCTAAACCAATGAAATTATTGTTTACATACCAGTTAGATCTAGTCTGCCACAGAAAGCTGCCCAGAATTACCACTCTTTTTCTAAAATTTCACTGGAAAGCTCTTTTATTAATATATATGTACAAATCTATAGTTTGATCATGGAAGAAGTCTGAGGTTCATATTTATTGTGATGTATAATTTTATATAATTAAACTTTATAAATTATCTCTTTTAGTGCATTTTGAAACACGTTGGATGCAATGTGCTTTGTCTATCAGACCTTTATTTTCCTTTCATGTTAACACTAAACATTGAGAAGTGGCTTTGAAAAAATTATATACTATTCAGTTATTAGGTTTAATATTTGAATTCTATTTTAGCTCTCTTCTCCAAATACAAGAAGACTATGAGATCATCACCATTATTTATGATACGATGTATACATTAAATGGAATGGAAAAATACTAAACTAGGTTAGCTGAAGTTATGTAATGGAAATAAGGCACCAAGCTAGAAAAAAGATACAAAATAAATATAACACATTTGGAAAATGGATCTTTGATCAAATGCTAAAAGCAGTCATTTTAATTTTTTCAGAGAAAATAAAGCTGAATTTAGATGGTTCAGAGTGTATTTACCCTACAATTTACTTTGTAATTTAAAATCATTTGAGAGTGATTCATGACAAAATCCATGATCCAGAGCAAAATCACAAGTTTAAGATTTGACTTTTCCCTGCTTAAACTCTTCCATACCAATCAATAACTCACATTTATTCAGCACTTACTTATTGTCATATTCTATGCTAGGCTCATTGCACACATAATGCATAATAGGTATGCATTGCTTTCCAAATTTAATGTTTAAAATGAGGTTTAGAGAAACTGAGTAACTTTCTCAAGGTATCATGTTTAATAAATGTCAGAATTAGAATTTTAATGCAGGAATTTTTGGGCTTCAAACTTAAGGCTGTTTTCTAACTACTAAATGGCCTATTTACTAAATTGCCTATCTGTTGAGTATCATATCTTACTATTTTTATTCCCAAATCATTTCCCACTAAACAATATAAAAACATACTAGTTTTCTGAAATTCCCATGATCTTCCACACCTTCCTCTCTTTACTTTCTTTATATATATATATATATATATATATATATATATATATATATATATATTTTAAGATACAATAGAAGGGAGGGAGAGAGAGAGAAAGAAACATCAATCTGAGAGAGACACATCAATTGATTGCCTCCCACATGACCTGGACCAGGGCCAGGAATCCAACCTGCAACCCAGGTATGTGCCCTTGACCAGGAATCAAACCTGTGACCCTTCAGTCCGAGGGCCAACACTCTAGCCACTGAGCCAAACCATCCAGGACATGTAGGTTTTTTGTTTTAATTTTTCACCTGAGGATAGATTTTTATTGATTTGACAGAGAGAGAGAGAGAGAGAGAGAGAGAGAGAGAGAGAGAGACATCGATTGGTTGCCTCCAGTATGTGCTCCTATCTGAGATCAAATCCACAACCTAGGTATGTGCCCTGACTGGAAATCAAACTCAAAACCTTTTTGGTATACAGGACGATCCTCCAACCAACTGAGCCACCTGGCCAGGGCCTTTCTACTTTTAAATACCTGGTAAACTCCTATTTTCCTTAAAAAGTATCATCATATTATAGGTTTCCAATTAATCCATTCTCGACCACCACTATTCTCATTAAAAGGGACATTTACGCTCTATGTTCTCTGTGCCTGTTTTTATATATTTGCGTATATACCTATGTTTTCTAATAATGTGTTGGCATCTTCAGAGATTATGCCATATTATACTTGCATCTAAATCTCTAGTGCCTCTAAGATTGTTTGGGACATAATGGCTGCTGAATAATTGAAGAACTGAAATAAAGGACATCATTTTTTTGTGTTTTTTTTTGTTGTTGTTGTTTTTCATGATCACATTTATAAAGAAAAAAAGCTAAATCTGGGTAAGATGATCAGAAGAATATCATTGTTTTTGACGTTACATGTCTGGAATTATGAGTAGAACATTTTAAAGTTGAACATTGTGTAAAAGGATACTAAACTTGAAATCAGAAAACCTAAGTAAATTCTTGCTTTTTCATATGCAAGCAGTGGGAATGTAGGCATTTCATTTCTTTCTAAGCTTTAATATTCCCTCTATAAAATGTGACTTATGCAACTCTCTTTAAATCATATGGTTATTTTGGGGAATCAAATGAAAGTGAAATAATGCATATAAGAGCACTAGTAAACTGCAAACCATTACATGTGACATTCCCATTATTATTTCTGGAAGAGAAAGCAATCTCAGTAAACTCTGCAAAACATAGTGGGACTACCAGTCTAGTGATTTAGTAGAATTACTGGACTCGGTGCCATGGACTATCTTAACTCTTGAGTAAGTCTTCCAAAGACTCAGTGATGAAATCTGTCAATGAACTGTGGTTAACCTGAGACAGAGTTGCTAGCGGCATGCCACAGAATGAATTTAACCCTTATCTGTTTAGAAATCACATCAGAAGTTAAAATGAGATGTAGAACTGGTGACTGTTAAAAGTCATTGTTCCTTCACTTCCAAAACTGTTCACCAAAAGGTAATGAAATTTGGGAGGAAAATAATTTAATTAGAATAATTTAGGACCATCCCATTTCCGTATCCTCTTGGGATGATTCTGAATGTACATATGCAAATTACATAGTTGTTCCTTTTTAAAGTTTAGCAATGTTCAGAAAATATAAGTGGGGCTTTAAACAATTGCAACCCAAGTTACTGTCTTTCAAAAAGCAGTTTGGGAAAAATCTGTCCTAGAGATTTTTGACAAATGAATAGGAAAGTAAAAGCAGAGGGACCCGAGATTTGAAGACCAAGTGTAACTGAAAATTTATCCCAGCTAAATATTCAAATTGGGAAGGACATACTAGTTAAGATCTCAAGAATTGTTCCACTTTTGATGAGGATGTTTCATCTTTTGGAACAGTAATGAGAGTAGCAAAGTATTCCGTCAATCAAATATATTCAGCAGAGTCATCTCAAGGTCTAGGCAAGCCAACAGCCATATATTTTGTGAATTACTGCTTTCCCAGTGGATGAAAACAAGCTGTATCCTGAAATATAATGTTTGTTCAAGGGGAGAGAAAAAGAGAGCACATTATTGCAAAGTCAATATAACAAGATATGTACCTGTAGGGAGTAACTGTTGTTATATAATAATCCAGAAGTAAACAAGGGCTGTCTTAATAACACCTCTTTAAAAGCAGAATTAATTAATAAGAAGGAAATTATGGAATTATTAATTGTCATGTATAAGAAAACCCATGGGTAGGCACTACTATTAGTAGAGTTTTTTTAAAAAAATGTAATTCATATTATAATAGACAATTCATTAAATTTCATAAGGCAATTTGCAGTATACAGATGTAGGCCAAAATATAAGGGTCTTTAGGTCAAATGTGAAATTATTTTAAATTAATTGTTGGCACTAAACTAAAATGATTTTTGTGCTATGATTGTATTTTACTTTTATTAGCATTGGTTCTTGAATTTTAATTTCTAAAGTGTGATATAGCAAGGTTCTTAGTATACATTTACAGTAAATGTAGTCTCTCGTCTAGCATTTTTTAAAAAATTATCTTTATTGTTGAAAGTACTACAGATGTCCCCTTGTTTTTCCCCACTGACCTCCTTGACTACTCTCTGCCCGCCCCCATACTCCCCACCTTGACCTTCACTGCACTATTATCTGTGTCTATGGGCATTTTAAATCTCTTAAGAGATCTTTTCTTTTATGTATAATTTTACAAGCTAGATGTTAATATTATTATTGGTTATAGAAAAATATATATTGGTATTTCATTGCTTATTAATGCCTTTTGAATAAAAGTTTAATATTTAGTTAAAGTATTCAGGTTTTATGCCAACAATAATATTGGAAGTTGAAAACACAATTAGACAAGGTAATATCATCAGGTACTTTTTGCAGAATCCAGTTTGAGGAATATTTTTTGATATACATTATTTATAATCAGTGTTATAAGGGAAAACATAGTTTGATTTAAACTTCTATAAAGAATTGAAATCCTGTTGGAAAAAATAAAAGAAAATATCTGGAAAAAGAAACAATGGGAAGAAGATTGGGAATAAAAATAGCAAAAGAAATGAACTGATTCTAAGCTTTGAGAAAGATTCTAAAGGGCATGGTTAAAGAAATGCCATCATGAAACTCAGTGATGATTAGTAAACATAAACAGGATTTTATTAAAAACACATTATGGCAATATGACACTATTTCTTTCTTAAAAATATTATGACTAATAAATGAGAGTAATATATACATCCACTTACAAATATTCACTGGTGTCAATAATTTTCAAGTACTTTCTTAGATATTGTAAACATAAATGTAAAACCAAAAAACAATATAAAATGTTTGCCCTCATGGAGCTTACATTCTAAAGAGGGCAAATAATGAGAAATAACTAAATATGTAGAATATAGCAGATAAACATTATCTACTAAACCTTTTTATGCCAGTTATCATGCTACCTGGGAAGAACAAAGTTTTGAAAGTGAAATAAAGATGTTTGTGACTCAGGTCCTGGAACAGCTGCACAGCACACCTCCAGGGTCCATGTGGTGGGAATGCAAGGCCGGTGTAATCAGACAGAGCACATCAGAACCTGTGGGCCTTGCCTTTATTATGGTCTGTGGGATGGAGTGCTTTGGATTCCCAGGCTAAGGGTACATTTATCAATTCAAACCAGAAAGGGCAGTGTTTTGGTAAGCTTCAATAGAATCTTACCAAAGAGATGTACAAGAGAAAGGCCCTAGGATTTGGGGTGCAGTGTTTATCACAAGGGAGTTTGTAGGAGTCTTATCAGCAATTTATATTTACTTGGGACTCTGGAGACTGTCATCTAGGGCATGAACTCTAGCAAAGGGCTAGTGTCAGTTCAAGGTGCTTGGCCACAAATGTGAATACTGAGATAGCAATAGTGTATAGTTTAGCTAAATTCTCACCACAGATGAAATGCAGCCTGGCTGGATCCTTGATCTCAGTCTTCTGAGACCCTGGGCAAAGGACTCAGCTAAGCTACAGTTGTACTCCTGAGCATGGAAACTGTGAGAGAATAACTGTGTGTTGTTTTAAGCTTCTACATTTGTGGTATTTTGTTATTGAGCAGTAGAAAAAAAAGGAGCCATTTGAACAATTTTGATAGTAGGGTGGTGGTGTGGTTGTTATATAACTTAGGTCAAACCAAATGGGACTGCAGTCCCTGAGCTTGAAAAAACTGATTTAGAGCTAGAATGTGAATCAAGCCGAGTCAATCAACATTCTTTTTAAGACTTTCTAATATAGCAGATAAACATTATCTACTAAACCTTTTTATGCCAGTTATCATGCTACCTGGGAAGAACAAAGTTTCGAAAATTATTGTTATATTTTCTCTATCCAGCTATATATAAACGGTCTCTAATCAGCTTCACATTCTAGAATCTCACAGTTGCATGAGAAATATGTGCTTTGCCAATGAAAGAGTCATGGCTTATACAGACTACACATGTGGGTCTATGTCTTTTCCCAGCATGTGCTTCACAATCATTAAATTCTGGCCAGGTGTAACTGTATGCCCTCTCCCAAACTCATCACTTACATTTGACTTCTGTATTTTGCTTTACAATTTTCTTTCACTGCAATGCACACCCTTGTGTATCCTTTCCTTGGACTTTTTATATCTACTTCATATCCATTCTTCAATGATAAGAGTTGAAGTTGCCTGTCACCAGAATGTCTTTGCTCAAAAATTCAAAATAAATTTCTAGAATAAATTCACCTCAGTCATGCAAGTTGATTCCCCTTATGGAACTTGGTAAAAATGTCTCTGTGGCTGAGTACATGATCATTTCTGATAATTCCTTCAAACTTATTAAAAATGAATGTGTATTCTGTTTTTAGGCTTTTTTTTTTTTTTTAAGCACTTCTTAACTACTTTAAGAACTGGTGATAGGATTTCAGTTCTGATATAAACATATCAATTGTCATTTAAATTGTAAAATATTTCTAATGTTAAAATTTTTAAAGGGTTAACGTTTGAAATATGGAGAAATGTGTGGTTATAAATATAGTTTTAATCAAGTAATATGTTACCATCTTGACTTCTGTGAAATGGAGAGTCTACTATACACTAGGCTACTGGAGCAGACTGCAAAGTGCCTCTGTTCACTTTGGCTACTCACTATACTAGTGACTCAGATAGTCTGATACTCTTGATCCTGGGACACTGATATTCAACTTTTAATATAGTATCATAATTCTGATGATAACATTGAGCTTGGTTTGATGTATCTACAGCTAACAATCTACACATCTCATCCCATACTCTAATAATTTCATACTTGTATATATTTCTGCTTCATTCTCTAGACTGTACAATCTTTCTGGTACAGGGATATCACCAGATAAAACCTGGTATACTTGTCTTCTAAACTATGCCCAAGGGATAAGCACTTGTTTTTACTCAGTATATCTTTGGTACATAAAACAAAAACAAATGAAGGGAGCTGTATGGACAGCTCAGAAATGAAACCTGGCAAAAACGCTTCCACTGGGCACAGCGCATGGGCTTGCCATGGTGTTAATAACAACAGTGAATGAATCTGCTGAGGAACAGGAGGGGAAAACAACTTTATGTGACCACAGCTATGCAATGCACATACATGCTGATATTTTCAAATCGAACATTAGGACCTTCCTTGACTGACACATATTTAACTTTACTATGATGTATGCTCCATAACGGCAGGGACTTTGTCGATAGTGTTTACCAATCTATCCTCAGCATCTGTTCTTGGCATATATTAGGCCCTTGATTAATATTGATGAAATGGATTAATGGATCAATCATTACATCAAGAGTTAGAAATATGAATTAAAAGATAATTTGCTAAGAAATGTTTTCCTTGTTACATATATTTCTGTATGTCATTTAAAGCAACACAACCCAGAAGTGAATTTGAAGAACATCTACTTTATCTATTTGTAAAAAGTCTGGTTTTATATTAAGAAAGATTCACTCCTCACCTCTGAATTCTGGCATTTTTATATCTATGTCCTATATAGTCTTCAAATAGAATAAGTCAATCCTAAAGTCATCATTTGCCACTCAAAATAGATTTTCCCTCTTGTCTTCTTCATTGTATTAGAGGCATTACAATGTTTCTAGCCATCAAATCCTACAAACTTAGAATAATTTTCAAAGGTTTTCTTGCTCCATAATATTTAATTAGTTGTCTGGCTTTGAGGACATCTGCTGGCCACATTCATTTTAATAACAACCCAGTTAGACAAGGTGGAACTCAGTCTACAGATGGGGAGGTGGGGAGTCACCTCCCCAAGGAAGGCTAAAATAACCATTATTCAGGCCCAGATCCATTCCCAATTTCCCCATTAGTTCTTTCTGTAGCATTCACTCACGTATTTCACTTTTTCTGATATTTATTAATACATATAATCTCCTGTACTTTCATTTTATAAATCTTGCGTTGCAGTTGAACTGTTTCACTTGTGCTGATCATCTTTCTGCAGAAATACAGTCAGCTCTTTGATATCTCAGACAAAGGCTCTCTCTGGCCACCTCTGAAAGGTGAATACCCGCAGCATTTTGCATTTACTATATTACTTTTTCACATTTCCTTTCAGGGCAATTACCATTCTCATTTTGAAGCCTCCTTGTGATCATGAAGAAATCCCTAGTAGACATATACAAGGTTTAAGTTTTACCCATGTAGTTGACACATACATCAAGCACAGTTGTAGCTGTTAGGCTGAGGTATATTACCACTAATCCCTGTGAACTCACAGCCAGGTTGAAAAGACATGCAAGAAAACAGAAATTTCAAGAGAATGTGATAGAGATGTGTAATGAGTGCTATGATACCTACAAGGTATGATATGATACCTATACAGAATACGAAACTTAATATGGAGAAGCCTTGAAAGCCTTTTTTGAGGGGGGTGGGAGAGGAGAGAATAATTTTTATTGAGATAAATTTACATAACACAAAATCCACCACCTCAAGTATTTAAAATGTACAATTCAATCAGATACAGTATATTCACAATATTGTACAACCATCACCATTATCTAATTCAAGAAAAATTGAAACACCCCAAAAAGAAACTCTATTTTCATTAAGGAGTCATTCTTCATTTTCCCTACTCCTGTCTCCTGGAAATTACTAATCTATTTTTTGTCTCAATGGATTTGCCTATTCTGGACATTCCATATAAATAAAAACCTACAAGAAGATTAATCTTTGTCTAGTAAGTTCAATGTTGGCTCTAACTTAGGGATAGTTTCTATTTATTGCTTTATTTCCCTTCTGTTCATGGGCCATACTTTCTTGCTTATTTGTATGCATCATATTTTTTTGTTGAAAGCTGAACATTTTTAATATGATGTTAAATTTGGAAAAATGGCATGTCTAAAAATCAGTTATCCTCCCTCTCCAGGTTTGTTGTAGCTCCTGTAGTTATTGCTATTGTTCATTACATGACTTCTCTCAACAAATTTTGTATAGTCTCTATTCTTTGTCATGTGTTGCCACTAATGTCTCTGTTCTGTTAGTTCAGTGGTGAGATAGAGACTGGACTGAGATTTCCTTAAAGACCTGGAAACAATAAACACCCAGTCTTTGCTGATGGCCTCGGTATGCATGTTAGGCATGCCTTTAACACCCAGCCAGGCAGCAGGCAGTTCACAACTCTGCCTTAGCCCTTACTTCTTCTCTGTGCAGCTCCTGAAGATTAGTCAGAAGTGTGAGCTTAGGGGGCAGCCTTTGTTCTTTCTTGACATGTGCCCTGCTCTGGGATTTCATGTGTCCTTCTAGATTCCCAGGAATGTGTTGGAGCTTTTAAAATACTTATTAACCTGAAGCATCTTATTCCCCAGCTTTTCCTCCTAAACATTTTAGTCAACGATGTGTTCCAAATATTATCCACTGTCCCAGAGAGCAATGGGTAATTCATCTCTCTGTGCATGTTTTTGACAAATACCCTAGATAGTTGCCTCAGTGCCAGAAGAGTTCATATTTAGGCAAGATAAAGGCAAACCCTTTGGAGCTGATCTTCCAGGGAATCACTAGACAGGTCAAAACAATCACCATTCTTTGCAAACGAGCTATGCGTTCTGCTCCCTCTGGCACTAGTGCCAGTACAAGGGTGATGGGTTGCTATCTTCAAAGACATGGCATAACTAGGGAATGTGAAATTGGAATAGGGTAACTTAAAATACCACAACACTCTCTGTTTTTACCGAGATTTAGATGGTTTTCTTACCTAAGCATTACCCTCATTGCTTCAAGGTTTTGGTGTTTCCAGAGTTCCAGCAAAGTTGATCCTGACAGTTTTTACAAGTTTTTCATTGATTTTATGGAAGGATGAACTTTTGGATTTCTTTGCCATTTTCACTGACAACATTCTAAAAACTGTAAGACGATGTTACAACTAAGCCGGGTTTGAAAGAACCAGCAGGAATTAGTCAAGTGGAAACGGTAAGAGAACAAAAACCAGGTAGAGAATACATTGGGTCAAAAGGCCCAGAAACACAAGGAGACTGGTCTGTCTGTGTGCTGGAAAATGCCCCTAGTTCAGCATGGCTGACTTAATAGGGTGCAATTAAAAGTAGAAAAACATGAATTTTAGACAAGATAGGATAGAGACTTAGAGCTCCTTATGCCATAACACAATATCTGGACATAATTTGAGCAATGTGGACTAAAGTATTTAAAGCAGATTTGTTAAACCATTTTTATAAACATTATGGAGGATGGATACAGTTTATGAATGAATTTAGGCATGGAATCTAGTAAAGAGACTAATATAAAAATCAAGAGCCTAAGGAATGACAACCCAAACTAAGATTGTGGCAGTTGAAATGGAGAGGAGAGAATACTTGATACTTAGTACTTAGATAAGGAAATTCATAGAAGCTAACATTTACAAATATTGATCTCCAGTTGTTCCAGTGTGTGTCAATGAGAAATGATGAGGCAAATGTTTAGAATAATGCTGATGTTTTGGCTTCAGAAAAGTGAGAGGACACTGATATCATTCACTGAAATGAAGAGTGATCACCATGAAGTGAAGTTGGAAAAGGAAAGGAAATCTAGATGTATTCAGGTTTGGACATTATGAGATTAAGTTGTCCATGAAACATACAGGGCAATATTCAACAAACACTTGGAGACACATGTTTGATGCTCAAAAGGAATTTAGAGCTGCCAGTGCAGATTTTGAATCGCCAAAGGCATATAACAGCAATAAAAGAAACTATGGGGCCAGCTGGTGTGGCTCAGTGGCTGAGCATCGACCCATGCACCAAGAGGTCGCCGGTTTGATTCCTGGTCAGGGCACATGCCCAGGTTGTGGGCCCGATCCCCAGTGGGGGCGTGCAGGAGGCAGCCAAACGGTGTTCTCTCTCATCGATGTTTCTATCTCTCTCCCTTCCTCTCTCTCTCTCTAAAATCAATAAAGAAAGAAAAAAAATTAAAAAAAAGAAACTATGGGTACAAAGAGGTCCTTAGAAATAAAAATGTAGTGAGAAGATAGTTAAGGCTACACTAGAATTTGTTAACAATTGAATATACAATTTATCAATATTCTAAGTCAAATTACAGTTTACAATAAAAGTCAATGAATGGTATTATTCACACTAATGTATGAAGGATATCCCACTCTTTCTTAGATGTGTATCTTAACTATAGAACTAGTAAAGATTTTATACAGTCAACACAGAACATTTTCTCATAGAAAAATAAGTCTGTAGAAAGAGCTTTGCTCCAATAGGAGAGAATCCAAAGTTATCACTTATACTGCAGAACAGCTTATCCGGGGGGGGTAATCATTGATTTTAATCATCAATATGAATTTAATTTGTAATAATATAAGCTGCAAGAAAATCGAGTTGCTAAGAAAACAAGCCAAGGTATTTTAAAAATAAAATCAGAGGTTAAAAACTGCTTTTGGGAAATCTGGGGTATAGTAAAATCATCCAACATTAGTCCTATTCCCAACATTAATCTATTCTAACATTACAGATTTAAATGAAAAACAATTACATCCATGGGCTGACAAATAATGATTTCTTTCTATTTACATATTCAAATAAAAAAATAGCATGAATAAATGTAGTAATATTATGTCTAATATGAAATACTATATATTGGAAACCCAGAAACATATTACTTATATTTTTAATTAAAGATTGAAATAATCAGCCACTACCTCTGTTCAAAATGGGCACCATCTTCATTTCTAATGAAGAAGAGTAAACTGAGTTATTCAGAAAATGAATAACTCCCAGTAAATGTTTTCTTTAAAGGTAAGATATGTGAGAGGCAATCAACATTTCTGTAAAGATACAGACACAGATATTTTGGGCTTTGAAGCCCATGTTGTCTTTCATAACTATTCAAATCCATTCCTGTAGTGCAAAACCAGCCACACACAACACATAAAGGAATGAGGATGCTTGTGTTAAAAAAAAAAAAAGAGCATTATTTACATATGCTAAATTTTGACTTCCTATAATTTTCACGTCACACAATTATATACTTTTGATTAAAATATATGTGTGTGTGTGTGTGTGTATGTGTATGTGTGTGTGTATGATAAAAACACTTTCTTAGCTCACCATACAAAACACAGTTAGGCAGAAGGCCACACTAGACATTTGGGCTATAGTTTGTAAATTCCTGGTCTAGAACCTAAAATCTGCATGATAATTTTCTCAAACTGTGTGTGTATGTATTTGCAGAATATACACAGACGCAGTTTAAGTTCTCTAAAAACTCTAAGGCTGGAGCAGTTTGATCCCCCACCCCTATCTTGCTATTTCTTTTATTTGACATAAAATAAGAGATTGTTTTTTTGTTCTTATTGTGTTTCATAGGCTCAAAAATGGTATTTGGAATGACTGTATACACATATGACTGAATGAAAATATTAACACCATTTCTCTTCTGGCTGGGCACTAGAAAAAAACAAAAATCAAATGACTCAATTTTCTTTTTTCCCATCATTTTTATGTAGCTATATTATAAGAACCCCATTCATTGGTATTGACTGAACCCACAAAATGTAAGGATTAATGGTTTTTTAAATCCCATTCTCATTTCATTGGTTCACAGAGGAGCATTATTATAGAATTTATCCCAGGGTCAGAATAAATAAAGCACACCATTGGTTCAATGCTTACAAAGCTTAGGCATTTAAAGACTTGAGTATTTTAAAAAAAAATTTTATTGAATTTATTGGGGTGACATTGGTTAATTAAATTTTATAGGTTTCAGATGGACCTGGAGAGGATTATGCTAAATAAATAAGCCAGTCAGAGAAAGACAAGTACCACATGATTTCATTTGTGTATAGCATCTAATGACGATCCAAGTGTTTTATAACTATAACGAAGAGTTGTTTTAAATATGTCATTACTTAATAAGTATATGTGTGCAAAAACAAGGTAATTATATTGATTTTTATTTTGGATGCACAATAAATAGTGTTCTAAATATTTGAAAGTCTATCTTCCCTACATCATGTATTTAGTCGTGCTAACCTTTCCATATATTTAGTTCTTCAGTTCATAATAGTTTTACAGCTCTTGATGTATTTATTATAGCAGAATGTTTAAGAGCATAAGGTCTGTAATTACACAAAATAACCACAGATCTTAGATCTACTCCTTACTAGCTGTGTGAACTTACACAGTTTACTCATCTGTGTTTTATTTTCCTCTCCTTTTCAGGGAGACAATTGCTAGTTCATAGGATATTGATATTTAAAAGAGTTAATATGTACACATTGTTTACAACAGTTTTTGGTACATCTTAAGAATTTAATACATGCAAGTCTCTAACACATATTTAAATTAGTCAATAAAATATTGTCATAGCCTGCTTATTTTTAGTTATCTATTTCATCCCATCCAGGGAGATAATATGGGATAAAATAATTTGAAGCCATTAAAGAAGATTCCAGACGAATTTGTTAATGCATTCAGAAGAATATTTTCAAGGGGCAGGGAGGAGGGGGCCAATGAGAGGAAAAGAGGGGGGAACAGCTGTAATACTCTCAACAATAAAGATAAATACATAAAAAGTAACCTAAATTGAAAATCACACAATCACATCTGAAGGAAACTTCCTACCAGCAGAAAGTAGCAGAGCATACTGCAGAATTTTACCCTAAATCACAGAGCAAACTGATAGAATGCTCTTCCTTTTAGAAGGACATATTTATCCATAGGCATGCATTTATTTGTATTGAGTTTCTTTTAAATGTTCTTTTAAAAAAATTTTTTTAGAGAGAGAGGAAGGGAGAGGGAGAGAGAGAGAAACATCGTTGAGAGAGAGAAGCATCATCATCGATTGGCTGCCTCCTGCACACCCCAAAATGGGGATCCAGCCCTCAACCTGGGCATGTGCTCTGACTGGGAATCGAACCAGCAACCACTTGGTGCATGGGTTGATGCTCAGTCACTGAGAGACACCAGCCGGGGTGTATCGAGTTTCTTTCATCTTTCAATATTTTAAGTTAGAATGCACATCTATCTCCTATTGATGGAAATAAACCCCCTTTGGGTGAATGCTGCCTCTTCCCGGGCTGCATAAACATATTAGTTAGTTTTTCTAACAAAACTGTAAATTATTTAATATCACTGTCACTATACTTAGAATATATAGTGATTTCAAAAGTGGATAAAAATAATAAAGGTCAGCATGGGGGAAAACATGTACTTTTCCTTAGACATCATTGTAGTATATCTTTAATTTATTGATGAAAATTCATTGTAAAGAAATTTGTGGTCTGTTTGGAACCTTCTAGAATAGGCATCTTGATAAAAAGCAAAGAATCCCTGAATATCTTCATGTTTAGCTGGGTGGGTTGTGTTATTGTTGTTTGACCATTTTTTGCTGTAGCTGTTGCCATTATTCTTTTTAAGTGATTATGTTTTTTAGTGAATAAATGTTTGGCAGTGGGTGGTTTTCAGTGTCTAAGACAAATACTGTACCATCATCAAGGTAAATCTCTCTTCACATCCTATAATTGGTTTCTGTTTTATAATTTTGAGAATGCCAACCTGTACATTCCAAAATCAAATAATAATTTTCAATTATTTCAGTGGGGCTGTGATGGTGATTATGAGAAATAGTTGGATTCTGGATTCGTTTTCAATGTAGATTGAACAGTATTTGCTGATGGATTGGACAGGGAATATGAAAGAGATGAATCAAAAATGACTAAAAAGTTTGACCAGAGAAACGGGAAGAATAGATTTATATTTACTGAGAAATATGATTGCAATAGAAGCACATTGAAGGTAGATAAATAGAAAGACATTTATTTCTACACTTTGAAATACCTGTTAGATTTCCAGGAGGACATGGCTGTGAGAATTTCCCCTGACTTGTCCTTATTATGTTTACTACTTACCGCTCAGAAGTTAGAGTCCTCTATACCTGGAATCTTTAACTGTGTAGTGGCTATTAATGGTAATTTATAAAACTATAAATACTTGGTCTTAAGCCTTGATTCTGAAGTAATCACTCTTTTACATTCTGTAGTCAAATAATCCATATTAACTTCTACCTTTTGTTTTTGTTTTTAAATAATCTATCTACTAATACAAGAATGAAACTTCTACCCTTTGGTCCTCTTTTACTCTTTTCGCACACCAACACAAACATGCACACGTACACATACACCAACACACACACACACACACACACACATGCCCTAACATACCCCTACACCCCTCAAGACACACTCGTCTTCATGAACATTAAACTGTTTTAGTATAATTTCTTATTGTTGATAAGTAAATAAAATTTCTTATAACATTTTTACTCCATGAAAGCTCAATTAGCTAGGTGTATATTTATAGAAAGTAAAACTTCAAGTTACATTTATATTTACATATAATTATTGTTTAAATAAAAAAAAAACGGTAAAGCAGGTATTAACCTGAAATTTGGGGATTTTTCTCTACAGTATACATCTTATATTTTCCATTCCTTTCTTTATAAAGGTGAAACACAATTTAGTCTAATGTTCCCAGATGTAAGTACATTTTGTTTTAATGATGAAAGGGAATAGAGATAATTTTGTGAGAGTCAACATTAATATGGCTATAGAAATATTTGCTTGTAAGCAGAGCAAAATCTTTTTAAACAAGTTGTAACAGTTAACAGTCACTGAAGCTTACTACAGACTATGCATTTTGCTAAGTGCTTTATGTGAATCATCTTTTTAAATCTTTACAAAAATCCTATGAACCGCCCAGCCAGTGTGGCTCAGTAGTTGAGCATCAACCCATTCACCAAGAGGTCACCAGTTCGATTCCTGGTCAGGGCACGTGCCCAGGTTGTGGGCCAATCCCCAGTGGGGGACATGTAGGAGGTGGCCAATCGATGTTCTCTCTCATCGATGTTTCTATCTCTCTCTCCCTCTCCCTTCCTCTCTCTCTAAAATCAATAAAGAAAAAAAAATTAAGAAAATCCTATGAACCTAATTCCATTATCATTTATTTTTTTGATTATAAAAACATTGAGGCACTGTGCTGTTAAGAAATCACAACATGGGAACACAGTATTAATTGGTATAGCCTAAATATGATCCCACTTCTATCTCCCTCCATCATCTGTTTTCATAAGCATTAAGGTACAACAAGGTTAAACAATGAAAAAATGCTTGTGTAAATGCGTTTTGATATAACAGCTTCATGTGAGAGAGACCAACAGACTAGCCTTGTTCAGATGGAGAGCAATAGGAAAGCCTCTGAGTGCCATTTGTAAGGTAGATCAACAGTTGGCACATTTTGCTTCCCAGGATAATGATTTGAGATCCAACTCACTACATCTCTTAATTCACCATTGGAACAAGTCAAGACAGCTAACTGGGCTAGCAATTTCTTAGGATTGAGCTATAAAACAATATTATTTATAAGCCATGTTGAGCCTTAAAATTTCCCCATTCTGGTGTTCACTCAGTGTGGAACATGTGATGTTCTCCTTCCTCAGGACTTAGCACATCTTCTATCTTCTAAGGATGCTTGTCCTAGGATTCTTTTAATTGTTTTTTTATTAGCCTTTTAAACTCAAGTTTCATGTCTTCAGAGAAGAAATTCCTAACCACCTGATCAAGCAACTTTCCCTTACCCACTATGTATATGGCATTATTATTTGTTTATCACGGTCTTGTGTTCACTTCCTTTACAGTACTACACATGTTCTTTACACATTTATTTCCTGTGTCCTTGTTGACTGCTTTGTCTTTCTCTCTGAAATGTAAGCTTACTTCACTTCTCCAGGTGTAACAGTTGTCTGTCACAGCATTCTACACATTACAGATGATCAGTAATTACTTATTAAATTCATGAATCAAAAGTGCCACTACTCTCCTTTAATCTTTTCAACTATACCCAATAAATACGTCTTTGCCTTACATTTCAGTTCCTGGTGTCAAAGAATACTTACTTTGATTGACAGATGTGGGTAAAATGTGAGAAATTAAACATGCTTTCTACAAAAAATGAGCTCAGGAACCACTTGCTGCAAATAGATTTAGTGTTTGTGCCAAAATTCTCCAAAATTGCAAGTTAAAAATCTTTCCTATAAAGCTCATTATCACCCAACACTTATATTAAAACAAGACCTACCAGGCAGAACATAATGGGTTCCTCTCCTCAGTAAACCTGTTTCTGTCACTCATTTCTAGGCCTAAAATCTCAATATCTAAGCTTCATTTCTGAGTCTTCTTTATCTCTTCCCCTGTAAACCCATATGGTGATGGAAGCCTTTACCCACTAATTTAGCTCTAAGTCTCTTTTGAGTAGCAAATATGTATAATGTCCTAGAGTTTGTTTCATTTAATCAAATTTTATCTCTGAGCATAGACAAGTTTTAACATCTGTGAGGTTAAGATTGATCACCTATATAAAGGGATTGATATTCTGTGATTCTAATAGGGGCTACAAAATTTATACAATGATGCAAACTAGAGCTTTGGAATTTGGTTAAAGTCCTGCCTGTGAGCAATATTCCAACCTATAAACCTGAAAGAGAAACAACATCTACATATTTCATATTCATCTAGAGTGAAAGGTGCCCTTCCTGGCACACAATAGGGACTAAATAAATGGTAGCTAATCAGTGAGAAAGTTGGACATACAAATACAGGCACAATAGCAAGGTTATATGCAGAATAATCAGAGCTTTATATTCATAGTGTGGTACAAGAGAAGGGAGTAGCCAATTCTTCTGAGTGTGGGATTCTTTACAGGATGATTTTTTCCCTTTTTATTGAATTTATTGGGGTGACACTTGTTAAAATTATACAGGTTTTAGGTGCACAATTCCACAGCACGTCATCTGTACACTGTGTGTTCACAACCCCAAGTCAAGTCTCCTTCCATAACCATTTATTCCCTCTATATTCTTCAATACTCCCTCCACCCCAGAAATCGCCACACTGTTGTCCATGTCCATGAGTTCTCTCTCTCTCTCTCTTTTTTTTTCTCACTTTTTGCTCAATTCCTCCACCCCCCCTAACCAACACCACCCACCTTGACAGCTGTCAGCCTGCTCTCTATCACTGAGTCTGTCTCTATTTTGCTTGTTAGTTCATTTTGTTCATTAGATTTCACATATGAGTGAAATCATATGGTAGTTGTCTTTCAAGGGCTTATTTCACTGAGCATAATGTTCTCTAGGTTCATCCGTGTTGTCACAAAAGGTAAAATTTCCTTTTGGCCTAGTAGTATTCCATTGTGTAAATGTACCACAGCTTTTTTATCCCCTCATCTACTGATGGACACTTGAGCTGCTTCCAAATCTTGGCTACTGTAAATAACACTGCAATGAAAAAAAGAGTGCATTTATTCTTTCGAATTAGTGTTTTGGGCTTCTTTGGATATATTCCCAGAAGTGAAATCACTGGGTTATAAGGCAGTTCCATTTTTACTTTTTTGAAGTAACTTCATACTGCTTTCTGTAGTGGCTGCACCAATCTGTATTCTCACCAACAGAAATGGGAGTTCCCTTTTCTCTACATCCTCACCAACACTTGTTTGTTGATTTATTGATGATAGCCATTCTGACAGGTATGAGGTGGTATTTCATAGTGATTTTAATTTGCATTTCTCTGATAATTAATGATGTTGAGCATTTTTTCATATGTCTATTGTCCATCTGTATGTCCTCTTTGGAGAAGTCTCTATTCAGGTCTGTTGCCCATTTTTTCATTAGATTGTTTGGGTTTTTTTGGTGTTAAGTTGTATGAGTTCTTTATAAATTTTGGATATTAACCCCTTATCAGATGTATCACCGGAGAATATGTTCTCCCATTCAGTGGACTGACTTTTCATTTTGTTGATATTTATTATTATTATTATTATTATTGATATTATTGTGCCAAAACTTTTTAGTTTGGTGTAATCTCATTTGTTTATTTTTTTCTCTTGTTTCCCTTGCCCAAGGAGATATATCAGAATAAAATATTGCTACGAGAAATGTCTGAGATTTTACCTATGTTTTCCTCTCAGATTTTTATGGTTTTTGAATGTAATATTTAAGTATTTAATCCATTTTGACTTTATTCTGGTGTATGGTGCAAGAAGGTGGTCTAATTTCATTTTTTGCACATATCTGTTCATTTTTTCCAATACCATCTATTGAACAGACTCTGCCCCACTGTATGTTCTCCCATTCTTTGTCAAATATAAATTGACCATAAAGGCATAGGTTTATTTCTGGAATCTCTATTCTGTTCCATTGATCTATATGTCTGTTTTTATGCCAATCCCAACCTATTTTGATTATTATGGCCTTGTAATACAGTTTGATATCAGGTAGCATGATTCCTCCAACTTTGTTCTTCTTTTTTAAGATTGCTGTGGCTATTTGTGTTTTTTTGTGGCTCCATATAAATTTTTGGAATATTTGTTCTAATTATGTGAAGTACACCACTGGTATCTTAATAGAAATTGTGTTGAATCTATAGACTGCCCACTTGATCATGGTGTGTGATCTTTTTAATGTATTGCTGGATCCAGTTTGCTAACATTTTGTTGAGGATTTTAGCATCTATGTTCATCAGGGATATTGGTCCATAATTTTCTTTCCTTGAAGTGTCTTTATCTGGTTTTGGAATTAGTATAATGCTGGCCTTGTAAATGAACTTCGGAGTCTTCCTTCCTCTTGAATTTTTTGGAATAGTTTATGTGTGTTGCTACAAGGTGAAGTTTGAAAAACCTGATGGATATGTATTTTATTAAAAGGAAGCATAGTTGGGAATGAGAAGCAATGAGGAATTGTATAATGACCTTTGACTAAATTAAACATTGGATAAAAGTTAAAAGGAGCAAAAAAAGGAGGGGGAAGGTAAATATGCTTGTAGATGTAGGTAGGGACCGATCATGAAGGACATTATGTAGCATAATAAGAGATGTGATTTTAATTTTACTGAGATGGCAAAGAGTTGAAGGATTTATACAAGGGAAGCATCTAGTCTCTGAAAAACTCTTGATTGCAATAGTAAGAATATATACTTGGTGTTTGTCCTTTTTTTCTGGCATATAGTTCCTAAAACCATTTGAATTTCCTAGTGTGGAGAGCAATAAAATGTGTCTTTTGTGTGCTAATAAGGGGATGTTTTGTATCCCACTTGAGGATAACCAACAATGTGATTACAGGGTTAAAACTTTTAGTCCTATCCCTGAGAGGGGAAAAAAGGGGGAGGCATCTGTAATACTCTCAACAATAAAGATAATTTTAAAAGAAAACATGAACAAATGGCCAATTATTTAATAATTCATGCCTATGCTATGTAATGAAGCCTCCATTAAAAAACCAAAAGGACTGGGTTTGGAGAGCTTCCCAGTTGGTGAATACGTTGAGATTTGGGAAGAGTGGTGTTCCTGGAGGTATGGATGCATCATGCCCTTTCCCCATGCATCTTTTCTATCTGGTTGTTGTTGAATTATATAATTTTATAATAAACCAATAAGCTAGTAATTAAAATGTATCTCTTGTGTTCTATGAGCGATCTTTATATAGCCTGTTGGTCAAAGCCTTAATCTATAGAATCTGACCCTACTTCTATGTAGGTAGTGTCAAAATTGAGTTGAATTGTAAGATACCTAGCTGGTATCTGAGAATTGTTACTGGTGTGGCAACGCCCCCTACACACACACACACACACACACACACACACACACACACACACCTTGAAATTGGGTGATCCGTACTTTCCATTGTTAAGTTGTTCCTAAGCTGTAGTGCAGTGGCAACTTCTAGGTTCTAGGATGGCTCCTACACTTCATCAGTGCTGATGAGAAGACAGTAAACCCAAGTGAATTTAGATAGTAGATTACTCACAATATAGCAGGTAGCATGAACTCTGTGTTGGTATCACTACCTTACCCTCGGAAGTCCCCCAGCGGTGCTGCAGAGGTGGGCCCAAGTGAATGTTGTATATACAGTGGTCTGTGTCACAGCTGAGGAATGCTTAGGAAACTCCCATTCTTACAACATGGCTACTAAAAAAATCTGCTCATCTTCCTCTCTAGAGAGAAACATTATCTTTATTACTCTGAAATATAAGCAAGTTTTCTCTGGGAAGAGAATTGAGAGATTCATGTTTGCAATCTTTATAGGTAGGTAAGTAATTAGATGATAGATAGAGATAGATGACAGATAGATGACAGATAGATGATAGATGATAGATAGATAGATAGATAGATAGATAGATAGATAGATAGATAGATAGATAGATAGATTCCATATCTTTACTATCCTGGAATGTAAATACATTTAAGTAAATATGCTTTGAATACCTAGGCATGAAAAAATATGAGAGATTCATTGAACTTTTCTTCTCCCAACTAAAAGAACTCTTGAGCAGACAACTGTATTAAAGTGAGGAAGGTAGCATCAGAAAACCTGAAAAGGAGTGCTCCAGGATGTGAGGCCAATAAATTTAAAGTCTGGAGTCACATAAAATGGCACATTAGGGAAATAATGAAATGTTATATTTGACAAAAGCAGAGTAAATAAAGCATGTAGTGGTAGAAAATTAACTCAGGGAGATAGGCACAGGCAAAATTATATAGAATATTTATTATCAGTTTTAATGTAGACCTCATGTTGAAAGATATGGGAAGCCTTTTAAGGGTTTGAGTAATGGAATGGCAAGATTTAATTTAGATTTTAGTAATTTTAGCCTGGATGCCATGTGGTTGTAAAATTTGAGGAAAAAGTACCCTCTAAGGAAAATGAAAGTATTATAAATTTGAAATGACTGTGGCATCTAATACATTGGTTAGATTCAATATGTTTTGAAATCATAAATGATAGAAGTTTCTGGCAGATAGAGCATAAGCAAACAAGTGTAGTCAAGAATGAAACATTATTTTGGACCAAATGCTCAGGTGAATTGATTTGCTGTTATTACCATGGATAAAACTAAATTAGGGAGTGGATTCAACAGGGCTATTTGGATAGAATGTCCCCAAATCAAGATCCCTTTGAGATGGAATAGAAATGTATTACTCATACAAAGACAATGACTATAATGTGTAAATGTTTATTGTTCTGGCTAAACTGGGACCTATGGTCATACTGGCTTAAATATTTGAGATGTTTGTTAGATATACAGATATAGAAGTCAAGTTGGGAGTTGGATCAAGTGCTCAGTAGAGAGATGAGTAGGAGATATGATTTTGGAAGTCATCAGTGAATGAATGATGTGTAAAACTATGAGAAAAAATATTATCACCAGGAGAACTAATATAGACAGAAAATATATCCAAGAAAAAGCTCTGAATAAGTCCAACTTTTATAGTTTAAGAAGAAAAGCTAGTAGCATAAAGGAGACTAACTATACTTAGCAGAAAAAATGGAAGACTGTGAGTTCCACAAACGCAGAAAAATTTTCTGTTTGGATTATTAATATATCCTGTGCTCCATAAAGCATGGTGGGCACATGGTAGGCACTCAACAAATATTTGTTGTATTAAACATTTTATACAAACACTATTGGCAGAAAATGGGTTATTTTAGTGTGAAAATCCATGAAATGGATAAAATATTAATAAATGCTCCCTTTACAGCTTGCCTGATACTATTTTATCACCAAGGCTACTTAAGTATGAATTTGGCACACTACAAACAAGACAGTAAATCATTCCTCAGTTATCATGAGTCATGTTTGCATAAGGCCAGCAAAACCAAAACAAGACCATTGAATTGGCTAATTCAGAATCCATTCATAAAAAGAAAATATTACAAGCCAATCTAATATTTTATTTAATATTTATGGTATAATTTACATATAATAAAATAAAGTTTTTACATTTTTATTTTGATAAGTTTTAAAATCATGCATACCTATCTACCACCATCCAAAATTAGATAGAGGACAGTTTCATTATCATGAAAAGTTCCAAAATGTTTCTTTTCAATCAATTTCCAGTCCTCTGCACCCCTACCCTCTGAGAAAACCAATTTCCGATTTATGTTACTATGGTTTATTTTGCTTATCTTGAGGTTTCATACAAATAAAATAATGGATTATGATTAAATATACTTTAAATCTGATTTCTTTTATTCAGTGTAATGGTTTTTTATATGCTAATTATATTTTCTTTTTTTAAAAGTTTCCTTTTATTAGGAAGTACAATATTTATTCCTAAATTGATGATTTTATAAAAATAAATTCATGTTGAATATTATGAAAATATTTTTTCTGCATTAACTGAGATGATCATAAACTTTTTTCCATGATAATGTAGTAAATTAATTTTCAAATTAAAAATTGGTTTTATATTATTGAGAACTTTCATTTGATCATGAGGCATTACCCTTTTTGTGTATTACTGGATACAATTTGCTAATATTTTGTTAAGGAATTTGCAGGTATGGTGAGAAGTTTTTTTTTTTTTTTGGTCATTTTTTAATAATATTCTCATCAGATTTTCATGTCAGAATATATTGGCCTCATAAAATGAGTTGGAAATTGTTCTAATCAGCTGGATTTTCTAAAAGAGTTTATATAAGATGTTTGCAATTTTTTTAAAAAAAGGTTCAATAAATTGACCAGTGAAGCCATTGAGGCCTAGAGTTTTGTGATAGGTATTTTTTTATCGTGTTTTCATGTTGATTGATCTAGAGCTGTTTTCATTTAAGCCAGTTTAGGTAAATTGGATTTTGTTTTTCTTAAAATTAATTTGTGTTTCATTTAAGTTTTCATATTATTTCCATTATGTTCATCATACATATTTTATATTATTCACTTGAATATATCTGTGTGGTTGTCTACTCTTTCATTGTTGATGTTGTTAATTTGTGTTTTTTTCTCTTCTTGATTAATCTCACTGGAAGCTTATTAGTTTAATTAATCTTTTTGTAAAATGAAACTATATTTACTTTGTATTCCTGGAGATAGTCCCAACCTGCTGTGATGATGGCTCCTGGAATTACAAAACAAACTAATCTATACCAATTATGGTGGAGATGCTTGCACTGAGCATGTTAATGTGCATGCACTATCCACTCTGCAAAACCCACAAGATGAGCACGTTTCAGGGGAAGGTTTGGAGGTCACTCCATTTACCAGTGATGTGGGATGCACTGGTGAGTGAGGCAGACACCAGCATTTTGGCAGTTCACTGATAGCTTTCCTCTGAAAGCCACAGTAGACCCTAGAAAGGTCCCATTATAATACTGTGCTCACTGAATACAAGAGGGCTATTAGGACTACAAACCTATATAGACCAGGTGTCAATGCTTAGCTTTCAGACACCATATGTGTTCAATTATCATAATGGACAACGATGTCAGCATGACAGCCGAGACCTAAAGAGTGTTATAGAATATTTTATTTAGTAGCACACGGTATCATGAGGGCAAAATGTGTGGGCAGTCAATAAGGGTTATTCTAACTTTGTACAATCCAAAGATATCAAAAATGAATGATTGTGACTCTAAGGGCAGTTGCCCCAATAAAACATCATGATGCTTAGCTCACTTTCTAGACCTAAGTTAGTTTTTTTGACTCAGAGAATATTGACTGAACTAAAGGTTAGGTACGCAGGAAGAAGGACTCCAGAATGAAATTATACATAGTAATAATAACCTCAGTCTGTTCCCCAACGAACTGAAACACAATTATTATAATAACTCTGTGATGGTGGGAAGGGGAATTGGGGGAATACCTAAGAATTTTGATGACTGCTGGCCACAAGGTCCAATTTGACATGTATATCTGGAGACCTGAAGTGGCATTATGAATGTTGGCAGGGAATTCTCCATAGTGCTCTCAATTTTTGCACATCCTGTAGAAACTTTTGTTCTGAAATGTTTTAAATAATATTTGTGCAGCAATCAGCCTTAGAAGATAAAGATAGTTTCCCCTTCCAGGGCAGAGGTAAGATTTGTTTGCTGGCAATGATAATAAAGATAATGTCTCCCTCTGGGGAGGTATTTGAGCTAGTTTTCTAACAGTGTCTTATCACAGATTTAGATTTTGAAAGTGTGAGATCCTCAGCTGTGATGCAAAACCACTCTTGGTGCAGTATCCACCTGAATCACTCCACATGGGCCCAAATGGAGCTTGGGATGCAGGGGGAACTAATGAAAATATGAAACTCAAGATTGTTCATGTGCCATGAATAACAAAATCCTTTGTCTTTGTCTCTGACCCAGGAGACTCATGTCTTCTGCTAGCATCCATGAACTTGTGGCAGGCTGACTTGTTAGCTTGCAAGCAGAGCAATTCCTAGACACTTCTTAATTTTTAACTATTTTTTCTTACCCTGTTATAAATTTGAGACAAAAAAGGAATAGGTATAAAATTGAGCTCAGACCCAGTGGTTCCATAATGAGTCCACAAACCAACCTGGTGGTCATTTTTCTAACCACTAACCACTAAATACATAACCAGAATAAGTCTATTTGGTATAAAGTATAGCCATTACATTTGGTCCATGGCCTATGTGGTAGAAACTGTTATAGATTATAAGTCTTTGTGTTTCCTCTAAAACTGATCCTCTCCTACAGCCAGGATTTTAATTAAATAACAATCACACCTTTGTGCGTATAGCAAACGTTAATAGCACCTTAGAAAAGTAATGGCCCTGGCCGGATGGGTCAGTTGGTTAGAGTATTGTCTCATACACCAAAAGGTTGTGAGTTTAATTCCCAGTCAGGGAACATACCTAGGTTGCAGGTTCAATCCTCAGTTGGGGTGTGTATGGGAGGCAACCAATTGATGTTTCTCTCCCATGTCTCTGTCTCTTTCTCTCTCTCTCTCTTTCCCTCCCTCCCTCCCTTTCTCTCTAACAGCAATAAAAACATATCTTCAGGTGAGGATAAAATAAAATAAAAAAAGAAACTAATGTATGTAGGAGTGGTAGGTAGCCCTACTATATCTCAATTTAATTCACAAGTCCAGATCCTGAAAAAAAATGAGACAGGATATGGAGCATGAAAATTAAATTCCATTATCTCAAGCAAGTGGCGACTTTAATTTCAGGCACTCTACCAGATGCAGTATCTGTGCTAGAGAAAATTAACATGATCACAGATCTATGATATGAGGCCATATATTTATCAAATTTACTTGTTTACATCTCTAATTGGAGGGAATCAGAATTAGCTCACATTCACTTGGAAGAGATAATGGCATATAGTTATAGTTTGCCCAGGGCTATGTTAACTCTGTTGCTCCTTTTCATATTATTCAAAGAGATCTAGACCATTTGACTATCTCACAGACTATCACTGGTACACTGAATTGATGATATCATACAAATAGTGCATTGGAGGCCTTGGTGAACATGTGCTCATATAACAAGTCAGCAGACTCACCTACCTGAGCTCTTTGATATCACCCTGACTATCTGTCAGGGCAACTGGCATTTACACTTTGCTAAACTGGGGCCATTACTTTCTCCAGGTTTCTAAGGACCACCCTAGCAAAAAGTCCCTTGTGGTCCTTACCTAGCAATTATTATTTCCTATTCCAAGAAAATACCTATGGTAATTCTTCTTTATTCAGAATTTGCTATAGTCCCCTTGAACCCTCAAATAAAATCTCAGGAACACTTGCTGGCTCATAATGGGATATGCTGGCTAGATCTTGCAGTTCCTTTTGGCTGTAATTACTTTCCACCCTTATCAGGTTCAACATGTCCCCAGCCTGCTAATAATGGTATAAATCTTGTTTGGGGCTGGTTAGAAAAGTAGTTCCTGAGAGAGTCATCTGCTGCCTTGTAGAGAAAAGGCCTTACCTATCTGCCTGTACAGAGGAGTGCTACATCATACCACACAGAGATTGCTCAGCTCTTCAATCTCTGAATGGTGTGCATGCCAAAAGTCCTCAGGGCACTCTGTGGAAATACACCATCACATATTTAAGGGTGCCAGGTTTTACAAATTATGCCTGATGCTGGCATACCAACTAGCCTTGACAACATTTTAACATCTCTGATCTGCTATGACTCAGATCCCTAGATACATACTCATCTGAGTCACTGTTCCACTGTGGGAGCTAAGGGCTCTCTTTTTTTAATGCTCCCAAATAGGGTCTTGGACTCTTACCCTGACCCTTTAATTGTTTAACTGCCTTCAGTTGTTTTCTAATCATTCTACCACAGGACATTAATGAAACTTAGAAAACAGGCAATTTTACTACCCTTGTAGACATTATTTTCCCCTGCAACTTTCAAATGCTTATATCATCTCACCAACTATTCAAGGCATCTCCCACCTCTGGGATGTTTTCCCAGGTTATCACGGATAAAAGTCTTCTAGAAATAGGCCTGCTATCTTGTGCATCACTATGTTCCATGTCCCACTGAGGATGGAGCCTTTCTTACCCAGTGGATAAGGAGGGATGCCCTTAGAACCTGATTTCTCAGACCATTCCCAGTACCACCTGCATTAGTTCAGATAACACACACACACACACACACAACAAAACAAAACAAACAAAACAAAACAAAAAAAAACCCTTCAAGACTAGGTTAGATGTATACAAGTTTTTTTGGGGGGTGGGCTGGGGTGAGCATCTGTGAAAGAGAAAAGAAGAGAAAGGAAAAGCAGTCTGTAACAACCAGGAATTGCCTTGACACCATCAGCCAGACCCTAGTGTTTCTATAAAGTGGCCTGGCAGTCAGAAACAGGCAGGAGTGTTCTATTGAAATGAAGAATCTTACAGAACTTCCTATCAGTCAAGTTCACTCTGTGACTATGATCGATCAACATAAAAACAAGCCTCTTTGTATTAGTCTGCCTAGTCTGCCATGATGAAATATCATAGACTGGGGGTTAAAATAACAGAAATTTGTTCTCACAGTTCTGGAGACTAGAAGTCCCAGAGAGAGGTGCTGGAAGACTTGCTGTCTGGCGAGAACTCTTCCTGGCTTGTAAACAGTGCCTCTTACTTACGTGTCCTCGCTTGGCCTTCCCTCTGTACAGACTTCAGAGGGCTCTCTGCTGTCTTTTCTCTTCTGTTGGAGGTACCAGTTCTATCAGATTAGGGTCCAACCCTTATGACCTTATTAAACCTTAGTGACCTCCCTTAAGGCTCTATCTTTAAAAACAATAACATTTGGGGCTATGGCTTCAACATATAAATTTTGAGGAAAATCAGTGCAGTCCATTATATTTCATAAACATACGCATAAAAAACATGAACATTGTCCAAGCCACAAAGTATAAAACATCCCTATGAGATAATAAGAAATGTATGCTTTGTCTTTGGTCCCAGTTTCTGATAATATTTGGTCCCTGACCCCATTTCCTGACATACAGCTCCTAACACCTAGGACTTTCTATCCTTGTGTGTACTAATGTGATGACAGGTGCCAGGGGGTAACTGAATAGCAGAAGGATGGGGGGCTGGTGGACAGGGGAAATAACCATGTGATTAGAGGGTTGGAATTTTCCTTACTCTCCAGCCCTCCCCTCAGAATGAGTTAATCACCAATGACCAATAATTTAATCAATCATGCCTATTCAATAAGGACTCTACAAAATCCTTACCTGAAGAGGTCTGTAGAGCTTCCAAGTTGGTGAGCACATGGAGGTGCTGGAAAGGTGGTGGCCACCCGCAGAAAGCATGGGCACTCTGCACCTTTCCCCATGCCTGCCCTATGCACTTCTTCCATATGGATGTTTCTGACTTGTAATCCTTTATAATAAACTAGTCATTAGTAAGTACATGTTTTTCTGAGTTCTGTGAGCTGTTCTAACAAATTATCAAACCTGAGAAGGGGGTTGTTGGATCCCTACCAAATCACCAATATATCACTGCCTGGAATGACAGAGGTGCTTAAACCTCGAAAGTGTTGTCAGTTATTTTTCAGAGTCAGTAGGTATCTTAAAAAATTGAAAACTCCAACAATTCCACTATTTACTTGTGGTCGGTATGGAAGAGTATGCCAGACTTGTGCATATATCTTATATAAGAGAAGTGTGTGTAGGGCCAAGTCTATCTACAGGGAAGATGATCAGTTGAGTATCTTATTTCACTTTCAAGTCTGTTTATTAGGCAAAAGAAAGAGAGAAAAGTGTCTTGGGAGCCCATCGTCAGCATTTGTCACTTTGATATTTATATATGTCTCTAGTCACAGACTGATGTCTGAATGTTATAAGAATCATCAATGAAGGCCACATTTTATTATTTAGTTATCTTTTACCTTTTGCTCTCTTTTTCTCATTTCTCCTAACACCAGCCCTCACCTCTGGCAACCACTAATCTGTTCTCTGTACCTATAAGCATTTTTTTAAAGATTTCACCTGTGAGATAAATCATGCAATATTTGTCTTTGTCTGACTTATTTCACTTAGCATAATGCTGTCGAGCTTCATCCATATTGTTGCAAGTGGCAAGAACTCATTCTTTTTATGCCTAAATAATATTCCATTGCATAAATGCCACGCCCCCCCTTTTATTTTTAATCGATTGATCCATCAATGGGCACTTTGGTTGTTTTTATATTTTGGCTTTTGTGAATAATGCTTCAATGAACACGCGGGTCCATATGTCTTTCTGAGTTAGTGTTTCCTTTTTCTTTGGATAAATACCCATGAGGGAAATTGCTGTGTCATATGGTAGTTCTATTTTTAATTTTTTGAGGAACCCCCATGCTGTTTTCCATAGTGAATGCACATGCTTACAATCCCACCAACAACGCACAAGGTTTCCCTTTGCTTCACATCCATGACACTTGTGAGTTCTTGTCTTTGTAATAATAGCCATTCTAAACAGGTGTGAGGTGATAGCTCACTGTGGTTTTGATTTGCATTTCCCTGATGATTAATGATGTTGAGCATCTTTTTCTTATTTTTATTTTATTTTTTATTGTTAACACTATTACAGAAGTCCCCCATTTTCTCCCCCTGTGCCCTCCTCTACCCAGCGTCTACCCCCCACATCCCCGGCCTTCGCCACATTCTTGTCTGTGTCCATGGGCTATGCATATATGTTCTTTGGCTTCTTTTAATGTTCCTGATGGTCATCTGTATGTCTTCCTTGAAAAAAATAACTGTCTAATTAGATCTTTTTGCCCACTTTTCAATTGGATTGGTTTTCTCTTTCTTTTTCTAGTATGAACATTTTAACAATATTGATTCTCCCAATCCACTTGCATGGAATATTTTTTCATTTATTTGTGTCTTCATTATTTATTTTATTAGTGTTTTATAGTATTCTATATACAAGTCTTTCCCCTCCTTGGATAAATTTATTCCTGGTTATTTTATTGTTTTTGATACAATAGTAAATGGGATTGTTTTCTTCATTTCTCTTTCTGATGGTTCATTATTAGTGTATAAAAATGCAGAAGTATTTGCATATTGATTTTGTATCCAGGAACTTTACTGAATTTGTTTTTATTAGTCCTAACAGTTTTCTGATGAAGTCTTTAGGTTTTTCTATATATAATGTCATGTCATCTGCAAATAGTGACAGTTTTGCTTCTTCTTTTCCAATTTGGATGCCTTTTATTTATTTTCCTGTCTAATTACGTTTGGTAGGATTTCCATTAATATGTTGAATAAAAGTGGTGAGAGTAGTCACCCTTGTCTTGTTCCTGATCTTAGAGGAAAAGCTTTCAGCTTTTCATCACTGAATATGTTAGCTGAGGGTTTGTCATATAGAGGTACATTCCCTCTATACCTGCTTTGTTGAGAGTTTTGTTTTTTTTCAATGATAAATGAATGTTAACTTTTGGCAAATGCTTTTTCTGCATCTCTTGAGATTGTTATATGCTTTTTATTCTTCATTTTTTTTAATGCAGTATATCATCATGATTGATTTGTGAATGTTGAACCAACTTGCATTCCTAGAATAAATTCCACTTAATCTTATGTATGATCTTTTTTATCTATTGTTGAATTTGATTTGCTAATATTTGTTGAGAATTTTTGTGTCTATATTCATCAGGGATAATGGCCTGTATTTTCTTTTCTTGTGGCATTCTTGTCTGGTATGTTATTTGGGGAATGATGGCCTCATCAAATGCATTTAGAAGAGTTCCCTCCCCATATATTTTCTTTGTTTTTGTTTACTACACATTTTGTTTTAGAACAGTCTTAGATTTACAGAATTGTAGTACAAAGTGTTCTGCGTACCTCGTACTGTTTTGCCTACCTATTATGAACATTGTACATTAGTATAGTATATTCATCACAATTAGTGAACTGATATTAATACATTATTATTAACTAAAGTCTACATTTAATTCAGATTTTCTCTTTTTCCACAATGTCCTTGTTCTGTTCTAGGATCCCATTTACGATACCACAGTACATTTAGTTGTCATGTCTATAGAGGCTCCTTTAGTTTGTGACAGCTTCTCAGAATTGAAAGTTCTGGGAAGACGTACTCAGGTATTTTACAGAATTTTTCGCAGTTGGGATTTGTCTTATTTTCTTTTCTCATGATTAGACTGGGAATTTATATATTTTTTGGTAGAAAGCATGCAGAAGTAAAATGCCATTATCACATCATATCAAGGGTACATGCTAACAATAGGACTTATCACTGTTTTTGACCTTGATCTCCTGGGTGAGGGAGTGTGTCAGGCTTCTTCACTGTGAGGGTACTCATTCCCCACACCTTTTCATACTGTGCTTCTGGAAGAAAGTCGCTATATACAGCCCACACTTGAGTATATGGAGTTATGATCTCCCTGTTGACAGCAAAGTATCTACAGAAATTTTTTGAAATTCATTTGCATTGGAGATTTGTCTATTCTCTCCCATTTATTTATTCAGTCAATAATTTATATCAGTGTGGCTCTGAGATACTCATTGTATAAGTTGAGTTATAATCCAATTTTATTTATTGTTTTTGTTGGTCAAATTGTTCCAGCTTTGGCCACTGGGCATTCTTTTGGCTGACTCTTGTGTCCTAGTGACATATCTCCATCAATAAGGAATTGTTTTTTGAGTACTTTCTTTCTAGCTCTACAGCCTCATCTTGTATCTGCTCTAGTCATCAAACCAGCCATTTCTCTAAGAAATGGTTCCTTTATTGGAGAATGGTATTAAGAACAAAGATCTGGCTGCTAGGTCCTAGAGTTTTTAAAATATTGCCTTATATATTACTATAGAATAAATGCTAGATGCAACTTAACTGTAGCAGATATTCTTTTTTCTTTTCTATTAAATTTATTTAGGTGACATTGGTAAATAAAATTATGTAGGGTTCAGTTGTACAATTCTATAATACATCATCTGTATATTATATTATATGTTCACCACCCCAAGGCAGGTCTCCTTCCATCACCATTTACTGCCCTCTTTATCCTCTTCTGCCTCCTCCCACCCCCTTTTCTCTCTGATAATCATCATTCTGTCTTCTTTGTCTATGAGGTTTGTTTTTTCTTTATCCCTTCACCTTCTTAATATAGCCCTCCCTACTCCTCATATTTTTAAAAAGAATATGTGAAGAATTGGTATTAACATGCTTCAGATGCAAACAAAGAATATCTGTGAATATTTGATAGGACTCATCATTGAAGAACTTTTGTTTGTTGGGAGGTTTTTGATTACTGATTCAACATCTTGCTCATAATCAATATTTTCATATTTTCTGTGTGGTTATGATTTCAGTCTTTGAAGGTTGTAGTTTGCATGTTTCTAGGAATTTATCTTTTTCTTCTAGGTTTCCAAATTGTTGGCCTATATTTTTCATAGTATTCTCTTATCTCCTTTGCATTTCTGCGGTATCAGTTGTAACATCTTCTCTTATTCTGATTTTATTTATTTGAGTCCTCTCTCTATACACTATATTTTAAAAAATTAAATTAATAATATTATATAAGTTTTATGTATACAACTCTGTACTATATCATCTGTATATTACATTGTGTGCAATATTTTTAATATAGTGAATAAATTGTATTGTATTCTGTTTTTTTATAGGCTAAAGAATAGTTGTGATATATTACAGTGTTGCTTGTGTATTAATGGTGTATGTGTATGTACATATTAATGCTATAGATAGATATAAATATAGATATAGACATGTATTTAGCCACATTTTCAAATACTGGTAATTTAGCTTGATATTTAGTTTGATATTTTGGAGTACTGAACATCAGTTTTTTCATCATGATGTACCCTTGACAAAATTTGAAACAGATACTTTTAAGACAAAAGAAAATATTTTCAATGGCTTTGGTCTATGGAATCGATGTTGTCTAATAAAGGTCACCATTCACTGCAATATACATAGTTCTTAAATAAATGATGTCAGGTAAGATGACAATTGAAATAGTCAATTTAGAGATAGCATTAAAGATGTAATGAAGACAGGGATAGTCCCTTAAATAATACTAAGTAGTAGAACTGTTCTCAAAGGTTTATACCTTGGGGTTTTATAAAACCAGGGTATTGCATATAATAAATAAGTCAGTATAAATTTTCTTTGGTTGATTCTATTTTTTAAAAAAATTATTTTCTTTATTGATTTTAGAGAGAGAGAGGAAGGGAGAGGGAGAGAGAGATGGAAGCATCAATGAGAGAGAACATCAATTGGCCACCTCCTGCATGCCCCCCACTAAGGATTTGTCCCACAACTTGGGCATGTGCCCTGACCGGGAATCTAACCTGCGACCTCTTGGTGCATGGGTTGACACTCAACCACTGAGCCACACCGGTAGGGCTGATTCTATTTTTTAATATAAATAAATTTTGTGTTATGTATGGAAAAAATTCAAGTGATGTGAATTGACATACACAGTTTTGTAATGAGGAATTACTCATTTAATATTATGCTTTATTTATGTTAAAATCTTTAGTGATTATTTTATTAGAAAATATAATTTTTTGTAAATAATTCTTTGTTTGCATTTGAAGCATGTTTCAGACAAGTCTATATTGAGGTGGAAATCTAAACATATTTTACAAAGTTTTTATTAAATTCTCTGAAAGTGAAATGGTTAATTAAGAAAATAGTAAAGGCTGAATTTAGATGTTACATGGCTGAAATCTTCCCGTAGTGTTACCTGCTCTATAGCAATGGGATCGTATACAACATTTATCACAATCAGGACCACTAGTCTTCCTGACCTTCCTTAATATCATTTTTATTCTAAAAATTCCAAAATAGAAGAAGAAGCATGATACATTTGCCAAGAAACAAACATCTAATCTGTGAACCACTGGATATAAACTAATAAAAAATAATCCTAACCATATGTTTTAATACAAAAATACAAGAAAGGGCTATTTTTCAAAAAAAGAAAAAGTTATTTTTCTAATATAAGGAAATTTGAAATCTAGCTTACAAACTTAAAAGAAAACTGAAAATAGCTAATGTTCAGAGTTCCAAATTCATCTATTTTCACAATGTCTTATATTTTATCTTTCATTTCAGGATAAACTTAGGTAATAATTGCTTATTAAAAATTGATATAAAATGTTTTGAGAGATAAAATCATTGTACATTTCTCTGTGAGAAAGAATTATAACTACAATAATAAAATTGCCTTCATTTATGTATAAAACATTGGCTTTTTAAAAATAATAATTTTTCTTTGAAACATTTATGTGATGAAGTTGTACAATTTCTAAATGATAGCCTTAGAACATACTGAAATTATTCAGAATCATGCTTTTTAGTCAGAAAATTATGAGTGAAAATTACCATTTATGTTCTGTTATACCAGCATTTATTATTTCACATATGCAGAGACTATTCAGTAAAATACTTATTGGTAAACTACAAATCTGACACTCTTCTTAGGATTCTACTCTATTCATTGCACACATATTTAAAAAAATATATGAAGAGTTGAAAGTGGATAATATATACTTATGATTTTGAAAACATGTAAGGTAAGACTACCAAAAGAATTTTCATCCCCTATTCAGTTTTTAAATATGTCTAAAAAGTATAATAAACCTTGTCTATTGAATATTTTAAAAGAGCTTTTATATTCCTAAATAATATTGTCTAGAAATATTATTAAATCATAAAGATTATAAAATAGTTTCTTATAATCTGTGGTTATTGAGACCATTAAAAAGGTGTCTTCTTCCCGATGGCTGTATATATCCCCCTTTTTCTGTGTTATTCCTCAAAATGTTTCTTCCATTGGTTTGAGTAACTCCTCCCGTTATTTTCCACAGTTTGGCAGCATTTCTCAGGATGTCTGGGCAGACGTTTCAATTCCGTTGGCTGGAAACTTTCCAGGGCACAATGTGTTTTTAAAATTTTTAAATTGAATATCAAAATTGTTTCTGCTTATATATCCACCTAATAGTGGTAAAATTATTACCTTGCAGGAAATTTAAAATTAAGCTTTTAAAAGCACCAAATATCTATCTAGTTTCATGACAGATTTATACACAAAAATTTTGTGTGCTAAGAGAAAAACAAAGGAAGGCTGTAGGCTTTGTATGGATGAAGGTAATAAACGTAAGGCTAAATATTCAAAACATGGAAGATTGCTTTTATAGAAAACACACTGAGTTTGTAAATGATATGACTTACTTCAACTTCTAAAATAAATATTGACCAGCCCTGGCCTGTATGGCTCAGTTGGTTGGGCATCGTCCAGTACACCAAAAGGTTATTGCCCCGGGTTACAGCTTGATTCCCAGTGTGGAGCATGCGGGAGGCAGTCGATGGATGTCTAGCTCTCACATCAATGTTTCTCCCTCTCCCTCTCTCCAAAAATCAATTAAAACTATATTAAAAAAATAAAAGAAATATTGACCATAGCCCCTTTATATGTTTGAGAGAAGAAAGATTAATGCTCTTACAATTGTAGATTATAGATTATCTATCAAGACTTTTTAATTCTCTATGGCTTTATATACCTTGAGTACAATTTTTATTAGAAAATTATAGAACAGTTTATTTGCATAATTGAATTATTATGTGATTGATTATACAGTTCTCTTATATAGATATACATATTTAAAATTTAGCTATTTTCATGTAATTTGAATATTAAATACTTGAACTTGATGGATTTTCCATTAAAAAAAACTCTTTTATCTTCTGTAAATGTGGTGTAAATGAAAAGAATGAACATTTTACAAATAAACAATGTTGCATTTTTAATGCTTTAACTAGTTTTAGAATAAAGAATGATTCAGTGTAAGTTCTTTGTCCAGTGCATTGAAAATTTTGTAGTACCCTCTTCATAACATGGAACATAGTTAGTTACTATTTCTACCCGTAATAAGTAGCTGACTACACAGTGACACAAAATTACCATCAAATAGCTCTCCCCTTGACCTTTATAGGGCTTGGGATTGATATATTCAGAATACAGTTATAAACTCTTAGCTATTTTTAGGAAATCTACTAAACCAATAGACACAAAGATAATCACACACAAAAAGAGTCTTTTTCCACACTGGCCTTATGGAATAACTTTCTCAAATTGAGCCCTTTTGGTCTTTTTGAAGCACAGTTTATTTGATCAGGGTATATATATATATATATATATATATATATATATATATATATATATATATATTAGCACGGTAACACATAATCATCCTTCTGTCCTTCAGTTGGGCAGAAATTTATATAAAATTAATTTATGCTGAATTAGTGGTATGATAGTGATTATAACATTATAAACAATATTTCAAATACAAATGCAGAATATATGAAATATGGAATATATTATTTAACATGTTTTTAAAATTTTCTTTGCTCAAATGCTGCCAGACTGAGGCATTGGAGCAAGTGGCTTAGCTCAATATTGAACTTGACCAACAACTTCTACGAGAAAATCAAATATTTCTAAATGGTTCATGAAATTGGGGTTTCTTCCAAAGCATTACAGTTTGTCTAACATCATTTTAAAAAATTTGAGTTTAAAACACATAACGTAAAATTTACCATCTTGACCATTTCTAAATATAGTCAAATATCTTCACAGTGTTGTGCAACCCATTTCTAATTAGTGTCTGTCTATTCCTAGTGTGGCATAATGAAAATCACATGGATTTTGAGTCATACAGAGCTGTTTATCAGCCAGTCCAAGCAGTTAGTTGCCAGCCCTCTGAACTTTCAGTCTCAATATCTTCATGTGTAAAAATAAAGCAAAAGTATTGACATCTCAAAGTTACAATCCTCATCAGGCAGAATAACATATGTGAAGGAGTCTAACACACAAAAGCTCAATAATTATATCTTTCTTTCTCTTCCTCTTTGTTACTTTGATCCAACTGTTAGATGTTTCTATTTCTCGTTATATTGGAATACATCCCTCAACATTTATCTATCAATGTATTTAAGTACTTATATTCATAATTAAATTGATCCCAAAAGGGATAAAATATAGTTTGCAACAAGAAAATTTACAAGATATGAATGGGAAAATGCAAATAAATGTCTGGCTGAAAAAAATACAGATACACAATACACAAATATTTGCATGGCTGACAAAGAGGAATAACTCCATGATTTTTATCATTCAAAGTGAACAAAAAGAATAGATAAACACAGAATAGACATACAATGGAATTTATTCAGACCTAAAAAGGAAAGAAATACACATGCTAAGACACAGATGAGTGTTGCAGACATTATACTAAGTTAAATAAGTTCATCTTATGATTCCATTTATATATATATGAGGTACCTAGGGTAGTCAAATTAATTTAGACAGAAGGTAGAATGGTAGTTGCCAGAGGCTGGTAGTTGCCAGAAGGGGGAATGGAGAGCTGTACATACCAAGATGAAAAAAGATTTGGAAATAGATAGTTTTAACAGTTGTACAACAGTGTGCATTGAATGTGCTTAATGCCATTGAACTGTGTGATCAAATAAAGGTTAAAATGATAAATTTTATGTTGTGTATGCTTTACCAGAATATTTTTTAAATGTTAGAAAAATGGATACAAAAACCTTGTTTTTTCTTTTTCTAGTGAAAAAAAAATTGGAAAAAAAATCAATAACAACAAAGCAATAAACAAAACTTTTCTTATCTCTGAATACATAAGGCATCGTATGGCATATCATATGGTATCATTGATTCAGTAAGTAATGACTGGGTTGAAGAATCTATATTTTTAAATGTACTACTCTGGTGATTTTTATAAACAGCCTAAATTAGGAACAAATCTGATAGTAGCAAATATCCTCAATAGTATTTATAATATTAATATTAATATTTATTAATGTTACTAGAGAGTAGACATTTACCTGACCTGGTTTCAAATCCAACAGGGCATGTTGTACAAACTACTGAGTCCAGTCTTGCAACACTGGTGTGATGTCTCTTTCAAAACTGGATGTTTTTTATAGAAGCCAAGTATATGAAATGCAATTGCCAATTCATTAAGGATTATAACCAAGAAATTCTCCAGGAAATTATGCAGTGAGAAAGGAATTGGAATTTTATTCTCAAACTAAATTAATGGGCATAATTGTTTTATATTTCTGTATTTACTGGAAAGAGACAAAGGACCCATATACTCCTTCCTTATGACAAGAGAGAATTCCCTGGAGATTTTACTTTGGGGGCTGGCAATAAGAAAGCACTAGAACCACTGCGGGGCACCTGCTACTAGAAACTATAGATGCTACCCAAGGGCCTAGAAACAATGGTAATAATTAGAACATTTAATCAAGATTGGAACATTTTATTTCAATATCAGGGATAATATGATTATTAGGAAAGGTCTTGGGTGTGTAATCAGAGCTCCACTGTCTTTGAACATCAGTGTTTCAGGATTGAAAGCAGCAGTTTTTGGTAAAAGAACATTTTGTTGAACAGGACTTTTTAAAAAATATATATATCCTTTTTTTATTTATTAATTTATTTTTGTTACAGATGTTTCTCCTTTTTCCCCATTGACACCCTCCTCCCGATCCCCACCCCCGCCCTGTCCCCAGCATTGTTGTCTATGTCCATGGTTACGCATACATGCATATAAGTTCCGTGGTTTATCTCTTCCCTCTCCCCCCACCCCCTCTTCTGAAGTTTGTCAGTCTGTACCCTACTTCTATGTCTCCGGGTCTATTTTGTTCATCAGTTTGTTTTGTTCATTATAGTCCACAAATAAGTGAGATCATATGATATTTGTCTTTCTCTGCTTGGCTTGTTTCACTTAGGATAATACTCTCCAGGTCCCTCCATGTCGTCTCAAAGGGTAAGAGCTCTTTCTTTCTTACAGCTGCATAGTACTCCATTGTGTATATGTACCACAGTTTTTTTATCCACTCATCTATTGATGGACACTTGGGCTGTTTCCAGATCTTAGCAATTGTAAATAGTGCTGCTATGAGCATAGGGGTACATATATTCTTTCTTATTGGTGTTTCAGGCTTCTTAGGGTATATTCCTAGAAGTGGGATCACTGATTCACATGGCTGTTCAATTTTTAACTTTTTGAGGTAACACCATAGTGTTTTCCACAGTGGCTGCACCAGTCTGCATTCCCACCAGCAGTGGACTAGAGTCCCCTTTTCTCCACACCCTCGCCAGCACTTGTTGTTTGATGATTTGTTGATGGCAGCCATTCTGACAGGTGTGAGGTGATACCTCATTGTTGTTTTAATTTGCATTTCTCTGATGATTAGTGACGTTGAGCATTTCTTCATATGTCTCTTGGCCATTTGTATGTTCTGTTTGGAGAGGTGTCTCTTTAGGTCCTCTGCCCATTTTTTAATTGGGTTCTTTGTCTTCCTTTTGTTGAGTAGCATGAGCACTCTATATATTTTGGAAATTAACCTCGTATCTGATGTATCGTTGGTGATTATGCTCTCCTATACAGTGGGTTTGAACAGGACTGTTAAGTGCTTTTTAAAACATTCAGCATGTCTGAATCTTGCCCCAGCCACCATCCACACACACACAGCAGTGTGCTAGTGTTTTTGAGATTCTTATATGAGGACTTGGCTGTTAAATATTAGCGTAAAGCTTGTCTTTCATGAACTCTCTAAGTTTTCCTGTCCTGCCCAAATAGTGCCAGTTATAAAGTATCTTATTCTCCCCCACTCTTTTATCTCTGTACCGTTAGCATTCATTCTTCAGCTGTAATTCTCCAGTATCTTATCTCTCCATTTAGCTCTGTACCCTACCTGTCAATCAGTCCTGTTCCATCCCTGTGCACATGTATAAGGCTTCAACAAGCATGCATGAGAACATGTTATGTGCACACAGTCTTGAATTCTCACAATTCACGAGACAATAGAAATTAAATAAGAAAACTGGGTCCTAAAAACCTGAATGGAAACATAAATGGGAAATGATGAAATAGTTTCTATGCCTGAGTCTTTGTTTCTTATTTGCTGTATAATCTTCTGAGTTTATTCAAACTACTACCATTCTATTTTTCCATAGCAATTACAATGTTGCCCTGTAATCATATGGGGATAATGCAAGTCTTGAATGAATAGAGCTACAAATTTTCCAAAAACATGCAAGTGTAACAGCAAATATTGTCTTTTTAAATAAAAATGTCCAGGTTTTACCTATTTATTACAAGTCCCAATACTTCTGATTTTATATCTCTGTACGACTTAATGATTGATTTCTTCTTTCTGTTTTATTGACCTTGTTATCCCAAAGAAAATTTCCACCAATGAATGGTAAAGAATAAATGAAGATTATAGTTCCTACTCATATGCTCTTTCAGTACACTTAATATAGTATTCAAATATGCAGTAAGCTGAGGTCCCCTTTGCTATTTTCAGGTTTAATTCCTTTGCTGAATCAAATGCTGTCTCCTAACCTTTCAACTTGCTTCCTCCCATGCGGGAACAATCCCTGCTTCATTGGATACTGATCTGTTGTTAACATGCCAGATTTTTTTAAGGCACTGATATATAGCCGTATGTTGCAGGGAAATTCCAACCTACCACCTCTTGATCAGTAAAACAGGTGCTCGCATGCTTCAATTGTGCTCAGCTCTCTTACTTGGTAACAGGCCAGATTGAAAAGCAAAAAGGACTGGGCAAACAGAAATGATTGCCTGGGAGAGCTTACATGGTACTTTAGGATCCAGAGACTCCAGCAGTGTGCAATTTGAAATTCACAATAACGGACATCTCACTTTGTGAGACTTTGCTATTGTGGACAGAATATGCTATCACAGAGAAGAGAGGAGGAGAGCTAAAAATAATCCATTGCCTGTGCTGGTATCTGTGAGCCAATTCTGCTGCTTCAAACTTCTGCCACTTTGTATGTGGAAACCAATTAGGTGCAGGAAGCTTTTTGGACGGTACACAGAATCTAGCTCGCCCCATTTCCTTTTAAAAGGCATGACAGGAAGAACAGAGTGAAAAAACATTTGGAATTTTTATGTTCTGGTGACAGGTAGCCCAGAGGCTAGAAAAAAAGATCCGGTTTCCAGCAGTTATCCTTGTTGAATTGTAATGCCCATAAGTGTGGTCTTAAATACATTTATTTATTTAGTATCTAATAACATTTATCATATATAAACTTTCACCAAAGTTCTCTAGTCTTGAAAAAACACAAGGATACTTTACGGAAATATATATCTTCTCTACTGCTCAGGCATCCGGTGTTTTTGTTTTTTTAATATATAATTAAGTGTTTGTTGGCATTTTCAATGCAAACCTCATTTTCAGAAACTTTATGAGTTGGTTGTAAAAATCAGCATTGAACGAGGATTTGGCATAGTGAGTGCTTATTGGAAGGTACTGACATTTCAAATGAATTTTTAAAATATATATCATAGACTCCATTTCAAAGTGATTGGCTAATTTAATTTCAGAACAATTCCGTGCCTCCTGAGATCTCCTTCCTGCAACCCTCCTTGGGGCTACTCTGTGTAGCCTCTTCGGATACACAGGTCGGGGAAACTCCAAGACATCTCAGCAGAGTGCAGAGAACAGAAGGGTAACTTATTCTGAAAAGTTGCTGATTCAGTGAGCTAAATCACATTCTTATATTAGAGAGTATAGGACTTGGGGGGGAAATTGGAAAACTTCAGCAGTTCAATTTTATGATGTGAACAAAATGTTACAGTTTGTAATTTTCAAGTGAATTAATTTCAGATACATCAATGCAGAATAAACAGGTAAAAAGAGTGATCAGTGTACTGCGTTCAATGTCCTGAGCTTCAGTGAAAGGACAGATAAAGGAGGAAAGGAAAAATGGATGGCCAAAGAAGGTGGGAAATATACCACAGTATCAAGACAATAGGAACACTGAATTGAGAATCAACAAATGGGGATTTGAGTTATTAATCCATAACTTATTGACTGTGATAACAAAGCTAATTATCTCTACTCTTAAGTCTTGGGGTCTTCAACTGTGACTTACAGAATTTTGAACCCTTATTCCCACAAATCCCACCCAGAAATTTATTTAATGCTAAAAAAATCTAACTTTGTCCTTTTTAAAAAAATAAATGTTAACTTAAAATCTTATGGCTTTATAATCAATTAAGAATTTTATATTATGAAATAAACTCTTAGAAACTTAACAAAAGCCTGATCTTATCAATTATCCTTCAGTTTCTTGTTATTCAATTATATGATTTTGTTGTTGTTGTTGTTAATCCTCACCCAAGGATATTTTTCCATTGATTTTTAGATAGAATAGAAGAAAGGGAGGGAGGGAGGGAGGGAGAGAGAGAGAGAGAGAGAGAGAGAGAGAGAAACATCGACATGAGAGAGACACGTCAATCTGTTGCTCCTGCACAACCCCAACCAGGGCCAGGGGTCGAACCTGCAACCCAGTACATGCCCTTGACTGGGAACCAAACTCTAGACCCTTTGGTCCACAGGCCAATGCTCAACCCCTGAGCCAGACTAGCCAGGGCTATATGAATTATATTTTATGAGACTGAGGTGAATGGTGAGAATTCAATAATACTGAAGGATATTAAGGAACATATTAATAACATTTTTAAAAATGAAAGCAAAAGTGTATAATTAAAATAATTAAATAATTTTCCCTGTCCTGAAAGATATATAAAAGGTTCAGGAAAATTTATTTTCACATAAAATGAATGTGCTGGAGTCATGGGCCTACCGTTGTTTTCCACTGTACTGTTTGGCTTCATCAATAATGTTTTCTAGTTAATAATTATGGATGTTGTTCTTGTGAAAATTAAAAATATATATATATATATTTAGAATCTTGTCTCGATTTTCTCTTTGTCTAGTATGTGATAGCTTTTCTAATAAGAATTAAATCAAATTTTCATGTCTAAATATATCATTTGGTCAATATTAGGGAATACCTAGCTTCATCAATCTGTTTTCCTGGCCATCACCTCAAAATCCCAAATGTCTGCCTCTTGCAGATGGACTCACCGGAGCAAACAGAAAGGTGGAGACTGGCCTTATGCTGGGTTTGATATGGTCTGCCTTTTAGGGCAGGCCATTTCCTATAAAGGAATCTTGTATTGCTTTGCTAATATTTATTTTCTGAGTTTCTCTCTCTCTTTCTTTATATTCAAATAAACTTTGGTGGAGAAAAGTCCTTCTAAAGACCAAAAAATAAAAATCTGTAAGCATAATTTCACAAGGCATATTTTTAGCTTCCATGGGCACTACCTGGTCACTTAGTAGCAAATCTGTCAGTTGGCTATTCCAAGTGGTTTCAGCCTTTGCCAAAGTGGATTAAAGTACCACATCCAAGTCAAAGGTTATATTCTCTTTTCTGTGCTGGAAGTGGGCCCACAGGTCAAAATGTAATAAAATGAGAATGTATATGTTGTCAGCCCAAACCAAGTGTACATAATGGATGGCAGCAGTTTTAAGAACTTATTAAGTTGATTTGCAAATTAATTTAAAAAGAAGTAGATGAATAGCTTTGGTGGACACCCGTCTGCCAATTTGGCACTGTCTATTGAGTTATATTAACTTTTGGCAAATCGTGAATATGATAATGAAAGGAAGTTACAGGTGAGGGAATAGTAAGTACAGAGGCACTAAAGACCAGAGAATGTGGCTGATGTGGATTTGTTGCTGAATTTAAAACTGTGGATATTGTAACAGCTAAACCATTTAATAAAAAAATAAAAATATATAAGCCAACATTTATTAAATATACATAAAAAATAGTGTCAGTTACGATGTTCATGTGATCTCATATCAAATACATATGTAGGGTTAGGCAAGTCAATAACTTCATGATCCTTTTATGCTCTCCCACAATTTCATTAGTTAAAAACACAGAGGTTGAGTTTTAGTTCCCATGAAGTAAAGTTTAGAAGTTTTTACACTTCTTCTTATAACAAGAAAAAGCAAACTGCCAACCCAAGAGTCATGACACAAACTCATCCAGAGAGTTCATCAGAGATCTGGTTACCTGGAGTAATGTGTGCTGGAATGGTAAACCAGTGAGACTACTTAAACAGGAATTTTGATAAACAGATGAAGGCTGAGTGTGAACTAGAATAAGACTGAGAAACTTCCAAGGCCACAATTTGGGGAGTTCCCACACTTTTGTGGAATTACCTCCAGGGACACCACTAAGATTCTCATGGGGGACTCTGAGAAATATACCTCATGGCTCCGGCAGGAGGAGGGGATGATTGATCCCTGAGAAATAAACCCAGAATATCCTCCATAACAAAGACATACTGTCCAAAAGAAAAGACTTTGCCAAAGCTTTATCTCAACTAGAGGTAAGGAATTTTTCCCAATCCAGCCTCTTCTGCTGTTTCTGTCTCATCCAAAGTTTGGGGAAAAAATATTGTCAGTAGGAGTTAGGGCTTTAAGAAAATAGATTGGAGACACTGAAGTCAGGGGAAGGAGTAGAGCTCAAGATTGGCATTTACACATTCGATTCTAGGACCCTTTCCTTCCCCCACCCCTCACTACTATAAGTACAGGTATAAGCACAGTGGGTTAGAGTTGAGAGGCAGACTCTTTCTCATGAGGGATACTTAGAGAAGCCTAAAGTCAAGAATGGTGACAAAAACAATGACACTAGATGATTTAAATGATTTTAATGTTATGGTACCTAAAGCTACAGAAAACGTGAGACTCAGCCCAACTCTTCCCTGAATTACCATAAATCCTGGCACCGGAGGCCTATTTACCTTAGTTTCTGTTATCTGAAACATGGCTGCTTTCAAAAAAACTACCAGGCAGGCCCAAAAGCAAGAGAAAACACAATCTGAAAAAAAGAAAAAGGAAATGTCAGCACCAGTTTCTGATATTACAAAGATGTTTGAATGATCAGACAATTAACAAAAAATATGTTTATTAACACATTTAGGCTTCTAATGGAAAAATATATATACAACATGCAAAAACAGGTAGGTATGTAAGCAGAGAGATGGAAACTCCAAGAAAGAAGCAAAAGGAAATGCTAGAAATCAAAACACTGTTAAAAAGTTGCCTTGATGGGCTCATGAGTAGAATCATCATGACTGAGGAAAGAATCCATCAATTTGATGATAGGTTAATAGAAACTTCTAAAACAGGAAAGCAAATAGAAAAAAATGCAGAAGAGAGTGATAAAATTTAAGAGGTGGAACATAAGCTCCCTGAGAGCGAGGACCAGCTTTGTCTTGCTCGCTGAAGTAACCCCACAAATTAGATTAAGTGCCTGCGATCTTTGAACTTCAAGATAGGTGTGAACTAAGTGAATGAATAGCTAAATGGATAAAAATAATAATAACTTTTAGTACATTCCATGACTAACATGGCTTAATATGTTAATACTTAAAATAAATTGTTTCTTTATTGATTTTAGAGAGAGAGGAAGGGAGAGGGAGAGAAAGATAGAAACACCGATGAGAGAGAACATCGATTGGCCGCCTCCTGCATGCCCCCACTGGAGATCGGGCCCACAACCTGGGCATGTGCCCTGACCGGGAATCGAACCAGCAACCTCTTGGTGCATGGGTCGACGCTCAACCACTGAGCCACACCGGCCGGGCTTAATATGTTAATACTTTTATTTTGCCCTAAGAAAAGTAATGCCTGTGAAAAGGCAGAATGGGGAGAAGAGGATGGAGAGACATGTGGAGAAAGCTTCTCCTTTGATCACCAAATGAAAGGGATTGCTTCCCCCCCCTTGAGACAGAAACCTCAGAGTCCAGATACAATGTTGGTATGAATTAGGCCTCAATTTGTAAAGAAAGAAAGCTCTTTGGTTCTTGTTCTCCAAGGCCCCCCAGCAAGAGCACTCCTGAGACGTCAGAGCCCACTGAATGCGACTGCTGTTACCCATAGAGCTATTTATGGACTCACCCACAACAAAAGCATTTCATGAAGAAAAGTGACACTGGCTCTGGTTGGTGGGCTCAGTTGGTTGGGAGTGTCCCGTGCACTCAAAGGTTGCTTAATCAATTCCCAGTCAGGTCACATGCCCAGGTTGCTGGTGATCCCTGTAGGGGGCGTGCAAGAGGCAGCCCATCCATGTTGCACTCTCACATTGGTGTTTTTCTCTTCTCCCTTCATCTCTAAAAATCAATAGGCTATACTTAAAAAGAAAAAAGAAAAAGGAAGAAGAAAACTGACATTAAATTCACATTTCTAACTCTGTGGGGCATAAGCGTATTGAGGAGAAATATTCCACTTTGATTTCCCTTGCATGCTCTGGGGAATCTAAGTGATGATTGCAATGTGGTTATTTCCATGGAGGGAAACTCAGGTTACTCTCTCTACTATCACCATTTCAGGATCTAAGTAACCATGACAGCATCCGCTCATCCTCAAAGTGTTTAAGAGGATTTGAGATTAGGGTTGAAGAGAAAACCTACATGTTATTCTAGGAGAAGTGATTCAAGGAAGAAAATAATAAGACCTATTTAAAAGAGAGACTGTTTTTGGTGAAATGCAACAAATTTTATATTCATAAGAGGTAATATTTTAATTTATATTTCTAGACAATTTTCAACAAACTCTTTTGCTTAGAATCAATACTCTATGCGAGGGTGGAGGGTGGTGGGTGGAAGTGGAAGAGGGCATAGAGGGGATAAATGGTGGTGGAAAAAATTAAATTAAATTAAAAGATTATAATTAAAAAATACTCTAGATGTTACAGATCAATCAATATTTATTGACTTTCAGGAATCAGGGCTATGATATTAGATCTAATGAGTTCTTAGGGGTGCTGAGGAAAAGATGGTTTTAATAGGGAGCAAAATAATCAGTGTTCAGGTAACAAGGAGAACAATGAAGTATTTTGTTTACCTGGACACACTGAACATGTCAATAAGAGCTGTATTCAAATAAAATGATAATTTGATGGCTCAAATGTAACATTTTATTTTTTATTTTGAACTTTTACTCCAGGCATGCTTTTGTAATAGTTAAATTTAGGTAGTAAAAATATTACAATGTCAACAAACAATCTGTAGTGTGGCTATATTTTACTTCTACATTCTAAAGTATAGTCAGTATTCAGTGGTCAGCAGGCATTTAAAAAGTTTGTGAATTCATAGAAATGCAGAGATACAGTATCATATAGATCCTATCCTAGGGTACTGACTTTGTGGAGTTAGGCATGGTTGTCCTGAAAAGCTGATGAGATTTGCATATAAATTAAAAATTGGTGAATTTTTAATTTTCAATTGCTTCTATTTTATTTTTTTCTGAACAAAGGAATATGGTGAGAGGGAGTCATATTTTAAGGCAGATCTTCCACACTTTTACAGAAGAACAAATTCAGCCCGGCCGGTGTGGCTCAGTGGTTGAGCATCGACCCATGCACCAAGAGGTCGCCGGTTCGATTCCCGGTCAGGGCACATGCCCAGGTTGTGGGCCCAATCCCCAGTGGGGGGCATGCAGGAGGCGGCCAGTCAATGTTCTCTCTCATCGATGTTTCTATCTCTCTCTCCCTCTCCCTTCCTCTCTCTCTAAAATCAATAAAGAAAAAAAATAAAAAATAAAAAGAACAAATTCATATTATCTTGCTCCTGAAATGTATATAGCACAATCTTATGATTTGTATACATAAAGTTCTCAGATCTTTCTCTAGTTGTTATACAAATATGTATTTGTATTTTGATCACTTTAATATAGTAAGTTAGGGACAGTTTTATTGACCACACATGTAAAAACTGGAGGATCAACTTTAAAAACACATTCTAGATGTTTGAAAACATAACTTTGTATAGAGGGATTGATGGTTTCCATTATCTACACATTTAGAGAGCCAGATACATTATTTTCCTTATACAATTTGTGTGAGAGAGCTCAATCTTCCAGATCTTAAAAGTTAAAAATTCTGAAAAAATATATAAATATGCCTTTACTCTACTATAGATTTTAAAAACTTAAAGGCAAATAAGGTAACTTGTGAAAAAGCTGGAGGTCCACAGTTCAGAGTACCTCATATTAGCATTTGAACTCTCTGCTGAGCAATGACGACAACGTAGCAGACAGATGAACTTGCACATCGATACAATATGTCTTAGCACACCACCTTTTAAACCTAATATTCTCCCCAGGTAGTACATGAAAGTACACGCGGGAATATGTTCATCCTGGGAAAGCTAGAAGTCACTATCGATGGCGCGTGAAGATTTTATGAGTATCAATAACTGGACATCTGGTTTGAAATCCTCCAGCTAGACACTGACTTGAGGATACAAAGGTTCTTCTTAGGAAATACACTTGCCATGCTTCGAGCTATTAGATATGCTAAAATTGGACTGGTTACCAATATATCAAAAACTTTTTTTCATGTGTATTTTTTTTTTTTTACTGTTGATGGTAATACAGATGTTTCCCATTTTCTTCCTTGTTGTTCCCCCTCTACCCAACCTCGCCCCACCCCAGGCCTTCCCCACACTATTATTGTCTGTGCCCATGGGTTATGCATATAAACATGTATATTTTTTGCTTAATTTCTTCCCACCTTTCCTCCACACTGAGATCTGTTAGTATGTTCCATGCATCCATGGACCTATTTTGTTCGTCAGTTTATTTTGTTCATTAGACCCCACTTATAAGTGAGATCATGTGATATTTATCTTTCTCTAACTGGCTTATTTCGCTTAGCATAATAGTCTCCAGGTCCATCCATGCTGTCTCAAACAATGGATAGGGAACCTACTGTATGGGAGAACATATTCACCAATGATACATCTGATAAGGGGTTAATTTCCAAAATATACAAATAACTCATACAACTCAATACCAGGAAGATAAACAATCCAGTTAAAAAATGGGTAGAGGACCTGAAGAGACACCTCTCCAAAGAAGACATACAGATGGCCAATAGACAATCGAAAAAATGCTCAACATCACTAATCACCAGAGAGATGCAAGTTAAAACTACAATGAAGCATCACCTCACACCTGCCAGAATGGCTCCCATCAATAAATCAGCACACAACTAGTGCTGGGGAGGATGTGGAGAAAAGGGAACCCTAGTGCACCACTGGTAGGAATGCAGACTGGTGCAGCCACTGTGGAAAACAGTATGGAGTTTCCTCAAAATATTAAAAATGGAACTGCTGTTTGACCCAGAGATCCCACTTCTGGGACTATGTCCTAAGAATCCCAAAATACCAAACAGAAAGAATATATGTACCCTTATAATATGTTCATAGCAGCATTATTTACAATAACTAGGACCTGGAAACAGCCCAAGTGCCCACTGATAGAAGAGTGAGTTAAAAAGCTTTGGTATATTTTAGCTGTATTTTTACTTAAAGATTCACTTTTCTCTAAAAATGAGTGGTTTAAAACTTTATCTAGCTATCACAGTATTTTCTAGCTAAAATGAACCTTTTAAATCAATTGTACCATTTACGTTTCTTTCATTTATAATAGTTCAGTTTCAGTTCTGTGGCAAACATTTCAAAATCAATAATGAATGCAATGAAATGTATAACTTTATGGATGGTCTTTTTAAGTTGATCAATTTGACATGTTACGTTTTGTAAATTTAAAGTGTAAGAGCATGTTACTTGGAAGCATTTATATATTGTAGTACCATTGCCATTGAAGCAACACGTGCCACATGGTATTATTATAGTACAGCATTATTGTCTATCTTCATTGTACTGTGTGTTGGATCTCTCTGGCTCAAACACTGGTCCTTACACAAAAATACAGAATGCTTCATGACTTTGCATGTCATGTTTGTGCAGGGACCATGCTAGTCTTCTCTGTATCATTCCAATTTCAGTAAATGTGCTACCAAAATGAGCATTTGATATACTCTTTTGAGTTATCGTAAATACAGTGAACTTTAATTTTTACAGATGTCTGCTCTCTGAGCAGCTAAAATATTGAAAGTCAAGGCAGTAGATTGTGTAACTCGTGCAAAAACACAAATTATTTATTGTTTCTTAATTCAGAAATATTCAAATAAGAAGAGAAAGCCATGGAATTGTAGAATGCAGAGAGGATATTTTGTTGAAAGAAAACTAATAATATGTTTTTTGTGCAAGATTATTTTGAAAATATTCACTCTCTACCCATTACTTATAAGGGCAAAGTAACATTCCTTACTCTTTGATTCGGGGCCTGACCATATGACTTGTTTGGCTGAGGGGATGTTGGCAAATGTGACACAAGCCATGAGTTGCTCTCTCTTTCATTTCTGCCACAATCATGAGAAAGTCATATCCAGGATGACTACTGGTCCCAGTAGAAAAATAGAAACTTTTGGGGCAGAAATAATTGCTCCTATCTTGATCATCCTTGACCTACTCTGAATAAATGAAATGACAGTGGTTTAACACAATGACTTCTAACTTATTTATTTATTTATTTTTTGCAGCCTTTTAAAGGCAGTACCTAACTAATTGCCCTGGACTCAAGGCACATTGAAATATTTACTTATTTATTTATTATTTGCAATGTCTTAACACATTAGATTTGCGTAGCTTAGCATTTTCATACTTTTTTCAAAGCCAATCTTTCATGGTCCTCTTCAAATGCCATATTTCTTTGAAAACAGTCTCCTGTCAGAATTTATTTATCAACTTATATTTGCTTCCCAGAACACAACCTATTTATTGTTTTGCTACTCTGAGAGCTTATACCTTGTATTGTAACTATCTGTGTATTTTTCATATGCCTACTATTGGAGTATACCTGTGAAGTGTGGCTTATGGTATATTCATCTCACTATACTCAGTTTTTAGAAACTAGATATTGCTTATTATGTATATTTCATTAATTGTTTTGTAATAAAGAAATATGTTTATTAAGGAATATATTTGGGAGTCCTAATCAAAAATAAAAAGCTCTTGTTCCTTTATTAGAGATATTGGATGAAGAGATAAATCAATTATTATTAGAACAAGTATAAACATAACCTACACACAGTATACACCGGCCTTGGGATCATTGACTTTCAGAGCTGAGAGTTCCTTAGTTGCTTTTTGGCTTGCCATCAACATCAAGTATTTTCCTTTTAATACGATTAGAAAACCTCTGCTCTAATCCACTGATATTAAGGACATGTCTTCTTTAATTTCTTTAAAATTAATAGAAGAGTATTTGCTTGATGTACTGATGCTTTTACCCTAGTGAACAAAAATGAGTAATTTAGGGATAGAATATTAAAATAGCTTTAACTATTTTTTCTGCCACAATGCTGAATCCGCAAGGAATCTTGATGCATTCCAGATATATCTAAATGGACAGTGGCATTTAGAATGCAAGATCTGGGTTCTGGATGTGCTTATTACTACTGAGGTGCCATTGCTTGCCACTAGGTCTTCTCATTGCACAGAGCTAGGAAATATAAGTATGTATATTAATCCATGCAAACAAACATAGCTACACTTATGTATCTAATTTTTATGTATATATATATAATGTATTTTATGAATGACATAAATATATATGCCATAACTGTACTAATAAGTTAAACTCCAATCCAATACAACCGGCTTAAATTTAAACTGCCTCTTTTCTGTATTATAAATTCTTTCTTCAACAGTGAGAAACCTGGTTCTTATTAGCTACGATATATTTTCTTGTATGATTACTATAACACACCTACAAAGCAGTTTCAGAATTGCTACCCATACCTCTGCATGAAACATAACTTTACATAAAAATGTTTGTTTGTCCTTACAATGTTCAGTCAAGGCACTGTTTTCTGAAGTTACTTAAAATAGTTATTTTCTTTGCACCCATCAGCATGTTAATAGAATTAAATTTATTTATTAGTGTTTGTATTCCATTTAAAATTTTTCCACATCCTGGTTGATTATAATTGTTGATTTGTCTTTGAAGTATTTGAAATATTACTACGATTCTAACAATTTGAATATACAAAAGATTATGAGAAATATCACTTCCTCCTAATTTCTACTGTCTTATTACCAATACTTCTTCTTTCTACATACCACTGATGAACTGTTTAGTTTCTGTTGTATCTTTTCTTCAATACCAAAAAATAAAGTCATGATCAAAAACAGATTCAAGCTTGTTATAAAACACACGTTTCAAACTGAAGTAACTCTACCTATTTGAGCCACAAAATAAATATAATAGTATTTGATTATAACCCAGAGAATCAAAATAATAGTGAATCCATAAATATGTAAATAAATACCAATCTTAACTTACATTAACCACAAAGGAAAGACAATAACTTCACCGTGGAGAAACCAGGAAAGCCAAGATTACCAGTAGTATGATACAGCGGATGATGAATCCTGTGATGTGATGCTTTAAGAACTCAGCATCAGCTTTGTGATATTACTGACAAACATATAACTTCAGTCTAGTCATGAAGATGCCTCGGACTCAACCTATTTACATTAGACATAGTAAATTAGTGTGGAGGTCATGAAAGACAATGAAAGTCTGAGGAACTGTTACAGACTAAAAGAGACAAAGGAAAAATCAAAGCTAAATGTAATAGGAGATCCTGGATTTGATCTTGGAACAAAAAGAGAACATTAGTGGAAAAACTGGTGAAATTTGAATAAAGTCTTATGTGTAGTTCATAGTAATGTACCAATGTTAACATTTTGGTTTCAACAATTTCATTGTGGTTATGTAAAATGGAAATAGTAGAGAAAGCTGGAAGAGGGATAGATAAACACTCATTGTACAATTGTTCAACTATTCTTTAAGTCTAAAATTAGTTAAAATTTTTTCAAATATCCATAATTATCTGGGATTCAAATATTTTATTAACAATTATCAAAACTGTGGGTAGTTTTAAATATCTTTCAAGTCAAAATTTGGGGTGAAATCCAGCTCTCTTGATTCCAAGTTCAATAATCTTTTCAATACTCTGTGTTCTTCCAAATCTTCTGGGGATATTTTTACTCAAAGTACAATTGATGTGGTAATAATTGATCCCAAAGTCTATTGTTAGGCATTATAAAATGTGAAACTCGTTCATTTTAAAGCCTCATTTGTCGTATTCTTGACTCCCTTAAAATAATCCATAAACTCATCCACCTAATTTTGTGGTATTCAATTAGTTACTCACTATAAAAGAGATGAGAAGCCCAAGATTTATTTTTAAGAAATCAGTAGGATGTCTTTTGTTTATAGATCTTAGAATTGGAGAACAGAGAAAAAGCATTTAGAATAGTTTTATATTCTTTTTCTATCCTAAGCTTGTTCTTAAATTTGGTTGCTTCAAATTAATTGTGCAGTTTTATAATACTCTTTGTACTTCTTTGGGGGCACTAAAAATAATCCTTAATGAGACAATATATCTTTTAAAAATATAATCAATAGAGAGCAAATTGCAATTATCAGTGTTTCCCCTGATCTCCAAAGTCAGTATTGTCATTCTTTAAACCATAGTTAAAATCGTACTTCTTGATGCTAAATTATTAAATAGCACTATCTGAAATTACTAGATATTTTCATTTATTTTGCTCTTTGGTTTGGCTGCATTTTTCAGGACCACATTCTTATCTGACTGGTAGATTGTTATTGAAATGCCACCAGCGCCTGCTTAGATGTGTAGAAAATTAAGCTCACACAGTTACATGCTGAATTTCATAGATGGCTCTATATTGATATTGCTACTGGTATTGAGTTATCAAAGTTCTATAGCAGTTAATGAAAATAATATTATATAACTGTGGTATATAGAAGTTAATAAATAGTAAAAATGAAACATTGCTACATGGGGATTTATCAGTAAAATGCAAATTTTATTAAATGAAAATTCTCGGTCTGAAAATATTAGGCTAAAATTCCAAGTTTACATAATTTTCCTGAATCTTGCACTATAGTATCTGCAATGTCATCATTTAAGTGATTGATTTTGCATGAGCTTTATTCCCATTTTGATTAGATAATTGAGAAGATTATAATGGTCATTTTAATGTAAAACTTAAAGTGAAGTTACTTCTAAGAAAGATCCTGGACAGAAACACATAGAGAAAAATCCATTAAAACAGCACATTACTTTAAAGACCCCACAGAGCAGAACTCAACAGGAACTGTTGGTAATGGAAACCCTGGGGACATCCTTATTAGTCTGCCCACCACGTGGACTGTGGTGTATTGTGAACCCTGTGGGTTAGCAATAGCCAATAATTTAAAGCTAGTAGAAAGTCACTCCAGACATTTAAAATGTAATCACCTACCCTTTGCTGGCATTTAAAATAAAATGAACCAGTGTGAAGTTGGTGAAGTGGGCTTGAGATTCTCCAAAGTGAAAATGAAGGAGTTGTCACGTGGTTTTTGTGTTTGTTTTTTATTGCCAAGTTTAGTTAAATATGAACCTTTAATCTGTTCAAAGTTTTCACTTTTTGGGGTGGTAGGCATGAAGGTCATAATATAGAATAAAATATTTATTGAGTGTTTATAATACTTGGTCTCCAGATGTGAGAAAATAGAGAAGGGTTTTCTGCCTAAACTAAAATACGCTCCAATAGAATAATTCCCAAATGGCTGATGATGATAGTTTGATGAAGATGATGATGAATGAATACAGGGTGTGGAAAAAGTAGGTTTACAGTTGTGTGTACACAAAATGTAGAATTTATTCTTATATTATTATTTATTAATTATTATATCCCTTTCCATACAAACAACTGTAAACCTACTTTTTGCATCATCCTGTACTTTAAATTTAAATATAAAAAGTAATGCAAGTAACAGAAAGAATGAATTTAGATAAGGTGTACTTGTCAGAGTTCAGAATAGGGCTCCTGAAGATGTTCACCTCCATTCTTATCCTCAAATTCGACTTCATCCTCTCTTTCTGAGTTAAGGAGTGTGATTTGTGTTTTAATGACACCACTTCCATTAACTTCTTTTTTTTTTAATTTTTTTTTATTTATTTATTTTAGAGAGAGAGAGGAAGGGAAAGGGAGAAAGATAGAAACACCAGTGAGAGAGTACATTGATTGGCCGCCTCCTGCATGCCCCCACTGGGGATTTGGTCCACAACCTGGACAGGTGCCCTGATCGGGAATCGAACCGGCGACCACTTGGTGCATGGGTCGACACTCAACCACTGAGCCACACTGGCTGGGCCCATTAACTTCTTATAGAGATTAAAGAGAGCTGTAAACCAAGTTCAGCTTTCTTTCTATCTGTTTCGCTGCGTACCAAAGATAGCAGACTTTCTAAAATAGTCATGTGGAATTGCAGTTGATAGTATTTCAGAGACCAATCCCAACTTCACTTACTCTTTTTATTCTCTCAGTAATTTTATGGGAATCTTGGAAACCATAAGTAAACCTAGGTTTTTCAAGTTACCCTATTATTTTGGAAGCCTTTACATTAAAGTTCCCCATCTTCCACCATGGGAAATTTACTATAATATATTAAATCTCATAAGATATGTATCACATAGGATTTTCTAGTGTAACGAACATAAAACTCACATGCCTCTTAACCATAAACAAGTATAGAAAGCAGACAACAGAGCCACTAGACCAGGCATAAGATCACAGTCCAGCTTCATTTACAAAATGGAAGTTCAGGGACTGCTGGAATCACAAACTTTTTGTTCTATCATTGTTATAGTTTAAGACACTGCATAGATGTGGAAACAAGATTAGTTACTGGTGAATTATATGACACTTCCTTTATCATCCCCCCCAAACATGATATGTATGTTTTTAAAGCCTCACTATATGTTGGTGTTGATTTCACCTCCATTTTCATCCTGGACTTTTCATCCTTAAGCTATAGTGCTTTTAAAAGTAAGAAAAAAAAATAGCACTATCAAAAACTGGTTTGGCATTACTAGAAATGCAATTTGTTTTATGCAGATTCATGTGTTCTTGCTATGATTTTCATGCATAATATTTGGATATTAATAGCTATACTTTTATTCAATAAATGGTGCTGGGAAAATTGGAAATCCACACGCAAAAGAATAACACTATCCTACTGTTTTTCCCATTTGCAAAAATTAACTCAAAATGGATCAAAGACCTACATAGAAGAAGACCTGAAACAACATATTAATAGAAGAAAACGTAGGTACTAAACTCTGGGACATTGATCTTAGAGAAAATTTTATGAATATGACCTCAAAGGCAAGGAAAGTAAAGGCAAAAATAAATGAATGGGACTATATCAAACTAAAGGCCTTTGCACAGCAAAAGAAACAGCAAACAAAACAAAAAGGCAACTCACTGAATGGGAAAAGATATTTGCAAACAACAGCTCCAAGAAGGGGTTAATATCACAGATATAGAAAGAACTCATACAACTCAATGCCAAACAAACAAAAATTCCAATTAAAAAATGGGCAGAGGACCTGGACAGACACATCTCCCAAGAAGATTTACAAATGGACAGCAGATATATGAAAAGATGCCCCACTTCACTAGCAGTTAGGGAAATGCAAATCAAAACTACAATAAGATACCACCTCACACCAGTTAAAATTGATATTATCAACATGACAAGTAATAACAAGTGTTGGAGAGGTTGTGGAGAAAAAGGAACCCTCATTCACTGCTGGTGGGAATGTAAACTGGTACAGCCACCATGGGAAACAGTATGGAGGCTCCTCAAAAAACTAAGAATAGAGTTACCGTAGGACCCAGCAACCCCTCTTCTGTGTACCTGCCCCCCCCCAAATTTGAAAACATTCATTCGCAAAGATATATGCACCTCTATGTTCATTGTAGCATTATTCATGGTGGCCAAGACATGGAAACAACTGAAGTGTCATTGCTAGTTTATTGATAAAGAAGAGGTGGTACATATGTACAGTAGATTACTACTCAACCACAAGAAAAGATAAAATACTGTCATTGGGGGCAACATGGATGGATCTTTGGAATATCATTCTAAGACAAGTAAGTTAGGAAAAGTTAAGAACCATATGATTTCACTCATATGTGGGATATAAAACTGAAACTCATAGACACAGACAATATTATGGTAGTTGCCAGAGGGAAGAGGGTAGGGGGCAGTAAAGGGTACATTGTGTCAAATATATGGTGAAAGAAGAAGATTTGACTTTGGGTGGTGGGCACACAATACAAGATACAGGTCATGTATTATAGAAATGTGTACTTGAAACCTATATAATCTCATTAATCAATGCCACTCCAATAAATTTAGTTAAGAAAAAGAAAAAGATTGACTAATACATTGGGAGTTGTAATAGGTGCTTTACTTATATCACTGGGTCTTTTCAGTAAGTTTTGTGATCACTGCTCTGTTCTTATTTAAAATTATCTTTTGTCCATCGTTAATGTGAACCCTAATAACAATTATACCATATTTAAAATATAACATATTGCCCTAGCAGGTTTGGCTCAGTGCTTAGAGCTTTGGCCCATGGACAGAAGGGTCGTGGGTTCGAGTCCCGGTCAAGGGCACATATCTGGGTTGCAGGTTTGATCCTCAGCCCTGGTCGGGGTTGTGTGGGAGGCAACCAGTCGATGCGTCTCTCTCACATTGATGTTTCTCTCTCTCTCTCTCTCTCTCTCCCTCCCTCCCTCTCTCTAAAAAAATGTAGGAGCCCTACAGTGTAAGTGGTTGGAATGTGGGCTTCGAACTGGTTGGTTCGCAGATGGAAGTCAGGCTCACAGGCAAGTCTTTTGATCTAAAAATTAGCCAACCCTGGGAGTGGCAGCCCCTCCAGGGCCAGGTAGGCCCCACATGTCAGAGCATCAAAATTACAAAAAATACAGTGTATGCCTAATACAGTCTATCATAAGTCTTTTTAAAAGCTACACATTTTTATTCATTAGTTTGATTCACCACATCATTATCAACTCAAGAACTTAGTCAAGTGGTGTTAGGCATGCCTTTCCTTTCAGAACTCTTGTTGACATACATGTTCCTGTGAGATAATACCAGTTAAAACATTCAGTGAACCTGCTTTTTATTGATTCTCTCTGGCTGGCAAGCACAGGCATTCACATCTGTTTGTAGCTCCCTGGGTACATTTGTACGCTACATAGTAATAAGCATGGAACAGTAGAAAATCATCTCATTAGAATTTAGGAATAATAAATTTTATATTATTTTGAACAGTGTAAGATTTTTTTATTTTGGTTTGCTTTACATGTACTGGATGTCAGCTTATTTTAATGGCTTATTTAAATTCATCTTTTTCTTCTTGTTGTTGACTAGTCTGTATGTCTTAAATTATGTTTGCGTTTTAGAATCTTTTCAACATATATTTTAAAGTTTTGTTCTCTTACCAGTTATGCTTGTTCCCTGTTTATTCTTTCTTTTTTTAAATGAAACTCTTGTTACTTAAAAAAATGAGAACCTCAATTATTATGTTTTGCTGACATTTATTTTAGTTTGTTAGATTTTTTTCTTTGTTAATATTTTTATAAAATATTTTCTATTTTTTATTATCTTTATTGTTGAGAGTATTACAGATGTGCCCCCTAATTTTTTCCCCATTGCCCTCCTCCAACCAGTTCCCGCCCCACTCAGGCCTTCACGACCCTATTGTCTGTGTCCATGGGCAATGCATATATGCATACAAATTCTTTGGTTAATCTCTCCCTCCTCCTCCCCCTGTTCCCCTTGCCTCTGAGATTAGTCAGTCTGTTCTGGTTCTATTTTATTTTTTAAAAACATGTTTTTATTTATTTTTTTTAGAGAGAGAGGAAGGGAGAGGGAGAGATAGAAACATCAATGTGAGAGAGAAACAGGATCAGCTGCCTCCTGCACACCCCCTACTGGGGATAGAGCCCGAAACTCAGGCATATGCCCTGAAGGAATCAAACTGGAACCTCTCAGTCCATAGGACAATGCTCAATCCACTGAGCCACACTGGCTGGGCAGCCTCTGGTTCTATTTTATTCATGAGTTTATTTTGTTCATTATATTCCACATATAAGTGAGATAATGTGATATTTGTCTTTCTCTGACTGGCTTATTTTGCATAGCATAATAATCTCCAGGTCCTTCCATGCTGTCTCAAAGGGCAATAGATCCTTCTTTGTTATAAAATATTTTTAATAAATTAATTTTAAAAAATCTTATAGAATCCAATTAGTCAGTCTTTGCTTTATGGTCTTCTGGTTGTAAGCCAAGCTTACAAAGGCCATCTATACTTCAAATTTTAAACTTACTGAGCAAGCTTTCTTCTAGTAGTTTATGTTTTCCTGTTATATTTTCAATATAAATCTTTTAGCCACCTGGAATTTATGTTGGTATTTAAATGTCATCTTAATCATCCAGTAAAGCCTAGTATATCTCTGGGACTGTTTAGACTCTTTATTTACTCTGTACTGACAAATGTTTTTTTATTTTTTTAAATTTTTTTATCAATAATAATAAATGTTTTAGTAACTAGTAACTGTGCAGTCCTTTTTAACTCCATTATTTTCCTTTATCTTGACTATATCCTGATTCTTCTAACATGCTTAATCTCCAAACAAAGTTTAGTATAATTCTGTAAATTTCCAAGGAAAAAAGAAAAGGCTATTTTAAATGGGATTAAGTCTAAAATATTAGTAATTTGGGGAGAATCGATACTCTTAAATGTTTATTATTTAATACATAAACATTGCTTAAATATTGCTTTTCAACTCTGATGGGAAGTGATAAGATGTCCCCACCCACCACCTCCATCTTCTGATATTTACATACTTTTGTAATTTCCTCTCCTTTAATATGGGCGGGACCTATGACTTGCTACTGACTAATAGCATATTTCACAGGTAGTGAAATGGCTTTTCCATTATTATGCTTCAAAAGATTATAATTTCCATCTTGCTAGAAGATCCTCTCCCTTGCTGATCTGATAAAATAAATTATGAGTAATAATTTATATAGAGGCCCATATGGCAAGAACCTGACTGTGACCTCTGGCAAATAGCCAAAAAGAAACTGAGGCCTTTAGTCCAACAGCCCAAAAGGGGTTGACTTCTGGAAAACAAAGCAATTGTGCAAAAAAAGATCCTTCCCCAGTTAAGCCTTCAGATGAGACTGCAACCCCCAAAGAAACCTCATTTACCTGAAATATACAGCTATAAAATATACTAATGGAATTAATAAGCTAATACTTTCAGTTTTTTATATAGACATTTTCCAATGCCCAGCTGGTGTGACTCAGTGGTTGAGCATTGACTCATGCACCAAGAGGTCACCAGTTCGATTCCCAGTCAGAGCACATGCCCAGGTTGTGGGCCAAATCCCCATTGGGTGGCATACAAGAGGCGGCCAATCGATGTACTCTCTCATCGATGTTTCTGTCTCTCTCTCCCTCTCCCTTCTTCTCTCTCTAAAATCAATAAAGAAAAAGGAAAAAGTAAACTAATGGGCAATTTTCACTCTTTGTTCTATTTTTTTTAGGTTTAGGATCAATGCTAGATTGGTTAATTTACAAAATAAATGGCAAAGCTTTCTTCTTTTCTTATAATATTAAAAATCATAAAATTTCCTCATAGAAACCCCATCAGAAGCAAATGCAATAAATTGTGTAAACCTCTGTAGTCAGATCTTAGAATGTTAGGCATTTAGTAAATGTTAATTAGTTTTATTAATGATATTACTCTAAGAGTTTACCAATTTCTTCCAAGATATTTAACTATTAAAGTTTTCCATCACATAATGACATTTTTCAAATTTGTATTTTACATTTTATCTAACACTTCTAATTTTTGCTTGAGTTTTACAAAGTATTCTTTGATTCAGTTTATTGTACATATTAATATTTTGTTACTTTTCTGATTCTTATTTCAGTGCATATATGGTTCCTCTGTCTTCCTTTTTTAGACTACATTATTTTTAGATAGGATTGTTTCTTGTATATATTTATCATTCAACTCATTCTCCATTACCTAAATTCATTCTCCTGTCAGTTTTATTTTATCTTTAATATTGAAACAGGTTAAAACTGATTTTTTCTTGGAACAATTTTGAATATCTGTAAGTTTAGATTTGTAATTTTATATAAAAACATTTTTCAAGATATTTAGCAACATTGATTGTAATTTCCATCTTTCTCACTAAAATTATTTTCCATTGATCTTCTTTCTAGTGTTTTTTTTTCTCTCATCATTCTTACTATATTTATTTATATTAGTAAAGTACGTGGCTTGTATTATTTGGTACTTATTGAACTTTTATTAAGATTTCCTTTGCATAATAAAATGCAGCCAAAATTCTTAAATGTTCCATGAGGATTTGTAGGGACTTTTTTTTTTTTTAGAACATAGATTCAATATATTTTGTAAATCTACACTATTAGTTAAATCTCATTTAATTTTTCAACATCTTTCTTACTTTCAGGTACATTCTTTAACGTAAACTGATAGAAGAAAGTTAGTTGTCTATTTCTACGGACTTGTTTTTGTATTTCCTATGTTATCGTAATTAAGTTTTTTAAAATTCATGGGATTTTAATCCTCATATTGGATTTTATTATTTGTCATTTTATGGTACCCTCTCTTGGCCTCATTTCATAAATGTATCTTATATAAAAATGTACTTGATGTTAATATCTTGCACTACATTTTATTTTGCTGATGCTTGTCCGGCATTTTTAACACATCTACTGGCCTTCCTATATTTTCAAACCTGAGTCAACTCTAGAGTGGTGAAGACTATCCAAGTAAGTAACTACACCAACCCTTTAACCGTGGAGGCCAACATGTTCTGAAGCTATCCTCTCAATGTTCCAAGCACGGCAGTTCTATGGCAATTACATTAAAGAGACAAACAATTATGGGTCTCCCTGTGGTATAATTCTATCAGGACAAGTACTTATGGGAATGGGAAGCACATTGTAGTAGTGAGATCAGCATTATTTTAAGCACTAAAATGCAACGTACTGAGGCTAATTAACCCAAGTAATAGCATTCAGAGAACATCCTTAGGGTTGAGGTTAGCAAATGTTATCAATGTCTTTGGCTATATAGCATATTGTGTAGAATTGCAAACAAAAATGTATTAAAAAAAAGGAATGTCTCAGACGATAGAAGTTAAATTAAATTTAGATGCTATATATCTTGCATTAATATTTTATTAGACTTCTGACTTTTGACATAGTGTGGTCAAATACAAGAGTTCCTAATCAAATTAGTTGCTTCTTAAAAATATTAAAGACTATAAATAGATTTATACTCTCCTTTCTCCCCTTTATTCAGACTTTGCAGAAGTATTAATGCTGCTTGAGTCATAGATAAACCTGAGATAGAAATCACTTTTATGATCAAGAGCTAGTAGTGATTTCATTCCTGCTATACTTATGGGTCCATTAAAGCAGTAACCAACTCTCCAGTAATTCTCTCTCCTGTATTCTCACTGTCTACTACTATGCTTGGTGTATAATAGGTGTGTTGCTGTTCTCAGTAGGTATTTTTCATTTTGACTGAATGAGTGAATAAGCTTGATTACTACGCCCCTCCACTCTAAATTAGCAGCTTGTCCTACTTAAAATGTGAGATGATCTTTGGGATAGTTACTAAATTAAAAGAAAAAAATTACAGTCAGTGACAATTGCGTGCTTATGTGTGCTAGGACCTGTACTAGGTGTTGAAGATACATTAAGAAACCAAGCAGGCAAAATGCTTTACTTTCATGAATTGTAGCTGGTTTATTTTTATTTCTGTGAAAGGAAGCTTTCTGTGATGTTTGAGCCACTGTATTCAACAACAGAATCTGTATTGCAGTTGACCTTAAACAATGTTGAGGTCTCTGATGCTGTCTCCATCCCCAACACTGAAAATCTGTGTATAACTTCTGACTCCCAGAAAGCTTCACTGCTAACAGCCTGCTGTAGACCAGAAGCCTTAACAACAACATAATTAGTCTATTAACACAGATTTTGTGTTATAATTATTATATACTGTATTCTTATAATGAAGTAAGTTAGAGAAAAAAATGTTAAGGAGATCATAATGAAGAGAAAATACATTTAAAAAATACATATTTATTGAAAAAATCCACACATATGTGTACTATTTGAAAATAATGCATGCTGTTAAATATTATGATATAAATACCAAATTTGTGTTCTTCATGAAATAATATAGACATAGGTAAATATTTTTATAAGCCACATGGGAAATGTTCTGACTTCTGGAGATTCTTCAATGTGAATTTCATCAATATCAAAACAATGTATTGGCTCCGATATATTATTCAGAAATAAAACCATGGAAATTTAATAGTGTAGACAAATGAGTTTGTGTATTCAGATGGCAAATGTGAACATTTTAATATCATAGCCAGTGGGCTAGTAAATCATCACCTTGTATTTTGTTCCTAATTTTTTTTTTCATCTTCACTCCTTTGATGAAACTGAACCATCGATTTATTCAAGAAATACACAATAACTTAAACTAGTGTATTATTCATTTGACAGAGAGAATGCCTTCTTACTGCTAACGTACTTCTTTGTTTTACATTATAGCTGGAATTGAGTGATTCACAATGTCCCCTATTTTTGACTCTTCCATCCCACCATGGTTAAAAAAATGATGAAATAAGAGAACCATTTTTCATTAGTAAGAAGTTAAAGAATACCAAAGTACCAATGAAACTCTGAATCTTGAGCCCTAATGAAAAAATTGTGCTTGTTCTTTAAGTTAATAGAATTACTTAAATGATGTGGAAAATAATAGACAAACACACACATAGATCTAAGTCATTTATACTGTTAGCAGTGTATCATTTATTGAGCAACTATCACTGCCTTTATTGCTAACTGCTAATATAAAAATAGTTATCACTCTGAAATGCTTCTAATCCATCCAAATAGATTTACCTGTCTAACTCCTCCACTATTCAAAGAACAAATGGACAATAAAGCCGAGGTCTTTCATCTCAGTAATAATAACAATAATAACAAAACTTTTAAACACTGTTATATGTATATATTCAAGAACTTTATAAACAATTACTCACTTAATATTTGTAACAATCATATGAGGTAAGATCTCTTATAAAACCTGACTTTGATCCCAGTATATGGATTTAAAGCCCATGCTCTTAACTATAATATTATGTCATATCCACCAGCACATTATAGCCAGTTAACATTTGTCTCTCTTTAGTGATTTATTAAAATAATTTTTTAAAATGTGGGATTGAATTAATACAAAAATCCCTTCTCCAGAGTCTCATGATGTAGATTTAGGAATCATGTACACACACACTTGAGTATATGTGTATTTTTGTGTGTTGCAGTTTTTCACCTTTTCTGTTTTCCAACCTAAGTTTTGCATTTATTTTCCTGTGCACAGTTGAGAGCACATTTCTAAGACTAATTATGAACACCTTTTGAGGCTTTTTCCCCTATAGGGAGAAATTTATTTTTTTTAAAGAGGCCCCTGTTGGGCTATAAGGCTGCAGTAATACTATTTAAGCCTAAGATTCTTTTTGAAATATAAAAAGATACCTTTTGTCTGGATGCTACACTGCACTAATACTTTTAGATAATGAAAGTGAGAGAATTGAAAACGTCTATGAAAATGTAAATACAATATTGTATTTAAATAGTTGTAATTTAGTTTTTAAACTCAACAAATTACCATTAAATATAGAATGGTAACTTTTACTGGGAGGTTTATATTTTCTTCCAAAGATTGTACAACACATTATCAAGCATTTAAATGTAGATATAATGTATGTCGTATCTTTAAGATCTTTTATACATAATCATTGCTGTCTCTTCTTTTAGTTTTTACTTACTTGTGGAATCCTTGGCTTATTTTCCCTTCCCTCCCCCCTCAGGAAATATTTTAGCAATTTCATGTACTATTCCCTATTCATAATGAACTTCCTTCTTCCTATATTTACTCAAATATAGATGCTGTGAGCTTCTAGTTCAAAGTCCTATGTAATAGGGTGGCTACATACATTGCTGTCCAAACTGAACCAGTCTTGAGAATCAAAAGAATCAATAATAAAGCAAATATAGCAAGTATAAACCAGGACTGTCCTGAGTATACTGGGACTTATGCACACCCTGTATACAAGTTTTCCAAATTTATTTAAGGTTATCTGCCATAGAAGAAAGAAAAAGCATTCACAGCTGTCTTACTTTCCTAATGCTGGGATTTTACCATATTTAATGCCCCATCTTTTCTGAATATCCAATGAGCATGATTTACAAAAACCCAAGTTTGGCCTCTAGAGGCACACCAACCTAACTAGCTCTATAATAAAATAGCCAAATTATTAATATATTTGTATATTTATGTATTCAGTAAATGTTTACTAAATACATGCTGACATTATGCTAGTGTCTAGGAATTAATCACAGAACAAGATAGGATGTCTTTTCTTTTTAATCCTCAACTGAGGATATTTTTCTTTTTATCTGCAGATAGAGTGGGAAGGAGAGAGAGAGAAAGGGAGAAACATCAACGTGAGAGGGACACATCAAGTGGTTGCCTCCTGCACGACCCTGACCAGGGCCGGGGAAAGTGGAAGCAAGGTACATGCCCTTGACCAGAATCAAACCTTCAATTCATTGGTCCCTGGGCCGACGCTCTACCGCTGAGCCAAACCGGCCAGGACATAGGATGTCTTTTTAAATGGAGTCTTAGTCTAATAGAAAAGGAAAAACAAATAGGCAGATGCAGTATATTATGACAGGAAATATGATAGAATTCATAACAAGGTCTAAGAGACTAAAAAAGTGAACCTAATTCCATTTTGGTGAGTGAGAGAAATCGAGAGTAAACTTAAATATTCATAGATTTTATTTTCATTGGTTAAGTAAAAATGAAGGAGACTATTTTATTCAGAGGTAATGGTATGAATATAAACCAAGAGGCTATAGGAGCCATGGAATATTTTGAAGAACATGTAGTTGGATAAGGTGGGGACTGAGATACGTGAAGGAAATGATGAGAAATTTGTCAAACGAGAACACAAGAAGAGCTCATCCCCAAAGAGACTTGTAAGTCATTCTAAAGAGTTTGATTTCATCCTGAACCTAATGCCATTGGAATGTTTTAGTAGAAGAGACATGTATTTGATTTGTGGGGTGACCGTGAAAATGTGCTGTTCAGATTTCTTACTGAGAGGTGCATGATTTGACAGAGGGTCCCAGAAGCTGCCATTCTGGACTTACCATCATTTTTGGTGAGGATACACATCCTGCTGGCTGCTGACAGCCAATGACTGAGCATTGTGGGGATGCTATTCTTACCAATTCCTGCAGGACATTGGACTTCTGCGGTTGGCCTCGGGGCTCCGCCTTGGCCTGGTCTTTCCATGGTCTGAGGTTTTTTTGCATCTAATCATCTTTCCTTCCTCCAAAAAGTCTCTGTTCATCTAATCATATCTTAGTCACTAAAAATAACATACTTTGCTCTTTGATTATCAGGTTTTCAAACCAAGATTCTTGCCTAAGCATTGGACTTTGTTTTGTACATTACTACCCACTCCATGGATTCCTACTCAACCTTATAAGCCTCAGAGGGAATAACTTTGATTTTAAGTAAAACCCTGCATGAGCATATCTCAATAGAGATTTTCATACAAATGTACTACCTAACTTAAACAGAGTAATGCCTGGTTGTCATGCTACTTTTATAGCCCTTTGAAAGCAGGACTTTTTTCTTTCTTAGTAATTAATGTATATCTTGTCGAGCAGAGTACCTAGAATATAGTAGGTGTACAATAAATATTTGTTAATGATTATTCATACTGTATAGTTCTTCATCAAATCTAAAACATCACTTACTGTAAGGTGAACAAATTTGGTATATAAAATAAGGAAATATATTAATCAATTAAACAGTGATTTAATGCATATTTATATTTATTGGATTGCTGTTTAAATATAAGGAAAATAAATTGTTTTTATATTTACAATATGACTTTTCTGATCACTTTATTAAATTGATTTTAGAGAGAGGGGAAGGGAGAGGGAGAAAGAGAGAGAGAAACATTGATCAGTTGCCTGCAACCTGGGCATGTGCCCTGACTGGGAATCAGACTGAGCCACACTGACCAGGGCTCTTCTGATCACTTGTTAAGTCTGTTATTAATACTTGTTCTTTGCCACACAATATCATTTTGTATCCATTGTGAATATAGGTAATAAAACTAAATGTAAAAAAATAAGCAAAACATTTTTATAACAACGAAAAGTCAGTGGAATTGAGATCTTAGCATGGCTTTGCAACTAAGTACAGTTAGCTATCTTTTTCAACAATTCTTCATTGATACATACCATGAATATGAAGTTCAAAATATGTAAAAATACAAAAATAAATACTTTTATAACTATATCACATGTGGGCCTGGCTTTATCACTGGAACATTTTCAATCTGAATATAGAGGTCAGAGATTAAAGAAGTTAGAGATTAAAGAGAGAGAAGGATTCAATGCACCATTGCTGGCTTTGAAGATGGATGGGGCCATGTGGAAAGAAACAAGAATAGCTTCCAAGAGTTAAGAGTGGCCCAGGCTAACAGCCAACAGGGAAAGCATCTGAGAGCACAGCCCACTGAGCCCTTTGTATACTGAACAGAGAATGAACCTAGCCATATTTTGATGGACTTCTGACCTATAGAATTGTGAGATAATAAATGCTGCTATGAGTGTTGCAGTTTGTTAGGTAGCATTAGGCACTCTTACAGATTACTATAGAACCTGATTCCAACATGTTCCAGGGATGGAAAGAGGGCCACTTTGGCTGGAGCACAGGAGTGTAGGTAAAAGTGGGAAGAGGAGAATCTGGAGTCCTAAACACAAAGGTTCAATTTGATATAAAGACATGGTAATAAATAATGTTCCCTTGGGGTTTTGTAGAGTGAGAAAAGAAGAATAAAAGAACAGGAAATGATAGAGAACAGCATCCTGTTAGGAACACACAATAGAGGAATACAGATGAAGGAACCTGAATTAAAAATGGGCAGAAGACCTGAATAGACATTTCTCTTTTGAAGACACATAGGTGGCCAATAGACATATGAAAAGATGGTCACTGTCACTAATTATCATGGAAATGCATATTAAAAGACAATGAAATATCCCTTCATAACTGTCAGAATTGCTATTGTCAATAAATCAACAAACAAGGGTGTGTGAGTAGGTGGAGAAAGGGGACCCTTGTGCACTGTTGGTGGGATTGTAAATTAGTACAACCACTATGGAAAACAGTATGGAAGTTCCTCAAAAAATTGAAAACTGAACTACCAAATGAAAACACTTGACCAATGGACTAATACACAGTGCTTGCTCACAAACCTAATTGTATTCTCCACCTAACTTGTAAACTTCTTTCAACTTCACTCTATCTTCAAGTGAAGTGGTTAAATACCTGATATCAGGTAAAACGAATAAACTTGAAGTTATTCTTATCTAAAGGGTTTGGTTATGGCAGGACTTTGGCACTAAATAAGTATCTTATTTCTTTCTTAGGTGGCCCTACAATGATCTGAAAATAAAAATAGAAAACCATTACCCCGAGAAAGGGAACAATTAGCAAGTTATTAAAAAAAAAAAAAGATTGTAGATATATAAAGCACAAGCCAATCAAGTCAATATCAGTGTTTCAAATCTATTAGTATAATGGAGGAAATTATTGACAATTTTTTTATTTTAATCCACTGCTTTTCTCTATGGTCTGAAGACCAACCAACACTGTACTACTTCAAAACTGTATACAAGATTTAAACAAACCAAAATAACTTATAGCTTTTATTTTATTTTTTTAGTTGACTTCATTGGAATGACATTGGTTAATAAAATTATATAGGTTTCAGGTATTCAGTTCCATAATACATAATCTATATATTATATTACGTATTCATCACCAAAAATTGTCTCCCTCCATCACCATTTTCCCCCCCTTTATCCTCTTCTACCTCCTCTACTTCCCTTTCCCTCTGCTAATCACCATATGAGTTTTCTGTACCTATGAGTTTTTTTTTTTCTTAATCCTTTCAGCATTTTCACCCAGCCCCACCAATGCCCTCCCCTCCGACAGCTGTCAGTCTGTTCTCTATAGCTATATCTCTTTTTCTATTTTGTTATTTTATTTTGTTCATTAGATTCCACATATGAGTGAAGTCATATGGTACCTTCCCTTCTCTGACTGGCTTATTTTACTTAGCATAATACTCTCCAGGTCTATTCTTTTTTACAGCCCAGTAGTATTCCATTGCGTAAATATACCACAGCCTTTTTATCCACTCATCTCCTGATGTGCACTTGAGCTACTTCCAAATCTGGCTATTGTAAATAACACTGCAATGAACATAGGGGTGCATATATTCTTTTGAATTAGTGCTTTGAGTTTCTTCAATTACATTCCTAGAAGTGGAATCACTGGGTCAGAAGGCAGTTCCATTTTTATTTTTTTGAGGTGACTCCATACTGCTTTCCATGGTGACTGTACCAATCTACATTCCATACTACCCAAATCAATCTATAGATGTAAAGCAATTCCTATTAAGATATCAATTGTATATCCCACCAAAACTAGAAAAAATATTCCAAAAATTTATATGGAACCACAAAAGACACTGAATAGCCACAGAGATCTTGAGAAAGAAGAGTAAAGTATGAGGAATTATGCTACCTGATATTAAACTATATTACAAGGCCATAATAATCAAAACAGCATGGCATAAAAACAGGCATATAGATCAATCACCATACAGAATAGATAACCCAGAAATAAACCAATTCCTTTATGGTCATTTAATATTTGACAAAGGAGGAAAGATCATACAATGGGTAGAGGTAGTCTATTCAATAAATGGTGTTGAAAAAAATTGGACAAATATGTCCAAAAAAAATAAAACTATATCACCTTTTTAAACCATATACAAGATAAACTCAAAATGGACTAAAGACTTAAATGTTAAACAGAAATCCCAAATCCTAGAAAAAAACACAGGCAGTAAAATCTCGGACATTTCCTGCAGAAATATTTTTTTCTGATTGATCTCTTCAGACAAGGGAAACAAAAGAAAAAATAAACAAATGGGACTACATAAAACTAAAAACTTTTTCACAGCAAAGGAAACCATCGACAAAGTGAAAAGACAGCACACTGAATGGGAGAACATATTGCCAATAATACATCTGATAAGAGATTGATATCTAAAATTTATAAAGGACTTTTAGCTTTTAAAGTAACAAATTATCAGCTTTGGGGACTCAGATCCATGGTATAATTCTTGGTTAGCTGCATGTTTGCTAAGAGATCTCTGAATTTGCGTCAGATGTTTCCTTTGGGTATCAGGCTAGACATAGATGTATACTGTAATGATACAGCCTAGAGCTTTTACAGAAAGTGTTTTCTATTAAATGCAGCATGGAGAAAGATAAAGTGTCTTGAATTCCTATTAGGCTTATACTTTGGTTGTCTTTTCTTCTAATGAGAAAAAAAAAAAAGAAAAAAGATTGCAGAAAGCTATTTCTGCATGAGCTTTGTCCCACTCCCTGGTATTTATGAGTAGTTAAGTTACTAATTTGGCAAGTCATATTATTTTTTTCTATGCTTTTTTGCCCCCATTACATTTCCTAGGACTTTCCTAGGAATAGCTTCATTAACATTGAATTGGCTTTCTTTATGGAGGTTGGAGCTCCCAGTGGCTTTTAAAAATATTTTATAAGCTTTGCAACCCTCTGCTAATTGATGTTTTGCCCTTTTTCTAAACACTGTTAAACATGTAGATCAAACAAAAGCTAACATAGTTTGAACTTGATATTGAATAATTATACAAGAGTAACTTCTTAACACTGTTTTTATACATTTGTTAAAATAAACTTTGTATATAAACTATTCAAAATTTAACATGAAAATTACAGTTTATAAGATGCAAAATGTAAATAGTTTTTATGTATATTTGGGAAAAGCTATTATTTCCTCAAATTCTTTAACTTAATTTTCAATTAATGTCTATTGCACAGTTCCATGTTAACGTGGAGATTTGCTAGATGGATAGGACTATAATAGGCTGTGTGTAAGAATTAAACCATGAACTCTCCTTTTAAGAAACTGAGATTTCCGCTGTGAGACAAAACTAATGCTTATTAAACTCTAATAGAATCAATTCAGAATTACCTGATTAATTCTAAACGATTAAAAGTGTTTTTAAAAACTATCTAAAACCCTCTATTTGTCAGCCACATTGATAGTCTCTGTACACTTAAGAATCACTTGAAAGTTTTTTCAATTTCTGTATTCTGTAGTTAGCATTACTGTTTAACTACATGAATGATTCTGTTTCGTTTAACTCTACTTTACTTGTTAAATAAGTATAATGAGGTACATGAGGGAATTCAGAACACTGATAAGGGAGAACAAATCAATAAGAGAACTGAGTAGACTTGCTTTATTGTCTTTTCACCTCAAATTCCTAAAAATCACACTTATCTTTATATGTGACAATTACATATGTACATGATACTTAGTGTATTTATAACATACATCTTATCAAATCCATAACTGGTTGAGAAACAAAAAATAGGTGTAAGGAGAAAAAATATTGAAATGAGTCCCAGAAACACTAATTGTGGAAAGTGGCTTAAAAAAAAAATAGGGTAATTTTAAATGCAATTAGTTAAGATGAGAGCATATTGGAGTATGGATGACCCCTAATCTAATATTACTGGTGTCTTTATAAAGAGGGAAAATTGCACACACACACACACACACCCATACACAGAATCTTATGTGAATATTGGATTTATTCCTAAAGAACTACAAAATGCAAGAAAACAGGTATGAATAAATTCTTCCCTAGACCCTTCAAAGGAAGCATTACCCTGCTAACACCTTGATCTTGGACTTTTAACCTTAGAACTGTGATACACAAATATCTGTTGTTTAAGCCATTCAATTTATGGTACTTTGTTATGACAGCCCTATCAAACTAAGACAACTCTACAAACAAATATGCTCAGTTGGCATGTGTATAATTATTACAGTACTATCATAGATAAATATCTAAAGACATTTTCAGAGGTAGATTGAAAAAATATAGGTGATTTTTCTTTATGTATATTTTCATGAACTGAGTATTTATTATCTATTTGATCAGGAAATAATGCTACTTTAATTTTTATAATATAGAAAAAAGATGTTACCTGACTATTTTAGAATTATCAAAATAAGTAAGGAACATGGAATTTACTTGGAGGCAATAACAAAGATGGTAGAGCATGGAATTCAGATAGCCTGAATAAAACAATAGCTCATCGTTTATTATCTAGACTATCTTGGTCAAATAGCTATCTAGGCCTTAGATTTTTATTCACAAAATGTGAATAAGAATGGCTACCTCATATGGTTAGTAATCCTGAATTTAAAAACCACTGTGAAACACTAATTATAGTATGACTAACAAATATGAAACATTCAATAAAAGTCAGATATAAGTTGTAATAGTATCATTATTATTATTAAACAACCTTAACATAATATTGCCCTAATTTACTTTTTTGGTCTAACTGTATTGGCTCATAATATGGCAGCCTTATAGAAACATTTTATTAGTGGCCATATATTAGAAAACAACAAATGTAAAATTTCTAGCTAATTTGAAATATATTCATTTTAAAATTTATAGAAATATAAATTTAATAAAAATTATAGGTACTCACAATATTACTAACAGATGTATTTATCATTTTGAAGAGTTACTGATTAAGCAATGTCTATTCAGGTAAGTACAAAGTGACCATATATTAAGACTTCATGATGACACTAGACCACATTCTTACACTACATACAAGAATGAACTCAAAATGGACTAAAGACTTTAATATAAGATTAGAAATTATAAAACTCTTAGAAGAAAACATAGGCAATAAAATCTCAGACATTTCTCTTAGCAATATTTTTTTGATATATCTCCTTGGACAAGGGAAACAAAGAAACAAAAAAATAAACAAATGGGACTGTATCAAACTAAAAAGAATTTTCACAGCAAAGGTAACTGGTCAACAAAATCAAAAGACAACCCACTGAATGAGAGAACATATTCACCAATGTTACGTCTAATGAGGAGTTAATATCCAAAATTTATAAAGAAGTCATATAACCCAGCATCAAATAAACACTCCAGTAAAAATATGAGCAAAGGACTCAACTAGATACTTCTCTAAGAGGACATACTGATGACCAATAGACATACAACAAGATGCTCAACATCATCAGAACAATGCAAATTAAAACCACAATGAGATATTACCTCACACCTGTCAGAATGGCTACCATCAATAAAACAAAAAGCAAATGTTGGCGAGGATGTGGAGAAAAGGGAACCCTCATGCACTATTGGTAGGAATGTGGACTGGTGCAGCCACTATGAAAAATGGTATAGAGGTTCCTCAAAAAATTCAAAATGAACTGTCTTATCACCCAGCAGTTCCAATTTGGCTATATATTAAAAGAAACCCAAAACACTAATTCAAACTAGTATATGCACTATTATGTTCATCGCAGTATTACTTACAAAAGCCAAGATATGGATGCAACCAAAGTACCCATCAGTAGATGATCTGATGAAGAAGAAGCAGTGCATTTTATTAACTGATGTCAACTTAATAAATTTAATTAGACATTTAAAAAAAAAAAGAAGTGGTACATATGTACAATGGAGTATTACTTAGCCATAAAAAATGAAAGCTTACCATTTGTAGTGGCATGGATGGACCTGGAGGGTATTATGCTAAGTGAAATAAGTCAGTCAGAGACATATAAATGCCATATAATTTCACTTATATCTGAAATCTAAAGAACAAAATAAACAGCTCTAGATAGATCATCGAAACAGAAACTCAATAAAGAAATATGGGCCTTAAATGACACATTAGAGCAAATGGACATAATTGATATTTACAGACCCTTTCAGCCCAGAACATCAGATTATCCACTCTTCTCCAGTACACATGAAACATTCTCAAGGATAGACCATATGTTGGGACACAGACTAGCCTCAACAATAGCATTTTTGAAAGAAATAGAACAAAAAAAAATCGTCAGATATGTATGGAACCACAAAAGACCCCAAACAGCCAAACCAATTCTCAGGGGGAAAAAAAAAATGAAGCTGGAGGTATCATACTACCTGACTTCAAATTATACTACAAAACAGCAATAATTAAATCAGCATGGTCTTGGCAGGAAAGTGTACACATAGACCAATGGAACAGAACTGAGAGCCCAGAAATAAAATCACACATATATGAGCAAATAATTTTTGACAAAGGAGCCAAAAACATACAATGGAGAAAGGAAGCCTCATCAATAAATGGTGCTGGGAAAATTGGAAAATCATATGCAAAAAAATTAAACTAGACTGATGTCTGTCCCCATGTACAAAAAATGAATTCAGAATGTATCAAAAACCTAAATATAAGATCTGAAACAATAAAATGCATAGAAGAAAACATAGATACTAAACCTATGTACCTTGGTCTTAGAGAAGATTTTATGAATATGATCCCAAATGCAAGAAAAGGCAAAAAGAAACAAATGTGACTGTATCAAACTAAACTGCTTCTACAAGGCAAAAGAAACTGCTAACAACACACAAAAAAGCAACCAACCGAATGTGAGGAGATATTTGCAAACAGCAGCTCTGACAAAGGGTTAATTTTCAAAATATATAAAGAACTCACACAGCTCAGCATCCAACAAACACACAATTCAATGAAAAAATGGGCAGAGGACCTGTATAATAGACACTTCCCCCAAGAAGACATGCAAATGGCTAAAAACTTCACTAGATGTTAGAGAAATGCAAATCAAAACTACAATGCACATCATACCTGTTAGAATGGCTATTATCAACAAGATAAGTAATAACAAATGTTGGAGAGGTTATGGAGAAAAAGAAACCCTCATTCACTGTGGTGGGAATATAAACTGATACAGCCACTATGGAAAACAGTATGGGGGGGTCCTCAAAAACTTAAGAATAGAGTTACCATATGACCCAGCAATCCTTCCTCTAACTACCCAAAACATTTGAAAACATTTATTTGCAAAGATATAGGCACCCCCTACAGTCATTGCATCATTATTCATGGTGGCCAAGACTTGAAAACAACCAAAGTGCCCTTTGATAGATGATGGAATAAAGAATATGTGGTACTTACATACATTGGAATACTGCTCAGCCACAAGGAAAGATGAAATATTGTCATTTGTGACAACATGAATGGACTTTGAGAATATCATGCTAAGCGAAATAAGTCAAAAAAAGCTAAGAACCATAGGATTTCACTCATATATGGGATATAAAACTAAAATTCATAGACACAGAGAGCAGCATGGTGATTACCAGTTGGAAGAGAGACAGAGGGGGTAGGTAGTAAAGGGTAGAAGGGGCCAGATATATGGTGATGGCAGATGATTAGACTTTGGGTGGTGGGCACACAATGCAATGTACAGATTGTGTACCAGAGAAATGTACACTTGAAACCTACATAATCTTATTAACCAATGTCACTCCAATAAATTTAATTTAAAAAAGTTAAAACAATAAAAAACTAAAGTATTGTGAATGGGCAGATTTCAGATGAAGCTTGGATATTTGGCCATCATTAGGTGATGAAAAAGGGAAGGCTGATCCAGGTAGAAAGAACAGAACATGTAAACTCTGACGAGGTCACAGAGTAGAATCAAGGGCAGCTAAAGGATAGGTTTGACAAAACAGAAGTGACCTGAGATGTGGCAGGAGAGAAATGAAGGTAAAATCAGGAAGACACAAAGGTGTGGCAGTTCTGCAAAGGAGGCACCTAGAGTGGCTGTGGATATGAAAAGACAAGAGATAAATTGATGACGTGGGTGGATTTTGCAATGACCCCAGTAAAATATGTTGCTGACCTATACTAAACAAAGCAGTAAGAAAAGTGAATAAATATATGCATATTATGAAATAGAATCTATTCCGAATACCATAGTAAGACGGGAGTGCACTGAGTTTGGAATAACACCCAGCAGTGTGGCCTGGCACTTTCAGGAAAGCATTTTTATGAGTAAGATGATAAAAGTGGTTTTTGCTAGATTGAATCTCAGTTGCCTGGTTTACAAACTTAGACAGACAGACACATACATACACACTGATTGATAATCAAGGGAGGCTGGATCAGAGAATCATCTGGTAGTAATAATTTTAAAATGGTAACTGTAGCCATGAATGTGGATGGGATCATCCAGGTATGCAGGCAGGCACAGAATAGTGAGGGCAGGTATTTAGAATCAAGAAGAGAGAGCTGAAGCCCTAGCAAAGAGGAAGACCAGTAGATAGACCTCTACTTTTCAACCTATGCAAAATTACTGCTAAATTAATCTATGAGAAACAACTACTAAATTAATTAAACATATACAAATACTTTTTTTCAGATGATACTGGTACATCAATGCCACTTAATCTAAATGTGACTACTGGATCCTTTCATTTACATCCATGTGCATTGATTCTTTTAACTGAATGATAAAATCCAGCTACTGATAGAAATTCTAAAATGTGTCTTTTCCACTGGGAAATTAAAAAAGCAGTGGTGACAAAAAATGTAATGGGAACAATGTAAAAATCCAATGCCAATGAAACCATTAGTTTCACCGCCATGTTGCTGACAGAATCCACATCGTAGTGCATGCAGGAGAAATTGTTTGCTGTTGTCAAATAATATTTAATGTTACATGATATAGTAACTGTTTCAAAGAGCATGTATGATATAGTCCTATTTCTATTAAAATGTTTGTTTATGTACATAGGCAGGGATATATGATGTTTAGATGTAGTAAATGTTAAGTGGCTATTCTTGGTGGAGCTATGGATATTCAGTTTTCATTTTGAGCTTTTCTGAGGCATTTATTTTTTGAATTTTTTTTTTCTTTATTGATTTTAGAGAGAGAGGAAGGGAGAGGGAGAGAGAGATGGAAACATCAATGACAGAGAACATTGACTGGCCACCTCCTGCATGCCCCCTACTGGGGATTTGGCCCACAACCTGGGCATGTGCCCTGACCAGGAATTGTACCGGCGACCTCTTGGTGCATGGGTCGATGCTCAACCACTGAGCCACACCGGCTGGGCAGAATTTATTTTTTTAATAACACATGCATTTTTGTAAAGATTACAAAATATTATTTAAAGACTAGCTGTTAAGCAAGGAGAGAAAACAGTCGAAGGAAAGGAAAATTCAGAGCCTAAAGAGTTTATAAGATGGTGAATATACAATTAAGCTTATATTATGAAAATGAAAAGTCAGTGGAGAGAGAAGGTTGACTATATAAGAAGAAAGGTCAATGGAGCGAGAAAGCCCTGGAGAAGGTAGGGCAGGATATAATGACAGGTTGATAGCACAGGAAGGGCGGCCTTGGAGAGGAAGACACTTTTCCTTATAAATAATAGGAGGAGATCAGGATAAACGTGGGCTGAAGAGGCTGCTGCCTATGTATTATAGATGAAGCCTCTTTACCACTGTGAAAACTGCCTGATTGAAAAAACAATGGTCATCAAAAATACATAGTGAATGAAAATACGAATGTACAAATTCTTTCATATATTAAGTGATGTTAACATTTATTTTAACTTGACTTGGTTGATTTAAGGTCCAGGTAGAAAAAGTTAATATGTGACTCAGGCTGAGTATTAAATAATAAGGAATAGTGGAAGCTTTTTTTTTTTTTTTTTTTATCCTCACCTGAGGACATTTTTTTCATTTTTTGTTCAGATAGAGTGGGAGGGAGAGAGAGGAAGAGAGAGAGAGAGAAACATGGACATGAAAGGGACACATCGAGTGGCTGCCACCCGCACGACCAACCAGGGCCGGGGACAAACTGCAACCGAGGTACATGCCCTTAGCGGGAACCGAACCCGGGTCTCTCTGGACCGCAGGCTGATGCTCTAACCGCTAAGCCAAACCGGCCAGGGCGGAATAGTGGAAGCTTTTAATTTCAATTAATTATGATTAATTTTAATCAGTTCTTTAAAAATAAAGATAATTGTTTAAAAAAAGCATCAGTGTCTGAACCCATGAAAAATCAAATCCACAAAAAACATAGTGTTGGATGCAGCCAATTGACCTCTACTTTTCAATCAACGAAAACAACTACTAATTAAATTGATTATATTCAAATAAATTTTTTAGATAGTGTTCACTTATACTGGATACATCAACACCATTTAATCGAAATACGGCTACCCAGATTTACATCCATGTAGATTCAATCCCCTGATGGAAAAAAAAATGTTGTATTCTATTTTTTTAATAGTTTTATTTTGACAGCTTTCTGAATAAAAATTCATGAATATAAATATGATTCTTTTCAAATTATACATGAATTCTTTGCATAGCAACTTGTTTTGTTTCTGTGCTGGCTTTTAGCTAAATAAGATTTTGAACATTAAGAATGAGAAACCAACATATTACAACAGAATTCATTTCGAACAAAATGAAATGGAATGTAAAATATAAAACTAACATCTAAAAATGGTATTTTTGGAAATGCATGAGATTTTTACATTGTTCCCATTATGGTTTTTTTTTGTAATATAATAATAAGTTGTTCCCTACTTTTATGTTTTGAGGCAAAGATTGTGGGTTATAATGTTTTACAGAGAGTATGATGTAAGCCTGAAGATATCAGAACGTTGAAAGAAAGCAATTTTTTCCAACCTATTTATGTTATTACCCTTTGGAGGGAAAGAGTTGGCCAAGTATTTTCTCAATTTCGTCATATTCAGAAACTGTTACAATTATATATTTGCAATCCCATTCAAAGGCACAGTATATAATAACTTACACGTATTCTTACCTACAAGAGGGGTCACAAAATGAACATTCATTAATAGGGCTAAGTTATTTTTGTTAATAATCCTCACCTGAGGATATTGTTTTTGAGAGGGAGGGAGGTGGGGAGAGAGAGAGAGAAAAAAACACTGATGTGAGAGAGACACATCAATTGGTTGCCTCCTGCACATGCCTCACCAGGACTGGAGATTTGACCCACAAACCAAGTACTTGCCCTTGACTGGGCTTAATGATTTGGGGAGTGGACTGCAGTGTATGCAAATGTGGAGGGATCTGGTTGAAAGGAAGCAAATAAGTAGTGGGGCCATTAGGCTGGACAAAGAGGGCTTGAATTAAGGAAAAGGTTGTATTAAAGAAATGAAGTTCCTGTGAGGTTACATCAGTAAGAGATAGGTAATATTCTCATTTTCCATGTGAAGATACTGAGGCATTCTCAAGATCACAGAGAGTGTACATGCTGATTCTAGTAACTGAAATTTGCAGTCTGTCTACATTCTTACCAATCATGTTATATTGTCAAAGAATAACTCTTTTCTCCCATATATTAAACATATATCTAGTGTTAGGTGAAGGTAAAATTTCTCCTTCATTTCCTTTGAGACTGTGTTTCTAAAGTTATATTTATTTCACCTCTTTTTTTTTTTAATCCTCACCTAAGGACATTTTTGCATTAATCTTCAGATAAAGCAGGAGGGAGAGAGGGAGGAAGGGAGAGAGAGAAATATCGATCTGAGAGAGACACATCGAGTGGTTGCCACCCACACGACCCCAACCGGGACCGGGGACAAACTGCAACCAAGGTACCTGCCCTTAGTGGGAATCGAACCCGGGACACTCTGGTCCATGGGCCAATGCTCTAACCACTGAGCAAAACTGGCCAGGGCTCTTTCAACTAATTTTTAAGTAATTGCTTCTTTTGAGACATTGTCATGTATCTTTTACATGTCCAGTTCTCTTCATCATATTTTAATACAGTTGTCTTTTAGAAATAGGTAAAGTTTTAAGTGAGGATAACACATAATAATTGAACATATATTATATATTGCATACTAATTATATGTATGCACACACATATATAATGTGCATATTCATACACACCTTTTGTTCTTTTTTGTTCATGAACTATAGTATTTTCCAGCATTTCATTTTTTAAAAGCTTTTCTGGAGACAGGTTAAGCATCAGCATCTAACATTTATCTATTGTATGTGTAAAACTGAAATTCAGGATTTTTATCCTTTGTTTTAACAAAATGTAATTGTTTACTCATTGTATAATAAATGCTTAGCAACATCAGTAATGATATTAAAAATGATAAAATATTGGGAAACTTTTATATGCGTAACAGAACTTATTTTTACATTGATTTCCAAATTCAAAGTTTACCAAGTTATAATTTAGAAAATCAATGGAATATATGAATAGATTTGATTTCAAGACTACTCTACTAGTGTAGCCAAACCCAGGTTCAACTGCCTGTCACAAGAAAAGCCAAACTTGTGAGACAGGTACTATTGAGAAAGAAAGGGGTTTATTCAAGTGCTAGCTACCTGAGGGATGGGGGACTTTTGTCCCAAAGCCCATCTTAACAGCTCAGTGCAGGCAAGGGTTTTTATCAGGAGAGAGAGGGAAAGCAAAACAAAGAAATTAGGGGGAGGGAACTGTGGATGTGCAGGCATTGTTCTTGCTGGTCCCAATATAGGTCTTTAATGTCAACCAACATCTCTGGTCAAGCCACCCCAAACCCAAGCATGATCCAGGACAGCCAGTTCCTATAATGTTTTCACAAAAGGCTGTTAGCAATTTATGGCAGGCACGACTAATCAGGCCTCTGTTTTAAACTATAGATCCTGTTTCCTGACCTGAGAAAAGTATTGTTCATTATATGTTATTTAATCAAGAAGGTTATGCCCAACCAGTATGGCTCAGTGGATTGGGCATTGTCCCATGGACTGAGAAGTCCTGGTTCAATTCCTGGTCAGGGTACATGCTCGGGTTGTGGACTTGATCCCAGTAGGGGACGTGCAGGAGGCAAACATCTCCTACATCAATGTTTCCATCTCTCTCTCCTTTCCTCTCTCTCTAAAAAAAAAAAAAAAATCAATAAAAAGCACAGACAAAATTTAATCACAAAGGTTATTTTGCTGGTTAGCAAAAGATTTCTTGTAGGATGTATAGACAGTTCAAGACATCTTCCTGTAGGCCCTGATATAAATCTTTATGGTTACTATTCTTGAGTTGGCCATCTGGGCTTTTTGACAGCTGAATTCCTGCAACTGAGAGGTCAGCATCAGCTGGGGCCTTGAGACCAGGCTGCTTCCTAGGTTCACACAGGAATAGAAACTCCTAAACTGCAAAGTATACTAAAAAACTTTTAACATACAAGCCTCCAGCTTTGAGAGAAAATCTGGTTAGAGTAACAAACTGGGTTTAACATTTACTAAGACTAACAAGGGCAGCTTTATATCTTTTATAAGCTTACTTTGTTAGTACATTCTCATTTTAGTTATATTCTAAGACTAGTCAGACTAACATAACTAGTATAGCACCTTCATTCCCCATTACACTAAATTCAGCTTGGGGCATTGGATGCAAAAATATGGTATTAGAGAATCAACAAAATGTCTGTGTTTTAAGAGCCGGGACATTGTGGGAACAGTCTTAGAATATCAGCCTTTGGTTACCAGAAATCATAGTTTAAGTTTTGCATGGGAGATCCCAGTATTGAAGCTAAGAGTGGCAGATGAAGTTCAATATCAGATAAATCTGCAGAAGTATTGGGATGCCTCACTTAATTAAGATAATACAACACATTTTGCTAAACCGTGTGCCTTTGTTTTGGTGATTCATTCAACAGATTTCGTAAGCATTGGCTAGGGGCCATCTTAAAGACAATACCTGATCCTCGGAAGACAGAGGCTAGTAAAAGAGCAGCACATGGTGAATATACATGTTGTTGCTGAAAAGCATGTAACAATGATGGTAGACTGGGTTTTATCACTTACAATCATATAGTAAAATAACCTTATTTGGGCTGTTTAATATTAATTTTAATAAAAATAATGATTAAATTAAACTAGGGAAAGATATTACATTAAAGCATGTTTGTTAGATGAGAGCTGTAATTTAATTTATATCTTGATATAACTTCATGACTTATGTATGCATCCATATTGATAAATTAAAAAAAGGTTTTTATATTTTTAATTTAAAAACAAAAAGAAAGCAATTGTTACAGCAAGAAAATACCTTGAGTTTGCTAAGAATCTGTCAAAGTTTATCCTAGTTTCATTTGTGGAGGTTCCCTTAGTAGAAAACAAACTAATAGACATTAGTTAATACTTGGTATGTGTCCATTCACAGGTATATGTTTTCATATATACTAAGAATATTTTTTATTTGTGGGGATATTTTCAGAAATATACAAAATTTCCTAACTTCACATATACCTACTTTAGAATAAATGATTGGTAAAGCAGAAAATGGCTTTACAGTTCCTAAGGTCAAATCTCAATTCTAAAATTGAAGAATCTGAGTCCCCAAAATATGAAGTGATGTGCTCTGAATTCTAATTCAGGGATCTTATCACAGCATTCTTTATTATCTCCCCGTTACAAAACACTTTTGAATAGCTTTAATGATGACCTTGTGAGCGCCCCCATCTAAATATTTATATTAACCACGTTAGTTGAAAAGTACATAATAGTCTGGGTTGATAATTCTATTCAATGACCATAATTATTTAGAAAACAAATCTAGACATTATTTCCCACTGAAGAGAAGCAGATAATAAAATTCAACTAGGCTGTTATTTTACCTTTCTCACCTGGTCTGGGATGTTGGCTAGAATAGACTCTGTTCCTTTTTGCTCTTCTGAACTGCTATTTCTTTTCAGAATTGCCCATTCTCCTCTACCATAGAAGTGGATCTCTGGGGTGTTTTAGGAAATTGATAGCTGATGCTGACACAGATAGAATTTGTCTTTTCAATGGGATTGCAATCTCTAAAGAATGATTTAGACTTGACTCTGCCTGAGGGTAGTTTGATGCATATAGAGAGATATTTTATGAGAATAAACAATGATTGGGATAGAAATAGAGATATATAGTAAAGCAAACCGAGAGTTTTTGACAGTTTTCAAGTTTCTGATCCAGCATGCCTAAATCTATTTCTGCTATTCAGTCTATTAATAATACACCAAATATTTGTGAGCACATGCTATGTGACAGGCATATTCAAAACACTGAGATACAGCAAGAAACAAACAAAAAAAGTCCTTATGAACTCACATGCTAGATGGAAGAGACCTTAAACACTATTTTGCAAGATTACACCAGCACCATGTTGAAAATAAGTAGAGAAAGTAAATTGCAAATGCTAATAGTGGGAGAGGGGAGGAATTTTAAATAGGGCTATCAGTGAAAGCTTAATTGAACAGAGTATTATTTGTGGAATGACTTAGAGGTTTTGATGGGGCAAGACATGTGGAAGATGAACAAGTCAGCCAGTGTGTCTGCAGCAACATGAGACAGGTCAGCAGGAATTTTATTTATTGTCTCTCACTCCTCGCCATAAGGAAGCAAACTCCACGAGGGCTTGTGTTTAATTTGTTTGGTTCACTTCTATATTCTCAATCACTAGAATAATGCCTAGCACATGGTTGATGCTCAGTAATTTTGGTTGAGTGAATAAATGACTATTGTGTTGAGATAGCCAGTTGCTCTTTTGCTGTCACACACACACGATAATATCTGACAGTATAAATAAGTATAGGCAAACCGAAATAATGAAGAAATTGGACAACTTCTAGATGTACACATTTCTAAAAACAACTTTATCTCTCAGACCTCCTTGTTATAGGAACACATGAATTGGTGGGGAAATCTTCCATTGTACACTTCTCTTGATTTAGTTCTAGGGAATTGTGAAACATAAAAATATGTTGTTACTCCTTTTTTGAAAATCTTATAACATTGTGCCCTGCTGAAGTATCTAGTAAATGATATATATTATGCTTTTCTGCTCTGTTGTGTATATTATTAATTTGCCTGGAAGCCAAATGTTGGCAATGGGGAGAATGGGACCTCTAAATACTAGTGACTTGTGTTGGTAACTACACCAAAAATAGGAGAGACTGTGGCTCTGATTTTAGGACTGAATGTAAGAAAGGGAAGAAGTAGACTTTGGATCTTTATTCAGAGAGTAATGATTCTCTTGTTCTTAAAACATGTTTAAGAAAAAGAATGGGAAGCAGCTGTAATTCTAACAAATAACTAAGAAATTTTCTTCATCCTGAGAAATGTGTGCTGAGGTGGAGGTATTGGTTCCTGGGTATTGGAAGTCAGGCATCAATTAGTAGAAACCTAGAAGCAATGCTCCAGGGAAGAGCAGAGAGCAAGAATCTCAGACTTGAGAAACAGTGAAGAAACAAGAAGCAGGGGAATGTTTAAGCATTTTATAGGTCTGAAATTCTAGGAAATTTTTGTTTGGACTGGTGAGTAATTAGACCTGTAAGTAACAGACCTGTAATTAATGAATGCACTTAAAGGTAAGAGAGAGGTTATTTAAGGATTTATAAATCTTTAGGTTTTCAGATACAAAATACAATAATAATGTTTATGATATAATTTTTGTTAATGACTGTCTTAGGCAGCTGAGGCTGACATGACAGACTGTAGACTGGGTGACATGAACAATAAAAATTTATTTTCTCAGTTCTGGATGCTGCAAGTTCAAGATCAGAGTGCCAGCATGGCTGGGATTTGGTGAAGACTCTTCGTGGCTTGCAGATGGCCTCCATCACCCTGTATACACATGGCCTCTTGTTTGTGTGGTCAAGAGGAAAGTTAGTTTTCTTGTGTCTCTTCTTATAAGTGTCCCATCAGGAGATCTCCAATCATGCTCATGACCTCGCCTAATCCTCATGGCCCCATCTCCAAAATCCACCACATTGGGAGTTAGAATTTCAACATATGAAATTTGGGAGGACACAATTCATAGCAATGATCTATATCAAATGTTTTATTCTCTAGACCCCCAAGTCTTTTGATAAGAGCTCTATTATTTCATAGCAAGTATTTGTATCCATTTCTCTGTTCTCTAGTAATTTCTCAGAATTTGCAGCCTAGAGACATTAGCTTATTCATTCTGTACCTAGAAATGTATTAGCTCATGTATACGCCTATATCAGGCACTCAGTAAAAGAAAATAAATAAATTAACAATAAACAAACATTCTGTTAAGAGAAATTAGAGAAGAGAGTGGAATAGGCTGATACGAAGCATTTTTCCAGAGCTGTAGTAGGCCACTCTTATAGAGTAAACTTCATAAATGATAGCTTTTATTATCTATGTTCATAGGGAAGCAGAACTACAACCAAAGATGCAGAGAATATTTAAAAAATCCTTAACATGAGTTTTACAATTTATTGATTGAAGTTCATGGTTAGCATTTACATAATTGAACACAATTTCTTGTGCTAATATTAGCATACATGTATATGAAGAAGCCTCAAACCAAGGACTTTTCAGAAAAGATGGCTCAGAATAGCTTTAATGTATTATGACCCCAAACTATTGTTACTTTACTTACAAAATGCATTACTTCATGATATATAAAACAGAGATAATTAACATAAAACATTTAACTTTCTCAGTCATTCATTAGAAACATACCCATGCATGAAAAGAAAATAATACAAGAATTATTCAATAATAATACAAGAATAAAAACAAGAAACATACACATGTACAAACATGTGTATATACACGTATTCACACATACTTACATTTGTATTATGTAAATATGTAAGTATATACACATATAAATATATATCTAAATATACCATATATATATATATATATATATATATATATATATGATATATATATATATATTACACACACACACACACACACTATAGAAAGAAAAAAATATAGCCCTGGTCAGTTTGGCTCAGCAGTTAAAGCATCGGCCTGTGGACCAAAGAGTCACAGGTTCAATTCCGGTCAAGGGCACGTACCTCGGTTGTGGTTTGGTCCCCAGCCCTGATTGGGGTGTGTGGGAAGTAACCAATCAATGTATTTTTCTCACATAGATGTTTCTCTCTCTCTCTGTCTCTCTCTCTCTTCCTCTTCCTCCCTCTTACTCTATCTGAAAATCAATGGAAAAATATCCTCATGTGAGGATTAAAAAATTTTTTTAATTTTTAAAAAAGAAAAATATATGGATGAGAAAAAGGGCAATCAGTAACTGTTTCATTTATTCATTATCTATCTATCTATAACAAAACTACAGTTAAAAGAAGGAATAATATCACATTATTTATGTGACATTTGACACATTATTAACTATAATTCCTATGGTTTAAAAATTATATTATTGGTGATGTGATCATTTGAGAAGATACCTTTCTTTTCCAGTATGAATTCTAGTCTAGAAATTTCTGATCTTAACACTGATATTGACATTTTTCAATACTTGGCAACTCAAATTTTAAAATTATTAATGTAGTAGTACTAGAACCTAATCAACTTGGGAGAAACACTGTAAATTAAAATATAGTGATAATTCATGTCCTTATTTTTCTAGAAAGTAAATGCAGTAATTTTAACATATAATAGTTTAAATACATAGGCTACATTAATTATGGAACATTTTATAGAGTACAGATATTAAATCTCTTTAATTATATGTAAATATATTTATGTGTGTATTGTTTATATTTGTCTACCTATCTTTCTTTACATGTATATGTGAATGTATGGACACATTTTTTTCAATACATTTAAGTATTATATGCCATAGTTCTCTTTTTATCTTTCAAACCTGTAAATTAATTTTGGTCCAGAATGACATACCTTTTGCTTTATCATCAGAATGTTTATGGTTTAAATTCTAATTCTGCCATTTACTATCAGGATTTTATGATCTTTTAGTTCAAATTTTGTAAACATCCTTTTGAAAACCATCATCTTTTTGCATCTTACAGAAGGAGTGAGCACATTTTTCTGAAGAGTACATGAAGTGGCCAAAAGTTGAAGATGTGTACAGCAAATATCAACATGGATGAATTTTACTGGTAAGTACAAAGGTGTTTACATATTATTAAACACTAATTGATAAAAGAAAAGTATTTAACATATAAATTATAAATGGCCATGAATGGTCCAAAAATGACAGTGGGTTATTAATCAATATCATTAATAATCAGTTCTTAATAATAAGTTCTATCCAATAAAGACAGGGAGATAATTATCATACTGTTATTGAGTACTGAGGTAAGTCAAAATGAAGATCACAGAGACAAAGGTAAGTCACCATGGTATGTCAATATATATGTAAATAATAAATGGTTAATTTATATGTTATCATGGTATAATTAAATAATATTTTCTTTCATTTACACCAAATGACCACTGTGTCTGTGTAAGTGTGTGTATGTGTACATAGATACAAATATATGTATTTGAAGACTTTGTGGATATATTGATACTCTCCAACATGTAAAACAGTTCCCAATAGAGTAGAGGAAATATTAAAGAAGCTATATTTGAAGAGTCATTAACTGAGAATTTTCTAAGATTAAGGAAAATGATGAGTTCTTTGATCAAAAATTGTACTGTGAATCTACAAAATAAAGAAGACATAAAGTTATAACCAGATACATTATAATGAAACTTTAAAAAAAAAAACAAGGAAAAGGCTTTTTATCTAAAAATAAATGATTGGACTAGTAGCTCACAATTTGCATCAGTGGAAGTTAGAAAACTATATAGGATTATAGCTTCATAATGCCAAGGAATACAACAAAATATCTCTTAAGATTGAGGCCAAAAGAAATACATTTTCAAGAAAAGGCTACAGCCATTTATCATCAGAAATCCCTCACAAAAATAATTATTATAAAATGTATTTAGTTAGACAAATACAAGTCAAAGGCATATGTGAGACACAAAATTTGACATAATTTGTAAATTGCAGTAATTATTGAATATAAGACCAAAAAAGTGGAAAATAAAACAATTCAAGATTGGCATTTTTCATGAAAGAGACAACACTATAAACAAAACAGGATTGCTCTCATGTGCCAATAGTCAAATATAAGGGAGCCAACTAGGGAGTATGTCAGCATTTCTTGACCCACCAATTTTACATCATATATTTTGACAATATGGGTCCATTCTCTCCTTCTCCTAACCTCATCCTGCCAATTTAATTATATCACAATATTTTTTCTTAAATCAGTAGCAAATATGAATATTTAAATTGTTAATTTAAGAATCAAATAATGGGTAATTGTCTCATATAATTTTATTCTTAAATTTCTTAAATGTAATGTTTGACTAATTTTTCCATTTCATTGTCTATGTACATATCAGTTGATACATGGCTTACTTCTACAAACAGATCTTGTCCAAATGCTAACTAACAAACATCAGATATTCACTTTTTTCCTTGTGGCTTTCCCCCTGGGGCTGCCATTCCTTCTCTGTTACGCTGGTTTCTCTCCAGGTTGGAAGAAATAGTTCTCATCCTGGTCCTTCCCTTTGACTCTTTTCTGTATAAGATTTCATGTTTTTGTTGCATATATCCCTTAATTATCTGGACAAAACCTTCCAGGAATTTTCTAAGAGGGGAAATAAAACATGTTTCAGAGGTGAAATATTCAGCTGCTGTATATGTGTTATTCTAAAACTCCATAATGATGTGTCTTGTTTTAAATCCTATTTTCTTTATGGTAGAGAATACCTAGTGGATCCTTTCAATCAGAAAACCTATCTTCATGTATAAAATTTTTAAAATTGTTCCATTGTTTAATACCCCTCTTTCACTTTAGAGGTGAGATGAGGTCTGATGATCCATGTCTGACCATTAATATTTAATAGTTAGATTATTAAATGGCTGATAAGATGCCCTGGTTGCATGGAGGAGGTTCATCAGCTGATAGAGACTGATAGATGATGACAGTGGTCTGACCTACTATTCATAATAGAAAAACAAATAACTGTATCTGGAACATTTTTTTTTTTCTTTCTATGCCTTCAATTTTTCCAGTGAGAAATACTTGGGGGAAGGGTGGGGTCAAGGAAAGAATCATGGTCTCAGAAATCTGACCAATGTGATTGAAAATTGCTGGTAGTGCTAGTCCATAGTCACTTAAGTTACATGCTTCCTTCAGACTCCTCCCTCCTGACACAGATGAAATAATAATAGTACTGGGCTACTCTTGCCTGTGTGGGACTTCTTTACTGGACAAATTTTGCTCAGAGACTGCTTATCATTCTAGTCAAGACTTTCTCCTGGTAACTTTCTTTTTATTCAATTCTTCTTTCCCTCTTTCCTTTTACAAATGTCAAACCTGCATTATGTAATCTGTAGCTTCTCCCCATCAAAGCTCTGCTCCCTCTCCCATTATCCTTTACAGCATTTCTCCCAAAGAATTTCTTAAATGTCTATTCCCTCTTGGTATCTGTTTATCTGGGACCCAAACTGACACAAGGGGAAAAGCTCAGTTCTATCGAAAACCATGGAAAATAGAGAATAATTTAATGATATCCTTAAAATACTAGTATCTAACAAATCATTAATTCAGGATATAATATCCAGTAACATATTATTATAAAAGTTAATCAGTTTTTACAAGTTAAAAACAAAACACACTACAACATAGTCACTGGAGAATCAAACAGTGTAGGATGCTGCAAAGAAGTGGTTTCCTCTTGATGGGGAGAATTAACAGGAAAGGAAAAAGAGGTAACTTTCTGGGATGATGAAATAACAAGTTTTTATATCTTGATTTACATGTTTATTCCAGGTGCTTTTGCATTTCTCAAAACACATCGGATTGTACACTTGAGATCTGTGCATTCCATTGTATATAAATTTTAACTCAAAACAAAAAAAATAATTAATACAAACATACAACTAGAACCTGACAATGAAATGTCCTAAACCAAAAATTTCATTAAAAATATTTTCCCCTAAAATGCAGCATACTGGAAGTCTAAAAACATGGAATAAATTACATAGACTGCATCTTGATGTTTTCATGGAGGAAAGTTCCCCTTATTGGAGGCACAACTTCAGAAATCTTATATTTGTGTACGAATGCACTCATGTTTCTCCAGCTGCAGGACCATGAGGGGTCACTGCACAGATTAGGGTTAAGGGCATGACACAGATGATAATGTAGAGCTATTCTGACCCAGGCTCAGTGTACTCCGGGGTACAGCTCACTTGTGTTACTGTAATAGTCACCAGGGGTTCATTTTTTCAATGAAAACTGAACGTTATAGGGCAGTAGAGTTATATTATGATCCTATGTGTCAGGACCTATGCTAGATGCTTCAAATACATCGATTTACTCAATCACCACAGCCACCCAATAATTTAAATAGTGTAATTATCCTTATTTTGGGTAAGAACTGGATCTTAGAATTGTTAGGTAATTTGTCAATGAATACAGTGCCCATGTGTGGCAGAGCCAGTTCTAATTCAAATAATCTAATTTGAGAGTTTTGCTCTTATTTCTGTGACATTCTCCTCAGTTAAACACAGACGTGTTCTCCATTAGCTTAAAACTACATTTTACATTCTCAAACCAAATGTGTCTATATTTGCTAGTGTTTCCAATCAGTTTAGTAAATAGCTTTAGCTCTTGAAATTGAGAAGTATCTTAGGCAATGTTCAAGGTTTTCAAGAGTAAACAAGAGTGGGGCAGTTGAATGTCCTTCAATGATGTTAGAATACAAGTAACAGGAAATAACATTGGAACCTGTTTTGAGTTTATAGTGACAAAGGATTTCTCTGGCATCTAGCTAGCTAGACAATCTATCTTAATAAGAGATCACTCTTTTATTCAGGATTTAAAATATGAATACCAGTTTCAAATAAATGTCTAATAGTTTACCATGGTATATTCTTCTAATGAATAAGACTGGGCATTGTGATCTCAGTCTTATATTTTTCAGCTATGCTAAACGTAAAGAAACATTATAATTTGCAATGTCTGAAATCTAAGAAGTTGAGAATACAGCTCGAAAATGATTATTGGCAAATCTTATGCAGGTTCTTCTGAATTTCCTATTGCTCAATGGAATAACTGAAAAATGAAAGCTATCCCTTATTTATAATTAGCATTATCTTTCTTATAGATTAGATAAAAACATAGGGATTATTATGAAGAATTATGGTTTATTTACTAGTCTAATGAATAAAATAACTAATGTGGAACTCCATTCTGACAGCTACTAGCTTGGCAGTCTTAAAAAGTTACCAAAACTCGGAGTCTTTCATTATTTTATAGCGAGTAAGTCATATACTTTGTCTGACTTATTTCTTATAAACTGCATAGTGAGATGTGACTACACAGTAAATTCTGGTTTATTAATCCATGTTCTCTGCTTGGAATATAAGATTTATGAAAGTTAATGACTGGATATATTTCTGAGTTTTATTTGTAGATGCTTTTAAGTCAAAATGCTCAGCATCTGAATTCCTTTCCTAGTTTTGAGAAATCCATATTTCTGTGATCCTTGAAGTGGTAAAAATATTTTTCTTTAGAAAGAAGTAGAGAGGCCTGGCTGGTGTGGCTCAGTTGGTTGGACATCGTCCCATGCACCTAAAGGTTGCTGGTTCAATTCCTAGTCAGGGCCCATGCCTGGGTTGCAGGCTTGATCTCTGGTAGAGGGTGTGCAGGAGGCAACCAATCAATGTTTCACTCTCACTTTGATGTTTTTCTTTCTCTCTCCGTCTCCTTTCCTCTCTGTCTCTCTAAAACTCAGTAAAATATTTACCATATGATCTCACTAATATGTAGAATCTAATGAATAAAATAAACTGATGAACAAAATGGAACTGGAACAGACTGGCCAGTGCCTGAGGGAAGGGAGTGGGGGTGGCTGGATAAAGAAGGTGAAGGGATTAGCTAAAGAGCATGTATGTATACCTCATGGACACGGACAGTAGTATGATGAAGGCAAAGGGAAGGGGTGGTGGGGGTGGGTGGAGTTGGGCAAAGGGGGGGATGGGGATACCTGAAAAAAATGTCAACATTAAACATTTTTAATAAAAGAAATAATTTTTTAAAAAGAAACAAAGAAGTTGAGAAAACAGACTCTGTCCTTATCCTTGGCAGCAACGGTGGGAATAATGAAATACACTTACCAAAGATTTTGATCTTCAACACATGACTCAAAATTAAGGGAAAGTGAAATTAGGATCTTCATGGTGGTGGTGTGGAGAGGGCAGTGCTATCCAGAAAAAGACAGAGATATTTTTTGTGAATCCTTACCTGAGGACATTTTTTCTATGGATTTTTTTAGAGAGAGTGGAAGGGAGGAGGGGAGAGAGAGAAATAGAAAAACATTGATGTGTGAGAGAGACACATCGATTGGTTGCCTCCCACTCATGACCCAGCTTGGGTGGGATCAAATCTGCAACTCAGATACGTGCCCTTGGCAAGGAATGAAACCCAGGACCCTTCAGTGCACCAGCCAATGCTCTAACCACTTAGCCACACTGGCCAGGGCATGACAGAGGTATTTGTTAGAAGTAGCACTAGCTGTGTTCCTGCTTATTTCTCCAATTATCTTGTGGAACCCCCAAATTAATTTTTTCCTGCTAAGGTTAGGGCTTATTTCTAACATATACATGTAAGACCCTGTCTGATACTGGAACACCTATTTTACAACTGTTCTGGACACAATTTCAAGTCATTGAGACAATCTCATAAAACCACTAAATGCTAATGACCATGCTCTTTTGGCAAAAAAGTAAAGTGGTGAACTGATAGAACACAAAGAGAAAACCAACAATGTGCCAAGATGAAATGAGAAGATGGATCTGAAGCCTTACCCTGAGGACTTGTCCCTAGTCAATCCATTGTCTAACGATATGCTTGTCTGCCTGTTAAGGAAGAAAAAAATGGGTAAATAGAGTCAATCTATTCTTGAAGAGCCTGACAGAGGAGTCAGATTATTGTGCTTCTTAGACGGAATAAGAAAAGCATAGGGGTAGCAATGATGGCTATGACTTTCAATGCAAATCAGTCCTGGAACATACAAGTAAGATCAACTATCATTAAATTTCCAGCTACTGAGGATATCTCATCTTCTAAATGCATCAAGTTTTTATGCAATATATTTTTTTGTTTGAATGCTCAACCAACTACAGATTGTAGTAGTCTTCTACATGCCTGGGTATGTGTCTGTAGGGGTGAGGACATATATGAAGCCCCTATCACACTGCTTGAACCATCATTAACTGTTTATTGGTTTGAATGAAAAGGATGTCCTTTTTTATTTTGAGGTATCTTTGTTTAGAAAAGTGATACCTAAGGAAAATATCATAAAATAATGTTCTGTGTAAGAGCTGAATTTTTGAGAGAAATAAATCATGACAATATTTTTGAATAATATGACAATGAGCAATGAAACTCATATTTTGAAGAAAACATAATTAAATTTGAAAGTATTTGTAGAAAACATAAGTAAAATCTGATAAATACACTGAAGAAATAAGGCAAGGCACATCAAATTTATATTTCATTGAGTTAAAACGTGTCTAGAATATATATCGTTGTGAAACTCAAACTTTTGACAGCATAATCCACTAAAATCAATCACTTAAACACTGAGTTAAGATGTCTCTTATCATTTATGTTAATAATTCAATTGAGTTCACCAAATAATATTTTATTGGGAGTGACATCAGTAAATCTCAGGGCCAGTATTTAAAAACGTCAATACGTTTCAGAGACAATGAAAACTTCTATGACTGCCAAATGTCTCTCAGTGCAATTCCTAAGCATATTGTATTATGATGAAGTCCCTAGTTAGCTCTGCAACACCTGTGTGTTAATGCATAACACACAAGAGTCCAGATATTGCCCCACTAATGCAACTTGATTACATTTCTTGACTTCACCTGAATTCTACAAACCATTTACAATAATTTTATGATAATAAGACATGTTTTGATGTCAGAGATATAGAATAAATTATCATTTGCTAAGAGATTCTATACTGAAATTACATTTCTATCAGAACAGAGCTATGACACATAATGGCTATAGATGGACTTATTGATTTTATTGCATCTTGAAAAAGGAAAATGATCAAACAATATTCCTTGATTCTGAAGTTTAGAGTAAACACATTAATAAATACTATTTATGTAACATTATTTTCATGTACAAAACAAATATCAGTTAATAACTATAAGGTTATAAGCTATTCATTACTGATAACTCTACTTTTTTATTTAGTGGAATATGATCTTAGTTATTTATATACTTGGATCAATTTGATTTGCTAATGGAAATTAAGTGCTTATACTTATTTTTATGGTTTCCAAGATTCTTCTGATAGTTCTCTAAAAATAATTTATAATATTTAAAAATGAAAATCTATAACTATTTTAAAATAATTATTCATAGAATTCTTTTACAAATCTAAAATATTAATTAAATTAGATATTTTAAGGATTTTTATATATTCATGCATGAACATCACTAAAGCCTTAATCTTTGCTAATTTATCTTAAAATCCTGATTTCAAAGATATCACCTCTTATGTTCCAGTTTCGGTTTTCACAAACTAGCAAATAGCTGACTCAATAAATTCATTTTTCTCTATTAGAGCTAGCCCGTTCTTAAGAAACAAACAAACAAATAAACAAAAACCACTAGAAGACTGATTTCATTCTTCTCTCCTGGGAGAGAAGATGGGAGTTTATATACATTTTTCACAAGAAAGATGCTATATTCTTCCCTAAAATATTATTCTTGCTTCTTCATCAAACCTGTGTCCCCTCAGTCACTTGGATGTAAAACTGAATAGAAACATTCCATGTTCTTCCTGAGATTTTAGCCATTTGGGGAAACAGGCATGTAATATAAGAAAAAATTGATTAAGTAGGATAAATAGAGCTCTAAGTAAAATAAATTGGATTACAGGGAAAGAGTTATTAATTATACTGCGGGGATTAAGATAAAGCTTCACATTTGAACAAGACCTTGAGTAGGCCACACAGGGAACGGAAGGGTTCCCAGAGGGAAGGAAGTCACATTGCAGAAGTTTACCCATGTGGAAAAGTGAGAATCACGACAGTGCATACTCATGGTGAACAATTTGTGCTATTGGATTTTATTTATTTAAGGGTTTTAGTATTTAGGATTTGTAAAATCCCCTAACTTATGCAACTAAGTCTTAAAGATTGACATCCCCTCAGGACATGTTTGAGAGAATATAATTTATAAACACATATATGAAATGTAGACAAATAACCCTCAGAAAATTAAAATTGCTTGCTAAAACATTAAAAATATATATATTAAATTTGATATGATGACTCCCAGGCAAAATTCTTGAACAGCTACTAAGCATGAATTGGGAGGACTAAGGAGAATGGCTGCTAGGAAGTCTTCTAAAACGTTTCCTAAGAACTGCTCCCCCCTTTCCTATATTAACATTTACATTGTTGCGTAGAGTGAGGAGTAGTATTCTAAAGCATTGGTGTAGAATTTCACAGCCTCTTATTAATAGTTTCAAGACTAATTTTGTAGACAGTCAAATTGGAGAGGAAGAAAAGAAGGAGGAGGTGTGAAGAAAGGAGAGAAAGAGAAAGAGAGAGAGAACATAAAATAAAATGAAAAAAGTGACTCAATTTTGCAGAGAGGCAAATTCTAGGTTGATGGAATATATAGATTTCTAATAACTTGAGTCATATTAAATCTGCGTTCATCATAAAACTGTGTGGCTGAGTCCAAGTTGTTGAATCAGAAATACACATACCTGGAGAAAAGACGAACAGGGTGACCTCATCCTTTAATTTTTTTCTAAGGCTACATTGTTCTAAAATATCTGCTTTAAAACTATAACACGTAGCGTGCAGATGGTATATACATTCTTGATCATGATTCCCAAGGTAGTTTGAGAAAATGTCCCATAAAAAAGAAACCCATTGGTGTGGTTTTTTTCACTCTCAAAAACTCTTTGGAAATCTTAATTCCCTACCTTGTATATCTGCTTGTGATCCACTATTGAATTCTATTAGGCGGTTTCTCTCACTACCAGGTTCCTGTGAATAGTAACTGGAGGAGGAATTGTTCTATGTGTGGAATGGCCAGTTTGGAAACGTAATGCTCACTGAGCATTTCTTTAAGCCTCAAATTTCTCATCTCAAAACATACAATGCTAACAGCTTTTACTTCATAGGATTGAGGATTAGATATGGTGATGCAATTTAGGTGCATACAGCAAGGACTCAATAATATTAGTAAATACTGTCTTAATTATTGTATTACTATCATTGCTCCTCATCCCTTGATATTCTTAGATTTTATATATATTATATATTATATACATATTTGCTCATGCCTTCTGTCTATACTGGTATATGCATTGAAGATAATCGAAAGAAGAAAGACTTGATGGTGAGCAAAGAGTGCAAAGGTTCTCCAAGCTTTCATCAAAAAGAATGATCATAAAAAGTCAATCAGAAGAAAAAGATATGTTTATGCTGTTTTGGACAGATAAACAGGAACAACATACCACTGAACCCAATAACAATTATGAGCTAGTTTGGTGGCATAATGACAATTAACCCATACTTACACAAACTCAAAAACGATAGTATTCATGACTTCTGTTGCATTTCAGAGCCAGCCTCAAACATTATTCGTCGCTCATTCTACCTATTCCAGCCTCAACACACTTTTGTTTTTTACTTTCTTCCTGACACTGCTGCCAGATTATCATCATGAATATGGGTTTCCAAAGCATCATGTTTCTCAAAGCCTGTGAGAAAGGAAAGTAGAAACATTTTGCAGGTGAATGAAATAAAGACATTGAAGCCTAAATAACAATGAGGTTTCACAGCTGTGACTTGATACATTGTGTAGATTCCAGGTGACTTTTTGAAAAATCTCAGTCTGGTATTGCTGTCTGGATAATTTTCTATGCAGTACTGAGTCTCCAGGCTGCTGTGATACACTTTTGTTTCCCTTCTTTAACTACTTCTGAAAGACTTGGCTAACTCTTCACCGCTTAGAGAGGACATTCAGCACTCACAGGGATGTGCCATTCACTCCTGGTTTATTAAAGCTAACACCTGCACCTTGTTTAACATGTCACCTGCCGAGTTGGATACATTAAGTGATTAAAAAGCTGTGTGAGTTTCAGTTCACCTTGCTTTCACGTTTTCATCTTCCTCATTTTGTGCTTCTGTTCCGTTCAACATTCTGCCCACTGTGTGTTAGAGGTTTCTATTGCCAATCTTGGGAGATAAGCACCAGGATTCCATTTTACAGATGAATAAACGGAAGTTGATAGAATGCTTTGCTTGAGGCCACACGCGCACAGAGTGCTGAGGTTCAGTTCTGTCTGAATTGCAATCACGTGCTCTTTCCATTAGGGCTAAATTTGGTGATTGGGATAGCACATTATGTTTCCGATAGAAGATGTTTATCACAAATTCATTAATATTTCTGTTGCCTGGATATTCTTTTATTTTGTGTCGTAAAGAATGAAAATGGAAATGTGACTGAAGAGATTGGAGTCTGTGCCTGTCAGCCATTCATTATCAACTAGACTGAGCCAGTCACTTTGATTTACTTGTAGTTTAGCCATCTCTAGCTATGAAATCAATCACAGTTAGATCATAGTTTTGATGATCAAGTGACATAATGTATATAAAACCATACAGTGAGAGGTAAAAATAATATATAGTTTCAAAGTATTTGAGTGATATTCAGCTAACTCTGATGTTTTATTTTTTTCAAATCAGACTTCCAAAGTGACTCAACAAATGTAAACGCAGAAGTAAATAATGTTTGTAGTATTCTCCTTACCAGCTAATTATTCTTGATTGCGGGTGCTATTTTTCTTTTTTGCCTCCACCCAAATAAGAGAGTATTGTTGTGGAAAATGTGAAGATTGTTAATCTCTCAATACCTAGAATATTTTTTTAACCACCACATGCTCGAGATGACCCATCCAAAAACTGTCACCACCCATTCCACTAAAACTGGGATCACTGACTGCTAATGCTTGCTATCAGCCGATCTCTCCTTTCATTTTAGATGGGTCTTATTACTGCCACTTTTACCCTTCACTCTTTTTTCAGTGATTATCTCTCTTCTCACTGAAGTAGAGTATCCACCCAACTCCTTAGACATCTCAACTTTGAAATCTACTTTTTTCTCCCACACTCTGCCGCCAAGAAGAGATGTGGCCTTATTTACTCTTTCACCATATTTACTTAGATCAAAATCATGTACCCATCACAGCTGAAATAATACCTCTCTCTCTCTCTCTCTTAGCAGAATGAAGACTGAGAGATGAGAGACAGCAAGTTAGGTTTTGTTTTCTTCTGGAACAGTAACAAGCACATTTTGATAATGAAGGTTAGGAAATCCTGATGGGACAGATGGAGAGGCAGAAAGCTGGTGAAAAGAGCTAGAAGCAGTTTCGCAGATGCCAAGAAATAACTGAAGAGGAGATGCAGAAATATAGACTTTGCTTCTAAGGTATCTGTTATCTCTTTAAGTTTTGATTTCTTATATTTTTGTGATAAACTTTTTTTTTATTATAACACATTCACCTTATTTTCTTATGCAACATAATGTTTCTATTAATTGCAACTTGATATTTCAGGTAAGTTTCTAATGTGTTTGACTAAAACTGATGTACTTTCAGGTCTGAAATACATACCTACAGCCTGGACTATAAGTTATTTCAAGTGGAAATACAAAATCTCAGACTTGATATATTCATTAAATTTTCCTCACTTTTATCCCTTCTTTATTTCCTCTCTGTAACCACCACACCCCCAAAATTAACACTTTTTCCAAACAGTCTATATTTTGTGCTTCAAAGTTGAGGAAATGCCGACCGAGTGGTAGGCGCAGACCCAGAACCTTACATAGAGTAAACATTCAATAAAAGGTAGCGCTTACCACTTTCATAATGTGTGACCTACGTGTTATTACAAATAAAGATATTAAACAGAAAACCTGGAAATGCTGTCATAAGATGACATACTATTTTTTCATAAGTAGACTCATTGTTTTTGCTGAATGAGAGACATCTTTTTTTTTTTTTTTTAATCCTCACCCGAGGACATTTTTTCATTTTTTGTTCAGATAGAGTGGGAAGGAGAGAGGGGAAGAAAGAGAGAGAGAAACATCGACATGAAAGGGACACATCGAGTGGCTGCCACCCGCACGACCAACCAGGGCCGGGGACAAACTGCAACCGAGGTACATGCCCTTAGCGGGAACCGAACCCGGGACTCTCTGGACCGCAGGCCGACGCTCTAACCGCTGAGCCAAACCAGCCAGGGCGAGAGACATCTTATCAGAGTAAATTAACACGGAACGTTTTCTTTCATCCAATAGACGAATAGAAAACATTACAATTTTCATATTAAGACAGTGGTCAGGGTGTGTGTTCAGAGGTGTTCGGAGAGAGAGGGCAGAACTGAAGAGCTGTGCCAGAGAAAGAAAAGCCATTACTGGGATTAATAGCACCTGGCTGGACCAATGAATCTTGCAAATGATATTTGTGGAAACAGATTGTGTCAAATTTAAAGCTTATAAAATTGTACTTAAAGTAAACTTGCAGTAAGCGCAAACAAAAGCAACAGAATTTAGTATTATTTTGTAATTAATATAAGAAAGCCATCACTGTCTGTCCTCTGTCCTTCTGTAACCACCTCACATAAAGGTGCACGAAGAGACCTTTAGGATGGGTTCACCTGGCATAAGCGTCTATGTGCAGTACCCAAAGCCAGCATGGGTGTGCTAGTAGAGACGGCTTCCCAACAAGGTACGCATAAGTATTAGTACTAATACTCGAACTGTTTAGTACCATTAATACTAGAATTTAGTACTACTAACACTAGTAACTTTTAGTACCATCACTGTTACTAATAACTAGCATTCTAACTCAGAACAATGAGAAGCTGTACAGACCAGCCTACAGTATGTAATTGTATCTCTGCAAATATAGCTACTTATCCGTTTATTTTCTTGGTCCTTTCATTGCAAAAGTATTTTAAGACATCCCTGGCTAAACTGGGTAAAGGAAAACTTAAGGGTTTCACAAATTTATTGTAATGAGAAATCCATTGTGTGTCATTCATTATTTATTATATGTATTTTACTTGTAAGTATGCCTATGCTGACTACTTGTGTGTTATTCAATTTTGATAGAGAATTTCACTTTGCAATACTTTTTAGTTGATTGATGAACATTTATAGTATTGCTCCTTCTAGATATTAACACTGATTACAGCTAACAAAACAGAAACTAAACTGATGGAACATGCCAGAATAGCCATTCTATAGAAAAAGCGCTCTCTCCTCGGTGCTGAATTTAGTTTATGTGCCTGTTCACACCACCCATTTGGAGTTGTGGTAATTTGTTAATGGGATGAGAGCTCACAGAACTTGTTATGAATTTTAGATGTTAGCAAAAAATGTTGGAAGGCAGTGACTGAAGCCAGTTTATAAAACAGTTATTTTAGAAAATGTGTTTAAATCTTTTGAAGTGTTTTCAGCTATGCTTCTAAAACTTTGCTTTCCAATTAATATTAATTAAATACCTAAATTTCCTTGCCTTTTAAAAGCATTTTAATATTAACGGTAAATCCCTAGAAAGTTCTCTATTATGAAGCTGTTTAGCTACTTGGGGATCTCAGGATATTGAGGGAGGTTATCAAAAGGATGGGTCCACCAGTTGTCTTGCAAGATGACCTAGATATCTTCTTACCCAATTCTGTCCTTGGAATGTACTATTGCACACTAGTAGCCATTTCAACGACGCAGACTTGAGAGAGCAATGTGTTGTTGAGACCACTTAGACTGGACCCCGATAAGGCCTTTCTGTAAACTTTTAAGATTCTGGCAGGTGGGTACAGAAATCTATTCATCTGTGACCTCCTAAGACAAGTTCCTGTGCTGTTTAAACTGCCACCTACCAATCTGAAGTGATCTGCTTCTTTCTTTGGTCTCCCCTTGCCCTCTGTCTATGGGGGCCAATTTTGGATTTCACCAAGGAAACTCCTGAGCTTGCAAACGAACAAATGAGTACTGTTAAGTATAAGGAAGATGTACAGATATCCAATTCTAAGTCTCTATTTTTCCCCCATATTTAAAAAATCTTCCTTTCCATTTTTTCTTTATCTAAAATATCATCACCTAGGTGTGATCAGATATATGTTCTACATTTATATTTAATCTTAACTTTATTTTTATTGTTGGCACTATTACAGATGTCTCCACCCCACCCCCCAACCTTCACCCAGCCCCCCTCCTCCTTCCTCTGGCCATCACCACACTGTTGTCATTGTCCATGGGCTAAGCATATATGTTCTCTGGCTATTCCCTTCACCTTCTTTCTTCCAGTCGCCCTCTCCCTCCTACCCTCTGACAGCTGTTTTCATGCTTCTGGTTCTATTTTGTTTGTCAGTTTATTTTGTTCACTAGATTCTACATATAAGTGAGATCATATGGTATTTGTCTTTCTCTGACTGGCTTATTTCACTTAGCATAATAGGAACACCCATGAATGTTTTGAAAGAATAATGTTCTTAAGTTATATTATTAGTAATAAATTGTTTGCTTAGATGCATATATGTGGCTATTATTAGATAAGCATAAACATTAGTATTTTTAAGAAAAGTAAATGATTATTATAATTTCTAAGTTTTGTTGGTTTCCTCTATCACCTCATGCTGTAGATAAGGCTTTAGCTATGTGATGGCATTTTATTTATTTATTTATTTATTTATTTATTTATTTATTTATTGTTAATCCTCACTTGAGGATATTTTTTTCACTGATTTTTAGAGAGTGGAATGGAGGGAGGGAGGGGGCAAGAGAGAGAGAGAAACATCAATGTGAGAGACACATCGATTGCTTGATTCCTGCATATGCCCTGACCAGAGCCAGGGATTGAACCTAAAACTTAGATTCATGCCCTGGACCAGAATCACCCCCACAACCCTTGGGTGTATGTGCGGATGGATGCTCCAGCCAGTGAGCCCCACAGGGCAGGGCAGCTATGTGATGGCATTGTAACCATATCATACCAGTCTTCAGTAACGTAGATGAAAGAAGAGTTCATCTTTTATTACAAGTTAATGATGAAACAGCAATAATAATGATCTGGAGCGAAAAATAAAGCTTTGTCAAAGTATTAAATTATATTTGTTATTTACCTTTCTGGCTAAGTAGAGGTGTAGAATATTTTTTTTAAATTTCCAGTATACCCAATTAGAGTTTTCCTTAAGTGAAAGTTCTTAATTTAGTGACAGCCCTAACCTCCATCATAATCAGCCTTTGCCCCATCATTGTTTCAGAGATAACTCTTTCTATAGAAAATGATAATTGCCTAATTAAACATTGTTATGACAACATTAGTTGGAACAAAATTGCACAGGATTTAGCACTTCAATGTCAGAATTATAAATTTGTTTTATGATTTTTCTTATAGATTGCCAGACATCTACCTTACCTATTGCTTTGAGTCTTCCATGAGATATAATCAATATATATATGTGTTTGTTTTAAATTATTTTATTTAATCTATATTTATTGATGACCTACATTTTGCCAAGCACTACATTACTTATCTGAAAAACTGAGATACAATGCCTTCTATATTAAAAGAAAGAATATTAATGAATATTATAAATTCTTAATCATATTAGTTATTTAATAAGAGACCTAATACCTTCCTACAGTGGGTAGTGGAGAAAAAACCATCTCTCATTAGATCTATAAGCATATGGCATATATAATATGACCTAAAATTTGATCTAATGATATTTCTTAGGCTCCAAAAAAATTAGCCAATACAATCAACTGAATATTCCATGCAACACCTCATGCCCTTTTATAACGTGCCAAAGAGTTTACCGAAAGATTTGTAATATACTTGAGATTTTCTTAAACAAATCTCTACCAATCAGCAGCCGTCCCACAAAAAGGAATTGGTATTAATATGTAAAAATGGTATTCATTCTTTTTTATGGTTTCCTAGGTGAAGCTTGCATATAACTCGTTAAAATGTGACACCTATTCATTTTAAAGCCAATATACTAAAAGGTTCTACTATATATTAGAAATAATAAGTATGGTATGTTATAGCATCATCATGACGGAGACAGAAAATATATTATTTTTTATGATAATAAGTCAGCAAAAATATAACCTATATGAGAGCTAGAGGATTATGATATATTTTAAAGCAATTTAAAGTGGTGAGCCATAGGCATTTAAAGTTTATCCTAAATGGGGATAGATAATTAACAGGACTGGAATAAAGTGAAACAATCTTATCAGAAGCTCTGCTGATCTAAGAGAGAGTGAAGCTGCCAGGTGTGAGTGTAGCCAATTAACACAAGCCAAAATGCAAGTAAAAATCAAATCTTCAATCACTTACTGTGATTGTATAAGCAAGAGGCTCCCCTCCTCCCCTGTTCCGTTTTCTCCCATAAAACAGCGCTCCACGGCATTTCAAGGGGGAGGTGGAGCAGGGAAGGCGTTTAGAACAAGGGTCAGGTAGATGAGCACTGGAAAAGTACGAAGTATATTGAGTCAGAGAGGAGAAAAACGTCTTCAGGTTTCCTCCTTTCTCCCAATAAGAAAGTCTCCTCAGAAGGCTGCAGATAAAGAGGTGTCTGAATAAAAGTACTTGAGCTAGGACTGCAGATGGCATGAGTATGGTGGCGGGATGGCCCGAGTCGGTGGCTGCCCCTGCCTTCAGAGACTGCAATGCTCTGGTCATGCTTCAAGTCTGGTCTCGGAAGGGTAGCTGTCCTCTCCAGCCAGGTAAAGGCTTTATAACCGCCTCATGCTGGGACTGAAAAATCACACATAGGTTTTTTGATCAGGAGCCAGATTCCTCAATTCTGTTTTAATCAATGGAGTCATATATACATACATACATATACATACACACACACACACATACATATATATATGATTAAAACTCTTTACCCATATGTTTACATACCGAATGACCCTAATTCATCCTCCTTGCTTTCAGCACACATGTATCGTCTAAAGGGATATTTCTGTGTGTTTTTCCACTGAGACCATGACTCCTCTTCCTTGCCTTGCTTACTCCTGAGAAAAAGTCAGTCCTAGGAGGTAAAAATCACCTCTTCATATTTCTACTTTTCTTCTCACCTTTATCTCACTGTTTGTTTACAATGTATCTCCTCCTCTTCTAACTAACCAACCACTCACTGAATGTAGTGTGAAGTCCTTAGGTGAGGTACCACAGCCTAGGACTGGCATTCTCAGGTTAGGGTGAGGTCCTCAATAAAATTATGTTAGACATAGTGTAGTTTAAGTCTCTGTATTTATTGTGCATTTCTCTAGTTCCTCTCATGGAAATGACTGAATATTTTCCTATTTGAAAAAGTCTGTCTTCTCATATAGACCTTAAAATCTTATGACTCGCCAGTGATGTTCCATTAAATTTATAATAGTTTCCAGTGACTAGGATCTGGGGAACTAATATGCAGTATGACTATCGTAGTCAACAATAACGTAGTGTATAAAGTTGACCCTTGAACAATGCAGGTTCAAACTGGGCAGGTCCACTTATACAAGTATTTTTTTCAGTAAATATTCAGTTGCCTCCCTCTCCTTGGGTTTTACATCCTCACCGTCAACCAGCCACATATTGAAAGCAGTGTTACCAATCCATGGCTGGGAATCCACAGATGCAGAGGGGTGACTGGGTGTATTGTTCTACATCTTCTTTTATCTAAGGGACTTTAGCATCCTCTGATATTAGAACCAATGCCGCCAATACTGAGAGATGACTTAGTCAAAATTTATATGTGGATTTTTTACTGCACAGGGATAGGAAGCCCTAATTTCTTCATTGTTCAAGCATCAATTGTATCTGTAATTTGCTAAGAGTAGATCTCAAGTGTTCTCACCACATACACAATAAAAGGCATGTATCTGAAGTGATGGATATGTTAATTAGCTTTATTGTGGTAATCATTTCACACTACATATGTACTGCACACCTTAAATACATACAATTTTTATTTGTCAGTCATAATTCAGTAGTTGTAAAAAATGTAATGGGTTTAAGAGAAGAAATAAAAAAGATTTAATATACCTTATTGTATAAAATATAATCTGATTCTGGTCAACATATCCAATATCTCACACTACTGGCAGCCTACCCTTCTGCATAGCAACCTTGGACTAAGATTTAATATCTAGTTAATGAAAAAAAAAAGTGTATCAGTAAATGAATGACAAGTGCCTTGTGTGACATATGAAACATACCTCCATATGTATTTATTAAATGTTACTGAACTGACTTTTCAAAGATGCTTCACCTTATTATTTGGCAAAATATTCAGACTCTGAACTTACTATAAAGCCAAGTATCCAAAACTGAATTATAGATATAATTTCAAACTTAAGGTTGTTTTTTAATTAAACTATTTGTTTTGAGGTAATTATAGATTCACATGCAGTTATAAGAAATAACACAGTGAGGTCCCATATATATTTTACTCAGTATCTCCAATGGTAATGCCTTGCAAAACTGTCATATCCTATCACAACCAAGAAATTGACATGTATATGGTCAAAATACGAAACATTTCCATCACCATAAGAATTCTTCCCATTGCCTTTTTATAGTCACTTTTGTCTCCCTCCTGCCCAGGGTCCACTTAGCAACTACTACTAATAGGGTCTCCATTTCTAGCATGTGTCATTTTAAGAATATTATATGAGCCCTGGCCGGTTTGGCTCAGTCGTTAGAGCATCGACCCGCAGACCAAAGAGTCCTGGGTCTGGTTCCCGCTGGGGGCACGTACCTTGGTTGCAGTTTGTCCCCAACCCTGGTTGGGGCCTTGTGGGTGGCGACCACTCGATGTGTCTCTCTCACATCGATGTTTCTCTCTCTTTTCCTCCCTCTCTCCCTCCCACTCTATCTGAAGATAAATGCAAAAATGTCCTTGGGTGAGGATAAAAAAAAAAAGAATATTATCTGAATGGAACTATACAATGTATATATACTTCATTGAGATTTTCTTTTTTCACTCATTATAATTCTAGGAGATTCAATCAGATTCAGATGGTTGTGTGCATCAATAGTTTGTTGTTGTTGTTATTTTATTGCTGAGCTGTGTTTCCATGGCAACAATTTACTACAGTTTTTTTGTTCTTAATCATTCACCCACTGAATGACATCCTGGTTGTTTCCAGTTTTTCTCTGTTATAAATAAATCTGATATAAACATTCATGGACAGATTTTTGTGTATTTGTAACTCTTCATTTCCCTGGGATAAAAACACAGGAATGCATCTGCTGGATTGCATGGTACATACATGTTTAGTTTTTTATTGTTGTTTGTTTTTTATTTTACTCCCATATTCTTTTTCAGTAGTAACTCTACCATTTTACATCCCACCAGCAACGTATGAATGATGCAGGTTCCCCATGCTGTCTCCAGCCTTTCATGTTGTCACTATTTTGTTGTTTGTTTTAACACTTCTTATAGGTATATAGCAATATCTCATGTGTAGCTTCAGTTGTATTCTCCTCATGTTTATTTTCATGTACTTAATTGCCACCATCTGTATATCTTCTTTGTTGAACTGCTTTTTGATGTCTTTACTAATGTTTAAATTGGTTTGTTTGCACTTACAGTTTAGTTGACTTTTTTTTCCCCAATGGACCATCTCTTTGTTCCATTGGATTTTTACATTTGTTTTTAATGTCATTGATTTATTGTTTCTTTTGTTGTTGTTGTTGTTGTTATGATTATCATTCTTCTTGATTTGAATTTAGTTTGCTTCCCTAGGTAAAAGGTGTCCTTCTTATTAGACTGCCCTTTCCTGGGTGTTTTATTAGAGAGAGTAGAATTTTCCTGGAGTTTTATTTTCCTGTTTCTGTTGCAATTACCAAGTTTTTAAATTCTTTAGTTCCTAGTCTGGGATGCTAGGAACCTAAGGAACTCATGAACATGTTATTTGGGTCTTGAGTTCCTTGACTAGCCTATCTTTTTCCTTCCACCTTTTAGTGTTTTCTTATGTTTGTTTTACATATGTCTAGTGTTTATATTTGCACTTAGCAGAAGTATGGAAAATTATGTCTATCCCAATGTATCTTCCCAAAAGCAAAATCCCCCCCCCAAGTCATGGAGAATTATGATATTTGATACATTTTTATCGAGAAAATGTAATCAAATGAGTGTGTTTGCTTTTGATATTGATTTACTATAAAAATAAAAAAGAAATAGGACTTTATTTTTTATAGGACACAAAGAGTGAATTCAGTTTAACCAACAGATATTTTTTATGTTATTTAAAGAAAAATATCAGCAAAATTGACTGGAGGAAAAAAGAAAGCTATTACCCAGGTATGCAAACCTACAATCAAAGAGAAACAAAATAGAAAATATATTTTTTTAATTCACAGTGTGATAATGGGACTAATGCACCTTTTCAGTGCAAAACATGGGAATCTATAAAACCTAGAGTTACAACTCTGTTATAGACTTCAGATTTTTTCCCTAGTGCTAAAGAAATATTTAACTATTCATTTGAGCTTCCATTTCATCATTCCATCTTGATGGCTATGTTTCAGTTTTGAAAAAATTTTAAGAATACATAAGTATCTGTTGGTATTCATTCAAAGTGGCTTTATTTTGTGTATATTCACATATCTTTATGTATACCTTTGTTTACGCAAAGCATTTATACATTTCTAGAAGTAGTAGTATTTATCAGCAAAATTGCCATATGAAGGCCATATCAATATCTCTAATACTTGCTGAAAAACAACATAAGATACATAGCATATACATACTAAAGCATATATATCAACTAAATTAATACCACATGTATATGTATCTGTAACTATATACAGATTTAAATATTTTACTTAAATAAGGTTATGCTTTGTGAGTTGATAAAGCTCAAAAGTCTCTCAAAAGGCTCTTGACTATTCTTAGCTTCATCAGAAAAAATGTATCTCAAGAATGAAATTTAAATGTCAAATGCCAGACCCTTCCTCAAGCCCCTAAAAAAAGTAACTATGGTGTGGGACTAGAGATAAAAATGCATTTTTAATTTGTTTAAATACTGTTTTTTGTTTATTTAAAATATTGTGTAAATATCTATTGAACCGGTTGTCATAAGTTAAAATTCATATTGACAAGCATTTGTGAAAGATCTTATAATAGGTATTAATCTCCTTTTTATTGAATGATAGTCTCAGGTGAAAGCATATTTGAAATGCAGTGAAAAGATGCTAAACATGTGTTATTCTAGTTAGGAAAGATGATAGATCAGGTAAATTTCAGAATGCACAAGACTGCCTATCATTAGATTATTTCAATGACAATAGAATGACTGAATCCTTTAGGCCACAAAAGGGAGCCTGTGATTGGCTAGGCAGACTCAGAAGAAAGTTAGTATTGCCATGGAATTTATATTTCTGCCCAGGTTTGTCCTTACATATTAATTCTCTTACTCAATACACATTGAATATCTGTGTATGCAGGGCATTGTTTAGCTGTTAAACAAACAAACAAAAAAACATATAAATTTTTATTTGCCTTCAGATGTCTTAGAAACTTTTGGGGTTTTGACTGTATGCCATTTATATATATAGAAAGAAAATATTGGAATAATGTGGACAAATAAAAAATCTGAAATGGAAACAAGACCTTATTGGAGCCAGTTGTATTTAAGACAACTGACAAAAGACAGTGCATAGAAATCAGATATTCAGAAAGGAACAGGAGTCCAGATCATAAGGTTTTACAATCTCAGTAGTATTGACATTGTGGTCCATTTAATTATTTGTGTGTAGGTATTCTCCTGTGTCTTCAGACATTGACTAATGGCACCTGCGGGTAGGGTTACCAGCTTTAGCAAACAAAGATGAATTCTATAGCCAATGAAAATATGAGTTAAATTTGGATTTCACCCCCCCAAAAAAACCTATTTTCCAATTTAAATATGTCCTACATTATTTGTTGTTTGTCTGAAATTCAAATTTAATTGGGCATTCCATATTTTATCTGTCAACCAAAATTGACTTAAATTGTCAACTGGTTGAAAACCTCTGAGTTAGAGGATGGCATGACCAAACTTCATACGTGGGACTTGATTAACTGTAGTGCAGAGACAATGGATTGATGAGGCTTCAGCATAACATTTCAAATAGGTGTGTATGTCCTATGTGTCTTATACTGTTCTAGGTAGAGAGTACAGAGTAGAAAGAGAAATGGAAAATGTCCTGTCTCGTGGAGTTTGTTATGATGAGGTGAGGACAAGCAGTAAATACATAGCTGAATACATTTTAAGATTCATGAGTCAGAAGAAACTAGGTTTGGCTGCAGTGGTATCAAACAACTGAAAAATCTCCATAGAATGGTAAAGGATTTTTTTCCCTGTCCACATAGCCTTTGTGGACTGAGCTCCGCACGCCTTCACTCTAGCCCCAAACTGACAGGGAAGCTTCTATCTGCAACATTTTTGTTTTTCTTGGGTGAAGAAAATGAGAATGTGGAAAAAACATATGCTGACTATTAAAGCTTTTATTCAGATTTCCACAGCCAAAGCAACCACGTTGCTCTAAGTCAAGTAGAATGGAAATATATAAGACTCCTTCTGGTAGGTTGTAAAAGCTATAAAGCATTAAAGAAGTTAATATAAAATTAAGGATCATGACATCTTAGTTTCTTTTGCCACAAAAAGGAATCTGAGGTAAGAACTTGGTTTCGGGTAGTTTATATTGATGTCCATTTAGAAAGCTGGAATAAAGCAATAGGGAGAGTGAGTCAGGGGAAAAGGAAAAAGCTTACATGAAAGTGTCCTGTTATCAGTTGGAACTCTGCCACCACACAACACAATTATTCTGAAGCCCATCAAAAATTCCCCCTCTCCTGTGGTGTACTTTTTACCTGCAACCTAGGAGCACAGATGTCCTTGGATGGGGTCCAGAAGGACGTCCACAACTCAATCTTCTGAGCAGTTTTCTTCAGTAGAACCTACCTTTAGCCACCTCATTAAGTTAGAAACTTCTTAAGGCCCTTGAAAAGCTACTGCTTCCTGCCACATCTCTGAAGAGTCTAAGGTTGAACTTCGTTCTGTCTCTTCTTGCTCGGGCCCCAACTGCCTTTCTCACCCTCAAGGGCAGAGCTGAGGAGACAGTGAATGTTTCCAAGGAAGAGGTTGCCAGGAAGATACTGCCATTGGGCTTCTCTAAAGTGGAACGGGCTCTCCTGATGGGGCAGTGAGGGACCTTTCTCCTGAAATACCCCAGTCAAACGGCCATCTCCAGGATATTGTGGAAGATTCCTGCTTAGGTGGGAGGTTGGACTGGAGGGTACCTGAGGCTTCTCCAGTGCTCCTGGATCCTGAAGGTCCTCGTGTGCACTTTTCCCACATACACTACACACACGTGAACGCATGTACTCATAAAATCCTAACTGTGTTTACAAATAATGTGTATGCATGTGTGCATGCACACATGTGTATGTTCATTTCCTAAAACCAATAATTTAAAATTCAGATTTTAGAATATTCTAGTAATGTTTGAAAGTTACAATCTCACACATTAGTCCTGGTGCCACTTACTAGTAGTCATGAGGTTAATATAAATGCCTCATTCAACCAAACAGTTAACCAAAACACTTTGGTGTAAGATGAGTAATGTTTATTTTAAAAAATATATTTCTCTTTATTGATTTTAGAGAGAGAGGAAGGGAGAGAGCGATAAAAACATCAATGAGAGAGCACATTGATTGGTCACCTCCTACATGCCCCCCACTGGGGATTTGGCCCACAACCTGGGCATGTGCCCTGACCAGGAATCAAACCGGTGACCTCTTGGTGCATGGGTCAATGCTCAACCACTGAACCACACTGGCTGGGCAGTAGTAGTATCTATTTTGATAAACTTTGAAAATTGCATCATTCGAGCCCTGCTGGTGTGGCTCACTGGATTGAGCTTCCTCCCATGGACTGAGAAGTCCTGGTCGATTCCCCATCAGTGCACGTGCCCGGGTTTGAGCTTGATCCCCAGTGGGGGACCTGCGGGAGGTAGCCAATTGATGTATCTTCCTCACATCAATGTTTCTATCTTTCTGTCTAAAAAAATCAATAAAAACATATTTAAAAAGAAAAAGAAAATTGCGTCGTTCTTATTTTAAGAATCTTAAAGTCAATAAACTGTATCTAACATATAACTATGTTTCAAAGCATCTAGAAATGTGAATGGAAACTAGTAGGCTTATTAATGTCTGCTAAATTAATAAAACTTGGTTTTACCAAACAGAAAAATAAATTTGTATATAAAAAAGAAAAATTTAAAAAAATAAAAAACTATAAAAATAAATACTATTCTTTCAGCTCTTTCATATATTACTATAAAATTAATAGTATATAGATGTACATTAGAACATTGAGAGTTATTAATGATTTTTTAAATAAAAACTAGGTAGTCTCTCTATACTGGAGATCTAAAAGACATAAGAATCTCAAATTCAACAGTACTGGATTGAATAATGTCCCCAAGGAATTCATGTCTACCACCAGGAAACTCAGTATATTATCTTATTTGGAAATAGAAACTTTAGATATAATTAGCTAGGTTGAAGTCATACTGGTTTGGGGTAGATTCTGAATTCAATGACTAGTGTTCTTATAAAAAGTCTGCATGAGGAGGTGGCCAATCGATGTTCTCTCTTTCTCTCCTTCTCCCCTCCTCTCTAAAATCAATAAAGAAAAAATATTAAAAAAGAAAAAAAAAAAAAAAGACTACATGAAGACAAAAAGAGACACACAGGGGAAATGCCATGTGGTGATGGAGGCAGAGATTATAGGAAGCCAAGGATTGCTTGCAACCACCAGAAGGTAGGATAGAGACATTGAACAGATTCTCCCTTAAACCTCCAGAAAGGATCAGCCATACTGATACCTTGATTTCAGACTTTTAGCCTCCTGAACTGTGAGAGAAAATTGTCCGTTATTTTACATTTGCAGTACTTAGTTCCAGCAGCCCTGGGAAAATTATACACAAATTAAGGAAATTATAATTTGCATTTTGGAAAAAATAATCATTTTAATTTACAAATTGACACAAACTCTAATTAGTAAACAATCTGAATATAGAATCTGGTTTTTCAAATCTAGACAGAACTGTGTAGTGTTATTATGTTTTTTATTAGTTAAGAGCTGGTCATTGAAAGTCAGTTTTTCCTCATATGTTTGAGTTGCGTTTATTTTTCTTTGTTATCATCATCATCATCATTATCACTGTTATCATTATCATTATATCCATTAGCATCATCTTCAATAACACTATGAACAAATATCTAACTACTTAAACACTTCATTTAGCTTAGATACATGATCCCTGTCATTAAGGACACAATAAACAACCAAATATTGAACAAGCATGTAATAATTAAGAGTGGACTTCCCTCCCTTAAACCCATTTGTAGCAAACATCATTACAGAGAAATGTTGCTTTTAACCAAGTTATTTCTACCAGGGGCAGATGGTCAATGCTGAGTGAACTCCAATGGTGTGATTGAATTGGACCCTCTACAATGAATCAAATTATACTGTGGATGATTCCTATGGTCTCTATCCCAGCAACAACCACTTTCAAAACCAAATATAAGTGCAATTTTCATTATCAGAGTGAGTCAAGTAGGTCCAAGCTCAGAAATGTTGTGAGAAAATAAGCTGAAGCAAAGATTTCATTAACTTTAAGAAAGAACATTCTCCATTAATTTTCATAGCCCTGCATCTTAAATATGTTTCTCTCGTCCCCCAAAGCCCTCCGACAACCTGAAAACCACTCATTTATTCAAACTAAATGTTCAGGAAATTGCCAGAGAGAGAAGGAAAGAAAGTAGTAAGGAAAAGAGGGGAAAATAGGGAAAAAAAGAGAAGGAGAAGGAGACAGAAACTTTATCAGGGAATTATTTCTCCAGTTCCCTTCATTGGATGACAGTAAACTTGCTTTTTCCCTTTTCCCTTTGCTGAGTTTAAAGCTTTTTGTTGTTGTTCTATTCTAATGAATTAGCAAAACTGGGCATCACTTCAAATTTTACTCTAATTCTGCTGACTGAAATTTTGCTATCAAATAAAAGATTCATTATAAGATAAGCCTATAACAACATGACTGTAGAAGCACTGCCTTTCATGGTAATGGGATTTTACCTCGATAAGCTTCCTCAACATATTAATGAATTGTAGAACACAAGTATATGAAATTCAAAGAGAATTGTTGTTTAAAAATTATAAGTGATGACTACCCATTAGGACTAGACAGTTCATTTATTCTATTCATTAAATAAGTGCATTATAATTATCCATAATATGATTGCCATGAATAGTTTTTAATGTGAGAGATAGATTCAGTAGTCTAATGTAAGGTAATTAATGTCATTAGTGTAAGAAGCATAAACTTAGTTTTTTGCAGGATAAAAAGTGAGAAATTTTCATAATACATGAAGTCTGAAAGACCACTTAAAGGGTAATTTTATTGTCCCATTGTGTTTCGTACAAAACAATATTGTACAGAATTTACATTTTGCTAGAGTGTTCAGAGTTCTTCTTAAGAGATTTTTTTCCCCTCCCTGGATTTCTGAACAGGTCTAAGTCACTTACATTTTTTGGTGGTAGACCCTAATTGTCACCCTGATACTTTGGGAACTTTAGAGTAGGAGGTAGTATTCTAAACTTTTTTCATGAGGTCAGCTAGGGAAGTAATGACTAGAGATGAGGTCCAATCACAATTTCACCTCATATGACAAAAGTTTATTAGGTATATTCCTTTCTGTTTTTGTGAGAAGAAAGGTCTTCCACGGGAACTTTGAAAATTTTACTGTTGTATATCTTACAAAAATGTTCATTTTTCTGAAATAGATATACAAGGATTTTGATGTGACTAGAAAATAATTGTGAAAAGTCATGATTTCTGTGTTCCTTTGCAAAACATTGGGGCAGTATTAAATACAAATGAGAAAGCTTCAGAACAAAAAGAAGAATTTGATCAAAGGTTTCCTCTACTATTTACAGACATATATCTTAGCTCTGACCTAAGAAAATACCTTGATGATGATGATGATGATGATGATGTATAATTATATAGCTTAGAGTTCACGATGACCTTGAAATCTATTATTTTATTTTATCAATATAGCACCACTATTGAAGTTGACCTTGTAATTCACATTTTACTTGTGAGAAATTGGCTCAAGGTCTGGTACTTAAGTAAATAACACATTGCTTGGATTTAGTAATTCTCAGTCTAAATTCTGTATTGTATAAAAAAATAAAAAAATGAAAAAGATCACAGAATTAATATGAACCATCTGTCCTGAGTGCAGACCCTGAGAAAGCTACTGAACATGGAACATTAAAGAAAATGACTTGCCATTACAGTGGGATTTCAGAGAAAAAACCCTTTGTGGCCTTCTCTCCTTCCCCATTCTGAAATAAAGTCTCTCAACCACTGATCTTGCAATTGCTCAGCGATTTAAAAGCAGTGTCATTAATGTGAAACATTGAATTTATAGAAAGCTTCATGGACAAACCTTCCTCAAAATCCTATTTCCTTCCCTTTCATTTCCTAGTACCATTTGTGTACATATTTCCTCTTCCAATCAGAGAAGCCCTGATTGCAGAGTTTATTTTATTATTCTTATATCCTTGCATCAGTGCCTAGACTGATAAATTTTTAGGAAGTCTTCTGAGAACAGTATGGGGACTTTCTCTGAGAGGTTATTTTCTCCTTGTCATGCTCTGCTCAGGCTGCTATAACAAAATACCATAGACTGTGTGACTCAAAAACTTACACTTACTTCTCACATATATGAAGCCTGGCAAGTCTAAGAGTAAGGTACCAGCTGATTTTGTTTCTGGTAAGGGCACTCTTCCTGGCTTGCTGATGACTACCTTTTTCCTGTGTCCTCACATTGCAGTTATCTATATATCCATGTATCTATATCAAGGGGGGAGAGAGAGAGAGGGAGAGAAACAGTGAAACAGAGGGAGAGAGGGAGAGAGTGATAAAGAGAGAGAGAACTTTGATCTCCCTTCTTCTTATAAGGATATCAAAGGGCCCTCACCCTCTTGACCTCATCTAAATGTAATTACCTCCCACCCAGCCGGTGTGAGTCAGTGGTTGAGCATCAACTCATGCACCAAAATGTCGCTGGTTCAATTCCCAGTCAGGGCACATGCCCAGGTTGTGGGCCAAATCCCCAGTAGGGGGCATATAGGAGGTGACCAGTCGATGTTCTCTCTCATCAATGTTTCTATCTCTCTCTCCCTCTCCCTTCCTCTCTCTCTAAAATCAATAAAGAAAAATAAATAAATAAATAAATGTAATTACCTCCCAATGACACCACAACCAAATGCCATCACCTTGTGCTTTAGAACTTCAACATATGAGTTTTTAGTTTTGTGAGGGACACAAACATTCAGTCTATAACACTTTTTTAACCTACATCTCCATGTTTGGGGCAATAAAACATCATTTTCTGTATAACATATTAGTAGTGGCTCTTTGGACAATAATCAGGGATTTCTAAAAGGAGATCTCTGATGGGCATGTAGGTAAAAGAGTTACTGACAATGAAGAAAAAGCACTTCTATTTACTGAGCATTTTCGGGAGACAGGAATATGATAGGCACGTTTAATCCTCCTAGAAATTTTGTAAAGTATATTTTCTTACCTCAATTTAGTATATAAAGATTTCAATGTTCATAAAATTTGAGTATCTCTTCCAAATTTCTTACCATTTAAGTAGCAGAGACCAAATGATAAACACATTTTTTTACATAAAATATCTGATTGTATTCACCGTAGTGGAGTATATTAAGTGGGCCTCAGTGCAGGAGTTTCTGGCTTCCATGAGTATAGCTTATAGTTTTCAGGTCACACAGTCTCTTCAAAGCAGTCATGTTTTTGTAGCAATAGTAACTTGTACACGGTAGAATTAGACACAGATGGAACATATGAGTTATTAGAACTGGCTTTCTGGAGAAGGCTGACTGAAATGAGATTTAAGGTGAAGATGACCCTACAGAACAAACAGGAGAGCAGTGATGGTAATGTGCTCAGATGTTTCGAATTCCAATAAAATAATATATGACACAGAGTGGCAATTACTAGTGTACTGGCTCCTTCTAGATCTCCTAGTTCATTACTAATGCTACGTGTGGCCCCTGATCCTTTTGGGGGTGTTCTACAAGAGAAGGGCAGTAAAAATTAGAAATAGCACCCTTCTTTAAAAGGTTTAGAGGTACTACTCTTTTTCAATCACCAGTTCCTCTTTTTATATTGTATTTGTTCTAGATCAAATGTTGTATCATTTCAGGGAAAATATTAATAAAATCATCCTCATACAAAGTTCAAATAGAGCTTTTCAGTTACACTGAAGTCAAGTCCCGTTCAGTAGGGAGTGAGCTCCTCCGTAAAATGGCACACCACTACTCTGCACAAAAGTATGTACTTATTTTAATGATAAAGTGAGATAATTACATGAAGTATTTACTAAATGTTAAACTAAATATTCTTGAAATAGTAGCTAATATTGTCATCACTGTCATCATCATCATCATCATCATCATCGTCGTCATTCCATATAACTGACTTTTGAGATGGTGGTCCTCACTTTTATCCCAGCCCAAGCTTCTTGTTACATGTTTTTAAGTACTTCCACAACTTTCTTCTGCTCTCTTCCTATGTAATCCTACAACTTTTTTCCAACACAGCATGAATCTTGTCTTTATCATGAACACTGTGCCAATGAGATTGTTTCTTCTTTTCTCCTTTGGTAGAGCTAATTTAGTATGTATTACTACTACCACCCCTTTTGTCTCTTCTTCCCATTATTTACATGTTTGCTTTCAGCCACATTACTTTAATTAAATGAACAGTTTACATTTATGTGTGTCAGGATAGCATACACTCAGAAAAGAAAATGAAGTATATTAATCTTAAGTGTATGAGTGAATGCATTTTTACCTAGCATACACCAATAAAACCTCCACTTGTATCAAAATATAAATAATATCCAGTAGCTCATAGGGTTTCTTGTACACCTTCTTGTCTATATCACTCCTACTTTTCCTTTCATAGAAATGTCTACTTTTCTAACTTATATAAACTGATACATGGGATCTTATTATTCTAGTATTTTTACATGTTTATTTTTTAAAATTATAGATTCACAGGAGTTGCAGAGAATTGTACAGGGAGGTGTACAATTTACAAAGCCTTCTCCAATTTTGCAAAGCTATTGTAAAGTATAACCAGGAAATTGGTATTGGTGCAATCTATAGATTTTACCAGATAGCTATACATGCACTTACTCTCTGTGTGTGTGTGTGTGTATTATGTGGTTCTCTGCAATAAAATTACATGCATAGATTTAAGTAACTGAAGTTCAAGACGCAATACTGTACCATTACCACAAGTACCCTGGTGCACTTTACAACTCCACCTGTGCAATATCACCATTCTCATCTACCCTCAATCCCTAAACCCTGGCAAACAAAAATCTGTTCATCATCTCTGTAAATTTCTTATTTTAATAATATTGTATAAGTGGAATTATACAATAAGTGTCCTTTTCAGATTTATTTATGCAGTGCAATTCCCTTGATATTCATGAATTGTGTCAGTATCATTAATTTGTTCTTTTTTATTGTAGAGTAGTATTCCATCAAATGGGCATACCACAGTTTGTTTAACCATTCACCCATTGGAAAACATTTGGGTAGTTTCCAGTTTTTGACTGGACATCTAAGTACAAATATATAAACTTGTGTAAGTGAATATGAGTGTTTATTTCTCTGGGATAAGTTTATTTTTAGATTTTTTTTTAAAGAAACCACCAAGCTCTTGTCCAGTGTGTCTATAACATTTTACATTTCCATCAGAGATATGTGAGTAACCAATATTCTCTGCATCCTCGCCATCACTGGCATTATCACTATTTTGTTTTTTAACCTTAGCCATTGTGATATGGTGGTTTTAATTTGACTTGTATTGAGGTTTTAATTAACATTTGATAATGACTAATGGTGTTGAATATCTTTCCAAGTTCTTATTTTCTATTGATATATTCTCTTAGATGGAATGTATGTTCACATTTTTCATACTTTTATCTGGATTATTATTTTATTGAATTTGGGGTTTGGGGAGTTTTTTTAAACATTCCAGATACAAGTCAAGATAGTGGTAGTTACAGAGTGATAGATACATAGATTAATGGAACAGAATAGATAATTCAGAAATAAACTCACAAAAAAGTCCAATAGACAAAGGTACAAGACAATTTAGTGGGGAGGGGATGGACTTTTTAATGAATTGTGCTGGAGCAACTGTACATCTGCACATGAAAAAAAATGAATCTCAACCTAAATCTCATACTTTATACAAAAATTAATTCAATGGCTCATGAAGTTAAGTGTAAGTCTAAGAGTAATGTTTAGAAACGAATCACATAGGAGAAACCCTTCGGGACATGGAGCGGAAAAAATATTCTTAGACTTGACACTAAAATCCTAACTCATGAAAGTAAAGTTCAAAATTCAGACCTCATAAAAATTATACACTTTTGCTTCATGAAAATCTTTGTTAAGAGTATGAACAGACGTCCAGCCAGTGTGGTTCAGTGGTTGACGTCGACCCATGCACCAAGAGGTTGGCGGTTCGATTCCCGGCCAGGTTGTGGGCCCGATCCCCACTGGGGGCATGCAGGAGGCGGCCAATCGATGTTCTCTCTCATCGATGTTTCTATCTCTCTCTCCCTTTCACTTTCTCTCTCTCTAAAATAATAAAGGAAAAAAAAATTATAAATTGAACTAGTTTCATTTTTTTGCATGTAGCTGTCCAATTTTCCCAACACCATTTATTAAAGAGGCTGTCTTTACTCCATTGTATGCTCTTGCCACCTTTGTCGAATATTAATTGAGCATAATGTTTTGGGTCAATTACTGGGTTCTCTGTTCTATTCCATTGATCTATGTGCCTGTTCTTGTGCCAGTACCAGGCTGTTTTGATTACAATAGCTTTGTAGTATAACCTGAAGTCCGGTATTGTGATCCCTCCTACTTTGTCCTTCTTTTTCAAGATTGCTGTAGCTATTCGGGGTCTTTTTTGGTTCCATATGAACTTCTGAAGCATTTGTTCTAGTTCTGTGAAATATGTCATTGGTATTTTGATGGGGATTGCATTAAATCTATAGATTGCTTTGGGTAGTATGGACATTTTAATGATGTTAATTCTTCCAATCCATGAACAAGGTAGGCAACAAAATTTCAGACATCATACGCAGCAAAATTTTCACTGATATATCACCTAAGGCAACAGAAACAAAGGAAAAAATGAACACATGGGACTACATCAAACTCAAAAGCTTCTGCACAGCAAAAGAAACAACCATCAAAATGGAAAGGCAACCCACTGTATGAGAGAGCATAATCGCCTATGATATATCAGATAAGGGACTAATTTCCAAAATATATTGAGTGCTCATACATCTCAACAAAAGGAAGACAAAGAACCCAATTAAAAAATGGGCAGAGGAACTAAACAGACACCTCTCCAAAAAGGACATACAAATGGCCAAGAGACATATGAAGAAATGCTCAAGTTCACTAATCATCAGAGAGATGCAAATTAAAACAACAATGAGGTATTAACCTCACACCTGTCAGAATAGCTGCCATCAACAAAGCATCAAACAACAAGTGTTAGCGAGGGTGTGGAGAAAAGGGGTCTCTAGTACACTGCTGGTGGGAGTGCAGACTGGTGCAGCCACTATGGAAAACACTATGGTGTTACCTCAAAAAATTGAAAATTGAATTACCATTTGACCCAGTGATCCCACTCTTAGGAATATACCCTAAGAAGCCTGAAACACCAATCAGAAAGAATACATGTACCCCCATGTTCATAGCAGCGGTATTTACAATAGCTAAGATCTGGAAACAGCCCAAGTGTCCATCAGTAGACGAATGGATAACAAAGCTGTGGTACATATACACAATGGAGTACTATGCAGCTGTAAGAAAGAAAGATCTCTTATCCTTTGCGACGACATGGGAGGACCTGGAAACTATTATCCTAAGTGAAACAAGCCAAGCAGAGAAAGACAAATATCATATGATCTCACTTATTTCTGGAATATAATAAACATAACAGTCTGAGGAACAGGGTAGTCCCAGAGACGTGGAAGTAGGGTACAGACTGACATTTGCCAGAAGAGGGGGTGGGGGAGGGGAGCGATGAACACAGAACTTGTACGCATGTACTCATAACCAATGGACATGGACAACAAAACTGGGGACGGGGCAGGGAGGGAGGGGAAGGAGGGTGTCAATGGGGGAAAAAAGGAGAAACATCTGTAACAAAAGTAAATTAATTTAAAAAATAAAAAAACAAAAATAAAAAAAAACAATACATTTATTACACACACACACACACACACACAAAATAGATTGAACTAAAGATTTTTTTAAAAAGAGTGTGAACAGACAAATAAGAGACTGGGAGAAAATATTTGCAAATGATTCTAACATTTTTTTAAGGACAAGAATTATATTTGTGTCCTTTTCTCATACTTCATCTTTAAAAAGTGCCTAAATATAAATAGTACACAGTAAATTTGAAAATGTCCGTTGAGTCGAAACTTGAAAGTTGACCGATAGAAACATTCTTATTCTTCTTTGGTGTCAAGGAGGGCAAATTATTCTAGAATGCAAAGAGCAAAATTAGATTTGGTATTACATAATTTATGAAAGGAAAGGTAAAACGTTTTTGAGAGCTCCAATTTTCTATGGACCCTGTTTAGCTCAATGTTTCTGTGAAAATGATGTGCATTGTTTACCATGCATGGGTCATACTCTAATGTCCTTGTTGACAAGTGTAATGGATTGCTATGGGAATTCTCTTGACAGGGCTCAGTCTGCTTGCTTTGCAGAATTTGAGTGTCTACCACTGGACTGCTTCAAGTCAATAGGAAAAAAAGTACCATTCTCCCTGAAAAGTCCTTTTAGGTATATCTTGGCTATCAAATGTCAATACAGCTGACAAAGTGGCCAGCAAACTGCAAGTACTAGATATCACATGGTGATTATAAAAATTTACAGCTGTCATCTCAAATGAGAATATTTCCCATGGGTGTGAGATTAAAATGTGAGGATTAGCTGATAAAGCATTCTGCTCTGGCTTTTTCTTTCATGAACTAAGATCACAGAGATGTGACAATGTCATCCACAAGGTTCAACAAAATGTTCACCATGATTTAGAACTTAATGTTGGATTTTTTGAAAACATCTTTCTTATATAAGACAGAATTTTTAAACTACTTTGAAAGACAGGGTGAAGTTGTTAACTGGCAAGATATACTTTAAAAAATTAAAATGTATCTTAATTGGCACAATGCATTTTAAACAATACATTGTTTCCCAAGGTACACATTAATTGTGGCATATGTATTCCTGTCATTTAAAGGGTACTGCGAATTTAAAGAATAAGGTCATTCGTTTTTCAATCATGTCTAGAGAAGCCTAGGCCTTTTGAGAAAAGTATGGCTATAACTACATTTGATTCAATGCTTGTACTTCTCTAAAAGAAAATTATATGATACAATTGTTTGGGAACGTGACTTTATCAAGAAATCTGAATAAATTAAACACTTTCTTAATAGGATTTTGTCTGAATATAGATGGAGTCATGTTTATGTAAGGAACTATCTAATTAATATGGTATGTGGATTGGCAGAAAATACAGCCAATTTCTAGAAGTGAAGCAGATAAAGAATAAACAATAGACACATAAAACATTTCCTATAATTCACAAATTATTCTCTCAAGCTATACCATTGCCAAATTTATGAGGTCAATCTGACTTCTTAGTACACAACTTTCTAATCCAATTACTACCTCTCTAATTCAACCCTTTATTATTTGTCTTGGACACGTACTAACTGAATTTCTCTGTCCTCAGTTTATTTCCATCACATCTACGTCACCAGAGTAACTTGACTAAAGCGCAATTCTGGTCACAGTATTTATATATCACAGATTTGACTATCAAGTAAAGCCATTTCAATTTAGTATGAAATTCAAAGTCATGGGCTCTTTGGCCTCAATTCATGATTGCAGGGATATTTTCCAGTCTTTCCCATCAGTTATCCATATGAATTAGATATGCCATGCGTGGTACCCACTCTTATCACAGCCTCTTTTCGATGGCATTTCTCTGCTAGAAACCCAGCGTATTAAACTTGGAACAGTATAAAACGTTAGAGAAGCCACTTCTTACAATATAGAGAGAAAAATATTCAATATACTGGAATATATGTAATGACCGGTTGAGGAATAAGAATCTGGTAAAAACAAATTTTTTTTCTCAAGATTTTAAATGGGAAAACATTAATTGGATGAATTAATTAGCAATGGGTGCTGGTGTTAAAATATGCATACACAGCAGATCTTAGGCCATGAGTGGTGAAGGTTAGCTAAAGTTATAAAGAGATAGAATATATCAATAATTAGAAACCATAAGAACACAGCATTGCACAGCAGTTACAAGGCAAGGAGTGTGAGGGGGATGTCAGCAGGCATGAGGCTCCAGTGTCCCAAGGGGTCTAGGTCCTGGCTTTTGTCTTGTTTTTTGCCCCTCTCACACTTTCTTCTAATTGCCCTGAACCATTCTTACTTTAGCTACGAATTTTGTGAGTCTGCTTAACTGGTGGGCTTAGAATCTCATGTGCTTGCAGGTGTCTTGTAAGATTTTGCCCTTTTCATGCTGGGAGACATTTTTATTGCATTTATTTTCCCTGTTTTGTCTAACTTCCATGGCTGTTCTAGTTTTCTGTTCTCCATTCTCCTTGTTTATTTAAGCACGGTTTTTGGTCAGTTTGTTCTTTCTCTGCCCTGTACATATCTAACTACCAACCCTAACAGGTAGTCTATGCAATAAATGGTGTTGGGACAATTGGACAGGTATATACAAAAAAATGAAACTAGACCACCTTCTTACACCATACACAAGAATAAATTAAGAATGGATTAGTGGCTTAAATGTTAGACTCAAAACCATAAAAACCCTAGAAGAAAACAGCCAGTAAAATCTCAGACCTTTCTTTTAACAATATTTTTTCTGATATATCTCCTCGGGCAAAGGAAAAAAAAGAAAAAATAAGCAAATGGGACTACATCAAACTAATAAGTTTTTGCACAGCTAAGGGAATCATCAACAAAATGAAAAGACAACCCACTGAATAGGAGAAATATTTGCCAATATTTGTGATAAGAGGTTAATATGTAAAATGTATAAAGAACATATAGAACTAAACACTTAAAAAAAAATAAACATTCCAATTAAAAATGAGAAAAGGTTGTGAATAGACATTTATCCAAAGAGGATAAACAGATGGCCAATAGACATTTGAATAGATGCTCAAAGTCACTAATCATCAGAGAAATGCAAATTAAAACCACAGTAGATATCACCTTATACCTGTCAGAATGTCTATTATCAATAAATCAAAAAACAACAAGTGCTGGCGGGATGTGGAGAAAGAGGGAACCCTGGGGCACTGTTGGTGGGAATGTAGATTGGTGCAGCCACTGTGGAAAATAGTATGAGTTTCCTGAAAAAAACTAAAAATGGAACTACCTTATGACTCAGTGATTCCACTTCTGGGAATATATATGACGAAACCCAAAACACTAACTTGAAAAATTATATGCATCCCTATGTTCATTGTAGCATTATTGACAATAGTCAAGATTTGGAAGCAGCCCAAGTGTCCATCAATAGATGAGTGGGGAAAAAAGGCTGTGGTACATTTGCGTAATGGAATACTACTCTGTCGTAAAAAAAAAAAAGGAAGGAAATCTTACCCTTTGCCCCTACATGGATGCACCTGGAGAGCATTATGCTATGTGAAATAAACCAGTCAGAGAAGGGCAAGCACCATATGATTTCACTTATACATAGAATCTAATGAACAAAATGAAATAAACAAAATAGTAACACACTCATCGTAACAGAGAATAGACTGATAGCTGTCTGAGAGAGAGGGTTTAGGGGGCTGGGAAAAGAGATGAAAGAATTAAGCAAAAAACAAAAACAAAAAAACCCTTATAGACAGACAAGAGTATGGTAATTACCAGAGGGAAATGGGGGTGGGGGAGGAAGAAGAGGGTAAAGGGATAAATAGTGATGGAAGGAGACTTGACTTGGGTGTTGAGCACACAACACAACATACACATGATATGTTATAGAACTGTATACCTGAAACCTATATAATTTTATTAATCAATGTCACCCCAATAAATTTAATAAATAAAAAATATCCCTTTTTTTTCCTATCTCAGAAATTATGGTTTCAAATCAACATGCATTTCCTCCCTAGGGACTAGATATATTATTTTGGAGGAGCTAAATTGGACAACTGTTTCTCTCAATTATTTATTTGGCTTTAGCTGTGTGAGTATAGCTTAATCCCTTGCCCCCCCCCCTTTTAAATAAAATGATCAGTAAGTATTAAACAAATAAAAAGCTAAAACAGTAAAACATTTCCCTTCGAAAATGCAGGTGGAATTTGATAGAAAGGGATATTTAAAGCTGACACCAGATCATTTCTTCAATTAAAAAATGAGCATAACTCAGCAATAAATAGAGAAAACATTTTTCAACACTAATACTTCTAACACAAGTAGAGGACCAATTCCAGGAAAAATTTATGCCACAAGCAGGATTTTCTTATTGAGACAGTTTTAATAATTGGACAAAGTTACTTTGGAATAGAGTACCTTAAGCTTTATGTAAATAAAACTATCAATGTCCCATGGAAAATATAGTCAATAATACTGTAATAACTATGAATGGTGTCAGATGGGTAGTAGACTTACTGGGGTGATCACTTGGTAAGGTATGTAACTGTCGCCCTGGCCAGTTTGGCTCAGCGGTTAGAGCGTCGGCCTGTGGTCCAGAGAGACCCGGGTTCGGTTCCCGCTAAGGGCATGTACTTCGGTTGCAGTTTGTCCCCAGCCCTGGTTGGTCGTGTGGGTGGCAGCCACTTGATGTGTCCCTTTCACATCGATGTTTCTCTCTCTCTCTCTTCCTCTCTCTCCCTCCCACTCTGTCTGGACAAAAAATGAAAAAATGTCCTCAGGTGAGGATAAAAAAAAAAAAAAAAAAGGTATGTAACTGTCCAATTACTATGGTGTACACCTGAAACTAATATAATATTGAATGCTTAATGTAATTGAAAAATTAAAAAAGAAAAACTCTCAATATCCTCCTCTGAACCATAGTGTCTAGCATAGCATACATGATTTAAAAAAGATCTATTATCTACTGGCTGTACTTATCGAATAAAATATATTTAAAACTGTATGCCAAAATAGTTTCAATCCTGCATTAGAGAATATTATCAACATAATAGGATAATGTAAACTGAATAAGAATTATAATTTTAAAAGAAAATGATGTGGTTAAGAAAAAATGTCATAATATGAAATTAAAAGCAGGATTTTTGTTTGAAATACTGAAATAAACAAGTTACACAGACCAAAACATAAAATTTGGTAGTACGTATCTCTAAATATCTTACGCTAAATAAAAAAGCGCTGCAATAATCCAGCATCTGCTGATTGTTTATAAGACGAATTGTACAGGGACCTGAGGGTGTCTATTGGGGTTTAATGAGTTAGTTAGAAGGAACAAGGATGCACAAAATACTCTCTACAAGCATTATAATTAGTAGTGTTCCATTTCATGCAATAAAGGTTACTGGCATGTGGATAAGATAATAAGATGCAATTCAACTCCAGCTACAGCTTTGTAATATGTATAGCTGTTACATCATTCATGTTTCATATCCAATGTCTTTCATAGGAGTTTGTGTGAGAGACAGAGAGGGTTGGGTGGGCTGGATAGTCAGGGGACTATTTAAGGACTGTCAGATTCTATTTTGAAAAATGCATCATGATTAAATGATAATCTAAAATTAAATAAGTATGTTTTGGCAAAAGGATAAAGATGAGTTTTCAATGTTGAAAAATTCTTCATGTTAACACAATGACCACTTAAACAAACATTAATTAATTAACATTTACATTTTGTTCATTTTTTTCTTTTCTGTGCCAGAACACAATTTTTCATTCTCTCTAATTTTTTCATTAACAAGATAGCAGTAAATTTGACTATTTCTCTGAACAACTTGAACTTATTTCATTTTATGTTTTTCAATTAATGTTAGAATTAGAAACTAGTTACCCACGAAATGAATGAAAATATTTACACTGCTTTCTTTCACTGTCATTGTGAGTGTATAAGAGATGATAGAATGAAAAAAATTAATAGATGAATTTTCTGGAAAATTTCTCAAGACATCTTAAAATAACTGGCATATAATGTACTGTTTTCTGTCCAACCTATCAGTCAAATCATGCCAACTTCAATATTCTTTTTATTCTGAACAATCAAAAAATAATCTAATAATGCAGTTATATATAAGGCAAAAATTGTTTCATTTTTAAATTATTTGCTTTTTTTTCAAACAGCTATTTTTATGAGCATAGCTACTTAGTTCAACAGGACAGGAGGAAACACGCATATAGGTCAGAAGAGGAAAATAATTATTAAAATAACTAGAAGAATAGAATCAGGGTTTGCGTATAGAACAAATAAATCTATTATTGTGAATTAATTGACAATGTGGAAATATTAAATATTACTGTGTGTTTATATGTTTCTTTTATTCTGTCTACCTCATAATCATTGATTCATTAAATTTTATACATAGCATATGGAGTGTTCTCTTTTCCTTAGGAATTTCTTCCATGAATGAATATGAGTTCCCATGGAATTTCATGAGTACCACTGAGGCAAAAATTGCATTGTGGGGCATTTTGGGTCTGGAGTGAAGATCTGAATTGGGACCAAGAGAGTAAACTGATAGGACTACTTGTTTCAGAATGGAATATATTATTAACAGAGTTTCTTTACTTTAGAGGTTACATGGCCTAATAAAAAATATTTAGTAGAGAATTTTCTTCGGTTCTGTTTTATAAGCAGTTGTTGCTTCCTAAATCTATATTCAGGAATGTGTGTGTGTGTGTGTGTGTGTGTGTGTGTGTGTATGGAGAGAGAGAGAGAGAGATTTAATTATGACCAACATCTTCAATTGTTTTATGTTTAAACAGGAGAGAAAAGCCATTTCAGTTTGTTCTTTTCCTGGCATTACATTGGGAAAGAATAATCACATTTTATTTTAGCTAAATCTTACGCTTTGCTGAGCATCAGTATTTCCAGTAAGTCATACATGTGCAAAACAAACAAATCTATGTGCACAATTATAATCGTCTGATTTTAGAATTAAAGATAAACAGAGTCAGCCTGAGGCACATTTGTGACGAAAGAGATAAAATTGTATATCAACTCATCACTTCCTTCTGCGTGCTTCCAGAATGAAATGTCTCTTTGGCTAAGCTTTGACAGTCTTCTTCCTCCCTCTTGTGATCCCTACTATCAGGTCTACTGACATAGTTATCATACATCTGGTAGTTTGAATTTTGTAATGAAATAACAGTCATAAAATATTAGAGAACTATTGCTGTATTTTGTATCCTGAGATGTACACCATTGATGCAATCAATAAAACTAAGAAATGCTCTATTAAAACCCGTTTTGGGGAATAAGAGGTCATGAAAGTGGGTTGATGGAGCCCTAAGAGTTTTGCAAGTTTGTATGTGTGTTTGAGAAAAATTATAGACACATTATAGACCTGAAATTATTCTTTCCTAGCTTCTTAAAAATTGTCTTATGTCATGAATTACAATATCACTAAATTTTTTTGAATATTAGTACATAAATGAAGTCCCTGTTATAACAACGTTCCTTGCTAAGGAGAGTCTTCAAGTGCAGTCTGCCTACGACTGATGGTCTTACAGACCCAGGTCAAGATGGACCAAAGTTCAAAACTACTTTTATAATAATACTGAGGTGTTTTTTGTTTTTGTTTTTTTTTTTTTCCCACAGTGTTGACATCTGCACTGATAAAGCAAAAATAATAGTGAATAAAACGGTAGTGGCTTAATAGAAATCGAGGTAGTGGCCCCAAATTGTAACAATTGTCACTGTGTTCTTCACTGTCAGAAAATCTTTTAAAATATAAGAAACAGTTCCATTTAAGAGTGTCCTTGTTGAAACAGGAAAAATAATTGACTTATCCTCAACCCTTGAGTAAATGTTTTTTGTTTTTTTTTCCAATATTCTGTGTGACAAAAGGGCCAGGACGTGTAGAGCATTTCTGATTATAGATAAGGCTGATGATTGTTTTTGAAGAAAAGTTCTGTGATTGTGAGACTTGTGAGCTGAATTAGCCATTTTTTAACAGAACACCATTTTTATTTAAGAAAACAACTAACTGGCAGACAAACTGTAATTATTCAGACTTGGGTATTTGAGTGACATTTTCTGAAAAAAAGGTGAAAGAAATGAGTCTGTGAATTGTGAAAAACAATTTATGATATTTAGTGCCAGCAATAAGATTTAAACTTTCAAGAGAAAATTAGATTTTGGTGAAACTGGTGTCACTGGGAGATTGACAGCTTTTCAATATTACAGCCTCTTTTGATGAGGGCAGTGGTGATAATAATAATTGTGATTTTTTTGATATAATGAATTGTGTTAAAATATGGAAGACCTGCATAACTCAATGAAGCAATATTTCATAGGACCAATTCATGATATTGCATTGCATAAATTTGAAAAACGAAATGGCAATGCAATATGTTACAAAATTATGCACTAATAAAAGATCCAGCACAAGTGTAAAATATAATATTGGGGAAGATAAGTTTTTCCATCATATTTATATTTGGGATTCCACATTGCAACAAACCTTTAAGAAATTCATACTTCTTAAGTATTGGTGTAGTATCAAAGAAAACGTTTGATAATTATCTTTAAAATATAATATACCCCTTTTTTCCCACTACCTGTCTATATGAAGCCAGATTATTTTCATATATTTTATCCAAAAACACAGAATCACATATTGAAATGTGTTCCTACTTATGAGAAAACCAATTATTTTCTATTAAGCCAGACATTTTAAGTTATAAAATATTTAAATGTTGCTTTCTTAGTCATCTTTTTGTTTTAGAAAATATAGCTATTTTTCATCAAAATTGGTTATTTATGGTAAAATATAATGGGTTTATTATTATAGATAATAAGTTATAGATCAATATTTTCAATAACTTTTAGTTTCTCATGTAGTATCAGTAGATATAACCTATAGACACAAATTCTCTTTGTGGTCTTCAAACAATTTCAAGAATACAAAGGATTCCTACAAATAAAAATTGTGAAAATCAGTACATTATTACAGCTTCACCTTAGCAGAACCTATACATGTTTTCATATTTGACCTGCAGTTGAGCTAGTTTGCAGAAAGATTCTACAATAAGACATGACTTTATTGTCATCTTTCATGTATGAATTTTATGCTTTTTTAAAATTTTTTATCCTCACCTGAGGACACTTTTGCATTCATCTTCAGATAGAGCGGGACGGAGAGAGGGAGAAGGAGAGACAGACAAACATTGATGTGAAAGAGACACATCGACTGGCTGCCACCCACACGACCCCAACCGACCCCAACCGGGGCCGGAGACGAACTGAAATCAAGGGACGTGCCCTTAGCGGGAACCGAAGCTGGGACTCTCTGGTCCGCCGGCCAAAGCTCTAACTGCTGAGCAAAACCGGCCAGGGCTGAATTTTATACTTTTAAACATGAAATTTAAAGGAGGCAGTAATGTTATATGATAATCTTATGATTTCAGTAGACACTAAAATTTGCTGTTAGATATTTACAAGTATTAATCAAGTTTTGTTAAAGATTCTTATTTTTTAACTCTGTGTAAATCACTAAAGTTTGTTACATTTCAGTTTCCCATTATAAAAACTGCTTCCACTATTCTTATTAAAATATAATGTGTGTCAGGGGAATTAATTAACAGAAAAACTGTCAAATGATTTTTCATCTGTAGAGTCCACTGAAATACTAAAGGATCACAACAAAATTATATACCAGTGACACATAATAAAAATGGATAATAAAAATATTAAGAGGATGTATAAAAGCAAGAAAATATGAACATTTAAAATATTTCATATTGTTTAGTTAATTTAAAGATGAAAGAGAAAATGTAATAATGTGTATATTAATACAAATGAATTACAGAGAAAAGATTGTGCTAGAGAGAGATGTCTGTGGGGGTAAAATTAAATAGTAAAATAGTGTTCCATGTACAGTTTTCCAGATTGCAAGAACCAAGGTGTGTAAATTATGTTTCTAAGGAAATTAGCAGGAAGCTTCATTACATAAACAATAAGAATGAAAACCATCCATAAAAATACCAGGGATACTAAGAAAGAAACTTCCCTAAAGTACATTGGAAACCTTATACAGTTTCCGTATCTAAATTCTACATTGAAATGAAATAGAACATACTTTATCTTGAGAATTCTAATTTAATAAAAGTTTATCTTATATTTGTTGAGCTTTATTATTTTTAATTTATGTCATATTATAGTCATTTTAAAAGTCAAGTGCAAACTCAACACTATTTCAAAGACTTCTTCAGGCACTGTGCAGTATAAGTATATTTATATATGTTTTATATATTTGCCTACAGCTAGTCAATTAGATCTTAGGTATATAGATAACAATGGTAGTGCCACCTAACATTTCTTGAGGGTCCAGTATAAACTGGCATGGAATCAAATATGGTCTGTTATCTGTAAACTTGCAGCTACTCTGTGTTATAGCGATTGAAATAAATAACCAGGCCACTTTCACCTCTGCTTTTGTTTTCATTGGGATAAAGAATACAAGGGTATATTAGGGATAAACTCTTCAACAGACAGATAATTAACCACATGGTGTTCAAGTCAATAATCTAGGAGTCAAATTGGATCCTGTGACCAGACTGATTCAGATAACTGTATAAAATATACACAATATCTAAATTTATAATAATTTAACCAGTTGTCACTCAACAATTATATCCTTATTCAAAAACAACCTCTGAACTACCCAAAGGGAGATAGGATTGGAAAGAAAACCCCTTACCAGGCCAAAAAGCTAGTTGCTTCATTTTTAAATCCTAATTGGGCTAATCTTATCTTGTAATATCTGAAATATTTCATTCCTTATTTTCTCCTAGTCAAAGTGAAAAAATCCTAATTTTGAAATTTTGCATAAAAGATAAAAGGAGCTCTGGCGAGATGGCTCAATTGGTTGGAGCATTGTCCCTTACACCAAAAGGTCCCACGTTCAATTGCTGGTCAGGGCACATACCTAGGTTGCAGGTTTGATCCTAAATTGGGGCACATGCAGGAGGCAACCGATCCATATTTCTCTTTCACATCAGTGTTTCTCTCCTCTCTCTCTACTCCAACCCTCTAATTCAATAAACATATCCTTGAGTGAGAATTAAAATAATAATAATAATAATAATAATAATAATAAACAAGGGGAAATGTATATTATGTACATTCTTACTCTTCCCTACCTTTACCTTTATTTACCTGAATTCAGATGCCAAGACAAGTTTGTACAAAGGAGACTAAGTAACCCAATGAAATGGTTAAATAAAAACATAAGTGTTTTATGCAAATGATGGTAATTTAAGACAAGAACATCTTTTAGAGTATAAGAAAAGAATGAGGGGGATGGATTTTATTTTATATTGTTTTTGTGTGAGTTTTTTTTCCAATTAACGTACAAGTTTAGGCTTCTAGTATATGCAGGAGCAATGCCTTCAACAATTCATGTTTAGAAGGGCTCTTTTGATTACACCACACAGCTTCATGTAAATTGTCTTTTTGGTATTTGTTTGTTTGTTTAGCTAATAGATTTTCTCAACATCAAATTCAAGAAAAGTGAAATATCTATTTCCCTTATCTTCTTTACCTTATACCACTAACCAGAGAGTAGGTAGCAAAATTAACATAGATTTATATAGAATGTGATTTTCAAGCATTAAACAAAAAACTTTCATGGCCAAAAACTTTTGTAAAATAAAAGGCTTTTTGAGCCGAATGCTTGCTAGAAAAGGGCCAGGTCCTGGGCATGAAGTCTAAACCTCCAGCAGCAGGGCTAAGTAGAAAAGATAAACACATCTTTGGTTCTAGAGTTGAGGGGCTCTTTTGTGAAAATTGGTGAAGAAAGACATAAATTGTTTTGAAAGAATTTGCATTGGCTATAGATAAAGAAGTTTGGAGAAGGTGAAACAGGGCTTTTTCTGGAATAGGTACATATTCCTTAAGACACGAGTTTCTCCTTTGGCTTGGTGGTGGGCAAGTCTGGAAAGTTCATGGGTAAGCAAGGAACAGAGACACCTGTGGTCAGTGGTACCTGACTATTCTCTTTAATCTTGAAAACAGCCACTTGGATGTTAATTCGAAGTTCCAACACACACTCAGGAATGTAAGCAATGTTTTTTTTTTGTTTTGCCCTGCAGTTGTTAACAGATTAGCATCTCTTGTCTCTTCTGTCTACCCTGTAGCATGATGTAATTTAATTTAGGGCATTTTAGAATTTTATTATTATCACAGTTAAAATGCAGAATTTCTGATACTCGTTTTGTAAGATAATGACCACAAAAAATAAAAAATAAGCCTTAATCTACATCAATCACTATGCTATAAATGAAGGACAGAAAGAGAAACAGATTTTTTGAGTTGATGGTCAAAACGTAAGGAGAAATAGTCTTTTTACTTTTGTTCTGAAATTATTTAGTAGGGACTCCTAAATATATTTATTATAATTATTATACTTCTATTTTGTACTATGCTAGATGCTGGGAAAACAAAGGTAAAAAAGCTTATAGCCCAGAAGGAAGAGAGGTATGCCCACAAGTAACATGAAGCTAATTGCCTGACTTGGATTAGTGTTCCACAGGAAAAACAGTAAATTGTATTTTCTTGAGCAGACAGGTTACAATGTATCAGCTGTGCATATGTCTGTATGAATATCTGCATATATATATTTATGTATATGTATGTATATTCTTTGCCATCCTGAAGCTAATTTAAAGATTTACTAGGCATAATAATGTACTTCTGTAATCTAGCTGAAGTATTCTTATTAAAAATAAAAAAACAACAACAACAAAAAAAACAGAGAGCTGTCTTTGTTGGTTGTCTTTTCATATTTTACTATCCAAATATGCATATGGTTGAACTTATGAAACACTTAATGATTTATTTTTAAGTATAAATGTCATTTTGGACAATAATCCAATATGTTTTGTTCCAATATTGAATTTAAAAAAACATTTTTTTCTTTATTGATTTTAGAGAGAGAGGAAGGGAGAGGGAGAGAGAGAAACATTGATGAGAGAGAACATCGACTGGCCGCCTCCTGCATGCCCCCCACTGGGGGTTTGGCCCACAACCTGGGCATGTGTCCTGACTTGGAATCAAACCTGCGACCTCTTGGTGCATGGGTTGATTATCAACCACTGAGCCACATCGGCCGGATCCAATATTGTATTTTTATGAATTTGTTCTCTTCCCTTCTCATGATTGAAAGCTATACTACCAGAAAACTTCCTGTGATAATAGACATGATTATCTATGCTTTCATTAGGTAGAAACTAGACACGTGTGGGTTTTGAGCACTTGAAATGTGTATAGTGTAACTTGTAAGTAAATTTTTTATTTAATTCTATGTATTTTCAATTTAAATTTAAGTGACCACATGTAGCTTGTGGCTTCCCTTTGCGCAGCACTGCAATACAAAAGTTTGATCCTGCAAATAATATTCCACTTAAACTTCTTTACTGGTTCATCCTCATCAAATAAATATTTTATAGTATCACACATATTAAAAAAGGAAGTCCTTTCTCAATCTCGAAGCCATTTTAGTGTGGGCCTAATTTCCTATGCTAAATTTTTCTTAAAGAATAATCTAATCTGATGTAGTCCCAGTTGTTTTTGTTGCCTGTGCTTTGGTGTAGTATTCGGGAAATCATTGCCAAGGCCAATGTCATGAAGCTTTCATGCTTTGTTTTCTTTTAGACTTTTCTATTTTCAAGTCTTATGTTTAAATCTTTAAATGATTTGCCTGGCTGGTGTGGCTCAGTGGTTGAGTGTCGACCCATGCACCAAGAGGTCGCCAGTTCGATTCCTGGTTAGGGCACATGCTCAGGTTGTGGGCCAGATCCTCAGTGGGAGAATGCAGAAGGTGGCCAGTTCATGTTCTCTCTCATCGATGTTTCTCTCTCTCTCTCTCTCTCTCTCTCTCTCCCCTTCTCTCTAAAATCAATACAAAAAAAATATTTTTTAAAAGTCTTTAAATGATTTTTCCCAGTTTTATTGAGATATTATTGACATACATCACTATGTAAGTTTAAGGGATACAGCATAATGGTTTGACTTCGATCTCTTGTGACATAATCACCACAGTAAGCTTAGTTAGCATTTATCATCTCATATAGACACAATAAGAAGAAAAAGCAAAAAAAAAAAGATTTTCCTTGTGATGAAAACTCTTAGGATCTATTCTCTTAACAACTTTCATCTGCCAAACAGCAGTGTTAACTGTATTTATCATGTCGCACGTTACATCCCTAGTACTTCTTATCTTATTGCTCTAACTTGGCACATTTTCACCACCTTCCTCCAATTTCCCTTACCCCCAACCCCACCTCTGGTAACCACAGATTTGATCTCTTTTTCTATGACGTTGGGGTTTTGTTTCATTTTTTTGTTTGTTTGTTTAGATTTCATATATCAGTGAGAGCACAAAGTATTTGTTCTCTGAGTTATTTCACTAGCGTAATGCCTTCACATTTCATTCATGTTTCATTCATGTTGTCAGAGTTTACTTGTTTTATATGACTGAATATAAAAGCTGTGTATATGTGTGTATGTGTGTGTGTATGTATGTGTATATATATGTATGTATGTATATATATATGTGTGTGTGTGTGTGTATGTGTGTATATATATGTACGTATATATATATCTCACAATTTCTTTGCCCATTCATTCCATGATGGACACAGCTTGTTTCCATGTCTTGGCTATTGTAAATAATGCTGCTGTGAACATGAGAGTACAGGTATCTTTTTGAATGAGTGTTCTTGTTAAAAAGATTTTGAGATTTTCTTGTATGATGAAAGATAAGGATCCTATTTCATTCTTTTGCATGTGGATATCCATTTTTTCCAGCAGCATATTTTTAAAGACACTGTTTTTCTCCCCTGTATATTTTTGCCACCCATCAAACTAAAAAGCTTTTGCACACAAAGAAAACAATCAACAGAGTGAAAAGGCAACCTAGGGAATGGGAAAATAATTGCAATTCATATATCTAATGGGATTAAACTCCAAAATATATGAGTAACTCCTACAATGAGATAGAAAAAAATTACACAATTAAAAATAGACAAAGGACTTGAATAGATATTTTTCCAAAGAAGACATACAAATGACCAACAGGTATATGAAAAATGTTCACTGTCACTAGTCATCAGGGAAATGCAAATCAAAACCACATTGAGATGTCACTTCATATCTGTTAAGATGGCTATTATTAAAAATAAAAGAAGACAACAATTATGGAGGATGTGGAGAAACTGGAACCTGCACACTATTGGTGGGAATGCAAAATGACACAGCCACTGTAAAAAATAGTGTGGAGGTTCCTCAAAAAATTAAAACTAGAACTATCACAGGATTCAGCAACTCCACAAGAATTGAAATGAGCATCTTGAAAAGTTATTAACACTCCTATGTTTATTGCAGAACCACTGACAATAGCCAGGGTGTGTGAACAACTGAGACATCCGTCAGCAGATGAATAGTTAAAGAAAATGTGCTTGGACATATACTGGAATTCTATTTGGCCTTAAAAAGAAGGAAACTCTTGCTCGGCCGGTGTGGCTCAGTGGATTGAGAGTCATCGCACGGACTGAGAGGTTCCCCATCAATTCCTGATCAGGGCATATGCCCAGGTTTCAGGCTCGATCCCCAGTAGGGGACATGCAGGAGACAGCTGATTGATGTTACTCTCTCACATCAATGTTTCTTTCTCTCTCCCTTTCTCTCTAAAACATCAATAAAAACATATTTTTTAAAAAAAGAAGGAAATTCTTCGGTATGCAACAACATGGATGAACCTTGAGGAAATCATACAAAATAAAATAAGCCAGTCACAGAAAGACAAATAATACAAGATACCACTTACATGCATCATCTAAGTCAAATTAATAGAATCAAAGAGTGAATTGGTGGTTGCCAGGAACTAGGAGAAGGAGGCAATGGGATGTTTTTAATCAATAGACATGAAATTTCAGTTAAACAAGATGAATAAGCTCTAGAGATATGTACAGCATTGTACCTTTAATCAACAACAAATGTATTATACGCTTACAGTTTTTTAAATAGGATAGATACCATGTTAAATGTTCCTACCACAATATAATAAAATTTAGAAAAATAAAATAATAAAAATCATCTATAGTCACTGTTTTAACCTCCTCGTATCTTATTTCTTCTCCAGTGCACTCCAATTGATCTTTCAATCCTTGCTACTCCAAAAAACTGTGTTTTAATAAGGTCAACATGGCTGCTAGTTTGTAAAGTCCAAAGGTTGTTTTCCCCTCATTCTCATCTTAATCAACTCTTCAATGACATTCAGCACAGTTAAAGTACTCCCCGCCTTCACTTAGCATCTGTGACTCAATTTTCTGATTGTTTTTAACTTCATTTTATTCTGTTTTATTTCTTGTATTTGATACCTCTTCTCTCCACCAATAATGTTTGTGTCCCCTACATCTGTCTTGTTCAAGTCTTACTTATCAATCCAGTCCCTAAAACCACTGAGTGGTTTTTCACTGAAACTAGAATCAGGAAATCCAAACACCCTTTATCAGCTGACACCGTCTGAACCTCTCTGAATCGATCATTTACCTGTTTCCAGGAGCAGGTACACAGGGCTTGGTTCACTTTCTCACATATGGAAACCTCTTTCGCACCACAGAGAATTTTTCAGTGCTGGGACACTGCACACCTCGCTGGAAGAGCTGGCCTCTTCATCCATTCACGTCATGACAATGGCCACCTCAGCAGTGACACTATCTCAGGTCAGCCAAATAGGACAGCCCCCACGCCAACCCCTGTTTTGTTTTCTTCATAGCTCTTACTACCTTCAATTATTGTATCTGTTTATTTATGTATTCATTATCTGCAGTATACAAAATAATATCAACCCTATAGGGTTGTGGTAAAGCATAAATTAGTTAATATTAATTATATGCTCAGAACAGCATATACTAAAGGCATAATATATTTAACTATTACTGTTATTATTATTCCTGCAATAGAAGGTACATATCTCAAGACTAGAAAATGTCTTCTTTCGGTTCAGCAATTTATTCTAAAAATTCAGCACATCTAGCTCATGGTAGTCACTAAATAAATATTGCTTGGATGAATTAATATAAATGCAAGTGATGAGAGGATTTTTTTTTAATTTAGAGGCCATTCACAAGCATGATTCAGAGATCTGAAAATCAGATTTCTATGAAAAAAAGTTAATGGAATTTTAACTATTCCACCAAGAATAAAGGAGGCAAGGGTTGTTGTGAATAGTTAAATAACTATATGAAAGCCATGTAACTTTTGTTTATTTAAGTTGTAAAAAAAGACAAACTGGCAATTAAGAGACAAAATAATGATTGTTTTATTGAGTTTTTACTTTTTAACAGTTCAAGTTGATGTGTGTAAAATTGAGCTGATAGAGATGACCAGATGTTTTCTATTTGTAATGAGGATCAAAAAAATAAAAACAAAACTCAAACAAAATCAGAAGAACCAAGGGTAGCTAAAAAGAAGGCTGTCCTTACTGTGAAAGTCTTTGTAACTCATTCCAATGAGCTGTAAAAAAATAGGTCATAAAAAAACTTCTAAAGACTCTCTTTATATTCTCATTGCTGTGAAAATATGAGCCCGTGCTTTATTTAGATGGGGTGGAGGCGGGGATGAAGCAGATATTCTCTACAACCTTTATATTACTTTGAATCTTTGTCAAAATTTTAAAGAACATTAAATCTAAGATTTACAAATAAATTAGTAATTAAAATAAAGAGATAAAATATCTCTATGCAAAGTGGAGTGCTTTGTAAAGAAAGAGTACATGCTTTTTCTACAGGAAAATAAAATGCAATTACTCCTAGAACAATTTTTATTTCTCAGAGCAGCACATCAAACCATACAAGCATTCTGAGAAGTTCAGTGCAGTTTTGTACTAACAATTAAATATATTAAGTAATTTGTTAAAGCGTTTAATTTGTTTATAATCAATAAGTTTTATTGATATTCATTTGTATTTACTGATCTTAACATTTACCATATGTCCCTATTAATATCTTACTTGAACAGTTAATCTGATAAGGCTAACCATTTTACTTTTTAGATTAAGCTAAAAGAAGTAATACATAATAGTATTTTAATAATATCAAAGTTCATATCAAATTATATTTAAGGATTTTATAAGGACATTAAATATAAACTTAGATTCTTACAGATATATTGCCAGGTTTTTTCTTTAGCATAGAAAATTTAATTATTAACCAAATAATGTTTTTTCCACACTGTACATATAGTGAATATTTTATGGGTTACTCAGCATTACCCAATGAATAGAAGGCAACTTAACAAAAGGCGGTAAGATGTTGCTTCAATTTTTTTTGGAAAAAAGATATTTTTCTAGGTATATTTTGCCTAAATATGTATTGAATTATATATTGTGAGTAGGCATTTGTATGGATTAATCATAGTGTTTTCAATTATCTAAATAATTTATGTTATTTAAAAATAATTACATAATATCATTAAAATGATAAGAAATTATAGTAACCCTTGGTTATTCAAGGGAAGATGGAAGAAATAAGTTAGTGCCATAAATACAATGGATGATATATTAATATAAACCTAAATGTGCAACATATCCCCTTTATGCCATCAAGATAATGATGAGCTCTTACTGTGAATCCATTATTTCCCATTGCTCCACGCGGCCCCTCCATAAATAATGTGGAAGACTCTTTAACTCAAGCTGAAATAGAGCACACTTTTTAACTGACAGTAGTTTTTCCTTTTATACATCTTTGGTTCCTTTCCTTGTACAGAGCACAAACTAGACTGTGCATGAGACGACATTATGATAAAAATGGAAAAAGTGATGATAACAGATATTTTATACCCAATGAGGTCTCTTCCATCATGAAGCTACATGTTTACAATATCAATTTTGAGGCACCAGGTGAGATGCATGCTATGCAGGCCCCACACAGGGATGCAGCATACATCTCTCCAGTTATACAGTGACAGAATCTACTACCCGTTTTCTAATCATACTTCTCTGTGGTGTAATTATTTGTCTTTCTCTAGCACAGTGTTTCTCAACTGGGGACTTATAATGCCTGTGGATATTTTTGGATGTGGATACCAGAATCTAATGAGTAGTGGCCAAGGATGCTGTTAAATATCCTATAGTGCACAGGCCTGCCCCTCACAACAAGTAACTCCCTGGCCCTCAATGTCAAACATTGCTGAGATTTGAGGATGCTGCCCCGGCAAGCTGTGAGCTCTGTAAGAAGTTGAAATGTTTCCGGTTGCATCTCTGGCAACTAGTGTAGAATCAGCCATGTCTAATGCATCTAAAAACGTGGTGGTGGTTGATGTTTCCCTGCAGACATTTCAGAGAAAGTCCATGTGGCACATATGACGCTAAGGGGATTATTTCCATATATTCTCAAAGCTCCTTTCTGAAGAGACTGCTTTACTCTAAACCCAGTCCCTATCAACCCTGATTAATATTGCTCAATAGTTTCCTTTGCCCCAGGAAAAAGAATGTTCCGATCTATACTTCCCTTTCCACTTCATCTAGTACTACTCTCTGCTATTCTGTCTATACTTGATGTACACTAGCCTTCTCTCGATTCCTCAAGCACTCAAGCAGAATCTAGAAGGACTAACATAAGTAGTTCATGCACAATTAATAATGTACAATTTTAAATTAATCCTATGTGGTCAGTAACACTTTAAACTCACACACATTTATGCAAAATCATGTTTATTAGCTGCAACAATCTTATGTGATGGGACTATTATTATTTCCATGCCCAGAATGAATAAATAGGAGCACAGAAAATTCAAGTGGCTTGCCTAAGGATACCCACAGGATGTAAATTAAGCTTTTAAAGCACAAGGAGGGGACTAGTGTTTTCCATTTTGAGGGATCACACGAGAAAAGATGAAATGATACAGGAAATGTGGGCAATTTTAAAAATTGCATGTAATTAATTATGGTTGAAGTAAAACAGGACACACTGGAGCATGACTCACAAATAATGCTAGAGTGGTACACATGCTCACTTCATTGTAGGTTGTCCTTTTAAATATCCACTCTCTTCTCTATCAAAACCTGTGTCCAAAGCAGCTAATAGATAGGTATGTAGGTAGGTAGGTAGATAGATAGATAGATAGATAGATAGATAGATAGATAGATAGATAGATAGATACATAGATACATAGATACATAGATACATAGATACATAGATACATAGATTGATTGATTTAAGTTCAGGCATCTCTCTTCATTTATAAATACATGTCCTAAAATGTGTAAAGATCATAGTAAAAACTTTAGTGAAAATTTGCTAAATCAATATCAACAATGAATTTGAATTTTTAGCTGTAACTATTGTCCCTAGCTTCTGTAATATCTGTTTAAATGCTGGACAGTAATATCAGTTTATTGATGTTGGGTCTATGTTTCATGAATAAGATAATATTAAATAAAAATATCACTGATAGTCATCAAGTCTAGTGAGCAATGAGGTAATTTATATATAAATGAATGCATTAATAAATGAAATCCAAGCAGTAAACAATTTATTACTTAGTTATAATGATAACACACTAAGAATTGACAAAAATAGTTAGGGGAAAAAATGGATTCTTTATGGATGAAAAATGTTAAGTTCCTAATGTAATAAAATTTATGATGTCTTTTAGTGTCAAACTATAATGATACACCATAAAAATTGTGTGTATGAACTGGAGAGTGATTCCCATGGAATTTCCTAAGTTATAAATGCATAAATAAATAAAATCTAGAATAGCAACATGAATTTGTTTCAGGTTATTTTGCTGTATTTTCACTGAATGAATGTTCACCTTGAGTATACTGATTTCCCAGTATGAAGGAAATAAGATATCAAAGAACAGAAAATCAGTGTGGTAGGTTTTATAGCTGTTTTCTTTTGAACTGTGTTTACTATTCATATACAGTAAGTTTGTACTTAACATGATAAATTGACTAAACTACTTTGGACATAAACTATACAATTGTGGAAACTTTAAAATGAACAGTATTTGCCGGCTGGTGGGGCTCAGTGGTTGAGCATCGACCCATGCACCAAGAAGTCGCCTGCTCAGGGCACATGCCCAGGTTGTGGGCCCAATCCCCAGTGGGGGGCATGCAGGAAGCAGCCATTCAATGTCTCTCATTGATGTTTCTATCTCTCTCTCCCTCTCCCTTTCTCTCTCTAAAATCAATACAGGAGAAAAGAGATTTAAAAAATAAATAAATAAAATGAGCAGTATTTTGGGGAGAGGAATACTAAAGAAAAGTTATTTAGACAATACCAGGAAACATACTCTGTTTCATTGTATGTGTGGTGAAAATTTGCTGCCTACCTAAGATCCATTTCTCCTTTCCACACACACCTCAAAGTATCCAGATATTTTCCTTGGATTTTCAGTCCTTTCAATAATGCGCAGATGATCACTGACCTCAGTTCTGGGGACAGCCCTGATTAGTTTAAGCCAAATGCTAATTCAGCTTTAAGTGTTTCAATCAGTACGGTTTCTAGACTTGCTCTGATAGAATTTCTTCTTCAGCATTTTGTGTGTGTTAGGTGAAGCCTAAATGAAACCATTTAGTCATGATGAAGGGGAGGGAGTTTAAAACAAGCTAACACTGAAGAAGGCAGAGGAGGCAGATGACAAGAAACTTGGCCTTGGTGTCACACACATTGAACTGCTGAAACAAACCAAATTAATTATCTACTTTCAATTCAGTTAGCCAATAAGCATCCCTGATAAGTTTTCTCTTTCTTTAAGCAGAGTTTCCTGATTGACATAATGATAAAATAATTAGGATTTTATAAATGGATTTGTGCATATACAAATGATGAGGAGACAGGAGAGAGCTGTGAGAATAATCAATTGTGTTAGAATGTAATAGAAAATGCAAGTTTCCTAAAGGCAAATATTGCTTCTCTAACAATCTAGGAAGGTAGCCATGTGTATAGCATAATTTTATCCATCAAGTGGCTGCAAGTTATGCAATAATCAAGATAAGATGATAAAATTAAGGAATGAAAATCCAAAGAGATAAATTTAATTTATCCAATGAGAGAGACTAACATGAAATGTAAAAATAGCATAAAATAAAATAAAATGAATTCCTTCTGTTGTTGTAGAATAGTGATTAAGTGGTATATGCATGATATTACACATGCTGACAATGTAAGGAGATTACACGCATAGGAAGTTACTGAATAAATCTGGTGTGTTTTGAATTGGTCCTGTTCTATTTTCAATTAATCCGAGAAACTCAGGACTTATTCGGTAAATCAAAAAGATGAACATGTAGAGTACATGTTTATTACAACTTTTGCCTTCATTGTGCATTATGATGTGCACATTGATTTTAAGAGTATTCTGATTTTATATTAGATACGTGTATAGAGCATGACAGTGTGTTTTATTTTCTAATTATTATTTTATTACATATGTTTTCTGATTAAATGGCACTACACAGATTGTGAATAGCTTGGCATTTTGGGCAATGATACTAGAATTCAAACTGTCCTTAGGAAGTAGGGAAATCTAATGGCAATTTAATTGGTTGAAGAACTGGAAGTAAAGCATGTGAGATAATCTCCGCAGGGAAGAAATGAATCATCCAGAAGTAAATCAGATATTATCTATACTAGGGTTTACTGAGATTTCATTTCCTTTTAAGTAACCATATATTATACTGCAGTGACCCCAGTCGGGGTCATGTGGGAGATAACCAATCGATGTGTCTCTCTCCCATCTCTCTCTCCCCCCACCTCACCACCCCTTTCAGCTCCGTCTAAAAATCAATGGAAAAATATCCTCATGTGAGGAGTAACAAAAAATAAATAAATACAACATAAAAAAGGCTAAACACTAAGGATTGACCAGAGCTATCTCTGACTCAGAGAGAAAGGGGCAGACCAGAATGAGAGGGCAGCTGTCCTACAGCATGACACAGCTATTTCCTGTTGTCCTTATGTGGACACTAAGGACGAATGGGAATCGAGTTATTTTGAAAGGGACTTTCAAGAGTATGAAGGAAGTGGAAGTGACAGTAGATACAGTTGGTGTTGAGTGGTTGGCCATGTTATCTGCAGAGGGACAAGGAGTAAGTAGTCAGCAGTGTGAATAATCAGTGGTATTACCAAGAAATGGGATATGCCAGTTTGCCCCAGACTGGGTTGCTTAATAATCCACAAAAGCTTTTTGGGTGAGGAAAAGGACTGCATTTGGGGAGCTACCATATCTGAGGGTGTTTGCCTGCCAAGAAAGAACTATATGATATGTTGAACTACACTGATACGTTGAAACATTTTTTTTCCCACTCTTTTCCCCTTTTTTATACCTCTCCATTCTCTGACAGCATAGGAAATGAAGGTGGAGGAATGGCAAAGCCAAAATGAGTAATGAAAAAGAGCTCTCCCATTTCCTGTCTATCCTCTGTGGTCTTTGGAGCCTTCGTAAGACCTGAACTTGAAGGGAGGAAATATTTCTTTTAAAGTTATAGATAGATATTATATTGTACTAGACTTTTAGAAACTGAAAAGAAAAAACTGGATAATATCTTGAAGTTATGGGAAAATGTTGCTTAGATAGAACTATTAGCCGTGATGGGAAAGACTGACATTGTTTTCTGTTATACATAATAAAATAATATAATGTTTCTCCCACACTCTGATGATGATTTAGTCAGCTGGTTTTGATAAAAAAGTAATAACAACACAGACCATTATTTTCTGTTGCCTATTAAGGTAAATGCTTTATTGTACACATATTGATCTTTCAACAGTCATAAGAGATAAATATGATTAATATCCCATTTGACAAAAATACAGACTGAGATTAGAATGATTAACTAATACTTCTGAAGGCATACAGTCAGTCATAGGGAATGCCCACATTTTAAGGAAAGTCCAACTGACTTCACGGTATAATGACTATGCTGTATGCGCTCATTCTCAGTCTCATTTAATATAGTCTATCTACAAATACATTATTAGCCAGACTTTACGACCAGAATAATATATATGATTCCAATCTGACTCCAGGGTAAAATTTTAAAAAGGGGGTAATAGTCACTGACAGCACTTTCATGCATGCTGTTCTCCAGAGCTGTTTACAAATTCATTATATGGAAGAGATACAGGGTGGGCACGATCAATGTCAGCTGATCACCTTCGTATCAGGACAATGAAAAAATTCTGCTGAGGACTTGTTTTAAAAGCTCAGCCAAGAGGTCAAGTGTGTAAATATTTGTGTTAATGAGCCAAGGTTCAGTAAAAAATCAACCCATGTGCAGTTTTAGGAAACTGAATTAGAGTCTGTGTTTTCACTTGATCCAGTATTGCTCTAAATAAAATCTCAGACTTTATCATGGAAACTTAGTAAGTGATAATTATGTTTTGAAGCAATTTTCTCTGTTCACTCTTTTAAGGTTCATAATACCCAAAACTGGTATGAATCTAATATGGTGCAGTGAGTATTTCTCCTTCCTAATGCACTTTTGCCGAAGATGACTTCCAATGGAACTAAGTTTTTATTTCAATATTAAAGGGAACATTTTAATTAAAGTAATCGGGCAGTCTTTCCCTATGGTTATAGCAGGTATTCATTAGAGTATTGGGCAATCAAGACATATTGTTACAACATAAATTGTGTAAAGAACACCACTCAAAATCTAATTTACAAAACCTGCATGATACTTTTTAAATTTTCTTTTTAAGGACTTCAGGTGCACAGAATTGCCTTAATTAAAATTCTTTCTTCCTGAAAGATATCTTCATTTTCCATGAATGGTGTTATTTTATTTTATTTCATTGTGTTTTATTTCACTTTATTTTTAAATACTAAAACGAACACCTATGTACTCCGAACCAAAGTATAACCAATCTTTTATGTATGGTGGTGTGCTCACCTGCACCATTTCTTTGCATCCCTCATGGCAACCACTATTCAAATTTTATTTTTATTATTTCCTTGCTTTGTTTCTTTTATAGATTTAACTCATACATATGCATGTTTACATGAAATATGTACTTATTTATTCTTTGTTTGCTTTAGAACTCTATATAAAGTCTCTGAACCTGAATTCTGTGCACTGGGACTCTTTTACTAAATATTGGGCTACAAAGTTTAATCAGTGCTGTTGTGTATAGTTTATATCATTGAGTTTCATGGCTGTACAGTAGTCTATTTTGCACATATGATAATTTATCAATCACATCTCCTGTCAGTGAGTGCGTATTTGTATTTTTTCAAGATTTCGTTTTTATTGCAAAAGTAGTGATGTTATCATAAGTATCCCCTGCTATATATGTACAAGGAGGTATTTACCTAAAATTGGAATTAGATGTATCGTAGGCAATGTTCAGTATTTGTAAAATTGTTTTCCAAAAGTTGTGTCAACTTTCACCCCACAGTAGCAATCTGTAAGAGCTCCAACTGACCAAATGGGAAATATTTGAAGTAGTGAGATGTCTGAATATTTTATCAACTGTAAAATATCATCTCTTAATTTTGATTAGCATTTCTCTGGTCATTATGAAGGCTTAGCATCTCTTCACATACTGATTGGCCATGTGTATTTCTCTTTGAAGTTTTTATTCACTTCTTTTTAAAAATTGTAATAATTATACTATATTATTCCAAAAGCAAGAAACTGGGGCTTCTCCAAACACATACTAAGTGTTTAAATTCAGGTACTTCTAAAAATAACTAAGTATAAAACAGTTTTCAGGTAAAATGAAGGCAAATGACTATTTTTGGGCTACTCTCTGGGCCAACAAAATACCACCATTGTCTTCTATAAATTTATTTGTCACTTAAGAGAACATGTACCATAATTACAAAATTTGTTTATAATAATCCAAGTATAGATATATGAATCAATAGAATAGAGCACTAAGTAAAAAAATATTATATAACATTTAGCATCAGCTAAAGAAAACATTGCAAATGTGGCTACGTAAAGATGTATTGAGTTGAGGGTGTTGAGAGGTCTCGCTTAAAATCTGAAAAAAATAAGTTACATGACCCATATTTCAGACCCAGTGCAAACATTAAAGATATTAAATAGATTAGCTATTTGAAAACAATACTCTTAGTAAAAATAATAATAATAATAATTTAATAATATCAGATATGAGTATGGTTATTTTATAACCTGAATTTATGGAAATTTACAATAAAATTAATACAATTGCTTCATGTTTATCTGTATTGAATATAAACCCATATACTAAAAGAACATAGCATTTGCCTAGCAGCTAAGTAGGAAAAGGAGATAAATAGGCTATTTGCAAAGAGAAAAAAAAAAAAAAGAGAGAGAGAGAGACGAGTGATTGATGGTTATATTCATCAAATAAAATGCAAACTAAATACAAGTATAATTTTATGTTTATTTAGAGAAATGGATTGTAATACTCAATGTAGGCATACCTTAGTCAAGCAGGTGACTGATATAGTGTTATTGCTACTTCATATGAAGTAAAAGCAGATTATGGAGATGAATTAGGAAGCATAAACATTTCATAACCGTGACATAGAAACTAGTTTCCTGGAAACTATCTTAAGAAAATATTTAAAGAGAGAGAAAACCTTAGTGTAAAATTTATCATGGTATTAATTTAATTATAAAAAACTATAAATAGCTTAGATATCCAAATACATATGTGGTAGTAAATAAATTAAATTATTCCCTTAGGCAGAAAGTCCTTTTCATTCTCCAACCATATAATTTCAGTCACCTCTAGTATTTTAATTCAGGAATGGGTTTCTGACACCCTCACTGCACTTAACCTTTGTCTGAAATCCTGTTTTATTGGTCTTTTCTATATGACCTCATGGTATCCTGTGAGTGACTTGTTTTCATTAGAGCCCTCATGGAATTTTTTGATGTAATACTGATATCAGCTGGGCCCATCTTGCCCTTTTAGATCTAGATAAAATGATTATTACCTCAGTTTCTGTGTTTGTAAATGCAAAGCCATTCTCCAGATTTATTGAGAAGCTTACATTCTCATGGTTAGCTCTGACAGCTGTCTAGGGCCAAAGGGAAATTCTTGATTTCTTGAATGCCCACCAACTATCTAGAATATTTTTCAGAAGAGTTGTAAATTTATGCAGCAAGGAAGCAAATATTTCAAATTGTACACAAGCAATTCCTATTCTGCCTTTCTGTCATTCTATTGGGGAATTTCCACCACCTCTTCCTTCACTGAGACTAGTCTTCTGATGCTTAATCTAAGTAGATTTTTCTTCACATACTTATCATTGCCCTTCCTCCTTGGGCTCAAAACCATATTTCTCTCCTTGCTCCATTTTCTAAGGTCAACTAATTCTGCCATCTCTTTTCTTGTCTTAGATATTGTGACAAGAATATATGAGTATACATTCACATCCTGGGGGGGGCGGGGTCATCTCATTTTTTCCCCAGTTAGCTTATAAAGTTATTTTTTTAAGCAGACAACTGTTAAAAAGTAACATTTTTTACTCTCTGATATATTACCTGTCAGTTTCTCTTATTCAATATGAATTCTGTGATGTCAGATAGCAATGGTCTTTCAACTTGATCCTCATGGCATCTAGGAAAATCTTTTTTTATATAATAGGTACCCGATAAGTATTTATAAATAACGAATAAATGAGCAATGTTTCAGGTAATTTGTTTTTATTTGTAGTTTTATTTAATTTTCACTTTATTTATATGCAAGTTGATATAATGTATTCTTTGTTATGTAAAATAAATGAATATTAACATTCAATGATTAAATATAAATGTCATAGAAAGAGCTTCAAAGAATTAACAGAGGTATAGTTCAAAGAAAAGTGCCGTCTTCTGGTGGATGACACACAGCATCTGTTATAATTCACTGTTCAAAAATATGATCTCATAAATATTAAATAGTAAGTGTGATATGTTGATGTATATGCATGATAAATTCAACCAAAAAACTACTTAGATTTTTTAACTGAAACCCATTTTCATTAAGATTTAGTTTAACAGCCCAGCTGGTGTGGCTCAGTGGTTGAACATCGACCCATAAACTAAGAGGTCGCCGATTCAATTCCTGGTCAGGGCACATGCCCAGGTTGTGGGCCCGATCCGCAATGGGGGGCATGCAGGAGGCAGGCTGTCAATGTTCTCTCTCATCAGTGTTTCTATCTCTCTCCCTCTTCCTTCCTCTCTCTCTAACATCAATAAAGAAAAAAAAAAGAAAAAAGAAAAAAAATTTAGTTTAACAGAGAAAGGCACATGAACTTACAACTGAAAAAACCTGGATTTTATGTCTGACCAAAAGATTTGTTAAATTAATGTAGGTCAGAACTTTCTATTTTGGCCTGAATTTCTATATTAGAAAAGCACAGAATTAGGATTACAAACAGATTGAACAGAAAAATATAGTTCAAGGAGATGTCATCGAGAATGCATGTTGGGGCATGTTGCTAAAGTAAGGCAAAGAAAGCTTTGATGTCTTCCAAAGAAATACATTTGTTATAAAAATTAAGGGAGGAGCAATTTATGTAAAAACATTGTATTATGAAAACTTGCATGTTGAAAGGAAAATGCATTCTAAGGAGCCTGTAAGTAAAGACAAAGGAAGTGGGGACAATCAGGTATGACACAGTAGGAGAATACTCTAGAGGTCCTGGCCGGCTGGAGAAAGAGACTCATAATGTCCTCCAGGTTCATCATGTTGTTGTAAATGGCAATATTTCCTTCTTTTTTATGGTGGAATAACATTCCATTGTACAGAAAGACACATACTATATGGTTGTACTTACATGTGAAATCTGAAAATGTCAAACTGATAGAACCATAGACTAGAGCAGTGGTTTGCAGTGATTGGAAGCTGGTAGAAATGGGGAGAAGTTGGTGAATGTGAAGGGTACAAACCTTCCATTATATGATGAATATGTCCTGGGGATCTAATGTACAGAATAGTGAATCTAGTTAATACTATATTGTGTACTTGAAATTTGCTAAGAGAATAGATCATAAGTTTCTCAACACACACACACACACACACACACACACACACACACAGTAACTATGTAAGGTGATAGATGTGTTAATTAACTTGATTGTGATACATTTACAATGTATACATATATTAAATTATCACACTGTACATGTTAAAAGTCATGTCGTACAATCTCCATAGGTACACTTTCCATTTGTGAGTTATACCTCAATAAAACTGAGTGGGGGGAGAAAGAAAGAGACTCATATTCTCCAAATTAGAGCACTCAATTGCCATGGAAGCAAAGTAAGTAGTTGTGGGGTTTCAATTTGCTATATAGATCACTCTTATGGCTTATTGTACTATAAGCAGAGCATTTATAAAATGGGTGACTTACCTTTTTGAAATTGTTATTTATCATAAAATAATAAAAAACTGTGAGATTGCTGTTTTAGGATTCATTCTACATAGCAAAGAAGAAAACTTCAGTGAGATTGAATTATACAAGGGAGTTTTATTTCCAGGCTAGAATTTGACACTAAATGATTGACCTTGATCAAGAAAATAATCCTTTTGGGTCTAAGCATTTTCATCTTAAAATTAAATGTTGGATTATAGCCCAGCTGCTGTGGCTCAGTGGTTGAGCATCATCCCATGCACCAAGAGATCTCTGGTTGGATTCCCTGTCAGGGCACATGCCTGGGTTGTGGGCTTGATCCTCAGTAGGGGGTATGCAGAAGGCAGCCGATCAATGTTTCTGTCTATCTCTCCCTCTCTCTTCCTCTCTCTCTCTAAAAAAATCAATTAAAAAATAAAATAAATGTTGGATTATATTATTTTAATGTGCTTTTTAGCTCTGTCATAATTCTTAGGCAGTCATGCTTAATAAGCATATGTATCTTTCTCTGTTTTTCTTTTCTTGGTTAAAAGTTTGAAAATTGATGATATTTAGCATTTATTTGCCTGGTAAATAAAATTTTTGTAGAAATAATAATAAAAATGACAATTGAACTATTGGATTATTACTGATTTATATAAATGAGTGTTTCTATGCAAAAATTATTTTAAATTGGGAATTTGACCCTGAGTATATCATGTTTTAATTTTATTTTTCTATTGAATTTTATCTAATTAATTTATATATATGGCATCTACAATATTTTATATACCTATGAATTGTATTTTGAAGAAACATTCTAAACAAAGATTTTGTTTTGCTTGTTTTTTATTCTTTCCATATCCAAATGCTTAAAGGCATTTCTCATATAAAATTTTCTGTAAGGGACCTTGAATGACATAACAAACAATATCTTCAGTGATAGTTGTAAAATAGATGCTGAGACAGTTCCCATAGGTCTGTTTTGTGTAAAACTCTTAATAAAAGCAGAATGTATAACATTAATAAACTCAATGAAGGTGATTCTGATGTAGAAGAAAACACAATTTATTGAATGTCCATTATGTGCCAGGCCTTCAACATTTATTATATCAATTATTTCAATATTATTAAGAGATAGATAGGTCATCCCAAGAGAGTAGTGGAAAAAATGCTAAGGGTAAACTATTTAATATTGGCGGAGTTGGAATTTGAATCTAGGTCTATCTGAATCCAACATCTGTAATCTTTTCACCCAAATTAAAGTAAATCTCCTACCCTGGTCTAAGTCAATGTACTCCTACCCTACTGGGTGGTTAAAAGATTATACTTAGAATTCTTGAAGGGGTGAATGATTTTATTCCATTAATATCAAATTTTATTCCATTAGTATCCATCAGGGCTTGTTGAAACAGAGATTGGTGGACTTCGGTGCCAGAGGTTCTGATTCAGTCAGTGTGTAATGGGATCCTTGAATTTTCATTTTTAACAAGTTAATAATTGCTGGTGCTGCCTCTGTGAAGGGGATTATGCTTTCAGGATCATTGGTCCGAATTAAAGCACTCTCTTATATCCAGGTGGTTCCAAAGAGAGAAGCTTAGAATGCTTAAGAGAATTTATAATCTTTATGGAAATTGAAAACTCAAATCCATAAAATAATAATAATAATAATAATAATAAATAGCAAGGGGGTTATTATTCCCTATATGGTATATAGATATATATATATATTTAAAAAAAGGATGAGTTACTGCCGAGACCTTATCGGGTAACAGGAATTCAGCTAATTGCTTTATATTGAAGAGGAAGTCCTCATAATACCTTCGAAGTAAACAAGTATGGAGAAAGTGGTAGTATGAGTGTAAGCTTTGCAAAGTGTGGCGCCTCAGCTAACAGTCCATTTGGCCAAGGAATTGGTGTGAAAGAACCAGAAGCATACACAGAGTCCAGGTGAGAAGGCTTATTTAGATAAACATTTGACTGCAATTATTCTGGTTCATCTTCTGGTCTACCATTTGTTAGTTTGTTTGTTTCATTTTCTTCCTAGAGAGAAGAGTGATAAAATTTTAAATAGCTGTTCTCCCTAAAACATATAATATATAATATAAAATAAAATTATATATATAATTTTATTTTTTACACTCTATTACTCTCCTCTATCTTACCTCTTATTCTCAAAATCCCTTTTTTTCCTCTTGTCTTCCTAAACTTTAAATTAGTGGTATTTAGAGTTTTATGTTTGACCCGTTCTATTTTTCTATAAACCCCTCACACCTATAACAGTTCTAAAATATAATCTTTTCATGAATGTCCATGTATTCATGCTTTTGAACTTTCTGATTAATGTGGCTGGGATGGCCTTTACCTTTCTATCCATTCAGTATTTTACTTTTCAGTCCATTTGTCACTTCTACATGTCACTCCAAATTCCTTTCTGAAGTTCCTCTGGAATTTCAAATATATTTGCATGTATCTCGAATATTGTCTGCATCAATTTGTATTATTCTTATTTATGTATGGCTCTGTCTCCTCCAAATGACCCTGAAGAGCAGCTCTCATGCCTTCTTAATCTTGTACCCTTCCCTTCATGGCCTCAGAGAGTGTCTGCTCCATTCAAGCAATGTGATGGATAAATGGTTGATATTGTCAGGAAATTATAAACAACATATTAATATACTCTCACAATGACATGGGTAAAGCCCTTCAGTAGGAATGACTAGCATATTGGAGGTGGTCACTTATTTACCTTCCACTTATCTAGCGCTAGACTAAAGGCTCTCTAAACTATTCATCTATGTCATTCTAAAACTCTCTGGACCATGTTTGTTTTCTGTTAACAAATTGCTAAATTTGTTTTCCATTAACAAATTGTGAAATTTGTTCTGTTGGTGCTAAAGTCTTGTGATAACCTCTACTTTTGGTGAGTGGACAAATTTCAAACACATAATGTCTGTTTTGTGAAGGATTACACTAGTAAGCAGACATAGTCAGAATCGAAGGGAAAAAGACCTAGAAATATAGGAAAACTATTAATGAAACCCAAATGGTCAAATACAGGGCCAAGTATATACACTAGATATATCATGAATGGGCATGAGTCTAGACTTAGAGATGAGTTAGAAGCAGGGGGTATAGCAATGAGTAGCAGAGTCTCAGACATGGCAGTAGGGACCTGGGAGCAGATACTCTAGACCAAAAGGTTAAGAGTACATAGACTCTTGGGTAGAGAAACAGAAACTGTGATCAAACGCAAGCTTGTCTGGTTTTTGGCTCACAGTGAATCATCCCTCCCTAATGTGAGCATGTGTCTGAAATTTGGTTGCAGGAGTTTAGTAAAAAAAAAAAAAAAAAAAAAAAAAAAAAAAGCGAATAATGGCTAGAGGAGAGAACATCTAAGAACTGCAGACATTTTCTATTTTGACATTTATTCTTTAGCTGTTATGTGTATAGCACGTGGGTTTAAATCAGAGGATCTACCCCTTCTTATTCACTTTATGGTCTAGTATAGAGCACATGGAAGATTCTAAACAAATACATGAAACAATAAATGGATAAATGAATAAAATAAAAAATAGATGGCTTCTTATCCCAATACATTCACTTCTGTTTTCTTATGCAAAGGTCCAGGAATCCCATCAACCCAGCATTTTGTTTGTTTGTTTTTAATTTGGAACTTTTATGCTGATAGCAGTGCCTTAGGAAACATATGCTATTTTCTGGTGGATTATAGGCTTGGGATGACTTTGAGAGTTCCTCGGCTCCATTATTTTGCCTCAAGGCAGCACTAGGACTAAAAAGTATCTGTAAAAACTTAGTTGTTTTACCCTGCAAAATAGCATATTTCATAGTTTCTCTTCCTTTTTTTTTTTGTTTGTTAATCCTCACCCAAGGATATTTTTTCATTGATTTTTTTTATATAAAGTGAAAGGGAGGGAGGGAGAGAGAGAGAAACATTGATGTGAGAGACATATCAACTGGTTGCCTCCCGCATGACCCTGACCAGGGCCAGGGATCAAAAGGTATCAAACCTGCAACCCAGGTACGTGCCCTTGACAGGAATTGAACCTGAGAACCTTTGGTCCCCAGGATGACACTCTAACCACTGAGCCAAACTGGCCAGGGCTCCCTTCCTTTTTGATTGGTGTTAATATGATTTTCAGGGTTACCAATTAATTACATGTATTCAGTGGTCCAAACCATGTCACTATGGAATGAATGGCATTTTTAAATCAGATTTTAGACATTGTTTTCTCATGACTAAATTTCAAGTAATTTTAAATAACTTATCTTGTAGAGACATGATTTTAATTCATATCAACATCTGATTTTGTTTGCATTTTCTTGAAAACAGCACAATATCAGTATTCCAAAATGTTATGTTATTGTAAAATAATGGTTTCTAATTGTCACTGATTATTTTAAACAATTATTTCTTCTCTATGGGTTCTAAAATTATTATATGGCATGTGTAATTACACAGAAACCAGCTAAAACCACAAAAAATTATTTTGGCAATGATTTTAGAAAGAATTAAAATTATATAAAAATAATGTCTCCTAGTTAATCAATTCTTTTATAAAAGTAGTATGATATTATGGAGATACATAATCTAAGACTGCATAAATTTTATACCCCCAAACTTATTTGTAATATTATTAATTACTTATACATTAAATATATTAATTGCAGATATCAGTAACTAAAATGTTTAAGTATTTTAGAAGAATATAGATTTTTTTCAGTTGCTAAATTTTTACTTACTTCCAAGTACTGTGCTTGACCTCAGGGGTACAAATTTAGGTGCGCCAAATCTCTGCTCTCAGTGATCATAAACTTTATTGTGAAGCTAGTCACATAGATAACTTTAATATAATATTATAAATAAAATTACAAGATTATATATATATAGAGAGAGAGATACAGAGTTGAATGTTGAATAAGTATTAAGAATCAGCTAAAAATATTCCAAACTCATTATCTACCTTTCCACATTTCCATCTTACTGCCGTTATCTTAGCCCATATCTTCATGTACATGTATTATTTACAAAGCTTTTCCATCTCTTGCCTTTCTACAAACCATTATCTCTATGGCTGCCAAAAAACTAATATTGCTAAAAAGTAAACGAGACAATACCTGTACCCTATATGTTTTCCAATAACTTCCCGTAACTTAAAATAGGATCCAAATACTTTATGACCTACATAATGGTCAACACTATTCTAAAAAAATATGGCCTCTTGTCTACTCTCACTATCCTTATGCAATCTGAATTTTTTCTCCTTCTCATAAAGCTAAAACTTGTTCCCTACTTAAAGATTTTAGACTTATTTCTCCCTCTGTGTTCATTAATAAGTTCCTCATGGCTTATTTGGGAGATTTTAAAAAATGAACCCCCCTACCCGCCTCCTTTTCTTTGGCATTCCTTCTTCAGATAGATCTATGTCTTGGCCTCCTGTATCAAGGGGAAGGTTTGACCAAGAGAGGGTGTAAGAATCGATGCTGTGTGACATCTGAGGTGCAACTTCCTTCATTTTGGCTGCAAGATTCGCGTTTGGGTCTTGAGCTGTTGTGTAAGAGCACCAACTGTTGTGAGGCTGACTTGCTATGAGGAAGCCAAGACACATGGCAGTTCAGCTTTTATACATTATAATCAGCAGCAGAGGTCTTCAAGTCATTCTGTTCCAAATGTCATGAATGTATGTGAATGAGACTTTAAACTGTTGCAGCTCTCAGGCAATGAGCCATCTCCAACCTCTGAGTCTTTCAAGTTGAACTTCCAGATATCATGAAGCAGAGGGCAATCCATCCAACTGTGCCATGTCTAAATTTTCCACAAGATGTATTTGCATAAAAATTGGTTGTTTAAGCTGTTACATTTTCAGATAATTTTCTATGCCACAACAGTTGCTGATATAGTGTATAAATTTTATTGCAATAATACCTTCTCAGAAAAAAGTTCCTGACCAGTTTTGTAAAAATTGGATCCTATCACCAACTGTTATTAAACATAATATTCATAGCTATACTATTTATTACAGCCACAATCTGTAAATAACCCAAATGTTTATCTATAGTTGAAATAAATATTGGTATACTTACACAGTGGAATATTATCCGATAATTAGAATGGAGGAGGTAAATTTACATAAAAAAATCATTAGTGAATCTCCAAACAAATGTTGAACAAATAGAATCAGATGAAAAAGTACATCTGTATATAGCTATTTACTGAAAAATGCAGAGTACAGGGTCTGGTGTGCTGACAATGTTGTGATCTGAGCGCTGGTTGCAATTTGTGCACTATGTATAGTATACAAGTTTGAAGTATTGACCTGGTTACTACCCACTTATATATCATTTTGTTTTATTTATAATTAGATTATTAAAAATTATCTAGCATTATCAATGTAATTATTCACTTATTCATTTAGACACTGGCCTTCTCACTATTAAATCAACAAGTAGGATTGCAACGATATACAGTTTGGGTTTAAACTGGGAATCTAAATACTTTTCATATATCCAGAACAATAGCTGCCAGTGTGCCATCCTCTGTTTTGCTTTTGTCTAGATTCGTTTTCTTGTACTAGTTTTTATAACTGACGTAGTCAATATAGAGCAGCACGATAATGGTAATTAAAAAGTGACAAAGATAAGTGAGTGTGGCTCAGTGTGAACTTCTCTTATCAAATATTTCCTTATCTACAATGCAGATTTGGAAAATTCATCCATCTGATTATCTCAAACTTGCCATATGATTTAATTAGTTAATGTGGACTTCTAAATGTACATACTTCTATTTTTGCAGGAAAGGTTTATTATTTAAAAAAAGCTTTGTTTGAATTAACTAAAGTCTTTCATCAATCTTGCCCAAATGTGCACAGGAGAATACTAAAACAAATAGCCTTGATGTGATAGTGCCATGAATTCTGGGGAGAATCAATAAATATTCATTGCAATATTAATTGAGTCATTTGGAGTGAACACACACAGGGCACTCCTGGTGATGCTTGCTTAAACTATTCATTTATTGTCCACCCAGGATTAAAAAAAAAAAAAAAAAAAAGGCTTACAAGAAAACTGGAAAATGGAAGCACAGTGTGTGAATAAGTACTTGGGGGCTCTCGTAGGCAAAATAAGAGTAAATTCTTAGGGATACCTAGGCATATGTGAACTAACTTCAAGAAGACTGTGAACTTTCTAAAACTGCATATAGTTTTTAGATGTAAGTAAATGCGTATGTACGTTTTTCTGAAGAGTGGTTCCATTGCTTTTAACAAGTTCTCAAAAGGTCATTCTACTTTTTAAGTTCTATCATGAGCCTATATTGTTCTGTTTCAGCAAATCATTTCCTATATATAGTAATGGAACAAAAATAGGATACTTGCATTGTTAATTCTAATCTAGAAATAGAAGAATGAGCAAGTCCTATTCTGTATGATTCTTGTTTCTAAAATCCATATCTTCTAGTTATTAAAAGGATTCGTGTACAGGTTGCTGGTTTAGTGTATATAGGGTTAATAGGGTAGGCAATATATAGAATGCCAGCAAGATTAGGGAGACTAATTGAAGAAAACAATGAATGCTAAAGTCACTTTTTTATGTAAGTTAATAAATATAGAGAATGAAAATCATCAGAGACATTATGGACAGGCTTAAAGAGTGAAATAATAATCTGATTAAACCCTTGAATTACAAGTATGTAGAGGGAATTCAACAGCACTGCGAAGCATATATCTTCATCCAGAGTGCTGCAGTTTTGAAACTCTGAAGGAGTGTTCTACCTTGGGTAAGAAAGAAGAGCTTTTTAAAGCTTATAGAAGAATTTGGCTACTATCAGGAATAGTTGGCCAAATAGTTTTGGAAAGATAAAAAATTGTTCTTGTGATTCTGCAATGATTGTTTGTGCAATTTTACTTTATTGGGAGATTTGGGTCAGAGTCGTTGCAATTGTCAGGGTCCTATGCAAGAGGAGTGGGAAGGAGGCCAAGGGAAAGTGAGGGCCACAAGGATATCTCCTTTGGTTAACAGGGAGACTGAGTCTCATCACTCAATTGCACTTAGGTTTGTTCAAAACTCTAGAGTGCTGATGGCCATCTAGAACTCATCAGGGCTGATCGCCATCATGGCTTCTTGTGACTATTTTCTTTGCAGTTGCATTTCAAACACATATCTGTGGGTGGCTAGAAGCATTCAAGCCTCTGGAGAAAACCCAAAAACTAACAGTAGAGAAAACAATTATTAACTTGATTATTGCCAGAAAGTCCTGAACAGTAGCTCTTAGTCAAAGTCAGGCTAATTACTGTTGGTATTAGGTAAGGAAACAGTTCTTGTCTCTACCCAGGATCTGTAGGGAAAAAAACTTTAATATCTACAGATTTGCAAAAACATTGTGAATCCTCTGGATTTACCCCAATCATTGAGATTAGAAGAAAACCTTTAAAATCTCATTTTGGAAGTAAAAATTCTTAAGGCAACTCAGTGGCAAAGTTGCATTTTTTTTTAAAGAAAGTTGTTGATTTATTTTATGTATCTATATTTTTTAATCCTCACCTGAAGATATGTGCATTTTTTTTTTTTTTTGAGAGAGAGAGAGAAACATTGATGTGAGAAAGAAACATCAATCAGTTGCTTCCTGTAAGCATCCTGATCGGGGATTGAACTCACAACCTTTTGGTGTATGGGACGACACTCCAACCAACTAAGCCACCCCACCAGGGAGAAAGTTACAGTTTTAGAAAGCAAGTAAAGAAAGACAAAAAGAGTATGGAATCAGTGATTTATCATTTGAGGGTCTTAATCCAAATGTCTTAGGCAGAGCTATAATAGCAAGAGTCTGCTTTTTGATCTAAGAATTTGGGAATGCTGTCTCCTTCACAATGCTAACCGCTTCTAGAGAACATTAATATATTTTTAGTTTTAGATCTCTTTTTGACATAGAAATCCAGGAAGCAAGTGTATTATATCTTTTTACGGGGGGTGCGGGGGAGTGTTACAAAGGTTGATTTCCTAGGGTTTCACTACACAGTTTGTGGTTATCAGTATGTGATAGATTATCTTCCATTCAGGTTCAGTATTCATCTTACATTGGTGGTGTAGCCAATAAACCAGGACTCTGGGCCAAAGGTCACACAGGAATTCCTATGGTTTTATCCTGGGTAGAAGCCACTGGGACATGTTGATGACATGCTTGGAAATACTGCATTAGATCCCTACAGATTTAGTCATCATGGTCTATGGAACAGCAGAGTGAAAGACAGAGGGTACGATTCCCAGTGGCATGATCAGTTCACATGGGGACAATCTGTGTTTTCTGTTGGAGTGGATCTGAAAGTTATGAGAGTTTGAGACAAGGTCGCTGATGTTCCCTGGGTAGTTTCGCAAGTTTTAGCTTCAATATGTTATAGACTCAGAGGAGTGAAATAATAGGGACAGGAGCACTTCACAAAAGGTAGAGCCTCACAGAATTTTTCCATCATAGTTTTTAAATAGTTTTCTTTCTCATTATACAAATGTGTAAATATTTCTCAATATTTCTATTGTCAGAACAGTTCCTTTATGCCAAGAGGCTTTGCCAACCAGAAAACACATATACAATTGTAAAACCAGTAGGGAAGTTTGTATCTGAATAAACCCAATGTAAATATTCAAAAAGCCTGTAGGTTTTAACTCCAATTCATGTCCAATCTGTATAGTTTTCCTAGGACTATAGGCTTGAAAGGTGAGACCTGCATCAGGGACATCCTTTGCAGTCCTACTGAAATTGTCCCACCAAAACTTCTTTATAATGGTTCTTACATTTTTCTTTCTGTGGTAGAAGGGAAGGTAACATTTTTGAGACATCATTTTAGCATCTTAGGGTAAACTGAGCAGTTGTCTTGTTGCCACAAAAGACCATCTGGTTGGAGAAAAAATGATGATCTTTTCCTGTGTGGTACTGGAGATCAAATGCTTGAGATTAGAGTTGACTCAAGACTCAATGCCAGTAGTCAAGAGTGAGTTTTGGCTTTGATATTTGAACTTTGTGTATAGCCTGACTGTGTTTTAAAGAAGCTTGTTTAGCATAATAGTCATTTAAAAACGTCCTTTGCTTCTTGAGTGTGCTTTATAGTGTGCGCCTCACACTTATTATAGCCAATGCCCTTGGAAGAAGCATCTAGTAGTGTTTTATGGGATGCTATATTTAATAAGGGTATCAGCTGTAATTAAGAGGCTGCGTTGGTTCCAAAACATACCAAAATCACTATGTACTTGAAAGGGATATCTGCTGTCTGCATAGACATTTGCTCTCTGCACTTTAAATCATGGTCATAGTAAAAGATACAATTGGGCAAACCACTGCAGAGTTGTCCTCTGAAAGGCTAGATTCAAACAATTTAAATGGGTTGTACTTGCAAATCCAGCTCTAAAACCCTCTTTGTTCAACTTTCAAATAGACACCACCAAAAAGAAATTGCAAATCTGGGTAATATAAAGAAATTTCAAGGTTAGAAGCTGGAAAAAATGTCTTGACAAGACCAAGACTGTCCCAAGTGTGTCATCTACTGGGAGAGAAAAATGGTTGGTAAAGTTCAGAATTGTACTACAATGGATAGAAACATGTATAAGGAGAAGAACAAGGATTCGTAGGAGTTCAGTCTTGTAGCAGGAAAGTGTCTGAATGATATGAGAGAGTAAGTGGTTACATGGAGATCTTAAGAATTTAGTGGGCAGAAGTCTCGCTTAACTGGGAAGTTGCTGCCATTGTGCATACATTTGGATAGATTTTTTGCCGTGAGGTCAAGAAGCAATGGTCTCTGATTTTTATTGTCCTGTTGAGATAAAACACCAAATCTCATTATGCTCTTTCATGTACAAATAGGAAGAAAGGTTTATGGCAATGGGAAAGTCCAACAGTAAGGAGTTTTTAAAAATAACTATTTTGTGTTGCAGAATACAATCATTAAGAAGTCTGTCCAGGGCAAATACTTGGTTGCAACAGCTTTTGTCAGATCATATACAGATCTAGCCAATTCAGAATAGTTAGGAATCCAATGTCAATAGTGTCTTTTAAGAATGAGCAATCCATCTGGCCGGTGTGGCTCAGTGGTTGAGCATCGACCCATGCACCAAGAGGTCACCGGTTTGATTCCCGGTCAGGACACATGCCCAGGTTGTAGGCCAGATCCCCAGTGGGGGGGCATGCAGGAGGTGGCCAATCGATGTTCTCTCTCATTGAAGTTTCTATCTCTCTCTTCCTCTCAGTTCCCTGCTCTCTAAAATCAATAAAGGAAATAAAAGAAAGAAAAAAGTGCTCTAAAAAAAAAAAAAAGAAAGAATGAGCAATCCTCAAAGATATATATATATTTTTTATCCTCACCCGAGGACACTTTTTCGTTTTTTGTTCAGATAGAGTGGGAGGGAGAGAGATGAAGAGAGAGAGAGAGAAACATCGACGTGAAAGGGACACATCGAGTGGCTGCCTCCTGCACAACCAACCAGGGCCGGGGACAAACTGCAACTGAGTTACATGCCCTTAGCGGGAACCGAACCCTAGTCTCTCTGGACCGCAGGCCGAAGCTCTAACCGCTGAGCCAAACCGGCCAGGGCCCTCAAAGATATATATTTTGGTAATTAACCAGGAAAAGTCACGAATAACATCCAATCTTTGAACAAAAAGAAGCTCTCCAATAGGTAGTGTGTATGACAGAGGAAGGCATAGACAATGGGTTGTTGTCCTTCAGTAGACTTTTTTTTTTAAAGTGAGCATCAGGCCAATTTCGGCAAAGAAATAGATCAGTTGAAATCCTTAAGAGCTCACTGACCCTTACATGCCCCATTACCTTTTTTCTTTGGCTCTGATGCTATCATGTTCAGATTTAAATTCTGAGATATTGGTAGGGGAAGCATCAGAGAATAAATAATCAGTCTGTGACATTATTAAATTACAGTCTGAGGATTATTTTCCTGGATGTTCTAGAAAGAAGCCTTCTGGTCTGTATTTAATAGAAGTACACTATTTGAAAAACAGGTCTATTCTAAAAAGATTCAGCAGAGAGTAAGGCATATGAATGACTCAGAAACCCAGAGAGGCCGGAAGTGGCTGAGACAAATACACAGTCTGAGGGTCATTTGCAAATCCTCCTTCTAAAACCTAAACCTGTTTGTAATTCCAAGGACAAATGATGGAAAAGTAAAAGGTTTATGGTAGAGAGGGTAGACACTGCATCAGACAGAATGTTTGCAGTTGCACAGAAATGTCTCCCTATTCTATTAAGGAGAAGTGTGGGTTGATCAGAACAGCTAATTCCTCAGATAGGTGTCATTCTGTCAGACATACTTTGTCCTTTGTTACTTTTCTTTTAAGGTAAAGCAGGATAATTGTTCTTTCAATGACAATTTCTTTACAATAACTACAGGTATATTTGACTATACTGATTAAGACATGTACTTGTACATGAGTTTATCTAAAGGCTTAAACAGAAGAGCTATAAATTAGAGTTTAATATTTCTTTTTTTCTAAATTAAAGTATCTTGAAAGTACTCAGGGATCACTTGTCAAGATTAAGACTATCAACACAGAAAGTAAATAGGCCTGTTGTAATAATTTCTCCCTGAATGGGAGTAAAATATTCTCTGAAGATGGAAGTGAGATGGCCTCTATAATCTGGGAGCTACCTTTTCCCCCTTTACAGTATTGAATATTGATCAATCAATACTGATAGCAAAAATCTTAGTGTCAGATATTAAGGGTCTTCTCATGCTTTTATGCTCTTTTTATATTTACCTTTGGTCAAATATATTTGATGTTATTTTGGTTTTCAATCCATCCTGGCTTTTCTAACCATTCCCCCCTGATCCCCCGCCCCATAACTCTTGTCTCTATACAATGATGGATTCAGTTCAATACTTTTTATGAGCTGCTAGAACAATTCTATATTCTCCTGTGAATTTTTGCTTTTCCTCATGAGGATTTGGAAAGTTCTTAGCTAAATTATATAAATCTAACTTTAACTAATATTTAATGTTATAAGACAAGCAAGATGGATCATCATCTCTGACTACATTATAAGATTTTGTGAGAGGATATTGTCCAATGAGGGGGTGTGGTGGAGGAAGAGGAATAGAGTTTGGTGAAAGTGTTCAAGGAACAGGAGTTACAAAGCCATTGTGTAGGGGACAGAATTCTAGGTGGGCCACATAGCCTCCTGGCATTACCTCTGTGATTACATTATTTTACATGATGAAAGGAATTTTGCAAATGTATTTAGGGTGCTAATGAGTTGACTTTAAGATAGGGAGAATATTAAGGTGGGCCTAACCTAATTATATGAGCCCTTGAAAAAGAGATCTTTTTCAAAGTGGGTGGCGGGGGCGGAGGCTGATGACTGAAGGGGAACTCAGAGAGTTTTGAAGCATGAGAGAGAATGGATGTGCCATTGAGTTGGAAGGTACTTTGAGAAAGGAATGTAGGTAGCCTCTTGAAGCTGAGAATAGCTACCAGGTAACAACAACCAGCAACCAAATAGGGACCTCATTTCTCCAAATTTAAGGAACTGAATTATGCCAATAGCCTGTGTGAGCTTGAGAATGAATTCTTCCCCAGAGCTTTCAAATAAAAGTGCATCTTGGCAGACAACTTGACTTTGGCTTTGCGAAACTGAGATTGTAAACCAAGGACCCAATTGAGCCCACCTGGAATTCTTACATACATATCAATGAGATAATAATGGGATATTGTTTTATGCTGAGAAGTCTGTGGTACTTTGTTACAGAGGTAGAAAATTAATATGAAAGGGAAAGAAGAAGTCAAAATACAGTGGCTGGGGTGGATGGCCAGTCCGGAGTTCAGTCAGAATAGGGAAAGGAGAGTTTGAATTTTGATTTTGATTAGCCTTTTATAAGGAGTCCTTCAGGGAAGCAATTTTAGAATGTTTCTGTCTTCCAGAGGCATCTATGTATCAAAAGATAATGTTGTCCATGGAATATTTGGAGTCTCTGACCCTTTAAATGTAAGATGTGACCCAGGTGAGTTTGTTTATTCATATCTAAAATTTCCCAAAGTGGCCACTGAAATTCTAGATTGTTGTTAGTAAAATCCTGTAGGAGTTGTATGTAGCACCATAACATGTCTACATGTATAATGCTGAGTAATGAATGGGAGTTTCATTGGATGCCTGTTGAGGAATGAAGAAAGGATATGTATTCTGTGCACTCTAGCTTTGAAAAAGTAACCAAGCTTAGAAGCAGCAGTTACAGTCTCCTCCCAGCCACGTGGAAAGCTGTAGAGGCATATTAACCAGAGCACCTCTAGGTATAAGCTTTTATTAAGAATGCCATGGGCTAGAACAGCTCAGAAAGATTGGTCTACCTTGGCGAAGAAAGGTAGACTTTAGCCAGACAGGTCAGCTGAAGTTCAGCCAGTTTCCACAATCGTTGTTTAGAAAGAGTTCAGAAGAGGGACAGATTGTTCTCGTAATTTAGCAGCTGTTTTGCAATTTGAGTTTAGCAGAAAAGGTGAATGGTGGGTAAGAATAGTTTTGGGGCCAAAGGTTACACAAGGGTTATTCTTGAAATTTTCAGTCTCTTGGGATCTTTCACAAATAAAAAGTTCATAACATATCCCAGGGAGAAAATTATATAAATAATTTACAAAGAATAGGTACCACAAGGACACTGACAAATACCAAATCTATCTTTTTTTTCTCTCTTTTTGTCTCTTTCTGAATATGTGAATAAATCAATATCTGGAATATTTAGTATTGAGTTTGGTTATTTTGGCTTAGGTTATTACAAGACCAATTTATCATTTTTTCTTTGTTTCTATGCGAGTCAAGATTTTTTTTTTCCTTTATTGATTTTAGAGAGAGAGAAAGTGAGAGGGAGAGAGAGACAGAAACATCAATGAGAGAGAACATTGATTGGCCACCTCCTGAATGCCCCCCACTGGGGATCGGGCCTACAACCTGCGCATGTGCCCTGACCAGGAATCGTACTGGCGACCTCTTGGTGCATGATTTGACACTCAAGTGCTGAGCCACACCGGTCGGACCCAAGATTTTTTAATTCCTAAGTATACATTACTTTTAAAGCAATGATGTTTGATTAAAATCATGTCTGTAGATGAAATACTTTATTAAAATAATGATTTATTCAATAAATGGTACCTACTTATATTATTTTGATTTTACTTGTTTTGTTAAATTTGTCACTTTCATGCATTTAAAAATATTGTTTTTGTTTACATTTTTGGCCTATACTTTCTACATTCTTTAATAAAATAGTTTCCATCTTTGCTCTTTACAATAATGAAAAGTTAGAATTTTAGTTCTTCATAAAAAAGGAATACATGAAGACATGCAGAGCTTCTAAGATTGGTGTACAGGTTACACGTTCTGATTGCACACATACCAGCATAATTCCATAATCCAGTTCTGAGAGACAGCAGCAATGCCTTCATAGGCTTTCCTGTGATATCAATGAGACGTCCCCTTGGATGTCCACAGGTGTGGGGAATATCTAAAGGTGAAAAAGGAAACATCATTTTCACTCTTAAAGTCAGATTTCTCTAGAGAATCCTGATTCAATTTTAAGAATGTAACTCCCTGTGTCTCTCTCTCTCTGACCAGCTCTCCCTCTCACTCCTATACTGTGTGCTGAATGCCTATTTAGTGACAACAAAAAATGAATGAGCGATTATGTATAGAAAGATATTTTTAAAAAGTGTATGTTAATGTAGTCATTTCTGGAAGAGTAGGGTTATTGATTCTCAAAAATCTCTGTTATAATTGAATTTTATAATTTTATATAAAAAGGCTATTGTTTTGTAACAGTAATAAAAGAAATAAATAATAAATAAAATGAATGAGAAACTTTGAATTTTTAAATAGTTTATTTTTCCTGAATACATGTAGAGCCAAATGTGCCTTCTCATCATTTTTGTCTAAAATTAGTTTACTCCAAATAATTTTCTTTGTTGAACATTCATTGTTCATATATTTGTTTTTAATCACTCAAGATTTTCAGAGCATTTAGGATAAAAAAGGTGAAACGACGAAATATTTAGTTGCACATGAGTTAAAAGCAAAGGAAATAAAAATAGTGTGAAGTTTCTAAAATTTTTCAAAAGGAGAACAGTAGCCCTGGCCGATTTGGCTTAGTGGTTAGAGCGACTCATTGGTCTGCATGTTCGATTCTGATCAAGGGCATGTGCCTCAGATGCAGTCCGCCCCTGGCCCTGGTGGGGGCCCTGAGGGAGGCAACCAGTCAATGTGTCTCTCTCACATCAATGTTTCTCTCTCTCTCCCTCCCTGCCACTCTATCTGAAGATAAATAGAAAAAATATATATATATATCCTTGGGTGAGGATTAAAAACTAATAATAATAAAATGAGCACAGTACTTGAAATGAATAAAGAGTTATAAAACTGCTGTATGTTCTACACCCAAACACACAAACACACACTCACAGATATACACACATACACTTAAAGAAAATTTTTCATAATTTTTACCAAATTACCCTGTTTATGAATTTGGTATTTTTACTCAATTAAATAAAATAATAAAAAATAATGTTAAGGCCTTTTTAAGATGAAGGGATTAAGAAGTACAAATTGGTTGTTAGACTGAGGGTGTGGGGGGCCAGAAGAGATAAACCAAAGAATTTATATGCATATATGCATAACCAATGGACACAAATAATAGTGTGGGGAAGGCAGGAGTGGGGCAGAAGTGGGAAGGAGGGGGGTCAATGGGGGAAAAAGGTGAGAACATCTGTAATACTTTCAACAATAAAGATACTTTTTAAAAAAAAAAAAAGGCCTTTTTCAAAAAAACAAATTGTAGCTTAACGAAATCTGTAACATGTAAATTTTTCTAGTAGTGTTAATTTCCGTCCAAGCACTTAATATTTTATTAGGATTTAATACAGTCATCTCAGTATCTGTATGAATAAGTAAACATTAACTGAATAGCTGTAGTCCCAAAACTGAATACATAATGTCTTAGTAACATTGTTATGCTATCACTTTTAGAATGACTTACTACAGATGAAATTAAGGCAAGGAACACACTGAGAAGGGAAGTTCATAATAAAGAAATGTCTGGATTTTGCTTTTATTTTATTGCTCTTTCATTCTTAGTAAATTCCCCAAAGTCCTTGTTCCCATAAAGTGGGCAAATTTCATTAGATTCTCCATTTATGGATTCTCAACTTATGCAACAAGACACTTTCAGATTTCTCTATTAATATGATTGAGATTATTAAAAGTTTTTGAAGTTACCTCTTCTAGTTTTCCTTTTTGACTTAAAATGTTTCATTTTGGTGAGTTTTATTTTTAACTAAATAATGTCAAAATAAAAAGGGTTTTAAGGAATATATAACATTTTAGAAAAAAATGGTGCCGTGAGATAGACTGGGTCATTTTTTTTTTCTTCCATTACAAAAGAGCCCTTATCTCTCTAATAAGTGGGACAGAGACTACCCTGGATAATCCATGCCTGATTTAATAAGAAACGACTGGGATGCTCTTTTCTCTGGAGAGCTGAAGATACACGATGACAATTGGCATCAGGGATACTTCACAGAATATTGTAGTTTAAAGAGGCGACTGACATCATTAAAACTAAAGGAGGAATGAATATCAGAAGTGGGGTGTGTATGTCCTTGTTGGTACCAACTTCCAGAAATGTGAACAATCCAAAAACAAGTTACTTCTAACATATTTTCTATCACTAAGAGTCCTTAATGGAGTTTCACGTATTTTCACATACATTATTATCTCGACATCTCCTGATATAACCAAAGGTGTCCCCCACATAAAGCCGGGGACGTGGACCAGAGTGGCAGGTTGGCTCCTGCAATATTGCCTCACCCAGCAAAACAAGCAAACAGAAAACTTGACTCAAAGAGCAGGCTGTCTGCTAAGTCTTGTCATCTTGAATGGAACTTACATGCCTCTCAGTATTCCTCTAATTATCTGAAAATGACCCAAATCTCTTTGTTTCTCTCAGTCTGGCCCCGAGTCATCCTGTGGCTGCATCACCATCAGGAGGGAATTGCACAGTTTATTTTTTCTCTTTCTTTTCTTTTTTCTTTTTTGCTTTTGGAAAGCACTGCTTGTTAGCCACTTGTCCCCACTTAAGAAGCTTAATTACAGTTATTTATATAAAACAACGATGCAAGTATACACAATCAAACAAGGTCTTTAAAAGTATTCTCATGAACAAATGGATACGCCATTCACAAAAGCTTCTGTATTATCTTTTGAATAACTGAAATCTTTATAGTGGTATTTATAATGTTTTCCTTAATGGTGCTGCCTAGGCAGTAAAAATACCAACTATGGGTGGTTCATTTGCAGCTGAAAATATGTACCCACCCACCAGTCCTGCCAAATCCAGAAAAAAGGCTAATCTCTTACTTACTTGTCATGCCAGGTTTCTCCTAGAGAATTTTTTTTTTTTCATTTCTATGAGGTTTTTTAAAGTTATATTAAATTAAACTGATTGGAGTGAAATTGGTTAATAAAATTATACAGGTTTCAAGTGTACAATTCTGTGATACATCATCTGTATCTCGCATTGTGTACCCACCACCCAAAGTCAAATCTTCTGTCTCCATATGTTTGACCCCCTTTACCCTTTACTGCCCCTACCCCCCTTCCCTCTGGTAACCATCATACTGTTGTCTGTGTTTATGTGTTTTTGTTTGTTTTTCTTGTTTGTTCATGTGTTGCTTTCAGATGTGGTGCACATACAATGGAACACTACTCAGCCATAAGAAAGGATGCAATACTGCCATTTGCAACAACATGAATGGGTCTTGAGAATATCAAACACTAAAAGAAGTGTTTTTTAAAATGGGATTTGGTTCTCTACAGCTGTACGCTACCATGTGGCCTTTTTGGGGGTGGAGCATTGAACAAAGTTCTGGGGACCTATTTCTATTTTTCAATAGCATCTTCACTTTCATCTAGCTAAACTGTAGAGCTCTGAATGTGATTTTGTTGGGAGGAGAGGAAGAATTCTACTGCTAAAATAAAGTTTGGAAAACTATGCCTTATACCATAGCCTGAAAAAGAAGAACAGGTGATGTTAAACTATATTAATTCTCCAAAACATGTGGATTCTGCTTCTTTCTCTTTTTATTATTTCTTTAGACGTTTTTTTATTCTAAAATTGATATGAGTTTCAATATAAAAATATATTATTTGGTTTTTTCCCTGCTTTTAGAACTTGTTTATTTTTTATGTATTATTGACAATATTACAGATGTTCCCTATTCACCACCCCTTTACCCACCTCCACCCAGCCCCCTCACCCCCTGCCCCGCCATCTCCACACTGTTGTCTGTGTCCATGGGCTATGCATATATGTTCTTTGGCTAATCACTTCACCTTTTTTCATGCAGTCCCCTCCTTTGTCCTCCCATCTGACAGCTGTCAGTCTGTTCCATGTGTACATGCCTCTGTTTCTATTTTATTTGCCAGTTTATTTTTAAAAACAGTACTTGACAACTATCTATATTTAATTTTCACATAAGCCCAACAGAACTAAATTTAAAAATTATCTGCTTTAAACTGAAGAAATAAAAAATATTAATATTGTCTTCTTCAAAATCATGTTTCATATTTGCCAATATGAAATTAAAGCTAACTAAATCATTTTTAAATCTTTTGCATAAAATTAACTGTGTACATTATTTGCAAGGAAGTGAGCTAGAACCCCTGTGGTCACGAGCTGGGCATCTACATTTTAGGACCCAGCGTTTTCATGAAAGACACCATCATTTATTAAAATATAAAATCTGATTAAGAGGATGTGAAGAATAATGTGGTGTGATCTAATTTGTTTTTATTAATGTCCATGAAGACAGGGAGCATGGGATGTTCGTACTCGCACTGCTGTGCGATCGGCAGATTGTAAACACTCAAAGTGCCGGCTGAATAAATGCGTGGTGCTGAGTTGCTGAAATAAAACTTTAGTAGCAATTTGGCAGAAAGTGTACAGTCGAAAGTGGACATAGAATGGCTAGTTTTAGAAGCTTGTAGTTATCTCAGAGCGTGGGCACGATTCTGATGTGTGAAAATGTCAGAGGGAACTAACGAGGAGGACTGTGATAATATTTGCAGATGTAGTTCCAACTATGTTTAGCAAGTTGTCTTGTGTGTGCAGTCAAGCCTGACACTGAGTTGAGTGGGTTTCAAATAAAAACAACTAAAGGGGTCAACTACAAGGATAGCTCGTTTTATTGCGCTTCACTTTATTGTACTTTGAAGATACGTATTGCATTTTTGTTTTACAAATTGAAGGTTTGTGGCAACCCTGCACCAAGTGAGTTGATGGGTGCCATTTTCCCTATAGGCTTCCATGATGGTTAGCATTTTTTTTAGCAATAAAGTATTTTTATTTAAGGTATGCACGTTGCTTTTTTTTTTTTTTTTTAGACAATTCCATTGCTCAGTTAATAGACTACAGTACAGTGTAAATATAACTATTATACGAACTGAAATACCCCCCAAATTTGTGTGACTTGCTTTATTGCAGTGGTCTGGAACTGAACTCACAATATCTTGAAGGTATACCTATATTATGTACGCAGTCATGCATTACTTAACCATGAGGATGCAGCTCGGCCGGTGTGGCTCAGTGGTTGAGCATTGACCTATGCACTAAGAGGTCGCCGGTTCGATTCCCAGTCAGGGCACATGCCCAGGTTGTGGGCTTGATCCCCAGTGTGGGGCATGCAGGAGGTGGCCAATCAATGTTCTCTGTCAGTGATGTTTCTCTCTCTCTCTCATTTCTCTCTCTCCCTCTCCCTTTCTCTCTCTCTCTAATATCAATAAAGAAAAAAACAAAACAAAACAATGGGAATGCATTCTGAGAAATGTGTCATTAGGAGATTTTGCTCCTGTGCAAACATCACTTACACAGACCTAGACGGCAGTTCCTAGGCTACATATGTGCACAGCATGTTACTGTACTGAATACTGTAGGCAATTGTAACACAATGGTAAATATCTATATATCTACACATATCTAAACATAGAAAAGGTATAGTAAAAAATTTAGGTGGTATACCTGTGAGGGCACTGACCATGAGTGGAGTTTGCAGAACTGGAAGTTGTTCTGGGCGAGTCAGTGGAGAGCGAATGTGAAGACCTAGGACGGTGCTGTGCGCCACTGTAGATTTTATAAACACTGTCCCCCAAATCCTCCCTCTGCTGCCTTCCAAAAGGGTTAGAAATAGAACATCAAAGCTGTCAATGCTGCTCCATGAACAGGGGAATGGGCTGGATTGACTAAAAATATCAAGGAGAATCTGGCTTAAATCACCATAATAGTGATTGTCAGGAGGAAGAAAAAGGCTTGAGAATCCATAGAAATAAGAAATCAAGATGGAGAGATAAAGGAACATAGGGGATTGTCATGGCAATGTGGTTTTGGCTGTCCCAGATTGGAGAGATTTCAGATTAAAGGACTTTTTGGTTTTCATAAATAATAATAATAATAATAATAATAATAATAATAATAATGTTTGCCATGGAGAGGCTGTAGAACCAAGGACTCAACATTTTGACTTTGGAAGTTTGTTTTGATTCCTTTGACCTTGCCTGGCTAAAAGGGCTGGCATTGAATTGATGGAAGAAATAAAACTTGTCTATGCTTTACATCATTAAGCCTGAAAATGTTTTAAAAGCACAGGGACAGGCAGGCTCTACACTGCTGCAGAAAGCTTTCATTGCAGTGGCCATGTGCTTAGTACCTGTTAAGATAGCTCTGATGGACCTGTGTTCTTGTGCGGGATCTTAGGTCCTCAGCAAAGAATTGATAGCAGTGTGCTCCGAAGATCATCAAACTATAGGCCTGGGAAGACTGTATCGCCCTCTGAATAGGTAGCACTCAGGGGATATAAGCTCCTCTGTGCTGAAACAGGTCAGCAGCTGACTGATTGGGGTGTCATCTGTAAACTCATTATTGAGGTGCTGGGACTGAGAGGGAGTCTGTTGTCAAGCCCCACAGATATTGCTCCCATCAGAGAGAAAACATCTTCCAGAACCACGTGTCCTTCCATTTCTTACAGGAGGTTCAGCTCCACTATAATCATATGGGGACACTGTCTTATGTGCTGTCCACCATTGACCAAAATGTCGTTACGTGGTACATGACTGCCCTATGTTATGTTGGCTTGAATTTGCTGGTAGATGGAGAAGGAGTCAAAGGAAGAAAGGCTGAATGACTTATGAGCAGAAAAAGACTATGGAGGAAATGAACACTGGGTTAAAAATAAGACAACAAACGTAGGAATGTTCATGGAAGCCAAACTTCTTAAGTCAGTTATCCAAAGAAGGGAAGGGAAGAGTAAAATTGAAGAAAAAAAGTTATATAATGCTTCAGGCTTCTTATAAATAGGAAAGCAGATATTTTTTAATATTAAATAATATTTAGAAATGTTCTATAAAGATTGTTATAATGTGAGTGAAACAAATAGTATTAACATGGGTAAGGAGTGAAGTGTTTTTAAATAATGAAAACTAATATTTAACTGTTTGGTGAATTATCAAAGTTTTAATTATTAACCAAGTTACAACATGTATGGAATCTGAATAATTGACAATTATGTGCTCATGTGCAAGCTGGGGAAAATATTACTTGAAAGATTGCTTATCCTCTGTGTCTAGGCCATCATCACTTCAGGTTATCAGCTCTTTTAATTATTTTACTAGTCCAGAATAAATAATGTTATAACCGTTTTTTTTTTTTTTCATTCTATGTGAATTAGTCTGTATTACAGTGCTATTTTCTTTATTTCTTTTTTAAAATTTATCTTTTGTGTTGAAAGTATTACAGATGTCCCCCCACCCCCACCCCCAGCTCTATTGTCCATGTCTACAGATTCTTTATTTTTCAATAGCTGGTAGCCTTTTTTCCCTACATAATCAATCCAAATATTCCTTATTATATGTGATTAACTTTAAGGAAAAGATTCTATGTTTTCATGGCAAATTCTTCTCTACATCCCTATTCATCTGAATCATATCTTGATGTAATAATTTGATGGTTTCAAGCCGAGGAGTTGGAGTGGGAATGAGTATGTCATGTTACTATCTGGAATTGAATGGTCCACTGAGAACACTGCCATCTAGTGGTTTGTCCCTTAAAACGATTCAGGCATGCTATCTTCAAAGGCCGCAAAACTCGGATAGATCATTACCAGTAAACACCAACTTCTGTTTAAATGGCCAAGAGTATTAGAGTTTCGAGTGATTCAGCTCATTATTCATTAGGAATTTAAAAATGATAATGCTAAATGGAGTAACAAAGTCCGACAAAATACATTTTCTATAGGAAAAAGCTAGTTATTTAAATACGTGTCAATGAGTAGAATATAGCCAGAATATGTATCGGAGTATGAAGACACTAATAGATGTCTGCCATCTGTGTAACAGCTAATGTTTACTAAGTGCTTACTGTTTATGAGACTGTTCTAAGTTTTTATAACCATTAAGTCATATAATCCTATAGTCCCTTAGTAAAATAGTTATCTTTAATAATAACAGCTAATTATTTACTAATAATAACAGCTAATGTTTACTAAGTGCTTACTGTTTATGAGACTGTTCTAAGTTTTTATAACCATTAAGTCATATAATCCTATAGTCCCTTAGTAAAATAGTTATCTCTCTTTCCTCTCCCCTTCCCTCCTCTTTTTCTTTCCCTCTCTCATACATACACACTACATGCTATATGTTACTATAGCATTATATTTTATGTATATATGTATATACATGTATATATACATATATTATACATGTATAATATATGTATATATAATATACATTTAGATATGTTTGTATTTACCTGGTAACAATTGTAAATATTACAAAAAGTGGATCATTTCTTTTTATGCCTACTCTTCAGTTTCCTTCTCAAAATGATCACTCTTCCAATTTCTTGGTATATTTATTCTGAATAAAATATGAAGTACTCCTATGTGTGTTGATATACACTACACATACATGTGTATATGAGCGGGGATGCACACTCATGTGCACAATATCTGGGAAAACACATATTTCCTTTTTTATTTGCTGATCTTTACTTTTTATCTATGTGATTTTGAGCTATATACCTAATAGTTCTATGCCTCTGCTTCCTTTTCTGCAAAAAAGAAACTAGCTGTGTTTCCTATCTCTGAGATGACTGGGAAAATTAAATAATAACATTCATATAAAGTTAAATTTTCAGACTATTTCTTGGAATTTGAGTAAGTCCTTAAATTAAAACATACATACATATTTGTCGTGATGGTAATTATTATTATTATCTTTACTATCATGATAATATCAAAAGAATTTCAAATAATTTTCTTACAATCCCTCTGAAACAAACACATGATAGAACACTCTATTTTATTAAAGGATGTTTCCATGTAGACTCATAGGACAGGCTACAATCCCATATATGAGAGTCTTATCATTCAGAGCTGTTGTTAGCATATTAACAGTGGAACACGCTAATATTTGAAAACTCTTATAAATGTTTTCTCTAGTTGCATAGAATTAAAAACACTTATTATGCATCAGTGATATAACAAAAATTATTTTCAAAAATTATTATGTATGTTTAAATTATAAAATAATATTGATACTAAATTAACATTATTTTAAATGGTGTCATTTTTTCTGGTTATAATTGTAGCTTTTTAACATTTATTTCAACAAGGTAGGAAAATATTTGAAGTTACTATGTCATCTCTTAAATGTATATTGTGTTTATGGTAAATTACTGATTGTACCACAATCAGGAAATAATTTTCTGACAGTCCCCTTACCATAATTTTAACTATCTCTAATTTTTATGAGGTGTTTTTATTTCTGGTGTCAGCAAATGTGTCATTGCACTTTCCCTAAAGTCTCACCAGGGATGCCAGAGCCTGCCAAGAGGAAACATTAATTTCCGGGAATCAAATCAAGGTCTTCCTAAGGTTATCAAGAATTGCTAACAACCAGAAAATGGTGCATTGTCTGTATGTATGTCCGTGCTTCTAATTTTAAAGAGGTCTTAATTAAATCTCATTTAAGTCAGTGTTGTTTCAACATCATGATAACCCTTGTGTAATTGACCAATCAAAAACAAGCTTCCAATTCCGTAACTTAGCATTTTTCTACTATCCAATTTTCGAATGTGTGCAATTATTTTGCCATTTAGACATAAAATTAGAACATTCAAAGCATGAAATGTCAACATGCATCTAAGCAGTTATTTTAAATGTTTAATAATATCCTTTGATATGGAAAGGGGGAAAATGCACACACACACAACACAGAGTTTATTCTTTTCACAAAATGGAAAGGTGAGCATAGAATTCATTCATTTCCCTGAGCTTTAGCTTTTCTGTCTGTGTCCTGGGTAGTGATATAACCTTAGCACAAGTATCAAAGTGATTCCAAAAAACAAAATGCAAGGTTTTGTCTTATTTATAAAAACACAATACAGTTTTAACCATCATTTATAATATAGGCTTTTTACAATGCTAAAAGGTAGAAATTGCCATGGTTACATGTTTGTTTTATTAAAGAAAAATGTTTTGTGGGTAATTAATGCTCAGCAAGCTTTTGATTTCAGTTGTGAAAATTATAAAACTGTTATGGAAAATACATTTCCATAAAAGTTTTATACTTCCTCATCTTACCCAGTTGGGGATATTTTCAATATAAAATTAATATAAAATACATTTTCTCATTTGGACTGATATGTATTCATATTTATTTTTAGATGCTATTTCCCCAGATTTTATATTAAACTGGAAGAGGATTGTTCCTCAGCATTCACAAAGATAATGAATGGCCATGCACAAAGCATATATCCTTTAGATGAAGTTGAGGTAAATATCACACCTGGTTCACACAGCTCTTGTTGAAATGATTCTGCAGCTGTGTTAGAAAATTGTCTCTCAAGTGGCCCTGGCTGATTATAAGGATTTTCCACTGAACACTCTGCAGAGTGTAAGGCATTTCAATTCCTCTCAAAAAATTCAAGGTGAAAAGGAAGAAGTAAGATATATCCGCTCATACAGTTATGGAGCTCTGACATATGGAAGGAAAACAAGTCAAAACAACATGTGGAAAAGAAATTAAATGTAGCTGAGATGTTTGTACTGCTGTGTACATAATCTTTTCTCCTTTTATTCCTGATGACAATATTGTATGGCCATCTAATTATCATGTTTCAAGTGATTGAAAGTCATGAATACTAAAACTAAAATAGCTTTCCTCATACTGTTAAACATCTTTGGAAATAACTTTCAACAGTGCTTTCCCAGGTGACTTTGGGGCAGTCAAGTTTCTTGTAAAGGGATCTATAGAAAGGTGGCATACTTAGCTATAAATATTTGGCATCTAAATTCTATTCATCATCTGATCTATTCATTCAATGAGACCATTCCAAGATTATTTCTTCTTTAGGGGATTTGATGGCACAAAATAATGACATGAAGTTTAAGTCACTACAAAGAAGCTTCTTTTTCATCACTCATCTATAAATGCAGATTATATAACAAAGACTTTTGAATCACACTATTGTGTTCCATATGTGTCTGAAGGGGTTTGCTTTTTGATAATGCTATCAAATGAGTTAATAAACAGACCAAAGAGGAAAAAGAAGACAGAGGAAAGAGCTGATGGAAATATTTCAAAGCCAATGCCCAAATAATCGACCCCAAACCGTGTCCCTTAATATACTGCCTTGCCTATTAAGAGCTATTGGGCTGTAGCTGTGATTTACCAGTCACGAGAACATCACATTTCTTGTGATAGTCTTACCTATCCCTGCAAGATAATAATCTGAATCTCACTTTTTCAATGGAAAAAAAAAATCTGAAATACCATGAGACTGTATGTACTTTAATTCAAAAGTGTGTAAGACTAAACTTCAAAACCAACTGTTTTCAAAGAATTGTCAAAAATCCTAAGACCCTCCTCTCAATCATCTATTCCTCTTATCTCCTGTACCCCTGGATCTCCTAGCTGCACACACAAAATGACAGCACTTGTCTTAACAGAGAGGCTCACTGTCATGTGCATTCGTAAATAATTGGTCAAGAATATGAAGTCTATTCACTCTTTGGAAGGTTTAAACTTTTATTTATTGACTTGCTTGCCCAATGCACTAACTTTTCTCATACCTGCAACTAACAAGACCTTAAAATGCAATGCTAGCTGGGTAATGTTTTGACATCATATTGACTAGTTTGCTGGCAGCAGGATTTCTTTTAAGTATAAAAGGAAAAGAATTCTGTTGATTCAGCCCAATGCAAAATAACAAACACGAGTGTCAAATTGAAGACCGGCTTTCCAACTAAAATCCTCAGACACACACAGTTAACATGTAAGGCATTAAATTAATTTATAGCTCACATGTCCAAAAGAAATGTTAATTTTCTTAGCCAACTAATTTATTCTTCCTTGTAAGTATCTTCTACTACGCTTGTCATATGGAATGTAATCAAATGACATCATGTTATTTTTTTATTTTAATTTTGGTTTAGGATTTTGTTATCTGTCATGTAACGCCTGATCTGTTTGCTGAAAAGATAATAAAAGTACTCATTTCTAAAAGTAAAATTATCTATAATTCTCTCTGCATCAAAAATCTCAGCTATGTACAATTGGTAACTGAGAACATTTGTATCGTTTCATCTCAAACAGAAATGGCCATTTGAATGTGAACTTAGTTCAGAAGTATAACCTACCTATTTCCACCAATATTAATATATTTATATTATTTATATTATATTAATTAATTATATTATATTAATTATATTATATGCCAGAACTCTTCTGACGCCAAAGGATATAGCAATAAATAAAATAAATTTTAGCCCTGGCCAGTTTGGCTCAGCGGTCCAGAGAGACCCGGGTTCAGTTCCCGCTAAGGGCACGTACCTCAGTTGCAGTTTGTCCCCGGCCCTGGTTGGGTGGTGCGGGAGGCAGCCACTCGATATGTCCCTTTCACATTGATGTTTCTCTCTCTTTCTCTCTCTCTCCCACCCTATCTGAACAAAAAATGGAAAAATGTCCTCGGGTGAGGATGAAAAATAATAATAATAAAATAAATTTTATGTGCTCAAAAACTCATCCTCCCCTGGGAAAGAACAATGCTCAAATAAAACAATATGGGCTCTACAAGAGTTGTGTGAAGGGTGTTACCGACGCAAGAGGAGGAGTAGGCTGAAGTTCTCTTGGTAGGAAGAACGTGGAAAGCTTAGGGAAAAGATATATTCACTTGGTCCTAAAGCATAAACATAGCATGTGCTTTGCATTCAGGGCGTGGGTGGTTTTTAGAGGCCCCAGCACGTTCAAAAGCAAAAAGCGTTGTGCATTTGGTGAAGACAAGATGTTCATGTGACAGAACATAGTGGGTCATTCCAAATGGTTTCTGTTCTCTCTGCCTTGGTTTCCTCAATAATATAAATGAGATTAATTCGTATGTACAGTAGCTCCCCCTATTCGGTAGGGGACACATTCCAAGACCCCCAGTGAATGCCTGAAATTCTGTGTATACTATGTTTTGTTTCCACACATACATCATGCCTATGGTGAAGTTTAATTTATAAATTAGGCACAATACGAGAGTAACAATTAATAAAATATAACAATGAGAACAATATACTGTGATAAAATTATGTGCGGAATTAATAAAATATAACAATGAGAACAATATACTGTGATAAAATTATGTGCGTGTGTCTTTCTGTCTCCAGTAGTTTTTACATGTTTTGGTCCAAATCGATTCCTGAGTCTGTCACCATCTCTTACTTGCAGTACATGGTGTAGTGTCACTCATTTTAGGGGATTCCTGCTGAACTGAAATCTTTGAATAGGCCCCATGCTTTCTGGCGCAACATGTTGCTGCTAATCAAATATGTCAACAGAGCACATTTTCTGTTCATGTTTAACACCCACAAATTGATGCTTTTTCCATCTTAACGAAGCACTTACTGTGCCCCGTGGCCATAACGTTTGCAGTTTGAGGTGCAACACCAGCATAACTTTATTTTACTTTCTTCACGATTTCGGGGACCAGGGATCCATTCTTAGCACAGATCTAACAACCTCAGCGTGCATTCTTTTTCTTTCCTTACTGAGTGGATCCCGGTCACCTTTTCACTTACAGGAAGCACTTCACAGAATCTCTCAGGGCTACCCGATTTGCAAGCATCACGCTCGTGTGATTTGGGGCGATTATTCAGGAAAACGAGGGTTACTGGGACACAAGCACGGTAATAACCCAGAAGGCTGCTGACTTCGGGAACATACAGCAGAGACCCTCCCGGGAAAGGGACAATGCGCGTCTGGGTGGGAAGAAGCGGGCGGGCCAAGGTGCCTTCACCTGAATCAGAGGCATTACAGTGACAATTTCGCATTTACGCATTTTCCATTTCTGGGATTTTCCAGTTAATATTTTCTGATTCTGGGTGACTGAAATATGGCAAGTGAAACCGCATTAAGGAGGACCACCGTCCATAATAGTAACGACCTGGCTTAATGAATGTCGGCTGCATTTAGTACCATTACATAAGTGCAGAAAAATAATTTTCTCTGTTAAGGGAAGTGCAGCAGGAGAGATAATCCTTATATTTAATAAACTTAAAATTCTACCCTAAATGAATGTCAGCTGCATTTATTACCATTATATAAGTGCAGATAAATAATTTTCTCTGTTAAGGAAAGTGCAGAAGGAGAGAGAATCCTTATGTTTAATAAACTTAAAAGTCTCCCCTAGTCCTCTTGATTACTTTTACATTTACACAGATTGAAAAAAGAAAGTTATGATGTAAATTGATAAATCGACCAAATCAGTCTTAATGATTCACTTAGCCCTACTAACTTTAAACAGGCTTCTTCCCGACTGTAGGCCATAACCTCTCTTTCCTTAGAGCATTTACTTTAGAAAAGTTTTAACTGTACATTCTTTCTTTTCCCCTTTGAGATGTAAATCTTTTAAAAAGTTTCTTGCCTGTTTTACAGCCCAGGAATGCCTTTGCTGAGGACCTGCGATCCATCTCTTTTAAACGTAATAATCAATGAAGAAAATACCCCAACCTCCCAGTTTCTGTGACAAGGTAGGAATCTAACTTTTAGAGGTGGCTTGCTCCAAATTGTAAAACTACCCCTCTGTGGAGACAGAAGAAATTTAATTTTATTTCGATAAAGCCCCTGAGTAGACAGATAGCCTAGAACCCACCTCTGCTCACAAAAACTCCCTGCACATTCTTTCAGGAAAGATGTATTCAGACCAAGTTCTGGTCTCTGTCCTACTGGAATAGTCTTGAATGAAGTCCCATCTAATTTTGTTTGCTTGTTTAAATTCGTATAGTACAATTTTGGCTTTGATAAAGTGAATGGAGCATCATCACCTGTGGTCAAAATCAACAAATAATTAAAAATTAGAAAAGCATAGGAGATGTGTGTTATTGATGATATAAGAATAAATGCTGAAAGGAACAGCTAGAAGTTGTTAAAATAATTGTCATTAGGGAGCAGAATAAAAAAGTGGGCACATTTGGAGTAGGGGACAGGAAAATTTTTAAAAGCTTTGAAACATTATCGTATTTATAAATTATAAACATATATCACATGTTGAAATTCCTTAAAATTGAAGATTAAAATAACCTCATACAATATAACATATACTAAATCATAGTTAAATTCGCAGTAATATTTCCCTGCTTACTAAAGCCTCCCTGTATATACATACTTTCTAAGTTTACCTTTTTTAAAATTCTCAATAACGATAGCATTAATTCTAATATTGTGCATGTTGCTGGCTTCTTATTTTTCAGTGTGTTTTCATATAGATTTTCACTATAATTGTATTTGTGATGTCCTTCTCTAAATTAACAAAATGCAAACATTTACAAGAGAGGGAAAGAGATAGAGAAGCAGATATTTAAACAGCATATACTGGGCAGTCCACCTTTCTTTCAATAATGCGTTGCAGGGGAGATGATGAAAAACCTCAGATGTGTGAGTCAATATCTCTGAGTTCTATCCTGTTTCTCTGGTCTATCTTGGCACTGATACATTATCACCTTAATCAATGTAGCTTTACAATAATTCTTGCTATCTTGAAACTCCAAATTTATTTTTAGACAATTTACATTATTCTTGTACCCCTTTATTAAAGCATATAATTCAGATTAAATTTGTCAATTTCAAAAAAAAAAAAGTCTTCTGAGATTTTGCTTGAGATTGCCCTTAACTTATAATTCATTGACACAATTCTTTAAAATATTGAGTTTATGAATCTATGATTGTTACGTTTTTCTGTTTGCTTATGGTCTTTAATCTGTGTCAATATTTGGTTGTTTACCATAACTATAAATATAATGTTGTAAATTTTATATATTTACAAGTTTTGTAAATCTTGTAAATGACTTTAATTTACAAGGTTTGTAAATGTGTTTTTTTGTGTGTGTGTGTGTGTTTTTGTTTTTTTTGTTTTTGGGTAGAAAATCTCTTTTTAGTGTTATATGGTATAAACTCTAAAGTTTTTAGCTATTGTCTACTTAATGCTCCGACCACTTTTGTCTACAGCTTAGTTTTTCAGTGTGTTTGAAGACATCTGGTAGGGTCTGCACAGTCCGAGGGGAAGTCCTTGCTTTTATTCACTGCCGCATAAATACGACTCTGCTGTGGAGATCTTAAATGAATGGTCACTGTTGATTGTCCAGCATCTTTCTACTCGCCCCAGAAACAATAAAAAGCAAATCAAAGTGTAGGTTTTGTAAAATGAAGGGAAAGTAAATTATAACAGTGTACGAAAATATATATTACTTGCTTAGAAAAAAAACTTGGAAGAATTTGATGTTTCTTTTTCAAATAGTCAATTAGGGAGTTAAGTAACTTGTATTTTTTATATAGCCAGTTCATATGATTGACAGTGTATGTTCTGTGTAGACTTGACCACAGTATTTCGTTTCTCCAAGCCTCACTTTTCCTTATCTAAAGCTAAAACTAGGAAAAAAATTTTTAAGACTTTCAGATATATAAAACTTTCATATATATATGTATATAACATATTGGATTTTCTGTACTCTATGCTACATATACTAAAATCCATTCTTGAACTAATTTTCTCAATTGAAGTATAATTAAAAATACATATCTTACAGCAGCTATTTTGAAAGTTGGATTAAATATTGTTAACTCGACATTCATAACCTGCCAATGACAAAGATGTTACTGTTGCGTAGGAGCTCTTAGTGGCTTTTATGTTGGTGCCTCAACCAAATATTGTAGAGAAAATAGTGCTGTGGAAAATGACAAGGGTAGAAGCATAAATGTAGCCTTTGGCAGAAGTAAAAATCAACTTCATCTTTTGTCTTTTCAGTCTCAGAAAAATTAATGCATTCACTTATCAGCTCAGAAGGAATAACTACAGATATCTTCCATGGTTTGAACAATTTGTCATGAATACATCCTCCCTAATTGACTATTTGAAAAAGATGTCTTAATCCCTAAGTTTTATCCCATCCTTACTTAACTCTGAAGCCCTATATCTGTATCTTCCTGCCTCAGACCAAGCCTTGACTTTCAGACTTAGTTCCTCTAAACTCTCCTCAACACATTTATAATTCATCACATATATCTGAACTCTTGCTTAATTAACAGGAAAAAAATAGAAATTACTTTTAAAGTTACTATAATGAGAGAAAGATGCTATATACATTTTCTTTCTCTTAGAATATCTGTGTCTGTGCATTTGTGTGTATGTGTCTGTCTGTGTGCGGCAACTAAAATCAAAGAACATTATGTAAATGAGAAACTAAGGCCTACATTTATACATACTATCCATATACATGTTCATAGATACACCCATAAGTTGCACATACATATTGATTTGTGAGAAACCAAATATTGAGTACAAAAATTGCTTTTACAGCCTTTTTATGACTGCTGTTTTTGAGTAATTCATTTGATATTATTTTTTCATTATACCCCAAAAATTCTTGATAACTCTTTCCCTGGAAAGCAAACTTCTTATTGGGAGTTACTTAACAGCTTTTTGGTTTTCTTGCTTCAGATATTTACCTTTGCTGCTCAAATACTTGTAAACATTTTTCATCATGTGGACGTCTACAGCAATCACCATATTAAATCATTTTCCCACTGTTTCTAAAGTTCCGCAAAAGCTTAGAATTTATTAGAGACTAGAAGGAAGAAATCTCAAATAAACTTTCATCAATATTTTCCAGTGATGAGTTCCCAAATCTTTCATCAGTCATAATTAGAAACTTCATTTTTTATCGTAAAAATATATTTAGTTTGAAAATTCCATAAACATATACTCTGTAAAAATAATATTTTTAATTATTGTTATAAAGGAAAAATAAATTTCAACAGCAGCCATGTATGTAAATTTATAAAGTAACTAAAATTTTTATTGTGGATGACAAAAAATATGTATTTGTTTCCCATAAAGATTGGTGAGTTATATTTTCATACATTGCTCTAGTTGAAAGGGAATTTAATGAATTTTATTATGTTAATAAAAGTTTTGGTAATGTTCTTAGAATGCTAATCAGTATAAAATATCTATACATGTAGATTTTCCATTGTGTGGACACCTACATGGATTACTTGTATATAGATAGAGTTCCCAACTTTCTCTAAAACTCAACAAAAGCTTAGAATTGATTAGAGATTATAACCAAGAAGTCAGTCAACATTCAAAATAAGAAAGGAAATATTATTGCATAGTCTAGTTTTGGATATTTATTAGATATCACCATAAAAAATCTGAAATAAAATGTACAATAATTTTGAATTTTATAACTGTGAAAACCTTAATCTACTCTTCAATGTCTGCTTTTGTTGAGCATAGAACTCTTATTACACTCTTACCTAAGTATTTCATAATGAGATCTATGTTGAAACACTATAATTTACAAATAAAAAGAGGTCTCAGAGATGTGTAGTAATACATTCAAGGTCAAATAGTTGATTGGTAGGTAAAGTTAGAATAGGAAAATATTTTTTCTTACCTACATTTTTTCTCTTTTTGATACAAGTTTAATATTACAGTACAGTCTTAGAGGCATAAATAGTACAATAACTGTTCCTCTTTGTAAATTAATCTACCCCAGGATTTAGAAAACTCACAGACCACATATAGGTTGAGATATCTACCTTGAAAATTATTCATAATAAACTTTATGAAAGTCTGTGATAGACAATGAGTTTGTAGTTGTCATTCACCTGGCAAGTAGTTACTGGGACTGGAAGCTGTATCTCCATGTTTAATACATGAACTCTCAGGCTGTCGAACCCGTGCATGTCAGAAATGCAGTTATACAAAGTATTATGCTTTCAGAATATACTGCATAACTCACCTTCACCTTCAGGCATCCTTTAGATGGATTCACAAAGCTGGAAGAAGAATTTGTTCATTCTGTAGCCAGCCAACCCACAAGTAATGTGTATCAGGAGATGAAGTTAAGTAGAAAGAGATTATTCTCCTTTAGGCATAACAGAATTGCTTTCTCCTTATTTCATCTACTCTTAAGGGGGCTTAGAGATGATGGCATAAGCTATGGTGTAAACCAGCAATTTTCTTATTTTATTTTATTTTATTTTATTTATTGATTTTTTAGAAAGAGGAAAGGGGGCGAGACAGACAGACATTTATCTTATTGTTCCCCGTATTTATGCATTCATTGGTTGATCTTATAAGTTTCCTGACCTGGGATCAAACCTGCAGCCTGGGCCTATTGGGATGACACTTTATGAACTACCCAGCCAGGGCCATAAACCAGTGATTTTCAACCGGTGTGCCACAAGAATTTTTAAAACATGCAATATCTGACTATTTAGTCAGAGGCACTGACCTCTTTTCCCTTAGATTATCAAATTTAAAAAAATGACAACAACCAACACAACAGCCATTTGGTGTGAATGCGGTCTTGAACCATAAATATGTAGGTCATGTAATAGAGTTACATCTCATTGGTCATGTCACATGATAAAGTTGTGTCTGATTGGTTAATTCTTGGTAACAAAAATCCTTATAGAAAAGTATAGGTACTTGATTTGTTTAACTGTCACTTTGGAGCAAAAAGGGTAGGTAATTACTGTGGTTTTTTTTTTCTTTGTAAATCAATCCAAATTATACCTATTTTTTGTCAGATTGGTAAAAATATATTTTCTGGTGTGCCGCAAATTTTAGTAATTAATTTCTGTGTGCTGTGAGATGAGAAAGGTTGAAAAATCACTGGTATAAACAGTGACAGAGAATATAATAAGCATGTCACTTTGTTACAATATAAAAGACAAAGAAAAGCTTTCAAAACAAGGCAACTGATGCTTATTTCCTACCTAGTGATAACATAGATTTTAGAGTTTACTGAAACATTTGCTGTTTGGTTTAGCAAAATGGTTAAGTACATTGGCTCTGGAATCAGAATGCTTAGTTCTGATCTTGAGAAGCAAAAAACCCTTATGATTTGAGACTTTAGGAAAGTTCCTTAACTCTGCAACATTCAGTCCTGTCTTCAGGAACGTGGGGCTGATGATGTCTACCTCATAAGGTGTTTTAGGTATTGATCTGTTCCCTGCGTGATAGTTCGAACATGCCAACATACAGTAAATGTTCAGAAAATGTTAGTTTTTCTTAGGCATATTTATAGAGTCTCTAACTCAAAAGTTTAAGGTAATATAAAGTCAGCCATAGCATTTATTGTCATCACCCACTTTATTATAGCGTTTGCTCAAAACCAAAGCAATGTCAACAATATATATATAAATGAAAAATCAAAAAGACATTTGTATGCTCAAAAGCAAAATGAACATCTCTGTGATCCAGAAATAAAGCAGAAAGCAGAGGAAGTGAGTGGGTATGAAAGCCTTGTTCTGCAGGGCTCAGAGCTGGAGACCTGCAGTGGGGCCAGGAGATTGTTCAGACTAAACTGTACATGACATGGGACATGGGACCCACACTCACTGCTTTAGGCAAGTGGCAGTAGCAGGCCTTGTGGATGATGGTGAAAATAACATGCTGCCAACCTAGGGCTTAGACTGTATCAGAGGCTGTGAATACAAGATAACGTAGGACAAGCAGGGAAGGACAAAAACAGACTAGAAAGAATAGCTTAAACAGTTCCTGCTACATGATGGTCCGCAAAGGCTACAAATATGTAAGACTTTATTCTGGACTGGGGACTTGCCAGATGGAAAAATACAATACAACCATCAGGAAGGAGAGAAAGAAAACACATATAAATAATAACAATAAAAGCAAAACCGAATAAGAACACTTCCTACTCAAAATGAGTCTGCAAACCAAAAATTACATGACACACGAAGGAATGAAATGCTACATATATAGCCTACAAAATCAACATGAGACAAGTTCATTTAAATTAATTTAATTCATTTAAATGAACAACCTGACAAATATTTAAAATATACATATGTAAGAAGCACAAATTGATTATTAAAATCATTAAAAATAAATGGAGAAACTAATACAGGGAGATATGAAAGAACAGATAGGAATGAAAAATAAAAACAATGAAATCAATAGTTAACAGAAAAAAATTATTTTCATTTGGGTTGCCTCTGAATTGAATTGAAATATAATATTTAGTAATTAACTCAAATTTTCACAAAGAGTTAAAGATCAAACATATTTAAAGGTAAGAGAAACAGAGCCTGGACAGTACCTGCATTTTTTTCAAATAACAGTTTCGAAGAAAGTAAGAAAAGTCAGTGTTACAATGTTTAAAGAAATGGTTACCAAGAATTTAACAGAATTACAAAAAGAGAGAGGAATAAATTTAAAGTGCAGAATACATATAAATCCACACCAACACACTTTATAGAAAATCTGCGGGGGGAAAAAACACATAAAAGAAGAAAATCTTAAAAATTACTTAAAGCAGATAATTTATAAAAAACTGCAAGTAGACTGAAGCAGATGCATGAATAGCAATAAGTTTCATGTATCTAATATTCAAATATATATCAAATTTCTATTCTTTGCCTGACATTGATATCCATGCCCCGGAGAGAGCTATAAACAAAATAGACAGAAATCCCTGCCCTCATGGAACATATTACATTCTAGTTTGAGAACAAGGAAGCAATAGCATATATAAATGTTCTAGGGGAAATAACTGTGAATGTAGTATGTAAAAAATAAGCCATTGTAGAATGATAGGAAAAAAATAAAGATATTTTCAGGCATGTAAAAATGGATGGAGTTTATATTTTAAAATAGTATCAAGTAAGAAATAAGCATAGTACAAGAATAGTTCTACATTTATAAAATCTGAACATAATAGCAAGAGATAAGGAAATGATAAAGAAACGTATCTGATCACTTCAGCAAATATAGGATAAATTTCATTGAACTGCAATAATTTTTCATGATTTTATGAAGGAATCAGTTACACACGATGCCAGAGACTGAGATGCTGACCAGGAGACACTGAGGCCATCTAAAAGCAAAGGAAGCAGGAAGTTGTGATGATGGTTCCTAGAGGAGAGTCTAGTGGAGGAAACCAGGTTAAGTGAGCAGAAGTTTCAGAATCAACTTGCGGAAGGTGAACATTCTGGACCTGTCTGGCAGGAACTGGCCCTATGAAAGATGCAGTTGTTGCCAGAGACGTTTCACATGCAGAGGAAGGAAAGGCATCAGTCCCTTCCCTGCAATCCCCTGTCCATGTTTGCACCCACCCAAACAGGTTGTCACTCCGACTCACAGAAGTGAGCGCCCCTTCTGAACAAAAGTGGAATGACGAGAGGTAAGACTTGTGTCTAGGAGCAGACAGTGCCAAGCCAGAAAAGCAAAAAAGACCCTCGTATTACATGCACACAACTCAGGCCCACATGACTAAAAACCTAAATGTGAATAATAAAACTTCAAAAGTTTTAGGTCTAACAGTATCATTATAATCTTCTCTGGGATTTTTTTTTTTTTTTTTAAGCACAGACATGCAAACTAAATAAATTGATGCATTTTGCTACATTACAATATAAGTCTACTTTTCTACATGACCAATTTGTTTTGAAAATTCAATTAGAAGAAATGTTTTCAATGCCTTTTACTTCTAATGAATTATTCTCCAGAACATCAAAAAATCCTAAAAAATTAACAAGAAAAGATAAAGAGCCTGATATATAAAGGGGCAAACAATATGCAAGGAAAGTCAATGGCCAATGAAATATAGAAACAAATTAGTACTACAGTATACAATCATGCTGCACTCATCAGATTGGCATAAATTTAGAAACCTGAAAATGCAAATGTTGGTTAAAAAAAAAACAGAGCAAAGAAAATGCTCATAAATTGCTGCTGGAATGTCAGAACACATCTTATAAACAGCGTAGTGATGCTTAGTGACATGAAAAATATATTGAATTGAGGCTTAGGAAGATTATATAATTTGCCCAAGGTTCACAGTATATGGGAAACATGATTTTAAATCATTATCTTAAATTTCCTTGGCAATACTCTCAATAACTATGTGAAGAAATAATTTAAGAGTATTTATTGTAAGTGACAGTAAATTCTAAAATGATTATTGTTTGAATGGCTCGATACATTTTGTTTACCAAGGTAAAAGATTCGGTAAGCAGAGGTAGAATTGTTTTGAGTAGAAGGTAAAAGACTTGAATTGAGGCAACTTGGTTCACAAGAAAATGCTCTGGTCTATCTAAGTTGGACAATCGTAAAGTGCTTTCTAATAGAATTTTTAAGAACATTGAACGTTTCTTCTAGTCCAGTTTCTGAGTATATATTTTACATCACTCATTCTCTCATCAGATGTATGTTTCCCTCATTCAGTTCCTATATGAAGTTTTACTTTTTTGCCCATTCTTCTCATGTTTGGGACTACGTTTCTTAGAATTTCTATGACTTTGATGTCTGTCAGGGTTTTTTGTTCTCCCAAAACTTGAGTCTCCCTTAGATTATTTTTTATCTTCCCAGACACATAAATATTTCCTCCTTCACAAGGCTCTTGTTTCCCGTAGAAATCCTCTTCCCCAGCTAAAGTCACTGACATACTCTAACAGACCACTAAAACATGCAAGCCTTCATGCTCAGGTAGTTCCTAGAACCACCTCAGGCTTTTGAGATTATTTTTTTAGTGCACTATATCTGCCTTCTACCACTACTGTCCAATGAAATTGTCATCAAATCCAAATTAAGCAGAAATAACCAACTCAGAAAACTCTAACAGGGTTATTTTCTATCAAGACACTAAGATAACCTGTTTGTTACAAAGCATTACCCTCGGTTCTGTAACTTTATTTGGGTTCCTAACTTTTATAGATTGCACTAAAATGTGTGTTTAAAAATCGTGTCTTATATAAGGATAAAAACTGGGTCAAATGTGTTTCTAAGGATTTTTTTTAGCTCTGAGACTCATATATTATATTTCACTTATCTCTTGCCACAAATTGTATTATGCAGGGACTTTAGAAAATATTGAAGACCCTACAGTGAACCACGATCACTGAATCTGCCTCAGCATAAGTTTTCAGGTCACCTACATGCATGGGATGAATCCATTTGTCCAGGACATTTTATAGATTAATTTCTATAGTAAAAAAAAATCTATAAACTATTAATATTTAATATTAGATTGTTATATATCTGCATGAATTAAAACATTTGTTTCAAAAAATTGCAAACCCACAATATTTCTACATGTAAATATTTGCACATGTAGATAAAGTGAAAAATGTGCAAAATTTCTAATTATCTATTGCACTTGTCATTCAGAAATGTGTAATTCTATTTTAGAAAATGAGCTAGAAGACAATGCACTTTTAACACAAATGCTTTGCCAAAACTAAAATGGTACAAATAAGATGATTTGTATTTAAATATTTATCCTTGTGAAGCAAAATATTCCTTTAATATTGAATGGTTCATTCTAAAGATAATTCATTTTCAGGTTAAGGGTTGCCATATTACATATTTTTTTAGCTTTCAAGTTGGAATATTCCAGTTAGTGTTAAAAGTATCATCTTATCTTCATGTCATGAATGTGAAGGTAAACTGAGCTCCTCTGATACGAGATTGGTCTGTGCCAGCAGGAAGGAGTTCCCTGTGGTGAGCATTTGGCTCATGACAATCTTGAATTCTGTGGATTCTGTGGATTCTTAGCAGGGTGGGAAGCAATGGGAACAGACAGAACCATCCAGCTGACAAGGAACTCACTTTATATATAATTTGGTGTTTAGTAGAAGGATGAACTTAAGTCACTTATTCCCTATATAAAATGTAATTTCATCACATAATTAAAGAATGCTTCAGTCAATTTATAATTAGTAAGGTGGTTTTTGAAATTGGTAAAAAGAGGAATGATACATGAATGATTGGCCTATTTGGTCACATATAGAAAAAGATCTGATTAAATATGTATCTCCATTACAAAATTTCAATACACATTTAAAATGATGCTCATTTTAGTGAAAAATAACTGGGCATCTGCTAATTTTTTTGTGTGATAATGTATGTGGTAACTTTTGAAAGTAATGTGCATTCATTATGAAAGATAAAAATCTCAAGCTTTGGATTCAAACTGAATTAAGTTTAAATTTTAGTTCCTGCACTTAACTTCTCTCAGCCAGACATGTCTTCATCTGAAAAAACATCAACATTGTTAATACTGGCACATAGTGGTGGTGTCAGATTTAATGAGAAGACACAGACACAGCACTTAGCACAGTGAATGGAATCCAATAATTGGTGGTGTTAGTCCACTAATGAGTCCAGCCGAATTCATGAACAAATATTTTAATCATTAGGCCATTTGACCTTTATATAGAATTAAAAGCATTAATAAGTATGTTGCACTAAATAATTATTTAAATTAATCTTTATTTGGTCTGGCCTACTAAGGACCTTATTTAGGTTTAGTTGTAGCTTTTTTTTTTTTTTTTTTTTTTTAATGTAACTATAACCTGTCTTGAACTTGTAAGTGTACTTTCTCCTCTGAATTATTTTTATAGAATTTGGAACATTTTCCCATTGAAATAACAGTGTAAATATATTTCTATTTTCCAAAACTAACTCTCAAAAGCCAATATATTTAATGACATCACTGAATTATCCTAGTAACAGTAATAATCTCAGCTCTGGTTTCTGAACAGATGTGCTATAAGAGAGAGAGGGAGATGGAAAGGTCTTCGGCTCCTTCTTCCCCTCTCCCTCTTTTAGGTCAGCATCAGCACCAGAAAACGTACTTTTCTACTCTTCTCTCTCCTCCTCCTTTTTATTCTTTCTTTGTCCTGTTGTTGTTGTCATTATTTAATATGACTCTAGTCTTTGGCTTGTTTTCCTCTTCCAGGTTAAATCTCTTACACTCCTTGTGGTACCTTTAGCCAAGTTGTCAATAAACCAATTCCCTGGCAGTGCTCTCTCTGTCTACTATAGTAACAAATCTGTATACTCCAGAGTGCTTCAGTTTCCAAACTATGTTTCTCATGCCCCTCTCAGACCACAAACATCATTTCCACTAGGTAGATCTCAAATTAGAAAACTATAACTTGAAATTAATTCATGGTAAAAGCAAGAGGGATTTTAAACTCTTAAACCTTTCAGGGTTATTTTCCCTTTAAAAAAAAAAAAGGAACTCTTATTCAACCCATTAATTCTCTAAATATTAATATTTCAGACAATCAAATATCAATGAAGTGACTGTGGCCAAGGAATCTTGGGAGAGTAATTTACTGGCTTCAGAGCATCACAAAGCAGCCCAGGCTTTTGAACGTCTGTTCCTAGAGGGGCCTCCCTAAGCTCTTCCTGGTTTTTGCAGATTTGTCTACTGTGCTTGGCATAGAAAGCAGAAGATGTTGGTAATTCAGGAGCACGGGGATTCTTTGGGGAACAAACAGATATTTAGGGCAGTCATTCAGGGAAAATAACTGCGGAGACCCAACAGCAAGAGGTTGTGGGAGAACAAGAGACAGATGGCTTTCATTTGCATCCTGACTGGTGACTTGAAGAAATACTACTCACATATATAAATAGAAGTTTCTTTGGGGAATGAAGGTTCTTCTACAGTCAGTTATTAAATGTTTATTTCACTCATTCAACATTTATTTATCAAGCCCTTCGTATGCTGTGCACTGAGGGTAAGAGGTGATTAAAACAGGTACAGTCTCATTTTCAGAGATCACAGAGCCTAACAGGGAAGACAGATAACTAAACAGGTTTTTACGTTAAGTGAACATTTTTATTTTAAATAGTTTAGATTTGCAGTAAAAATGCAACCACAGTACAGAGATTTCCTATATGTTCTATACCCCATTTCTCTTATTATTCTCTTACATTAGTACAGTACATTTGTCACAATTAATGAACCAATATTGATATATTTTTATTTAAAAAGGTCCATAGTTTATTCATATTTTCTTAGACGTTACCTAACGTCTTAATTCTGTTCCAGGATACCACACTGCATTTACTTGTCATGTCTCCTTGGGCTCCTCTGGGCTGTGACAGTTTCCAGATTTTCCTGTTTTGGGTGACCTTGACAGTTTTGAAGGGTAATAGTCAAATATTTTAGTAGGAACCCCTTTATTGGGATTTGTCTTATGTTTTTTCCTAATTATCCAGGGAATTATTCCAGGGTTTTGCAAACAAAACCACAGAGGTAAAGTGCCATTTTAATCACATCGTATGAAGGGAACACACTATCACTGAGTTATTACTTCTGATGCTAACCTTGATTGATCCCTTGGCCAGAGATAGTGCTTGTCAGATTTTTTCACTATAAAGTGAATCTTTTTCAACTTCCCATACCGTACTCTTTAGAAAACTACCGAACACAGGTTCTTAACTATAAAGTGGGAAGAATGCTAATAAGAAAGTACAGGGAGTCCGGCCGGTGTGGCTCAGTGGTTGAGCATCATCCTATGCACTAAGAGGTTGCCGGTTCAATTCCTGGTCAGGACACATGCCCAGGTTGTGAGCCAAGTCCCCAGTGGGGGGCATGCAGGAGGTGGCCAATCGATGTTCTCTCTCATCGATGTTTCTATCTCTCCCCCCCGCCCCGCCTTCCTCTATCTCTAAAAATCAATAAAGGAAAAAAAATTTAAAAAAAAAGAAAATACAAGGAGTTGTAAAAATATGTAGACAGATGAAGCAAAATAACCAATGGCAATAGCAAACTTCCCCTGTAAGAACGTATTCTTCACTGATATTTAAGGATGGCAATTAACTAGTCAATGAGGTATGAGATAGTTGAGGGAAGAATAGGTGTGCAATTAGATTTGGCATTTTAATATTTCCTGTTCCCTTTTTTTATAGGCTAATGATCTCTGCAATTTATACATTTTTTCATATCTAAGGTAAACTTTACCTTAACTCTCCGAATAGTTTTACATTCCAAATAATTTTCACACTGGATTTTCTTTCTAAACAGAATATTGTACCAGGTGGATAATGATAAACTTATGAAATGTATGTGGACTTGGCTTATACATTATATCTCATTACATAGTAAAATGTTTTTCTCTAAATGCTTTTCTCTAAATTCATTCCCCAGCCTTTGGGAAGTCGGTCAAGTTAATATAAGCTATTGGCAAGTGTTTCTACTGGGTTTGGCATATTCTTCACAATCTTTTAAAGGCAGGTGTTAACCCTTGTGCTTTGAAAGAAAGGCCGATAATTACTAGGATGGGAAAATGATTGATGCTGTACAAATGAGGTAGATGATGGAGGTGGGGGTAGCCTAAATCCATTGTCCTTATTTATTTATATCAAATGTATCTGGGTGAAATTGCTTAATAAGATTACACATTTTAAATATATATTTCTATGATTCATGATCTTTGTATTGCATTGTGTGCCCATTACCCAAAGTCAAATCATCTTCTGTCACCATATATTTGACCCCCCTTTACCCTTTATTACCCCAAACCCTCTTCCTTCTGGTAACCACCATGCTGTTGTCTGTGTCTATGAGTTTTTTATTTTCTTGTTTGTTCATTAGATGCTTTCAGTTTTATATCCCACACATGAGTGAAAGCATATGGTTCTCCCCTTAACCCGACCACTGAATACCATGGACATAATACAAACAAGAAAAATGAATAATTTCCAAAATTTGCAATTGCTTTATCATCCAATGAAAAATATTAATACCCTACTATGGAGGAGGCAATCTTATTTATTATAATTAATATAATGAGCATAATCAGATATAGCCCAAGTAACTTTAAGCTTCTAAATACCAACATGCTCAAGGACTTGGTGCTCACACTCTACTACTTAACTACTTATGTAGACATAAGTTAGTACACCTAACAGGATTGCTTCTTACATCCCTTAAAAGGCTACAGTCCTTGAGAACATAAGGAAGGGTTTGTGCAGAACAGAAACTGTAATGGCATATAATGGGTTTTCTTAAAATAACATCCTCTGATACCTGTGTCAGAATTAATAGGGCTGGCATGGTGTGTGGGAGATAAAAAAGGAGCAAGAGCCCACCACAACAGACATAAAGAATATATTTCTGAGGTGTAGGGCTGAGAAATTGGCATTTTGAACAAGTTCACTAGGAGATCCCAAAATATAGTAACAGCAAGAAAAAAGAAAGAGAAAACAGAGAAGAGGGTAAGAGGGTATGAAAGTAGAAAAAAAGGAGGAAGACTATACTTACTCCATTAATAATAGGTACACTCAGAGCTCCCATATAATTAAGAAGTAGTCAGAAAAGTACTTTTTACATCATAGTAAATGAGTTCATGCATCCTACTGTGCTATAAATACACATTGAATCATGACTTTAAAAAATGTTTATTTTATTTTTTTATTTTCATTGAAGTTATTGGGGCTACATTGCTTAATAAAATTATATAGGTTTCAGGTGTACAATTCTATAGTACATCATCTGTATTGTGTATTCATCACTCCAAGTCAAGTCTTCTTCCATCATCATTTATCCCCCCTTAACCGTCTTCTACCTCCCCTAGCCCCTCTTCCCTGTGGTAATCACCATACTGTGGTCTTTCCTTTTGTGACAGCATGGATGGACCTGGAAAGCATCATGCAAGGTGAAATAAGCCAACCAGAGGAAGACAAGTACCATATGATTGTACTTACATATGGAATCTAATGAACAAAATAAACTAACAAACAAAATAGAAACAGACTCATAGATACAGAGAAAAGACTGACAGCTGTCAGAGGGGAGGGGCTTCAGGGAGCTGGGTGAAAAAAGGTGAAGGGATTAAGCAAAGAAAAAAAACTCACAGGCACATTCATGGTATTTTTATGAGTCATCTGAAAAGTGGAAATACGTAAGTCCAGTGGGCAAGGGCGTAGGTATGCTGTGGGAAACTGAGCAAACATAAGATGATGAAATATTAATAAAAAAATTGCAGATTTATTCTCTGCAAATGTTAGTGGAAATTTAACTATGTACAATTCATTATAGAAATGAAAAAGAAGGCTTCAAAATGCTTTTGTAAATGTCCAGTCCTGAGGGAGCACAGTGAATGTGTGTTTATTCAAGGAAACTTTCATGTATACTCACACGTGTTCTTCTTGGTGCTCAGTTCTCCACCTCTAGCAACATCTTTCTCCACAAACATGTGATATCTTCTTAAAATTTTAGACTTAAGTGAGCAAACTGGTTAAGCCTTTTTAAACTCCACCTGCCTGTTTGTTCCCACAGGGTAGCCTGTTGTCCTGACTCTTGCTTGGCTTCCTCTTTCACTTTCTTTTTCCCTTCAGATGATCTGACCATGGCATCCTGGCTGTCTTCCAAAGAGAGCTCCCGCCCCTTGCCCAGAGGCTCAGCCTCAGCTGTTTCTTTAAGCCCATCCTTAACTTCTGTCAGAAGCATTTACGGAGCTCTGGTTCTGAATCAATTCCACGCTGCTCTGGTCTGATGTTCTCGTTCTTCCAACAAGCCATCATTGAGCATTAACTGTGGCAGATTCTGAGCTCAGCACTAGAAATGAAGACATCTAATTACCAGCCATACCTGAAAGAGTAATTAAACTTTGATAAACTCCACATGCCTCCTCAGAAAAGCAGGTACAAAAATGCTACATTGTAGGATTTAGTGAGAATCACATAAAATCATAGACGTAAGGTGAGACGCTACTAGAAGACAAAGGAGCAGTGGACGCTATTATGTTCAGTGCTATAAAATACTCATTTCTATAAAAATATTAGAAATTTGCAGTTCTGTCGAATGGCTTTGTGTTGTTACTGCATCTGTGACCAATTTGTGCCGTGGTTCCTGTGTCCTGTCTTAAAAACCCATTCAGAACCACTGTCTCTCTGAGATGTAAGCCTACCTTGCCATTTAATCTTATTAGGACCCCCATTCAAATCTCAGATTATATATGCATGACTAGAACTAGGATCATTTTAATCAATGTACCCCACAAATAATCAGTTTTATTTTACTAGAAAGCACTTAAAAATATGAACATTTTAAATGTTTGTTAACTCCATATTTACATGGAAATGATCTTAAAATGCATGTAAGTATTTTTTAGATTTTGTTATTAAATTATATTAAGAATAATATGAATAAAGTGATTGTTCTATGAGGAAGGATATGAATAAAATCATTGATAACATTGATTTTGGCTACACAGAGCAGTATAAATAATTTTCTAAGTTTAATTATACATATGTATTCTAATGAAGAACAGCTCATTGTGTAATGCCTTGCCTTTTATTTAACGAGCAGTGGTTTATAATTGTTCAACCTTATATAATATTATTTGGAGAGCAACAATGTCATTTATTATTAAAATAAGTATGACTCTTGGACTTATAAATGTTCACTAATTCTGTATTCCATTTACTTAAGCCCTTGAATTGTAGTGCTCCAATATAGGAAATAACATCATCAACTTTACCCAGAGTGCCATCTATTGGCACTGTTGTCTCAAATTAAACCAATCTAAGTATGCTGCTTTGCATAATTTTGACTTTTAGAAAGTATATCAAATATTAAACATTATTTTGGCTTGCAAGAATTGGTTCTTCCAGTTTTTCTTTAGAAAAAGGTGAAGTAGAACAATTATAATAAGGATAAGTTAAAAGCAAATTATACAATAAAGGCAAGGCATATATAGAGAGAAAATTACAAAGCCTGGATTTCTGTGACAGTGAAGAAGGAAGATTATTTGTGTGCACAAATCACAAATAAAAATTGCAACTTGAGCCCTGACTGGTTTGGCTCAGCAGTTAGAGCATTGGACTGCGGTCCAGAGACCTGGGTTCGGTTCCCGCTAAGGGCACGTACCTCGGTTGCAGTTTGTCCCCAGCCCTGGTTGGGTCGTGCAGGAAGCAGCCACTCGATGTGTCCCTTTCACGTCGATGTTCTCTCTCTCTCTCTCTCTTCCTCTCTCTCGCTCCCATTCTATCTGAACAAAAAATGAAAAAATGTCCTTGGGTGAGGATAAAAAAAAATTGCGACTTGAAAGACACAGAAGAGTCAGTGATAGACAAGCATTTTTGGCACAGTAATTTGAGAGGATGTATGAAAGACAAAATAAATGCTTCACCAAAAATCTGACAGTCTTCATTATTATTTAGCCTATATCATTAATTAGTTATAAAACCTTAGTGATATACCCAGCCTGCTTTATCTCTGTCTTTAAGTGTACAAGTTTGACACAATTTATTCACTAACCTATTTTGTCCTATTAGAATGAAAGAGAAACACTTTACAAAACTTAAGGCATAATAAAGATAGGAGATTATTGTCAGATCAAAATATAATTTACAAGGAAGTAATGTGGAAAGTACAATAATTGGCCAATTATGCAATAGCTTTCAAGCAATTTGTGTGTATGTTAAGCCACAACAAATTATTTTCTAATAACAGGCATGTCTTGGGGTACAGATATGTGGGTTTTTTTTTGCATTTTTTATATATTTAATATCTAACTTTATTATTCTTAGGAACTATTCTCACAGGTATTGATGGGTACCACTATTAATGGCCATGTATTTTAATATTGTATGATTTGAAGAGAAATAAACTATCATTAGCTTCAAGCTTTGACAACATAACTTGCAATAACATCTTATACAGATATCAAAGTTTGCTTTCTCTCTTATCTCATATTCTCCATGAGCATTTCATTGAGAAATCAAGCAGTTATATCACTTAATAAATCAATGATTTCTCTGGGGAGACATGGAAGTAGGGTACAGACTGACAATTGCCAGAAGAGGAGGTGGGGAAGAGAGCGATAAACCACAGAACTTGTACGCATGTACACATAACCAATGGACATGGACAACAAAATGGACGGGGCAGGGAGGGAGGGGGAGGAGGGAGTCAATGAGGGAAAAAGGAGAAACATCTGTAACAAAAATAAATTAATATAAAAAAATAAAAAATAAAAAAAATAAAATACATTCTTCAAAAAATAAATTAATTAATAAATCAGTGATTTGTAAACATTACTTAGCATAGTTTGGTTTTAATACTTTTACATATCAATAGTTGTCTATGTGTATCATTTCTAATCATTTCTAAAAAATACTAATTTTTTTCTCTGGGATCTCATTTATTCATTTGCAACAGGGTTTGAAGCTTTTCACAGGCAGTCATTGTTTAAAACCAATAAATTAATCAAGAGACATCTTCATCTTACAACTTTTTAAATTCTGATATGACTCAAAAGCTAGCCTCAGTTTTCTGTAATTCTATACTGGACTCCTCATAGTACCAACTCTTTCTTATCTACCTGAGTCTAGAAAGATCTGTCTTACTGGCTTGAAGAAAAGTGTTCAAAAGGATCTTTCTTTACTGATATTTAATAACAGTTTGATTATAAATTTAACTGGATAGTAAATAAACTTTTAAGCATTTTAACATGTTGATAATTTGTTTTTGTTTGATAATTTTTCTATTTAATAAGGAATTGAAAATAACAAATTTTTCTCTGAGCATAATAAAATATTGAATATATCTAAACAAATGTTCTTATTTTAATTTGGAAAGGCTTATTCATATTTGTATGTCAATTTCTTGAACCAATAACTTGGACACATATTCTGAGAGAGGATTTGTTCCTGATGCAAAGAAATGAGAAATGAAGAACATTTCAATAATCCTATCTTGATTTTCCAAGACAGAATCCTATCTTGATTTTCTAAAACAGATAGATAATCCCAATATACAGGGCTGCACAAAAGTAGGTTAAATTTCCAGTCATCATTACATAAAAGATAAATTATAAATAAGGATGCAAAAAAAGCAATAATAATAAAAAAGAAGATAAATAATACAAGTTAATAATACAATAATAAACAAATACAAGAAGAAACTCACAAACTTACAACTGTAAACCTACTTTCAACTCTGCAGTTTAATGATCATGAAGATGCTGAAGTAAAGGATGTTTTAAAGATTTTCTAAAAGATAACATTGTAAAACATAAATCTAATACCTCACTCATTTTTAACCAAGTATACATTAATTGCTTTTATAGTTAATACGTTACTAATTTAAAATAACTCTAGAGAGATCTGATAGCAAAAAAAAAAAAGTATGCATTTATGCATAGTGGATAATTGTAAAATAATATCTACTTACAAATATAATGGCAATACAAAAATATTAAAGTAAGCTGATGTTTCACTATATAAAAAGCTCTTCTCGGTCATATAAGAGCATTCTTTTTTTTCTGAGATTGAAAGGGAATTGCAGATAGTAGCCAGCATGTAGATATATGTTATCATTTTGAAAAGTCTATCTGTGAGAAAGGAAATTACCTGGATAACAGGAATTCTTATAGATATATATGGAGGGAAAACTTATAAGAACAAAAAAGAGAGGAGTTCAGTATGTGGGCAGAGATACAATTTTATAGTGAGGCAAAATCAAAATTAATTGAAGTGCTGGTAATGAATGAATGAATGGCTTGCCGATCAGGCCTCATTTCATAAGGTAGCTGAGACACAGTGTTCAGCATCCATAAATCCCGATAACTCTACTTTTATGATGCTAGGTAATGAATGGAAAGGACACTGTTTTATGATGATTCACAGACCCTTTCCAATGATAAAGTGGAAGAGTGCCTTAGCAGTCCACTACTCTTCACTAAAGAATCAAAAAGGAGAGAGGACACAAAGAGGTCATCTGTTCCCTCTCCCTCGCCACCTGGCGAGACCATATGTAAAATATTTAGACAAGATTACTGGATTCTGAAAATGGAAGCAAAAAATATGTGGTTTGATAAATGTGGAGCAATCTCATCTGACATTGAGGAAGAAAATATTTTTCCCCTCTTTTACCTTTCCCCAAGTTTCAATGGCAGAAAATATTAACATTACAACTAAAAGTAGCAGAGACCATTCTGTGGCTTCTCCAGGCATTTTGTGTGGCGATCAGGGAACTGAGATGGAGGCAGAAAGAGTGAGTGAGAGTAAGACCCATTCCTGTTGCAGAAGGAAGCCTGGCAGAGGGCCTCTGCCAGTTTTTTAAGCAGATTTTTTATGTTGAATTGTATGAGTTCTTTATATATGTTGAATATTAACCCTTTATCAGATATATAATTGCAAATATCTCTCCCATGCAGTAGGTTATTTTCATTTTGTTGATGATTTTCTTCACTATGCAAAATATTTTGGTTTTATACAGTCCAGTTTGATTCTGTTTGTTTTTATTGCCCTTGTTCACAAAAATATCCAAAGAACTATTGCTGAAATTGATGTCAAAGAGTTTGCTGTCTATGTTTCCCTCTAGGAGTTTTACAGCTTCAGGTCCTACATTTAAGTCATTAATTCATTTTGAATTTGTTTTTGTATATGTTGTAAGGAAGCTGTCTAGTTTTATTTTTAGCATTTATCTGTTCAGTTTTCCCAACACAATTTATTGCAGAATCTGTCTTTTTCCTGTTGTATACTCTTATCTCCTTTGTTATAGATTAGTTTACTATATATTGACCATGGTTAATTTCTAGGTTTTTATTCTGTTCCATTGATCTGTGTCTGTTTTTTTGTGCCATACTGTTTTGATTACTATAGCTCTGTAGTATAGTTTGAAATCAGGGAGTGTGATGACACCAACTTTGTTTTTCTTACTCAAGATTGCTCTGTTTTGGAGGGGTCTTTATGATACCATATAATTTTAGAATTCTTTGTTTTAGTTCCATCAAAAATGTCATTGGTATTTAAATATAGATTGCATGAAATCTGTAGATTACCCTGTGTAATAGGGATATTTTATACCAAGATCAAGATAATTAACACTTCTATACCCTGACACAGTTAACTTTTTTTTGGGGGGGGGGGGGGTAAGTAAGAATACTTAAGCTCTATTCTTTACATGTTTCAAGTATAGAATACCATATGACTAACTATAGTCATTGTGCTGTATATTAGATCCTCAGAACATATTCTTTTTGTAACTAAGAGTTTGTACCCTTTGGCACTTTGTTTTTGGCTGTGCAGAGACTTTTCAGGTTGATATAGTCCTATTCATTTATTTTTGCCTTTACTTTCTTTGCATTTGTGGTCAAATTCATAAAATCTTCTCTAAGATCAAGGTCCATAAGTTTAGTACCTATGTTCTTTTTTATCTAATTTATTGTTCCAGGTCTTAGCTTTAGGTCTTTGATCCATTTTGAGTTAATTTTTGGCATAGGGGAACAAACAGCAGTCTAGTTTCATTCTTTTGCAGATGGCTTTCCAATTTTCCCACCACCATTTATTGGAAAGGCTTTCTTTTCTCCATTGTATGTTTTTGGCTCCTTTGTTGAAAATTATTTGCTCATAACGTGGGTTTATTTCTAGGCTCTCAGTTCTGTTCCATTGGTCTGTGTGTCTGTTTTTCTGCCAATAATTACATCTTTCATCCTTGTGGAACTGATGTTACTTGGTTTATTTTCAACACCTGTATTTAAATATCACTTTTTGTGTGTGTGAATAAGGGGGTGAGGTCATTATAAAACTGGAAGCATAACTAGCAAAGCTAAACTGCCAAAAGCACATTTGAAGTCGTTTCAGGCTACTAATAGCTGCCATCATTTAGAAGTACTATAAGTCCTCAGTTAGCATTGTCAATAGATTCTTGGAACTGTGGGAAACGATGTATAAAGAAACTAATTTTACCCTAGGCTAATTGATATAAATAAGAGTTAAGTTCCTATGGTATCTCATCAACATTAGAATAAAATGACTTTGGATGAAACAGTGTTATTTGAGGACCTTTTATAATTGCAATATAAAATTAATTATGTTGTCAGAACTGAGCAGTAACTCCCCTCCTTTCAAAAGGCAAAGAAGAAAGAGAAATGTGCATTTGTACATTTCATACTTCTTCCAACTGGTGTGCAGTTCAAAATAAGCTTGAGTTTTTGTAGGATTAAAGATCTGATTTTACTCTATATTTTCGATAAAGCCAATGTACCATTTATTTTCTCTTTTTTTTTTCTATCTGTTTCATCTCATAATTACTACTTAAATTGAAAAGAGTTGGGATGGGAAAAATGATATCAGTAATATGACAATTTGCACTTGTGTGTATATTTGACTCCCATCATAATATGAGAAGACTATGTTAAATAAAATTAATAACAATTTGTGGTGTTTTAATACAGGTAAAATAAAGTAAAACAGCAGTATGTACTCAAATATTTTTCATTCTATCAGCAGCCCCCAGTTGTGTCTGTGGGCTAAATAAGAGGCTATTGGATATAGCTTCCAGATGGTTTTGATTAAAATTACAGTACTTTTGGAAGCAAATGGAAAGGTCAAGGTAAAAGAAAATCTGCCAACATTTTCAAGAAGATTGTTTGCAAATAATGTTCTCAAAAATAAGCTTTTTGGTATGGTGATAGCACTCTATTATTCTCAGAGATATTCTAGTCTGTAGGGATTACAGACTTATAAATCAACTTATGTTAGGCTCTCTTTTACAGATGAAATATGTTTAACAATGATGACCTTTTAACTTTTTCATAATAACATTGATGACTAAAATATAATGCTATGACTTTAGTGACAAAAATAATTCATTTTCTAGCTAATAGAATGGAACATTGATAGTATGTACTTTGATAGGATATGATGAGAATGACACTTTACTGCTATGGTCATACTCTCCAGAATCCATAACATTAAGATAATTTTGATAAAAACACTGCACAGATCCCAATTGTCTGTTGTTCTATAAAATTTCTGGCCAATAGTCCTCAAAATTGTCAAGGTCCTCAACAACATGGAAAATATGAGCAAATGTCACAGCTAAGGGAAGCCTAATGGCACAAGACTAGGTAAAGTGTATCCTGAATGGGATTCTGGAACAAAAAAAAAGGACATTAGGTAAAAATTAATTAAATCTGAATAAGATATGGGCTTTAGTTAATACTAACATATCAATACTGGTTCATTAACTAAAAAATATGCCATACTAATAAGATGTTAATAATAGGGGAAACTGTGTGTGGTATATGTGAGAATTCTCTGTACTATCTTCATAATATTCCTATAAATCTAAACTCTTCTAAATAAAGTTTATTAAGATATTTTCTGGGATTAAGAAGAATTGACTTTCCTTTAGTGTTGAAATATTAAAACTAAACAATATTCCAAGCTAGAATTAAAGGAGAAAAAATTATCAGTCACATAGTATTTATAAGTTTTCTCATAGACAAGGATCACCAATAATTTAAAACATATATTCTGCAAAAAGAATTTAAAACATCTATAATGAGATTATTATTGTCTTATCTAATTCCAGGAAAAACAATTGTTTTAATTAGATGTTTTGACAAGGGTTAGAAATGACATTATCTCATTAAACAGAGCCACAATAAAATATGGCAATTTATAGGGGGGGCACTCAAAATCTAGAGCCTCAACATGTTGATTATTTTATTTGTCTTTGAGTTAAATTACTTCCAACTTGCAACTAATAAATGAGGCATTATATTCATATGGATATTATTAGAGATAGAATGGTATTTACTTCTCATCTAGTAGAATCTTATAGGATATGAATGATCACAAATGATCAATGAATATTAAAGAATTTATCTTAAGACTCAATTTGATAATCTCAAGATTTTTCTTTCCCAAGTAGCCAAGGTTGAATGGAATAAAATGCTTTTATTTTTTTTCTACTTTAAATGTAATAGTACAAACTTTTTAAGTTCTAAAGTATAAACATAGTAGGAAGCTTGTCCACTATTAAATTATTACTTTTATCTATTCAAGTATAGTTGGTGTGCAATATTTTATTAGTTTCGGGTGAACAATATAGTGATTCAACATTTATACTTTACAATGTGATCACCAAAGTCTAGTAATTGTCCATCAACATGCAAACTTATTTCAGTATTATTGACTATATTCCCCTTTATCTTTTTTACCCATCTCCCCACACCCCTCTCTTCTGATAACCACCCCTTTGGTCTCTGTGCCTATGACTCTGGGTGTGTTTTTTTTCTTATTTGTTTGTTTTGCTTTTAGATTCCACATATAAGTGAAATAATGCAATCTTTTTCTCTGTCTGACTTACTTTACTTAGCATAATACCCTCTAGGTTCATCCATGTTGTTGTATGTCTACTATTTTACTTTGATACACAGTTAAACCAGAATTCATCCCTATGGCTCTATAGCACTAGTCGCAAAAATCCGCACATTTTTTTTTTTTATCAACTCATAAACTTAGCTCTTGCCTATGTCACTTTTCTCTCCCACATTGACCACAAATTCTTCAGCTTTGCTCTTTGTGTCATTGAAACATGTTCTTTTGAACATTTTGTTTCTGTATTGGTATCAAGTCCTCTTCTTTTTTTTTAGATTATTTTTTCTTTATTGATTTTAGAGAGAGAGGAAGTGAAAGGGAGAGAGATAGAAACATTGATGAGAGAGAACACTGACTGGCCGCCTCCTGCATGCCCCCACTGGAGATTGGGCCCACAACCTGGGCATGTGCCCTGACCCTGAATCAAACCGGCAACCTCTTGGTGCATGGGTCGACGCTCAACCACTGAGCCACACCGGCCGGGCTCGAGTCTTCTTCTTAAATTTCAGATTTTCACATGTATTCTTTTGCAATACAGTTTTCAGAAGATACTCATTGGGAAATTTTAGAAATGCTTACTCCCACTCACTGTGCAGTTATGTGCTGCAGGCCAAACATAATTAAAATTATTGCAGTCCTTTCAATACTAGACTGTTTTCTAACAAATTAGCATTAAAATGCCTGAAATTTAAAAAAAAAAGGAGCCAAGCTGACACTGCTCGATAAAAACATTGGTAAGCTTTCTTTATTTTTGCCTTAGCAAGAGCCTTTCAGTTCTGAACTCCCAACATCTCATCGAGGTCTGTAGAGAAACATTGATAAACTAGATTGGACAGCAAAATGTGGATATTTTTTGTTTCATTTTTTTCTAGCTCATTTATCCATTTGTAACAGGTCAATATTTTCTGTCCTTTTCATAACACAGATAATTGCTTATTTTGCAATTTCACAATCTTTTTAATTTTATAGATTCTTTCTTTCCTCTTAGGGCATTTACTAGGATGGTACTTTGGCGCATTTAATCACTCAGTGTATTTTTATTAAGTTCAGACTATATGTCAGATGTAGGACGAAGTGCTAAGAATATAAAAGACACAGAAAAACACTTGTATGACAAAGAGCTCATAGCCAAATGTGGTGGATGAAGAAGTAGGTAGATACATATAAAAAAATATGATACTCAAATAATTGGAAAATAAGCAATATACTTATAGTCGTTCTCTTCATCTTTCCCCTGTCTACTGACTAATACATTTTTGACTTTTTGGAATATTTGCCCACCCTAAGGTTACAGACATTATCTGGCTCAAAGTTAAAAATAACAGTAACAATCAGGACAGGTAGATGAAAGTGATTTTAATGAAATGATGATTTCCAAGTGAGAAATTCATTGATTTTAATTTCAAAAATAAGACCTGCCACTATTAATTATCTACATCCTCATTAGTGCTTCATAAAGAGTGCTTCTGAATCAGGGTAGATGTTCTCAAGTATAGTTTAATCCTGTTCATTCCTCACTGGGCCCCCATTCTAACTACATTTACTTTTTCAGTGGTAATCCTACCAATAATAATAGGTTTCATGGAAGAAGACATCACCTTTAGAGTCAGGTGAACCTTGGTTTTTTCCTAGCTTCATCATGTAGTTTAATAAGACCTTAGCTGAGAAAAATAATGAAAACTCCCGGAGAGTTCATGTGATCTCTTAGGTGAGAGCTGTGTTTCTCACACATGCACCATTTTGCTTCCCACGGACATGTGATAATACCTAGAGACATTTTTGATGGTTACAACTGAAAAGTTTCTACTGATATCTAGTAGACAGAGGCCAGCTATGCTGCTAAACATTCTACAGTGAATAGAATAGCCCCTCTCTACAAAAAAAATCATCCAGCCCCAAATGTCAATAGGGACATTGTTAAAGAAAGAAAAAATAAGACCCTTTGTATTAGTTTTCTAGGGTTGCCATAACATAATACCATAGACAGGATGGCTTAAACAACAGAAAATCATTTTCTCACAGATCTGGAGTTTTTAAGTGCAAAATCAAAGTGGCAGCAGGATTGAGTTCTTCTGAGGCCTCTCTCCTTGGCTGGTAGTGGCTGCCCTCTTCACATGCTTGTTTCTCCTGCATCCCTGGATTCTCTTCCCCACATATATGGACATCAGTCATATCGGTTAGTGTCTCATCCCAATAGCCACATTTTAACTTAATCACCTCTTTAAAGGCCTATCTCCAAATAGTTACATTTTGTGTTACTGGAGTTTGGGACTTCAATATATCAATTTTGAGGGGACACAAGTCAGCTCGTGATACCCATGTTTAGAGCATTCACTGGTTTCAAACATCAAACTTTGGGGTGTAACAATTTCCTCATCTGTCAAATAATAGTGCTGATTTCATTGGTATTATTTGAGGATTAAATTAATATATACAAAGTTCTTAAAAAGGTGCCTAAGGCATAATGAGTACTTTTTGAAGAAATAGCTATTTTTTATTGGATGTGTGATACATGACGTAGAAAATTTTATCATATAATTGTATTACATGATTAAATAGTGTGTATACAAAGTATGTATCATTATCCTTTTCTAACATATGGCAAGTATTTAATAAATATTGGTTTCCTTTCACTTTTCCTTACTTATTCTGTATACACAAAAGCTAGGAGCAATATTAGACAATAAAAGAAGGTACCTGTATCAAGGTCAGTGTCAGAAGAGGCAAAATTTAAACTTTTTTATCTATGAGATTTTCCTAATACTTAAATAGAAATGTAACTATTCTATCTGTTGAACACAGTTCTATGATTGAATTAATCTTGAAGCATTGGTTTTCTTTCTTTCCATATCTGTCTTCTTACTAATTTATAAGTTTACTGGTAAGACATCACATTTTAAGTTGTATTTCTTATTGTGTCTGAAACAGGACCTATACTGTGCTAATTATTTAAGATGATTTAATCCAATAATAGAATGATTGTGTACAGTAGGTATGAATAGTTTCCTGTTATGTGTAAGGACTGTAAAGGGTACAGTCTTAAAGAGCAGAACTGAAGTTCAAAGTCAAGCAATTTGACTCCATATCCTATGGTCTCAGCTACTACAAACAATATAAAATAAACTCAACAAATGTTGAATGAATAAAATGAATTGAAAATTAAACAAACAAAAAAACACCCTCACATACAGAAAACTAAGAGATGTGCTAGTCATAATTACTGATACCGAGGTGCCTTGAGAGATAAAGTATAATGAACATTTGTATGGTTCTCAAAATTAAAGAGGGTGAAAATGATGAAAAAGGTAGCTAATCAGACATTTGTCATTGTTTCTAAGGATAGTTTAGTTATCATGACTACATTAAATTTTAGAAATAAAAATTCTATTTTTGTTGGAGAGTATTTAGACCAATCAGTTAAATGAATAAACATACACACCACACACACACACACACACACACATTTTAAATATAGTTTCAAAACAGATGTGTTTTAAGTTAAATAAAAATTATTCAACCATACATCATAGGTGCTTCAAACAAATTTTCAGCTGAGGAATCTATCTATACATTTAGCATGTATGTGTATATGTATTTGGTGACATATATATTTGGTACTATGAATTAGAAACATAAATAATATTAAAATGCTTGTTAGATGAATTCTTCAAATTTTCTCTTCCTTCCCAGTTACAGTAAGCAAACCTACAAAATCATCCATGTTGTTAAATCTAAGGTGAATTCCCAATTACCATCCTTCTTGACCCACAGACCACATTAAATACAGCTGATTATTCTTTCTCCTTGACATACTTTCTTCTTTTGGTTTCCAGTAAACCAACCCCTCTTAATTTCCTTCCTGCTTTGTTGGTTGTTCTTTTAATCCCTTATATTTTTCTATTTCAAAACTGTTAATTTCAGAGACCTTGGTTTCTCCCTACTTTCTCACAATCACTTCTTTGGTGATCTCATCCAGTATTATGACTGTACTACCAACTATGGGTTCATGAATAATTTTTTAAAATGTATACATGCATTAGGCCACTATCTTGCATTTCAGGCTCATATAATAACATAACTTATAAAAACTTTATTCCTGATATTTTCATCCAAAATATGCCTACAATGAACTTTTAGTTACTAACTCAGTAAGCTACTGTAACTCCATTTTGATTATTCAAGTCAAAAGCTTTGGAGTTATTCTCCTTACTTGTTCCTCACAGATACTTTTTGCTCAGTTTTGACAGTATATCCCAAACATGACCACATGTTTTTCACCACCACTGCTACCATCCTCATCTAAGCCACCATATCAGTTAGCTAATGTTAGTAAACCACCACCTTAAAACTTCAGTAGCATATATAATAAACATTTGTTCTTATCAACATACTGGTTGTTGGTGTGATCTGCTCTAAGCTATGCTGGCTGGCCATTGGTGATCAGGAAGGTTCAGCTCCATAGGTCTGCATCATGTACCCTCATCTTTCTCCTGAGACCTGTGCACCAACTGTGGCATATTCATTTAATGAAAACTGCTGAAGCATAGAAGTACAAAGGGCGATATACAAGATCTCTTAAGGCTTGGGATGAGAATGGCTAAGCCCCACCTCAACATGATATAATATATACTCCACTTATGATGACGTTGCAGAAGAGCTTTGATGTGGGAAGAATGCAGTATTTTGGCTAAACATTCATTCTATAATAGCAGTGAATGGAGAGTCATGTCCCTGCTATCACTGACCAAAACATCTAGAGGAGAATGTTAAGTGGCCAGTTTTAGGTAACATCCAACAATCATATAACCAATATTACAAGCAGGATAGTATAAATTGGTTTGGCAGCCCTTGGCCATGGACCCAACCCAGTGCATAAGAAAGGGTAGGGTCAGCAAAAACCCTTAAGATAAAATATGTTATATCAAAGAAGGAAGATTTCTTATATCACAAAGTGGGAAGAAACTTGATTTTCTTAGTAAACTTTTTCTTTGAGTATACAATAAACAATGAAGTGAGCTAATTCAAGTCCAAAAATATGGCCATGTTAATAGTTTCCTTTGTTGTGTTTTTCCAATAAATCTGTAAAAGAATAAAGCTTAATCATCAAACAACAAGTGTTGGCGAGGGTGTAGAGAAAAGGGGACCCTAGTACACTGCTGGTGGGAATTCAGACTGGTGCAGCCACTATGGAAAACACTATGGTGTTACCTCAAAAAGTTAAAAATTGAATTGCCATTTGACCCAGTGATCCCACTTCTAGGACTATACCCTAAGAAACCTAAAACACCAACCAGAAAGAATACATGTACCCCTATGTTCATAGCAGCACTATTTACAATAGCTAAGATCTGGAAACAGCCCAAGTGTCCATCAGTAGACGAATGGATAAAAAAGCTGTGGTACATATACACAATGGAGTACTATGCAGCTGTAAGAAAGAAAGATCTCTTATCCTTTGAGAGCACATGGAGGGACCTGGAGAGTATTATCCTAAGCGAAACAAGCTAAGCAGAGAAAGACAAATATCACATGATCTCACTTATTTGTGGAATATAATGAACATAATAGTCTGAGGAACAAGGTAGATCCAGAGACATGGATGTAGGGTACAGACTGACAACCCTCAGAAGAGGGGTTGTGGTGGAGGGAAGAAATAAACCACAGAACTTATATGCGTGTACGCATAACTGATGGACATGGACAATAATGCTGGGGATGGGGCGGGGGGGATGGGGAGGAGGGTGTCAGTGGGTGTCAGTGGGGGAAAAAGGAGAAATATCTGTAACAAAAACAAATTAATAAAATAAATAAATAAAAAGAATAAAGCTTATAAATATAATATTATATATGTGTATTTTTACATTAAGTGAGTTCAATTGTACACATATTATTTCTCTAATCTTTATTTAATGTATTCCCTAGAAAAGAATATGATGAACTATAAATGAAAAATTTTGTTTTTTATGGTTCTAAAAATTATTCTCTTATTGTTTTCTGCATTGTTAAAACATTTTAATGTCTAGTATATTTTTGATCTTTAAATCCTTGAAACTTCAGGCACTTATTTGAAACCTCAAGTTTAAAAATCCTTATACTTCTATTGGTCCACACTAGTTCCAGGAATATATCCTAGAGGTTTAAATAGCAAGTCCCTTTTGAAAAAAAGAGGATTGTTTTATTATTGTCTCGATTCAAATGGCTTGTACGCCATTTTGGAGAACCTACTGCTGACAGTCTTCATTTCAACTCATTATCAGTTTTATAGAGCCCAGCATGTCAGAGTCTAGTGACTATTCTAGAAAGAGATGGCTCTTTTTTAAGAAAGAAATGATAATTATAGATTCTTACAATATAAAGGGCTTCATAATCACTTTATCCCCAATGTAACAGTAATAGCAATTGTTTCATAAATCAGGTTTATTGCCCATTAAAAACCTACAATGCTGGGTTGCATTGTAGCTGCAGTCATATCTGCATGGTGCAGTTATACCCCTTGATAGCTGACAGTTGCAAAGACATGAATAAAGATTACATAACAACAAATCCTGGAATGTATGCCAGTTGCTTTAAAATTGTAACTTTATTACCATTAAATCAGCATTTTTGGTATGTTATTTGTGGCAAGGAAACTCCAATGGTTTGCAAAATATAAAACTTATATAGATGATAAACTATGTATAATTAGAGTTTGTTTTAGAGAGATAGTTTATATCAGAAAGGTACAATATTACTCAGTCATTGTCATTATGAAAAGGGTTTGAATATAAACATTTTACTGAGTGTGGCATGGCTTCAGAAAGTCCTTAAACTACATCTTGTCCAGCAGTGAGACACCCTGGAGAGGGATTCAATAGAGATGATTTGAATCCATCTGAAGTCAGATTTAGGTTAGAATAGCTTACTAGGAGTTCATTAGATATGTCTGCTCTGGAGGAAGTATCACCACCTCCTGTTGCAACACTCTTCTTCTCCCCCAGGCCCAGGGATGCTGAGCATTGCCATGACGTATGGTTACCCAAGTCCCTCCAATATCCCAGTCACAAGCGTTGGCTTTGGGCTTTATTTATTTCTCTTCACCAAAGTGGATGAGATGTTGGAAAATGAATAGACACCCTACATCGTTCTACTCTAAATTAAAGAAAATGACAAATACATACACAGACAGTGCAAGGTAGAAAAAGATTCTTCTTGTATGCTTGCTGAATTTTCACAGAAGTGGTGCCAGCTAGGAAACAGTCGACATGAATGAGTGTTACAAATACACTCTGTTTCGTACCTTCCACCTCTTATTCCATGACTCATATAGTATTTATTTGGCATCAATTCGGTGTCAGGCACATTCATCTGGTTCAGCACCTGTAGCTCTAAAAGTCGTTCATTTCAGATCCTTGTCAGAGAAACAGCAGGTGATGCTGACTTTGAAAGCCCAGATCTCATGACACTGCAGGGCGCAGGCAGCAGGACTGTGGAACGGAAGGAGAGAGGGTGACTGCCCAGGAGGAGTTTTCAGTCCATCCAGTGGAAAACGTGGTACAACAAAATAAACTCTCCAAACTCTCTCTTCTGAAGTCATGCTTTGCGCATTAAAATATTGGCATTGGTACATGCTCTCTGGATTTATATCTGTAGACTGTCTCCGTTCTTGGCTATGAGCGCCCGTGAAGGGACGCTCCTTGGTAAATGAGTCATGGTTGGGCAATCTGATGTGAGGACAGGAGGAGGGAGAAGGATGGAGGAACCATCTACGGCAGGCAGTCACTCATTTTCCTTATATGGACCATATTGTCTAATAACTATCTCAAACATACGACAAAAATTGGAATCACATTTCATAGGTAAGTCAAATAAGGCAGACCTGTTAACTTATTTTAAGCCACTTAATATAAAGTAAGTCCACGTCAAATAAATTTGGTCAGAGTCTAGAAACAGAACTCCTAAGAAAGGCAAAATTCCAAATTTGGCATGCACTGAGAGTTATAGAAAATGTCCCACAAAAGATATTTGGCAAGAGAAGAAAAAAAAAAAAAGAGAGCCCTGCATTTTGGGCCTAACCTGCATTTCCTTAGGTGGCGTGGACAGCACCCATATTACTGTTACAAATCAGATGTGAGTGAGAACTAAAAATTAGTTTTGAGGCAGATCAATAGATTGAACGTATTGCAAGTATTACAATTTTTCAATTCAATTGATTAAATTGATTAGCAAGTAGGTTATGCAATGTATTATGAACATACCGTGATGCTAGGGTAGCAATAAAAAGCATGGCCCCATCCCCCAGGGAGCTAATAACTAGAGTAAATGATATAAAACACTACATTTTAAACAATACAAGCCAGATTACAAACCATGTAACAATTGTATTAGTTTTCTGTCATTGCTATAAAAATTACTACAAATTTAGTGGCTTAAAAATAACAGACATATATTCTATGACTGTTCTGAAGGCTACACGTCCAGCATTGCTCTTCAAGGTGTTGTCAGGGCTTGTTCCTTTTAGAGGCTCTAGAGGAACATGTGTTTCTTTGTCTTTGCAGTTGAAAGAAGCTGCTGCCTTCCCTGGCTCCAGGCCTCTGCCTCTGTTTTCACAGGGCATCACTCCATCTCCTGCTTCCTCTGTCCATCTCTCTCTCTCCAACCCTAACCCTTCTCGCCTCCCTCTTATAAGGACTCTTGTGGCAACATTGTATCCATCTGGATTACCCAGAATCATCTCTCCATCTCAAGATTTTTAAATTAATCATATCTACAAAGCCCCTTTGTCAAGTAAAGCCCCATATACACAGGTTCTGTACATTAGGAAAAGGACACTTTGGGGACCTATTGTTTTGATTTTAATTGCTATATAATTTAGAAGGCGGAAATCAGAAAATCAAAGCATTTTTGCTACTATAACTTCACCCGTTCCTAAATTTCAATTTGCAATGTCTCATCCCTTACATGCACTCTCCCTAGCTTTTCACATCTTAGCCAAGCTTGTCTCAGTTCTGTAAATAGACTGTACTCTTGTCAGGGAACTCTGATACTCAGAGACTCCACGTCCTGGTTGTTCTGCCTGGTGTGGCTGGCATCAATAGGATGAGGCAGTATTATGTGAAGAAAGGCAGAGACTTTATTCCTTGGCCAAGGGATGGAGAAAGGTAATAGAACGCTTTCATGTTTCCTTCTCCTGGACTCTGGGGAATTAGGAAAGTATTAAAGGGTCTGGGGGAAGGTAGGTGAGTTCAGGTGTGGGGTTCTCTAGGAAGGGTGGAGAGTTCTCGGACTTCCAATGGGGCATGCACAGTTCTCCATCACGCTTGGAACATGCCTAACCATACACCCCTTCTCATTTTAATGTTAAATCTCTACCCCTGGGCATGATTTTTAGTATGCTAATGACAGAAAGTTCATCAAAAGGTCACTGGGGAAGGGGTCTCATGTGTCATATTTTTCCAGGTACAAACCAGTTTCTTGGTGGTGGTCCTTGAGTTTTTTGTTTTGTTTTGTTTTAAGCTTTCCCTTTTTATTATTTTTTTTCCAATTACAGTTCATATTCAATTATCGTTTTAGTTTCAGGTGTACAGCATAGTGGTTAGACAATCATATACTTGACAAAGTGTTCTCTCCCCCAATATTTCCATTACTCACCTGGCACCATACATCGTTATTACAATATTATTGACTCTATTCCCTATGCTGTACTTTATATGCCCGTGACCCTTCTGTAACTACCCATTGGTACTTCTTAATCCCTTCACCTTTTTCACTCAGCCCCCTTGGGTTCTTTATCTGAATCCTGCGGGTAGGCTTACCTAGCCCTGGAATTTCCACCTTTTCTTAAAGAGTCCAGCCTGCTTTTGTCAGGGGATATGTTGGAAAGAACACAAGAAACGCAGTAGAAGTTTAAAGATTAACGCATGGTGGCACAACCCTGTGACACTCTTTTCTGCACAAAGGCTTTGAAATTAGTTCCTGGAGCAGAAAATAGTATTAATTTCCCCAGTAATTCTGTTAGAGCAGATTTCAAAATTATACATGAACTTTTATTTATGTAATTAGTTTAGATTCTACCTATACAACCGAAATGTGAAACTCTGTGAGAGAAGGAAGAGTGTTTATCTTATATTAGAAAATAAATACAAGTATATTTATTCAATGAGTGAATAAAATAAATAAGTAAAACAGAACTCTTCCTCATTTAGGAGTATAAACCACAAGTATCACAGGAATGAACTCAAATCTTAATAGATTACTTAAAATATATTTCTTTTTTTTTTTTTCCCCTACCATTAAAAAGGAAGTCTCTCTTTTTCTTTTTTTAGAGAGAGATTAAAATAAGAAAATGCTATGGTGCAGTCAGCAAAAGGCAATGCTCTTTGGGTCCCTAAAGCAAATACCTCCAGATTGTTTCACAAAAAAACTCACACACAGGCCTTCATTACCTTGGTAGATTTGCAAGAGACCTGGATCTAGCCCTCTGGCTTAAAAACTAATTTTGTCAGCGCACAGAGAATTAAGTCATCAGTCAGAAGTGGATTTACATTGAATAAGCATACGAGTCTGATGTCAACATATTAATTGAAATCTGTGTGTCGCAAGTGGCAGAATATTTACGTCTGCGTAAGTAGCCCAGCTACTCCTTCCAATATGGAAGGGAGGTATTCCCAATTTTGCTTGGTTAGCACAGGTTCAAGATGAAAACTGTTGGTCAGTGTTTATGAAATTATTACAAACCCAGGATCAACATATAAATCATTTCAAAGATTTTTTTAGAGGTGCTTTTTGGCCACACCTGACTGCAGAGCTACTAAATCAGAACACACTCTTGTCAGACCTTGGAGGAGTCCTGCTAATATTTCTTCTTGACTTTTCTTTTTTGTGCTTATTTAACTGAGTGATATTTCTCTGTTATGGAAATTCTCTTTATTAATTGACACATCATCCACTAATATTTAAGTCCTTTAAGAACTACTGCGATGTTCTCCCTTTAAGATGGTTTGCATAACAATGATTTAATCAATTTGATTTCCTGTTTAATTTCCATTTTTTTTCCCTCTGACATTTATCTTATTTACATCATTCCTAAATCCTTCAGGAAAGACTGTCTAATAAGTACACACTTTTGTTAAAAAGTTTAATTTTCATGCAATCTTTGTGATGACTAAATGTTTGTGAATATATTAGAAAATTATTTCTAGAATACTGTAGGGATAAATATTCTGAGAGGATAATTTATCAAAAGACTTACTCAAATTATTTTTCTAATTTCGTAAACTCAATAACAAATTCAAATTTGATAGATATTTTATAATCATATTATTATTACTTACTAATAATCTGTGGCCTCCCAATAGAATTCATCTACTGGTATAGATTCTCTTTACACAGTGGAGAACAAGTAAGCATTTTTTGCATGAAGCTTACATTCTATTGAGGGAAGGTAGAAAGTAATCATAAGCAAATAAATAGGATAAAAATATCATAGAGAAGCAATTTGGTTGAAAATATTCATAAGGAAATTACTTTAGATGTTCACTTAGCAAAGGTTTCTCTGCAGAGATAATGCTTCAGACAGAATGTAAGTGATGAGAAGGTAGCAGCTATGTGATCATTAGGGCTCAGAAAAGAAAAGAAAAAAAGAACCAAATACAATAAATCTGGAAAATGTAAGAGACCCAGGAAGATTACTGAGCAAGAGAAAAGATTATAAGAGAGAAGGCAGTAGAGGTGGGGTAGGAAACAAATCCTATCAGACCTTGCAGGGCCCGGTCAAGACTGGGCATTTAATCTTGATGTCCTGGAAAGTCACTGGAAGCCTTCTGAATGAAGAGTGAAATTATCTGATTTATATTTTTAAAGGAAGGCTTTGTCTGCTGTCTGGAGAATAGATTATATGGATGCAAGAGCTAAACTAATGAGTCCTGTGGGATAGTTACCGCCTCAGTCCAGACGACAGAAGATGAGGGCTAGAATCGGAGCTGCAGTCAAAGAAGTGAGTGGTCAGGTTTGAAATATATTTTGGAGCTCGAATGCATAGGACGATTGGCTAGCTTGCTGTGGAGCCTAAAAGCAAGAACAGGGACATAAGTGGGTTGTCATTGGTGTCGTTACAATATGCCTCTCCCTCAGGCCCCCATGACTGGAGCCCAGAATCAGTCTGACATCTGAGCAATGGAACAGTCTAACTTTCTAACAAGCTGACACTATTTCTGTTCATGTGCCTAATGTCTCTCTCATCAAACCGAGAGCATCGTAGGTAGAAAACAATCCTGTCAGGCCTTGCAGGTCACGGTCAAGACTTCAGCATTTCTATTTCTTTCTAATGCACTACACTCTGCCTAGAAGAATCCTAGTGTTCATCTCGGCCTCTTAAAACTCTCTTCATTGTTTAAGAAGCCAAACAAATGCTAAATTTTATCAAAATTTTTCTGAACCCCATGGATACTTCTCTTTAAGATACCCAAGAATCTGATTTACAACTCTGAAATTATTAATAGTATAACATTTTACAGTTATTTGAATAATCATCTCTTTTATTATCTACTCCAGAGCATGAGGATTACTTTACATACCTTTATAATTTATACTTTGTATTTTACAATAACCATTCTTTACATATAGTAGATGCTCAGAAATAGTATATAAATGTAAAATAAAAATATTGTTTAAGTACAGTAAAAATCCACAAATTGGTTCAAAGTTAGTTCCATTATTTTGGAAAAATACTATAATTTTAAACTTGTTTAATAGTGCACTCTAATTCATTTTTTATAATGAGACAAAATACCAAAAAAAAAATATTGTTGCTTTTCATTTGTTTGTTTTTTACTAACTCAGCCGTAGCTGAGGAAGCCTTCAGAAGAATGTGCCTCTCATCAGGGCTCGCCCACATCCAATTAATTTTAAATTGGAGGACTAAGGTAGGGACAGTGGAGTCAAAAAGCCTGGCCCTGGAACACCTGAATTAGAGCCAACTCTGAAAGGTCAACCTGGCTCCAAAGCTTTCTGTGGGATTGGATTTTGCAACATAACTGCTGTTCAGTTTCTCTGTCTGCCCACCCGATTCCCATGCTCTCTTTTGGGTATTGTTGGTAAGTGTTGCCGTAATAAACTCCTACACATGAATCTCTGTCTGGAAGTTGTTCTCCGGGAGCATGACCTCTCAAATACAAATCAATCTAATTAAAATGAAAGAAGCAGAATATTTATTACTAAACTAAATCATGCAGTTGCATGAACTTTGTATATAGGAACCTAAAAGTATCCACTCAGACCGACTGACTTTAGAGCAATATTTTGGTCAACTTATTTTGTGTTTTTGTTTTTTTTTAGATTTTTGAAAATTATAATGTATATATATAATATGTTCTATTTTTTATTCTACTGAATAAATTAGAAAAATTTAACTCATATGGCATTAGGGACAGTAACAAGGAAGCTTACATGAATACTGATAGTCTTGTAAAAGATTTAGTTACTTTTTAAGTAAGCAATGTAACAAACAAACTTGGAAAAATGTATGCTTCAAATATTACTATTAAACATTACTAACAAACTTTGGTTGTATTAACATTTTTCTTTTAAACTCATCCAATTATATATCATTATTTTCTCTCTGTAGCGAATGAAAAAAACTCCCAAAATTATAAAATTGGGCCCTGGCTGGATAGCTCAGGTGGTTAGAGCATCGTCCCAATACACCAAGGATGCGGGTTCGATCACGGGTCAGGGTACTTAGGAGAAGCAACCAATGAATGTATAACTAAGTGGAATAACAAATCGATGTTGCTCTCTCTCTCTCTCTCTCCCCCCACTTCCTCTCTAAAATCAATGAATACAATTTTTTATTATAAAATTGACAAGCTCTTATGTGCAAAATTAAAAAACAACAACTTTCAGCCATAAAATGAAACGTGATATCTGTTCTAGATCCTGAATCTTTTGTTAAGATACACCACCTGAGCAACACACTTCAGTGTCACAAAGAAATGTGTGGGACTCTTAAAAATCGCCTTGCTCTTATTGAAATTTTGTGAGTACCTTTTTACTCAATAAAAGGAACAGACTGAATATTGATATAGAGCCTTGAATTCCCCGCCCATTTTCTTCTTGTGAACCAGAGAAGATTTGCCTCTGTCTTAATGCTGTAATAATATTTATAATTTTTATTAGATCCTTCAACATTGTTGATCACTGTCTACACTCTCCTCATAAAGTGGTGTCTGCATTAGCTTTCAGGAAAATTCCATTTCATCTCTAGCAAGTCTTTGATATTGAGGGATACATAGTGGTGCTGTGAACTTTCTAGTGAATTAGTCAGACTGGAGTGAACAGCAAAGTCCTCAGGAATAGGTGCAATTTTGAGTACAGTGACAACCATTATTTAGAGTGACTTCTAAAACTAGACATTATTAGACTGACTTTGTCTTACGTGCTACAAAATATATTTTAATCTTTTCTGTCTTATTATTATATAGAGTGACTCTACAACTATATGTTATTGGTGGAAATATAGAAGCTTAGTGTCTTTCTGGAAAATTAACTTGGATCTAAATCCTAAAAATATTTATTGTAGTTGAGTAGAAACTTCACCTAATAATTGAATCAAAGGAGATATCAGACATGGAAGGAAAGATTTGTAAACAAGCATTGATTCAATAACAATAAAATGGGGTTAGATAAAATATGTCAATGTGATAATACAATGGACCATTAGCTATTGTGTAGGAATAGGTTATAAGGACAAGATAACAGTTCATAAAACAGTGAAGGGGAAATCCAAAATATACAATTATGCATACTCATATGCAGTATAATGAAAAAATATATGCATGTGTGTGTGTGTGTGTTTAGCTGCTGTTTTTTTTCTTTACTCTGTTTCATAATATTGTACAATGAATATGGCTTACATTTATTATGTAAAATTATGCTGAATCAAGAAAAAATCTTGCTGGTTTCAGAACTCATTGAAGATTAGGGAAAATGTTTGAAAACTGGGGAGTGTGTGGTATCTGGATAGAACAGGAAAAGAAGAGGAAAACATTCTCCAAAACACAAACACTAAAAGCAGTGATACCCACAGAGAGACTAACAAAGAGGGTTATTGTTTTGATTTTTTTTATTTCCCCCCCAAAGGCCTCTATAAAACAAAGTGATTCAAAGTATTGTAATTCAGGCATTTTTAAATTTTATGTATAAACTCAAGTTATCCAAATTATTTTCAGAGTTAGAGAAATTGTCATTTGAATAATAAACTAAAGTGTAGGTAATGATTAAATATTTGAGAGTAAATAATTATTGTTGGTAAATAACAGGTTTGCAATGAAGGCTTTATTGTGGTCTTCAAGGGAGGAAGGGAACATGTAGTTGTGGGTAGTAGCTGCAGGTGGATGGGTGTGAGGAAGCTGGTATTTGGAAGATGATGAGAGATGAGGAATCAAGTTTGGGGCAGGCATTCAGTATCAAAATCATATGTGCTTGATAATATTTTGGATATTTAACAAAATATAAACAAAACCCAAGAGCACTGTTGTCAATATTCTAATATATATATATATATATATGTTTTGTTACAAGGAATGCCTTAAGTGACTGTAGGCGATAGCGAGGTAAGCTGGAAACTCTCTGGTACAAGCTGAAGCTTCAGTTCACACACAGAATGTCTGATTCTGTTTTCAAAGCCTTGCAAGTACCTGGAACAGGCCCACCAAGATTCTAGAGGTCTTGAAGTCAATAGATTACAGATGTTAATCGATTCAGCAAAATACCTTCAAAACAACACCTGAATTAGTATTTGATTAAATAACTGGGTTATAGTCTAGTCAAGTTGATACCTAAATATGACCATCGTAAACATTGTGAGACATGAGACAGTGCACCGGAAAAGCAAGAAGAAGAGTGGTAGAAATGCTAATATTGACTTCCTGTGTTTGATGAAAATACACAAACAAAATATTTTGGGTATATCCAACTATGTTGGAAAATTCACATTTTAACATGACAGGCTGTGATTACAAACTCTCATCTCTAATAAATTGGTGAGTCTCTCTTTGTCCAAAACTTTAACTTCAAAATATAATGTTTTAGATAATCATACATATAAGTTTGTTTCTAGTTAAAATCACTATGCTTGAAAAACACAAACAAAGAAAAACATTAACCATAAAAGCCAGAGTCAACTGAAAAAAAGAACACTTTAAAGCTCTGTTATAAAAAAGTTATGAATTCAACAGTGGTTAGGTGAAGTGAATCTATATATTTAATTATTTCTACCTGTGAAGAAAGTACATGAACTGTTTTATTCCAGATTCCTGAAAGACCAGCTGATTTAAGTATTATTCCAAATCACAGACTCCACCAGTGAATTTCTTCTGCAGTTACTATATCATTAAATAATTGTATTCTGTTCTTTTTCTTATTTTTTAATTTATCTTTATTGTTAACAGTATTACAGATGTCCCACCCCCTTTTTCCCCATTGACCCCTGCTACCCCGCTCCCATCCCCCACCCCCTGCCAGGCCTTCACCTCACTATTGTCTATGTCCATAGATTATGCATATATGCATATAATTTCTTTGGTTAATTCTTAATAGCTAGTAATTTGAACGTGTTTGACACTGATTTGGGAAATAGTGTTTTGTGGTTGTCTTTGCTTTTGATGGCATAGAGTCTTTTTGAGCATCTATTGTATATGTAAAGTTACTGTAATTAAGACGACTACTGTGCCTTATGAATCTAAGCAACAGGTCAGGTGAAAGAGGATAAGGGTCAATGGGTCTTATCAAATGGCTTTTCAGTTACACTGAAACCACCACATTTCAGGGATAGATAATTCACAGTAAAGTTGTCCTTGTTTTTATCAATATATAAGTTGTACATTTAATGGTTTTAATATATATTTCTATGATTATCTGAACAGAATGTGTCTGTTAAACCTAACTCTATTTCCTCTCATGTGAATTTTACCATTCCTTTCGATTTCTATTCCTATGGGGGATTGGGTTATTTTCTTCATCAAGTTGTGTGAGTGAGGTCCTCATCAGATGTAAAAGTCAGATCATGTCAGTTATAAAAAGACTACTACTAATTCATCTCAAGAAATGTTATTAAAAATATATAAGAAGTGGTTTCATCACTGCTAGGGAAGGCATTCCGTTGGGATCTCTGTACTCTGCATGTGTCTCATTTTGTTCAAACACACAGAAGCAACATCAGAGCATAACATGGCATGAAAATAATTGAATGATTTTAACTATTTAAGTAGCAGTATCTTGAAAATATGTATAATTTAGCTTTCTTGTGGGTTAAAGAGTGGGCTATATACTACAAATTTGATATAAAATGTCCAGATATATACATACAAAAATATTCATTAACCTCCCAGGATTCCAAATTTAAACTCTAAAAACATCAACTTCCAGTTTCTGATGTACAGTAATAAGGCTGTGGATACAAGCACACACAAATACACACATAAATGTCATATTTATACAACATTTTATACCTTGGATAAGACTGAAGACAAACTTGACATTAACCAAAAATATTATCTCTCAAAATGTAATAAATTTTGTAATTTAGTTTCTTCTTCGACTCTAAAAAACAATGGGTCAAATAAATGTGAAAAATAATGAGTAGGGTCTATTAACTGAAATTCTGCAAAGGAGAAAGCAGCTCTGAAGTGGGATGTAGATACAGCAAAGTGACTAATTAGACAGCCATCTGGCACCATTTAGATCAGGGCAAGAAGGCCTCCACCTCTTAATAGTCCTTTAAGGCATTATCCTCTTACTGCAGTGTGCTAATTGATAGTCTTAGGGAGGCCTGAGTTAGAAGAGAAATGCGAGTTATGCTCTGCATATTCTGATTAAGATGATTAGCAAACTACATTGTAAGAAGATGTCAAAACAAATCATGAATGTTTCTAACAATTTCAATAATTATAAAAAAAGACTCCAAGTACAAAAATGCTTTCTTTGAAAATTATTTTCATCAGAAATTTTACCTCCTTCTTCTCTTCCATTCCATTTCTTTATGTGTCTTGAAGAGTTCAAGAGCTTAAAAAATGTCATGCCATATCAAACTATATTACCAGGGAGAATTGTGAGAGACACATGATTTCTTTTTTAATGCCGGGAGTTGTGGATGAGCCCCCAAGGTAAAAGGAAAGTGACAATGTGACTGAAAACGCCCTTCATGTCTTGAACTAACTTTGGATTTTTGGCAGAGCCCAGGATTCATGCATTATACTTAGTGTCTGAGACCTACCTTCCTTCTCAAACACACGATTGCCCAGAAAATCCCAGTTATCTCATGGATTTTGCTATTTTTTGTGGTATTCATCTGTCAATCACTGTTTCATTACTGATATATCCAGCTTCTCTGCCTTCTGCTATAATTGATTCCATAAGCAGGAGAGACAGGTGCTTTTTTCTTTTAAGGGTTGTCACTAGAAGAGCTTTAAACAAATGCTAGAGGAGTGGTAAGGGGTAAATTATGTATTTTAAAGTAAGAAAATGGCTCAGACAAGTACATACATAATTACTAAATGAACAGAAAACTCCAAAGTGTGTAAAAGATCTAGTCACTGTGAGGCAAAATGAGCTGCTCTCTGTAATATATAGACTGACTTTCCTTTTCCTCGAAGTCCTTTGGGGACTATTTATCTATGGCACCTGTCTGGCAGGCAGTTCTTTTGCTGGGCTATGAGGCTAACATCCCCATTTTCCCCTGGGGATGACACAGGGAGGACATACCTATCAGATTGGCTTTCAGTGGGTTTAGTTGCTTTAAAATTGCTTGTGACCAGCAAAGTGTGGAAGTGGTCACTCCACAGGCTCTAAATCTTTGGACTATTATTTTCAAAGCAAATCCTTTTAAAACTGCTATAAACCGGACTCTTTTATTTAGAATGATGGGAGAGAATAACAGAGAACACCATAAGGATCACCTTTCTGATAAACTCGTGGAATACAACCTATTCCCTGGCTAACAACAGTGCACTAATTTTGTGAAGGGAGAAGCTTTAATCTAAGAAATAAAGTACTAAATTTAGTACATCTGAAAAACACAACGGGAATTCAATCTCGAAAATATGTATTATTTAATATAATATACAAATTTCTACTAGGTTTTTACATCATACCCCTTAGTTCTTAAGCTATATGTTTAGGTTCATGTATCTTTGGTACATTTTCTTTGAGAATACAGAAAAATGCCCAAGTGTGTGTATGACTAACATAGACAATAGACTATTCTTACATGGACATCTAATTTCTTTTTTTTCTTTCTTTTTATCCTCACCCAAGGACATTTTTGCATTCATCTTCAGATGATAGGGTGGGAGGGAGAGAGGGAGGAAGAGAGAGAGAAACATCGACATGAGAGAGACACATCGAGTGATTGCCACCCACACAACCCCAACCGGGGCCAGGACAAACTGCAACCAAGGTACGTGCCCTTAGTAGGAACCAAACCCGGGACTCTCTGGTCCGCAGGTTGATGCTCTAACTGCTGAGCCCAACCAGCCAGGGCTCTAATTTATTTCTTAAACTTGTATATAAAATACTTTTAGCTCAAATTAGTTTTGTTTTCAGAAATATAGTGCACCTTTTCTAACTAGTTATGTAGGAGATATTGTTTACATCTTATTAATTTTGAATATGACTGTCTATGAGGGAAAAAATTAAAAATTCCTCCAATTTATGAATTGGCCTATTTTAATAATCTGTGGTTTTCCCATTCCTATTTGTTTTCTGTCTAATAAAAATGTTGGCATATATATTGACACACAATAGAATTTGAGTTTTTAACCTAGGGTACATTGATTCATTTTAAGGTATTTAGTGTCTTTTAAATGCTATGGAATATTTAATGTGGATACCTTTTATTTCTAAGAAGATGGTATATAGCTTCAATCAAATTATTTATACCCCAAAGATATTAAGAACCCCTGCCATATAAGCATCCATTATATATTCACATTATTTTAGTCACATTATAATACCCTAACATACAGAAAAATAATTTTCATTAGAATTATTGATTCAAACAATAATAGAACAAAAATATAAGAAAGTCCGAATTATTTCAGTATTTTTGTTGGCATCTCTTCATAAAAATTTTTGTACTTTGCTGATAAATAACAATAAGTAGAACACTTATTCAGCCTGTATTATGAGCTGAATTTTGCCCCTCTGAAATCACATAGAGAAGTCCTAATTTCCAGTAACCCAGAATGTGACCGTAGTTGGAGATAAGACTTTAATAGAGGTAATTAAGGTAAGGTGAAGTCAAATGGGTGGGCCTATTCCAATATGATTGACGTCCTTATAGGAAGAGAACATCAGGACATAGATATGTACAGAGGGAAGACCGTGTGAAGACACAGGAGGAAGATGACCATCAACATAGAGAGAGAGGATTTAAAAGAAACCAATCAATTCTGCTGATACTTTGATCTAGGCAATGTGAGAAAATAAATTTCTGTTATTCTGGCATGCCTAGAAAAATAATGCACCCTGCCTCTATGAAATCCTGTTTTCTAATAAGTGCTATGAAAAACAATCTGTCAACACTCAAACTGTGCAATTTGCCCATCCACTAAATGTCAACCACTGTGCTACAAAGCATATTGGCAATGCATTGGTAAGCTAGAAACAGAAATTCCTGCCTTCATGGTGCATATATATATATATATATATATATATATATAATTTTAATTTAATTATTAAAATTTATTTATACTTATTTCTATTTTTTATTTTTATTACATTTATTAGGTGACATTGGTTAATACAATTATATAGTTTTCAAGTATCTTTCTATGATATATAATCTGTATATTTCATTGTGTGTCCACCACCCAAAGTCAAATCATGTTTTATCACCATATATTTGTCCCCCTTGACCCTTTAGTACTCCCCACCCCCTTCCCTCTGGTAATCACCATACTGTTTTCTGTGTCTATGAATTTCAGTTTTATATCCCACATATGAGTGAAGTCATATGGTTCTTAGCTTTTTCTGACTTATTTCATTTAGCATGAGATTCTCAAGGCCCATCCATGTTGTTGCAAACGACAGCATTTCATCTTTTCTTATGGCTGAGCAGTGTTCCATTGTACATGTGCACCACATCTTCTTAATCCAATCATTTAGCAAATGACACTTCGGTTGTTTCCATGTCTTGGCCACTGTAAAAAATGCTGCAATGAACATAGGGGTATATATATCTCTGTGAATCAATATTTTCAAATTTTTCAGGTAGATATCCAGAATAGGGATTGCTGGGTCATATGGTAACTCTATTCTTAATTTTTTGAGGGCCCCCCAATACTGTTTTCCATAGTGGCTGTACCAGTTTACATTCCCACCGGCAGTGAAAGAGGGTTCCTTCTTCTCCACAACCTCTCCAACACCTGTCTTATTGATAACAGGTATGAGGTGGTATCTCATTGTAGTTTTGAATTGTATTTCCTGAATAGCTAGTGAAGTTGAGCATCCTTTCATATATGTGTTGGCCATTTGTATGTCTTCTTGGGAGAAGTGTCTGTTCAGCTCCTCTGCCCAGTTTTTAATTGGATTGTTTGTTTGTTTATTGTTGCCTTGTATGAGTTCATTATATATTTTGGATATTAACCCCTGTTGGAGCTGCTGTTTGCAAATGTCTTCTCCCATTCAGTTGATTGCCTTTTTGTTTTGTTGGCAGTTTCTTTTGCTGTGCAGAAGCTTTTTAGTTTGACATCGTCCCATTCATTCATTTTTGCCTGTACAGTAAAACCTTGATATAACGGACTAATTCAGGCAAGGGGGTGTCTACTAAAGCCAAAAGTGCATTGCATAATAAAGTAGATTTTCCAAGTGCATATGTTTAAAAATTGACAAATTAGTTGGTTTACCTGTTTTTACTTATGTAGGCACGTTTGTGTAATTAAAATTAAGTATGTATGAAAAGTTTAATTTCACAGAAAAGTTTTCTATATGTGATACTGTAATTTTTAGTTTATACTGAATAGGTCTAGTAAATGCGTGCATTCACCAGTCACCACGAGTAAACAAATGCACACAGCTGGGGCGTGGCTTAGTGCACGTGGGAACATCGGCCAGTAGGAGCTAAACCTGCTGCAGAAAGTCACCCCACCAGACAACAGAACCAATTACCACGTGCGATTCGATGTGATCACGTGCTAATCATTTGCCAAACATTGTTTATGAGCGGTGACTCTTGGATTTAAATATATAGACTATAGTTGTAGATTTATAATATTTATTTATGTTGGCAAAATTACCACAGTTATTTTTTTCCAACTTATGGTCTATTCGCTGAAGTTTGTTAAAAATAACAGTAAATTAATAACAAAAAATAACCTGTTAATGTATTTATAAGCAAGTCTTGGTTAAAAGCATTTTAAAATTATCAGGGTGTTAATTTCCACATATGACATATGGATCAGAAATTATATCCATTAAATCTGAAGTCTGTTAAATCAAGGTCCCCAAAATCGAGGGTTTACTGTTCTTCCCTTGTGTTTGAGGTCAAATTCATAAAGTGTTCTCTCAGACCAAGGTTCAGAAGTTTAGTACCAGTGTTTTCTTCTATGTAATTTATTGTTTCAGATTTTATATTTAGGTCTTTGATCCATTTTGAATTAATTTTTGTACATGGGGACAAACTGTTGTCTAGTTTCATTCTTTTGCATGTGCTTCCAATTTTCCCAGCACCATTTATCAAAGAGCGTTTCTTTTCTCCATTGTATGTTTCTGGGTTCTTTGTCAAAAAGCATTTTCTCATATACATGTGGTTTTATTTCTGGACTCTCAATTCTGTTCCATTGGTATGAAGCAGTCTTTACTCTTGTGCAACTTGGAATTCTGAGAGTTAGTGTTCATAAAGGAAACAGTTACACTGACAATGGAATGAATCTATAAAAGGCATGAAAATAAGAGAGCAGTGATTCTTAAGTACTACTTAGAGTAGTGCTAAAAAAATTAGAGAGAATTCAGAGAGTAAAAAGAACAGAATGGCATGGTGGATAATAAATGAAAAAAAGGAGAGGGAATTCTAAACAGGGAAAGCCTATAAACTAAGAGAAAGTAATAATACTAAGGGAAATTTTTAAAGAACACCATCAAGAATAAGTTGTGAATGACTTACACTAACTTTCAGGAATTTAAAGCCAGCATATCTTTCTTATTTTTTTAACTCATTAATCCCTCATAGAATACTCTATTTGGGGCAATTCAAACTACTGACAGAGAACATACTTTGCACTCAATTTTGTTTCGCTCTCACTCACTTTCTCTATACTCTCAAACTACCAATTGTTAAAGGTTCAGTTGTCATTCTAACTGTGTACTTATTAGCAGTATTTTTGTGTTGATACGATTTCTCTGTGAGAGCAGAGGAAAAGTGAAATAAATATTAAGTTTAATTATGAAACACAATTCCTTTGACAAGAAAACAAAAGTAGCTAAATTATGTAGCAAGTGCAGATTGCATAAATCCTAGAATAATTGACCTATGTTTCTAAAGAGTAGCTATTCAGAGCCACGAGGCCATGAGAGATAAATCCCTATTTCTTATTTCATAATGAAACTAGACAAAAGCACTTTAGCACACAGCCATAGTAATCTAAAGTGTTTTTGTAACACATTTGTTTGAATTTAGAGTCTTTGTTTTTCGAGTAACAAAAAGCAATTCAAACTTAACTAAAATCAGTAGATTTATTATCAGGCTTGATATGTGTTTCAAAGATTATAGTAGCAGGAAAATGGCCAATGCTCAGAAAATGCTTTAGACAGTCCTAAGGAAGCAGATGGGATTTGCTCTCCCTTACATACATTTCTCTCTGCTTCCTTTTTCTCTTTCTGTAAACCAGGTTTCTATGTTCCCTAGTTCACTTGGCGGAAAAATGTACCACCTCTTTTCAAGGGACTTGCCTGAGCTGAGAATGTCTTAACTTCAACTCTCAGTTGCTTACAATTAAGCCTTTATTGGCTATGTTGGGTCAGCCGTCAGATCTGGAAAACAAAGTAGCCTGGAAGTAAGATGACAATTACACAGTTGACAGTTGTCGAACATTCACCACCTCCACCTTTATGCTCATGCGGATTCTTGTGAGTGGGGGGAGGACAGTTTTTATGACAGAAATAATAGAGAAAGAAAACGGCTCAGCAGGTGTCCAATACAATATTTTTGTATGTGTATCAAAACCAAATTGATTACTTACTCCTTTGAAATACTAGATTGTGCTTTTGAGACTTAAAATGTTCTGCTTCAAATTATTGATTTATGCTTTTATGAGTTCATACTTTATCTCTTTATCACTACTGAGCACCCTTGTGTTAAATACTGTCTTAAATATTATATACTATCTCCTTCACCCCAGTTTCTTGGGTTCAACCATTCTCTGCACAATCTTACAGGACATTTATTTTTCAACACACAAAGATACATGCAGACACATAGACACAAAGACACACATACATCTTAATTATACACTTCTTTTTATTTGTTTATTTGCCTATGGTTAGTCCTATTTACCTATTTCTAATTCTGCAACTGATATTTATGTGCTTTCTTGATACATTCTTATTGTCTCTCCTAAGTACATGATGGCTCAATTTAAATAGCTCTTGTGCACTCTTAAACCTCATTACCATACCCAAGAGCTGGATGAGTATATTTATTGAACTGCTTGATATTATTTGAATTTTCTTGAATGGAGAATCTTACTGGAATTTATAATCTTTGTACATAAGATTTAGTAGAATTACAAAATATATAAGAACTCAATCCTCTTAGTAAGAAAGTAACTTTGCCTTCTAAGAATATTTTGCCAGTTAATGTCTTTTTCTAGAGCACTTTGTGTTAAAAAATTCATTCACAAAACATTTGTGAAGCAGACATCACCACCTAACAGCCGGCTTTGCCCTGAGAAAATGGTGAGTAAAATCTGACATGGCCTTCACAAAGCGTATTACCTTTGTGAAGAGAGTGATAGTAACCAATTAATAAATAAATTAACAAATGAATAAGTTGAAATTTAATAAAAGCTAAAACAAACAATAGCATAATATATATTTTACTAGGAGGGAAAATTACTTCCTAATATTTAAGGGGCTTATAATAAATAAAACACCAAGTCACAAAGAAAATACTGAAATAGCAAAAGTCAGTTTTCACAAATTATACTTTCTAACCATTGTTTAATCTTTACAAATTAATTGACTTACCTCTTCATTTCTCTGCGGCTGCTCTGTGTAAGCCCTTAAACAAAGAACTTTACAGATGTTTATCTATCTTCATCTAGCAATCTGCCTTTTCTTTTTTGTACTTTTTATTATAAAACAATTTTAAAGTAATTCATAGTTGAGAATATAGTACAATTTATTTCTAACTCCTCAAAATTGATTTTTTTAAAAGTATCCCCCAAGGGCTTTCCCAAATGTCTGTACTATCTGGAAGGAAATTCCAGATATCGTGTTATTTCATGCATACATATTTCAGTGTATGTTGAGAAATGATAAGGTTTTTAAACAACAGCATTAACACATTTTAAAAATCAACAGGAATTATTTACCTGATATCATTTACACCATTGATCAAGCATCGAGTGATAAATGTTTGTAATCATCTCACACTTCCCTTTATACTTTGAATCAAGATCCAAATTAGGTTATGAAATTCAAATTAGTATTTTTTTAAACTATAGATTATTTTTTCTTTTTGTCTAAATATGTTATTGTTGGCTTTTTGTAATTTTTAAAATATTTGTTGGAAACGTATAGGTTATGGTCCAACAATATTTTCTATAATCTGGTTTCTGTTTATTGTTTTAACTTAGTATCCTTTAACACAATTTTCCCCTTGTATTCCCTATAATTAGGAAGCTTCATCAAAACATATTTACTGCTTGGCAAGAGTAATTCATAGGTGGTAGTGTGTACCTCCATCCAGAACCATATAATATCAAGAGGTATCTTTGTAATATTAGGAGACATTGATAATTATTGTCTAGATTCACGTAGCAAAAGGATTGTACATGAAGGATATATGAATTATTATATTTTGTTTTAATTTTATTAGTTGGGGTATTCATATAATGGGGAATTTTCTCTCATTATTTGATTAATGTGATAAGTTTCTCTACAAAAAGCAGGATAAATTCTTAATTCTATTTATTTACCAGCCTTGAAAACAGAAATAAATATTAATTGTCAAATATTCTTCAAAAATAGTCAGTGAGGTTTAATTTTTTTGTTGTTGTTGTTCTTCTTCTTATACCTCACCCAAGGATATTTTTCCATTGATTTTTAGATAGAGTGGAAGGGAGGGAGGGAGAGATAGAGAGAAATATCAATGTGAGAGAGACACATGGATTGGTTGCTTCCCACACAACCCTGACCAGTGCCAGGGATCGAACCTGCAACCCAGGTACGTGCCCTTGACCAGGAATCGAACCCGTGACACTTTGGTCCACTGGCTGAAGCTCTAACCACTGAGTCAAACCTGCCAGTTCAAGGTTTATCTATTTTTAAAGTTAAACTTATTATGTGAAGTATTCATTTACTATTTAATAAGTTAAATAATGTTCTAATTCAATTCTTTAATAATTTTATCAACTCAGTTATATTAATGCTATCCTCAATAATTCCTTGTCAAATATAAAACTGAATACTTTATTAAATACATTGCCTATCAGATCATCAGAAGTAAAAAGCTTCAGCATTCAATGAGGTACTTTCCTCGAAAGAAATCTCTGACCTCAAATGCCTTTATCTTGGGGAAAGTGTAACTAGGTACAATTCAATAAAGTCTACAACTATAATGCAAAATGGATATAAATAAAGTAACATGAAATAATTGTTTAAAGTTCAATAAAAAATAATTACTTGGAAAACAGAAAAAAATAATTAAGCTGTCAAAAATGGGTATTTTGAAAATATGAAGAACATAGGAAAACATCTCAATATTAATGGAATAGATTAAAAATACATTGTAATTAAAACAGGCACATAATTCAAGATCCAGAATAAATGAATCATTAGAAACTAGAGAAGGTATCTTCATATTTGAAGGCGTTATGGCACAGAAGATTCATCCCAAATTACGATTACAGTGGAATTACAAAATTTGACTAAATCTCAGATTTTAAGAAAGTCAAATATTTTAAAAGAGTAAATTCTCCTTTGTTGGAGGTAGTCATCAAGAGGACATGACCACCAGTTGACCTGAGAGTTGGACCCGGCATTCAATCAGAAGTGCACCTTCTCCCTGTCCTTGGAATGTACCTTGTGCCCATCTCACCATAGAGCCATTTCATGGAAGCAGCCTTGAAAGTGTAATGTGTTGTTGGGACCACCTGGGCTGACTCCATGACTGAATCTAGTTAAGGCTTCTATATAACTTTTAAGATTCTGGGAGGCGATACAGAGATCTATGTGACTTGCGGCTGGGAAAGTATACCTTATGTGTAAATTCCCTTGCTTATTCAGACTGCCACCTGCTAATCTGTAGTGTTCTGCCTCTTTCTTCCCTCTCTTCTTGCCCTTTACAAGTGGGACCCAGTTTTCGATTTCATCAGCCAAGTCTCTTGTTGCAAAACAACCTGCTTTCTCCAAAACACCTCTTGGAAGCTTTTTTCAAATTGTCAGAAAATTAATTGTTCCTTAGAGTCCTGAAGGAACTAATAATGCTCTTTCCTAAGTGGCTAAGTACTCTTGAATATGAAAATAGATTTTTAAATAGAGCTGAACTTAGTCATTTGGCAAAAAATAAAATAACATAGCATAGTAAGACTAGACAAGCAACACAAATGTGATATGACCCTAGGAGAGATCATTCACACTATAGTTGTAACTGTTCCTTCGTGATTTTTTTCAGTGAATGGATTAGTAACAGAATATGAACTTAAGGTGCAGTATTCAGCACAATGCACCTTTCTACTAAAATTACCATATTTGTATGACTCAACAATACCACATTCATCAAATGCAAAACTTGATTCCTAACATACCAAACATTAGCACCTGTCCACTTGAGTACTTGCTTGGTTAACATCTTTCTTTGTTAACATCTATTTATTTCAGAATGCAAAGAATCATTTTGTAGCGTCAGCACTTTCACAAGCTCAGCGTAGAGAAATTTTGAGAAAGAGCACATTTACATAGCCTAAGAGAAGTGTATGTCTGAAAGAAGGTCACACACTGAGTTAAATCTTGCTTCACTATTTAGTTCAAAGGGAATTTTCCAGAAGCTTAAGTATATGCACAATACTAATGAGGAGAGGGGGGAAATGAAGAACACAGGATCAGATATGTGGAAAAGAAAATTAGTCAGTTCCTAGAGGGAGTGAGCTCCCTCATTTCATGTTTCTAAGCTGTGCTGACTCACATCTGTCGGGTTTTATGACTAGAATTCCTTACTGAATGGATAGTCCATTATCAGTTGGGAAAAGCCCATCTTCCTTTTAAAAAGCGAATAGACTGTATTTCATAGAGCAGCTTTAGGCTTCCAGAAACATTGAACAGAAAATACAGAGTTCTTATCCACAATCTGTCCTGCCCGCCTCAGTTTCCCTGTGATTGACATCTGCATTGGAATGATACGTTTATTACTATTGATGAAGCAATATTGGTAGATATTAACTAAAGTCCACAGTTCACAATGGAATCGCTTCCTGTGTTGAATAGCTCTATGAGTTTTGCTGTTTTTCTACCATTTTAGTATTATATAAGTAGCTTCACTGTCCTAAAAATCTGCTGTGTTCCACCAATTCACCCCTCCCTCTTCTGTGCCAACCCCAACCCCTGGTAATCACTTACTTTTCAACTCTCTCCATAGTTTGATCCAAATGTGCCCCCTTTATGAATGCCTTTTGCCTTTCAGTTTAACTACTACAGAGCTATGACATAGTAAGCTTCAACCGGCAAGCGTACATGGAGGTGGAAGCCATACGTTTTCCCTACCAAACGACCCACGGTGAGAACATTTTAAAAAATGCATTCAGGGCTGGAATACATGGAGCAGGGGCTGGGAAATAAAAATTCCCATAGCTGGAAAATCCTGAGGTATCTGGAACTGCAGATAAAGAGAGCTTTCCTATAATTCCATGAAATTGTGATGACATGTAGCAGGTAGCCTACCTAAATGAAGAAGCCTCATTAAAGTAACTCTGAATTTCGATGGTGGGTCACTAGTGCTTACTGGTTTTCTCTTCTGGACACCACAAGCATGCTCATCAGATATTTATTTACAAAAAAAATTTCAAGGTATTGTTTAAATTGAAATGTTATGAAGACAAAGGCATGTCTCACTGAAAATGACTAAACCCATCATGCTAAATATACATTTATTATTGACCTATACAGTCATTTTAAACATAAATATGTAAAACAGATTGTATCTTAAGGGTTTCTGATATGTTTTTGCATCCTTGCCCTCCCTAAGAAAATGGTGGGAACTTTAAAACAGATGATGACTAAGAGAAGTATTGCTGTATTGGGTGGAGCTTGATTCCACTCTTTATATTTTCAAGATTCTCAGATTCTTTTCTGCATTTGCTGTGTAATTCTTTTCTCTATCTTAGTCAGAGCTGGAATATTGCTTCCTGATATCAGGGCCTTTATTAGCAGAACATACGTTATTTAGAGCTATGGATGTGTTTTGGGAAATGGGAAGTTGCACGGACTGTGCGGGTTATCCCTGCATGGTCCCCATGGAGATGATTTGGATAGTTCCTGCCTCTTAAATGTTTCTAAAGCCACAGTGAGCTTCTGGAAGTTCTTTCTTCCAGCTACTCATTATACATGTTTTTATTTTTCTCAGGTGTCTTAGGCATTTCTTATGACCTTTAATTAATTCTTAATTGTCAGCTGATGTTTACCTTTAGGATGCTGGACCTGTTTCCCTGTAGATGTCTTGACGAGGCAAAAACCTTGCACCTTAGCTAACAGAATGATGCTTTCCCTTATGTCTGTGTGGAAGGTCCAGTGATATCACATGTGCCCCTATGTGGAATCGTGGCTCATTCAATCCACTGGCGTACAATCCACTGGAAGACAGAGAAGCTGTAGTAAACATTATGCAGTCAGCTCAGGACAGGGCATTGGCTGGGAGTATTTGCATATGAAAGTTCCCAGCCCTTGAGCTTGCTGTGTCAGCTGCCATACATTCTAGCTTGCCAACTCTCCTTGCCTCTGAGGATACAACAATATAGAGAGTGCAAACAAAATGCGAATACTAATATACTCTAGTCATTTTGGGGAAGAGTAGCTTTAAAATGCCTCTGTCTGTGTTGGGTGACATTAAGTAAGGTATATGTAAATCTGATTTTGATCTGGCTCAAAAAAAATCTGAAGTATAGAAGTTTCATAAATCATAGTGCCAAATATACCTCCCTCCAAAATACTCAGCCAAATACCTGATACTGCATTGCAATGGACAAAATAACAAAACGTTAGATGAAGCCCTGTGTTCATTTTATTTCTGATTAGGAGAACAGGAATTCTTCTCATTTGGGAGACGACATATAAAGTTATTTGATTCAGTTGAGTGATGAGGGAAAAATGAATGAACAGAGATTAGCATTTTTCTAAAAAGCAATGGTAATGCTAATAATAATAACCATAAATATAATAACACACATAACAAAAATAATATACCAACTTTTACTGAGTGTCAGGCTCTTCTTTTTAACTTCGGTGGTTCTCATAGTATTTCTCCGCAGCAAGTCATATCCATCTCCATTTTGAAACAGAGGAGCCTAAGACTTTGAAATGTTAAATCTATGGTCCAAGAGCAGCTGGCTACAAAATGGTAGAGCCACCCAAAAACCTAAGTCCATGTTACTCCAAAGTCTTCTCTCTTAATCTCGTTGATAAGCTACATGTAATGATATTATTTTTAAATACCAAAGTTATAGAAGAAATTTACATAGGTGACTTGGAATAATCTCTTAGCAAAGAAATATACTCTATGTCATTTTCACGTACGCTTAAATGTATGAAATATATTTAATATATTTAGAAATATACTTATAATTTATTATATATAAATGCTATTACTATATAGTACTTGGACATTTATCTCTATTGTGTAATGAGTATTAAAGAAAACATTGCCTTCTCTCTTTTTATTATAAATTTATGTTAGTCATTTCAGAAGATGTCAAAAGAGAGAACTGTACTAAGAAGAAAATTTTAATCACCGAATCATTCTACCTAGTAGTTTTTAATGATAGTTCACTGGATTTCTTTACAAGTTTATACTCATAAAGGTGCACACTCCCACATAAATATATAATCATTCCATTTAACATTTTTATGTAAGCGAGTCATACCTAGATTTTCCATTTAATATTATGAGTCTTATACAAACATTACAAGATGAATCAAAACTATAATAAAACATTATTTGTAATGATTTATTAAATATTTTCTGCCCTGTTAGATTATGTTTCCAAAATAACACACTCAATCATGAAATATGAGAAGACTCTATTCTAAAACCTAAAGCAAGGTAAGGATAAAAACTCTCACTAACTATATAAATGTATTTGGGAAAAAAAGAAATTAAAGTAATAGTTGATGTGATACTCTACCTAGACTGTCCAAGGGAAGACAGTGGAAAGATTCTGGAATTAATGAGGGGGTAAACTGCATATCATGTTACAATTTTAAATAAAAGATTTATTACAAAAAGTAGTAAAAATCATATTTTGAATAACTTATTTTTAACTAATGGTAAACCTATGAAATACCAAAATGTAAATCTGAGAACTGCATTGGACTTCTAAAATTGTATACTGGCCCTGGCCGGTTTGGCTCAGCGGTTAGAGCGTCGGCCTGCGGTCCGGAGAGACCCGGGTTCGGTTCCTGCTAAGGGCATGTACTTCGGTTGCAGTTTGTCCCCGGCCCTGGTTGGTCGTGCGGGTGGCAGCCACTCGATGTGGCCCTTTCACGTCGATGTTTCTCTCTCTCTCTCTTCCTCTCTCCCTCCTACTCTGTCTGAACAAAAAAAAAAAAAATGAAAAAATGTCCTCGGGTGAGGATAAAAAAAAAAAAAATTTAAAATTGTATACTGTAATAGAGCACGAAAATGATGAACTAAAAAAAAAAGAAAATATATGTTGGGTACAATCTCATGCTAGTGAATGGGAAAATTCAGTATTTTCTTTTATTTATTTATTTTTTTAAATCCTCACCCAAGGATATTTTTCCATTTATCTTCAGATAGGGTGGGGGGGGGGAGGAGAGAGAGAGAGAGAGAAATTAACATTGATGTGAGAGAGACACATAGACTGGTTGCCTTCCACACGACCCCGATCAGGGACAAACTGCAACTGAGGACCGGAATAGAAGGATAAAATATACAGGAGCTATCAAGAAAATGGTTGATATATTTTACCTTAAAAACTAGTCTGTAGCCTAGCCAGTGTGGCTCAGTGGACTGAGCATCATCCTATGGATGGAGAGGTCCTGGTTTGATTCCCAGTCAGGGCACATGCCTGGGTTTCGGGCTCAATCCCCAGTAGGGGGCGTGCAGGAGGCAGTCAATCAATGCGTCTGACATTGATGTTTCTCTCTCTCTCCCTTTCTCTCTCTCTAAAATAATCAATAAAAACATATTTTAAAAAAACTAGTCTGTATTACAAAATAAATTAAAACCATGTTTAAGGCAAGTTGCAGATGCAGGAATATATCTGCAGCATATATTAATACATAAGGCAGAGAGTTTTATCCAGAATAAAAAGCTCCCCAACAATATAAGGAAAAAACAAATTAAAAATAGAATACTAGACAAATGACAAATTGGCAGTTTACAGTATTTTAGAAGTGCTTAACCTTACTACTTACTAATAAAGGAAAATATTTTTTTTAACAAACATGGATTTTTACTTACCAATTAGTGCTATTAAATTGATTGATAACATCCAATATTAGTGAGGGTGTGAAATAACATATACTCTCGTACTTATTTGTGTATGTATAAATTTGTTAAACCATTTGGGAAAGCAGTGTATTATTAAATATCAGCACTATATTTGTATATCTTTTGACTCATCATTTCTATTTCTATGAATCTATTTTGCAAAAATACGTGCATATGAGCATAAAAATGCATGTGTAGAATGAAGCTTAGCTTCACTCTTTTAAAAATAAAACAAGGAAACAAATATCCATCAATGGGGAAGGTTTCGATAAATTTGACTTATCCATAATAGGCACTACTATGCACCTGTTAAGAAAAAAGAAAATCAAGTCAAATGTATTCATATAGAAAATATTAAAGACTTATTGTTAAAATTTTGTAGTAATTATAGGGCAATACTTAATATGGTGCCATTCCTTTTAAGGTGTGTGTGTGTATCTATCTGTTCCTGAATTTTAAAAAAGAGCATTTTAGGGGACACTCTATAGTGTGTACTGGTTGGCTGACCCTCAATCTTCTAAACTCTCCAGTTGTATGTTTTAGTATCAGTTTGTTTTTGTTTCAAGGGGGCTCCTTTTATGATTTAAGTCAAATGTCTGTGTAATTTATTATCCAAACTTGGATATGTTTCAGAATGAGGGGAAGCACTATCAATAACTATGCATAATAAAAGGCAGAAACCATATCTTTCCCAGCAAACCTCACTACTGTTCCAGCAGTCTGTGAAATATGGTCTCTATACGATATGCCTGTCAGTGATTCTATCCTTTGTCCACCATTGTTTGGATCCATGCATCTAATCTAAAAAGAGTCAATTACAAAAACAAGACTTTTGCAGATACTACTTAAAAAAAAACAAAAAAACAAAAAACTTCCACTTTCTTCTCTGGACCTAAAAAAGACACTTTTCCTTATGAATGGAAACAGGGAGTCTGGATTTTCAACAGTTATTTTTTGAGAACACTAAGAAAAAAACCTAGAGCGGCTCACGGACCCTGTGTGTTCCTTCAATTTTTCTGATGCTGTGGCAGACCATAGGAACAGAGATACATTAAATTGTTCCTAACATTTTTTGGAGGCACTTAAATCATATCTCACTTGAAGTTTTAGAATATCATCTTAATTATTTCAGTTACATTAAAAAAGCTTTCTTTGTTTTAGTCGATCAGAGTTGGGTTTTTCATCTTCTCTAACTCACAGTACTAAGAAATGTACACTCAGAATCATGGTCAATGATGGTACCTCTCAGCCGGACTCTGGGAACAGGAAATACATAGAGCTAAGGCAGAATAATTTTATATTTTTCATGTTCCAGTTTTCAATGTTTTTAATATTATTGCCATTTAAACAGTTAATGCCAAATAAATACTCTATAAAGCTTTTATATGATATTTAGATTGAGGATTAAAATGATATATTTTGTCTTTGTGTTTTGCAAATTAGGAAAAAAAATTACATATCTCTCTGGAGAATCTCTTTTGAAATATTTTTAATAGAAACTGCTTATTTTCTTTCCTTGACTTACAGTTACTGAGTTGTTTTAGGTTATATTATTTTAATAACTTTGTAGCCAACTATGTTTATACTCAGTAATATTTAACTGATGTTAATGCTCACTATTATTTTTCTTTTCTTTTCTTTTCTTATTTAAAGACATTGGGTAAATTTTTCTTGAGCCTTTAGTTTACAACATGAGGTGAAAGGAAAATGAGTTCTCCTTGACCAGTATTTTACACAACTGTAGTAAAATATCGTAAACTTCATAAATTTATAACAGATTACATTTCTTAAAAGTCTGGGGAGAAAGCAAACAAGTTCTAACTTAACTCTTTGAATTTTCCAGTTGACTCTTCCCTTACAATAGGAACCAGCTGTAATTAGTTACATAAATTTCTTCAAGGCCATTGCTGATGTTTTTAGGACTGAAGCATTGCTATTTCAATCAATGGCTACTAATTCCACTTCAAAAATGAGTTTTGCATGTGGTAGAATTTGCCATCAGGCCGGCCTTTCTTTCCATAGGTCCATTCTGGTTTAATCTCCAGTAGAGCCGTTTCTCCTTCACTCATCGTCAAGAGCACCTCATCCCATCCTCTCATAACTTTGCCTATTCCAACCTTAAAACTTAAAGGCTTGGCATTTTTCTCCTTCTTGAACTCATTTGAATATTGGTATCCAAAACAGTTCCATCTTGTAGTGTCCCTGTATACCGGCAATGAACAACATCTACCTTTTGGGGGACATTGGCTTCATCCCCCGTTTTTAAGAACAGATTTTGCACATTTTGGTGGACCTTCATCCAGAGTCTCTTCAGACTTGGTTTCTGCGGGTTTACCTTGATTAAGCTTCACATTGTTCACCTGCTGGGACACTTATACTTTCAGTACCCTTGAAATGCTTACTTTCACAAAGATGGCTACAGGCTGTAACCAAATGTTCCCTGTTAGCCATCCTGGCCACATTTTTAATGTTTCCTAATAACTTATGTTCTGGAAGAAATGAATCTGATCCGTGGTCCTGTAGAAACTGGATAATGTCCTTCTTGTGTAGCTGCTCCATGGTCCAAGCCCAAGGCTGCCCCCAACTTCCCCCGCTGCCTCGGCTTGACTCTCACTCTTGTTTTTGAAATCTACATGTTATAAAGCAAAGTATGATTTAAAGTAGCTCATCTATTTTCTTGAAGCATACTCTGTTTAAGCCTTTCATCTTTACACAAAAGAGAAAACCTGAATTAGTATAGTTCTTTAGTCATGGTTTTTTACTAAATCTCATGTGATTCATTGTTGAAGAAAAAAAAAGACTAGTCTTCTAAATGCTTATTTAAAGCTTAAACTATTTTTTGTCTGTAAGTTTGAATTATGTTTCGTCTTTAAATTTAGAATTTATAAATAATGAAGTAAAGCAAGGTCATATTTATTGTATAGTCTATCCTGACAAATGACTATGCAAGTCAGAGTCATTATCTTATAAATTCTTCCAGGCATTCTCTGAAATAAGTATTATTATGAATGAATGCATTTTAATTTATTTCTTTTGGAATGTGATAAAACATTACATGTAAATATTCATACTCTAAGCTTAGACAATTTTTCTGACCAGTGTTTTGAATATTGTTAATATCCCAATTTTTAAAATGTATTTCTTCAGAACAACAGAATTTTGAACACACATTCTCTGTCCTTCATATCTCTGATCTTTTTCCCTTCCTTTGTGATTCCTCAGTTCCACTCAAGTGGGGTTATCTAAAAAAAAAAGCACTACAGTCCCGCTGGTGTGGCTCAGTGGTTGAGCATCGACCCATGCACCAAGAGGTCGCTGGTTCGATTCCCAGTCAGGACAGATGCCCAGGTTGTGGGCCAAATCCCCAGTGGGGGGCATGCAGGAGGCAGCCAATCGATGTTCTCTCTCATCGATGTTTCTATCTCTCTCTCTTTCTTACTTCCTGTCTCTCTAAAATCAATAAAGGAAAAGAATTTTTTTAATAATAAAAAAAACCACTACATTTTTTCTTCATTATGTATTTAAAATATGTTTCTTTTTAATCTTTTTAAAAATCAAACTTATCTCTCGTTATAGTTCATCTTGTGGTGTTACCTATTCACTTCTCCCTTTTATCTTTTTTGTTCCATTCTGCTTTAGTTTCAGAACAAAATATGTGTATTTCTGCTAGAACACTATATAGCTCCTTAAACTTTCTTCTATTTAATTTGAGAAAAACTATAAGGATTTCTGCTATAAATCTGAGATTGCCGTGTTAATGTTCCTTCCTTGTATTGTACAGTATTTTTGTTCGGTTCCCTTGTGTATCTGAATGACTGCTAGTAGACAGGCGGGCCATGTCCTTCAGCCCTGCTCTCTACACTTAACACAGGCTGATCCCTTCCCTCTTGTCTGAATGGTGTTACTGTCTATAGCTGTGAACCCAGTGTTCAATGTCTGAATTTATTTCATCTGATTCTGCTAACTTTAGATGAGTATGTCTCCTAACACCGTGGCTTGATTGTGTATTTGAGAAAAATCAAGAATATATACCATTGTAATCTCTAGTTTACTCTCAGAACTCTTTTCTACCTTATGTCTGTGCTTTAATTATGGGAACTTCACTACCCACGTGAAAGAGTTTATTCTTATTCCCATACATCTGCTTTTGAACCAAACCCAGATTCATTTTATTATCTAGATGTTCTATTCTTCTCCTGTTATATCTCAAATCCTGATAGCACAGAGGGTACATATTGCTAATGGCTACTTGAAAATGCAGCACCCATACAGGAAAAAAGGCAGCTGTAAGATTTTTCTCACAGGGCTATAGAAAGTGAAGATAGACAAATTGTCCTCCTAATCTACTTCCCTGCCGGGATATTTGTTTTATGCATGCCATACAGCACAGCGAGTGATCAATTGCTTCTTTCCTTGAAGTTCCTATGTCCCTTATTAAGTAAATTTCTCCTTCCAGATGGATGCAAAGGTTTGATATGTCTCAAACAAGCATTGCATCATGTGCTTTTCCCCTTCTTTCCTTTCTTCATAATTCAGCTGGAAGTTAGAGAGGTTGTATCTGATGCTATTTTTAAAACAAATTATCACTTTCTAAGCATAATTTAACATTACTGGAAAAGGCTCACTCTCTAAGATCTAAGGGCAATATATGTTGTCAACCTATTTGTAAATTATGGGATTGTGACTGACTTGCATTTAAAATGCCACAATTTCTGTTTTGAATTTTAAAAAGTTAAAGTCAGTTCTGTTGTATTTTGTGTGTGTGTGATTTTCATGCTATTTTAAAGAAAGCATGGCATAAGTATGCATGTGAATTTAGTTTTGGAAGCAGTGTCTGTGAAAGCTGAAACAAACACTAGTGTGCGCCTTGTGTTTACTTGGCTTGCATGACAGTTATTGACAGAGGAAGAAGTTCTGCTTTTATAGAACTCGGAAATAATTCCTCTAGTGGCAGCCCAAATGTATAATTTTGGTCTGAGCTCCCGTCCTACCTTTCAGGGTCATGACCTGCGACATGGAGGATGATGCCTATCATTGCTGCTGCTGTGGGGTAGTATATAAAGAGTGTTCAAAAGCTTGAAATAAAGAGAGTGGAAATTGAGGCATTCTGTAATGATCTGGGGAAGTAGCCAGGAGGGAGAGCAGTGCCATTCTAATTTGAAATGGTTTATGAATGCAGCTATGGGACTGCAGGAAAGGATTACTTGGACCACCCTTTTAAGGGATTATAGGAGTTCCGCTGGTGTGGCTCATTGGTTGAGCATTGACCCATGCACCAAGAGGTCTCCAGTTCGATTCCCAGTCAGGACACATGCCCAGGTTGTGGGCCTGATCCCCAGTGGGGGGCATGCAGGAGGCAGCCAATTGATGTTCTCCCTCATCGATGTTTCTATCTCTCTCTCCCTCTCCCTTCCTCTCTATCTAAAATCAATAAAGGAAAAAAATAAAAATTAAAAATAAATAAATAAATAAAGGATTATAGGAATATAAGGTTGTTTAACAATGGAACAATAGTCTGTCGTGTTAGTGGACAAGATTTTGTTTGCAGTCAATTTCAACCATGCCCGGTCACAGAACTTATGGTCCTAAGTCACGTCACTTAAGAATGCTCCAGACCACATTTGTGCTATCGATACCAGAAGACAAAAACTCTTCTTGCGCAGTCCGCGGTTATTTAAGCTGCTTATAATTATCTTTTCAAAAGCCTACGCAGATTATGTAAGTCTGAAATTGTCACAAAATACCAACTTTCTTCAGTCGTCAGAATATTGTCATTTCATTCACAATCTGGGTTCTCCACTTTTAAAATGGGAAAGAGCCAGGCTTCTTGGAAGAATTCAAGACATTAGCGTGAGCTTCTAATTTATTCATAGTGACACAAAATCTTAAAGCATCACCCTGGGGCAGGAGTGGAACAGGCCTACTTGTTTTAGATGGAGAGAAGAAGTAAGTATATCAATACAATAAAATATTTGTGAAGCATATTTTCTGACATTTTAATGTAACACGCTCTCCTGAGCTAGGACCACTGAGTGGCTATGTCGATGAAATATAAAACCTTTTATAAAGAGGAGCACATAAAGGGAAAGCAAGTTTTTGAAATCTCAAGATAGATATGTAGATAAGGACAGAGACAGAGCTATATCTTGAGTATTTGTGAAGGAGATGAAATTGGTAAAGGATATAAAAAAGGGATAAATATCAGGACACTGGTGTCAGAAAAGCCAAAATGCATACAAAAAATGAAAAAATTGTGCCCCTTTGATTTGTCTACTTGGAAGTCAGCAATAATCATGATAGTAGAAGCTTTGCTGAAAATGTGGGTTCAGAAATCAGAAAAAATTAAAGAGTGCAAGGAGGGTAAAGATATGCAAACATTGCAAATATAAAACAATTCAGAAGAGAATGAGAAGTTTAATATATAAATATGCAATCTGTATATCTACCAAGTATATAATAATTGTTGTAACAGTTGAGAGATAAATATGTTTTTGATGATGCAAGGGATTCCATATGATATTACATTCTTTATAAAGCTAACTGGAAGTTTTAAATAAAGCAGAAACTATTAATAATGCAAGAGAAAGACAGGATAACAAGAGGAGCCTATTTCTTGAGAAAGATGTAGAGTGTACAAAACATGCTCTTTAGCTGTCATTTATTTCACTTTGACTCTTCCAGATATATACCTGTAAACTTAAATGACCACTGTTTTTTCTTTTTCCAAGTTCTTACAGAGTCAGTCATCTCTGTGTGGAACACACACACACACACACACACACACACACACACACACACACACATTACTAGCCAGATAAACAAAACACTGATATTTTAAGCTTAGTTATCTAATATAGTCCATATACATTATTTCTCCCCATTTTCTGTTGCTTATTTTATTATTTCAAAAGGGAAGATTCAGAGTTATTTCATCCTTAATTGTATTTCCTTCAATAAAAGTTTTAGGCTTATTCCAATAAAAAAGAAACTACTGAACTTTCTAATTCCTCTATCATAATAGAGTACTTGTATAAGAATAAAAATGGGCCAAAATATTCCTTGTAATAATATAGAAAAAATAACACACAGCAGTACATTATTGTTATATTTTTTATTGAAGGTTGATATAGCCAATTTAAAGAATAATGACTTTAATATTTTAGTTCTACAGAGAAACAAACGATCTTGTTTAAATAATCAAAAAATGTAGGATTTCTAAGGAAGAAATTTTAGCAGATTTTCATGAAGACTGTCAAAGACATTTACTCTGTCTTAGAGTTTTCTCAGCAAGATGGATGGTGCATAAAAACAAAGGCCGTTCTTTCGACTAAATATTGCTTAGAACGCAGTATGGAACAGTGAAAACAAAATTAAAGCTCTGATGCTCTGGGTTTCCATACTGGCCCTGCCATCAGCCAGATTGTGACACTGGTCAAAGTATTATTAAATAGTTTACTTTAGGTACGTAATTGTTTAAAATAAAAACAAGAATATTCCCTCTGTTTTTTATGAAAAAATATATAAAGAAATCTAAACGAAATTATAAAATATAAAATGTTCCAACAAGAAGTTTTATTTTATGTGGCATATATATTTACTTATTCCTTTTATACCATGTTTGTTACCATTTTATGTTAGTCTCTTAAATCTTTCCATCTTGCACATTATTAAAAAGGACAGCTTCCAGTGATGAGGTTGACATAACATTTTGAGAAAAATATATTTTACTTCCACTTTCCTAAATCACAATATTTAGTGAGTGAGTTGGACTTACACCTTAACTAATTAAATTAGGCTACTTTAAATAAGCAAGTACAGTTGTCAATTGTATTGTTTTCATATATTAAGATAATGATTTTCTCCATCAAAACTTAAAAAAATACAAATTCTGTCAAATATTATATCCTGAACTGTAAAGATAAGAGAAAAAAACCTTATTCTTGTTATTTATAATTTAATATTAGGGATATATGATTGATTTTTACCATTGGACTATAGTTTTGAAGAAATAAGATGGGATTCATGTACATTTAAATTTATAGCAGAAAAAAAAGCTCTTAGCAACCTTTAAATTGTAACTTCATTCTTTTTGCCAAATCAAATATGAATAATTAGATTCCACATAAAAGTCTTCTTAGAAAATCCATCTTCTTAAAATCTATTTGTTATGTTGTTGTTGTTTTCATGAATTACTAAGGGTTGAGTTTAAACACGAGATATTACTAATGGGAGTGAAAACACGATTTGGAATTTTATGTAAAAAGTTTGAAAAGTTGCCTCAACAATTCCAATATAATTTATATGGTAGTAATAATTTCCAGGGTTTTCTCTGTGCCTCATATAAGTTTTATGTCATGTTATCAGAAATACACTTAGTATTTGGAATATATCCTATACAGTGCACTTAATTCTGATATGTCTCTGTTGATTTTTTTCATGTCAAACTGAATTTGAATTTTAATAAGAGCCATATCTCTACAGGATTAATTTTGTTCTTGGAAAAGAACATTAAATTTATTAGGCCAGTTAAGAAATGTTAAATTGTACCACTTATATAATACTGTGTACTGTCATTGAGGCATTTATTTAGTGTAATAACTCATTAAATAGGGTTTTAGTAATATAAACTAGCTGATGTTGTTTCTATGTAGCTTGCCTAACCACTCAGATCTAAATCAGAATTATAGAAGATACGGTTTTTAGAAATCCTTAAGTATATTACATGCAGTGTTATCTCAGAAGATGACATTAATAATGACCTTGATGTAGCAGAAAAATTGATTCATATTCTAAAAGTGCACTATTCCCATGGTGCTTCATTTTCTCTTCCCACAAGGAGAATATAGCTCAGTCAATTTGGGGAAGTTGTGAAAATGCTTTGTGACTAGTCTGTTGGCATGAATAAATGTCACAGGGAACTCCATAGATCCTACATTAGTATCTATTAAGAAAAAGTTAAATCTGGGGTTTCCAATACAATTAACCCATAAACTTTCTCTATACTTCTGTGGTTTATATTGCCTTATGCCTATGAATATCAATGCTATTATGTCTTCTAATCATGATATCCTTTAAATATTGGGGATGATGATGAACTTTAGGTAGTAAAAGTCTTTTGTTTTCCACTTTCCCCCTTCCAGATCTTCAAAGCATCACTGGTCATGAAAAAATATACACAGAGGTAAATGTAACACTTTATGACTAGGGGAGCATCTTACAACCCCTAAGACATGGATTATCTGGTAAAATACATTGAAAAATGAGATTTAAGCTCAAGATTAAAGTAGGGTGGCATGAAAATCTAAGGAGCTCGGCACACCGGATTTTTAGTTAAACTAGTGAAAAATTTTAAAAAGCAAACCAAAAACAACCATTTAAAGTCTCTAGAAGTAGCCCCAAGAGCGTATAGCCAAAGAAGAAACAATTATTTAATAAAATCTGCTAAAACTTGGTAAGGACTATGAAGTTCTGTGGGATTTGAATCAATACGTGTATCCTCCATTCCTTTCCCAGCGAGATGGAAATTCTGTTGTAGAGAGGGACAGCTAGGGCATTAGCTTCTCAAATTCTACCCCCAGTTCCCAGTCAGAGGCTTTCTTCCTGAGGGCAGGGCACAAGCATTTTGAATCTTATCCACAGTTTTCTGTTGCTGAGTGTAAGACCCACAGTAGTACAGCAGAGAGGTGAAGCTTCATGCTTTCTCACAACCCCCAATAAGGGGACCGAGGATCTACCTTAGGTGTGATGTCACTGACAACACTGGGGGCCATTTTTTTGGCCATCAAAACAGGTAAGCAGGAGAGACTTTGTGCTGTTTGCACCACCAACCACTGAGTGCTGAACTCCTAAAGAGGGGTGTCATTCAAATATAAGCCAATCATTATCCCTATCACCACAGCAGAGATGTGACTCAGGTTTTTCCCCAAGAGAGTAGGAGACTGTGGAACAAAGACAGCCTCCCTCTCTCCCCTAAGGAATTGACTTCATTTGCAAGAGTGTGGAAAGTTCAATATAAGGGTGCTTCCCAATGCAATAAAAGTGGTGGTGAAAGATAATTAGGAAATGATTGATAGATTCATTGGTTGTGTAAGATAAACTGCAGGCTTTTCAAGAGCTTAAAATTATAGGAATCCAGCTCCATATATGTCATCCCACTTTCTCAAAGGGCCTTTTGGATGTGTGCTAATATCCCAAACCCTGCCCTACACACAAAAAGTCTTCAGCCTACTCTGACTCCTGTACCAATATAATTTTCAAAGCATATCAGATGCTTTTCAATGAGATATATTTTGCTGCTAAAAATTGACGAACAGAAAACTAACCTATAATAATTATAAGTAGTCAGTCCTTAAAATATAGGCGGTTGTAGGATAATATATGTGTGTATACTATATTTACAGGTATATAAAATACTTTGTGTTAATTCATTTTATAGGAAGGTTATAAGACAAGTACCATTACTAAAGATGAGAAAATTGAGTCATGGAGAGATTAACTACATTATTTAGCTTCACATTACTAGGAAGTTGTATAGTTTAACTTTACTCCTAAGCAGTCTAGCTACAGAAAACTCCTTTAGCAAATTGTAAAAACAAATAAAACTACAACAGTGTGGTTAAAAGCTATTGTCTGAAGGGAGCAATATAGTAAAGAACTATTCTGGACTTCACTACAAATGGGTATAAGCACAAATGTACGAACAGATAGAGAAATCGACTTACATTCATGTTTAAGTTAATACATCTATAGCTCCATCTCCAGTTGAATATCTTCTCCATTTCTGAAATGCAAAGTATCCTAGAATAGGACAATTAATTTCACCTCTAAACATGTACACCCTTCATGCTATATTCTTTTCTCTCTGTGAATGGCATTATCATCCAGCTGAGTACCTAAGTCAAAATCCTTAGTTTTCTTATTGAATCGTATCTCTGCTTCAAAAGATGCACCCAGCAGTCAAAGGATCCTGGCTCTAACATTTCTTTTATATATAACCTTTTCCTAATTAATTGCCAGTTTCAGTTACTCATTTTTATTTGCCTAAGTAAATATGAATGTCTTCTACCCAATCATCTTATAATTCATCCTTCAACCTGTTCACAAAATCTGCTTAAAACCCAATTCTGTTTGGGTGACCAGTTTATCAGTAGACAGAATACAATAAAGTACAAAATGTTAGCACCTCATACAGTATAATTCTGTAAATGATTCTGAATTAATACAATGGATATACTTATTAAATCAGACTAACACAAATCAGAGATTTTACTCAGGATTAATTTTTACTATTTTCACCAACTTGAGAATCCCAAGACTTTCCCAGAAATGCCTCTCCAGTACAGAAAGAAAACCGATTGAAATCTAGTTACTAAATATCTTCCCTCTCAGCTTCCAAGTTACCCTTCTAGTCTCATCTCAACACACTCTTCTCAAACACATAGGCGCTTTTTAGCCTATTCTTCATAATATACCCTCAATATGCCACGTTCTTTTATATAAATTACTACATGGGCATATCTGAGTTGGACATATTCTTTTTGCTTTCCTGATATATTTTCAAATTTAATGTCAAATTCAAAAGCTATTTCCTTTTCTAAAAGGCTCAATGTTTCTTGTTAATAAATTATTCTCTCCCACTTAACCGCCATCATACTTTGCTTATGATATTCTCCTCATTACTTGACCACATAGCCCTCTGAATCTTAAATTCTTCATATGTTTGAACTGTTTTATATGATTTTCAATGTCCAAGCCTACCCAACTACATGGCACAGAATAGAGTTTATTTTTTAATCAATATGTATATCCGTAGAGAAATTTCCAAGTGTCAATAGTTTTGATAAGTTCTTGTAAAGTCTTTTATGGTGTTTTCTACTATTCAAAAATAATTAGGTAAACATTTAGTTTAGTTTACCTTAAATTGTTAGATCCATTTCATTCTATAATAAATTAGAGAAATGATCTATCATTAGACATTATGCCATTCTTGAATTGTAGGCTAAGATTCTACTCATCTTGATCTTTTTATCCTTGATTTAATAATGCTTTCTTAGAATTTTCTTAGAAAGTCAAGAAATATGATTTGAACAAGCTCATGAAATCCCTATTTCTATGATTGGTGGGATTTAAAAAAGATCCTCAACTGAAATGAAGTATCTATCAGTACTAATAATATTAAATATAATTTTTTTCTTCTCTGGGCCAGAAGCCAACACACAGTTTTTAAAAATTCTTTGGAAGCTGTTTTTCCATGAAGTTTTAACTACCATTTTCTCTTTATCATCATTATTATAAATTAATTGCCATTGGCAGTGATGGCCTTTAAGGTCATTCTGTTGGAAAAAAATAAATTATTCTGTCACTAATGTCCAAAGTACTTTGCTTTTTCTTATTTCACAGAATCGTGATTGTACTTCCTTATAAAACCAGCAGAGATATCTTATATCAGATGAAAACCAGCCATGAATCTTAACACATAGCTGGTAATTTCTTGAACAAAAGTTTATGTATCACAGATAAAAATATTTCCCTACCAAGTTTTACACTGGCAATCTCCCTCTCTCTCGTCTCCCTTCTATTTGCTCTCTCTCTCATTTAATCTATTATACCTTTTAAGGACAGGATCATATTAGGATGATCTTCCAGTTCACTTTGTAAAGATTATTTTTCTAATACTGCTATTATCTTGCAGATTTTATATGAATCATTTTACCAAAATGATGTATAGTTCATATAAAAAATAAAAATGCATGTGTTTGTTAAGTCTGTAGAGTTGCCACATGGTCTAATTTAATATGTATAATTTATTTATATGTACTCTTTGTTGTCTTTGTAAATATGATATCAACAAAATATTGAGAGAACATACATCACAAGTATCTCACTTAGGGTAAATTTAGCTAAGGACATAAATATTTTAATCTCCGCATTTATTTTAGAATTGGTTTATTTTTCATGTTTTTATAAAAAAGGGTTGTTTTTGAATAGTGTTACCTTTGTAGCTAAAGAATTTCAAAGAAGGGAAATATATTAAAAATTATTTTAGACCGACAGATGGTTTGAAATATTGCAACAATAGATATGGCAAGGGAATGAAAATAAATATTATGTTAAAATGAAATGGCTCAGCTGGTGTGGCTCAGTGGATTGAGCATTGTCCTGTGGACTGAGAGGTGGTCCTGGTTCAATTGTGGGTCAGGGGACATGCCAGGGTTTCAGGCTCGATCCCCAGTGGGGGGTGTGCAGGAGGCAGCTGATCGATGTTTCTCTCTCACATGGATGTTTCTATCTCTCTCTTCCTTCCTCTCTAAAAAATCAATGAAAGTTAAAAAAAAAAAAAGGAAATTTTATGCCATTAATTTATAATTCAGAAGATCTTTGTACAATTAATTGTGACTTTTTTATTAGTATGTAAAAATCTTTAGGTAACAAGCAAACTAATAATAACTCATTAATTAATTAAAATTATCTTTGTTGCCATTTAATGTAAATAATAAGTATTTTATAACAATGCATTCAATATATACTTTCAATAATTATTAGGCTGTAAGTATTCCATTTTTAAATGATTATTAGTTTCACTCTTTTATTTATTTATTCTTCCTTCTGCCACTTCCTTTATCACAGTAATGATATACATCCACAAATAAATATAAACAAAATTAATAACTATAATCAAAATTCTCTCTAGAACAGAAAGCCTCAAAATAATCCTCTGTCATGCCAAATTTGACTTGAAATGTGCACATCAGATAACATATACCTCTATTTTGGGAGGTATACATTGCTTTTAAATAGAAATCAGCAGCAACCATTTCTGGTGTGGTATTGAAAAAAATCATGCCTAGTGTAAAAAAATATATGTAAATGGGTGAGAGGGAAGATTTGGTGAGTCCACAGTATGAGAAGAGAAAATGTTCTTAGTCAGGATTGAATAAATAAAGCTAGGCTGCCCTGTAGCAATAGGAAATCACAAAGCAAAATGAGAAATAAAGCTACAGTATAAGGGAGGAAGATTCAAGAGAGTGATTTCAAGTTTAGGCTACTCTTTCAAAAACTTTTTATTTTATCTTTTTTTTAAAAAAAAAATTAACTACAGTTGGCATACAATATTATATTAGTTTCAGGTGTACAACATAGTGATTAGATATTTATATAACTTACAAAGTAATCACCCCAATAAGTCTAATGTCCATCTGACACCATACATAGTTATTATAATACTATTGAAAATATTCCTTATGCTGTATTTTACATCCCCATGACTATTTTTATAACTGGCAATTTGTGCACCTTAATTCCCTCTCCCTTTTTACCCATTTCCCCAAACTCCCTCCTCCCATCTGGCAATCATCAAAATGTACTCTGTATCTATGAATCTGTTTCTGTTTTGTTCATTTATTCGTTTTTTTAGATTCCATATGTAAATGAAATCATATGATATTTGTCTTTGAGGCTATTTTTAATGATCATAGATGGAAAAATGATACCAAATAAATTGTGGATATACATCAGTATCAGTATCCCAGTAGTGACTTAATGAGTATTTTATTAAGTCTTCCTCAACATTTATCCTTATGTATCTTTCTGAGGTATAGAAAAGAGAAAGTCCTACATGCTGAGGATGTCCACACCCAGGAGGGATGCATACTCTTACTGAGAAGACAAATTCTCAATACAGAAGCTCAGAAATATTCAAGAGAGATCATAATCAAATACTAAGTTGTGTATCTCTTATTGTTACTACAATATGAGTTAAGAGAGGATCAGTTTCAACACTGGAATTTAAGAGAGACTCTGAACAAGTCATGAAGTTGGATATTGGAAAGGAAGGAAGGAAGTGGATGTTATAAGTAGGATGAATAACTTAAGACTAATATCTGGTTTTTGAATTGAGTGACTTATTGAATCCCTTTGTATTAGTTTCACATTGCTTCTAAAACAGATTACCATACATTTAGCAATAAAATAAAATAACACGAATTATCTCACTGCTCACCCATAAATCCGGGTAAGCACAGCTGATGATCAAAGTATTGTCTCCTTGGGGTCTCATCTGGATGCTCTGGGAGAGAATCTTTTTCCAAGATCTTTCATGTTGTTAGCAGAATCCAGTTCCTGTTGTTGGGCTGAAGTCCCTGTTTCTTTCTAGCCTCTTTGAGATCTTTATTGTCTCCTGTATTTCTTGGTTTCTGGCTCTATTAATCTTCATAGCCAGAAATGGTGGATTGAATTCTCACACTTGAATCTTCTGACCTCCCACCCTGGCCTCAGCCTGAGAACATTCAATGCTTTTGAAGGATTCAAATCACTTGATTTGAGTGATTCCACTCAAACCTTGGTTCTCGAACATCTCCCACCTCTAACAATTCAGTTTTCCACCAAGTTGTTCATGGAAAAAGAAATGTCTCAGTTGTCGAACAAATCTTCAATTCTTGACCTAACAATCCTTTCATGCTGATGTCTGTATGATCAGTCACACATCTCTCAGGCAACAAAGGAGACAATGTGCAAGTATGAGTTAGTTTACCACTAACCCTTGCATTGTTAACATCTCAGGAAATTGTGCTGTGAAAAAAAATACATATATATATATTTGCTTTTGCTGTTGCTTACTATTATTAAATATGTATAGTAAGTCACCATGGATCTTAAGAAGATTAGTGATAGCAGCAAAGTGAAAAGGAAAGTTGTGAGAAAAATAATGGAGCTTAAAAAAGAAATAATTGAGAAGTATGATAGAGGTATTTGTGTGTCTGATCTGGCTACCGTATATGGCATGATGAAATCAACCATTAACACACGTTTAAAACATAAAGAGACCATCAAGAGTGCTGATGTTGCTAAGGGTGTGAAAGTGCTCACAAAACAGTGATCATAGGCAACTGAAGAGGTAGAAAAATTGTTGTTGATGTGGGTAAAAGAAAAGCAGTTAGCTGATGGCAACATTTTGGAGGCAGTGATATGTGAGAAAGTGAAGATGCTTCATGCTGACCTCCTAAAAGACACCCCTTGAACGAGTGCTGAAAATGATTTGTTTAGGGCTAGTAGAGGGTGATTCAACAAATTTAAGAAAAGAAGTGGCATTCATAGTGTAATGAGGCATGGGAGGCAACCAGTTCTAACAAAGTAGCTGCTGATTATTTCATGACAGAATTTCAATAATATGTAGAGGCCAAGTGATTTGTTCCCCAACAAGTGTTCAATTTTGATGAGACAGGCCTCTTCTGGAAGAAAATGCCAAAGAGGACCTATATCACACAGGAGGAGAAGTCATTGCTAGGACACAAGCCAATGAAGGACAGGCTGACGTCATTGTTGTGTGGGAATGTGAGTGGAGACTTTAAATTGAAGCCTGTATTTGTCTTCCATTCTGAAAACCCACAAGTTTTCAAGAAAAATGATGTCAGGAAAAACAGGTTGAATGTGATATGGAGGGCTAATAGCAAAGCTTAAATAACCAGGCAATTTTTTATTGAGTAGATTCATGAAGAGTTTGCCCCAACTGTGAAGAAATACCTCTAGGGAAAAAAATTGCCACTGGGCACTTCTTGTAATGGACAGTGCTCCTGCCCACCCTCCAGGTCTGGAGGCCGATTTGGTGAAGGGAAATGGGGAGAAATGCAATGTTTTATTGAGAAATATCAACCTGACAAAGAAGTAGCAAACTGTTCAATAAACTTGTTCAATGACACTTTAAGATTTAGAAAGATCTCTTCCCATCTCTTGCTTTAGTTAATACTTACAACAATTTCCCTGAGATGGGAATTTTTATAGCCCATTTTAGAGATAAAATAAAATTACAGAGGTTGGGTCACTGATGACAGTCATGGATTATAATGATGTAAATTATGTATTAAAATCCCAACTGAGATCCACTGACATCAAATCTTGTGCTTTTCCTCTTATATACATTATAGTAAACAAGGTAAATATTCCCTATTTCACTTTATTGCATGCATGAATATTCATTTACAGAGGGCTTATATAATTTGACTAAGGGCACAGAGCTGGAGGGGAACATAATCAATACTGGAATTTCTGTGTTCTTACTCCTAATTGTGTTCTTTCCACTCTATTGTAAGACAATGATGTTTAAGCAAATTGAGGCCAACTCATTAAATGTTTTGAGTATCAACCAAAAGGTTTGGAAATGACTCTCATGGCAATTAAATTGTATGAGAGGTTTTGGAAAGTTAAATGATGAAAATGTTATTTTATATTGACTTATTTGATTGCTTTTGGCCAAAAGTCTGGCAAAGAGTGTTTTAAGAAAATTAATCTGCCAAAGGTATGCAGGATGACTTGGAGGAGTCCAGGACTGGGGTCAGAGAATGTAAAGGAGAAGTTATTTCATCCAGGCATCAGGTGAGAAGGACCTGAAATAGGCAAAGAGACTAGAAATGGATAAATACCAGAGACAGTTGTGGAAGAAATGGTAGAAGGAAGAAATTGATTACAAGAGAGATTTGATACTTAATAAGAGTCCATCTTTATTTTTGTTCATTAATTTATAGAAAAGTATTTGTTTGCTTATGATAATACATATGAATGTGTGTGTGTGTATGTGTTCATAATCTATGGTAGAAAATTTAAAGTGAGATCTTACTCAAATTTTTGAGTATATGTGTATCACCTACTAATCTATCATCCAACAATCCTTCTTTCTCACATTTAAAGGCCTAGAGATTCATTTTCCAAAAGGAAATAAGATTATAAGTCATTTTTTAAAAAAATATGTGTTGACTAGTAATATTATTAATACACTTATCAGGGCTAGTTATCTACCTGTAATAAAGAAGAAAATTCCAAGTTATATTGCATTACCTAATTCCCTAGTAAGGCCCGAAGACAGATAGAGCACCAGATTCTTCGGTCTGTATGAAAGAAGCCGCATAAATATTCCTGTTTTGTATATAGTTTGTAACTACATACTTTTGTATCTACTTTTGGAATTGTCACACCAGATTATAAATATAACTCACTATACTTTATCATAAGTATTACCCTAATATTTGCATATTGTGCAAGAAAGGAAATAATCTGATACATTTACCTGCAATGTATTATCCTATCTCTCTGGATGCTTATAACAGAATTCCACAGGGTATCCCAGCTTCCATTCTACCTGTCTCTCTCTCCACTTTTTATGGTCTATTCTCAAATTATAGCAGCCAGAGAGAAGTTAAAAGAAAAATAGTCTTAAATCACTTCATACCATTTCTCTAACTTAAAACACTCCGATAGCTTCCTGATGCTATTAGAGTGAAACCCAAATCCTTTACCATGATAAAGAAATTCCCAATAAGGTCTGATGCATGCTTGCATCTCTGCCGTCATCTGCTTCTCTTCCTTTCATCAGGGTTTAGCTCCCTTGATATTTTGCCTGTCCTTTGAATCTATTTCATCAATTGCCGTTATTTTTGACCCCTGGTCCCCTGCCTGAAACCTTCTTCTGAAAGGCTTTCACAGAACTGCTTCTCCTAATAATTCAGAACTAAAATCCAATATTACCGCCTCAGAGAGGCCAGCCTGACTAATTGATCTAGAATAGACCTTGCATAGCACTTCTATCTATGAGAATTCATTTTTGTTTCATTGATTTCTATTGTTTGATTCTCACTACTAGATTGCTCTATCACATACAGCAGTCAAAATAGTGAGTATTCACTAAATGACTCTTAAATGCATAAATCTATGGAATGATAGCAGGCACTACACAATAAATAACTGTAAAATTATTTCAATTCTTACAATAAAATGCTAGGTAAATATTTTAATATCTAAAGATCATAAATATTGATTATATCTAATTTGTATCTGATCATTGATAGAAGCTAATATTCTGAAAACTATGGAATAGTGATCTTTATATCAAATTCTCTATTTTCACTAGAATAATTAAACTATGGATCCTGTATAATATGTGATTTCCTAATAATTTATATTTAAGTAGATGTTTACAAAATGGACTTACAGGTATGAGAAAATAGAATAAATTATAATTGAAGATGTTAATATTTGTAATACATGATATTTTTGCAAATGATTTAAATTTTGATGGGAACTAATGAAAGGAAGTATAAAAGTAAGGAGAGGAAGAGAGAGGGAAAGACAGAGGTGCGGAATAGGATCAACAGATATATAAAACAAGTCTGCTGTGAACCTAGCATCCTCACTTTTAAACAAAAGGACCATAAATTTAAAGGCATCATTAATCAGTATAGTTGATTGATTTCAGCAAAAATTTGATTCTGAGATAGCACTTTTAATATCAATTCAAACTTTTAAAAGGATAAATGTGAAATACACAACAGGGTCACTTGCTTTATTGGAATCGAGGAATTAAAATCAATTGATAGCAGTCACTTAGGTTATAGAGTCACCTAAGCAGTACTGTGAAAAAGTCAGTGCAATCCTCTACCTGGTCAGGAGCGTGACTTGCCAGGTTTTCTAGATCTTGTTGTGGACATAGCATATGATATAACATATTCCCACCTTTTTTAAAGATCTGCTTGACAATTAAAAATTATATATATATTTAAGGTACGCAACTTGATTAATACATGTTTACATTGTGAAATTTTTACCAGGATCTATTCATGTTGCATTGTTACTTAACAAACTTCATCTGCACACCACTCATACACACCACACATGGGCGTATGCACGCCACACAGAGCTCTGTGAACTTTTATTTTATTCTAGATGTTCTGAAATTTATGTTGATACATATGTGTACATTTATATGTAGTATATCAAAGGAAAATTTTAGTTAACTAGTGGAAGCAGAGACTGCATGATGAATTCGACAGTGTCTTATCCACTTCTCACGGTTCTTTGCTTGGTGGTTTAATGCATACCTTATTTCTGACAGGTCTGCAACACAGTAGTCCTGCCTAGACTGGGTTGTAGTTTTCCATTAACTTTAGTCATAGGGCACATCATCAATGTAGGAAAGCAATCTGATGTACTGTGGAAGAAAAAGGTCATCAAGCCCCCTGTGGACTAAACTATGACACCGAATGAGCAGTTCATATACCTCTGATGTAGGACAGTGAAAGTGTGTTGCTGTCCTTGCCAGCTGAAATCAAACTTCTTCTGGTCATGCTCACTAACCGGGTATCTACAGAAAAAGCAACTCAATAGCTAACCCCAGGCGACATGCTACTTTGTTCAAACAACCAAACTACATCTGGAACAGAAGCTGCAAGTCGATTCACTAAATGGTTGTCACATAATTATCATAATGTGAATCAAATGTTAAGTCATATTATCATAATAAGACACATTATTCTCCAAGATCCATTTGTTTTCTTCACAGGCCCGATAGGCAAGTTGATTGAGGACATGACAGGAATTATCACCCTGGCTGCCCTCAAGTCTGTGATGGTGGCAGCACTCTCTATAGTTCCTCTAGGAATAGGGCATTGCTTTTGGTTACTATTTTTCTAAGCAGAGGTAGTTCTAGTAGCTTTCACATTCCTACAATAACAGCCCTCGTTCCACAGATCAGGGATTTAGTGTGGGATTCTATCAGTTGCTAAGTATGTCTATCACAAATGTACATTTCAGAATTGGAGAAATTACCAATATACAGATTTGGGACCTCACTTTATATGACATTTAGGATGGTTTCAATGACAATTCTTGTTTTCACATGCTTCAATTTTTCTATGGACACAGAAATCAGGTAAAATCATATTAATGTTTATCCCAAGCCTCAATTGTCATTATTTTGCAGTGTCTATCAGTGGACACTTCCTAAGCCTGTGATGGATAGAATTTTGAAGCACTGATGAAAAATCTTAATTGTAGTAAATGTTATTACTAATGATAGCTATCTCCCACTTAGATTGATACACTCACCTCTAAGGGCTTCCAGGTATTGTCTAACAGTATCCCATTAAAGTATGTGCATTATTAGAGTAACATTATACTTTTCTTTAAAAGAATAGAACATCTGGCCCTGGCTGGTTTTGCTCAGTGGTTAGAGCGTCAGCCTGTGGTCCAGAGAGACCTGGGTTCAGTTCCTGCTTGGGGCACGTACCTCGGTTGCAGTTTGTCCCTGGCCCTGGTTGGTCATGCGGGAGGCAGCCACTTGATGTGTCCCTTTCACGTTGATGTTTCTCTCTCTCTCTCTTCCTCTCTCTCCCTCCCACTCTATCTGAACAAAAAGTGGAAAAGTGTCCTCGGGTGAGGATAAAAAAAAAAAAAGAGAATATACCATCTGTTCAAATCATTAGGTTAATTTCCTATTTGACAAACAGAAAATTGGCAAGTAGAGTAAAGCAGAACTAAATGTAAGGTAGCAATATTGTGGAAATTTGATTTCAAACAAAACCGATGTGTAAAATCAACAACATTGTGTGAATATAACATTTATAGTTAAATTTTATGGCATACCCACAACATGTGATGCACTTTGCTTTTCTTCTATTTCGTATTTGGGTCACACAGTAACCTGTGAGTTAAATGCTATTTTTATCTACAATTATGTGTAAGAAAATTTAAATTCAGGTAGTAAAATGATATGCCCGATATCACACATAGATTGTTGACTTGAACACAGGTATTGAACCTGATACTTCACTATCACTGATACAGTCCTTACTCTTAATCTCTATAATAGATAAGGAGGAATGTAAGAGTTAGGTTTGTTTATTGTGAAAGTGGTCACTACCCAACATTTCATCAATCACCGAGTGTTGGCCATTCACTGAAATATCCCCTGATGTCCAGTGACTTTCTCTCTTCTACTTCAAGTATTTATCCAAATTCTCCTTCTCAGGGATGCAAGCCTTGCCACTGTATGTGGTATCTCTGCTAACATATTTATGTCCCCATCAGACATCTCATCTTCCTCCATATCATTTATCAACTTTTAACATACTACGTATCTTATATGTTTATATTCTTTCTCATTAGAATGCGAACTCACTGCGTAGAGTTTTGTGTGATCTCTTTTTTATTTCTTTCCTTTACCTCTATTTCTCCTCCCTTCCTTCCTCCCTCTTTATTTTTTTTCTGTAGCTCCCTTTTCTTCACTTTATACTCCCAATATCTAGAACATTGTAACCTGGTGCTCAATAAATGTTAAATAAATAATTAGAATGCAATTTTTCATTAAATTGTTTGTGGGTTTTGATTATTTTTTAATAGGAATATAAAAAGTATCAATACAGTTAGAGATTATCAGGGAAGGCAGTAAGTGGCTGGTGTATATTGTAGTTTTGGGGTCTCAAACATGGTGAGGGTTCTTATCAAAGAATCTTTTTGGTGTTCCAACGTGTTATACTCCATTACTGCAAGACTGAATTTCTTTGCTAGAGGCTGAAGTTTTTGTATTCATCATTTCTCTCTTGATATATTCAGCCTGGGAATGAAAAACTTCACAATTTTTTAAATAAATTTATTTATTTGTTTGTTTATTTATCTATTTTTTGTATCAGATGTTTCTCCTTTTCTCCCATTGACACCCTCCTTCCCCTCCCTCCCCACCCCGTCCCCAGCTTGGTTGTCCATGTCCATTGGTTTTGCGTACATGCATATAAGTTCTGTGGTTTATCTCTTCCCCCCACCCCTCTTCTGGGGGTTGTCAGTCTGTACCCTACTTCCACGTCTCTGGGACTACCCTGTTCTTCAGACTGTTATGTTCATTATATTCCAGAAATAAGTGAGATCATATGATATTTGTCTTTCTCTGCTTGGCTTGTTTCACTTAGGATAATACTCTCCAGGTCCCTCCATGTCTTCTCAAAGGATAAGAGATCTTTCTTTCTTACAGCTGCATAGTACTCCATTGTGTATATGTACCACAGCTTTGTTATCCATTCGTCTACTGATGGACATTTGGGCTGTTTCCAGATCTTAGCTATTGTAAATAGTGCTGGTATGAACATGGGGTACATATATTCTTTCTGATTGGTGTTTCAGGCTTCTTGGGGTATATTCCTAGAAGTGGGATCACTGGGTCAAATGGCAATTCAATTTTTAATTTTTTGAGGTAACACCATAGTGTTTTCCATAGTGGCTGCACCAGTCTGCATTCCTACCAGCAGTGTACTAGGGTCCCCTTTTCTCCACACCCTGGCCAACACTTGTTGTTTGATGCTTTGTTGATGGCGGCCATTCTGACAGGTGTGAGGTGATACCGCATTGTTGTTTTAATTTGCATCTCTCTGATGATTAGTGATATTGAACATTTCTTCATATGTCTCTTGGCCACTTGTATGTTCTGTTTGGAGAGGTGTCTGTTTAGGTGCTCTGCCCATTTTTTAATTGGGTTCTTTGTCTTCCTTTTGTTGAGTTCTATGAGCACTCTATATGTTTTGGAAATTAACCCCTTATCTGATGTATCATTGGCAATTATGCTCTCCCATATAATGAGTTGCCTTTCCATTTTGATGGTTGTTTCTTTTGCTGTGCAGAAGCTTTTGAGTTTGATGTAGTCCCATGTGTTCATTTTTTCCTTTGTTTCTGTTGCCTTAGGTGATATATCAGAAAAAAATTCTGCTGTGTATAATGTCTGAAATTTTGTTGCCTACATTTTCTTCTAGGATTTTTATGGATTCATGAGTCACATTTAAGTCTTTTATCTATTTTGAGTTTATTCTTGTGTATGGTGTAAGTTGATGGTCTAGTTTCATTTTTTTGCATGTAGCTGCCCAATTTTCCCAGCACCATTTATTAAAGAGGCTGTCTTTACTCCATTGTATGCTCTTGCCACCTTTGTCAAATATTAATTGAGCATAATGTCTTGGGTCAATTTCTGGGTTCTCTGTTCTATTCCATTGATCTATGTCCCTGTTCTTGTGCCAGTACCTGGCTGTTTTGATTACAGTAGCTTTGTAGTACAACCTGATATCTAGTATTGTGATCCCTCCTACTTTGTCCTTCTTTTTCAAGGTTGCTGTGGCTATTCGGGGTCTTTTTGGTTCCATATGAACTTTTGAAATATTTGTTCTAGTTCTGTGAAATATGTCCTTGGTATTTTGATGGGGATTGCATTGAATCTATAGATTGCTTTGGGTAGTATGGACATTTTATTGATGATAATTATTCCAATCCATGAACAAGGTATGTGCTTCCACTTTTTCATATCTTCCTCTATTTCTTTTTTCAATGTCCTGTAGTTTTCTGCAAATAGGTCCTTTACTTCTTTGGTTAAGTTTATTCCTAGGTATCTTAATTTTTTTTGCTGCGATGGTAAATGGGATTGTGTTTTTAGTTTCTCTTTCTGTGAGTTCATCATTGGTGTATAAGAATGCCGTCGATTTCTTGACGTTTATTTTGTATCCTGCTACTTTGCCAAATTCATTTATTAAGTCTAGTAGATTTTTGATGGAGTCTTTTGGGTTTTCTGTGTATAATATCATGTCATCTGCGAATAATGACAGTTTCACTTCCTCCTTTCCAATTTGGATCCCTTTTATTTTTTCTTCATGTCTGATTGCTGTGGCTAAGACTTCCAGTACTATGTTAAATAAGAGTGGCAAAAGTGGGCATCCTTGTCTTGTTCCTGTTCTTATGGGAAATGCTTTTAGTTTTTGTCCATTGAGTATGATGTTGGCTGTAGGTTTTTCATATATGGCCTTTATTATGTCGAGATATGATCCCTCTATTCCCACATTGCTGAGTGTTTTTATCAGAAATGGGTGCTGGATTTTGTCAAATGCTTTTTCAGCATCTATTGATATGATCATATGATTTTTATCTTTAATTTTGTTTATATAGTGTATCACATTTATTGATTTGCGAATATTGTACCAGCCTTGCATCCCTGGGATGAATCCCACTTGGTCATGATGAATAATTTTTTTGATGTATTGCTGGATCCGATTTGCTAGTATTTTGTTCAGGATTTTGGCATCTATGTTCATCAGGGATATTGGCCTGTAGTTTTCTTTCTTTGTAGTGTCTTTTTCTGGTTTTGGAATTAGAATTATGCTGGCCTCACAAAACGAGTTTGGAAGTCTTCCTTCTTCTTGAATTTTTAGGAATAATTTGAGGAGAATGGGTATGTGTTCTTTGAATGCTCGGTAAAACTCCCCTGTGAAGCCATCCCGGCCTGGGCTTTTGTTTGCTGGAAGAGTCTTGATTACATCTTCAATTTCCTTTGCTGTTATTGGTCTGTTCAAGTTTTCTATCTCTTCTCGGTTTAGTTTTGGGAGACTATGTGTTCCTAGAAATTTGTCCATTTTGCTTAGATTGTCCAATTTGTTGCTCTATAATTGTTCATAATATTTGTTAACAATCCTTTGTATGTCTGTGGTGTCAGTTATTATTTCTCTTCTTTCATTTCTGATTTTGTGTATTTGGGTTCTCTCTCTTTGTTTCATGGTGAGTCTAGCTAAGGGTCCATCAATCTTATTTATCTTTTCAAACAACCAGCTCTTTATTTTATTGATCCTCTGAATTGATTTTTGGTCTCCATGTCGTTTATTTCTGCTCTGATCTTTACTATTTCCTTCCTTCTACTTGCTCTAGGGTTTTCTTTTTGTGTGCTTTCTAGTTCTTTAAGCTGTGAGATTAGGTAGTCAATTAGAAATTTTTCTTGTTTCTTGAGGTGGGCCTGTAGTGCTATGAACTTCCCTCTCAGAACTGCTTTTGCTGAATCCCATAGATTTTGTGTTGTTATGTGTTCATTTGCATTGGTTTCCAGGAAATTTTTAATTTCTTCCTTGATCTCCATGGTAACCCATTCATTGTTCAATAACATGCTATTTAGCCTCCATGTGTTCAAATGTCTTTGCATGTTCTTGTTGCAATTGATTTCTAGTTTCATGCCATTGTGATCTGAGAAGATGCTTGATATGATTTCAGTCTTCTTGAACTTGTAGAGACTTAGTTTGTGCCCAAACATGTGGTCTATCTTTGAGAATGTCCCATGTGCTCTTGAGAAGAATGTGAATTCTGCAGTTTTGAGGTGTAATTCTCTGTAGATATCTATTAAATCCATTTGATCTAGCACTTCATTTACAGTCTCTGTTTCCTTGTTAATTTTTTGTCTAGAGGATCTATCCAGTGATGTGAGTGGGGTGTTGAAGCCCCCTGCTATGATTATTTCTGTTGATTTCTCTTTTGAAGTCCTCCAGAAGATTTTTAATATATTTTGGTGCTCCTATATTGGGTGCATATATGTTTACCAAGGTTATATCTTCCTGTTGGATAGTTCCTTTCAATATTATGTAGTGGCCTTCTTTGTCTCTAGTTATGGCCTTCCTTTTGAAATCTAATTTATCAGATATGAATTATTGCTACCCCAGCTTTCTTTTCCTTTCCGTTTGCTTGGAAGATTTTTTTTCCATCCCTTTACTTTCTTCCCTTCTGGCCTGTAGTGTTTCTGTTGAGAAATCAGCTGATAGCCTTATGGGGTTTCCTTTGTAGGTAACCTGTTGCTTATCTCTTGCTGCTTTTAGGATTCTCTCTTTGTCTTTAATTTTTGGCATTTTAATTACTATGTTTCTTGGTGTGGGCCTGTTTGGGTTCTTCTTACTTGGGACTCTCTGTGCTTCTTGAACTTGAATGCCTTCTTTTTTCACCAAATTAGGGAAGTTTTCTGTCACTATTTCTTCAAATATATTCTCTAACCCTTGCTCATTATCTTCTTCTTCAGGGACTCCTATGATGTGAATATTATTACGTTTCCAGTTGTCCCACAGTTCTCTTAAGCTTTCTTCCTGTTTTTTTTCATTGTTTTTTCCTTTTGGTTTTCTGATTGGTTGATTTTTTTCTACCCTGTCTTCTAATTCACTGATCCGGTCCTCTGCTTCCTCTACTCTGCTGTTTAGTCCTTCCAATGTGTTCTTCATCTCTGCTATGTCATTCTTCATTTCTTCTTGGTGGTTTTTCATTTCCAATTGTTTGATTTTCAATGTTTTTATATCTTTACTCATGGTGTTGATGTCCTTACTATGCTGTTGAGCTTCCTCAAAATCATGGCTCTGAACTCTACCTCTGATAACTTGCTTAACTGAATTTTCATTCATCTCATCTTTGGTAGAGTTCTCTTGTTCTTTCATTTGAGATTTGTTTCTTTGTTTCATCATTTTGGCTCTCTCAGTGTTGGAACCTGCCAAATTTTCCCTGTGGGTGTTGGTGTTCTGCTGTTTGTGGCTCTTTCTGCTGGGTTTGGATGAGTGTGGGAGGGCCCACGTTAAACACCACACGTGTCTTACTTTCCTGGGTAGATTTGCAAGCCCAGGAAAGGTTCAGTTATCCTCTAGCTTTTTGCCTGGAGGCTATTAGTCTCAGTTACTCAGGGCCTTGGAATGTGGCCCTCTGGTATTCTGTGTAAAAGGATTTCCAGAGGGTGAGACAGATGCTGGTTGTTAATGATCTTCAATTTGCATTTCTTTGACTCACCTGGAAGGGGCTGAATCTCCAAGGGAGGGGCAGATAATTTTCCCCATAGCTATGGGAAGGAGCAAGCTAGCCCCTGTCCTGTGTGGCTGGGAAGGAGCAAGCTGGCCACAGACCTTTGTGGCCGTGACTCAGCAAAAACTCTGAGCACCCTCCAAATCCCGGGTGTCCCCACAGTGTTCCAGTCCAGACTGCCCTCCCTCTGCTGGAGCCCAAGGTGAGTGGCTGTAGCCAATTCAGTGCTCTGTTCAGCCCTCTGCACTGTGGAGCAGGCTTGGGACTTTAACCCCTAGGGCGCTGCTCACAGCTAAGACTGCTGCTGTCTGTGGGCTCCCAGCCCACCACCCTCTCGTGCCTCTGCAATCCTACCAGGATTGATTCAGTGTCCCTGGTTATATGGTCCTTTCCTGCTGCTTTTCTGTTGCTTTTTTACAATGATTTGTCTTTATTTTAGTTGTAATTCCCATGTGGTCCTGGGAAATCTTCTGTGTAGCTTCCATTCACTCTGCCACCATTTTTTCCCTCCCAACTTCACAATTTTTAAAAAATATTTGAACATGATTGTTTCCTTCATCTGACAAATAAAAGCAAGTAAACATCAATTGTTAATGTTCACACTTTCATCAGTGAAGCTGTTAGCTGTAATCATCATAGATTATCTTAAAAATAATCATTGTATTTGTACTATGAAACAAGAAGTTCAATTCATTAAAGAGTCTAAAAATATCATATAGCTTGAAAAAAGTCACTTATCATTAAAAAGTCTATTCTGGCATTATCTGTGTCACAAATGTATACTTTAAATTTCTCATTTCAGCTAATCATGTGAGAACCATTCTACTTAACAATTAATATAACTTATTTTATCTTTGCTCAACTCTCATTTTCTCTGTAAACCATGTTGGAACCCAATAATGGTGTTCATATTATTCATTTTTATTTTATTTTTTCCAAATTGAATAAATAACAATAAAACATTGCTGGCAGTACACTTTTTCTGAGCCCAAGCCCATATATATTAGCATTTTAGGAAAGTCTGTCCCTTGCTATGCATATGGTACTTCATAAAGACGAATCATTTTACAGTCTAAATCATGGTCTACAAAATAGCCATTATGTAAAAATCTTATGACTATCATTGAATTTGGGAAAAAAGAAAAAAAAATCTAAGCACATTTTCTTCTTGTATGAACTACTCATATGGCAAGAGCTAATTTATAGTCTCTAAATCAGTGCCTTCGTCCACATACAAATTAAACAAACTTCTACAATGGATATATAATAATAATTGCTTTTCCACATTAAATACATTAATTTCATATGAAGTCTAGCTGTCATTTAATGAAGGAATTTTGCCAATAGCATTTTCTGCTTTTTCTGTGAGAATAATATTCTCATTAATATTATATCTGATTTTGCTAACTCCTTAAAAGAAGTTTGACTTCGGCATGTTTTTGCTACAAGTGAGACAACTTTGAATGATGTTTCTGTTAGGGGCACATTCTTGCCTTCAGCAACAAAATTAATCAATTTTGTACGTGTGAACATTACTTTGGTTTTATTCTGGAAAATACACTGTTTCCTGGAGTATCCTTTGCTTTATTTTTTAAAAAGAAAGATTCACATTGTTAATGCTTCATGGTGCTATTTTAAGTTTCATAAAAGACAGCCTACCGAGGAATAGAATAATATAAGTCCAATAAATTTCATATTTCAGATATTCATCATCACACTTCCAATTCTCACTTCTTTTGTTTTGTTTTGGTTACTTGTTCAAAACCATCACATTCACAGGTGCACTTATCTCACCGCTCAAGATAAAAAGATTTATATTAAAATTTGGTTTTCTCCTTAATTTAATAATATCATCTTGAATTATATTTGATTTATTTTTATCATTATTTTACCCCTTCATAATAATTAATAAAACATTGAACTAATTTTATTATAGCTCAGGTATAGAGCTAAAAACTGAAAATATAACAACTTAAATGTAGCAAAAATATAAAAACATGTGATCTAATATATAAAAAAAATGATGCTCATTAAATGTTAGTAGATAAAAATTAACAATTTTTATTCATATAATGAGTAAGTTTTACTCTGATTTTTAGTAAGAAAATCATGTCATTTCACTAAAATTTATAATTTGTCATATATTTAAAATTTGTGAAATGTTTATTAATATGATTGTTTTGTTGCTTTTTTGTATTAAAACTACTAAATAAGCCTTGGCCAATTTGGCTCATCAGTTATAGTGTCAGCCCATGGACCGAAGGGTCTCAAGTTAGATTCTGGTCAAAGGCATGTACCTGTGTTGCAGGTTTGATCCTTGGCCTGGTTGGGGTCGTGCAAGAGGCAACCAATCGATGTGTCTCTTTCACATTGATGTTTCTCTCTTTCTCTCTCCCTCCTTCCCTTCCACTCTATCTAAAAATCAATGGAAAACTATCCTCTGGTGAGGATTAACAAAAAAATTAAAAAATAAAGTAAAACTACCAAATAGCCTGAGAATAATTCAATATAGAGAACCACAAATGATTCCCAAACTAAAATATTTATCAACAGTATGCTACATTAATAAACCAGAATAAGATGATTTAATTAAACTACTTTTATATAAAATGTATGAATCTTACAAGCATAATAGTAAATAAATGATGCTAGGGCATATATATATATATATATATATATATATATATATAATATACTTTTTTTTTTCATTTATATAAAGTCTAAAACTGTCAAATCTTTGATGACTTTAGAGGTCAGCACAATGATTACCTTGTGATGCTTGAAGGGTGTTGATTAAAAGGGTTTGTAATAGAGCTTGTGGGTGATTGTGTGTCCTAATTCATCACCCAGGTGTAGCTTATAGCATGCATTACTGTGTGCTTATTATTTGTGCATTTGCTATACTTCTATTATTAATTATTTTTAAGAATTACAATTCTCTTAAGAGAATCAAGAAGTAATAGTGTATATTGGGGGAAGAGTATCATACTAAATCTTTATCTCCACAATAGAATTTAAATAGACAATGTTTACAACACATATCTTTAAAAAAGAACGTTAATATTTATAAATGTTTATGTTAATGTCTGAAAAAATGAGTTATATGTTTGCCAACTTTTTGCCTCTCTGAAGCAGTAAAACATAACCCTTATAATATTTTTTGACTTTCAAGTCTGTAATGGAATGAACATACTTTAAAAGATGACATTAAAAAGCAGTGTTCAATTCTCAAGGACCTCACATTGTACGGGGCAATTAATATGCTATATTACCTTATAATATTTTATTACATTATATATTTGTTTATTAATTTTCTTTACTCTGTAGTGTATACATTACATTATATTGGGGACTTTTTAATGGTGTTCTTTTGTTATGTCTGAATAACTCAGATTAATAGTTGACATATAATAGCACCCTATGAATATATATAAAATTTATGTATAAATAAATGCATTAATGATAAGTATTAGTCTTAGATTCAGGGAAAGTTCATGCCATGGAAATTTTTGGCATGGAAATTTATGCTAACTAAAATGTACTTTAAACAATCGAGGGGGAATCATTAAGTTGAGAGATTTAGGTAGAGTCAGAATGGCAATATAGGACATTCTGAATGAATCTTACCAAAGTGGCAATTACCTCACAATTAATGTTGTTTTATCTTTCTTGAACAATCTTGGCAACATGAAAAATTAGCCACATTGATTGACTGTAATAGGCTTTTACTAATTATTTTATCTCTCTATTCCATTATCTAAGGACACATTAACTTTAGATTTAAGCTGCTCAAGTGATTTTCACTGATAGAAAATAACTTCCAGTTAAAATCCCATTTGTGCTATTGGATCACTTACAATAGTACATATTTATTGATTTTTCTATGATTTCAGTACCTCCATCACTTTTACATTTGCAGAACCAATGGGTGAGTCAGACATGGATATTGTGCTAAAATTACAGCTTTATCAAGCTGCTGCTCTCTTCAGCAATTCAACAACTTTTTCATAACCACTACCTGTGAATTACACTAACACTGGGATTGCATACCATAGTTATTAAATAAATAGCATAATCACAGATATTCATCTTCTTTAATAAATGCACATGATAAATGATTAAAATTTTCTTAGCAATGTTTCTTAGATGATACCCCCAAGGTATATGAATTATAATTGGATTCAATTATAAGGTTGGTTGTGGGGCAACAAAGTGTCAGGAGAGCAGTTGTTTTCATGTGGTATTGTATTTCTGATGTTGAACTTTGTGGTCAGTTACATGCCAAACGATGTGATTTGAAATTCTAATTTCACACTTAAATTGCATTATGCCATCATATATGAGGTAGATCAATGGAAAATATGGATAGATTTTAAAATATATTGTGAAAATTGTATGCTACCAATTCTAATATTACTTACATGTTTATATTCTGACTGTACTTCACCATGTTTTGGGGCTATGATAAAAATAGTTGTCCATGGAAATTTTGAGTAGAAATAATATGGATTTCTAAGTTTGGATCATTTCATTATATCTTATAGTTGTAATTTCTTTAATTTATATCTTTTTGTGCACTGAGACTAAATAACTCTTAAAGGAATATACTGATTTTTTAAAAAATATGGCTTGTCTATATTTTAAAACTAAAAGAAAGGAAAATCTTAAATTATTACAAATAATTAAGCTTTGGAAAGTATGTATTTTTATTTGGACAAGATTGTATTAGAAAAGGAAAAAAACTTGAAAATATATAAATCTATAGTAAAGACAAGGTTCATGAACTCATTCTTCGATTTTGCAAGACAACGAACCCGAACACCGCTGCTTGGTTTCAATATGTTTGAATTTATTTCTGTACAATTTAGTCAAGTGAGCCTATCAACACATGTTTATTATGCACTCACAGGCTTTATGCTTTAAACAACTCAATACACAGCAATTACTAGAAAATAAGTATGAAATAAACAAAACAGCAAAAGTATATTCTTTTCTTCTATTTTCGATAATTGCGCTTAATAATTAATCCATTAGTATTGTCATCTTCCTAAAAATTGGCAATTACTTTAAAAATTACCCTGCTTTATAATTACTTTGTAGAAACTTTAAAAATCTTATTGAAATACTGTCATTAAAAATTAATGGGAATTATTTTAAGACTGATGACCGGCTAGGTAATTTTCACTAAAGTTTAAGACTTGTATTCACTAAGTTTAAAGGTTAATTCTTATGTACTCATTAAATTTTATAATTTTAACTTGAGTTTCAGTGATTATTTGCCTTTCAACATGTTTTCATAGTCTTATTTAAATGATTATCAAGCAACATGTCTTGTGCATTTAGTGTGGTTTCTTGTATCCTCTACATGTCAAAATTATGTAAAACTAAAATGGATCTAAAACATAGATTTCTTCTAGTCATAGATTTTACAAAAATTAATGTTAGCTCAGTTTTTAGTTTGTGTTTATAGATTCAGCAAAGTGTAATCTACCTGATATATCTTTTGATTTTCTAACAATTTTACCTGAACATTTATTTCTAGTACACTATTTTTCTGATCCCCTTCAAATACCCTGAACATTCACTATAATTAGATTTCTTTTTTCTTTTTTCGTTTCTTTTCTTTCTCTTCTACAAGCAAAGTATATGTCCATTTATTTAGAAAGTCACGGAGGTAGAAGAAGTGAGCCAGCTGGTCTGTTTGGGCACAGGAAACACAAAGGCAAAAGAAGGGCCCTTGGAGCTTAGGAGAAAGAAAGACAGAGACAACATGCCTGGGGGAAGGAGAGGGGGATAAGCAGGGTCATGATCTACAGAGAGAAAGAATACTCATAGATTTATTTTTTCAATTTATCTCTTTGCTAATTTAATTTTATTCTCTGAGCAGATTGTTTTCTTACCTTTTCAAGATGTAGCAAATGTCATAAAATATTTCTTAACCACTCAAATTAGACTTGAATTCTAACCTTTTAAAGGATGAATTGATATTTATTAGCACATTATTACTTTCATAAAATATATTTACTTTTACTTGAAATCATGGTTATGTCCATACATTTGATTCCTTGAAGCCAAGTATTGGTATCATGTAATGTTTAAATTTTTTTTAAAAAGTCATATTATTTTAACCCCTTGACCTTTTTTCAAATCTGTCCCAAGTTTCACTATCATAAAACCAATCTCTCATGCTGTTTTCTATTTCAAGGAATATTTCATAACTTTTTATTTCTGTGTTTGTATAATGCACATTTGCACCTAGGTTATTTACTGCCTTCCACATGATAGATTCGGGGTCTTTTACATTCCCTCTCTTATTAGTGGTGGTCACTAGGGTATTTACTTTTTACTTTCATGTGTTTTTAATCACATTCCTGAGTGGGCTCATCCTCTAGTTCTTAGAGCATTAAACTTCCTTTCATAGACTGGTTGACAACCTATGTCGTCCAAGCTTTAGAATTATATTTAAAGATATCTTCTGGAGAGCTTTGCCTGGCTGTCCTACAGAAGGAAAAACTGTGTCTAAAATGGAAACAGTTATCACCCTCTCTCTCCATATGACTCCCCTCCTCTACCTTGCTCAGTCAACCAGAGGTTGACTCATTGGAGTCACAGATTAATTTTCAATCTTCACCCTCCACACTGAAACAGGCTCCCAGTGCTACAGCATGGATATCTCTCAAATCTTCCCACTCCTGTATCCATCCCCCATCCATGGCCCAGCAAAATCTTATAATTTTTCTAACTAGCTACCAAGCTATTGGTCCATTTGCTGTTGGATTGACTTCTATCGATTTTTTTTTTTTTTGGTAAATTCTAATTTTGGAATAATTTTTTGCTTTACACAGCAGTTGCAAAGATAGTTCAGAGAGTACTCTTACACCCTTCACTTAGTTTTCCCTAGTGTTGACTAATCACATAATCATGGCACACACTGTCTTAGCTAAAATTAAGAAATTAATATTGACATATTGCTATTGACTGAACATTTTGCTAGGATTTTATAAATTTTTCTATTAATCTCATCTTTCTGTTCTAGAATCTCATTCAAGATACTACATTGCATTTAGCTATGGAGGTCTTTAATCTTCCCTGGTTTGTGGCAACATCTCAGACTTTTTTTTTTTTTAATGACGACATTGACAGTTTTAAAAAACACTGGTGAGGTATTTTGTAGCATGTCCATCAATTATTTTAATGTTTTATCTTGACTGGACTTGGGTACATTTGGGCAGAACACCAACAGAAGTGAAGTGGCCTTCTCATTAAAACATAATCAGAATGTCAATAATATGAACACGAATTCTCAATGGTGATGTTAACCTTTATTGTTTGGTTAAGGTTATTGCTGCCAGTTGTTTCTAGTGTAATGTTACTATTTTTCTCCTTTTCTATACTCTGTTATATGGAAGCCAGTCACTAAGTCCAACCCCTTCTGGAGAGAAATTATATTATTTAGAATTCTGTAGAAGGATGTGGCTTTTCTAACCCTCATGTTTTAATTTACCATTGGTTCTGTATTTTCTACAGTCTGAAGTACAAGTACTTAAAATAGTGTACAAAGTCTTCTGTAATCAGGTACTCGCTGGACTGGCTAAACTGGTTTATAGATTAGTTCCTCTAATATTCTGGGGTGACCAACTATGATTTGGGGTAAGTGTAGCACAATGTCCCAAACCTCTCATTTATGATTATATTCATCTTAGAATAACCTGCTCAATTTGTGAATACCCACTTATGACCTTTCCTATTATATTTTCTCAGCATTCTCAGAGGGAATTGGCCAATTATTTCTTTGTGATATTGTGCTAGGACTGGACCCTAAAACCACGTTGACTGGTGCCTTAACACCTTTCTATAATTACTCATTCAATACCAGATTTTAGCCTATAAACTGCCTGAACACTAAAGATATTTCTTTCATAATTTCACTGCTAGATTTCAGATTTTCTTCCACAATTGCACTTACTAAGTGTTGGTTTAATGGGCAAGCAGGCGAATGTTAGAATCTTCCAGGTTTTCAAAAATGTGATTTAACTGTTGTTACTTGCTCATGGCTAGAGCTATGTAGCACTTAGGTGGAGGAGGAGAAAATGAAAAGGAAAGAGGGAATTAAAAAGGAAGGAAGAGAGGGAGGGAGGGAAGGAGGGAGGGAGGAAGGAAGGAAGGAAGGAAGGAAGGAAGGAAGGAAGGAAGGAAGGAAGGAAGGAAGGAAGGAAGGAAGGAAAGAGAGGAATTAATGGAGGGAAAATTTTGTATAAAGGAAAAACAAATTCAAATTCTATCTTTCTGGGAGATAAAAACCTAAAATCCTCATTCCTTTCCACTTGGATTTCTGTGTTACTTTTCAAGTACTGCTCCACTCTAAACAAGAATTTCATGTATAAAAATTACTTTTGCCAAAATGCCATTTACAGTTGAATAAGCTGAGTGTAGAGGTTGGCGCCCAGAGCATTTTTCATCAGCATTTATGTTTAAGGATATTTGTGACTTTCACTTTCAAGGCATTTCTGGTCCATGCTTGGTCTGTGTCAGCACTTTCCCTGTTTTTTTCTCGGTAGAATATCACTGATCATTAACCTGAGTGAAATGTTTGCTTGGGGTTTCTTTGCATTCAAGTAATTCATTTTTAAACTATGATAAATGTCACTGCCATTAACTCTCCATCCCACTTTACACTTCTTAGATTGCATGTAAGATATCTCCTCTCAATAATGCTGTAGTAATATTTGTAAGATTTGGGGGCACAATGCATTTTGCTTGTGAAAACAGCATTCACATTTATTGCTAAACAATGTTCTTCTCTGTGGTTTTAAAGTTAACTTAAAGATAATTCTTTCATAACACATTCTTGATACATTGCTCTGGCTCACTCTGCATCCTCCTGATTGATGATTTTGTTTCAATGACATTTTATTTGTTTTGAAAACCTGTTGTACATGGGTGGATATGTTTTTGTTTCTTCAGTAAAAGCTGATACAAGTGAATATTTATTTTTTAATAATTGCTCATAAAAGCGAAATCTATACAGCAGTTGTTTTTAAAGAAAATTTATATTAACACAAATGAATCCAAATGTTCAAATGTGCTGTTTTCAATAAAACCACTCATTATAACCATTTATTTCTCTATAATTGGTCTGAATCTGCAGATCACTTTGTATTTTTCTATAAACAGATGCAATAAAATTATTTTATTATACATTTGTGGTAAAATTGCAATCTCTCTGTAGTATAAATTATTAAGATATTACTAATGATTATCTTCACTTTTTACTCATTAGAAGTACGAAGTAATATAAGAATTATAACTTTATAATGGAGTGAGACATTTCTACATATGAAATTAGTAGATAAGTTATTTATTTTAGTGTTTATAAAGAATAATTGAGACTTTAGATAATGACATATAAGCATTCTTCATGAAATAGACATGTAAATAGAAAGCTATGGAGCTTTGCTTAAATTATACTTACATGGTGAAATGGTACTTAAGCACCTTTAGGTTTATATTTTTTCTCTCTTTTTACCTCCCTGTCTGTCTCCCCTGCATCTATGTATGCATGTATGTACGTATGCATGTATGTATGTATGTATCTATCTACCTAGTTATCTATGTATATTAAATGGCAAACATTGTTAATATAAAATTGATAGGATAAATTTCATGTCAGATTGATTAGATGTAGAGAAAAGTTGAGAAGCCATGTGATGGGGTACAGATATCAATAATGACTGATGTTTCTAGTTTGTTAGTCCTCCAAGGTAGTGCCCTTCAAACTGACTTATTCATGGCCCAGAGGTGCTCCAAATTTTACTTAAATAAGTTTAAGTTAATTTTTAGATTTACAAAGTCTATCTATCTCTCTCTATCTGCTAGTAGATTTTCCAGAGAATATACCTATGGCTACTTTTTCTTCTCCAACTTTAAGGAAGAAGGGGAATAACCATATCTCACCCATAGGCATATTACTCTGGTACATTGCCCAGCATGTAAAAATGGCCTTGTTGCCAACAAAAATGGAACAATTATAGGGATTGTTGCCTGAATTGGCACTTTATTAATAATAATAAAAATGTTTTAAGGTAGGACAGTTTCCAATAATTTGTGTTCAATAATATTTAAGAAGGTACCGACACCTTGATTTTGTAGTTCTAGCTTCCAGAACTGTGAGACAATAAAGCTATGTCGTTAAGCCACACACACACACACACACACACACACACACACACACACATCCACACACACACACACACACACACACACACAATTTAAGAAGGAATAGGCAGTGATAAATAAATGTATTTTGATTACAAACATTATGTAAATTTAAAAATAAAATGGGATAAGCTCAAAGTATGACATTTCTCTAAGAATTTTTATTCCATTCTTATATATTAATTTACATAAAAGTCTCTCAATAATTTAAACTACAAAAGAGGTAGAAATAGAAAAGCCATTTCAACCTAGCAATACTAAAACCATCCATGAAATTATAATAATTTAGAATAAGATAGCAGACCATATCTAATATATTAGACTACATATGTACAATGACATGTTTATTTCTTATAACATTAATAAAATTACATATTGATGTTGTTTTGATCAATGATATATCAATATGTGTAATGAATACTAAATCTAGAAGGAAAATGTAATACTTAGATCTATAGTTGCAGATAATTTTTAAATTATGTTCAGTTTTACATACAAGGTTTGAACAGAGAAGTATGAAATGATGAGCATCACAATGGTTATATTAAGAATTTTTGCTTCATTATATATAAGTCTATCATATTGAAAAAGCATATGAGTTTGTTGGAGTGGTAATCTGGTTCAAGCTGGAAATAGGATTATTTAGATTTCTATTAAGAGATTTTCAAATATATTTTTAAAGGATATAACACATAATACCCACCACTTATAAGTGCTTACTTTATTCCAGGAAGTTTTCTAAGTACTTCACTTATATTATAATATAATACAACATATTTATATTAATCATTTTAGTTTTCACAATAACGCTACAAGATATGTCTTATTATTTTCTTCACTTTAAAGAAGTAGAAACTGAGGCAAAGTGGACTTAGATTGCTTGCCTGTAATCACACAAATGATTAGGGAAGAACTAATTGTGAAACCACACGGTCTAGCCCCATAATCTTTACTCCTAACCACTTTGTTAAAATAATAAAGTATCAGATTCATGCGGCTTTTATATTATTTTGAATAAATTTAAATTTTGAGACTGCTGTATGTTTTAATTCAATATTTATAGAAATTGCCCCAAAACATATAATTTTCACTTATTCGAAATTATAGAATACTTCTGATGTCATCCTAAATATGTATAAAAAGGTAATTTACTTCTAAATTATTAATGACATACATGAGAAAACATATTTGAAGTTCTCTCTATGGCATTGTGGTGAAGCATGAATTATCTGCATCCGGGCTGAAAGGATAGGATTTGTCACTGAGTTTATATAGTGGCATTAGCCACTTCCTACTCATGAGTCTTTTGATAATTGGCAATTTCTTACAGGAAAAAAAAAATAACAACAACAAAACCACCCTGATTTGTGGGAAAAGACAAGTTCCAATTTAGATGTATCCGATTTGAAATGCCTGAAGGATATCCTAATATAATACCCCTAATATATTTATCAACGTGGACCTACATACAACTTTGGAGACTGGAATTCAGAGAAGATGCCTTTTCCTCCCCACTGAAGTCATAGTTGACTTTTCTTCTAGCTGCTAACACATCCCCAATGCTTTTTACTCATTTCATCCTGTTATTATTCATTTCATCCTGTCTTAAGTAGGCTGAGTCCTTTCAGAAGAGGATATGGTTCTTGATTCATCTCTGTGACCCCCACTCTTAAAACAGGCACTATCAGGAACTAGACCCTCCATCATTCATAGTAAATTGGTCAATCAGTTTACAAATCCTGTTAATCAACAAGAGTTTATGACTTTACCCAGGGGTATGATTTGCAATCCAGAAAAAAAAGAAAAAAAACAAAAACAAAATACAAAGATTCAATATGAGGAAAAGCCATATAGCTATCTAAAGATTGTATGCTAAATGCATAAAAATAACAGGTATATTCAGTTTTTACAATATTAGTTCAGTTGCAGTCTCATCACCCCTGGTTGTTATCTGAACTCTGCCTTTACATATAATTCAGATGTAATAGATATATTACATCTAATACAAAAATAGTAAAAAAATGTATTGAACATTGGATTTGTACGAGAAAATAATGACTTGCAGAAGCAGATGCTGACAGCCTATAAAGGCAGCACAGGAATAGCTAAGAGCAGAACCTCTGGCTTCTAATTCACACACCACTTCCTCCAAACTGTGACCCTGGCCAAGCTATCTTCATATCTATATATATATTTTTTTAATCCTCACCTGAGGATATTTTTCCATTTTTTTTTTTTTTTTAGAGCGTAAGGGAGGGAGAAAGAGAGAGAGAGATCGAGAGAGAAACATCCACGTGAGGGAGACACATTGATTGGTTGCCTCTCACACGGGCTGGGGATCCAACCTGCAACTCAGGCACATCTCCTTGATGGGAATCGAACCCTTGACCCTTTGGTCCTCCGGCGGACGCTCTAACCACTGAGCAAAACCAGCCACGGATTCATCTCTGTGTTTTGAGGTTATCTTTAAACTGAAATCTTAACAATACACAATTCATAAGGAAAGTGAAAGGATTAAATAAGGTACATGTAAAAGTGTAGAACACGGAGGCAGGCAAAAATAAATGCTTGTTATTATCTACACATTTAGGGGAAATGTGCAGAGAGGAAGAGAGAAAAGAGATGCTAAATCTTCTACCAAGTTATATTTCAGAATGTATCTGGTGTTGATTTTTGGTTGGATGATAACTTAGTATTAAACATGCTGACTGCCAAGAATTCTCTGGACACCTTTACTTTGACTCCCTTACCTTTCTGTTTTTATTTTTTCTGTTTCTATGAGGTTTTTTGTTCAGTTTCATTTTTATTTTTTGTTTAATCACCTTTTTCACCCGGCCCCACACCCCGCTCCGCTCTGACAATGGTCAGTCTGTTCTCTGTCTAGAGTCTGCTTCTATTTTGCTAGGTCACTTTATTCACTAGATTCCACATATGAGTGAGATCATATGGTACTTGTCTTTCTCTGACTGTCTTAGTTCACTTAGCATAATGCTCTCTGGGTCCGCCTTTCAATGAAAAGAGCTGGTGATGGCAAATTCTAAAATCCCAAATTGATCGAATATCCTCCAGTATTTAGTACTTCAGTGTTTTTTTTAAAAGTGTATTGATTGCATGCATCCTTCAAATCAGTAAACTGCAGGTAGAGGCATATTTCATTAATAAGTATGTATAGATTGGCACTGCATCGCTTGGCAAAAATTGAACTTATTTTATTAGGGAAGATTATCTTGCTTTAGAATTTCTGTCCATGCTGTCTCTGTGAACTGTCTATGCAGCTGCCAACCCAGGGGCGTGAAGGGAAGAAATGTAATTATTTAGTGCTATCTATATTGCTTAGGAAAATTAGTGTTTTAAATAGGAGTTAAGGTCACAGCAATTTATGCTGCCAAAGGACAAGAAGAAGCAACCTTTTACTCTACTATTGATTGGAGAGTTGTTATGAACCAGAGTTGATTCTTAACACAGTCCTGGAAGGCATATTATTTTGGTAAGAGTCTTATTTTTCTCATAAATATAGCTAACATATTTGTTAATTTTTACTTTTTTTAAATCATTTTTACCCACCCAATCTTCTCTTGAAAAATAAGATGACTATTATAGGGCATAGTAAATTAAATTTATTCTCATGGAACATAGAAGACTTAGTTTCCTTAAGTTTTTATACCAACAGAAATTTCTTTTTCTACATATCAGGTGACTAAATCCTGCCAAACCTCTTTTATTTGAGAAATGTTCATTTGGAATTTATCATAATTTAAGATAGGTGATGAGTTATAACTTTTTCTTTTACTTTTAGTATTGAAAGGATAAAGGTGTCTACATCCCTAAACTTTGCTTAATCTATGGCAATAGATAGGTTTTTAAGAAAATTAATGTTGTAAAATATTAGTAGAGAATAGTTTAAGCTATATAAGGGTTTTTAAACATCTTTATTTATTTACTAGACATTTTTATATAAAAATTAGAAATAGCACTTTATATTTTTATGATAGTATTTTATACTGATTGAACAGGTATTAAATTAGCTATTATTGCTTATTGCTTTATTTAATTGCCTTATTTAATTCTCCCCCAAATGGGTTATGTCTCATCTAGTAGATGTCAAAATACATGAAGGACAGGACTGTATTTTTATTTATCACTGTGCTCCCCTCCAAGCTTACCACTTAACTTTTCATTGAATAAAAACTTATTCTTTCTAATATCTCTATACAATAACTAACTGAAACCGAGAAGCGATAGGGAAAAAAAAGAAAAGATCATGCTTCTTGTCAAAGATCATGCTTCTAATAAAAGTTAGAATATGGATGTGTCCCAAGCAATTCAATCATAGAGCTTGAACTCTTACGTACTTACATGTAACAATATATTGACACCCCTAATCATTTATTTCCCTAATATAATTCTGCCTTGTTTTATTATGAAAAGGTTTTTCCACCAAAATCTTAGGGACTGGAGGTAAGCTTGGAATAAGGAAATTACTATTTTTGCTCTTTTCCTCTACCTGGGGTTAGACCAGGATTTGATACATATGGAATGTTGAGAGAAACATTCATGAACATTCAGATTATGACCATACAAAATAGTATGTGGCTAGACAGTTGTCAGAAAGCTACACTATGTCTTGAGAGCTAATTTTCCAATATTTTAATATTTTCTCCCAGGCATGTTTGGATAATGCACTATATATAGTTTATCCATAATAGGAACCATTTCCCTTTTGCCTATGATGGCTAGATATGGTCTAAGTTTCAGGTAGACATGTCTGTCAAAAATAATAATAATGGGGAAATCAATAAAGAATACAGCATATTATTTCAATGTTACCTAGAGACACTATTTAGCAAGTTCACTTAAGAATAATTTCATATTCTAGGAAATTTTACCTGCAATTGATTTTGTGATTTAACATTTGAATAAACTTTGAGTTTTACATGATAACTTGTAGATTTCTGTTCACTAGAAAAGATAGCACATATTTTTTCTTTCTTTTTTCCCACTCTCTATAGGACCAGTCTTCTATTTTTTCCTAAAAATTCCCTTTTTAAAGAAAAATGAATATAAAGAACCAGTTCCTCAAAATGTTTTCTTTTTAATCAGCTCTTATCTACTGATTATCTTGTTAATTAACGGGTGGAGTTAATATATTTGCCAAGTGTTTATTCTACATTTGTGTGACGGCCATGTTTTTAACTTTGGATATTGTAATGTGAGTGATACATGCAATGTGCCCTGTAATGGAACAAGTTGGTTTCATTATCTGTTGCAATGAGGGAAGATGTATACCTGGGTAACTGGGTGACTCAGTGAGAGTGGTAGAAAGGATGTACAGGACTGGGGTTTTGCTTGGTGATATTTGAAGGGTTTAAGGAAACATGGTTTTTACCCTAGATTGGATGCTGTCGGGAAGCAGGGGTAATTTTATTGAGCTTAATGGATCTTATCTAGAGGGAGGGAAATATAGAATGAGGCCAAAATTATAACTGGAAGAGAAGCAGCAGCCATTTATATTAGCCAGGATGGGACATATTGGGCATTTTGTTTGTTTTACGCAATGATCTCATTTTTATCTGTGCTTAGAAAAGATTAAGAAATGGTCTTGGTTTTTTTTATTCACTTTATTCTGGTCACAGAATATATGATGTGTCCTATAACATTGTTTCTGTTCAACAGCAAAGTACCAAGACCTAGCTGGGAGTACCAGGCCTGCTCCTAACAATAAATGAAACCAGACAAGTCTCTGGATGTGAGGGGCTGCTGTCCTCTTTCTCAAAATTAAATAAATAAATAAATAAGTAAATAATTGTTATTATTATTTTCCACTTTTTTCTGACTCAGAGGATTGTGGGAAAGAAAAAGAAGAGAGTCCAGAGAGTGGAGAAGTGAGGTGAATTTTCTAATTCCTTGCTAGGCGGTGATTGGCACCTTCAGGCAGGGGTCAGGCAGTTCTGACCCTGCAATGCTCTTTGGTATTGCTGATATTGACTGAAAAGTTTATTAGACTTGCCTTGGTCGGTTTGGTTCAGCAATTGGAGTGTCAGCCATGGACTGAAAGGTCTCGGGTTTGATTCCCGGTCGAAGGACACATGCCTGGTTTGTAGGTTTGATCCCCAGCCCAGGTCTGGGTTGTGTGGGAGGCAGCCAATCTATGTGTCTCTCTCACATCAATGTTTCTCTCTCTCTCCCTCTCCCTCCCACTCTAAAAAAAATCAATGAAAAAATATCCTTGGGTGTACCCCCAAAAATAAAAGTTTACTAGACTGGAGTCACCTTACAGGGAAGGGACATTCCTGCCCTGCGTACTGGGGAATAGACATCCTGTGAGTGACAGTATCTTCAGTGTGAGGAGAGGTGAGACGGCGTCCGCCACGGATTGCTCATAGGCTCTGCATACATATTCCTGCATGACTTCAGAATTTACTAGAAATTGCCAAACTTTCCAAACTGCTTTAAAAATTTTGAATTCCATCATGATATTAGAGTTTCTATGTTTTATACTACCAGATATTTAAATATTTTATTTCAATCTCATAATGTCATGGTGTTTTTAATTCCAAAAGGCTTTGCAGGAAGTTCACTTGACCACACCTGGAGAGCAAGACAAAATAGGGAAAAAGAATGCATCTTGCCCACCTTTGTTTTAGTCTCTGAAGTAGATACGTTCATGGACCACCCCTTAATCAGCTTCAACTTAAACCAAACGATTTTTTCCCCGGTGTTATACGTCTATGGCCAAACTTTGAAGTAAATTGTGTATCTCAATACAAAGTAAACTTTGTTTTGATTTTTATTTTAAGGGGAGATGGGACTAGTTGTATATTTTATTCCCAAAATAATGCACTTGTATGCAATAGATGAAGTGGGTCTAAATATTGTAGAAACCTGAAAAATGAAAGAAATAAAACCACTGGAAATACATTTACCAAGTAGGAAAATGTTTAAGACACCTGTTAGCAGATTGTTACTTTTTCTCATGAGTAACTACCTATGATTTCTTATCTTTAAAATAATGAAAACCATGATATTAAATTCAGTTCCATTTGTTTTGACATGAGGTTTTTATAAAGAATCTTATCAAAAATTCTTTAAGAAAACAAGATGAGTTATTACTGGAAAGAAAGCAAAATATGGGAACTAATTTTGCTTGAGAAGGATGATTAGAAAGATTTTCTTTTACATTATTCATGTACTTCTACTTTGATGCAAAGTTTTGTTTTCCTTTTTTTTTTTTTAATAGAAAACTTAAGTTTCATAGTGGAGATAAGCTCTTAAAATGGCATCCACAGTTTTATAGTGTTTGGATTTTTTTAAATGTTCAGGTTTTTTTCCTAGCACATAGAAAGAAATCCAAACTCCTTAGCATAGCCTTGCATGGTCAAATTGATCGGTCCTCTGCCTGCTTCTCAGACCTCAACTTATAAATCACTCTTCCTTCCATAAAAAGTTTTTAAACTGTTTTTCATTCCTCATCTGTAACATTATGGGGCCTTTGCACTTATACACATCAGCTTTGGCATAACCAGTCCTTTCTTTTCATAAGGCTCTTTGAAATACTATAACCTCCACATAGAGAGTTTTCCTACTCTCTCGAGCCAAAAAAAAAAAAAGAGTAAAAATTTAACATGCCACCTGGGTCTATTTTTGTCACGGCATGACATAGTTCACTGGCCCAGGATGTGAATAATTATAAGATATACTGTTATTTTACCAAACATTGAGAAAGAAAAAAATTGCTGCCATTTATATGATAACACAATTAACGATAGCTTATTTTTAGACATTTTATTTTATATCTGTTGAGATTCCTTGGAATGGGTTAAAGATTTTTTGCATATAATGTCTCTTTCCCATTCTTAGATATTGAAATGAAACATTCACATACTTACTTGAAACTATAAAAGGACTCTTTCTTTCCTGACTTTATAATTTCCCACTTAATGATTGGAACCAGCCTGTGAATAAAGGACTATATGGATGTCAAATAAATTTGAGAACCAGAATTATAACTAATTAAAGACAAAATTCTAATTCCTAAATAATTTTTATCCACATATTTTCCACAACTTTGTTGAAGAATGAGTAACAAAAATTGTCTATATTGTAAATGTACAAAGTGATTGTTAAAAAATATTTTTATTGATTTTTAAAGAGAGAGGAAGGGAGAGGGAGAGAGAGAAACATTGATGTCAGAGTGCAACATGTTTTGACTGCCTCCTGCACGCCCCCTACTGGGCATAGAGCCACAACCTGAGCGTGTGCCCTGACCAGGAATTGAACCATCAACATTACGTTGCGTGGGATGAAGCCCAACCAACTGAGCCACGCTGGGCAGGGCAGGTGATGTTTTGCTATACATCTACTTGTGAAATTATTACCCCAACCAAGTTAATTAGCATATCCATCAGTTCACATTCTTTGTACCTGTGGTGAGAACACTTGAGATCTATTCTTTTAGAAAATTTCAAGTCATTTCTACAGTGGATTACTACTAAGTTAATGTAGTTAATAAAGATGCATGTTCCACATCTTTGAATGCTTTCAAGATCTATGTTCTATGGGAAAATATTAAAATAATCAGAGGCTCCTACAAGGTTTCGGGCATTTTACTGTCAAAATAATAAAAATAAAATGTACTGTTCATAAAATGTATCATATAACGGAAGACATTTACAAAATAAATGTAAATGTATTGCCAAATAGCATCTTTATATTCGTTATAAAAATACTTTTTAGCCATGGCCGGTTTGGCTCAGAGGTAGAGCATCAGCCCCTGGACCAATGAGTCCCAGGTTCAATTCCAGCCAAGGGCACGTACCTGGGTTGCAGTTCCTCCTCGAACCTGGTCGGGGTCTTGCGGGAGACAACCATTAAATATGTCCTTCTCACATCGATGTTTCTCTCTCCCTCTCTCTCTACCTGGAGACAGATAGAAAGATATTCTCGGGTGCGGATTAAAAATGTTTTTTAAAACCGCAAACATTTATACATACAGCAGAAGGAGCTGACTTGCATCGGGCTTTGGACTGGAATGTTTACATCACTATTCTGGTTCTATAACTTGCAGTAGACCCACATATACTTATTAGCACTCTCCTCATGTTTATTTCAGAGGATTAATGAGAGAATACATTCAAGCACTTAGCACACTTGGCAAATAGCAAGCACTCCATAAAAGGACAGATTATTATATATTCTGTTTCCTATTTTGAATAATTCCAGGTAACATAAAATAGTGAAAAATTGTTATTTTTTTAATATAAAATATGTTTTGCAATGGAAATTGTAATGATAAGGGATTTTGTTCTTTAACATTTCTTTTACTGTGTCTAAATATTATGCATTGGGAATAATGACAAGATTACCATCTAGTGGTAGCCACCATAAATTACAGACCCATGGTCCCTGGAAAACTGGAAAGGCTCTGAGGAGTATCGACTTCCTCACTCTACACAGAACGAGTAGATTTAAATACATATTTTAAATCTGAAAAATGAAGATGTGTTTAAATACACCGAAGAGGCATTTCATGAGTTACCAATTCAACATAGCACAACTATTCCCTTCTCAAGGGAGCAATTCATATAAGTTTGTTAAAAATTACTTTTAAAAGACAAACACATACTTGAGGAAGTAAATAGGAGGTAAACTACATGACAAGAGACAGATGTAATATGGAGTGTGTAAGTGGCTGTATATTTGAGGGTAGAAATAAGGCACATGGGTCCCAGATTTAGCTAGATGCTTTATATATCTCAGCGTTGTCACTGTTTAAATTTGGGGCCGTAGGCAAGTTATTTTATCTCAAGTAACTTAACTTACTTCTCATTTTCATACATTTGTAAATTGTAACAGTGATATGAGGATAATCTGAGGCAATTAATAATGAGAAGAACACAGAAAGCTCTCAGTAATGTTATTTCTCTAATATTGCTTCTATGCTATTACCAATTCTGTAAATAAAACAATCATAATAATCAGTGTATTTATTATCCAAGTTAAAATGAATACATTTGATCATTTACATATCAACGCTTTTATAATGATCTAAATAATGTCACAATTCTATTAGCAATTAATTTATTTACAATTTATTATTGTTTAAGTTATTAAAATAAAATGCATATTATCAATTACTTAGGAATTATTTATTCAATTATTGTACTGTCAAATTTCCTTAAGGATGACAGTAACAATGTAAAAAGTTAGAACAATGTTTATATATAGAAATCAAATGTAGTATACGTTAATCCAATAAAATATTATTATGATATACTGTTAAACCTACCAAACAAACATGTGTCTATATCATTAAATTTTATATTTTTATTTAAAATATTTGGTTTTGCTCAATTTGGGATTATTATGTTCCAAAGCTAATTCTTTTTTATTTTTTCCTTTTTTCAAGTTATTTTATTTTTATATTTTGAAACCAGTACTAAACTGATATATGTCAAAATGCACTAAGAGGTTTGATCCAAATATTGAAGCTGATTTTTGCGAATAGAAAACCCTTGTTGTAAATAAGGCTGTCTAGTAAATCTATTACAGTTGGCTGAGGACATGTGATATTGAGGACATGTGACACTGAGGACGTGACACTGAGGACATGTGACACTGAGGACATGTGACACTGAGGACATGTGATAGAAAATAATCTGGCACACTGAGATGGGACTTGTCTACTTGCCTGAGCACAGCTCTGCTGTTTTCTGTAACTGTGCAGGGCTGATTGAAATTGTGGTGGTTTCTTCAACACTAGAGACACTTTTCCCTAAATTATACTCATTACAAACTAGTCCAAGTAAACTATAAGTGTACCATCATGCATCTTATGTTCTTTCTAGATTGCCGCTTTAAAATGTACTTCAGGTGGCAAAAACAATGAACTGTTTTGATTTAAGAGAGAGAGAGTATAATTATGGGAAAAGAAGCTCAAAGTTTCATATCAGAATATATATACAGGGTTAAAGTTATGAGAAGAGTTGAGGAAATCTGTAAATTTTATGATTTCTTAGGTTTTCTTTATTTTTTATTGTTTTTAAAGCTATATATATTTCATGTACACAGCTGGATGAGTTTGGAGATAAGTATACACCCATAAAACCATCACCCACCAACATCAAGGTCATAAGTGTACATACCAGCTCCCAAAGTTTCCTCCTTCCCCTTTTATTATTATTATTATTATTTTTTCTTCTTCCTCTTCTTCTTCTTCTTCTTCTTCTTCTTCTTCTTCTTCTTCTTCTTCTTCTTCTTCTTCTTCTTCTTCTTCTTTTTTAATTTTTAGTAAGAACCCTTAACATAGATCTGCCCTCTTAGCAGTTTTAAGTATACCAATATGGTATTGTGAACTATAGACACTATGATACATAGTAGATCTTCATAATTATTTATTTAAAAAAACTGACATTTTACATTCTTTAACCATCAGCTCCTCAATTTCCCTCGCCCAGCTGCAGGCAACCACTCTTTACTCTCTACTTCTATGAGAGAGACTGTTTGACTATTTCAGATTCTGCATATAAATAAAATCATATAGTATTTGTCTTTCTTATCTGACATTTCATTTAGCTTAATGCCCTCCAGGTTCACCCGTGCGTCACAAAAATAGGTAAATATTTTGTGTTCATGAATTGAAATAATTAATAGTGATAAAAGGTCCATACAACCCAAAATAAACTACAGATTCAATGCAAGATCTATCAAAACCCCAATAGTATTTTTCACAGAAATAAAAAAGAATAACCCCAAAATTTGTATGGAACCATGAAAGACACTGAAGATCCAAAGCAATCTTGAAATAGAACAAAGCTCGAGGCATCTTTATTTCAAATTATATTACAAAGCTCTGGTAACCAAAACAGTATAATACTGGAGTAAATATAAACATATAGACAATGGAACAAAACAGAATAAATCAAAATAAATCCATAAACCTCTGGTCAACTGATCTTCAGCAAGGATCCCTACAATATACAATGTGAAAAGGATGGTCCCAGGGTTCCTTAGCACCCATTATCCAGGCAACACAACACATTTGCCATGGAAAATCAGTTCTTTATTTTAGGAACGACCTTCCCAAGCACAGTAGTAGGAGAGAAGAGACTGTTTTGTTCCAGCTATAATATTAAATGGACACTTAATTTAATGAAATCACTTAATTTTGCATTGCCACATATTGGAGATGCTCTGAACTATTTGTGAATTTTAAATTTCCTCTGAATTACTGCAATTAAGATGTAGATTTTTTGTCTGGCCATTGTGGCTTAGTGTTTGAGTGTCAACCCATGCACTGAGAGGTGGCCAGTTCTATTCCCGGTCAAGACACAAGCCCACGTTTTGGGCCATGTGGGAATCATGCAAGAGGCAGCCAATCAATGTTCTCTCTCATCAATGTTTCTATCTCTCTCTCCCTCTCCCTTCCTCTCCTTCTAAAATCAATAAAGGAAAAAAAAAAAAAAGATGTAGATTTTTCTTTGATTTAACTGGATTCAATTAAAACAATACAATTTCATGTGGACTATATCAGTGCCGTGACCTGCGCTGCTAGTTGAACCAGACCTGAGGAGGGGCAACGGGAGACTAAGACAGACACAGAGACATTATAGAGAGAAAAGCTGGGGCCAGGTGGGCTACTGCTCTCTGATGGAGAAACAGTGACCCCGAGTTAGCTCAGCAAGTTTATTATATAGCCAATTGAAGGGGGGGAAGATTTAAAAGTTTTATTGTCTTCAAACCCCAGATGTTTCTTATCAGCCTCTGAGCTCAGGTCGAGACTGTTGATACATTCCTGCCCGGAGCTCAGAAGGCTCCTGCGTGGGCCTTGCCAGCACACAGGGTCAACAAGAGACCTAGGGCAGAATAAATACTCCTGCGTGGGCCTTGCCAGCACACAGGATCAACAAGAGACCTAGGGCAGAATGCTCCTGTGTGGGCCTTTCCAGCACGCAGGATCAAAAGTGGCCTGGGACTAAAGGTTCCTGGGCGAGCCGTGCAAACACCGCAGCAACAGCAGACCTGGGCTCAGCCGCCCTCCACATATCAGCGTGTACACAATTGCAGAGAAATGCTGATATGGCTGATAACTTTGGTGGTCCACAAAGTATTATTTCTATTTTGAGTTTTCTATAAATTTGAGCTACTTTTGAGTCTTTGCAACTCCCAAGGTAGAGCATACTCGGATTAACCGAATCAGATACATTTTAGTTCAATAGAGCAGCCCATGTATGACCAATCTTACTATGTAATGATTGTGCATGTGGCTGTAGAGTTGGGCACACTTTAGTTTAGTTCATAAAATGAACAAAGGAAGAAAGAAAAAAATCTGTTTCTAAGTATATCAGGTCAGTTCGAACCTTGTCTTGACTTCATAATACCTTGAACATATCACTGTATTTGCTCTTCATAATTTCAGTCATAGGTTTAAGAGTTTTTCACATCTGTAAGATTGTGAACACTTTTTTTTTTTTAATCCTCACCCGAGGACATTTTTTCATTGTTTGTTCAGATAGAGTGGGAGGGAGAGAGAGGAAGAGAGAGAGAGAGAAACATCGACGTGAAAGGGACACATCAAGTGGCTGCCACCCGCACGACCAACCAGGGCTGGGGACAAACTGCAACTGAGGCACATGCCCTTAGCGGGAACCGAACCTGGGTCTCTCTGGACCGCAGGCCAACGCTCTAACCGCTGAGCCAAACCGGCCAGGGCAGATTGTGAACACTTTTAAAAGCAAATCTTTATTCTGATGAGCCAGACCATTATCTGGGGCACAATTATTATTAAGTGCTGTTTGACTAAATAAATGTATAGGTAAATGGATGAATTGATTAATATTATAGTATTACACTAAAATAATTGAAAATCTTTATAAATTTCTCCACTGATGCAATCAATGTCTTGTATGGAATGGACATATTAAGAATGATATAAATTTAAAACGCTAAAATAATAGTATTTATTGTTTGTAGATATTTACGTAGGTAATAAATCACAAAAATATATTTTGGGCAATGCATACAACCTTCAACATAATTCTTGGTTACCTATGACAATGTAGTGGAGTTGGGCATTAGTTGATTTTTGACTAATTTCAACAGCATGTTACAGGAAATATGTTAATTATTACCTGTCTTTTTATTCTATAAAAAGGTATTAAGGGCCCAGCCAGTGTGGCTCAGTGGTTGAGCATCAACCCATGCACCAAGAGGTCGCTAGTTCGATTCCCAATCAGGGCACATGCCCAAGTTGTGGGCCAAATCCCCAGTGGGGGGCATGCAGGAGATGGCCAGTTGATGTTCTCTCTCACCAATGTTTCTATCTCTCCCTCTCCCTTCTTTTCTTTCTAAAATCAATAAAGAAAAAAAAATTTTTTAAGGCTATAAAGAAGAAAAAAAAAGTGTTAAGGGAAAGATATGAATAGCACCTATCTATTTCAAAAGTTGGTTTAGGAAATGTAAAATGGTATCCTATTTCTCTTTTAACAAAATTTCTGTGTCCAGCAAAGGCATGGGCTCACAGATCATTCATTTTCAAAAACAGACATTGTTGAATATAAGTTACCAAAGATTTGGGGTTGGGAGAATAAACAGGGGGAAAATGTTTATTTGCTTACTGTGTAGACCATCGGTATCAGTAAGTTCTTTGACATTCAGTCATGGAACAATATACTACACCCGTCCCCCCACTACTCTGGAAATGATTTGCAAGATCCAATAACATGGTAAAGTCTACTCCTGAAACAATCCAAGCATAGATGTGCTAAAAAGAAGTAATTATAATTGTTAATTTTTTAATGACATTTTTAGTACACTAAACTTTGCATTGTGCAAAGTTTCTCTAAAGTGAAAATGTTTATTTTATAAGAACAATAATATTGAAATATTATATATTGTAGTTTAAAACCCAACATTATTTGTGTTTGAATAATATTTTCTAATAAGGATCAATACTCTCTCTCATTCAACATCCTCATTTAGTAATAAAATCTGCACTTTTTTTTTAATGCTTCATTGGCCAAGGCAGAAGGGCAAAAACAAATACTTTTCCTTGTAGATTATCTACCTATCTAGCTAGCTAGCTAGCTAGCTATCATCTATCTATCTATCTATCATCTATCTGTAAATACACAAAATATTTTAAAGTTTTAGCTATTGTCTAGAAGCTAATTTTTCTTTTGCTCCAAGTCTCCATAAATCTTGTAAAACTGTACAGAGAACCACTCATCTACACTTTTTCAGGATATGCACTATACAAATACCCAGTAGGCTGGGGGCTGATTTCTTGCCTGAGATTAATTTGTTGAAAATTTTGCCCTAACCCTGGAGGAAAGTGTAAGGCCTGTAATTCATGTGTCTTTTTGCAGTTTGTACACACATGCCTTGGTATATTCAGGAATCAGTAAGTAGCAGAGTCTGACAGTAACGATGCATTCTGTCTCAGTGAACAGTGGAAGTTATAGTAAGGTGGATATTTCAGAACTAGGCTGTATTGAATGCCAACCTAAAAAAGCCCTGTTACATTCAACACAGCTTAGAGTAGCAGAGTATTTATTCAGACCTTATTGATCCATTCCAAAAAAGTGGCTGCTACTTTTAAATACTAAAAATTATACATTTATATGGAAGCTATTCTCTTTATCAAAATATCTCATTGTTAAGCTATAAAGAGATGAGTTCTAGCAAGAGACTAGGGTCCCAATACTCATACGTCTGAGCATTTTTTAAAATTTATGTTTAATTATAATTAACATCCAATATTATATTAGTTTCAGGTGTACAACATAGTGATTAGACATATATATACCTTACAAAGTCATCACCACAAGCCTACTACATCATATATAGTTATTACAACATTATTGACCATATTCCCTTTATAGGAATGTTCATTACATCCCTGTGACTTATTACGTAACTGGCAGTTTGTTCTTTATTCCCTTCACCTGAACATTTTAAATATTCACTTAATTTTGAATTTTAAGAAAACTAAATTCTGTTCATTTTTAAATCAATGCAGAAATGTATAGGTAAAACATGTTCCAATGCTTCAAAGAGTATTTAATGGATTTTATTTTAATATGCCTTCTGTGTAAGAGGTGACTTTCAGAAAATAAAATTCTCAGGCCAAGTTTGAGACGTCCAAGTGCTTAGGGCTACAATACAATCTACTGGAAAAGAACAAAATTAAAAAAAAAATGGTTCCATTGACTTTAGAAACTCTCAAGCTATCCTGAAAAAGGACAAGAGAAATCAGCATTGAAAGCTGTAAGGAATCTGCGTTCCGCCTGAGAAAGCAGTGACATGGGGTCCTATCGTGTTGGGTCAGTGGCAGCATGCTGATTTATGATCATCTCTGAGTGGAAGGCAACGTGGATGTGTTTATCTACACTGATTATGATTTAGAGCTACCAGATGTTGTTGGCACCTTTTACCATGAGATTTGGTTCATTTAGTAACAACGATTAGTACAAAAGCACATGCTAGAGTGAATCTACTATCCTGTAAGCAAAGCTGAGGCAATGATGGAGCAAAATAGCTTATCCACAGCAAGTCAGCGGGAAGTTCCGTTCTGCCACCTCTCTTCATTAATCTGCACACATGGCTGCTTGGAGAGCCCGTGAGTTGATTAGGTCTGCAGCACCATCAGCATGCAGACACTCATCACTACTTCTCATTTTCATATGACCCAGATGGTGTAGCTGCTTGACTGCAATTTTCCTTTATATGTGTTTTTAATAGGTTCCTTTTTTTAGATATTGACTCCGCACCCTCTCATGGATATTTAAAGCTAAGTCGAATTAACTTCTCTTTTAGTAACAACTTGATGTAACTACAAATTGAAAAAAAATACTAGTGTGTAATTTTTAAAAGATTATTTTCTAGTTATCTCTATGCCTAAAGAAACCTCGTGTGTCAAAAGTAATAGTTAGCTGGTGTCTACAATGGCCTAAAGAAGCGCATTTGGCATACATTCTCAGTGCATGGTTACAGACATGGAGGCAGAAGTTCGCTTCAAGGGAGAGTCAAATATAATTCAAGAAATGCAACTGAATCTTAGGCAGGATCTTACTATTAATCTGATCATTATCAACTGGTTAGTTTTATAAGTGAGAACACATAAGTGAAGAGAATTTAAATCCTTTGACAGAGGGAGTTCCACACAAGGAGTGAATGGATTCAGTGTTTTATTTCTGACTTTCCTTCTTGTGCAAAACTTACGATTGTGTACCCTAGATATCAGTTGGGGTACCCTGTATCTTAAAACTTAGTGCCTGGATCCACTTTACAAGTGGAACTCCTGTTCATGTAAGCAATTTGATTAAAAATGGATTACAAAGTTCATGGGGTTATTGGAGGTAGAGTGATTTATTAATAAAGGTTTGGAATAATGAGTAGAGAGGAGATACGTACATGGTTGTTTATTATCCAATCAGTGCATGTGAAGATTCTTCACAGTGTTCACCATTTTTTCCTATTCATATGAGTTCAGGAAACATGTCTATATAGTGAAATATGCCCTTCCTCGTTAATTTATTTCACTATGAAAGGAGCAATGATCTTACTACTCACAATGCCATTACTCTTTAGAGCCTATCTGTACTGAAACAAGAGAGATAGTTTTGCTTCTATAGTTCCCTAATACCATTTATTTAATGGCACTTACATCATTATTTGTAATGCTGCATCTTTCTTCATGCTGCCTATGAATGCTGGTTTCCTTTGACATTCTCAAAGGTTGTTACTGTGCTTCATTGAAGATGACCATAAATGCAAGAAAATGTGAATATTAATTGTTTTCTGGTCATGTTAAAATACTATTCTAATTTTCATAACATAAATATGAAAATTTATGTTATTTCATAACATAAATAAATATGGTGCAGACACACCATCCAAATATGATTTCTCTTTAAATCTTTAGGTTATAATTGTTGTTTCTAGAATTTAATCGCCTTTAAGGTTGATGGTGTACGAAACTTCCAAACACCACCATCAGGGGAAAGGTTAGGTAACAAGCCAATGGGACAAGCAAGAAGAGCAGTTATATTTTGTCTGTAACTCACCTGACAGGGCATAAGGCCAACCTCGGAAAACATGAAATAACATCAATAGTAAAACAGAGAGAATGTTGATTGAATAGTCCATTGATATTGCTGAGCTCTTGTAGGAAATACGATGGTCACCTGTGAACTACTGCCTGAGCTTTGGTGTAGATTATTTAAAAAGAGGGTGAGGTGACTACACTGGGTGTTGGCTGGGGGTTTCAGGTAAAGGATGCCTGCCACCACCTAAACCACTTTGGAGCACTGTAGACCAGAGTTGACACCACAATCAGAATATTGACAGTCAGGGATCTATGCATGATCTCAAACTCAAGGGTTCCATTGGACCATTGGTAGCCCACAGCCCTGAATTTTTCCTGTATCTAACATGAGTGATTCACTCAAAATAGTGCACAAGCACCATTCTGGTGGTCCATTCTCACACAGTCTCATGAGAGAGATATCACTCTGGTCAGCAAGAGATCTCCACTCACTAGACTATTTCCTAGAACTGGGGTCCACACTCCTGAAAGGCAAAGCTAGGAATCAAGAAATGGCAGGACTTGGATATTTTTGACAAATATGTAGCACAGTACGCTGGGACCCACTGTGGCATGGAGTCAAAGGTGGGGAACCCAATGGCCAGTGTCTGAAGGCAGTACTAACCAGGAGCTTAAATTTGTCCTAGCTGCCTCTATCTCTTGCTTGAAATTTCTCCTACTGCTGAATGTTTGAGCCCCACTCCAATCTTGTTTCTGACTGTTGTTTCTAAGGTTTATTTGCTTTAATTTCATTTTAGCATTGATCTAAATGAGACATGACTTAATTAAAAAAATGTTTTATTGATTTTTTTGGAGAGAGGGGAAGGGAGAGGGAGAGAGAGAGATAGAAAAATGGATTGGCTGCCTCCTGCACGCCCCCTATGGGGGATGGAGCCCGCAACTCAAACATGTGCCCTGACCCGCAATAGAACAGGTGGCCTCTTGGTCCATGGGTCAACGCTCAACCACTGAGCCACAGTGGCTGGGTGACTTAATTTTTTAAATATTTATTGGACATCTTCTATTTGTCACTAACAATTCTAGACTCCAAAGAAGGAGCAAACAGGAAAACAAACAGAAATCCCTCACTTTAAGGACCTTATACCCTAGTAAGAGAGATAGATAACAAGATAAATAGATGAAATGCACAGTGTACTAGATGCAAATCAGAGCTCTTCATGAGACAAAAATACAGATAACCATGAAAAGACATGTTCTGGGCTCAAGGAAGCTGCAATGTTAAGACAGACGGCCAGGAGGGACACTGCTGAGAAGGTGATGTTACAGTGACAATTGAAGAAGGAGAGGAAACCATGCAAATTTCTGGAGGAAGAGCTAGTGCCCATGCCCTCCGACAAAGACAAGCTTGCATGTTCAAGGCATAGGGAGAAAGCCAAGCTGTTGGTACAGTGTATGAGGGGAGCGCTAACAGAGGATGACGTCCGCGAAGTCGGCTTCCTGTGTGTGTAAACTGCGCAGTCTCACAGGATCTCAGGCTGAGAAAGGCCAAGTACTTGATTTCATGCTCTGCTGTTGCCATCTTGAAATTAGTACCGATTTTATTTTTGAACTTGTGTTTTGTAAGTAAAGTCTGATGGGAAAATGGAACAAGGATGTGGGCAAAGGAGATGTGTGTAATATGCATGTAATATGTAATGTGCATGTATTATGTAACATGCATGTAATGTGTAATGTGCATATCCACTGTTCTTTGCAGCCACATTCACACATAGCATTCACAATGTGTCATGAATACAGAATTCCAGTGGACTTAACCCAAAATATGGGATCGCAGCGAGACTCAAAGCAAATCTAAGGTAGCAGTGAAATAGCTATGTCATACTAAGTGGGTCACTGACGGCCATGAGAAGCCAAGCTTTCTTCTCAAATTAGAACTTGCTCTGAATGTAGAAAGAAGACAGCGATGTTCAAAAATTACAAATAACCATACAATTCTACCATGCCATTCTTACTCATTGTTGTCCCTGTATCAGCCATCTACTTACCTGAAAAATGACTTAGAAGAGAGAGAGAAGCGTAAGGCAATCAGTCGCTCCTTCTTTTTCCGTCTTTCCATACCCATTCGTTGGTAAACTGAAGGCAAAGCGTGTTAGTAGAAAGGGAGCATATTTAGAAGTGAAACAGTTGAGATTTCTGCAGTTTCCACTATTCTGGTAAGAATGATATATAGTCACATGTACAAACTATAAGATATCAATTGTGCAATTTCAGAGTTTCTGCACATGATTTAAATGCTGTTACATTTGCATTAAAACTGGCTTTCACAATATAGAAACAGACAGTAAAACTTATATGATGATTAAAACTTTAAATTATTGTTTACTTAGAATGACATCAACAAAAACATGACAAGTTGAGAGGCTGACAGAGGAAGAAAGATAATAGTTTTACATTTAGACATCTTTAACAACACTTTTTTTCCTGAATTTGAGCAAAGGGTTCGTATTTTTAGTTTTCAGTGGGCCTCACAAACTGAGAGGCTAACCCTGCTGAAAATTAGAATTTTCAGGCCATATGGAATCATTTTAGTAATTGCATGAAAATTCACTTTTATTCTGAAATCATTAGTAAACAGAGTTTTGAGGGAAGAAATGATATAATCTGCTCTATGTTTTAAGTAAATTCTCTAACTGCTTAGAATACTGTTCATAGGGGGGAAATGGAAGCAGGGAGACCACTTAGGAGTCTCTTGCAGTCATTTGGCAAGAGATGGTGGTGGCTGGAACTGGGCGATATGAGGAGAGAAGGTGAGTGGTTGACAAAACCTCCCTGTGTGTTGCAGGGAGTAGACATTGTAGCTTTCCAGCCAGATCAAGTTATCAAAAAAGAAGTCACTAAAACTTCAAGGATGTTGGTCTAAGCAACTGGAAGCACACAAGGGCAGATTACTGACAGGGAGAAGGCTGATAGAGAAGTGGGTTTTATTATTTTGTGGGAGAGTGGGATGTCATCTCTGATGAACATGTTAAGCTTGAGATATTCCTTCGATTCACAAGGCTGGAGGGATTGGGGGTGATATCTAGTAAGCAGATGAATGTTGAGTCTGAATTTGGAGGACTGGGCAGGAGATGTATGTTTCTGAACCATTACCCCACAGACTCTGTTGAATGTCATGGAGCTGGAAAAAATGACCAAGGACTGGGTTTATGTACAGAACATAAGAAAACTAAGGTCTAAGCCCTGGACCTCTCCAGTGTCTAAAGACAAGGCATATAAGGAGGAAACAGCTAGAAAGATATAAAGTAAACAAAGGTGTTGATGTCTCTGAAGCCAACTGGAAAAAATGATGTATCTGTTTGCTTCTGCTCACCTCAAGGGTAGAAGTTAATCATATTCATCAGCACATTGTAGTATATTATTATGATTGTTCTTTGCAAAGTCCTATTGTTTAATTAATTAATTTGTTTATTACTTTGCTTTCATTGCCTTACTTCCATCCTTCTGCCTCAATAGTATGTGCATTCTTTACATGGTGTTCTTTCTGTGTACTGTAAAGTGGGCATTAATCACCTGTTATCATTGTATTTTTATTTATTTTTATTTTTTCATTGTATTTTTAATTTGAACAAAACTATGTAAATTAAGAGTTATATATATCATCCAATCTGTTCCTTTTTAAAAGCTATGTTTTGTACTTTGAAGACCTGGCCAACTAGTACACTGTTGGTGGGAATGGAGACTGGTGCAGCCACTATGGAAAACAGTATGGAGTTCCTCAAAAAATTAAAAATAGAACTGCCATTTGACCCAGTGATCCCTCTGCTAGAAATATATCCTAAGAATCCTGAAACACCAATCAGAAAGAATGTATGCACCCCTATGCTCATAGCAGCACTAATTACAATGGCTAAGACCTGGAAACAGCCCAAGTGTACATCAGTAGATGAGTGGATAAAAAAAGCTGTGGTGCATATACACAATGGAGTACTATGCAGCTGTAAGAAAGAAAGGTCTCTTATACCTGGAGAGTATTATCCTAAGCGAAACAAGCCAAGCAGAGAAAGACAAATATCACATGATCTCACTTATATGTGGAATCTAATGAACAAAATAAACTGAAGAACAAAATAGATCCAGAGGCATGGAAACATGGAAGAGACTGACAAATCTCAAAGAGAAGGGGGTGGGGGGTGAGAAGAGATAAACCAAAGAAATTAGATGTAGATATGCATCAGACAATAGTGTGGTGAAGGTGGGGGGACAGGGGATGGGGAGGAAGGAGGCAATGAGGGGAAAAAAGGGAGCATCTGTAATACTTTCAACAATAAAGATAAACTTTTTTTTGTTAATCCTTACTCGAGGATATTTTTTTCCATTGATTTTTTTTTTAGAGAGAGTGGCAGGGATGGGGGAAGGGAAGAGAGAGAGAGATAAAGGAACATCATTGTGAGAGAAACACATTGAATGGTTGTCTCCTGCATGCACTCCAACTGGGGTTGGGGATCGAACCTACAACCGAGGTATGTGCTCTTGACCAGGAATCGATCCTGTGACCCTTCAGTGTGCAGGCCAAAGCTCTAACCACTGAGCACCATCGGCCAAGTCAATAAAGATAAACTTTAAAAAATTACATATATTTTTCCCCATTGTTCATAAGGGTTGCATCATCCTCTGTGGTGTGCATTGTCAAAGAAAAATTGCACTAGACAGTTAAAAGGGAAAGGAAGACTTCATGCAAGACTATTGCAATAGAGGAGGTTAAACTCAACTGCCCTGAAACAAAAACACAGGAGAGGTTTTAAGCTGTGGAGTGAGCTAGTGGAAAAGTATTGGAGAGCATTAAAAGGAAGATTGATCAGTGTCATTAGACTCTGTGTGTTTGCTAATGGTCCCTTTGAAAGGGTTAATAATGTTTTAACAAAACTAAACTCCATTCTCACCCTCAGTTACTGCACGTACGCACCCTGGCAGTTTCTTTTTTGTAAACATAAGGGCCTTGAGAAACCCAAAGATAAGGGGTTAATGAAGGCCTTGAGAAACTCAGAGGAACCATAAGAAAAAAGAGATTAATGATGGCCCTGACCTCTGCCTGAGCAGACTCCTTACCTCTGAGACAACTCCTACCAACCCAGACACCAATTACGCGGTGCCAAGAGAATGTGGGTTTTTTTTTAATGTAGTTTTTTTCTGTAGTTTGTGCCTATATAAGCAAAGAACAAAGGAAGCTCGGGGCTGAGGATTTGGGGAAGCTGTACCCCCCCAGCCCGCCGGTGTAACAGCCCACCGGTGTAATAAAATGCTCCTTTCTCTACACTGGCCTTACGTTGAGGATGTGATCTCCCGCCGACTCAGACCTTTTATTTGGTGCCGAAACCCGGGATCGAACCAGGGACCTTTAGATGTTCTTCTGAAAATTAAGAAAGACTATGCTCTGGATTCCTCCTCACAGGACCAGATGGACAGTAAGTAAAGTCACCAAATGATAAGCTACAGGAGGATAGGGCTATGTCCATGTTCAACCACACTGCAGGCGCTTTCGAAACACTGTTGAGTGAGTGAGTGAATGAATGAATGAATGAATGAATGAATGAATGAAGTCAATAAAGGTAAAGTAGCTAGCCAGAATCAGAGGCCAACAGTTGGCCTCTGATCATGCCAGAATCAGAGGCATGATCTTCTAACAGTTGTTGAGAAGTAAACTCTTCCCCAGTTGCTTAATTTGGTTTTAGTGTTTTATCGAAGTATAAACCATGCAAGAGCATCACCACGCCCTGAAAGGACTGTGGGCACATACGACTTCCATCTGGCTTAGGAAGCTGACAGAAGTGTCCTAAGCATCCATGTGATCTGAGCTTCTCTAGCAGGCCTCCTCTCCAAATCCCAAGTTCAGGTGGCTATGTCTACATTGCAAGATCTCATTCTCACATCCAGTTTTGGCTACATGGACCCATTCTGCCAAGTTTGTTTTGCAAGCCAATACAGTTTTTTTTTGTTCTTTTTGTAATTTTTTAAAATCTTTATTATTGCAAGTATTACAGATGTCCCCCCTTTTTTCCCCACTGACCCCCTCCCTCCCCACTCCTGTCCCACCCAGGCCTTCCACCCCTGCCTTCACGGTACTATTGTCCGTGTCCATTGGTTATACATATATGCATATAAGTTCTTTGGTTTATCTCTTCTAGCCCCCTCTACCCCAACCCCCTGAGGTTTGTCAGTCTGTTCCCTGCTTCCATGTCTCTGAATCTATTTTGTTCATCAGTTTATTTTGTTCATTAGTCCACATATAAGTGAAAGTATGTGATCTCCCGCCAGCTCAGACCTTTTACCCTTATCTGAGTTAGGCTCCTGTCCTCTGGCTGAGACTGGGGGAGAGGGCACTCTCTTCTCTGATGATAAAACTTCCCAGGAATGGCTCTTCAGGTCCTTGACAAAGACATTTCTGAGTTGTAAAACTGGCAATATCATGGGAGAAGATTTACGTCTCAGAGGAACAGAGAATTTACAATTGCAGGTTTTCTAAAGTAAGACATCTAAGAAAAGGAAGGTAAGGGGCCTATTGTCAGAAGGAAACCCCTCTAAAGTGTAGTCACACTAAGGAGAAAGTGAAGGCTGTCTTGATCAGCATCCACCACGTTTTAGGTACTTGTTTTCCTTAAGTAAACAGAAGGGTGCTTCCTCCTTTCTGCTACCACAAATAATGGTGTGATAAACACACTTGACCACTTATTCACACCCACCAGCCACGTGAGAAGTCCTCCCACTTCATATTCCTAACACTTCCCATGACTTCATTTGCTAGTTTGCTTTTTTAATATGTAAAAAGTGATAGCTCATATTTTTTTACATTTGAATTTATCTAAATACTTACGATTATTAGCATCTTTTGGTATGTGTGTTATCTTCCTGTTTTCTATAAATTATCTGTCAATACTTTTGCCCATTTTCTTTTCTACTAGAGTTATTTTGTTGTTGATGCTGTTATGAATTTGCATTTCGTTTTTTATTGTTGACACTATTACAGATGTCTTTCATTTTCTCCCCTTTGACCGCCTACACCCAGACTCTGCCCTCCGCCCTGTGTTTTTTCTATCTTCTAGACTAACGCATCGGCAATTTTAGCAATAGAAAATATTTTTTCCCATTCTGTTTTCTATTTGCTAATTTTGTCTCAGGTGTCTGTGTTGCTCAGAAATTCTTAACTTTGCTGTAATCAAACATAGATTATAGATTTGCCTTGATGTGTTCTTTTCAACTTTTTATATGAAACCTTTCCCTATCCCAAATGACAAAAACAGTATTCTACATTTCTTCTATTAGTTTTAAAATATCCCCTTTTATGTTTGTTTCTTTAATTTATCTAGAATGTAACTATGTGCAGCATTTTAGGGAAGAATCCATGTTTATTTTTCTCCATATAGTATGTCATTTATTCCATAACATTATTATGGCAATTATTCTTTCCTCTTTGTTTTGTTTTTTATTATATATCGGGTTACTGAATTTTCCTGGATTTGTTTTTTAGCTCACTATATTTTTTGAAGTTCAGTTGTCTCTGCTGCTCTAAGTCCATATTTGTAATATAATATTTTTTCTATATCTTAATGTCTAACAGCATAACTCTTCCCTTCATTGACTTTGCTATTTTGTGACCCTAAATGTGTTATATAAATTTTAAAGTGAGTTCGTAGAATTTCTCCAAAATTATCGTCAGCTATTCTTTCTTTGCCTACCTTTCACAACTCTGACAATTTTTAAAAGAGTACTGATTAGTCATTTTGTAAAATGTACCTCAAATGGCTTTATCCAATGTTTTCTCATAATTGAAGTTAGGTTCTGCATTTTTGGCAAGAATATTACATAGATGGTGTTGTGTTTTTAGTGCATCATACTAACAGGTTATTATATTGAGTTTTCTCATTACTCCGTGACATTTACCTTGGTCATTTGGTTAAGTTATTGTCTCCCAAATTTCTCTACTATAAATTTATTATTGTTCTTTTTCTATCTGATAATAAGTGTTTTGTGGGAGATGGCTTGAAACTACATAATTGTTCTTTCTCCTCAAACTTGCAGCCACTAATTTTAGCATTCAATGGTGATTCTTGTCAACATCTATGACTGAAATTTGCCTGATGTTGATAATTTCCTGTTCTTGATATTGTTTCATAGTTATGTAAAATTTTAATATTGAAAAGTAGCATAAGGAATGTAAGCAAATTGTTCCATTGTTGCAACTTTTCTGTAAGTCTAAAATAGTTTAAACGTTTTAAATAAATTTAAAAGAAACTGGGATTTTATTTGGACTTCTATTGAGTTCATAGGTTAATCATCAGTTAATTAGAGGACAATTAACATCTTATTTAATTTTCAAGAAACACCTTATGCATTTGGTTGTCCCATCTAATAGCATAATCCAACCACATTTTATGAATAAAGTGTTTCATGGGTAAGAAAATGATGAGCTTCCTTAAATGCTTATATGTCAAAACAGGTATGAATTTGGGTTTAATAATTTTATTTAGCACATGTTATTGGTTGGGGGGGACAATTCTAAGAGAAGTTTCAGTGGAATAACATGTTTAATAGAGAATGTAGAGAAGAGAATTAAAACAGCACACACAATTATTTCAAGAAAATTTTCTATAGAGGAAAAGAGAGTTACAGATCACAGGGGAGTTATAGCTGGATTTAAGATGTTTCTTTCTATCATTTTTGTAGTGCACAAGAAATAGAGCATGGTCCTACTGATGGCAGGCATCCAGGAGAGAGGGGAAGTTGATATCGGATATAAAGGGCACACTTAGTTGGAGCATTTTCTTGAATATAATTCAATAGAAAAGTAGGCACTTGGCCGGCAAAAGAAACAAGAGTGAGAACTGTCTGTGTTGTTGAGGGTTTTATTTAAGTCATATTCTATAGTCCAAATGCAGACATAGACTAAACAGAAGGCTGGATTTGGTAGCAGTTGGGGGTTTATTGTTTGTTTTAAAGGAGAAGAATAAAATAAAAGAGAATTAAAATTCTTGAGGGTAAATGCCAGTAAATAATTATGATGCTTTATTTCAAAATTTAAGCCTGGAAAACGAGAAGGGAGACCATGAAAGGGCTTGGGGACAGTGACACAGTGGTGAGATCAATGTGTTATAAATCCCGTTAATGTCAAAGGTCTATGACAACTGCAATATTAGAGGAGGGAACTTCTCATGTATTTGATTTTTATTTACCCAGCTGATTCCCCCAGTCATATGGGCCACGCTGTTGCCAACCAATGTAGAATCAATTGCAGTAGTTCTAGTTTAAAATCACAGTTCTTTTCAAAATACTCTTTTGTTTCTTCTACAAAGACAGGCTTTGTAGAAGATATCAAATAGATGATAGACAGAAAGATAGGTACGTAGAAGGACAGACAAAATTTATAGATATGTGTCAGATAAGAGATCATCTATACTTAAAATATTATAGAAAAGGGCCTTTTTATAACTTCCAGCACCTCTCCAACCCCTTCTCTGTCCCTCTTCCATTATGGAAGTGAATGTGCTTTATGTCAGTATAGACAATAACTATTACTTGACAACCTTTTTTCTCCTGTATCCTACAACAGAGCTAAAATTTGATGAATACACACACACACACACACACACACACACACACACACACCTTGTAAGATATAGTTGTTCATGTGTAAATGTATCGAGGAATTATTCTATTTTTCATATATGCCCACATAATATTTTCATAACTTGGATATTGATGGTACTGCCTTGCATTCTAATCTAAACATAGCTGCTTCTCCCCTTGCCCCTCTCATTCTTACACATGGCATGGACAGCTTCTTATTATTCACAGCTACAGCATTAGGCCAGAGCTGGGCACATGGGAGGTACTAAATATTTATATACAGGATAAATAAATACATGAAATCCATGTTTAGAAAGAGTGAACACAAGAAATACTCTAAAAGTAATGTTAAATATCTTATACTTCTAAAACACTATGAAATGATTAAATAGTAATGTTCTTTTTGCCTGACAAAATTAACTTTATCAAAGGTACAGGTAATACAGTTTTATAATAGTTCTCGAGCTGCCAAATCTTTCATTATTTGAGGAAGTATCAAATTGGTAATTAGAGATTCCTATTAACAACTTGAATAAAAATAAAGGAAGTTGCTTTGCAGAGTATGTAACAATAACCAGTAATGTTTAAACAGTGTATGAAACCCTGCTGTGATAATAGTTATTTTTAGTCTCTGTTAGCCCTTGCCCTACTTAATCCATATTTGTGTGATGGTTTGTTTTAAAGTCAACCTGGTAACTCTGACAATCTAAGATTCTGTCTCACCGTGTTAAAGGTATGTTCCTCCAAAGACAGGCCAGGAAATCACTCAAAAATATATACTAATAAAAAGTTATGTGCCTAAGTAGCATATAGTCACAGTGCTAACATGATCTTGCTAGAGTAGATTACTCAATGACGCTTTGAGGATCCCCAATGTGTAGTCATTTAGCTGCTATCTTAACAAGACATCAAATAGGAAGAAAAGAAAATAACCATTTTAAGAAGCTAAATAAATATTTACATATCTAACAGATTATATAAATATATAAAATCTAGTAAACATGATGATAGATAATAGTTACCTCTTATGGCAAATTTGCTATGAACAAGTTAAGTAACATATGTTTTTTTTTCTAGTTTATTGAGATATAATTGATACACCATCACTGCATAAGTTTAAGGTCTGCGGCATATTAGTTTGACTTCCATATAATATTAAATAATTACTGCAGTAAGTTTAGTTAGCATCCATCATTGCATATAGACATAAGTAAAAATTTTAATTCCTTTTGATGAGAACTCTCAGGATTTACTTTCTTAACTTTCCTATATATCACACAGCACTGTTCCCTGTAGTCATCATGCTGTATGTCACATCCCTGGGATCGATTTCTCTTATAAATAGAAGTTTGTACCTTTGGACCACTTTCCTCCAATTCTCCCTTCTCCAACCCCACCTTGGGTAACTATAAATTTGATCTCTTTTTCTGAGGTTTTTTTTTTTTTTTTAAGATTCCACATATAAATAAATCATACAGTATTTGTCTTTCTCTATATGACTAATTTCACTTAGCATAATTCCCTCAAGGTCTATCCAAATTGTCCCAAATGGCAGAATTTCCTTACTTTTTATAGCTGAATAACATCCATTGTTAATATATATATATATATATATATATATATATATATATTCTACAACTTCTTTATCCATTTATCTATCGATGGAGTAATATATTTTCTTACCTTTCACAACTACATGAATATGAAAATTGTGTTACTTTTTTAGGGAAATAAAGAGACTGTGACTTAGAAAAGGTTAAGTCAGTGATACAGGGTCACCTATGAGGAGCAACAGCCATATTTAAAATATTTTAAGAATTTTGTCAGTTGATGGTTAAAATTGTGGAGGCCTGAAATCAGTCACAGAGAGAATATTGACCCATAAGAAAGGTGTGAGTGACTCAGACCTGCACATCCTACCCCACCCTCCTCAGCTGTTAAACAATTTATCAGCACAGCACGGGTTAAGTTACTCATAAACGCAGGGACACAGTAGTGTGTGGCAGAATAATGAAAAGAAACTACTCTCCGAAAGCCCATGCGCTCAAGCAGAGTTTATAGTCAATTGTACCAATGGGACTCTGTTTGGCTACAGACGAGGACTGGAAGTTTAGTGTACTTTAAAAACAGAACCAAAACACTTGATGACTGTTTCAGTTGAAAGATAATATGTCCAGTGTCTTCATCTTGAGAATGATGCAGTTGAGGTACACACAGTTTAAATGACAGAATCGAAATCTTACTGTGGGTTTGGTATGACTTGAATTTCATCGTCCAAACAATTGTCAAAATGATCTCTCTAAAAGAAATGAAATCTATATAACTCCCATTTCAAAACCCTTGGATGTATTTTAATTCTTTATACATTAAATTCTAATTAAAAAATTTTTTTTTTTTATAAAACATATACTGTACTGCCCTTGGCAGTGTGTGTGGCCCAGTTGGCTGGGCGTCATTCCAGGGATGATTCCGTGTCAGGGCACACGCCCACATTATGGGCTTGATCCCTCCTTGGTAGGGGGCATGCAGGAAGCAGCCGATTAATGTTTGGCTCTCACATCAATGATGTTTCTCTCTCTCTCCTTCTATCCCTCTCCCTTCTTCTCTCTGTAAAATTAAATTTAAAAAACATTAAAAACATGTACACTATTCCATGAGTCACAGTTTTCTTAATCTGAAAGTCCAAACTTTGTTTACTTTGTTTGTGGGTTGGTTTATTTATTTATATATTTATTATTTTTCTATGTAAGGCTTAGCTTCATATCTTATAGTCTAGCAACAAAAAAATCACTAAGTTACTGATACGTTCATGCTGTCACTTCCTAAAGTGAGATATGAAGAAATGATGAAGTAATGACACCCTGTCTCCTCCCTACAGTTTTTTTTCTCAGTGGAGGACAAGCAACCAACTTTATGGTTTCCTTTAAATCTCTAATGTGGGAATAAAAAAGAGTCACAGGCTGGCTTTCTGGAAAGGAAAGGGGCAATTCAAGGCAGAATATTAAGGAAGAGATTTTTTTTTAACTTTCTTTAATATCATCGTGAAGCGTGGAAAAGCCACACTTTTCAAGAGAAGCAATATGACATGGAATACAAGTTAATGTTGAGGATATGACCTACATTATTACTTTTTCCTTCTAATGCTCAAGCATTTCTATGTCATTAGATCTAGAAACTAAAGCATTTGGTGGATTGAGAAACCAACCAAAATAATCTCTGTGAACAAAGAAACGTTTAGGAATATGAAATTGGAAAAAGAAGCAACAGGGAAAGAATTAAGAAACCTGAGGGAAGAAAAATAAGTTGTTTGGGGTTTTTTGTTGTTCTTTTTTTTTTAAATAGCTAAAGTAGCTTTTGTTTGAAGTGACTATCAGGGGAAAAGACCATCAGTTCAGTAATTCTCTTCTTCCAACTATTCCTGTGGAACCACCTGCCATATGGCTCACTAAGGAGCAGCTACTCTCAGTGGGAATGGACTGCTTGATTAGGTATAGATTTCTTGTTATGGTAATTAAATCAATTGCCTCTTCCCCAGCTCTCTTATGAAATTCACTCCTGGCAAAACAATAGAGGTGGATATTAAATGCCAGCTAAAGTTTTTATTGGTCTTTCTGAAAATTATAGTATATACAGATCAGTAAGCACTGCCATTTTTAAAAATGCATTTATTGATTTTTTTAGAGAGAGGAAGGGAGAGGGAGAGAAAGATAGAAACATTAATGTGAGAGAGAAACATAGATCAGCGCCCTCCTGCACATCCCCTACTGGGGATGTAGCCTGCAACCCTGGCATGCGCCTTGACCTAGAATCTAACCAGTACCCACTTGGTGTATGAGAAGACGCTCAGTCCGCTCCACTGAGCCACAACGGCCTCGGCAGCACTTCCATTTTTACACTGTCAAAGTGAGACATGTTCTGAGAAGCAAAGCATTATTTGAATTATTTTAATTTTTAATTGTTTTCATCACCAAATGTTTTCATCAGTGATTATGGTAGGGTGTAAATAAGGGTGAGGATAGAGGTATGGTCAAAGTAAAAAATGGGATCTACATCAGAAAAGAATTATGGTAGGAAGGATAAATTAAGTCATTAAGACAAGAAAAATATTAACACTAAATACAACTCTAAACAATGCAGCTGACATAGTGACTCTTAGAGAGAAAAGAATAATCAGCATAATACTAGTCATTTTACCTTAATTAGGTACCTTTTGACTTATTTATCAAAAGAAAATAATAACTATTCTGCCTCAGGATCTTTGCATTTAGTGTTCCTTCATTCTGGAATACTCTCCAGACTAAGCATGGATTAATTATTTTATTTAGATCTCTGCTCAAATTTCATTTTTTAGAAGAGGACCTTCCTAACCACTCAAAACACTTTGCAAATGCATCGTAAATTATAGCTTTCAAGTGTCCGCCTAAATATGAATGGCAGTATCCATAATTCCTATTGATTTGATGTTATAATTCACATTGTAATAGACTATTCCAATCTCAGATTCCTTCTTTAGAGGTATAACTCAAGATATGCTCCTCTCTTCGAAAAAAAATGTTTCATACTGGCATTAAGCATATTACTACTCTGTGTAAATATTATTTAATCATAACTATGGCAAACTGTAATTTTTCATTTTCATGGATCCTTAGCACATTTCTTTCTAACACTGTTTTTGACTTCTGCATTTAAATTCAGCACAAATAGTCATTCTGGACATCACTGTCATTTTTCTTCCTGATCTAGGCATTATTCATGTTGATTTTATTTGACTTTGACATTAAAAATGGGCTCAAATAATTTAAAAGTGTGATTTATATACTATATGTGTATGTAGTATATAAAGTATATACATATATATCATATATATTATTTAATAAATTTATTATAGTATACATTGAATATAGTGAATCTCTATATCTGTATCTATCTATCTATCTATCATCTATCTATCTATCCATCATATCTCTTAAATGGTTTCAGTGGAATTATTTACCATCATTAAATTATTTTCTTTGATTATATAAATTAAAAATTAGCCCTGGCTGGTTTGGCTCAGTGGTTAGAGCATCGGCCTGCGGACCAGAGAGTCCCGGGTTCGGTTCCCGCTAAGGGCACGTACCTCAGTTGCAGTTTGTCCCCGGCCCCTGTTGGAGTCGTGTGGGTGGCAACCAGTCGATGTATCTCTCTCACATCGATGTTTCTCTCTCTCTCTTCCTCCTTCTCTCCCTCCCGCTCTATCTGAAGATAAATGCAAAAATGTCCTCTGGTGAGGATAAAAAAAATTAAAAAAAAATTAAGTTGTGCCCTTATATGACAACACTTCATGAGCTTCATCAAGGATACCTCTGATGGCAAAATCTCTTAGATCATTGTCTAATACATTACTTCACCAATGATACCACAATATTAGCAAATAAGTTCTTTACTGAGTACTTTATAAGATGCATATAAAAATATATCATTTTTCCCTGTCAAAATGGTTCTCTTACATTTTTTTTTTCTTTTAGGCTCCCTAGAGAGTATTTTATCTACTCACTGAAATATACTGTATGTTTAAGTCAGATTGCTCCTAAATCTATATTTTCATAATGAATGGCAAATTGAGGTTTACTTAGGATATTCTTCATCTTTATCCTTTTAGTATTTTGTGATTTCTTTCCTTTTTGCCTGTCTCAGCATTTATGTTCTAATGTAGGCTACACTTTCAATACTCTTTTTCTTTCCCAGTACATATCAACTGCATAAGACCTACGTTTACATCTATTTCATAGCTCAAACAAACAAAAAAACCTGTCAAGTTGCTCTTAACAGCTCATTTTCTTAACTAAATAAAATATATGGATAATAGGTTAAGAGGGAGCAAAGTTGCTCATTTTCTGCAGAGATCTTTCCCATTTTGCCACTGTGGGTGGCTGTCTTCCTGATCAGAGAATACCAGCTCTTAACAGCTTTCTCCAAACAGAAGCAGTTCATTCTCTTTTCTAATAACCACTGTTCTCTTGCAAATTTTGGTATAGTGATGGTAATGTCTCCTAACTATGATTAGCTCTGAGGCCTTCATGATCTCAGATTAGTAATTTTCATTAACAGTGCTCACATCTTTGCAAAATTAAACTTAATTAAATTTTCCTCAGTCACCATTTTTGATTCCCTTCTGTTTCCTGCCAGGATTGTCAATTATACATTTATTGACAATTGAATGATGCCTCACTTTTTTCTTTTTTCCTTTTGGCAGATATATGTGATTATAATAAAAACAAAACAGAATCTGTTGTTAATAATCTACTCTTTATCTTCTCTATTTGTAAACATTGTTCCAGTTCTAGTAAAGTTCACTAACAAGTTCCACAGAACGTATATGAAAATCTAACACTCTGTGTGTAGTCAGAGTCTATGCAGATTATATATTACTCATTCTGTGGATACCCATGTGCTTCTTTTCAGAGACATGCTATAAACATCATTCATTAAAATCCTTTTGCTCACTGGAGAAAAGAAATGGAAATTAATGAGAAGAAGATGTTTATAGAGTAACTAATATATATTAGGCATTATGCTTGCCACTTTTCAAATGCTATTTTGTTAGCCTAAACTTTGTTCAGGGAAATCTTTATTCAACAAGTGCAACCTACTTCTGAAAGTGAGTGAAGATACAAAAAAAAAAAAATGATTAATTTGTTTATTGATTTCACTTAGAGTAATAAAAAGACTTTCAACCCTATGGTAAATCCTTGTTGAAGCTACAAGGAAAATGGACAATCAAGCACAATTACTGCTCTTATTCCTATTGACTTGCATTGTCAAGAAGAGGAATTTAGGACATCCTCAAAGTCACTAAGAAAGAAAATGATTTCATTAAAGCTATCAAACTTACCTTAACCATTGCGTTTCTGATTACACTATAACATACTCTCCTTTAACTAAAATTGGAATTAACTCTAAATGAGGTTACCAGCAAATAATGCTTAATAAATAATAACAAATGACCAAGAGACATATGAAAAAATGCACTAAGTCACTAATGAGCAGAGACACAAATTAAAATGACAATGAGATACCACTACCACCTCACACCTGCCAGAATGACTGCCATCAATAAATCAACAAACAAGTGCTGGGGAGGATGTGGGAAAAAGGGAACCCTAGTACACTGCTGGTGGGAATGCAGACTGGTGCAGCGACTATGGAAAACAAGGTGGAGTTTCCTCAAAAAATTAAAAATGGAACTGCCCTTTGACCCCGTGTTCCCACATCTAGGAATATACCCTAAGAAGCCTGAAACACCAATCAGAAAGAAGATATGTACCCCTATGTTCATAACAGCAGTGTTTACAATAACTAAGATCTGGAAACAGCCCAAGTGTCCATCAATAGATGAGTGGATAAAAAAGCTGTGGTACATTTACACAATGGTGTACTATGCAGCTGTAAGAAAGAAAGATCTCTTGTCCTTTGAGACGACATGGAGGGACCTGGAGAGTATTATCCTAAGCAAAATAAGCCAGTCAGAGAAAGATAAGTATCATATGATCTCACTTAAATGTGAAATCTAATGAACAAAATAAACTGACAAACAAAATAGAACCAGAGGCATGGAAATATGGAACAGTCTGTCGAATCTCAGAGGGAAGGGTGGAGCGGGGAGACAGGAATAGATTAATCAAAGAACTTATATGCATGTACATTGACCATGGGCACAGACAACAGTGTAGGGAAGACCTGGGGCAGGGCAGGGCAGGACCGGGTGGTGGGGCGCAAAGGGAAAAAAAGTGGAGGGGACATCTATATGCTCATGACAATAAAGATTAAAAAAAGAAAGAAAGAAAACCAATATACAATAATTTTCCAAATACACAGCAATATGTGAAAAGAAAGTACTATTATGAAAATAAATAAAAAAATAAAGAAATAGATGGCACAATCCATGTAATATTTCTACTTTTATTCATAAAATTTGAGAAAATGAACCAAAAGGCTATATATTCTTAGTTTACTATATGGTTTTACATGATACTGAACAAGGGGTTAGACTCTCCAGTCTAGATTTCTCAATTAAACTTAATGTGAATCTGGTGAAATTATAAAGGGAGTGCCAAATACATAGAAAAGGGTTCATTATTAAATACATTTAGCCCTTTCATTGGCACATATTCATTATTATTTTGCAAATTTAGCTTTTTTAAAATTTTTACTTTCAATCTTTCAAAATGCAAATATAAAATGATTGCAAAACACAAAGGATAATTACATATTCTTACTCTCATTCAGAAAAACCGTGGAGGGTGCCTGGTCATTCAGTTGGTATGGTCCTTCCTAGCAATTATCACCATATCCTGTATATGCCCATTATTTTTAAATCTGGGAAGAACTGTCATAGACTTGTCTCATCAAATTTTTCTGCAAGCTGTATAATACTCACGTCTCTATGGATATACATTGAATAAAAATTAAAATCAATGTCATATACAAGTTTCAGCATTAGTCATTAATTATATTGAGCATTAAGTATTTGATAATTTCTCAAGGATTAAATAGAACCAACCCAAATAATGGTCTTCAAGCTTATATAAATATTTACCAATTTTAGATAATTCACAAAATTTTGACTGCTATTTTTATGGATGTAAGAATTTTCAATAAGTTAACCCAGTGAGAATAGTAATAACCAATGATCTGATTGTCTCTATAAATAGATTCTTAAAATGACATCTGGTTGAGGCACTAAAGTCCTCAGATTCACCTAATCTCAATCATTTTTTCTCAAAAGCCAGATTACTAGGGGCTCTGAAATGTAGGAGCATGGACATTAAACATTCATTACCATTGCTTCTCTGGAATACATAAATAAGAACAATATTCTAATACATTAAAAAGAGACATTTATCTTTATGTGTTGGTGATACAGAAATAGACAAAATTTTTCTTATTGAAGATAAGGTCAAATAAAATTTATTTTCCCACAAGAAGACTTTTTAAGAGCATATAATCTCCACATTGTTGAAATATTTCAGAAAAGTTCAAATTAAACCCAATATGCTTCAATAATTTTCTTACTGTTTGGAACTAACTATATCAGAGTTTATGGGTGTACCTTCAGGGTTATAATATTCACCATATTTTACAGTATTCAATTTAGTACTTGGTCATAATTGTATTATAAAAATTTTAACAAATTATACCCCCTAATTTTAAAGGAACATCAGACAGTTTAATAATCTAAAATTTAAACATTAAAGTTTAAAGCAAAGCAGAATCACTCTAATAAGAACCGAGAAATTTTGTATCATTAAGCATTTTTGATGGGTTAATTAACAAATTTAAAATTCAAGTCCAACTCTTTATTATTCTTTTGTGTTCTTCAGAATTCATTGTATGATATACAGTCTCAAAAAATAAGTGCATTTTTCTGTGAAGGATTTTTGACAAAAATTAATTTTAAATGACATTTTTACACATATACTTGTTTAAAACACATTGGAGTAGCATAACAGATAATGACTACAAGCACATTTTAGAAAAGACATAAAAATTCCCTGTATAAACAGAAAATTAGTTTATCGATTTCCGTGCAAAATCTGAAGAAAATGAAAATATTGTAATCAACTATTTATTGAGTGCTTACACCAAGGACACGGTGGGTGGATGGGGAATATAATGAATAATAGTATTATTATTATTATCAATAGTATTATAACTTTGCATAGTGACAAAGATACTAGACATAGAGTGGTGATCACATCATAAATTATAGAAATGTCAAATCACTACGTTGTACCCCTGAAAGTAATATAATATTGTATACCAACTATGCTTTAATAAAATAATAAAATTAAATAATGTTTGTGAGATTGCCTAGACTAGCTTTGCCTACAGTACATATATAATAAGCTTTGGTTGAATTTATGGAAAACATTGTCTAGAAATTATGGATAGCAGCAGATAGAAAACACTTGTTCCCTTCTATTAGGGAGATGATTTAATTAATAAAGCAAAAGACACTTTTTTTATACCCTGTTTATATTTTTTGATATGTCTTATGTCTGAAACACATACATATGTATATTTACATATATACACTATTCTATTTTATTGTAGAACCTCCTGCCAAACAATTGACGTCTATTTAGTGATACTCTACGTACTTGTACAATGTTTATTGTATAACTGCTCAGAGGCAATGGCAGTGATAGAAGAAAGGTGGGAAGAAAGCACCATAAGTGCTTAGTAGAGGGACTTGAGCTGGGCCATGGAGACTGGGTGCCACCGGAAAAAATATTCAGAGAATACGTATAAAAACGTTCCCAAGAATAAAACAGCATGACAGAATAAAGGAAACAGGTGTGCGTGCGGTATGCTTGTGAAACAGTGATTACACAGATTTGGATGAAATTAAAAGTACTAAAAGATAAACTGGGAGAAATAGTTCTGCTTAAAACACTGCGATACAAAAAGATGTTCCAATGATCATGTTAGAGAAAATGTACAAAAGTCTGATTTTTCCGATGAATGAACAGGAAGGGCACAGCCAGGGAAACTAAGCAACTGGATTGACTTGTTCATTCCCAACTATTCTTTTCTGGCAAGCGTTACCGAATAAACTGATTATGTAACGCTCTAATGCTAAAATCTGACAGCTCTCCTAAAATAAAAGTCTTTCTAGTACTGTATTTTTAAATGCTTTTGCTTCACCAGCTGGCAAAGGCCTCGAAAATCTCCCTAAAATAAAACCATTCTCATCTTTTCAAGTCATTAGTTTTTTGGTGAAAGTCAGGGCCAGCCCAGACCTCATGCTGAGGACATCTGCCTGTGAGCATCACAGAGCAGCCTTGAACCCCTGCGAACCTTAGTTCCAAGGGGCTACCACCTTGACTTGAATGAGTGGGCTCCATTTCCTGTTTTTTTATTAATCTCCAAATAATTTGATCTTAGAGCCATTTCAAGTTGTATTACAAAGTTCCTGAAACTTCATTACTCATAATGCAAAACGTAAAAAACAAATGAATAAGTAAAATAAAGGATGTGTTGGAGACAACCTGATGTTTATTTAGCCCCCATGTTTATTTAGCTCATCTATTGTACAGAAGCAAGTTTACTTTTTATAAAGGAGGTAGTATATGAAGAGATTTGGAAATGGTATGCTGCAACAAGCTTAAATTCACAAGTTAACATCATCTCTTCAGTCATAGTTCTATATCTGAATTTCAAGCCCTTAGATATCTTTCCCTCCTTCCTGTAAGCACAGTCGTCCCTCGCCACTTCACGCTTCCACTTTCGCGGCTTCACTCTATCACGGTTTTTTCAAATATATTCATTAAAAAGTTGATCAAGACAGTGAAAATGATACAGTGCGCGCTCGGTTGTCTGAGTCAATTATACACCCCTGTATTACAATTAAAAATAAAATTACTGTACGTATGGACTGTAGGCCTGTGTATTTGAGCACCCCAGGAATCCTTCCACGCCAGGTGCAACCGCTAGAGTCTGGAACGGATTAACCGCGATAAACGAGGGACGACTGTATTTGAATTATTAGAGAAATTTTACATCGTAAAATTATCCTCTATTATTTTTGCCCTCTTTCCAGACTAGATAAAGTTCTCAATTTATGAGCCTGCTTAGAACTCTGGACTCTTAGTACTTGTCACAGAAAATTTAATGAGAGTTCCTCCATTAGACACCAAACCCCACAAGGATAGGGACATCATCTAGCTAAATCATAGTTTATGCCAAAGTAAGCCAGTGTCAACATACAGACATGAATATTTGTTAAGTGAATGCACCTGTTAAGTAATTTTAAAAATATTGAGTGTTATAAAGAATGAATATGGGCAATGGGAACAAGCAGACCAATAGAAAGTCACACTGAAATTGAGTCTTGAAGTCAGAATAGGGGTTAGCTGTGAAGGCAGAGGAGATCATTAGACCGAAAAAGGGGATTCTAGGATGAGGAAACTATTATATATTCAATAATTTCTCAATTACTATATCCTATATGTGTGTCTATGTATGTATATGTGTCTAAATATATAAACATATACATGAAAACAATGTATCTGTGTAAGATATTTTATATAATTTATAAACAATGACTAAGGATATGAATATCTCTTTTATTATTTCTTTGCTTTGCCTTGTTAACTATCTTCAACCCACAGTTTGGGAACTACTAAAAACAATAAGATAACGCTTAAGAATTAAATGGAGTCCAGCCAGTGTGGCTCAGTGGTTGAGCGTCAACCCATGCACCAAGAGGTCGCCTGTTCCATTCCCAGGTTGTGGGCCCGATCCCCATTGGGGGACATGCAGGAGGCAGCCAATCGATGTTCTCTCTCATCAATGTTTCTATCTCTCCCTCTCACTTCCTCTCTCTCTCTGAAATCAATAAAGGAAAAAAAAATTTTTAAAGAAAAAAGAATTAAATGGAGTCATAAAAGTTGAATTTGCAACACTTAAGTTTAGTGACTGTTTCCTGCTGAAAGTTTCTACCCTGGATAACATGAGAATAGTGATGTCTCATGCTTCTCTAATTATTCCTTCCATGTCTTTCTCGTTGGTGCTGCTTCTGCTTCTGCTCTCCCAAATGGGGATATCTCTGGACATATTCAGGACTACGTTTATTGTCTTTGTGTAGTTTTGTCTGTCTCTGTTCTGTCCTTTTAAAAAATCAATCTCTTCTCATCTATTTCTACTGTTTCTACTGTCAATTTTGAGGTATGAGTTTTTTAATCTAAATATCTGATCTCATTTTAAAATTTCAATCCTGAATTTTGCAATCGTCAGTAGACATTTCTACCTCCAGGAAATGCTATTATGTTAACATCAAATGGTAACAAAACCAGAGACAATTAGGGAGAACATATAAAACATAAATAGAAAAGGGCTAGAGACAGAATTCTGGAGATCACCGACATTTGCATGTAGGAAAAGTGGAGACTATAAAGGAACTGAAAATGAACTAACAGAGAATAATATGGAAAACCCAAAGAGTCGTGTCAGGGAAGACAAGGAATAAGGTTACCACAAAGAGCAAATCTGTTTGTCTATCATCCATCCATCTATCTATCTATTTATCTATCTATCTTCTCTTTTTTTAAATCAAAATGTGTCCATTAGCCCTTAACTTTAACAACTATAGCATCATGTGTGACCATGAGGAGTGTTTCTAAAAGCAGACTGGGAAGAATCGAATCAGAATTTTTCAAGCTGTGAAGGGAATGGATGGGGAGAAATGGAGACAGAGGATAGATTTACTCACTTTTAAAACCTTGGCTTTGAAGTTGTCTTGGATATATTCATAAACAAAAATGTCAAGGGGGAACATCAAATTCAGCCTTGGGCCTGAGAAAGCTGTGGGAAACTCTAAGGGCAAATTCCTCAATGACTTCTCCAAATTAGTTGCCAGGGTTGAAACAGTGAAAGAGATGGAGTAGAAGGAATATAAAGAATAAAAGGACTATAAAAACACAGTCATCAATCATAAAATATAAACCTTATCTGTACCTAGCTTCAGGTACATATTTGTCAATTTTAAGGTAACATTTTTAAGGCAATTGGAAATATTCTGACTGGAGATACTGATATCAAGTAATTATTGTTAGTTTTTTAGATGCCTGATTAGTTTTCTCATTGTGCATTTTATTTTTTAAAAAACAGTTGTATTTTAGTGATACATGCTGCTAAAATGCTCTTCAATTCATTCCATACGGGATTTACTTTAAAATAATAAAATAATGTAAAGAAGGTTGGAGATTTAATGATATAAGATTGACTGAACCCTTTGTAATATCAAATTACTAGCTTCATGCTAAAACATAAAAAATCCTGCTGCCAGAAAAATTTAAGTCAGGAATGTTAAGTATTATTTAAGTTCAAAGGCCACATAAATTTTGAAATACAAATGATAGCACTTTATGGGAAATTTCGATAGTTTTTTATTAAGTATTCTTGATCAATTTATTTTTTCCCTTTGTATTTATTGAGATAATTTACTATGAATCACATGTAGACAAGTTGCTAACAAAATATTCTGTGAAGATTTTTCGCCAACTCTAAACCACGGAACTGTGATTGTTCAGGTAGCCCAAGTTTATTGCTGTATTGATAACTGTAGGTTGTTTTTCTTGATGAAGATGTTTCTTGCCTTAATGACATCACATTCCTGAGCCTCTCTTCTCACAACCCCACATCTTTCTTACTGATATTTCTGTTTCAACAACTACTCTCTGTGCCTTGGGAATACATCGACGTTCTTGACACTGTTTCATCTTCTGTAAAAGTGAATTAATTCTGGCGCCTTCATCAATGAGGTGATATTAGCATAAATGTCTTGCACATATATGTGATCAATAAGTTATGGCTATTATTATTATTGCTCATCAGCACTTGTCCTTAATATTTACTTCAACAAATGCTGTATATTGTTTTATATTTTAATCTTTACAGAAATTGGTTTTTTTAGTGCTCTTTTGCTGTTATGATGAATTACCACAAGTTTAGTGGCTTAAAATAGCATAAATTTATCTTCTGGAGGTCAGATGTCCAAAATCCATTTTATTGAGCTAATATCAATGTGTCAGGAGGGTTGCATTTCTTTCTTGAAATCGTAGAGGGGAATATATCTTCTGACCTTGTCCAGCTAGCAGAGACCACTTACATCCCTTGACTCATGACTCCAGTCCTCCACCTTCATTCCAGCAGTGCAGAGTCTTCAAGTGTCTCCCTGTCTCTGATCTTGTAACTCACTCTATCAGTTATAAGGAACCTGGTAACTACACTGGGTCCATCTGAATGATTCAGGGTAATCTCCCCATCTCAAAATTCTTAATTTAATCACATTTGCAAAATCCCTTTTGTCTTGCAAGTAACATATTCACAGATTCCAGGGATTAGAATATGAACATCTCTGAAGGGCCATTATTCTGCCTACCACACTAGTTTTTTTTCTAATAATTTGAAAAAAAACTTCTCACAACTGATTTTCCTTCAAATCTCACAACTGATTTCCTTTAAATCAAGTGTTTAGATTACTGCTTCTTACTAGTGTCTCTGTCTGCATATTCTACTCAATCTGAGAGCTCTGCTTGCTGCGTCCTGCATCAGTGCAATGCCATTTCCAAACAGAGGCAGTCTTGTGCCGTTGTTACATCTACTCAGTCACTTAATACCTATTTGATATTATGCAAATGTCAATTTTTGTAAGCCTCATTTTACTCATATATACAATAGGAGAAAATTAGTGAGATAACACATGTAAAATGATTATAGTGCTTAGCTTGAAAAATCCTTAATAGAAGTTACTGTTGTTATTATTGCTATTATTAGAGTTTTGTAGGCAAATTGGTTCCTCTGTTGTTCAATTCCATTGCAGTAGTCCTTCCTTATCCTCGGAGGATATGTTCCAAGACCCCCAGTGGATGCTTGAAACCACAGACAGTACTTAATCTTATATATACTATATTTTTCCTATATGTTCATACTTGTGATAAAGCTACATTTATAAATTAGTGTGATAAGAGATAACTAATAATAGAATAGAACAATTATAAAAATATGCTATAATAAAAGTTATGTGAATGTGGTCTCTCTCTAAAAATATCTCATTCTACTGAACTCACCCTTCTTGTGGTGATGTGAGAGGACTCATGCCTGTGTGATGGATGAAGTGAGGTGACTGATGTAAGCACCATAACACAGCATTGGGCTCCTGTAAGGGTTACTAGAACATGAGCACTGTGATATGATGACTGTCCATCTGATAACCAAGACAGCTAATGAGTAAATAACCGGCAGGTGGGGAATAGCTGGAGAAAGGGATGATTCAGGTCCTGGGTAAAATGGTGTAGGATAGTAGGAGATTTCATCCAAGTACTCAAATGGTGCTAAGATTTGACTTTGGTGGTGGGCACACAATACAACGTGAAGATCATGTATCATAGAAATGTACACTTGAAACCTAAAAATCTTATTAACTAATGTCACCCCAATAAATTTAAAACTATGAAAAATAAAATTTATGAATTGTGCATTTCTGGATTTTTCCATTTAATATTTTTGAAAATCAGTTGACCACAGGTAACTGAGAACATGAAAGTAAAACTGTAGATAAGAGGGGACTACTGTACACGTACTGTGATATAAAATTAAATTAAATTCCTTTGTCCCCAGGAGTACTATTTATTTCCTACTTTATGTCCATTTAATTTGAGCCATAAACTTCTATGCCTTAAAATAAAAGAACATACTATTTTTTTCTTAAAGACAAAGCATTTCAATCAGCCTGTAATTAGACTAGAGTCAGAAATGAGTTAGGTCATTTTCCAAGCTCTATCCAAAGTCACAGACAAAAGATATAGGTTATTTCCAGATCTTAGCAATTGTAAGTAGCGCTGCTATGAACATAGGGATACATATGTTCTTCCTGATTGGTGTTTTAGGTTTCTTAGGATATATTCCAAGAAGTGGGATCACTGGGTCAAATGGCAGTTCCATTTTGAATTTTTTGAGGAAACATCATACAGTTTTCTATAATGGCTGCACCAGTCTGCATTCCACCAGCAGTGTACTAGAGTCCCCTTTTCTCCACATCCTCATCAGCATTTGTTGTTTGAGGATGTGTCAATGGCCGCCATTCTGGCAGGTGTGAGATGATATCTTATAGTCATTTTAATATGCATCTCTCTGATGATTATGGGGGGGCAGGAAAGAGGGGTCAATGAGGACAAAGGGGGGACATCTGTAATACTTTCAACAATAAAAAAATAGATATATAGGTTAAATTTCACACCCTCCACTCCCAGTGACAGAAGATTTTATCATTATCACCATCATCCTCTACCTCTTCTACACTTGTTGGAGTGTCATCCATAAAACAATGAGACAGCTGTATGTTTACAAGTTGATATCCTCCAAAATACCAAAGTGACAGTATGGGCCAATAGATAGCATTACTTATTCTACTTACTAATTTATTGTAGTCTATAATTTCTGACATAGTAGCTTTTTAGATGAATGTGTGGAATTTCTTGTAGACTGCTGAAAATAAGCAAATAGATAGTTGCAGATGAGGAGAGAGGTAAAGAAACTGACAGAGGATCAGAGAGAAGATTGGGAAAGACACCAAGAAAAATAACAAAGCACTGAATATATACCCTGAGCTGCTAAGTGCTTTATATAGCAAAATACATTTTAAAATGTTCATATATTTTTAAATCCTCATTCCTTTATCATTGCCCCATTCCTTCCTCCTATTCCTTTATGAAATTTTGTGAACAACATACATTACAACATACATGTGTGACTTGAGCTAATTTATTTAAACTTCATAGACCTCAGTATTACATGGAAATTAGAGAAAATTTTTTCGTCTCTGAGATTTTCTTTTGAAAACTAAATATGATTCAGTATATATACAGTTTTCATCACAATGCCTGGTGTTTATTATAAATTACTTTTCTTCTCTTTTAGTATTTGAATTTGACCAATTTCATTTTACAATGCTATCTGGAAGTGGTATGAGTTTTATGAAAGGTTGTGCCACTATGTAAAAAGACTGTTAAAAGGTAATAACAACCAATATGTATTAAATCTTGACAATGTGCCAAGCAGTTTTTAAGTGCTTTATGTGATCTCATTAAATCCCAACAACAAACCCATTCAGACAGAGTGAGGTGAAATAAGGTGTCCATGACTACACAGCTATTAAATGCAGAGATGGATTCTGATCTCATGTGATCTGATCAGGAGCTTTTAATCACCAGGTGTAGTCAGCACTGAAATATAAATCTAGCACCGTGTGTGTGTGGTGTGTGTGTGTGTGTGTGTGTGTGTGTGTGTGTGTGTGTAAAAATTCTTACCAGGGATTGTATGTTGAGGTCAGTTTCAAGAATGCAGTATTAGGATATATGCCAACTTTTTTGTGGTTAATGCTTATGTGAATTTTTTTTTTAAACAGGAAAATAAAATGCTTGTAAAAATCTTAGTGTTACTATTTTACCCATAACATTTCCAAGCTATATTTTTTAATATATTGAGTCAAAGCAAATATAATTGGATTTTTTAGATATATAAAATATAATTTAAGTACAACAAATTAAATAAAGGGAAAATTAACATGACTCCAACACATTTTTTAACATTTATATTGATATCTGTGGAGGTTGATTTTGGATAGAGTATTCATATCCTTAACCAATATAATCCATGTTCTGTCATAAATTAATTTGTGTTGGTTAAATATTCTGGGTAGAAAATTTTCTATTTTAATAGAAAAGAAAATGTTCTTCTTTGTCCTATAAATATAAAATATTTTTATATTTAACAACTATATATTTCTGATGAGATTTGATGATTACACAATTATAATTATTGCAGTGTGATTGTTTTTTACTTTAGTATAAATATCTGTACATCAGTGATACACCTACCTGTATATCTGCTTTGTTAAAATCAGTGAAATGGGTGCATGGGGAATATTCAATTCAAGCTCCTGCAGTTTTCAGAGTTTAAGTAATAAGTACCCTTTAGTCAATAACATATACATTTTATTGATTTTCATAGTCAAATGACTAGATGATTTGATAACTAATTTCTACTTGTCTCTTTTTATACATCAAATTTAGCAAATCTTCAGGACAACAACTAAACTTCAGATGTTTAGTTACACAGAATCAGTCAAATAAACCAACAGATAAGAAAGATTTTATTCAACATTCAAGTTTTTTGGTTTTTTTCAGTGTCCACCACGGCAAAATTTTATAAAATTATGTTTCAAAGCTATCAAATGTAATCAGCTAGGCATTTCTGAGCCAAAACCTTGTACTCCCTACATTTTAAGCTTGTCACAGTAATAGAATACAGGCTCCGGCTATTTTCATTTTTTGTTTTAAATCATATTTTGATCACATAAATAAGTAAAGCAAAAGATTGCCCTGAGCCAGATTGGTTTTCTCTCTTGCCTTTAAAATCCCCCGCTCATTACCGCCAGGACTCCTGTACAGTTCTGTCATGCACACACATTAACATTCATTGAGTAAGAGAATGAATGGCATCGATTTGATGTATTGTTCTCTGAAGTGAACAAAACACTTGTTGTGTAGAGGCTGATAGTTGCATGCAGTTTGCCTACAAAATGATATAGCTGGTATTTCAATCAGTTTGCAGTCTGCTACCTCATTAACTTTTGCTTATTGTTTATATTTTCTCTCTTTCATCTCTGTTTCTCTACTCTGTCTCTCGCCTCTCACATACTTTGTAAATAACACTAGAATAAGGTAAAAGTCAGTTTATATTTCAGTATTGCCTTTCACGCTCTGAGACTGGTAAGTTACTTAATAACTCTGAGCCTTGTGTTCCTCATCCGTGAATTAGGGATAAAAATCTCTCGTTTGTATAGTTGCTGCAAGTATCTAATGAGGGAATATCTGTAAGTGCATAGTGCTGAGGTTCATACTATATTATATAAATTATAAATTATATGCCCGGCTAGTGTGGCTCAGTGGTTGAGCATCGACCCATGCACCAAGAGGTCTCCGGTTCGACTCCCGGTCAGGGCACATGCCCAGGTTGTGAGCCCGATCCCCAGTGGGGGGCATGCAGGAGGCGGCCAATCGATGTTCTCTCTCATTGACTATTTCCAAAAGCTGCACTATAATGCATAAGAAACATGGAGTTAAGGATGGGTAAGTGTTAACAAGTAACTGACTCCAGCACTGTTTGGTGGATGGGTAGCTGAGTAAATAACCTCAACCAGACTTTCATGAAGTTGCCTTTAAATAAACCTCTTTGTAAACATGTCAGTGGCATTTACTAATAGAAAAAAAGGGTTTCTCATCTATAAAATTATATCACAGGATCTTCCTGCTTGGATTAAATTGGTGATTGCAAATGAACTAGAATGTATGTATTGGAGGGGTACTGCTATTAAAGAATGGAAGGTAGCCACATATACATGTTCAATTGGGTAATTAACAGTGTATAAAATGAAACAGTATTTAAACTGTAATTGCTCCATTTAATAAACTGTTTTGTTGGCCGATGATCTGGATCCAGATCCTCTATCACCGTTTTCTCAGTGGACTTAAGTATATTAATAAACTTCTCTGAGCCTTTTGTGTTCATTCTGAATATGAACATACATGGAATATCTGTTATATAGTAGATACTTTAATACTATAGCTGAAAAGTATGAAAAATTCTATTAAACATAACCCAAAGTATGTCCTTGTGCAGAGACCAAAAAAAGATGTTATGTTGGAAGGTGCATCTGATGGATTTAAGCACTTAAAGAAGATGTCATCTCTATGACTTTGAGTCTTAAGGGGGAATTTAATGTATCTGCGATGTGTGCTTCAACTTGACAATTCAACTTTTTGTGTTGACACAGCTTTTGATATCTATCAATCTATCCCCTGTCTATATATCTCGCTATCTATCTCATTATCTCTAATTTAAAAAGTCCTTATCACTGATTGCTATTTAATAGTGGTAGTACTCTATCTTTCCCCCAATTTACCATTTCATCCTAGTCTAAATCACTAAGAAAATGAAAGTTGTTATATGCAAACCTCTACTTCATAATTCCTTGAGTTATGAATCTTATATCACCAAATAAATCTTATATAAGTAGTCTTTGAAAGAATCACATTAAACATTCCAAAATAATAGCTATCTGACCATTAAAGTTAAGGAATTTCCCTAACCTTTTTCATATATCCTACTAGATTGAAAAAAAAGAAGTAAACAAGTACACACACACCAGAAACACACTCTTCATTCTTCTCTATTTTGACTGCTAACTGTGTGAGCAACTGAACCTTTCACACAGCTGCTAAGTGTACTCCAAGCTCTCTCATGATTTCATAATGAGTTCATGTCCATGAAAATCAAACACATGTTGGCATGTGTAAGATTGTCTTTTACTGCTGTGTACTATGTTGATGGGAAGAAGACATGTAGGGAGGACGAGGAACTTTACAGAGATTCTCCTAGGTTTTAGATCATTGCTGCCCAATAAGGGAGTTACTAGACACTTGAGGGCTATTGCTGAGCCCTTGAAATGTAGCTAGTGCATGTTGTGATGTCCTGTGAATGTAATATTCATACTGGATTCTGAGGACAATACAAAGGACAGAATGTATAATAACTCATAAAGGTTGACATTTATTGTGTTCTGAGGTGATGATATTTTGGATATATTAGGTTTATAAGATATATTGTTATAATTAATTTTACCTCTTTCTTTTCACTATTTTTAATGTTATTGTTAGAAAAATTAAAATTACATGTGTCTTAAATTTGTACTTCATATTTAATTTCTTTTGTATAGCACAACAATACCTTGAGCCATGGACGAGCATTATACTTTCTATCTGTGTCATGGAGCTCAGGAATTCGGCACTTAAGATTCCACTTCGATTAGTTTTGTATTGTTACATAAAGAAATGCCACAGGCTTAAACCAACACCCATTTATGATCTCATATTTCTGCATGTCACAAGTCAAAGTATGGTTCAACTGAATTCTCTGCTAAAGGTCCCACAAGCATGATAGTGCCTGGGTGGGCTGTTTATCTGGAGGCTCTGGAGAAGAATCCACTTCAAGCTCATTCAGGTCCTTGGCAGAATCCACCCTGCTGATGGTCTGTCTCAGCTCCTAGAAGCTAACTGCTGTTCTCTGACATGTAGCCCATACATCAGCAGAGCCAGCAATGGGAAGTCAAATCCTTCTTGTGTTTAAATACTGTTTTCTTCTTCTGTCTCTTACTTCTAGAACAAAATTTGAAGAGCTCATGAGAGTAGGTCAGGTCCACTTGTATAACCTCCCTTTTGAGTAACTCAAGTGACCTTATTAATAACCTGAATTACATTTTCAAAATCCTTTTTTGACATTTAACCTAATCACAAGAGTCATATCCCATCATATTACAAGTTTCTCATACTCAAGGGGAGAAAATTATACAAAGATGAATGTCCTGTAGGCGTGGGAGGAGACATGTATATCCTATCTACCACATAGTTCAAATTGAGAATATACAATGTAGAAAAATAAGCCATACACATGCATATTGGTTCGGTTTTTTTCCACATTGTATAATTCCAGTTTTGAACATTAAGAAGAAAGTTTTAGTGTCCTCTTTCCACTTAACTCATTTCACCCCTACTCACACTATCCGCATGTGCTTTTTATCATTGTATTCTTTTTGCAAATGAGAAACTGATGGGATGAGTAAAATTAACGATGATTTTAAGGTACAACAGATGGATGAACTGACCACTTTGGAAATGAAAACTGAGAGAGGAATGTGAGTCTTCCAAAGTAGATAGAGCGCTGGTCATGTAATGTAGCTGTTCTCATGCTCAGTAGGGTTGAATGTAAGGGCTGTGAGGAAGTGGCTTTCTACACCTTCAGACATTCCAAAGAGGCAGAGCCAGAACATGCTTTTATATCTTTATCTTTTATTAGAGAAAGGCACGTAGTACCCTCATATATCCATCTCAATCTGCTTGTTAATTAGGTCGCATGCCTTAAAAAGATGGTGCTTGTGGTGGGGTACTAAAGGGCATTAGGATGATTCATCCTAAAATCTTGTTTCAAAAGAGAGATTTGTGAATAACAAATATCTTTGTTTCTATTTCTCTTTCTGTTTTCTTACTTAATAGATTGATGATAGCCTACATATTTTATTTTACCTATAAGCTCCTATATTATGGCTTTGGCCTTCACTGTTATAATAATTGTTGTACAGATAGCTGACTACGGTGTTTATTCTTATTGTTACCTCTGCCTACAATCCTTGCCCACCAGAATTTTGCATGTCTAGACCCTTCTCATTCAGGTCACAATTTATTCTGGTTTTCCCCTAAGTTGCCCAGTTCTAAAACTGAAAGTTACTTCTTCTAGGAAGTCCCTCGATCCCAGGCAAACTGGGACAAATAGCTTCTCTAAATCTCATCTCAAATGTCACCTCCACAGAGGTCAATTTCCTCTCCATCCAACCAAAGTAGTTATCCCACCCCACAGCCAGTCAGTCTATGATCATAACCATATTTTACTTTATTCAAAGAAATATTACTATGTGATATAGTGTACGATGTAATCAGGCATTGCATGCCTCTCTTTACTTCCTAGAACATAAGGGTATGAAGGCAAGGACAACTTCTTGTTCATTCTTAGACTGCCAGGGCCTTTAAAAGAGTCAGTTACTGCCTAGCTGGAGTGGCTCAGTGGTTGAGTGTCAACCCATGCACCAAGAGGTCGCTGGTTCGATTCCCAGTGATGGCACATGCCCAGGTTGTGGGCCCGATCCGCAGTAGGGGGCATGCAGGAGGCGGCCAATCGTTGTTCTCTCTCATCGATGTTTCTATTTCTCTCACCCTCTCCTTTCCTCTCTAAAACTTAATAAAGAAAAAAATGTAAATATATATATAATATAGTATAAATATATATGTGCATATATGTGCATACTGTGAAGTACTTATACTATATATATATATATATGTATATATATGTAATTAGTACAATTTAAAATGTGCCTTTTTATCTACCTTTCAAATTCTTGGCCATTGAGTTATGCCTAGTCATTTTTAGGTAATTGCTATTTTTGGAAAATTTCTAAGACAACATTTTTTGTCCTCAAGGAACTCTTAGTTTAAAGAGAGAAAACATAATAGGGATGCAAATATATTTTTAGAGGAAACAGCCATGCTGAAATATGTTGGAAAGCTACTTGTCCTTCAGACTGTGCCTGGAATATCAAATCTTCTTCTCTCTAGGACACATTAAGCTGATGGTGCAATTTCCATCCCTCAGGGAAACTCAGGTTACACTTTATCGTCCCTCATCCTTGTAAGTTAAACTTAACATGTTTGAGTTGCTTGTAAATCGAAGACCCTTTCGTGTAAATGGTTAGCAGATCAAGGCAGCTTGTTCTGCCTTCTGGAGCAGTGTTGTACTTAAATCAACTCAGAGAAAGAGTTCTGGGATCAGTAATCAAAATTCATTATTTTTATCTGAAAGTTGTTTATCATGGAAGTATTTTAAAGAAATATGAAAATGAACATTACTTATTAGACCATTCAGTTTTAGGAAGAAAATATGTATGAATGTATGACCTTCATTATTTCTCATTCTCCAAACAATTTTAAGAGCTATTTGTCAAGTACTGGAGATATGCATGGCACTGTCTAGGTGTTGGAAGTAGTGTAAGAATTAAAGCAGATGGGATTTTTGCCTTACCTTCATGGAAAACTAAACCAGTGATTTAAAAAAAATGAATTATAGCCCTGGCTGGTTTGGCTCAGTGGTTAGAGTGTCGGCCAGCATACCAGAGAGTCCCGGGTTCAGTTCCTGCTAGGGGCACGTACCTTGGTTGCAGTTTGTCTCCAGCCCCGGTTGGGGTTGTGTGGGTGGCAGCCACTCGATGTGTCTCTCTCACATCGATGTTTCTCTCTCTCTCCCTCCCGCTCTATCTGAAGATAATGCAAAAAAAAAAAAAAAGAATAATAAATGGTATGGACAAAAATAAAAGAGGGTGTTGTGGATAGTGAATGACAGAGTAAGGAGTTGCCATTTTAACGAGATCTGGAAGTAATTCTTTCATAATGTGACATTTGAGCAGGGAGTAAGGAAGTGATTCATGCTGGTAAATGGAGAAAGGATGTAATAACTAAAAGAAAAACAGAGCAGAGGCCAAGACAAAGGCTTGTGCATGGCCTAGATTTTGAATAAACAGTAAGGAGCCCTTAATGATCGAAAATAGATGAGCATTCATTATAAAAAGAGAAAATGAATTTAGAGTGGGAGAAATTTGTGATTATTACCTCCTGGGTAGCTTATATTTTATTCATTATTTTACTCTGAAGTACTTAATCATTATACAAACAGAATATACAGAAATGTTGAGGTACAAATAATACTGACCTATAAAAAATATTGACCTGAAAACACAGTAAGTCATATGCACATTTAATTTCCTTCTTGTGGTTGGTATTTTTATTGATGTAATCATCTGTGTCCATGGTTTCGTGTGTAAAATTCTTAACAAATTGGAAGACTATTCTAGAATTTGCATCTAGTTTGTTTTTGTTTTTGTTTTTTTTTGGTAATAAGGATTAGCTAGTAAGTTTTCCATTACAGTTGTTAATTTTGACAACACATATTTTAATGTTCCATAAATTAAGAGCACCTATGAGTTGTATTTAAGATGGGTTTATTATTCAATGGAATAAATAATGTGAGTGTAGGAACAAACTTGTGCCTGCACAGACACACACACACATACACACACACACACACACACACACACACACACACACACACACGGTATGTAGGTCTTGTATATATTTTTATATTTTTTGTCCCTAAGAATTGTTTATTGCAATCACTATTATAAGTGGTAGTTTTGTTTTAACGAGTATTTTTTATATAAAACATACATTGGTTTTGTTTATTAATTTTATATTCTCCTACCAAATTCAACAGGTTATTAGTTCTAGGAGCCTTTCTCTTTTTTTCTATAGAACTATAGGGTTTTCCATATATATGCAGTTTTTCTTCTTTTCTAATCTGGATGCTTATTTATTTATTTATTGCTTATTTCACTGACTACAGAATCTCTCTCACATCGATGTTTCTCTCTCTCTCCCTTCCTCTCGCTCTAAAAAAAATCAATGAAAACATATTTTAAAAAATAAATATAAAATAAAATTAGTTGAGTATTTTAAAATTTACTGAGTCTGAATTTAAACCCAGGATATGATCTTTCTTGCTGTGTTATCTCTGCACACTTGCAACAAAGTGTGTATTCTGCTGTATTGAGTGGAATGCTCTACAATGTCAGTTAAGTGGAGGTGGCTGACCATATGGTCCAACTCAAGTCAAGAATCATTGATATTGTTGTCTTTAAATAAAATGTATTATCTTATTGTGTGTTGTTTTCTATTTGTCTAATCTGTACTTTTTTCATCCTTTTCCTTTTTTATGGGAAATGTTATTTTACTTTTTCCTGCTTCATGATATATAATATTGTGAACTTACAAGGTGTACAATGTGTTGATTTGATACCCATATATATTGATAAAAGATTACCCACTAAAATTAGTTAATACCACCATGACTCTCATATAATTAGTTTTTCTTTTTTTATAGTGAGAACATTTAAGACCTACCCTCTTAGCAATTTTCAAGTATATTATATAGTACTGTTAACTATAGTTATTATGCTATACCTCGGATCCCCGGGAGTCATTCATCTTAAAACTAGATGTTTGAACCCTTTGACCAATATCTCCCCTTCTCACCCACCCCACAGCCCCAGGCAACCACCATGCTACTCTGTGTTCCATCCTTTTCCTTTTCTGTCTTCTTTTATATTACACTGATCATTTTAAATGACTTTGTTGTCTATAATTCCCCCATTTTTTTAGTTTGTCTTTAAATTTCAGTAGGTGTATTTCAACTTGTTTTATGTTCTACCACTTCATGAGTAGAATAAGACTATCTCAATTAAATCCCCGTGTTTTTTAGTTTTTGCTTTAAAGTTCAGCAGGTGTATTTAAACTTATTTGATATTTTACCACTCCATGTGTAGAATAGGACTCTCCCAATTAAATTCTCCTAAACTGCCTTCCAGACTTTGTACAATTGCAATCATAACTGATACTACCACATATGTAATAAATTGTAAAATATATTGTTATTATTTATGTATGAGTCAATTACCTTTTAACACTTTTAAGTAATATAATATTTTATAATTGCACAGAGATTTACTATATCCAGTGATATTCATTTCTTCGAATAGATAGAGATTTCTACATAGTATCATCTGTTTCTCCTGAAGGACTTTACATAGTGCTGGTCTACAGTACTATTTCTTTTAGCATTTGTATATCTGAAAAAGTGTCTCTGCTACTTTTAAGAGATATTGTTGGCTGGTTATAGCAATCAAGTTCAACTGTTTTATTATTTAATAATTGAAATATGTCAATATTATGTCCTCTTATATACAATCCCAAAGAAGTCTGCTTTAATTCCTTTTATTTTTGTTTCTCTATGCAATATTTCTTTTCCCTCTAGTTGCTTTTAACATTCTCAATTTATCACTGTTTTTAAGGAAATTAACTTTTATGTGACATAGTGTAGTTTATTTCATGTTTCTTGTACTTGGGTTTTGCTGAATTTGTTCTGTTGCTTTATAGTTTCAATAAAATATGAGAAGATGCCCACCATTAAATTCTTGAATTTTTTTTTTTTACTTTCTTGTTTTATTATCTTTTATAAATCCAAATTATACATATATTTGATCATTTAAAGTTGTGCCACAGCTCACCGATAGTCTGTTTATTCATGTTCAACCTCTTTTCTCTCTGTATTTTATTTTAGATAGTTTCTATTGCTTCACTCCAAGTTCACTAATATCGCTGTGTTTTCTGTTCCCTGCAGTTTATTTCATACAGTGTGTTTCTCAGATCTTGCACTTCTTATCTCTGGAAGTTTAATTTTATTGACCTTTGATAGTTTTAATATTTATTAATATGCTTAATCTTTTATCTACCTCATTGAACATAAGGAGTTTAATTATAATAAATATTTGAATGTCTTCGTTGACTAAGTATGTAATGTTATTTCTAGATGATTCCACTGATTCTTCTCCTCATTACGGTTTATATTTCTCTGCTTTGTGAATACCTGGTTTATTTTAATTAGGGGTCAGGTATTGTAAATTTTTGAATTTTACTCTGCTGGCGGCTAGATGTTTGTGTATTCCCTGAATTATAATTGAGTTTTGTTCTGAGACACACTAAATTTCTAGGAGACAGTTTGTTTCTTTCAAGGCTTGTTTTAAAGCTTCTTTTGGGACCCAAGTAGCTATCAGTTTGTTGCTCATTTTTGCCATGACTGAGTCAATATCCTTCTGAGTACTCTATCTGATGCCCTGTGATTTATAGTTTTCCACTCCAAGTAATAGAAACAGTAAATCTTCTCCACTTTTTGTGAGCATCTGGGATTGTTTCTTCTGCTTTTTTTTTTTTAGGTGATTATTTTTCTGGTCTTGCATAGTTTTTTCACACTCAGATGCTGAGCTACATCTTGAGAGGGGCTATTCCCTTGTTTTGTTCTTTCTGTACCTTTCTCTTTTCCAGTGGGACTTCCTGCAAAATCGATATGCCTTGGATTTTCCAGACTCAGCCTTATCATCTGAACTAGTAAGATTCCTGAGGCTCCACATTGATTCCCTTTCCCTGTGCTGCAGCCTAGAAATACATTCCAGGGCCATGTGCTGGAGCATCATAGGACCAACCCTGTGCATTTCCTCCTTCCCGAGAATCAGTTTCTGCATTGTCTACTATCTAATGTGTAAAAACTAAATATATTTTATTTGTAATATTTTGCCAGGATATTTAGTAGTTTCCAGTAGGAGGATAAGTACACTCTTTCTTATTCTATATCATCCTGAAGTAAAAGTGCTCTTTTATTTGTACTATTAAGAACTAAATTTTGAGGCACCAGCTGTCAGATTTTTTGTATTCATGAAGAATGTAATGCAGCAAAACTCTTGATTATGATCTGTGCTGGCCATCTCAGTGATGTACTAGTATTCCAGACACTGTAATAGTTCATCAATAGTTTTATATATCACTACTTAACCAATGTCTCTGGAATATATATATATATATATATATATATATATATATATATATATATATGTATGTATGTGTGTGTGTGTGTGTGTGTGTAAGATGTAAAAGGGCAAAGAAAAATATCTTCTGGTTTAAAATATATCAGAAATTCAATCACCTGGCAAAGGCCAACATAATACCGATGGAAACCACCAAGCAATTTCTTTGAAGATATAAACCAACATAGCAGAAGCTGTAATTGGAAACAACTTTGTTAAAACTAACCAAAAGAAAATGGAAAGAAGAAAAGTTCACCGTAATTCCACCGGGGAACATAAAAATACATTTTACTGTCAAGCTATTTGCAAGTTATATTTAAAGATACCATCTCTGTGAATATTTATGTGCTGTGAACACGACTCCTCTTCGGGTAGTCAGAAATCTGTGTTCAGCTGTCACTCAGAGCAGCTACTTCAAGTGCCCTGCTTTGAAAAGTCTTTGAAAGTTTACCATCTTTCTTCAAGGACATCCTTTTATAGGATGCCAAGGGTGCCCTGGAAAACACACAAGATATATCTTTATGTTCCCATTTGTCTATAGTAACCTAGTAACCATGCAAAAAATTTCAATTGCCACTTACATCTTGAATATTTTGGGAGAAATAGGGGCTTGAGCCCAGATAATATTTCAGAACACACAGTATCTTTTTATATGAAGAATCTTAATCTAGCCTATTGTTTTGTTTAAGCAAAAAATAAAATATTTAGGGGAATCTTTTACTCTTGGATTAAGTGGAGTCAAATATTATCTCTGAGATTTAAATTTATTTTTCATTTGAAATAAGTATTTCACCTACTATGTGGGGTTTTTGTCTCTGAAAATATTTTAAATGTATTATTTTAAATGTTGGAATGGTTTTAGATTTACAGAAAAATTACAGATAGTCCAGAGATCTTCGATTTTGCTTTTATTAACATCTTAAATTAGTATTATGTGTTATAACTAATGAACTAATACTGATTCATAATGATTGACTAAGGTCATACTACATTCAGTTTTCCTTAGTTTTAGTTAAACAGTCCAGTTCCTGTTTAAGAACCTGTGTGTGCTTTTTCAGGCCTCCCCATAGGCTTTGCCTGGCTGACCTCCCGGGAAAGCGGTCCTTCCCACACAGACTCAGTCCACAGCCAACCCACCAGAGCCTCTGCAGTGTGTTGTAGGCAAGGCCTCAGGCCCTCTGACCGCTTATGTTCTCGCCCTGTGCCTCTATTTCTAGATCTCTTTATATCAGATCTTCGGGCACCTTGCTGAGACCTCATTATGCGAGAAGGAGGAGGAAGCCTTAAAGACATTTATCCTCACTCTAACTCAGTACTCGGTCCATGTCCCTTCCTAGCCCTGCTGCTCATCACGCCCCCAATCCCAGGGTGATTAAAACAGCCAGAATCATTTGTTCAGGTCTCCCTCAAAAGTGAGAGGATCCTGACTTGTGTATTGATTTACCAGACTCTCTACTGGCGTGCCCTCCCACTGGGAAAACGGAACGGGGGTCAGTGCTTCCTCTGCTTTTAGACTCTTACATATACCAGCAGAGGAAGTGATTAAAGGCTAACCTCTCATTTTTTACTTAATTTGCTTCTCCGTCACCTGGCAGTTCAGGTCTGTCTTCCAGCTCAGTAGAGCTCCTGACACTAGTCTTTTCATTCTCTTCACAGTGTCTTTTGAAAAGAAATAGTTTTTAATTTTAATAAAGTCAACTTATAAATTCTTTGCTCTCGTGGATTATGCTTTTGTTGTTGGAGCTAAAAAGTCATTACCAAAATCAAGGTCATATAGCTTTATGGCCATGTTTACTTCTATACATTTTAAAGTTTTGCATTCTCTATTTAGATCTATGATCCATTTTCAGATAGTTATTGCATAATGTTTTAGGTCAGAGTCCAGGTTAATTGTTTTTCCTCCATTGAATTGCCTTTTTGCATCAAGTAAAAACAAATTGACTATATTTGTATTGGTTTATTTTGTTCAACTCATATATGAGTCTGTTCTTTTACCTATAATATTCTGTTGATGATTGTTGATACAGAGTAAATCTTGATATCTAGTAGTATGAGTCCAATAACTTTCATTTTTCAGCAGCCTCCTATTGACTCTTCAGGTCTTTTATCTTTGTGTATAAACTTTAGAATCAGTTTATTAATATTGATATAATCATTTTCGTTTATATCTGGAAGCTTGTACCTTTTTATTACCTCTACCCATTTCTTCAGGTACAAAAAAGTGGAATTGCTGGATTGTATAGTAGTTCTATTTTTAGTTTTTTGAGGAACTTACATACTATTTTCTATAGTGGCAGCACCAATTTCCAGTTTCAACAATACACAAGGGTTCCCTCTTCTCTACATCTTCATCCACACTTGCTCTTTCTTGTGTTGTTGTTGTTTTTAATAATGACCATTCTAACAGGTGTGGGTGATATCTCAGCATGGTTTTGATTTGCATTTCTATGATTATTAGTAATGTGGTGCATATTTTCATGTACCTGTTGGCCATCAGTATGACTTCTTTGGAAAAATGTCTATTCAGATATTTTGCCCATATTTTAATTGGATTGGTTTTCTTTTTATTTTTTAATATTGAGTTGGATGAGTTCTTTATTTATTTTGGATATTAACCCCTTATCTGATATATAATTTACACATATCTTTCCATTCAGTAGGTTGCCTTTTTGTTTTGATGGTTGTTTTTTTTTTTTTTTCTGTGCAAAAGCTTTTTAATTTGAGGTAGTACCTTTGTTTATTTTTCTTTATTACTCTTGCCTGTGAAGTCAGATCCAAAATAATATTGCTAGGACATATGTCAAGAAGCTTATTGTGATACCTTTAGCTTTGTTTTTCTGTTCAGTGTCTTTTGTGGTCCCATACAAATGTTAAGATTATTTGTTCTAGTTCTGTGAAAATACCCCTGGTATTTTGATAGGGATTGCACTGAATCTATATATTGCTTTGTTTTGTATGGGCACTTGAACAGTATCAATTCTTCCAATCCATGGTCAATTACCATTTTCAATTTTGAACTCTTTTAATGAGTTTGGATATTATATAATTGTATATTTATTTAATCATTTTTGAAAATAGTAAAATTATGTCATCAAAACTGGTTTAGAAAATCCTGATAGTATGTCCACTGGGCATAAAAAATTATAAACAGATAATTGATTGATCTTAATTTTGCCTCTAAAATTAAATTCCTGACTAATAAAACCGTAGAATATTATAAATCTTATCAGTGGTTCTCAAAGTTGCAACTAAAAGGGTTGGTACAGATATATGTCTCTATTTTATGGAAATAGTGGAATTTTTTTTTTCAGGAGTGGCTCACTAGTTATAATTTTCAAAAATAGCTGCTTCTTGTAAAAGTAATTATAGCTAATATTGTTGAAGGCTTATTTATATCATACATTATTATTTAATCTTCAATGTGTATTAATTAATTTATTTCTAAACATACATACACCCACACATACCCACATACTCAAATTAGATGCTATTATCTATCACTGGTTGTGCAGAAAGAAACCACTGAGACAAAGAGCTATCTATTAAGTAACTATCCAAGGTAAAAGAGCTAGGAAATGTGATAAAACAGAATTAAAACCTAGGCATGTGACCCCTCTGGCTGTATTCTTAACCATTATAATATATTGACCATCACAGTGTGTGACCAGGGGCAGGTTGATGGCCCTTTGATCTATACAGTCAAACAAAGTCCCATGCTTTGAAGGACCCTGCTCTTGGTTAAATACTCTGCTGTTGCTATTTTGGAATTCTTCATTTGTGAAAAAAGGAGCCATGTTTATTTTTAGCACTAAGCCCAACGCATTTTGTAGCAGGCCTTGTGTGTCACCACTCTGATCATGAAAGGGTACAACTGCTGATTGCTATGTAGAGATAATCTGAGGAACTTCTTCTCAGTTACAGTGTCCAGGATGTGTAATTCAAACCAGGGTGGGAGGGAAACAGAGCCATCAGTAAACAAAAGATTAATCATGGTAGCTTTGTAGCAAAGAATGAACTGTTATTAAAAACAAAACAAAAGTAAGTTATCTCGTGTGTTTATTATGAATATAAGCACAAGAATATGTTAATTAGTTTTCATACGCACCATGAAAGGGAAGATTCAGAAAATTCAACTATGTCTGGAACTTCAAACGTACTTCTGTAGCCAAAAATGTTATCAGAGTAGTGAGAGAGTCTCTTTGAAAACTTTAGAAAGACAGTGCTTGACAATAAAATTGCAAATAAAATCTAATTAGTGAATATGCTCATTTTTCTCCCCACTTGTTAAGATTAACAGGAGATGATATTGTTTTCAAGAGTTGAAGACATGCAATTAACTTGATATATCATATCAAAAGAATTGAGGTAACAGTATAAAACTTAGCTTTCCACATATGCATGTAGAAAATGCATTTTTTGCCCTGCCGGTGTGGCTCAGTGGTTGAGCATCGACCCATGCACCAAGAGGTCACCGGTTTGATGCCTGGTCAGGGCACATGCCCAGGTTGTGGGCCCGATCCCCAGTGGGGGGCATGCAGGAGGCGGCCAATCAATGTTCTCTCTCATCGATGTTTCTATCTCTCTCTCCTTCTCCCTTCCTCTCTCTAAAATCAATAAAGAAAAAGAAAATGCATTTTTCACTGTAAAATGTTAGAAATGAACTGTCTGAAATTAGAAAAAGTATCATTGCGAAATCATATATGTATCTTCTTTGCTGGGTAAAAATATGATCAAAATGCAATTCTTGGTGAATCAGTGATAGGATTCAGAACATATTCAAAAAGAGAGAGAAAGAATAGCACAAAGACATGACTATAATAGTCACAACCTCAGTATTTTGGGCTGAGTTCCTATATTTCATTTTCCTCATTGAAGCCAGGTAGTTTAGAAATAGTGCTATTTTGAATAAATAGATTTCCTTACAACAACCTAATATAGATTTTATGGGTAATTCATTTACATAAGTTTCCTTTATGCAGCCTTATATTTATTAGAGTTTATTTAACTTATATGATATATTTATGTATGATCATTAGATTTATATCTTTTAATGTCATTCACCTTATATTATATTGAGTTTCAATTTCTCAAAGTAATAAGTAACTTTCAGCAATTATTTCCCTGGAATACAGAAAACCTATTTGACATATGCAATTACTCTGACTAAATCATCTCAGACATTCTTTTACAGTTGAATCTAAACTTCTTATACAAAATTTTATAGAATAGATTAAATGCTCCAAAAATATTTATCATCACTTTATTTTCTTGAAACCCTAACCAATATTACTAGTTGTCATCTGCTGATATAGAAAACAACTGAAAGATTAAAAAAAAATTCAGGATACTCTATTCAACCAAACTAATTTCTGTCTGTCAGCTACATGAAATATTAGTAGCTATAAATCCCAGAAATAAATCTTATTAAATTCTAAGAGCTTCTCCTTTAATGATACTCAAATTATAAGTCTTAATGCATAACTCAAAAATATTAAAATAATTAAATTGGTGTAGAATGCAAAATCTCTTAAACATGTTCAAGTCTCATTAATTTTTCAGATTTCTGTAATCCTTTTAAGATAGTCTTTGATGCTTTTGCTATGAGGTATTCTTAATGTGAACAATACTCTAATGCAGAAAATATGTTATTACTTAAGGGAAATTGACAACAGTAGAAAATTAGTTTTTATTGCTAGAGAATGAACAATATAACAAAGTTTATATTGAGTACCAATCATATGCATAGTATTCTGATAAAATAAAAACAACTGGAAAAAAACATAAATGGTTATATTGCTATTGAGATAATATTAAACTTTGTGAATAAATTAGAAAACAAGACAAACACTAATGATGACCATTGAATAAAATATAGGCTTTTATTATAACAAAGGAGGGAAGAATTGAGTAACCTAAGTGTTAGTATGGAAACCTAGAAAAATGTCTAGATATCGGCTTCTCAGTGTTTGCCCGTCTTTTACCTATTATTATTCATTGCACTTGACTGTTCCATTTTCCCCCAAAACTAGTTTTTCTGTTTGTGCTTTTACCATAGGTATCACCTCTATATCATGTCTTCGTCTTGTCCAAACTCTGCTGCATTACTGGTCAGTGATTATTCCTTATTTCTTTATTTTTGTCACAATTTATAAATTATTCCTTTATTTTAATATTCCTTTTTTCAATAGTGAGCCACTATTATGAATATACACTTATGAGAATCTTAAAACACATATATATTTAAATTACTATTCTTATGGTATAATTATTATACTCTAATTCCTTTTTCCATTGATTGTCAAAAATTCCTAGAAGTGTCTATACTTCATTAGTCTTGTTTCAACTAGTTTATTAAAACCTCACAATATAATTGCCATCTTTTTTCAGGATTTAACACCAAATCAATATCACAGCAGTTATTACACATCGTGATGTTAGAAATTATGAATTATACACAGTCAGATAAATACAGAAAAAATCAAATAATTTTTAGTTCTAAATATCAAGCCATTTCAATATCTAAAGAAGGTTTTCAGATTTTTTTTTGAGAAACTACAAATAATTTTGTAATATAAACCTAAGGATATGAACTTTATGATCAGCTCCTATAAGTTATAGAGTGACTGTTAAACTGAACATAGAGATAAGAATGTGTACTCAATAATGGCCAACATTCTTTGTTTGCCCTGGATGGCAATGAGGAATGCAGAGGTAGCTTTCTCTGGTTACTATGACAGTTCAGCTTGCTGTGAAATTATTGGTCAAATGTTTGTTTTGGAAAACAGCTTCAAAGTAAGGAAGTTCTCCTCTATTGTGATAATATTTAGAATTAAAATTGGTAATGTACTATTTCAAAACAGTTTATTTTTAAATAATCTATGGATATTTGGTATTGTATGTGTATTTCTAATAGTCAAGAAACTGTATCCATTGTATAACATTATACTTTTTATTTCAATGAAAATTTTAATGAAAAGGCTGTTAACATAAGTTTATATTTCAGCAATATATAGATATTTAAGAATATTTATCAATCTAACACTCAAGTATTAGAGTAGTTGGGAAGATTTTGGTAGTCAGACAGTGGAAGCATATAAAAATAAAAAATATATTATATTTATAAATTCAATTTAAATTTAATACTAAAAATTGATTATCTAGATTGTAAGTTTTCCTACAGAGTCTTAGATATAATTTGTTAGAATAGTATATTCATATAACTTATGTTAATGCTAAAGCTTAGGGAGAAACTCACTTTTTTAACTTATACTTTTAAAAAATTAAAAATAAATATTTAAAAGACATTTCTGAATGTACCATGCAAAGAAATGTTGCTCTTAGGAATAGCTGTAAGTTCACATTTATATGTGACTGCCCATTTTGTATAAAGGTTGACGTTCACTTAACCTCTCTGCCCCTGCCAAGAATTTCTCAGTCAATACTCTTTTTCTACGTTTTAAAATATTAACGACACGTCATGGACCAAGCTTCATTCCAGTATCTCCATAAATATTTTCAGCTTGCTCCTTTAACACTGAGTATTCTCTTTCTCTGTATTTTTCTGATGGTACTCAATGATACTGCTTACTTTACTCTAGTGAAATGTTTGCATACATATGTCTCTTTCTCTATGATGCCAGCTCCTCATATTGAAGTGAATGTTTCAAATTTACTTTTAATAGACAGCTGCTTGATTCTGATATCAACAGCAGCACAATGCCCAGACAGCCAATTAAAACGTAGCTTTGGTCATAAAAGAAAGAATACATAAAAATTTAGATGGATAAATAGAAAGTCATTAACACTAGATGAATTGAATTTAAAGTATACTTTTATTACTTATGAATGAATTTAGCATAATATTTATTATGAAAAGAAGATATTCATTGATTATTGAGAAGCCCTTTTGGACAAAGTGATCTAGTAAATTTCATATGTTGAGCAACATAGAATTGAGTAAAAAGGTAATGAATAACTGTGGAGTCCATAGTCTACACAGTCAATATATTGGACCACATGGTTTCTATGTGCTCTATTTTAAAGCATGTAGCCAATAAAAAGAAAGAGCCAAATATTTCTTCAGCTCATTGAATAAAAGTTGGTTGCATGAATGATAAAGACTAAAACTTGTGATATATAGTTTATGATGTGTCATTAACTTTGATAAATATGCATTTCAATGTGTCTTTATATCCATAAAAACTAAAATTTATCTTGCATGCTAGTCAGACTATTAAAAAACTAAATGTGGTAGATTAAAATGTGACTGTCTGCTTTTGAAGAGCAGTGCACTTAGTGAAATTATATGATCAAAGGTCCCTATATCTATGGGATTCTATGAATTTCAAAATCTGATATAAGACCAGTTGAGTAACTTCATAGTCTTGAAAACATGTTGATATATTTTCTTTTCTTTATTATAATTCTGTACAAGTTCTATGATAGTTTTTTTCTATTTATGTGAAAAATGCCAATGAAAATGTTGATAGAGATTACATTAAATCTCTATAATGCTTTGGGTTGCATGGACTATTTATTCATATTATTTCTGATCCATTAACACAGGATATTTTTCCCTTGATGTCTTCTTTTTTTCATCAAAGTATTTTAGTTTTCATTGTACACATCTTTCACTTCCTTGTTTAAATTTATTCCTAAGTATTTTATTGTTTTCGATGTTATTGTGAATGAAATAATTTTTTTATTTCTCTTTTAAATATTTTGTTGTTGGCAAGGTTAGCATTACCCTGATACCAAAGTGAGATAAGAGCACAATAAGAAGAAAGCTGAGACCAATATCCCTGATGAATATAGATGCAAAAATACTCAGCAAAATATTAGCAAGTCAAATTCACCAACACATTAAATGAATTATATACTATGATCAAGTAGGATTTATCTCTGGAATACAAGGATGCTTTAACATACACAAATCAATATATGTGGTATACCTCATGAATAAAATAAAAGGTAAAAATCATAGGATCATCTCAATTGATGCAGAAAAGCATTTGACAAAAAACATTTCATGATAAAAACCCTGAACAAATTGGCAATAGAAGGAACTTACCTCGATGTAATAATGGTCATATAAGACAAATCTAAATCTAACATCATATTTAAGGAAAGGTTGAAAGCTTTTTCTCTAAAGTCCAAAGCAAGACAACAGTTTCCACTCTCACTGTTCTTGTGAACACACTACTGGATGTCCTAGCTAGAACAAGCAATCAAGATTAAAGAAATAAAAGGCTTCAGAATCAGAAAGGAAGAAATAATATAGCCTTTATTTACAGATGATATGATTGTATATATAGGACATCTTAAAAGACTCAACCAAAAAACTATTGAAACCAATCAACGAATTCAGTAAAGTTACAGGATGTAAAACCAACATATAGAAATTAGTTGCGTTTCTATACACGAAAAATGATTTGATTCACTCTGGATTGCTTTTTTTAACCTATAATAGTTTACAAAGAAAACACCTTTATTTTTAATTAGAATTTACAATAATAACATACTAAGGGAAAATTTTCCACGATGTTTCTGCATGGCACATACCAGCTTTTGTTCCTGGCTATCTTTTCAAGGAAAATAGAGGCAGTCTCTCCCTCAGGGACAAAGGACAGATTTGTTTCCTGAACAGGAAAATACAGATAATGTCACCTTCTAAGATAAAGTTTGGACAGGTTTGCCAGTAAATTCTTCAGAAGATTAGGAGATTCCTAAGGTCAAGTTTGTTCAACAGTGACATAAACCCACTGTGCATTTTCTATCCTCCTGGGCTGTTCCAAATGTTTTCCATGGAACTGAAGAAGGAAAAACATAAAAATGTGCATAAAACACAGTGCTTACATTGCCTGCAATGCCGCGAGTAACAATCTTTTGTTTTAATCCAGAAATTTCCCATCTTTTGTCAGCATATATGAAATTGTGTGAGGTATGTTGTGAATCTACAAATATCGTCAAGTCTCAGACCCCTCACAGTTCTTGACATAAAAACTCAAATGTAAAATACAGTTTAAAGATCACTTATTATTCTGATGAGGTAACTGAAGAACGTATTTGTTCATTGATATGCCAAGATATCAATTAGTGAAGTGACCCACTTGATGTTTGTTACTGCCAGACTATTTCTGGTCCACTCAGATTCTCCTGTCTCAGATTAATAGTTCTTCTTTCTACTCTATTCTCAAATCTACAGTATCTTGTTTTCCATTCTCATTCATAATGAACTTACTTTTACCTTTTTGAGAAATAGAAATCAATTGAGAACAGACATGCACTTTCCACCCCATTCACATGCCTGAATTTGTGTTTATATATAGTGTTTGAATTCCTATTTTACATCTCATTAACTCTCCTTGGTCATATATAAAACCAACTCTTCCACTTGTATACTAAATTTTATTCCCTCTTTAACTGAAAGATATGATCTAACTAATTTTGCCTTCTCACGTATGTCTTTAATTAAAGTTTTATTTCCATTGAATTATTCCACCAGTAAAAATACATGCGCAATATCTAGCATCTTTTTTTAAAAGACACACAATTTTATTTTTTTAAATATGTTTTTATTGATTTTTTTTTTAGAGAGAGAAGAAGGGAGAGAGAGATAGAAACATAGATGTGAGAGAGACATTGATCGGCTGCCTCCTGCATGTTCCCTACTGGGGATCAAGCCTGCAACCTGGGCATGTGCTCTGACCGGGAATTGAACCAGGACCTCTCAGTCCATGGGACAATGCTCAGTTTACTGAACCACACCGGCAGGGCTCTAGCATCTTTAAAAACACTCTCACATTTTATACCCCTTTCTTTTGTCATTCCATTATTGTGCTCCCTATTTTAGTAAAATTTACTGAAATAAATATTCTGCAATATTTTCAGTATTATCTACTCAACTTTATTATTGTTATTCATCAAAAAATAACCTGTCAATGTCATCAATGAATTCATATTGCTAAAATCAATAATCAATTCAGAATCTTCCTAAACTTTTCTCTTTCATCCCAAAGGATGCAGTTCATCCTTCTTCTTTTGAAGACATTTCACCTGATTTTGAGAACACTGTATTCAATATCTGCTTCTCTTCTTACTTCATTAACCAATCTGTCCAAATTACCTTTACTGGTTTTGTTAACTGCAGTGTTGGCCCTCGGTTCATTAGTTTGGCTAAGAAAGAATTCAGAACCAAGAACTCTATGCAAGAAGTTTGTTTAGAAAGTCTCTACTGATTGGTCAGTGCTAGGGTAGGGAGTCATTAATCATTGCATCTGTTCCTGATGTCAGCTGTAGCATCATTTGGTCCGATTTTGCTGCTTTTCTGGGCCTGGAGCTGAAACACAACTGAGGCCTAGATGTTAGCTCTAGTTTGACCAAAACTCTGTCTCTGTGGTCAACAGACCCAAGGTTTTGTTCCTAAGATTATTTGATGTCCTGAGGGCTTGATGCTTAAGGGAGTGGTCATGCAAGGGCTTGTATGAGAGTCATACGAGGCTATTTTCTAACCCCCGTATTCCTCCTCTAAGGGGTCTAAACCGCATGACTAAGGACATGCTAGGGGAGGAAAGGTTACTCTGGGGGTATGTCCTGTTCTATAATACTTCTTTTCCCAGTTTTGCTCTTTGTTAAGCACCCGGGACTTTCCACCCTGGTGCCATTCTCTGCCCAGCCTATCATCCCTGCTCTGCTCATGCCTGTTAATTGCCTGCTCTATCAGTTTCTTATTACTTCCCGAAGCTCAACACTTGGACCTCTTCTAAGCACAATCCCTTCATGATTGTATCCAGTTCTATAAATTTAAATGCTCTTTATATGACTATAACTTCCAAATTTTGTATCCATCCTGGACTTCTCCCTTTAACCCAGCCTTGTAAATGTGAATGCTAAACATTGGAGGTTGGGGCTTCAACATATGAATTGTGTGTGTTGAGGGGGAGAGATACAAACATTCAGTCCATTGTAGTTTTCCTTTTTTGTTGTTGTTTTTCTGGTTTTGATCCTTCTAAAGTTTTAGGAGTAGTTTATAACACTTTATGTGACATGTAAGGAAATTATCACTTTTTGTTTTGTCATTTAAAAAAAAACTTGTATTTATTAGTATACATCAATGTATTTTATATGTATTTTTTAAAAAGTTATATGTTTTCTTTAATTGCTTCTTAAATATAAAATTCTTCAAGTATTTATTTTATTTTTTTATTTTTTCTTTATTGATTTTTAGAGAGAGGAAGGGAGAGAAATAAAAACATCAATGAGAGAAAACACCGATGGGGGCCTCCTGCATGGCCCCCATTGGGGTTCGGGCCCACAACCTGGGCATGTGCCCTGACCGGGAATCAAACAGGCAACCTCTTGGTGCATGGGTCAATGCTCAACCACTGAGCCACACCGGCTGGGGTCTTCAAGTATTTATAAAGTTTTTTCTTACTAAATGAACTAGTGAATACTTCTAGCCAATGATTAATAATAAAAGCAATATTTTTAGCAGGTACACATATTTGTTTCTGATCTCAACCATAATTCTTTGATGTCTCGCCATTAAAAAAAATTATAGTTGGGAGCTGTATGATATGTACCATACATGTACACACATTCAAATGCATGTATGTACTGTGCATGTTAGCCTCCTATAGAAACCAGATGAATTCCCACCAAAAATATAATTCAGATGTCCAGACTTATGACACCATACTTGAACTAAAACTAGGTAAAAAGAGTTCTTACTAATTTATTACTAACAACACAACGAGGCTTTCTGGAGGGAGTAGGGTGACCAACAGGCAGGTCTGAAGATGATTTGAGAGAGGCAGAAAAAGGAGACAAGCTTGGGTATTTTTATTGTGATTAGAGGGTAGGACCAGATGAGGGTTTCTGCATACAGGAACGGGCTTATGTGATTTGAACCACCCACCAAGCCAGAGGGCCCAGAAAGTTTCTTATCAGCATATCCAGATGTGGGTCAGACTAGAAAAGTGGGGGGAGGACGGACTGTGAGTCGTAACAGCTGTCAGCGGTCGAGCATACAAAAGTAAAGTCACACACTTTATTAAAAAATAATGTGTCATTTCAGCTGTTCTGTTTCTAATGGAAAATTCTGTTTTCTGAGAAAATTAATAATTTTATCCTATCTTTATACCGAATTGTATAGACTATTTCAAATTACTAGTACATTTATTTGCATAGTCATTTTCAGTCTCTCTTGTGGTATTTTAATTCCGTTTGTTTCTATGAGCATTTTGCATTTAGAATTCTTAATGTTGTGCAACAACGCATTTGTTCTCCTAACACGCACATGTTTTGTTATATAAAGAGTTGTTTATTTTTCAAAATATTGACTTTTTATTAGTTAAACTATCCTTCTGCTTATGCATTTTTATTTCCCTATGATCATTTGTTCTGCTTTATTCTTTTACTAGCATATTGAATTGTCTATTTAATAATTTTCCTTTAGTATTAGTTTTTAAAGTTATGCATTTTCTCCTAAGCACAACTAAACCAAATTAAGTAATTTATTTTACAAATTGATTATCAATGCAATTTTTAGCATGTTAACAATATTCTCTTATGTTACTAATTTCAGTATAATATACCTGGCTTAGGAAGAGGCAACCTTACTATTTTAAAGATCACTAAATGAAGCAAAATATTTTTTATAATATAGGCAGCTACAAAACATTGTAAAGTACATACCAATTTTATCTTAAAATCTTGATCACATAAAATTTGAAGTAATATGTATAAACCTAGTAACTGAGTAAAGTGAAGTGAATACTGATAACATTAAAACACATACAAACATGAAAATCTTTTATGGATAAAGAAGAAAAATGCTCAATTTGAATATCTGATAAAATCAAGCAAAAAGGTTGATTTCCAATTCTAAATAGTCTATTCCAGACAGTTTTCTTTGGCAGAAATTAGTAAAAATTCTTTGGGGCTTAATTCTCATTAAGAGGTATTGTTTTAAATGTTTTTACATTAAAACATAAGAATACATGCATATGCAAATCATATGAAATTGATTTGCATTTATGATAAACCACTTCAAGCAATGTGATAGAAGTTCATTTAAATTAATACTTATAAGCCTGTGTCTCATGTTGTGTTCATACAACTAGATTACTGATAAAGCATTGATCAGGTTTTATATTCTTTTTTTTTTTCTTTTACATAAGAAGCATTTTTTACATAAGGAGCACTTTTAAATTAGAAGTTCTGTACAATAACTTGAGATCTGTCCCGTGATTTAGAGACAGGTCTGTTTGCCTGTATGTCCAATAGAGGTCATTTAAATGCTACCCACGTGTGGTCAGGCCTGATATCTTTTCATATTCAAGTGAATTAAAGAATACCTCAAGCTTAACATTATTTTATTTAAATTATATTCTTTATTTTTCTTCTATTAAGTAACATTTTATTTGTTCTGTTTAATGTCATTTTTAACCACCTCCCCATCCTACCCCCGGCCATCTCTTTTTTTTCATATTCAAATTTATTTCACTCCCTAAGCTTGCCTGCTACAATTAACAGTTTCTTCCTGAGTCAGCCTCTGTACTCCTCAGTGTTGTCCCCATCAGCTTACTCTCTTTTTCATGCAGACTGTGCATTTTTGGTCACGTCCCTTGTTATCCATAAGATTTATAATTTTTGCTGCTTCTTTGTTTTTCATTGCAGCACTTGGCATTTTATTTTCCTCCAGACTCCCAACGATTCTCAGATGCATACTCATGCATCTGAATTCTAATTAAAGTTATATATCGATATACTCTTGGTTTCATTGGGTAGTATATCACTAAAGTAGAGAGTGAGTCAGAGAGTGAATGTTCCCAAAGCCTTTTACAAAATGTTACTCCTTGAAGTACCTTCCTTTACAGCTGTCTGGTTTGTGCCAGTATTCTGTTTTAGAAACCACAGAATACCTGGGCTTACGAAACAAATGATATTGATAAAGGAATTACCAGTGAAATTTTACTATAGTCAAACATTGCTTTTCTCATATATGTTTATTTATAAAATTTGCCTAGAATAAAGCTATTCTTAAATCCTTTTCTCCCCTTAATATTGATTTGTCTGCATGGATGAGATCCAGGGATAGGAATTTGTATGGATTAGATAAATTTGGAATGATTTTCTGTCATTGTTGCTTTACAATGCTTTGTTTTCTTTTTTATTTGTTTAACATTTCTTACATATTCAAAGTTACATGTGGAATTGTCCTTTTCTGCTTATCATTATTTTGTAATGTGCACATATCCTTTCTTAAAGTAGTTTTCTTTTAGTTTTCTTTCAGTGTTTGGTTTGCTCTGTTATGTGCCCAATTTTGTTGCTTTTTTAAAAATTCACAAATGAAAAGATTTGTGATCAGCAAAGATATAAGGAGTCTGGGGATTGGCACACTATTTATAAACTTCTGGGATCCTTTCAGATTTTATTTGGCAAATGTATTATACATTTCTTGAAGCTTACTTTTCTGGGTATGGCTTTGAAAAAGATGTGAACAGAATTTAATACTTACTTGGAATTTGCTATTAGTCCAGTGTTAACTTGGCATAGATATAGAAAGGAAAAAATGTTCGGGTATAAATTTCAGAAAACTAGAAGTTCGTTTTTTGGGTTTTTTTTTTATCCTCACCAGAGGACATTTTTGCATTTATCTTCAGATAGAGCGTGAGGGAGAGAGAGAGAAACATCGATGTGAGAGAGACACATCGAGTGGTTGCCACCCACACGACCCCAACCGGGGCGGGGACAAACTGCAACCAAGGTACGTGCCCTTAGCGGGAACCGAACCCGGGACTCTCTGGTCCACAGGCCGACACTCTAACCACTGAGCCAAACCGGCCAGGGCTGGAAGTACTTTATTAATACAAGTAGCATGATTATGTGGATATGAGGGTAATGAGTTATTCCTATGTAGCTATCTGTATCATATTTCTTTTACTAATATTGTTTTGACAACAGATGTGAAATAATAATCTATAGCTATTATTAAAAGGAAATAGATAATATAAGACAAGAAATTACCTTTACTTTGTAATGGAAATTTTATTTTATTTTATTTTTTATCCTCACCTGAGGACATTTTTCCATTTTTTGTTCAGACAGAGTGGGAGGGAGAGAGAGGAAGAGAGGGAGAGAGAGAAACATTGATGTGAAAGAGACACATCGAGTGGCTGCCACCCGCACGACCAACCAGGGCTGGGGACAAACTGCAACCGAGGCACGTGCCCTTAGCGGGAACCAAACCCGGGTCTCTCTGGACCGCAGGCTGACGCTCCAACCGCTGAGCTAAACCGACCAGGGCTGTAATGGAAATTTTTTAAAAATTCATTTACATGTAATTTATTTACTATCAATTAGCACAATTCTCTGTGACACCTAGAGCAAGACAATTGCCTTTTCAACATTTCTAACCTTCAGATATTTGCAGATAATTATTTTGCCCCACAGGCCCCTCTTCTTTAATCAACATTTTCTCATTGCCTTTAACTATTCCTCTATGGCATCCTTAGTTTTTAATTTACAGTGATGCATCTGTATGTGTATAAATTACAATGTGCATATGCAATCTAGAAAATAGGAAAATGCTGGGGAAAAGAATTTTTTAGGAAGGGAAATCGATGCCATTTGTGACATCTTTTGAACAGGCCACGAGATTTTCCTTCTTTTTTATAACAAACACCAACGCAAAACTTAGTTTGCTGTCTTTTGAAATCTTCTAAAAGGTAACAAAATAAATTATGTCAAATGTTGACTTGCCTTATTTTTCTCAATGAAGGGAAGATAAAGTCCCAAGTTACATATAAACAATGTGTGTTGGATTAATGAACCGTTAAGTGTCTCAATGAGATCGCTTCAACTATCTTAATTTGTTGTCACTGTAATTTTTATTGTTTTGGTTTTAATTTTATGTAACTTATTTATAATTTAATGTTGCATTCCCAATGCATGGAGTTTCTAGTTTTTTGTGATATGTGTAATAAAGGCACATGACCTTAGAGGCAGAGTCTGGAGTGACAGGGCTATGAATCAAGGAACGTGGGCAGCCAACAGAACTTGGAAAACACAAGAAGGATTCTTCCCTAGATTCTTCAGGGGAGTGTGGCCCTGTTGACACCTTGGTTTTGGATTCCTAGCCTCCAGAATTGTGAGACAATAAGTTTCTGTTATTTTAAGCTAAAATAAAAAACAATAAATGAAGGAGCTAGGCTACATTGGAGTTGAGATCTGAAATGACAGGATGAATCTAAACATTTGAAGATCAGGGATAAACATATTTCAGCCAGAGGGGCAGTAGCCCTAAAAACAGAAAGGATTTTGGTTAGAAAATAAATTGAAAGTGGCCACACATTTAGAATACAATGAGCAAAAAAGAAAATTTAAAAAATTAGTGAGAGATCATCTGAGTCATTGTTAATCATGACATTCATATTCTTACCCAGTACTTTTTTTGTGAGTGTGGTAGACATTGAATATTTGAACAGAGAAGTGACTTTATCTGATTTTTGTGCAAAGATATTCTAAAAGTTTTCTGGATAAATGTTTCCAAAATAATGTCTTAGGTTTGGTACCCCAGAAACAGAAATAAGAAGAGCGGGCTTGGGCAGAGGTGAATTTAAACTATGATGCAGTTGCAACAAAGATGTCAGACAACCCAGTGTGGAGCTTGGGACCTGGCTCTCCTGAATTGTTCAAAGGGGAGCAGTGGTGTTTGGGCCTTTGTACTCTCAAACCACACAGTTACTAATTGCAACCTGCCTCCGATGGCAAGGCACCGACCTTTGGCTAAAGACAGTGCTAAGAGATGAGTATACCTATGAGCCATGGACAGTCAATGTCCCAGCAGCTGGACAATATGAGTGCCGTAGATTAAAAGGGAATCCTGGTGGCAGACCAGAGCATGTGCTACACACGAAAAGAATGGAGATGGGGAAAGTAGTAGTAGCCTAGGTCGGAGGCGATGGCTAACCAGACAAGGGCAGTATTAGGGTTAGTGGAGACAACTGTTAAATTTAAGATATTTTTAACCAAATTCTAACCTAATTTGCTGACAGATTTGGGAGAGTGGGTAGAGAAAAGAGACAAGGATGAAATTTAGTTTTTTTCTTTTTATCTATCTTATTTCTGAACAATTGAATAAGTGATGATGCAATGTGGTAAGATGGGGAAAATGACAGAGAACAAGAGTTGAGAGAGGAAATCAGAAGTTTACTATAGGATATGTCATAGTGGAGATGACTGATACATAACCAATGTCAAATGTGCAGTGCACTATGCAAATCTAGGACTTAGGGATGCTGTTGGAGCTGTACGTGTGGGAATCACCACATATTAAATGGTATTTAAAAGCATAGGACTAGATACAAAGACCTAAAGCAATGCCTGTCAAGCTAGTCTTAATCCACAATGAAAAGCATTTCACTTCTTCACCTATATTCATGTAAAAAGACTGAAATAAAAATTTTACAAAATTAATTGCATTGACTAAGCAGGATTGAATATTTGAAAGGACTCACAAGACTTTATAGTTTGGATACTCATTAAAGCTTTAATAACATTAAAACATGCAGTACAACAGGAAAAATTATTACAGGCAATTATTGCTGGCCTGAGAGGTTTCTCAGCACTGCTCCCCAGCGTCTTGTCAAAGTTACACAGAATGCAGTTCATCTTTAGTTCATGAACCACCAAGACATGCACATAGAATCTTTGCTTTAAGGGAGCCCAGGAAATAGTTTTCATTCTCAAGCAACCTCCCTGTCACATTCCCAGACAGACTGTATGTGAAGTCAAGCAGAGTGAAAGCTATCAATTTATATATTGATGAATAAGGTAAATACGCTTGTCCTGGATGCTTTCAAGGGATTCCCACCCTTAAATAGCAAAACTAGTTTATTAAAACTCTTTCTGATCTTGACCTAGAGTTGATAGAAGATTGTAGGCATTCTCAGAAGTGAACATAGAGCTGTCCAAGTTCAATTGTCAAATAACTTCATCTCATGCACTTTCTATGTGTGAGGTTCACTGATATTTTCAATTCAGTTCTTATTTTGCTTCATAACCAAAAAAGTAATCTGGTCATTATCCATTAAATTGATTTCATAACTTTTGTTTTCAGGCCTCAATATGATAAAACACAAAGTTAGGGAGAATGTTGAGGGAGAAGAGAAGGGGACATAGAGACAGGGTCTTTGGAAATACCAATACCTAAAGATCAGAAATCGAGAGAGGTGACAGGGAATAGCTTTGCTATTCTAAACTCCAGTACAACTATGTGCCTCTTCAGTACTTAGATTGTACTTCCTGGCCACTTCCATATACAGATGGGTGGCATTTTTCTTTTCCCCATTTAGTAGAAGGAGTAGAATTTTTTATGGCTACTCATTATTCAGGCTGTTCAGTCTTATTCCAGTGCCAAAAGGTTTTGTGTGGGATGATCCTAGCACTCCTTGGCTCTCAAGGCTCTCACGGAAACCTGTCAACTACAATATAAAATGGAAATTCCTTGAATGGACGTAGAAGTTACATGATTATAAATTTCCATCCCACTTTTCAACTGTAATTCTTTTATATCCCTTCTACTTCATTTTTCTTATTACCAGTGTAGATGAGAGTCATTCTACATTGATTTATTTACTATGTAACTTACTAGCCTGACTTACGTCTCCTTCTTTTAGACATTATTTCCCCTCCTAATATACTCCTTACCTTTGTTACCTGATCAATTTCTACCATTCTTTAAAACCCAGTTCAAACAACATCGCATCAATTAAGCTTACCCCGGTTCTTTATTATAATATCTCTTTCCCTCTCTCTTTCTGTATTTTATTAATAGTTCTGCTTTTGAAATGATTTTCATCATGATATATCAATTTACATAATTATCTTGTTCTCTAGCTTGCAATTTTATCAATGAGAGATTTTTGTTTGTTTTTATATTACTTAATACAGTTCCTGAATATAGAAAGCATTTAGTAAAATGATTAGTGAATGTGTGAATGAGTTAAATGATTATTTAGCTTTATGGAAAGGCAAATGTTTATACGGGTTGCTTAGAAAGTGGTATGCATAAACTTGAAAGACTTAAGGAACACATGTAAATTTGGGGTTTTCTTAAGAACATATGTTTTGTTCTTATTTCTAAACAAGTGGTATCAAATTCAGTAAACAAATATATCAACTCTCAGATATGGTATTTATGGAGACAAAAGGAATTTACTAACCATTTTTTAAGTAGGTAGAATCATATGAAATTGCTATTTTTGTGGTCACAGATGTTGAATATTAGCAATTTCATATGTTTCAAATTAAATATCTTTCAGTGCAGAAAAAAATATGCATGCACATTCCCTCTTGACCAAGCTTATGAAACCATTTAAATTCTTTAGCAAACTTTAAGTACACACATTTAATTTAGGTCAAATATCCTTTAGATAGGGATTGCCTTTTTTATCAGATTTTCTGTAGTAAGGATCTTGCATTTGAACAATGCTGAAACAGTATAATATCAGTGTGCTTGCAGTGACATCATAACAGTTCCTGGGCAGCAATTGTGCTCTCAATAATGCAATGTAGTGCATAATTAAGGTGGCGGATACCACCAGGCTCAGCAGAATGCCTCCTCTGGAGGCGGTACGGTGTCCTATGTTATTGCTATGAGGGCGATGATCGCATCCTACACTTCTGAGGGCAGCGTACAATGGACAATGTGCGCATGTCATAAATGATGGAAACTGACATGGGAAGCAGCTCTGTATCTTGGTTTCTTCAGATGTTTATCCATAAAATACATATTGCTCTTTTCATTCTGCCCAGATAGTATGAATACACACTGCAGAAGAACAGATTAGAGGGGGGAAATAAGTCAACTAAACAAATAAACTGTTTTAAGGTACAAACTGTTCTTGGTCTTATGAACTATTTGTCAACTTGTAGTGCATCAAATGCCAAAATATTTTATTAATGTTCTAAATGCTTTCTTTAATACTTTAAGATTACAAAACAAAGTTTACCTCATATTCATTTATTGATCATCTCCTTACTGAGACACATAATCTAACATAGTTAATTTTTTTTGTTTCTATTTTCTCATCTATAAACTGAGAGGCATGCACTATATAAGTAATGTGGATTTTCTAGATTTAAATGAGATAATACAGTACAGTGTTTATTTGGTTCAGTGCCTATCACAAGGCAGATACTCAGTACATTTTCATTCTTCTTTTTATTATTATTACTATAAGCATAATTTGTTAACCCTGACCTACTCTTTTATTATTATTTTTTTCTTTATCGATTTAGAGGGACAGGAAGGGAGAGGGAGAGAGAGATAGAAACATCGATGAGAGAGAACATCGATTGGTCACCTCCTGCATGCCCCCCACTAGGGATTTGACCCACAACCTGGGCATGTGCCCTGACCGGGAATTGAACCAGCGACCTCTTGGTGCATGGGTGGACGCTCAACCACTGAGCCACACCGGCTAGGCTGACCTACTCTTTTAAACATTATAGTTAAATGATGTCAGTTAATTTAATATGCATGTCAGTATTCTAGAATGAAATATTTATAAAAGGCAGGGCCTTTGTCTGCGTTGTTCATTACTACATTCCAATATCTAAATGAGTTCCTGGCTTACAAACAGTATTTATTTGATATCTGTTGAATGGACTAATAAAATCTGTGTAGTATGTGTAATTTTATTTTTTTTTCTTTATTGATTTTAGAGAGAGAGGTAGAGAGAGGGAGAGAGAGATAGAAACATCGATAAGAGAGAAAGAACATCGATTGGCTGCCTCCTGCATGCCCCCCACTGGGGACTGGGCCCACAACCTGGGCATGTGCCCTGACCAGGAATGGAACCAGCGACCTCTGGGTGCATGGGTCGACACTCTACCACTCAGCCACACTGGCCAGGCCAGCATGTGTAATTTTAAACAAAATCTCCAATGAGTGCTTTCAAGTTCCTAATTGTACCTAAATTCCTTCCCTGCAGATGTGACTCATAGCAAAGAACTCTATGAAGTGACTGCTTATATCTTTGTAAGAGAGAATTACAAACAAAGGTCAAGTTGTTAAATTTTATAGGCATCTGTGCACTAGTTACATTAATTGTCTTTAATGAGTTAAACGTCATAGATCTTTTTAACCATATTTAAAAATTATAGTTAGGTGAAAAGTTAAAGAATTTCTGAATGATACAGCAAAATAGAGTATAAAGAATCTGAGTAGACCTGACCAATGTGTCTCAGTTGCTTGGGCATTGTCCCCTGCACCAAGAGGTGCCGGTTGGATTCCCATTCAGGGCACATGCCCGTGTCGTGGGCTCGATCCCATGCAAGAGGCGGCCGATCCATGTTCTGCTCTCACATCGATGCTTCTCTCTCTGTCCTTTTCCCTTCCTCTCTCTCTAAAGAATAATAAAATATTTTTTAAAAGAATCTGAGTATGTTGTCAGGTTAAGGATTTCTCATAAATACTCATTTCCATACAATAATTTATTAGTATTATTATTATTATTATTATTATTATGTGTCCTTTCTGTAAACATTGGCAAATTAGAGGAGATAAATTAGAGCAAAAATTTAAATTATGATTGGCCAGAATGACCTATTGACTCTTTTCCAAGTGTGAAATTCTAAGTCCTTTTCTGTTCTGATATTTTAATGTTTCTTTGAAATATTACTAACAAGTTGTTCATTTCCTCCTATCTAAATCTTACTTATTTTTCAGTTAATATTAAAGCAGCATGTTATCTTGATGCTTTTATTCACATTTTAAAAATAGCTTCTCTATGAGAAAACAATTGTTTCTGTCCTGTAGAAGCTACTAAATTGAGAAACCTAAAATCACTTTTAGATACTTTGGAGTCTAGCAAATTTAATGGGTTTCAAGTACAGACAAATGCTTTGCAGAAGATTCCTTTATGACTATAAGGACAATCATTCTCAAAAGACGATAGGTTTGCCAGATAAAACTGTCCGTCTTTTATTTCAACATACATGTAAATGAAAATTTAATTACACAACTATTATTATGTTAATAGTAAAAAATGATAAATTGGGCTCAAAGAAATAATGAACTCTCCACAATCACTTACATTTGTGATAATTATTTAAAGCCAGTTCTACCTGACTCAATGTTTCTTACTTTATTTTTTGTCAGATAACATTTTTATGACATATATTTTCCTCTATCATCAAAGATCCATTCCTTTGAGTTAAGGATTTCCTTTTTTTTTTTCAGAGTACCTTAAACAGAAACTATTACAAAAACATAATAATTTAAGAACCCAATTTCAATAGTTATATAACTATGTTTGGGATGTTTTCTACCCAAATAATTTCCAAGAATGGGCTAAATAAGTTCTAAAGAAGAGGATATTAGAATAAGAAGACACATGCAGAAAAGATTCTTAAAAAGTCATTTATTTAAGGCAAGGAAAAGTTGCTTATAATTAATATTACCCACAGCCTTTAAGAGGAATCTTCAGAAAGGAGTGGGTTGCTTTTTATATATATCCTACATTCTACCCCTGTAGTTTTTACCTTACTAGTTACAACACTGTTGATAATTCTTCTGTGTCTCTGCTGGAAATCATTTAGTATTAAAAACACATTTTCCTGCACTGCCAACTCTCAAAAAAAAAAATAATGTATTTATATTCTAAATTATTGAAGTAAATAATTATGAAGTATAATAATTATAAAGTAGATAATGGCTTAACCAATGACTCCAGGTTTGAAGGGAAAAAACAATCACATTTCACAGTGAACACGTTAATGGTAGTATACATTCACTCAGCAATATTCTCTTCCTCCCATAATTGGGAAGACTGAACATTTCAGTGTTACACCCACAAGTACAGAACAAACTGCTCTTCTTTTTGCTTTTATATAACAGGCATCCTAAAATTCCACATATCAGAACAGATCCTACTCAAAAGGCCTTCTTATGCTCCCCGCGAGGTTAGCCGTCATGGAAATCCTTAAGTAACACAGAAGCACAGGGGGACGGTTTCAGTTTGATTTTGATTTTCTTTCAGGGAAAATAGATGCTGGCTGTTCAGTATCAGAAAGCAAGGATTGGAAACACTGACTCCTTTAAAAAAGAATGTGTTCCCTGCTATTAACCCTTCTGATCTAGATTTCTATGTAAACGGGATAAAAAGGAAAGCAACTGAATAGGGCATTTCAAATATAGGTTGCCCATGGAAAAATTTAAGTTTAATATATCAAAAGATTGTAAATGTCTACAACTTTTCTCAAAAGTCAGTGCTTTTATAATCAGTTTATAGATAAAAGACTAAAAAGTGAGGATATATTTGAATATATGTCATTTTTGTATTTCTAAGTTTGCATAATATCTTAAAATGTTGAATATGTATAGTTTTAGTCAGAATAGATATAAATTATAAGCATTTTATAGTTACATAACTATATAATAATATATATGTATATTGATATTTTACTTAAAATAATTGATCTAATTTTATTTTCCCCATTGATCAGGCATGAATTGAATCATTGTATGTACTATAGTGTTATATATCCTTTAGTTATAAAACATACGTGATTTTAAAATTCCTACTTTTGTTCTCACATAGCATAACTTCTTACACTTTTAAAATAATCTTATATTGGCAAAATATATGACAAACACAGAAAGCAGGCCCTGACCACAGTCAGCTGAGCTGTTCTGGCTGAAATAGCTGGGTGATGGTGTGCTCCTTTACCCACAAACAGTTTCACAGAATACCAAAAGCATCCACGGTCATTCCGTGACCATGACGGAGTGAGACAGAAAGGAGACCACCCTACAGCAATGACTGAGCACAAAGGAAAACTGAAACATTGTCCAATTCACACTAATGATCAACTAGCCACTCGCACTGTCCCTGCTAATGTAACTGTTACTTCTTTACCAAGTAAACAGCCCCACTTCACTCCTTCTTCCTTTTAGGTAAAGATTATTAAGATACTCTGCCATACCCTATGCAGAGCAGCACATGCTTTCTTCAGCCCTCCCCAAAATCGTGTAACACAAGTCAAAATCCTCTAGCAATTCTCTCTTGTGCTCCTCCGCTGAAGCACTGAATAGGTCCACATAGTTGGCTATCTGACTTGTTGCAATGAGACAGCAAACTGGCTTTATTCTACTAGAGGTGTGTTTCTCCTGGTCTTTGGAGAGAATTAACAGAGGAAATCCTTAAAATATCTTGTGCAATTTTTATATGCTATTGTCTAGTAACGCTGTGCATTTTTCTTAGAAAAAGAATGCAACGTAAAGACATGGCATATCTATTTTCTGCCAAACATCTTTAGCAGTTTACATATTGTATCTCAACCACCCTGTGAAATTTTGCAATGTAAGAAACTAGGTCAATGGTAAATAATAAAGTCAGTATGTGAATTAGAGTCTTACTGCTAAAGAGTTTTATACAATGTAACACGTGTATCGCATTGTCCTGTGTTCATGTTCTTTACAGTTAAGGAACACCTCAGAAAAACACGCACCACAGAGAGAAACCTCTTCTAATAGCATCCTTTAGGAATTTCTATTCCACCTTACCTCCTGATTTAAAAATATATATAAATATAAACACACACATATATATCCATATATATTAAATGTCTTTTTTGTTTAAATTTATTGTTTAATTTAAGTACCTCCCTAATTGTTAGATCACCCCACCTATTCCAAGTCTCAGTTTTAATTTAAAACCATTATTGGACCAAGGTGAAATCTCCATACGTTGGGAAATACCTTTGACAGATTTTGTTATGGTTAATAGTAGTTTTAAGAAAAAGAACTCTGAACCATTCCTTCTTTTTCTGTGATCTGAAACACTTTATAAAACATGACAATTATTTCCTTTAAAATTTTTAAATAACTGTTAATAATAAAAAAAATTAGTGTATTTCTTTATTAACTTTTATTTTTCTTCCAAACAACACCAATTTGGTTTGCTTATCATTTTCCAACTGAATTTATATTTTTAATTCACTAGGTATCAAGTACCAATAATAAGATACTTTCTGGTGAACTTCTATTAATTTATCATTATATTCTTTGCCAACTGTATTATTTTATTTTTATAATTCTAAAATTTTTTAATTTTAATTTTGAGGCAATTATATGCACATTTATAAATTTGTTTCATTAATTTATTGTATTTATTAATTTAAAATAATTTTCAGAACTCTACTAGTATTTAAATTTTATAAATTTTTTTTCTTTATTGATTTTAGAGAGAGAGGAAAGAAGAGGGAGAGAGAGCTAGAAACATTGATGAGAAAGAACATCGATTGGGTACCCCCTGCATGCCCCCCACTGGGGATCGGGACCACCACCTGGGCATGTGCCCTGACCAGGAATCGAACTGGCAACCTCTTGGTACATGGGTCAACGCTCAACCACTGAGCCACACCAGCTGGGCTAGTATCTAAATTTTAATTGTAGGTAATCTTATCTCACTGCCCTAATTTTTCCATATTTAAATATTTGTATTCTATTTTTGTTGAACTTTATTTTTAACATTGCTTGTATAGCAAAAAAAAAAATTTAGGTAACCCAATTTGAGAATGTTAAATTGTATTTGATTTTCAGATTTCTTGTAATGATCAGTAATTTATTCTTCTACATAGTTGCTTTAGCACCATCTTCACAAATCCATTGGTCCATTTCAATCTTCTAACCTGATTCTTCAATAACCTTTAATATATCTTCTCTCTCACTCTGGAAACACTTTGCCTCCAGTACATCTTATTTTTGGCTTTCCATTATTATAGTGATTATATACCTCTCTCATTTGTTGGCTTCACTCTTTCTTGTAAACCCTAAGTATCTGAACATTTTAGAAATCAGACACTATCACCTTCTATTTTATTAATATTTACCTTTGTAATGCTATCATCTAGAACCACGTGTTTAAAAACCAATGGTATTCTATTTACCTAGAAATTTACATCTCTAACTCAGATTTTCTCCTTTGTGCCACTTTTGTACTTAAATTCTCTTTCGTCATTCCTACTTGGATGTCTACTAGGAATCTCAAACAGAATAAGTTCAAAGCTTACCCAGACCTACATTTCTTCTTAGAGGCTTTAACTCAGTAAATGGCAATAATATTTATCCAATCAATTCTTTGCAGATCAACAGGATTTATTAAACATAGAAATTATTGTCAAGTTTGGGCACTGGTTGTAAAAGTCTTCCAATTCAAATGCTAAATAAAAATAGCAACCTGGCCCTGGCCAGTTTGGCTCAGCAGTTAGAGTGTGGGCCAGTGGACCAATGAGTCGCCAGTAGGATTCCAGTCAAGGGCACGTATCGCGGTTGCGATTCATCCCCAGCCCTAGTTGGGGTCGTTCGGGAGGCAGCCACTGGATGTGTCCCTTTCACGTTGATGTTTTTCTCTTTCTCCCTCCCACTCTGTCTGAACAAAAATGGGAAAAAAGTCCTCGGGTGAGGATAAAAAAAAAAAAAAAAAAGCAACCTGAAAGGTCTGTGATGCACAGTCATGGATGCAGTTGGAAAATGTGACAAAAATGGCTTCATACTTCATCCTTAAGATGAATGCAGCCAGTTCCTACAGCATGATGTGATGTTTGGACTCATTATACATTTAAAACCTTGTCATTCCAGGCAGTTAAGTAGAAAACAGTCTCTACATCAGAGATCTCGGTGGCTTTGCCTTGATTATTATCTGTTATATGGTAGATTTGTACTTCATGTGAATGCCCATGTTTTTCAGAAATTGCTAAATATGTGGGCTATGCTTATTTTTAAAAATACATTCTTGGGAAATAGCAATTAACCTGTATAAATTTAGTGACAAATTTATAATAGGAATACTTGCCATCTAGACCTAAAGTGGGTAAACATTTATCACTTTAACAAACGTGGACCTCTCTTAAGTAAAACTAATCTAAAACATAAGTGATGTATTGTTATAAGTATGTATTTGAAATATGAATGCATTTAAGCAATTAAAACCCCTTAACATGTGTTGAAAAATTTAGAGAAGCTACAAATCACAGTTGTGTACTGATATATAGAGAGACACTTTTCTAAGTAGATAATCTAAGTATTGAAAAGATAAAATATTTCTATAAAACTTATACTTTAGGAAATCGGTTTTGTATAATACAAAATGAAAACTTTAATATAACATAAATACATGAATAAAGATCTACCAACTATGAATTAATTAAAACCACGATAAAATATTTACATTGTACATCCAGATGCATTATATATTTAAACACATTATGATACAATATGATGCTGTGCTACAAAAACTAAGATAAAACTCTTCCAAAGAAATGGGAGCAAAAATAAATACAGAAACCAATGCAACTAAAAGTGAAATTTTGTTTTTGAAAATTAATAAGATAAAATTATAGCATTATAAAATATGGTTATTGAAACTGACAACATGATAGTCATCAGGGTTATTGGTGATATGTTGGAGATGGATGGAAAATTGGAGTGGGTTCAGAAGGGAATGCTTGTGTGTAAAAATGAAGGAAGGGTGATATTGGAGAATAAGTTGAGATGTGAGGGAATTGGTTTTGAACGTTCAGCTTTGTTTGTTTAAAAAGTGGTTTGCCCAAGGCATGTTTGAATATTGATGACAATGATTCAGTACAGTGGGTACATTTAATATTCAAGAAAAACAAGAAATAAAAATCCTGCAAAGGATCCAGAATACAAGTGGGAGAATTGACGTTCTAAGTTAGAAATATATATTTTCTGTTTAACAGAAGAGAAGGACAACTCATAGGTAGATACAAATATTATTTTTGTTATTATTGTGTTAGAAATTTGAGGAAATTACCACTTGTTGGCTACTTAATCCTTGTGAAGGGCAATTGAGAATGAAGAAATAGAAAAGAATGTTAAAAGTGTGAAAACAAAGGGAAACAAACAATAATTATCTTGGAAAATGAGCCATTATAAATGTAAAAACAAAAACAAAAAGCAGGAGTAATTAAGACAGTTTGATGGTGGTTATTATGCTTTTATAATAATACGACTTGTATAATTAATTCACACAGACCTAAAAAATATATTGCACAAATATATACATGTTTAGATAACAAGAATGATTTGACAATTTATAGATGATAAAGTACTAATGATTAATAAGCATGAGCAATGTTTAATCGCAGTTAGTAACAAGGAAATGCAAGTACATTTACAATATTGCAACTGAAACATTTAATTATTTTTTACATTTGCATTTCCAGCCTCCTATGACCTTCTTTATTCTCATGCAGAACAATCCAACCAAAATGGCATCCTTGACTTATCCAACTTCCCAAACTTCTTTCTGATGAAGAATATATGCTAGACCTGTGCCTAGAGTCATTGTCCTCTTTTATCACCTCATATGTATTCATTCCTTCATCTCTCAGCAACAGCGGCTATTCCTTACAGAAATTCTCTCTACCTGCATACTCCATCTTCCCATTTTCATCATAGACTTCCTTTTTTTCCCTTTTGTGCCATGCATCACACAGAAATTACAGTTACATAACACTTGCTTTCTCCAGTGTGTTTAAAGCTCCAAGAAGCCAGGGATACTGATTCAACTACATGGAGCTCTGTCCTCACTGCATTGCAAAGATCCTGCCACACTATATAAACCTGGTAAATACTTGAAATGATGTATGAAAAAACTCCACTCTTAGGCTGTCTGTTAAGTGGATATTCCCATATAGTGAGAAACTAAATGAGAACATCAAACAAACATAAATAGAGACATAACTTAGAGATTTAACCAGAAATGCCTTTATAATAAAGACAGAGTAAAAAGGAGAGGTGACATTTTAAGATGTATGAATAGTATTTTCTTTTTAAGACTGTCATCAGACACCAAATTCTTTTACTGGCCTTGTAGAATGGTAAGTATTTCTCCGCTCTAATGATGTGACCCGTTGAAGAATACCTACAGTTCCTATTGTGATTGTTAAATTTACTCATATAACTTTAACATTTTATGTATCAATATTGAACTAGGAACTGGGCTAACATAACCTCTACTTTATAATTTTATGGACCTGAAAAACAATTTGAATTACCTGAATAACAGTTTGATTATGTATTAACTTTATAACTCCATATGCAAGGAGAAATACTTTCTTAAACATAGCATCCATAAATTATTCTCCCTCAAAAAACATATGTTTTGTGAGATGCAAAGTTGTACAATGATAGTTATCTCCCCTAATATTAATATTTCTATCAGCTGTATAGAAACAATGATTGATTTTGGGAATGTAAACTATATGTATGTATGCATTTGAGTATTATGTAAGTATATTTCAATGGGAATATGGCCTTTATCATAAATACTAAATTTATTTTACTACTCTGTCATCAAAATAATTTTAAGGCCCTATGGGCATATTTTTTTGAACTCCAATATTTGGAAGTCTTACCATGCTTGCCTAAAGAGTTCTTCTATCTTTCTGCAAATAAAATGAATAATTTTTTAAGGAATCCAGGAGATTTTTCTAGTAGTTATCTTAAATTGATAAATTATCGTAATATTGTTCATGATAACTGTAGAGAAGTTAGAACACAGTGTCTTCACCACACACTCATCTCACTATCACTTCTGCTGCAGGAGATTGAGATTGGTTGGATCTGATCCTAACAGATTAAGGTAATACTCTCAGCTTTAACTTTTCCTGTCGCACATCTTCACCTGCTGCATTGGCAAGGCTTGCGATTTGAATAACATATCCATTAAATAGTTCAATCATTTTGTAAAACTGAACTGGGTGAACACTGAACAATGTAGCTTTCCCAGCACTCACGTAACAACACATATATAAGCAAAGAAACAAATATATACTCTTCGGTACACCATGTGCCTTTCATTAGACAATTTTGATTCTAATTGGTTGTGTATGGACCTTGTTATCTAATTGCAATCTAATTTCAAAATAAAAAAACTGTTGCATTGGCCATCTCCTGTCTTAATCATGGACATTAATATACTGTTTATTGAAATTCAATTTGACAGCCTCTTCAAATTCAAAATTGGCTTACAAGAGACCTCCAAGGTCATGATCCTTCAAAGCACTGTTTGTCAAATTGCCCTGACACACCTCCTGCATGAAAAAATGTTTTTTGATTATAAATGTGCAATAGAAAAATGACATAGCCTTGCATGCTAATCTTACAGATCAAGAAAAACATTGACAAAGTGAGCAGGCAAAAATATCTTGAGTTAAACTTGTATATATGATGAATGCAAAAAAGAGTATCATTTGATATGTGAATATTTATTTCTGAAAAAAGAATGTGAGTTTCTAAAAAGCAGTGCAAATATGCTGGGTGATAATACATGAGAGTATTGTCCTCACTATGAAATACATGGAATATCTGCATACAGATTCTTGCCTTCTCAACTGAAAACAGTAATCAATAACATTGATTTATAGCAAATTAAATTGTATAAACCACAGTTTAGTTTATAAAGAAATAATTCTACTCCCTTCTACTATACTATATTTCAAATTAACAAAAATGTATTCACCTAGTATATATTATTCATTAATAATTATTTTCAATACTGTAGAAAATATGATGCACAAATTCATAGATGTATTATAGACATAGCATACACATTATATATAATATGTATACATTATACTATAATGCATATAGTGTAGTATAATTAAGGGGTATTATTTTCATAAAAGATATGTTTATAAATTATTTGATAATTTTTCATGTAATTAATATTTATGTAAAGATACTTATCACTCAATATCTCTTGTATGTGTGCATGTATGTGCATATATATAATACTACTAATATAATCAATCAATTTGCTATAAGAGAAGAATGATAAATCATAAGTATATCGTAATTATATGTCAGATCTTCCAAGGATAAAAAAATAATTCCATGCCCAGCCCATGTGGCTCACTGGTTGAGCATTGACCCATGCACCAAGAGGTCACTGGTTCGATTCCGGTCAGGGCACATGCCCAGGTTGTGGGCCCAATCTCAGTGGGGGGCATGCAGGAGGCAGCCAATCAATGTTCTCTCTCATCGATGTTTCTATCTCTCTTTCCCTCTCTCTTCCTCTCTCTCTAAAATCAATAAAGAAAAAATATAAAAAAAAAAAAAATAACCCTGGCCAGTTTGGCTCAGCGGGTAGAGTGTCAGCCTGTGGACCAATGAATTGCGGGTTTCTATTCTGGTCAAGGGCATGTACCTTGGTTGCGATTCGTCCCCAGCCCTAGTTGGGGTCATGCAGGAGGCAGCCACTCGATATGTCCCTTTCATATCCATGTTTCTCTCTCTCTCTCTCTCTCTCTCTCTCTCTCTCTCTCTTTTTCTGTTCCTCCCTCTCTCTCCCACTCTATCTGAACAAAAATGGAAAAATGTCTTTGGGTGAGGATAAAAAAAAAGAAATAATTCCAAAATTTCTAGAAAACAAATAAAAATCACCTGACATTTTATTTCTTATCAGTAAAGCTGTATACCAAACGACATCGGGAAATAGTTTCCAAGTTGTAAAAAGAGATAATGTTGATTCACCAATTTTATACCTTTAAAGGTTATCTTTCAAGGAGCTATGTAAAATGAAGTACACTTTCTGATATGCAAGAACTCAAACAAGGTTTCCCTCCCTTGCATCATTTCTTAGAAATTACCTCTAACAAGAGATGGTAAGCATCAAGAAGGTAGACACTATGAATATAACATATTTCATAAGGTAAATGTTGTAATTCAGAATTTCCATTAAAGTAAATTAAGCAATTAATCATATTTTTTATATCAAACCCATAAAGCAATCAGCCAAACTTGCCTAGGAAGTGTGTAGCCTTCCACGGGAATATCTTTAAAGGATTGTGCCATATTTTAAGAAATCAGTGAGATGAAAAAGAGATGGCAGATGGATAACAATGAGTAAACCAAGTAGTAGACAGTTTAAGAATATATATGCAGATCAGATGGAGAATAAAGCTTAATAAATCTTATCTTTTTTTTTTTTTTTTTTTGCATCTATGCTTCTGCCTGTAACATTACACCCCACTTTGGGTTTTTATCTTTTCATGACTAGGTCATTTCTTTCTGAAGCATCTCTTTTCCAAATTCCTACAAGTTGACTCTACAAGAAACACTGTAACTATGATTCTTCGTCATTGCCATGTAACATCAACAGATATTTTGTATATGATCAACTGTGTACTCAGTACATATTTGTTGTATGAATGACTTAGACCATGAGACCTAGAATAATGTTGTCTTACTTGGAAATTCAAATCTAAAAAAAAGGAAATTTAAATCTGAATGATTAGTCAATAGCAAACCCGAGGGAAGAAAAAGCACGAATTGTTTTCCTAACTGACTTGATACAGGAGGAGAGTGTGGAGAGAAAGGAAACAGCACAAGGTAACTGTTTTGTACTAAAAATCCAGAGAATTTTATATCTGTGATGTAAGAAGACAAGTGTAGATGGAAGAGCTGATTTGGGTGTTCGGAGATTAAAAAAACTAAGTTTATTGTAAGATATGTATTGATAGAAAAACCAACAATATGTCCAGATAGAGATATTAGGGTCATTATTTATTCACATAATTGTTTTTCCTAGCCTCTAGAAACATCGGAGCTTCCTGTAGATTTTCTCCCTTTGATGTGTTTCCATAGTACCAAGAGACTGAAGTATTATTGCTGCCTACGCACTTAACACAGTGCATTGATTTTGATCTTCTACATTCTAAATTTCTTGAGAACAAAAGACTATTTTTATTATTGTATTTATAAGAGCCTCATATATTTCTTGAAACACGGACTTTCTAATGATGCATGTTACACTGAATGAACAGATCCAGAAAGGTATAAATAGGTTTTCAGCCTGGAAATTCTTTCCAAGTCAGAGTTTAAATCAAGTGACAGGTATCCCATAACTCCTCAGTTGTAAGCAAAGCTGGTATTAACAGAATGTAAGAAAGTATTTGTAGTAGAGAATGTTTAGAAATAAGTCAGGCTATATGAAGTAAGTACATTTGAAATAAAACAGGCATCAAAATATTCTACTGAGGGATAGTTAGTTATCCAGAAGTTCGATGTAGACATTTTCTTATAAAAGGACACTAGAAACTATTTTTAAATCGGCTAACTTTGTCCTTATTAAAATATTATTAAACCTATACCTATGTTTTAAAAAGTATACACAGAACAAATAATAGGTTGATATTTTCTTGAATCGTTTTTTTGAAAAAAAAATATGATTGTAAGATAAAACTTATTTCATTTTATATTGAATTTCCTCCTAAAATGAATATGAAGTCCATTTTGTAACAATATTCTAGAGTTTCTTATTTTTCCAGGGATCCCCTTTAACTCTTGAATTTTAAAATAAATCTTATTGGAGTTCTTATAATTGCATCATTTTTTTTCTCGTGTGTTCAATAGTTAGATATTCATAGTACCAGCTCTCTTAGAACCTCACCCATCCAGCTTTCTGTGAGACAGGAAAAGTACGCTCAAGTCACTTTCATAAACTTCATTTCATCAAGCATTATCACATTTTCATTTTTTAATTTATTTATATGTATTTGCATTATATTGTGAGATATTCCAAATGCCGGACATTCAGAAATAGAGAGACTAACAAGGTATTGACAAGTGGAAGCTGCAAATTGATTCCAGTTTTAAGGGACAGAGATATTGGAGTGACACTAGTTTTATTAGTGGGTATTTAGTGAATACTATGCTGTTCATATGATTATTTCTTCCAGAATAAATGTAATTAATAATATACTAGCCTAAGTGAAGAAATTTATGGATATACATGCCAATGCGTCCACTCTCCCTTTCCACTGCTGTATAACTCAGATGTACAGAACACGATTCATTCTGTATCACAATGCAAGTGCCTGCGGTACACACTTAATATGCACAATGGAGAAGAGCAAGTCTCCACCCTCAAGGAGCCCATATCTGTCTATCATTCCACTCTGCTCTGTCTCTGTGCCTCCCTCCCAGTAGTCCCCAGAACCTAGCAGAGTTGCTTCCAACACTTAAGAAAGGCAAATTTCTTTTTCTTTTTTTTTTTTTTAATTTTTATGACAATGGCAAAAATGCTTTATTGAAATACAACATGAACCTAATTGAGTACAATCCTGGGCAAATTGCAAAGGTATGTAATGCTACAATTAATGTAATTAGAGAGGGAAATTGATTGTCATTACAAATGCAAACAGAGATTTTTACATTATTATATTTACCACACTAATGGGCTTATTGTCATTTATAAAATACACATCCACTTTGAACAGTAAAATGGGCAACAAATAATAATAAAGCAAAGCAAACAATAAGGTGTTCTCCGAATGGTTATGAGAAGCTCTAGGTAGCAGCAAAGTCATCTCCTAGCACTGTCAATCCATTAATTCAGCCATTTTCCTGATTAATTCTGATCACTACAGTTGGATGAATCAAGTGGTGATCTTCATTGATCAGATTCTAATCTGATATCATGTAGATAGAATCACAGCATTTTTCTTAATTCAGGTGAAACCAGTTGTGGGTTTAGAAGTTGTCTGGATATTTCTGCAGGCTGTAAGTCCAAGGTCAAGGTATCAGCAGGACTGGCTTCATTCTGAGGCCTTCCTCGGCTCGCAGATAGCCACCTCCTCCCTCCGTCCTCTGTCCTCTGTCCTCCCTCTCTGTGTTCTCTGAAAGGCAAATTTCTTACACTGTTTTATAAAAGCCCTGTAAAAATTCCACTTTTTCATGAACTTTTATTCATCTATTTAAAGTTAATGTGTTCTTAATTGCTGACATGGTGTATATACAAACAAGTATTTATATTATCTCTTGCGGTAGAAATAGAAAAAATGACAAGAAGACAACAATGACAAATTTTTATTTAATTATATTTATTGGTAACATGGGGGATAGCTTTAATATGTTTAAAACATTATATAATAGATTCACAGTATTTTTTAGTGCAAACTAAATTTCTGAAATGGTTATAAGCAGCACTGACTGGTGTGGCTCAGTTGGTTGAGTGTTGTCCTGTGCACCGAAAGGTCACCAGTTCGATTCCCAGTCAGGACACATGTCCAAGTTGAGGGCTGGATCCCCAGTCTGGGTAGGCACCAGTGACAGTGGATCGATGTTTCTCTCTTTCTCTCTCTCTTTCTCCCTCTCCCTCTCCCTTCTTCTCTCTCTAAATCAATAAAAACATATTTTCACAAAAATAAAAGAGAAATGGTTATAATCATCTGGAGGGTGATGTTACAGTTCTGCTGTGCTCTATAGCATGATGTAATGCTTATATGCTTTTTATCACGATATACTTTAAACTGCTTGCAGTAAATTCAAAGGTGTAGTATAATATTTATTATAAGCCACTACTTAAAATACCACTTTCTAACCAAGGTGTTTTAAATTAAGGCTTAGTATCCTAGACTATTAAAATAGGGGAGAAAATATAGAAAGTCAAATCAAAGTCTTAAAGTGAATACTGTATGAAAGAGAACAGAAGCTTACAAAGTAAATTATCAACTCAAATACATCTGATTGCTTGTGGGTATGTTTCATTGTTTGGCTGTAATCAATATGGCAATCCAAGTCAGATACTGTAATGGCAATAACTTTGAAAAGTCTTTGAACATTTATTTCTCATCTCTCTGGCATGACATTTAATTCAGGGTGCTTCAAATTTGAAACAATTTAAATAGAATGCAATCATTGGTTTGAAATTGTTAGTGGAGGCAATTGAAAGAATTGTTTTCCACTTGATGTTTTCCGATGGTATTTTATGTCTTATAATATGGCTAGAGGTAAATACACTTAGTAAGGGAAACTCCACTAACAGTATATAAGTTTTAACTGAAAACAGTTTCTATTTGTAAACTATGCTTTTATAAGAAAATACACATGCATACATACTTCACAATTCCATAGATAAAGAAAACAATTTCTGATCTCCCAGAATAATACAGAACAAGCAGATTATGGGACTAATGCCATTGAAGTCAAAACTAAAAGTTTTGTTCATTTGTTTTGTTTTATTTTGTTTTTACCAAAATTACAAAGAATGTACTATACCTGTCAACTTTCAAATGTTTCTTGAGATTTATTATATGACTTTTCCTTTCCAAGGTCTTTTTAATGGAAACTATATTGTTAATTGTAGCAACTTGGGGACACTGTACCTTTCTTAAAATTTCCATAACAAGGCAATAGTGACCTAAAAATGAGTGTCAAAACCAGTGTGGAAGGATGTCAAAGTTTGAAAAGATTTTGGTGTAAATGTCCTAGAGACTTGTCATGAGAATCCCTAATTAATATGATGAAACAAGATTAGCCAAGGGCAAGACTTATTTTCCTTATTCTTCATATTTGTTTCATCTTTATTCCTTATCATTCCTACTCTTTGCAGGATAACTGAGAAAGTTAGATGGGAAGAGCTGAAAACTTTAGGGAATCAAATAAAAACTGAAGACCTCAGCACAGTAAAGGATAAATAAAGCCAAGGCAACTGAAATGAGTAGTTTATCATCCCCAAATACCTCTAATATAAATATTGGAGACATGTTTTCAACATGAGAGCTATTATGGATCCTTAGTCAAAATAGAAAAGTAAGCAACATGTTGTCTTTTTCTTTTTTTTCATTACATCTTCTCCTATGTCACCAATCTACCATTCCCACTTCACTCCCTTCATAAAACAAAAACAGAATCCTGTACACACTGATCTTGGAACAATTTCTTTTTGTGAGACCCAATATTCAATCTATGTTTACTTATTCATTGCTTTAAGAATATAATTTTATTGGGAGGGTCAAATTTGTATAGATGTCATACTCTGAAAAGTATAAAATATAGTTGGGATAGTTGGAGATGAAAATTGAGTAGAATCAGGAGATAAATGTGAAAGTAAGAAAATCATGTAGAAGATGATAAAAAGGAGAATAAAAGCATTATTCAAGTGAGTAAAGTGTAAAATGGAGACAATGAGTTTAAAAGCCAGAGGAATAGGTTAGAGTATCCACTTCAAGGCATTTAGTTTGCATATAGTTTTTGCACATGACAAGAATAGATTTTAGAAATTAGAAGAACATAGTTAATGCCTTCAAATAATTACAAGACAATAGCAAATACATTTATCCATGGTATTTAGTACCAGGCATTTGTCACTGTCACAGACTGGGTTCCTCAGAAAGCAATGCTCAGACCTATGCACATGAAGGAAGCTTATTGGGACCCTTATCTGGGTAATCACACCTCTAGGAAGGCAAAGAAGCAACGGGAAAAGTAGATCTATTAGAGTTCTCCAAAGTTGGAGAACCAGGAGAGCCAATGTTTAGTCTCAATTCAAGATAAGGATGTTCAGTACAGAAAAAAATAAGCTGCTTTATATTTATATTTTATTTTTTTAAACTTATCTTTATTGTTCATTGTATTACAGAGGTCCCCTGTTTTCCCCCATTGATCCCCTCCTCCCTGCTCCCAGCCCCCCCTCCCTTCCCCACACTATTGTCTGTGTCCATTTGTTATGCACATATGCATTGCTTTATATTTTTATTTTATTTATTTATTTATTTTTAATCCTCACCCGAGGACATTTTTGCATTCATCTTCAGATAGAGCGGGAGGGAGAGAGGGAGGAAGAGAGAGAGAGAGAAACATCGATGTGAGAGAGGCACATCGAGTGGTTGCCACCCACATGACCCCAACCGGGGCCGGGGACAAACTGCAACCAAGATACGTGCCCTTAGTGGGAACCGAACCTGGGACTCTCTGGTCCGCAGGCCGATGCTCTAACCACTGAGCAAAACTGGCCAGGGCATTGATTTATATTTTTAATGTGTGATTTAAACAGCTGTGTATAAAGTAGACAAGGATTGTAGAACCAAGATAAAAGGAGATGGAAGAGTTGGGACACTACTGCCACAGTCAGAGATGACAGTGGTTTTACTGCTTTGTGAAATACAGTCCAGATGTACCTGAAGTAGAGCCACCAGCAGCTGTTGGTCGACTGATGGAGTAATAAGAAACAGAGATCATGAAAAATTAGTTTTAAGACCTGTCCAACCAGGAGAATGAAATTGATATTTATCAAATATAAAAAGAATGGGTCAAAATGTGTCATAAGAAAGAACACAATTTGCATGTAAAAGAGTAGAAATAAAAAGTTCTCTTGAGCACAATTTAAGTTTGAAATAATTTTAGACATCCATGTAGAGACAGAGTTAACATTGTATAGAAATTCTGGATTTCAGAGATGTCCATATTGGAGTTGTACATTTGAGAAGAGGTCAGAACATGAAATTTAAGGCCATTTACTGGGTGAAGTCTCCTTGAGAGTAAGTGTAAATAGAGATGACAAGCCATCCAAGAGGTGAGTGCAGAGTAGTGATCTGAAATCCCCAGGAGTGATTCTAATCTGAAGGCACTTGATGTGGAAGCAGAATTGAGAGAGAATGATGTCTTGGAAGCCAAGATGAACGTCGGTCAGAAAACCTGAGTTGTCAGAACTGCAAATACTGCTCAACTGAGTAAGGTGAAGGAAAAGAACTGACCTTGGGATTTGGCAATATAAAGATCACTGATGTTTCTAAAGAGTTGAGAGTCAGTAGAATTTTTGCTATCAAAAAACATGTGTTCGTAAGAAAAGGAACAAAGAGAAATGGATATGATGCAGATTGACAATTCTCTAGAAAAAGAAAAACGAGATTGTAGCTCTGGCTGGAATGTCAAAGACTGCTTGGGTAGAACTTAGGAAATGAGATACATTTGTAAATAGTCAATATTACACTATGATTAGAGTATAATATATAGAATAATAGAGAATTGTGGGCACAGCTCTATGGAAGCACATATTTGCAAACCTCAGTAAGGAAACAACCAATTGAATAGTTTGCTGTTTAATAGTACTGACAAATTTGTATGTAGGTGCTGGTACTTGACCTGATATTTTAAAGAATCAAAACTGAATTTTCAAATATTTTGCCTAATGTTTTAACCCAAATTTACCTTCTGAATTGGTTGGAGAATAGCTTTAATTCTCTTGACAGTCTGAATAAAGATTTCTGTAAGATATTTCCATTAAATCAATATGCTTGAAGGAATGCTGACAGAAAAACTACTTGTCTTGTAATTTTTTAAATGTAGTCCTTGAGAATATTCATTGGGATAGTTTCACATTTTTGGCAAAAGAATTACTTGAATCATCAGCTTTAATTTGTAGTTCAATACAGAAGCCACTTTAAAGGGCAATTCATTTTAACTATCAAAACCAGATAATTGGAAACAGATCTTGTTTAGACAGAGCAAATGTCAGGGCAAAGAAATCAACACATTGAAAGCAAAATTCTTTATTTACTTATATGTAAAATGAACTCATTCCTTCCTGTGAAAAATTCTTGTTTACTTATGCGTCAAATAAACTCATCCCTCTTTGTCCAAGTGGTTATGATTAATCAAATAATTAAAAGGCATTTATATATGTCCAATATTTAGCCTTCCTTATATATGACCCAAAGATTTTTATCCTCTGATAAAATCGTTACTTTACATTCTCATAAAAGCTCTTTACTGTTTCATATTTGGATTATAGTACTAATAATTAAATGTTATTTTAATGCATTTTTATTTCAAATCTGCATATTATTTAGAAGAAGTCAATTAAAATCAATATTTGTAGTGACAGGAATAAACGTTTCAACTTGCTTCTATGTTATTCATTTTGATGTCTGTTTTCATTGTTGTTATTTACACATCATTCTTTTATAATGGGCCATTAAAAAAAATTTGTTTTCCAAATAGTAAGCAACAGGAGTCTACTCGTTAACACATTGTGCAGCAAGTTGTAAGACATATCATAAAAAGGTCATATAAAAAAATGTATGCTTTAAAAACAATAATAAAACAAAAATGATACAAAAATTTCTGCTCTCCAGGCCGAGACATAGAGTTTGATGTTATATCCAAAGCCTTCCATGTGTCTCTCCCAGTGGCACCCTTCCTTCCTTCTCAGGAGTAACCACAAACCTAATTTATGTTAATTATAGCTTTTCTTTTCTACACAGTTTCAAATTCCATTTATATGTTGTATCAGTAAGATTTCAAAAAGCAAAAGAAAACCACTAAGAATGTTAAGGAGTATGAATTTATAGCAGGTATTAGGCTTTCTAAAATTGCTGGAAGTGGTAAGGAAGGAGAAGTTCAAAAAGGATCAGAAAAAAATCACTACCATACCTGATATTATTCACATGTCAGAATTTGCAGGAAGCTTGGCATGTCCATCTATTAGAGTGGAAGCACAAAGAGGCATAAAAGTCAAGACAAGATTATTGGCTCTTGGGTCTATTACCTCTAGTGTTTGTAGCCATCTGAGTGGGGTGAGCTTCCTCTTGCTGTTGTTCAGTAGGGCTAACAGTCAATGAGGAGAGTCCCGCAAGCACCTGCCATAACACAGAATGTCCTTCAGAATTACTGACTCCTGCTGCATTTTTAATCTCATGAAAAGTTCCACTGTAGCTCACCTGAACCAGGAACCACACAAGGGAGAGATATCTAGGAAATGTGATTCCCTCTTCAAACATGGGGTATGCCTATTTTGTTTTGATATTGATTTTGATGTTAATTAGATTGTTGGCAGAGTACAGTGGGTCCCAATTTACAATGCTTGGACTGACCACTTTTCAGCTTTAAGATGGTGCAAAAGCAATATGCATTCAGTAGAAACCATACTTCGAATTTTGAATTTGGAACGTTTCCCATGTTACCGATATGCAGTATGATGCCCTCTGATGATTCAGGACGTAGATTGACAGCCACAGTACCAGGAAGCCACGTGATCATGAGGGTACACAGCTGGTACTCTTCAGTGTGCTCATTGTGTTGGATGATTTCTGAACACATTTTAGGTAGGCTAGGCTAAGCTATGATGTTTGGTAGGTTAGATGTATCAAATGCATTTACAATATATGTTATTTTCAACTTAAGGTGGTTTTATCAGGACATAACTCCACCATAAATTGAGGAACATTTGTATACACATTAGAAAATGATTTTATGAGTTATGGTTGATGGTCCAGTATCAGTCAACTATTATAAAAGTTGCATTTGCCTGGCCAGTGTGGCTCACTGGTTGAGCATCGACCCATGCACCAAGAGGTCGCCAGTTCAATTTCTGGTCAGGGCACATGCCCAGGTGTGGGCCAAATCCCCGGTGGGGGGCATGCAGGAGGTGGCCAATCGATGTTCTCTCTCATTGATGTTTCTATCTCTCTCTCTCTCTCCCTCTCCCTTCTTCTCTCTCTAAAATCAATAAAGAAAACAATTTTTTTAAAGTTATATGTCAGTTTTCAAAAGTAAAACATAAAATAAATCTGCTTTTGTTCTGTTACCAGTCTACACGTCATTTGGATCTATTAATACTATTATGTACATTTTCTACACCTTCACTGATTTATTTTTTTTATTGGTTTGTTCTATCTGTTAATAAAGATAAACTCCTGTGTTGATAAGGCTTATTGTTAAAATCTCCCACTGTGATTCTGGGTTTGTCTATTTTACATTGTGTTCAGGTTAATTTCTGGCTCACCTTTACTTTGAGAGAATAGCAATGTCTGACCCCAGTTCATTTTGATGATTATTTCAAGTAAGATATCTCCACTTGTGAGGATAAGGGTTTTGATATCTACTTCCTTTGACCAAGTAGGAAATCCAGCATAAAGTTCTAATTTGCAGAGATTTGTAACTATCTATATGGAAATATCAGCTTTGGTGATATTCTTATCTGATTCAAGTTTTCTCTTCAATTTGAGCAATTAATTCTTCATCAAATTTTTTATGATTTTGATATGTTTGGTTCATAATTTTGGTATAGTGACTTTAATATTTCTGAACTTTAAGCTTGAAGATTTTTCATCTATTATTAATAATTTGAATAATCATCAATTCATATTCCTACTCATGTTTCAATAGATATTTCATAAATCATCTCATAAAAATATTTTTATATTCAATCTAATAAAAATTATAACTTGATAAAAAGGTAAGATAGTATACTTTGAAAGAAATAATTATAGCCTTACTATAACAATAATTACAAGTTCAGTAAATGAGTCTTCTCAATGAACTCAAGCCATTGCACCAGTAGCAAACACTGCAAATTATAATCACAACATATCTTGCTACTGTGTGCATGAAAATGTAAAAGAAATACGTAATAGATTTGTTAAAACTGTGATATAGTTCAGAGCAATTACTGAATTTTGAACAAGTATCCATCCTCTGAAGACATTGTTTAATTAACATTTCTTAAATCAAGAAAGTCTTTGATTTTCAATTAGCATGATTCATTCTTTTCACTGAATTGTGAGATGGACTTTAGCAATTCCTAGGACAGCACTTCAGTTACTTAGATCATAAGCATGACTGGGTCTGGCTTTGTAGATCAGCATATCTTTTCCATCCAGCACAAATGTAATTTTTTTGTGTGTTTTTTTTTAATGAGATCAGCATGCTTCTTTAGAAATGTTTGAAATAAATAAACAAAAATGGGTTTATAAATATTTACCAAGCCACATGACAGTGTGCAATAAATAATTGTGTTTATTTTTCCATTAGTTTGAAGATATTACCAAATAACCTGAAAATTTCAGAAGAGTCTATTCCAGAGATTTCTTTAAAGAGTCATTTAAATAATCTGGATTAGAAAATTAAATTCACAGTCCAATGTAATATGTTTTGTGTTGTATAAATATGTTCCCAAATATATTAGACTATTGATGTTTTATAGCATCAAATCTAAAAAATAAAATCATAGCCTTAGCACTGACTTTTTTCATTTAACATCACCAATACCAATCCAAATACTTTCATATTACTGACTATAATAAAAATACTCCATTATTTCCACTATCATTTCTCAATTATAAATTTATGAAAATTACTAGATTTAATATTATTTACTTCTCAATATTTGTATTTTTGTACTCATTTTCAAAAATCAAATTTTATCACTTTATTTTATCTTTATTATAATATGTGATGCTAGTTTGTCTTTAAAATTGATAATACAAAGTTTATCATATCATTACATTTTAATAAAAATGTGTAACAATTAAGGAAATAATTCTTTAGAGAGTAGTATAGTTAAGATATGGCCAAAGCAGGAGAAATGATATGTAGGAAGCTGCATTTCACAGCAGGAATGATTAAAGTTTGGGAAATCTGATTGAGAACATTGAGAGGGCAATAGCATTTTAAACAAAAGTTTATTCTCGAGACTTATGTTTCTTCTATATCTTAAACTTTTATAAATAACTCTTCTTGTTCAGTTCTAAAACTCAAATCCTCCTATTTTATTGTATTGCCATGTGATTGATAGTGATTTAAATTAATAATATGTATTTTACATTGCTTCTCCCCCCCATTTCTTAAATCAGTCTAAAATTTTTCACTAAGTGACAATTCATATAATAGGGTATTTTAAGCTTCTCAGTTATGAGAAGAAGGCTTTGGAACATTATTCTTATCACCATATATCATTGTAATATCCAAAGTTTGAAAATAAAATTGCTACCTGCCAATTTAAAAGCATAGAATGCACTGATTGCATACTTATGTTCTGTCAGAATGTTTTTACAAAATAACTATCTTTTATAAAAATTGAACATTTCCTTGATATTACTTTTTTAATTCCTAACACATACAATTGGAAGGTTCTTTATGGAAATTCAGAATATTATTTAAATGAAGGAGTGATAATAGCTGATTATGTTGTTTAAGTACAAATAAATATTATGTATTTATAATGTTTAAAAATTCTACAATAATCATTTTGATAGCCATGACCCATAACTTTTAAGCTAGTATTCCAAAATGAGGGCACATAGTCCAGTATCATGCACATTGATACAACCAAGAAATTGGACTTAAAATTAATTAGCTCTCCTATGGTCAATAAAAACCAAACTGCATTCTGAGAAATGTGAGCTCTCGCTACTTGATTAATCAATAAATTAATGTTGACATTTGTCAATAGATGGATCCAGGCTTTTATCTGGAAATGTTCACCTACAGGTGGTAGATAACCCTCATTACAGTGAAAATTAATGGATTTTCTTTGATGACATAAAAAAGGTCTTATTTAGTTGACATTATCCACTGAACCTATATCTAGTATTTTACATTTTTACATCAGGTCTTGTCAAGTAAAGAAAGTAAAATATATAAATCAGGTATGGATACTTACTTAAAATAAAATATTCCAATTTGAATGGAACAAAGTTCATGAAACCCCAGGATAAAATAAAACATGTCAATCATCAGAATGCAATCTGAGGATTCAATTCAGAAATGCGTATGGAGGCTGGACAACCTGGAATCAAGATTTTGAGAAGAGTTTTTGCCTTTTTATATCAGCAGTAAGAAAGGAGGTTGATTTAGAAACATTTCCATTCTTTCTTTCTTTTTTTATAATCCTCACCAGAGCACATCCCTCTATCTATTTTTAGACAGAGTGGAAAGGAGAGAGAGAGAGAGAGAGAGAGAGAGAGACATTGATGTGAAAGAGACACACGGAATGGCTGCCTCCACATGACCCCGACCAGGGCCAGGACCAAACCGGAACCAAGATACATGCCCTTGACCAGAATTGAACCCGTGACCCTTTGGTCCACTCCAATCACTGAGCCAAACTGGCCAGAGCAAAAGTCATTTTCTTAAGCAGAGACTATCAACTGAGCATCAAGGACCACAGAATGAATGAAGAAGGAAAAATAAAACAAATCAAAACAAGAGTGTAGAGGTTTCCATTCACCCAAGCAACACCCAGTGACTACCGGATTAAATTATAGATTGAGTTGCTTTTCAATGGGTATAAAGCTTCAGTTATGCAGATGAAAACTTTTAGAGATCTGTCACACAACATTGTACAATAGTTAATAATACTTTATTGTACATATAAAAGGTTTTTTTTTGAATATTTATTAATTTATTTTTGTTACAGATGTTTCTCCTTTTTTCCCCATTGACACCCTCCTCCCCATCCCCCCACCCCGTCCCCAGCTTTGTTGTCCATGTCCATCAGTTATGCATACATGCGCATAAGTCCTGTGGTTTATCTCTTCCCTCCCCCCCCTCTTCTGAGGGGTGTCAGTCTATACCCTACTTCCACATCTCTGGGTCTACCCTGTTCCTCAGACTGTTATGTTCATTATATTCCACAAATAAGTGAGATCATGTGATATTTGTCTTTCTCTGCTTGGCTTGTTTCGCTTAGGATAATGACATGGAGGGACCTCGAGAGTATTATCCTAAGCGAAACAAGCCAAGCAGAGAAAGACAAATATCACATGATCTCATATAAAAGGTTTTTAAAGGGTAGATCTCATGGAAAATGTTTTCACTATAATTTTTAAAAAGTTTACCTGGAGTTCGACTACTGAAAACATTGCCTAGCTCCCACTGAATGCCTTTTTCTCTACTTTACACACAGAGTAATTAGCAGATAGCTGTTCCAATAAAAATGATGATGATGATATTTATTGAATGCTTACCACACAAATGACTGAGCAATATAAAGTCATTTTATTTTTATGTATATGCATTGATTTATAGGACATTTTATATATGCATTAAATCTTTGCGAAAAGCTAATGTAATATGAAATGTTATTTCATTATTTTATAAATCACCACATCGACTCATCAAAATCTAAATTGAGCCCTGGACAGTGTGACTCAGTTGGCTGGAGCATTATCTGATATACCCAAAGTTTGCATACCCGGTCCAAACACATACCTCGGTTTGGTGTTCAATCCCCAGTTGGGGCATATTCAGAAGGCAACCAATTGATGTTCTCTCTTGCATCTATCTCTGTCTCTCTCTCCCTTTCTTTCTCTCACTCTCTCCCCCTTCTACTCTCTCTAAAATCAATAAGCACATCTCAGGTAAGGATTAAAAAACAAATCTAAATTGAACAGTTGTAAGTGGTTGAGCCCATATTTAAACTCAAAAGATGCTCTGAACTAGTGTTTTCATTCATAACCACTACGCTATAACTAAGCAAACCAAGGATGTTTGGGAAATGCTAGTATAACTGTTGACAGAAAATCATTCTAAATCACTCATTCCGTCTTCCCGATCCCGATCATTTCAATTACTGAATTATTATCCTGCATGTGTCAAAAAAATATAAAAATTTTTAAACCAATACATTACATTAAAATAAACTGGAGAAAAATAACAAAACTTGCCAAAAACAAATATCTCAAAATTAGCCTTACCCTTCTGGACAAGGGTCTGTCTTACATCAGCCACCTAGAATATTTACACAAGTATGTATTTCATTATTTAAAATAAAAGAGCAACCAAACATCACCAAAAATGCTATGGAAACCAGTAGTTTTAAATGGAAAACCAAAATGTAGACCAAAATAAAAGTATATGAAAAAAGATCACAAAGCAAACAGAATAACTGCCTCAAATATATATAAGGAAATGTATAACAGGAGATATTCTATAGCAATAGTTGTATATTATTATTATTTATATACTTTTTTTAAAAGTTTAAGCAGGATAGAGGGTATAAAATGGCACTGTAATTGGACCAGGAAAAAGAGGACAATCAAGAATTGTAAATTCTACATGACAATAACTTTTCCAAAATATCTGTCTCTAGACTACAGTTGCAATACTGAATGGTAGCTGCCGCTGAGGTAAAAGAGTTTTTATATTTTATTGAAGAATTGTGAGTTTATATGCAATTTTATTAAAAGATAGAAGAACCTTGAGCATGTTTACATTCTGATGAAACAGAATAAAAGAGAAGCAGATGTTGAAGAAAAGATACAATAGGAAAAATAAACTAATAATGGTTTAAATAAATCAACCCAAATTAAAATCTTCCTATGTGTCATAATGTAATAAATACATAATATCCAAACAATGTATTATGTCCATAATTTATACTCTATTGATGCCTAGAATCTCTTTATTAGGAACAAGAAAATTGATTCCTCTTATTTTCATACATATTGACAAAAAATATTTCATTTATCACATGAACTTCTCTATATAAATACGCTCAGTGTATCTAGTGTTTTACCCAATATGACTCATCAAAATATTATCACTAATTACTCACAAAATAAGATGGTTCTACCCACTTATGAAATACTGCTGGCAACTATTAAAATTAAGGAGTAGTGTGTGTGTATATATATATGATTTATAATAAAAATTGAGAAAAAATTGTCCAATATAATAATTTGATGGAAGATAAGACTGTTCTATTTATCACTTGATCACTAGTGCTTAGAAAAGTGCTGCAGAGATGCAACTAATAAATATTATAAAAATAAAATATTAAAATAACATAATGTTCATGAAAAGGAAAACAGACAACCAGAACATGAATATTTTTCTAAATTTATTTTTATTTTTGTTATGAGTTATGTTATCTTCTATAGTCAGAATAACCTTTAATTTCTGACTTCAAAATAATGTCTGAAAATATATTTTTTAAAATTTTTCTTTATTGATTCTAGAGAGAAGGAAGGAGAGGGAGAGAGAGATAGAAACATCGATGAGAGAGAACATCAATTGGCCGCCTCCTGCATGCCCCCCACTGGGGATCAGGCCCACAGCCTGGGTACGTGTCCTGACTGGGAATCGAACCAGCAACCTCTTGGTGCATGGGTCGACGATCAACCACTGAGCCACACCGGCCAGGCTGAAAATAATTTATTAGAAAAATACTTCTTTATATATTCAAGATCTTAATTATCCATATGTGGGCTAACTCAAAGCCCCAAATTTAGCATAGGGCACAAATAATTAAATTCCATTTTGAAGAGGTTAATCTAATAGGGTATATCAATTAGAAAATGAAAAATCATGAAATGCAAAGCAAATGTTTTTAATTTGGGAATTATCTAAGTATATATGTATTTAAGCCATATACATGGGAAGGATCCCCTGGGCAGGGAATGTTTGCAAAGAGAAGATGGTTAAGCCCTAATAGTTAGAGCATTTAGTACAGGAAAGAGAAGGCCTGAGAAGTAGCCAGATAGCAAGAACCCATGTTGGACCTGAAGGCAAGAGAAGAAAATTATCCTAAAGAGGAAGAAAAGGTTGACCATGTCATTTAGCTGACCACTTTAAAAAGCAAAGAAAGAGAAGGTTTCCCTGTATGTGGTATGATGGAAATCAGGTGTACGTGGATAAGAGCAGTTTCTGTGATTGTTTGAAGATGGAAACAACCATCCAGTAGAACTCACTTTACTCTTCACATATCTTTTACTCTTACGTCCAAGTATTAGCCAATTCCTGCTAGATTTATCTCCTAAAATATATTAAATCTATCTTTTCCTTTCCATATCTGCTACTAGTACCTTTGTTCTGATACTCATAAAACAGCACCAAGATTATTCTAGGACTTTCTTAATTGATAATCCATATTCTGTTTTTGTCATTATCAATCACATCCTTCCAATAATTATCAGTGATCGTTCTCATACTAATACACAGATGTAATCTAATATATTAATAGTTATGCAAATATAATTAATGCCTACAGAATAAAAGCCATGCTTCGTAATGTTAAAGTGACACCATCTATGCTCTGGCCTCTCAAACTCTCCATAACCATAACTGCATTTTCCACCTTAAATCTTATTTTCAAGTCAACCATTGCATATTTTTATCCAACATGTTTCTTATCATTGATATATCTTTGCTTATGAGGGTTCTTTACACACATTATCTTCACTCTTTCCTTTACTCATAATTTACCTTCTAACCTTGAACTGATGTTAAAAGAACTCACTTTTTGTTATTCATAGAAGACAACCTTTCCTCAAATCTCCATCTACAGGATTTTTCTTTGATGCTATTTTGTGTAAATCTGTCACTGAAGTTAACAAATGAATTAATTTTTTAGATTTTAGTTGTGTGATGTTTGATTTTTTTTCATGATGATGAATTTTATGTGTCAACTTGTCTGAGTCACAGTATTCTTACATGGCTAATTATTATTCTGGGTGTGTCTGTGAGGGTATTCAGGAAGAGATTAGCATTTGAATTAGTGGACTGAGTAAAGCAGATGGCCCTCCCCAATGGTTGTTCATCATCCAATCCTTTGAGGTCCTGAAAAGAACAAAAATGCAGAGGAAGGTTGAATTTGCTCTCTGCTGACTGTTGACTGGAACATTTCTCTTCTCCTGCCCTCAGTATTCCTGATTCTCTTGCCTTTTTTTCTGAGACTGGTATCTATACCAGTGACTAGTTCCCAGACCTTTGAACCACACCACTAGCTTATCTGAGTCTCCAGCTTGCAGATTAGAGGTAGTGCAATTTCTCAGCCTCCATAATACATGAGCCAATAAGTCATATTAAATATCTTTATGTATGTAGTATATATATTCTACTGGGTTCTGTTTCTCTGCAAAACTAATAGAATATGTCTTTCTTATTCCCTGAACACATGGACTATTTATTTGTATATCTTCAGTCACTAGCATAGTGCAAAACACATTAGAAACCTAACAATTAATAAATGACAAATGGAGAGTAATATTTATTCCATGGTTGGGTGGTATATAATAAAAGCCTAAAGTTATTATATAGGATGGATGCCAACTATTAAGGCTAAATAATAAAAGAAAACAAAACCAAAGCAAACATAACATGTTCCTAATAAATTTATGGCATTGTTATAGTAATGTAAATATAATTTTATTTCAATGCTTCCTTATTTTTTAAATTTTGCCAAAGTCTATATCCTCTTACATGCTTGAGAAATTTGTTTTGAGCAAAATGCCCATAGCCTTAAATAATTAGAAAAAAATGACAATGAAAACTTTTAAAAATTATTTTAGACAGATAAAAGAAAAGTATGCATTTTATTCCTTTCAAATATAAAATAATATGACCCAATGTATCTGTAGTCTACTCAGTAAATTCATTGTAGATAATAAACAAAGAGAATATGAATAGGTTTTCAATTAGTTTAATTTTAGATCTGAGTTATAATGTAATAAATAAAAATGGTGTTTTTTGTCTAATTTGTCTTTTTTTATCACAAAGTAGTTCTTTGTACCCAGACTTCCAATTAAATTTAATTACTTATTTGATTATAGTGAACATTTGATGCAGTTTCTATTTCATTAAGACAATTTCAATAAAAGTAAAAAGAAAATGTAAATTGCTTTTCCAAATATGAATCTACCATATTATATGAACTATAGCTATAATGAAAAGAAAAGTGTCCATAGTAGCCAATAAATAACAATACTACATTGGTTTCAATATATTATATTCAAAGCAGGCACATCTAAGATGTTACTCCTGTGACCTTTGGATGATAAAGCTTTTGATAAGAAATCTGTTTGGTTTTTTTAAATTCTAATTTAGCTAGGTAATGTATCATTTCCTACAGAATTGTTTTCCTATGTTAACTTCAAAAGTGATTATATCTGGGGAGAAAGGTGAGGGTAACTATGAAAATAGACACGGGGGTTGCTTGGTTTTGATAAGATCTGTTTTGTGACATGAATGAGTGCAGAGGTGTTCATTTTGCAGAGTGTATTGAGTTCACGGTTTTAGTGCAATGTTCTGCACACATGTTAATGAAATTTAAAACATTTCAAAATAATAAAGTATTTATGTGTATTCCAAAGTATTTTACAAATATACAGCTATTTGTACATACTCTTTCCTTAAATGAAAACATACAGACTATTCTGCATTATGTACAGCATCTTTTTTTCTTTTTTTATATAATGGTATCTTTAAAAATATCCTTTGATATTAGTTTATAATTATATACCAAGGTCATCCCATTTTGTTTATTTATGTATTTTATTAAAAAGCACATATTTTTAGCCCAGCCAGTGTGGCTCAGTGGTTGAGCGTCGACCCATGCCCCAGGAGGTCACCAGTTAGATTCCCGGTCAGGGCACATGCCCAGGTTGTGGGGCAAATCCCCAGTGGGGGGCATGCAGGAGGAAGCCAATCGATGTTCTCTCTCATTGATGTTTCTATCTCTCTCCTTCTCCCTTCCTCTCTCTCTAAAATCCATAAAGAAAAAACAATTTTTAAGTACATATTTTTAAATTTAAGAGTGTCTTGAATTAAAAAGTATAATGTGTTAATCAGATTATTTATTTGGTCTCCATTAAAATGCATTACACATTGTGTTCCAAGATTGGTACATAATTAGACAGTCATTCCTTTATGAATGTAACATAATTTATTTGCCAATATAAAGAGCTTTGTATATATTTACCTGAAAAATAAGTTTCCAGATATTAAATTTATCATAATAATAAGCATTACAAATTTTGATAGGCAATTAAAAATTCATCTTCTTTTTATTTTTTATCCTCACCCGAGGATATTTTTGCATTTAACTTCAGATAGAGCAGGAGGGAGAGAGGGGGAAGAGAGGGGGAAGAGAGGGAGAGAAACATCAATGTGAGAGAGACACATCGAGTGGTTGCCAACCACACGACCCCAACTGGGGCCGGGGACAAACTGCAATCGAGGTACGTGCCCTTAGTGGGAACCGAACCTGGAACTCTCTGGTCCGCAAGCCGATGCTTTAACCGCTGAGCCAAACTGGCCAGGGCTAAAATTCATCTTCTTAATTGAGTAAACAAACATTAATTCCCACCAGTAATATCAATGGGTTACTGTTTGCAAATTGTCTCTTTAAACTAGATAATTAGCAAAGTATAGATATATTTTTTTAATATTTTTTAATGTTTTTATTGATTTTCTTTAGAGAGAGGAAAGGAGAGAGAGATAGAAACATAAATGTGAAAGAGAAACAATAATCGGCCGCCTCCTGCGCGCCCCCTACTGGGGATCAAGCCTGCAACCTGGGCATGTGCCCTGACCAGGAATTAAACTGGGACCTCTCAGTCCATGGGGCGATGCTCAATCCACTGAGCAACACCAGCCGGGAAACAAATTATATTTTTAAATCTGATAGGCAAAAGTTGATATCATATTGTATTTTAAATATATAAGCATTTTATTAAGGCAGACGTTAGGAGAGATGCTGTGTTATTGTGCTTTTAACACTGATACTTTTTTAGTGACATAAGCATAATGTTAATGCCAGGTGTTATATTAAGACCTTAATACTATAATTATTTTTATGATGGCTTTCTATTCCTTTTCCAATATGTGAAAAGATTATGCTGTGTATTCACGCAGAACACCAAAGTGTGATCAACATAAAGAATTCTTAATTCAACACACATGTTTCGTTGAAGTAAGTTTTGTCATTGTACATCCTTGGATAAATAAACTAACTGAATTACCTGATACTTACTATACCTACAAATACAGTTATTCTTAATATGCCTAATAAATAATAGCATGGTTATTATAAACACTAGTGCCAATTATAACAAAAAAATAAAAACATCAGTTTTCTTACAGGTGTTTAGAGTCCGTTATAATAGTTATTAAGAAATAGAAATAGTGGAAGATGCTGCTATTTAATTGCAATATTAAGGGAGTTATATAGCAGTATTGAGCAGTTATATGCAAAGGATAGCTTAATAACTAACAAATATTTTAAAGATAAATATTAAGACAATTTTTAATACTGTTTAAATGGAAGATCAAATAATATTCATTTTGCTTTCACATACCAAACATGTTTTACCCTACTTGTTATTGGGGTTATACTTTATACTATTAAATACTGACTAGAATGCAATAAAGTTTTATCAAGAAAATTTTAATATTTCTAATTATCATACAATTAAACAATTATTTTAAATCTTTTTGCACAAGTACAGTTATAAAAATCATAAAGCAGCAGGGATCAGAGCAGCATGTATTTTAGTCTTCATTTAGCAGCCCTAGTTAACAAAAATTTTCCATTAGTAATATCCAGAGCTTTGTGTAAATCAAGGTATTTATTATGGTATAGTTCATAGTCATATATAATGATAGCTAAGTGTAAGAAATGAAATTTAATTTAAGAATAAAATCTTATCTACATGTAACTATGTTCATTATAAAAATATATCCCTGTTCTACCTTTCCTTGAAATTGTCTAATTAGGCATCTTTTTACAACATTTCTATCATTTTTTAATAATTAATAAATACAATAGTATACACTATAAGTTAAAATCAGCATCCAAAATTTTTAATGTCTGTATTAACTTATAAATACTTAATCATGCCTGCATTTAATTGAAAATATAATATGTATTACCCGTGTGTTTCTTATTCCACAAATGAAATTATACTTTCAATAACAAGGTATTATACATGGCAGCATCTAAAAAAAGTATCCATTAAAATATGGATACAGCCTGGCCGGTGTGGCTCAGTGGTTGAGTGTCGACCCATGCACCAGGAGATCGCCAGTTCGATTCCCAGTTAGGGCACACGCCCAGGTTGTGGGCCCGATCCCCAGTGGGGAGCATGCAGGAGGCAACCAATCGATGTTCTCTCTCATCGATGTTTCTATCTCTCTCCTTCTCCCTTCTTCTCTCTAAAATCAATAAAGAAAAAAATTTTTTTAATAAAATATACAACACATTTCATGTTTGTGTTTGTTTCCATATAAGTATTTCATTTGTTTAGAATCACTGGCAAATGTACCACCACAGGGAACTCTAATCCCAATCTTTTAAGTACCAACATCAATGCCACCTTTTCCCACAAGCATCATCAAACATCATGGAGAGGCCAATGGGACTGTCCTCAGTCTTTGTAAAGCAATTGATCATGACTGTTACTTGATCACAGCTGTCCTGGCACCTACTGCACTGTATCATGATTATCTCTGTGTCTTTTCTTCCTTGTCAGCCATGGATCTCCTTGTAAGCAGAATGAGGCCTTAGTCACTTTCATGTGGCTTACTCTAGCATGGTGCCATGCTCTTTGCGGTCATCTTTATTGAATGACTAAAAGACTCATTGAATTTTATATATGGAAATCTTGTAAGGAGAATTTTCACCAAATACTTTATACACTACCTATTATGCTCCCCTTCCAACAGCTGGTATATTTTTTATCAATAAAGAAGTTACATTTGCTAGGACTGATTTATTCTGTAGTTTCATAAACTTTAGCAGTTACATATAATTTATTTTTATGCATGCTGTCCTCTAAAAATGTCACATCATGAGTAAATGGTGAAGGGTTTAGCTTTTCATTTTGGCATTTTTTCAACTTTATAGCAATATTATTATAGGTATAAATGTCAAGCAATAAATTGCACATATTTCAATTAAATAATATTCTGAATTTTGACATCCATATGCATCCATAACACCATCTATCACCATAATCAAAAGAATGAATATATCCATCACTCCAGAAAGCTTCCTATGGCCCCTTTATAATCCTCTCCCACACCTTATCTGATTGCCTTATGTTGAGACAATTACTGATCTTTTTGTCATTATATATGTTTCCATTATTTAGAGATTTTTATATATAGATTAATGAAATATGCATTTTTGTGTGAGTTGTTTCATTGAGAATGATTATGTTTTCTAATGTACAAATTATTTAGTTATTTTCTTTTTGAGTGATATTTCATTGTATGTATAAATCGCAGTTTATCCATTTACTTATTGATAGACATTTTGTGTTGTTTTATTTTTTTGATTATAACAGATAAAATGATATGAAAATTTTTGTATACATATTTGCTTCTCGTTTTTCCATTTTTATCTTTTTTTAGATGAACTACCTATTCAAATACCTCCTCTTTTTATTAGATAGAAGGACATTAATTGTTGATTTAATTTATTAGATATAGGCCTATTTAGATCATCTACTTTACCTTGTATGATATTTGGTTGTTTGTGTCCTTTAAGGAATTGTTGATCGTTTTCCTTTATTACCTATTTAATGTCCATGGAATAAGTACTGATGACATCCTTCTCATTATCATCCTTCTCATGATAATGCTGATTTACATCTGCTCTATTACTTTCATGGCTACCATTACTAGGTTTATTAATTTTTTTCATAAAATAAGCTTTTACTTTTGTTGTTGTTATTTTTTCCATGATTTTCCTGTATTCAATTTTATTGATTTCTGCTGTAATTTTTTTATTATTTCTTTGCTTCTGTTTACTTTAGACTTAAATTTCTCTTATTTCTTTTGTTTCCTACTGTGGGAGTTTGTTACTTATCTCATATATTTCATCTTTTCTAATATACGCGTGTAATGACATACATTTTCTTCTAAGAACTACTCTCTCTGTACTCAACAAATTTTGATGTTATGTTTTCTTTTTAATTCAATTCAAAATATTGTTTAATTACTTTTGAGACTTCGTTGATCCATGCATTATTTAAAAGTGTGGTGTTAAAGCTCCAAATATTTGGGAACATTTCAGATTCTTTTATGGAGTTCTCGTTTAATTTCACAGTGGTCTGAGAATGCACAGTGTAAGGTTTTTATTCTTTAAATTGGATACAATTTTGATAACGTGTGTTTTATATTCCAGAATGTGTTTTATCTTGGTTAATATTCCATGTGACCTGGGGAAGAATATATATTGTACTTTTATAGTTTTCAGTGGAATATTCAAAAACATAATTTAGATCTAGTTGGTAGAGTACTTTGCAGGAAACTAAGTTATTTCTGATTTTTGCCTCCCCATCTATGAATCAATGAACAATGAGTCTTGAAGTTTCCAAATATCATAGTGAATTTTTATATTATTTGTTGCAGGTCCTTCAATTTTTGTCTCACATATTTTACTTTATTTATGTTTATACTGCACAATTTAATCAATTTTAACACATGGATGAACTCATGAACCATCACTATAATCAAGAGAGTGAGCACATCCATCACCTTCCAAAATTTTCTTATGCTCTTTTATAATCACAATTATTTTTTTCTCCTGATACATTATTTATTTATTTACTTATTTATTTATTTTGCATTCAATACTATTTTGTATTAGTTTCAGGTATACAACACAGCCGATAGACATTCATATAGGTTACAAAGTGTTCCCTCCAGTGATTCAAGTGCCCACCTGACACCATAGATAGTTTTTACAATATTGTTAACTATATTCCCTATACTTTACCTTATATCCCATGCCTATTTCATAACTACCACTTAGTACTTTTTAATCCCATCACCTTATTTCACCACACCCCCCAACACCTTACTCTCTGGCCTCCATCAGTTCTGTGTACCTATAAGCTTGTTTCTATTTGTTTGTTTATTTTGTTCATTAGAGTCCACATATAAGTGATATCACATGGTATGTCTTTCTCTATCTGGCTTATTTCACTTAGCATAATTCCCTCTAGGTTCATCCATGCTAACAAAAATGGTAAGATTTCATTTCCTTTAACAGCCAAATAATATTGCGTTGTATATATGTACCACTGCTTTTTTATCCACTCATCTTTTAATGGGCTCATGGGTTGCTTCCACATCTTGGCTATTGTAAATAGTATTGCAATTAATATGGCAATGCATATATTAGTGTTTTGGGTTCCTTTGGATATATAACCCAAAGTGGAATCACTGGATCATCAGGCAGTTCCATTTTTAATTTTTGAGAAACTCCCACACTGTCTTCCATAGTGTTTGAACCAGTCTGCATTCCCACCAACAGTGCAGAAGGATTCCCTTTTTTCCACATCTTGGTCAATGCATGTTAAGTGTTGATTTATTGATGATAGTTTTTCTGACAGGTGTAAGATTGTATCTCATTGTGGTTTTAATTAGGATTTTTCTGATGGTTAGTGATGTTAAGCATCGTTTTATATGTCTATTGGCCACCTCTATGTCCTCTTTGGAGAAGTATCTATTTAGGTTCTCTGCCCACTTCTTAATTGGATTGTTTTGTTTTTGTTTTGTTTTGTTTTTTGGTATTGAGTTGTCTGAGTTCTTCATAAATTTAGGATATTAACCCCTTATCAGATGTATCATTGGTGAATATCTTCTTCCATTTAGTAGTTTGTCTTTTCATTATGTTGATGGTTTTCCTTGCTGTGAAAAACTTTTTAGTTTGAGGTAGGTTTCACTTGTTTATTTTGTGTTTGTTTGTTTCCCTTGCCCAAGGACATATGTCAGAAAAAATATTGCTAAGAGAAATGTCGCAGATTATACTGCCTATATTTTCTTCTAGGAATTTTGTGGGTTCAGGTCTTACATGTCAGTCTCAACTATTTCAATGTTCAGTTGTTAGTTGCATCCATGTTAATGATTGTTACGCATTCTTAAAGACTTGACCATGTATCATTATGTATTTACCCGCTTTACACCCGATAACTTTCCTTGTTCAGAAGTCTTCTTTCTCTATAATTAATATAGATATTCTAGCTTTCTGTTATTAATGTTAGCCTGGTATGCTTCTCCATACATTTACTTTTAATCTATCAGAGTTTTCATATTTAAAGTGGATTTCTTGTGGATGAAATATAGTTATAGCTTGTTTGTTTATCCACTTTGACAATTTCTGCCTTAATTGGTATATTTAGACCATTAAAGTGTAAAGTAATTACTGATATGTTGGATTAATATCTACCATTTTTTGCAAATGTTTTCTATTCATGGAACTTGTTCTTCATTTTTTTTTCTTTTCCTGTTTTTTATCTTTTTTGGTTTTGATTGAGAATTTTATATGATTCTATTTTATCTCTTCTGTTAGCATATGAATTATTCTTCCTTTTTAGTTTTTTCAACAGTTAACCTACAATTTTCCATTTCCATTTACAACTAACCTAAGTCTACCTTCAAATAATATTATACCACTTCATGGATAGGGCAGGTGCACTATAACAAAATAATCCCAATTCCTCCTTCCCATCCCTAGCAACATTGCTGTCATTCATTTCACTTATCAATATGCTTTAATCACTCAGTACATTGTTACTGTTATTACTTTAAACAGTTATTATTTAAATCAATAAAAATAATAAAATATTTTATTTTACCTTAATTTATTCCTCCTTTGTGCTTTTCCTTTTTAGATAGATTCCAATTAAGGCCTGTATTATTTTCCTCTGAATAACTACATATCCATTAATCTATTAATAATTAGTTGAACTTTTGCCCACTTTTGGTTATTTGACAATGTGTATAATAGAAAGTTTTTAAAGAAATCAAAATTAAGTAGCATACTAGAAAAATGTAAGCATGTCACTTTTCTATCTAAAATATTTTCAATGTTCTCCTGTTCTTAGAGTAAACTCCACTGTACCTACAATTTCTTACAATGTTTGACTCCAGTTTGCTGCAACAGCCTGACCCTGAGTTCCTTTCTTCACTACAACCAGATAGTGTTGCCACTGTTGCGTAGTGAACACTCAGGACCCTCATATATGACCCTCACAGATACTGTCCTATCTGCCTGGAAAGTACTCACATTGCTTTTTACTGATTATTCTTTCTATTCCTTTAACTTTCATTTTATATGTTACTTACAAAGACCTGTCTTTGACCACTCAACTAGGACAAGTGTCTAGTCTTAAAATTATGTAACAACCAATACTTCTCTTTTCAAGTATATATAAGAATTATAATTACTTAATTTTTGCTCTAATTATGGTCTTTTGTTGCTCTTCATTCTGGGTCTATGGTTTCTTTTATTATTGTATCTCTAGTGTCTACCTTTATCTCTAACACTTAGACTGTACCCAATGAATATTTTAAAATAAATTCATTAATCTTTGGTGAGAGGTCCATGTTTGTTTTGACCTTGTGGATCATTTCATTGATAAACCAAAATCAATAATAAATTTCTATTTATATTCTCCTTATAGAGACATTGTTCTCCCTTTCCAAAAACTTAGACAATATTTATTTTGCTCTCTTTTTTTCAGTGGACATGGCTAGCTCTTTTCTTTCTAGCTTGTATATCACATGATTTTAAATTTATTCTCACAATTCTACAATACTTTAGATTATTTTTCACAAAGGATTGTAGATAAGCACAAGAAAATAAAGATGACTAAATTTAAATAGTTTGGGTCCTTTCTGTGATTGTATTAAAATGTCACATTACATTTGTATATATGGTTCTGATCAAGTGAGTACCTGCTGTTAATCCTTGGAAAGTTTACACACATGCAATTATACAAAAAATATGTGAGTTTGCTAATGTTACAATATTCTGCCCCAAAGTATCTGCTTTGTTAGAAAACTACTGAATATTATTTGAAGAAATAAACTTCTAACCAAGAAATGGTCTTACAAGTGTATATTGTTATAAGAAGTGGAGAAAACTCTCAAAGGGTGAGGTGTGACAGCGAGGATTGACCCCAGAAAGCATTGTACTGTGCAGGAGGTAAGACAAGGATATGCCTGGTTAACAACTGATATGTTTCCACCATCTGCTCTCTCAGGCTTCCATTGTCTCTGAGGCACAAGGAAGTAATGTAAAGTCACATAAGGTCACTAATTCCTTAGCAAAGTCATTTGGGGGAAAAACAATTATTTTCATTTCATAATATATAAGTTTTTAATGCTAAATAACTTCCAGACATGATTTTTTATTATTTAAATGTACAGATTCTCTAAAGGAGTCCAGGTATTTAAAGGAAGTATTCACACATACAGGGGAATTTTAATTATTCAGTTTCTATAAATTCATTTGTTTGCCATTTCATTATTTATGAGAATTGATGATCATTACTCAGTTACATTATTGCTATTATTACTTCTGAGCATTGTTTTACTTGATAGATAATTAGTCAAACCCTACAATGAGTATTTCATAAGAACCTTCCTTATTGATCTTTGCATTCCCATTCAGTTATGGACTAAATGAGGGTGTTCCCCCAAAATGCATGTGTTGAAACCCTACCCCTCACTATCTTCTCATAATCTTAATTACTTTTCTGTTAATGGCACCACTTTTGTTCTAATTATGTATGTTATGTGATATCTCTTCTTACTGGTTAGAGTTGAACACTCATAGCCAATTAATGTTTATTTCAACCTGTTTCCAAACTTCTAATTGTTGATAAGGGAAACTTGGAAAAAATTAATCTCCTAATTAAAATTTATTTTTAATGTGTGTCTTCTCATAGTCATTGTAGCAAATAACGTGTCTTTCCAGTCACCATGTGTTTCATGATAATTTGCTGAATATCCCAAACAAATGCATTTAGTCATAGCTAACATGCATATAACACTTATTATGTGCCTAATCTCATATGACATTTTAATACAATCACAGAAAAGTCTATAGCAATACATAGATACTAAACTCTACAACCAAGAAGTTCAGTACTAATGTTTTCTCCATTTATTCTTGAGGGAATTTAGACTTCAAACAAACAACATTGAGAAGTTTCACATATCAATTATGAGATTTTTTGGCTTCATGACTCTACTCTTAAATTTTATTTTCTATTGACTTTCTGTATCCAATGTATTTGGTTACAACACATGAGGAAAAACTCCTGAAGATGTCAATTTCTTTATATTCTTCACAAATGGAGGTTGTTTATTCTCTCACAAACTACACATTACAGGCTGGAGATTAGGTCAATGCCCTTTTTGTCTGATCCCCTTGCCACATATTTGTCCACCTTCTCTTAAAACCGTTGAAAGTTGAGGTTGATATCATCTGGCTGCACCACTCTCTTCCTCTCTTGATTTCTGACATCTTAACTTACTGAAGATAGCTGGTCTAGCTAAAGTGATTTTAACACCAAAATATGCAATTTAACCAAAGCTCTGGTCTCTTATGTCCCTCGTTTTCCCCACCTATTCTTTTTCACCCAAACATTTCAAAACATTATTTTGCACATGCTATCTCCACTTATTGTCCATTTATTCCATAGTACACTCTAGTACCATTAAAATGGTGCCAAGTTGCTTAAAATTCCTCTGTTACTAATTCCAAAAGTACACTTCAACTCTCAATTATTTGTTTGACCCAAATAACATTGAAAACATGCAATTAGAACATTCATTCTGGCAGGAGTGTTCCCATGTATAACTAGGAAAACTAGATAAAACTAAAAGTGTATTTTAAGGCAAAGGAAAGCTTAAATCCTTCAGGAATGTTGTACTTCATAGGACTTACCAATTCTTAATAGAAAGAGGCACAGGTCCCAGATAGAGAATCCCTGATAAAGGGTCACATATGGTGGATAAAAATTAAATTAAATATTGGAGTTTTGAATTGCTAAAGGAGCCAGAAATTTGGGAATACCATTTTTTGGTGACTAAGAGTCAATCCCATCCTTATGTTGGTTTTCTCGTAGAAAATAAATTTCTTTATGTGAATAGGCATAATGATAAGGAGCAAAACAAGAAGGTACAGTGGTGTTTTTTCAAAGTCTCTTGTTCATGAGAAGATAGATATTACATTTTAGAACATGCCAACACGGTGGTGTTCTGGTAAGTGCCCCTGGAATCCCAGATGGGACTTTATAAGCTATACAAAAATCAGGGTGCATCCGAGGTAGACAGAGCATTGCAGAAAGATTCTCTTCATCTCAAGTGAGTTGAGTTACTTATCAATTAATCTGTCCCGGCTCATCTGACTGTGAGTGACTTTTTCTGAAGGAACATTGCATCATTCAGAACTTCTAGAATATATGTTATACAAAATGCCCATCAATCAACCAAAAACCACCATAAATATCAAGAAATAGAGAAAAGATAAACAATAGAAAATGTTACTATATCCCAAAGGGCCCACTTGTGGTAGTCATCTGAAAATATACTATAAAATAGCTGATTGATATTTTCAAGGAAACTAATGGTAATATATAAAATGTACTATGGAGCTAGAATCAATAAGAGTATATAAAATGAAAATTAGAGATTTTGAAAAATACAATGAATAAAATGCAAGTATCAGAATATGAAGTTTGTATTAAATTGGGCACAAAGAAAACAAGACTAATAACTGAAAGTAAAATCACAAGAAAATATTTAAGATGAAGTCAATAAACAAAAACAGAACACAATTAGAATGTAAAAGAAAAAAGAGTGAAAGAGAAAAATAAGTAAATAGAAATAATATAAATATTTTTATCTGCATGAGTAGTACTAACACATTCACAGGTTCAGAATTTTATACACACTACATGATATGTTCGAGACATTTAATTATATAGATTATGATAGATTATAAATAAAGGAATGAACAAAAGTATATCATACAAACCCTAATATAAGAAATATTGTATAGTTTTACAAATGTCAGTGGAGACATATGAAGAAGTATAATAAAGAAAAACATTATAAAATGATTATAGAATTTTCCACTAAATAATCATTCTAAATTTGTATTCCCTAGTAACAGAGCTTCAAAACATATAATAGAAGTTAATAGAACTGAAACGTAATTAAAACATATACATCCCAAATCATAGCAATAAACTTTAACAGTGCCTCTCAATAGCTGATAAAATGAGCAGAGAAAAATATCAATAAGTTCATAAATGGTTTGACTAAAAATTCTTAACAATTGAAACATATATAAATGTATATATAAAATATGCATGTATATGCATAAAATTCCAATTTTAAAGTGTACATGTTTCCCCAAAGTTTTCATACTCTGGGCCATGTTATAAGCCTCAACAATTTTCAAAAGTTTTAATAGCTATTTATATTTTCTAATCTGAGTAGAAATAAGTCAAAAATCAATAGTAATAAAATAATAATAATAACAATATACTAGGAAATGCTAAGATCTTGGAAATTAAGCTATACACTTAAAAATTACCACTGAGTCAAAGAATAAACTACAATAAAAATTTGAAAACAATTTTAAGCTTACTACCATAAGTATTATATATTAAAGTTTCAGGAATGCAAGTAAAACTATACTTAGAGAGATTTTTATTTTTTTAACTTAAATGGTATCTATTATAAAAAGAATAGCTGAAACCAATTATTTAAGTATCAATCTCAAAAAGAGGAAAATATTGCAAATTAATTCTATATAAGTGATAGAAAGAAAATAAAAAAGATAAAGATAGAAATTAAGTGTTCATTAAAATACAATTAAAAATTATTACTTCAAAAGCCTCATAAAATGCATGGTCTTCTAGGATGACTGAGAAACACAACAGGAAGTGCACATTAATAGTACTGGGAATAAAACAAGTGATATCACTGTGGATCCCAGATATATAACACGAAGATAATAATGGATATTTGAACAATAATATATTTAGATAAAAATGACAAATCCATAGAATAATATAGCTCTCCATGCATTATACAAGATAATGGAAAAGAAACAATTCCCTGCTTGTTTTATGGGAACAATATATTCTCTATAGCAAAAATAATAATATTCCAAGAAAGATATAGTAAAAGCTAGTTGTCTTCATGAAAACAGATGGCAACTCTCAAATATTAATGATCCAAATGTAGTGATATACAAACAAAAATAATATGTCATCATGAAATTAAGTTTATTCCAGGAAAGAAAACCTGGTTTAACATTTAAGTATCAATAAATAAAATTTACATCATTTACAGACTGAAGATATAAAAAAGCACATAATCTTCTCAAATATATCAAAATTATATTTGCTAGAACTCAGTATCCATTCAGAATGATGATGATTTAGCAAACTAAGAAAAAGAGGGAAGTCTTAGATAAAGAATAGAATTTAAACTGTGTTGTTAGTTGACTAATTTTAACTAAGCTGTGATAACTGAAATTCATATACACAACTATGCAAAGTGAGGACTGTTTGTAGTACAACCTGTGTGAAGTAAATGAATATTTTGCATGTAAATTATGTTAAAAATCAAGATGTTATGCCAAAGAAAAAAATTAATGAAAAAAATAATTTAGTTTGTTTTAATCAAAAGTACATTATGTATGTCATAACTCTTCGGTATATTTAAAATTAACTCAAACATTTCTATTTTACCCTCTAATGGGTAAAGGCAATAAAATAGTACAATAGGTAGAGAAAGACAAGAATACGGATTATCTGTGTGTTTTAGACTATATTATTAAACAAAAGGCTAAAACAATTCAGTAAAAGTGTGAAAAATGGATGTTCAAGATGCACAGAGGCATTTGCCTTGTGAAAGTCATCATGAATAAAAGGCATTCATTTTGATGACTCAATACATTTAGCATGATCAGAAAATAGAGTGCTTATCAATTCATAGTGTGTTAAACAGAAAATGTATTGAGGCTGAAAAAGGCAGACAACAGCAAGAAATGCAAAGTGTTTCTCATTAGACCATGAAATGAAATAAATTCGACATTAATATCTAAAGAATTCGAACCATAAGGAATGATTATTTGATAAATTGTTCTCAAGTTTGTTTGTGAGCATATTGTGATATTGCAGTTTCCTGGCCATTTCCTTTTTTATCTCAAAATATATGAATATGCATATTTATATACACTAGATGTAAATTTGCCTTACCTAAGTAGAATTTTTTAAGTGCTATGATTCCATAGTTATTTATCATTTAGTAATGAGAAATATGCATTTATTTATTGAAAGCAGATAAAATTTTCACAGTTTAATATATATATTTGTGGTTTAAATATTATTTATGGAATTTTATAGACACATTAACTGGATGATAATGTTTTTAAATAATATAATTGTAAATATAGCTTTCAATTACAACTAACTTGATATTTGCCATCCTTATTAGTGTCTTCAAAACTGATTACATTGACAGCTGGTGACAATCTGACAAATGCCTTGGATTCATCCTTCTCCACTGTAAACCACTTAGACATATAAATTATATCTATTTCTGTAGATACATGCCAGCCACAGTGAAGAACTTTTATAAAATATTAGGAAATAGTGTTCACTATGAACGATAATATGACTGACACAGCACATTCAATAATGTACAGGGTTAGCATCAATGAAAAGAACTTCAGAGAAGTTACCAAAGATTAATTCAACAACTATTTATTTACAACCTATTACATGTGATATAAGTACACAATCTGCTACAGACATTAAAGCATGAGAGAACAGAAAAACGAAACAATGAAAATCCTTGCCTGCCCTTAAGTATTTTCTTACATACCGAGAAATCACACAAGGATAGAAATAGCTAAAACCTAAGATAGAATATAATATGTGATATGGAAAGTCTAATAGTTTGGGGATTTCAGCGTTGATTTATCAATTTGAGTTCTTAAGATTGGGGAAAAGAGCCATAGGTAGAGGTACAAAAACAAAACAAAAAACTTTTGGCCTTTGACAGCTTTGACATTGAATTCTACCTCTACAAATATGTTCCTGATATATTTCACTCTCCTATTAAATGATATTATTATGAAAATTTTATAAAATACTACATAGTATATAATATCACATGTATGTTAAAGGTTCCTTTAGAGGACTACAAACTAGAATCATTTGGAGAGATTATAAACTTCATGATACTTGAAATGACACACCACCCTGAACTAAATTAGAATTTCTAGTGATGGTACCCAGGCATTTGTTTTTTATTTTAAAGCCCCCCAGGTAATTCCAGTGTACATCAGAGTTTGATAACTACTGTTCAGTAGTTTCTTTATGGATATCAGACTTTATACAGATCAGGAAAGATGATGGTCAACTTAAATTTTCACATTACTTTTTATAGTTATTCTTTTTTCCTTCGGAGATGTCAATATATTCTCAAACTACTCTACATTTTAAATTCATCTTGCTTCACCTTTCTTTTCTATTAAGTTACTGGGATGCCTTGCCTGAGGGATATTCATTCTTATTTTATTAGCAACAGGAATGAAATTATAATGACATTAAAAATTAACTCACATGTATAGCACAAAAGAGTTCTCATTTCTGAATACAACATACTAAAAAGTCAAGTGATTTCAGTTATTTTTATTCAGGTTATGCTGCTAGACTGTGTTAAGACACGCGTGATATTTCAATTGGGGTGAAATCTTTAAAGTCTAGAAATATAATGACATACTAATCTTTGCATTCAGTCTACAATTTCTAGCACGTAGCACACATCTGGGCCAAAGTACCCTTGAATATCCATGCCTCAGCAATAGTCTGAAACTATTGGCCACTTTCCACTAATATCTTTTCTTTGGAGAAATAAGATGGACTTGAACTTAAATCATCACTCACAGAGCATGATAATGTGAAGCCATTTACTTCCTAACTGAGATCATTTCTAACAGTTGTTATCAATTAGATGATGAAATGAATACATGATATGTTCTTCAAAACTTTATATATAGTTCTATCATTACAAACTTTTCATTATTGTCACTTAGAATTATTTTATTTAGAAACTAAAGAAAGCTCATTTTTCATTCTGCACGAAAAAAATGGATATAATTATTTGAGGTCAATACTGACAATCGTTTTGGATTTGAAAGAGGAAAGAAAGGAAATTCACATTTTCTACAAGCAAGTGGTGGTCAGAGCACATCTTTAGAGCTTTTAAAAACATTTTTTTTCTCAACTCAGTGAATTCAAGGATAGAAGAAAACCAAGTAACCTAAGGAGCTAGTATGTTAAACCTACTTAGTATCATCAAGATTAGAAAACTATTTGAGCTTTATTGGAAAATCTTTGTTTTTAAAGATCTTCCTCTCAAAATTTTACCCACCATCTTATAAATATGATCAATTATTTAATTAGGGCCCCAAAAGAGAATGAAATCTCTTTGACTTTTGGCCAAGCATTTAATATTTATTACTTTTTAAATGTTTTGAATTTATCTAGTAAATAATCAGTGCATGTAAAGTTCTTTAGGTTTTCTGTTTTCACATTTAGTTACTTAGATTTGAAAAGTAAATATATTTAAGGAAAGAACAGGAGGTATGTTATTAAGCTATTTTGCAGGAACAGGAGAATTCATACACCAAGACAAAAATATTATTACTTTTACTTTGGGATATATTTTATTGCTATTAATGATAGATTATAATTATTTAGGGATTGAAAAGTATATCAGTGTTTTGCATAGTTCAGTTTCAAATCTCATAAATAAACTGTACTGAGGGAGTAGTTCCCAGAGAATAGTCCCCTTAGAGAAGATATCTATCAGGTATCTGAGAAGATTCATCAGACAGATGATTGCTACCTGTGTGGGACCCAAAACAGAATCTCTCATTTATGAAAATAAATTGTAACTGGTTATGCAATATTCTGTGTATTCCCAAAAAGCTCACACACTAATCAAATAATGCAGAGTCTAGGAACATCAGCTGTGTGGATGGGTCACCCATATTCAAATTCTGGTTCTTCCTTGCTGAGGGACCTGAGACATCCATCTACTTAATCTCTGGTGCTCAGGCTTCTCACTGGCGAAATGGAAATAACTATGCCCAAATACCGTTGGTGTTGACCTCAAATCGTTACATTTATTTTTTCACAGGGAGGACAAATGCTGAGCCTGTAAGCACTGAAGACTGCCTGACATAGTGTGTGCTCAGTAGTTGTATTGGATTAGTGCTGCATGAAACATCTTTTGTAGATAAGTTCTAAAAAAGAAACATTGTGGGTTACCAACAAAAATGAAAAAAAAGTATAAGCATTTCAAGGCTTAATGACATTGCTATTCATTTTAATGTTAACAATATCTATTTAAATAATATATTAATAGCAGTTTATATGTGTTATAATTAATAGGTGAAAGATTCTATGCATTGCCAGTGATCTGGATATGCAAGAAAAAAAAAGAAAAAGGCAAAATCTTTCCTGGACTAATTGGATAGTCAACTAATTATATTTGTGTCTATATGTGTGTGTAATGAACGTGTGTGTATATACATACATACATATGCATATAAAATATCCATAAATGAATAAAAAATTTGCTATAAAAAATTTACTATAATTTACAGTGCCTTATGTTTCATGTTTTATGACATTTCTCATAAGATGCCAGAGGTATTTTTTAATTAATGCAGTTTCCTAAAAAAAACATGTAAAATAGCTTTTCTGTAAGTATAATCTTGAGCTGAAGAGTAATATAAATTTTTAAAAGACAGAAAACCATAAGAAAAACATCATTTTAAACAAGTCAGAAACTCACTTTCAGGTAACAAACTGTGCAATCCATTGAACACAACATAAACAATCTTTGATTAATACTATTTTATAACATCTTAATAATAATTGAGCTCATGATTTTTTATTTTTTTTCCTTTATTGATTTTAGAGAGAGAGGAAGGGAATGGGAAAGAGAGATCGAAACATTGATGAGAGAGAACATAGACTGGCTACTTCCTGCATGACGTGCCCTGGGGATTTGGCCCACAACCTGGGCATGTGCCCTGACCGGGAATCGAACCGGTGACCTCTTGGTGGATGGATCGACGCTCAACCACTGAATCATACCGGCTAGGCTAATTTTTTAAATTCACTTTTTATACAGTGTGAAATATAGTTCAGTTTTGCATTTTCAAAATTACTTATATCAGCAGTCTTTTTTCTCTATATATTTTTCAATGTATATCATATACCAAATAGCCTTCACAATTTCCTTCTTACTTATAAGCTAATGTGATATTTAAGGATTATCATATTTTCATTCTGAAATATTTTCTTCATGCTTATTATATTTGTTATGCCTATCATTTTCCCCTAGCTGATTAAACTCCTGAAAAAAAAAATGTCATTGGGAATCAAACATGACTAGCTAAAAATGCTGGGCTGCTTCATTTTCCATGGACAGTTGAATTTTCCCATCTACTTAAACAAGCTTTTTAGCACATTAGAATCTACAATGTATTTTTACTTGTTTGAACTGGATTTCTCTGTCAAGAAGACAGGCCAACTGACTGGGATCCATTTAACAATTAGGTTAAACTGTTAGATTCTCGGCTCAGGCATGCTGAAAAACAAGGAATCATGGGAACCCATGGGACCTGAAAGATATAACCCAGTGCTGTGAGATATAGCTGAAAAATAAACAAAACAAAACCCTGCCAGTCAAGATAGGAGGCATTACTAACTTAGGTATATGGGGAATCATATGGAAGTAGTTATGTTTCTCCACAAGCTTCTAGAAGTATAGGCATTGGAAAACATTGGCAATGACAACAGTAGTTGTATGAGAGTAATTGTTTAAGTGAAGGGTACTTTACACACACACACAATTTGCCACTGGGTTGCAAGAAACACGTGCCTGAAAGGTAAAACAGAAAATAGAGGCTTTGAATTATCTTTATGTCAGATTGAGGCTGAAGATTTCTGAAATTTCAAGGCTGTACATGTACCTTATCATTTATTTATTAAATCAAATAATATTCTTTTCTATATTATATATTCTTTATTATATTGGGAATCTCCTTTTTTAACTTTAACTTTCCTTATCACTTCAGTATGTAAGAAATAAAATTATAATTATATAGTATATTATATATAGCAAGAGTTATTAATAAGTACATATACAGATTTTTTAGGCATAATACATAAGAAAATGCAATAATGTATTACTTTTAGCTTTTAACTTGATGGACTCTAAGGCAAAAGTATAAAGGTAGCTTGAATCCAGACTGTTAAAACCATAAGTATCTTTTAAGAGAGTTAACATGGTCAATTTTATTCCATGGGTTATCTGTCTGATGCAGGTGTTCCAGGGATCCTGGGGACCCAAGGTTCTGTGACCCAATGTGAATTCTTGGTTTTGCACAGGAAACACTTCAAAGACGAGCTAGCACAGAGTTTAAAGTGAGAGTGCAGTGAAGCAGAGAGACAGAGAATGGGTTACTCTACAAACAGAGCAGCCCTTCCTTCCCAGGTGTTATTTACTTATTTTATTGAGGCTCATTTAATCAAGGGGTAGGACATTCAATTAGGGGAAGCAATATTCAAGACTTTTCTGGGAAAGGGGTGGAAGATATAAAAGCTCCATCAGCCATTTTCTGACCTTTTATGGGCTTTCCATTTCTGATCATTGCGAGTGGGGTGTGTCATTCACTATACTAATAATAATAATAATGAGGCTAGGGGGACAGTGCCTTCTTTAAACTGCATGAATCTACATCCCATGTTCTAAAGTATTGGCTTATTTTCCAAATTATGGTATTTTTTTTTTATTTGGAAATGTTTTAATGATCATGGAAGATGGGAAAATATAAATAAAAGAAAGAAAAACTCATTTTTACTGGATGTTGGGAAGACAGACCATTACTTCATTTCTTACTGAGTACTATTTCTCTAGATTTGGATATTCTCTTCCTGGCAATAGTCACTTATTTAATTGTATGTCTTTATTTCTACATTTACTAGGATTCAAATATTTTCTATTGCCATAAACTTTCTATATAAGCATTAACTTAATATCTCTATAGTATAAAAGTATCCTGAAGAATTTCTCTATTATCAAGTATTTAAAGCTGTTTCTAAATTTTCACTCTAAATTTTCACCTTCTGAATAAGGTTAGAATGTGTGTTTTCGGTGCCTAAAGATGTTGGCTATTGGGACTTATTTCAAAAAGGGAGAGCTATCTTATGTACAGTTATGTATTTATGTTTGGAAGTGATATTTCCAAAAGGATTAATGTTTTATTTTGCTGCTTTATTCTTTGCTTATTTATCATACTGGTAATTTAGTGATTCCCCTATCAATCAACTATATTACAAAACTGAAGCCTCACATTGTCTAGTTTAGAAGAAAACTGACATTTAAAAAGTTATTTTCTTAAATGCATGATTTATATATTCTCACAACACAAAGAAAGGGCAGAAACTGGAGTTGGTGTGAGTTAGAAGGGAAGATTTTATTATTGTTGTTACTGTGGGGTTTTTTGTTTGTTTTCTGGTTTTATTTTTCCGGAGATATGTTGGCATATTAATTGACCTTTATAAATATTACCCAGTAAATATTTTGAGCAAAAAAAATGAGAGGGTTTGAGACAACTCACTTTCCTCACACTGTTCCAGATCTTTACTTAGTGCTTTTGAATAGTTGGCATAGACCAGGGTTTGCCTCCATGTACCTCTCCAGCCTGCACCAGCTCTAAGGAGCATTCTGTTACTATTGCTTTGCCACACATACCTGAAGGAAGCCATTGCCTTGTTCCTCTGGTCTTTTTAAGCATTTCTCTTTTAGGCACAGGCTATGTCAACACATGAATTCAGTCTGTTGCCCTAGAGATTTGAGACTCACTTTACTTTTATGCCTTCTTCAAGGGAATAGAGAAAATTCTATGTAAGCAGATTTGGAAAAGTCTTGATAAGTCTGAGGTCCTTACTCTGCAGGGGGGAATTCAACAGAACTGAGGGTACCTACTATGAATTCCCATCTCATCTCCTTTGACTCCGGAAATTCATTAAGGAATGAATATGCTTCGGTGCAAATTTTGGAAGCGGTGAAGCTGACTTCTGCTTTTCAAGTAGCCTTGTTAAAATTGATGAACAGTTTTCTATTAGAGAGAATCCTCATTTATAGAGTGAGTGACTATGCTGGTGGAATTTGAATCAGTGCACCTGGATCTAACTCTAGATAGTATCATTCAGGGGATTTCTGATTTTTGTTCTCTATGAACAACACATTTATTCAATAAACATGTCTTATTGCCCACCAATGTTCATGTTAATTTTTTTCTTCTTTATTGATTTTAGAGAGAGAGAAAGGGAGAGGTAGAGAGAGATAGAAACATCGATGAGAGAGAACATCGATTGGCTGCCTCCTGCCTGCCCCCCACTGGGGACCGGGCCCACAACCTGGGCATGTGCCATGACTGGGAATTGAACTGGCGACCTCTTGGTGCATGGGTCGACCCTCAACCACTGAGCCACAGCAGCCGGGCATTCATGTTAATTTGATACTTTAGATTGTAGTCATCCAATTCCTTCAATGAAAGTATCATGAATTATTGAATCAGAATGACTTGAGTTTAAATCTGGTTTAACCAAGATGGCTTTACTGTTCCCCTCTGCTTGACTAAATGTTAGACAGCATTTCTCCTAAATGTAGGCTCCTGACTTCTCTTTTCTTACAGTACTTACTTTAGAAATCCTGTAAATAGTTTCTCCACCCTTTGAGATGTACTATTTTTAAAGCCTCCTTGCCAGTTTTAACAACCTGGGACTGTCTTTCTCAAGGACCTGGGGACATCTCTTTAAAATGTCATGATCAAGGAAGCAGAAGCCCCAATCTCCCAATCTCTGAGAAAGGAGAACCTAACTTCAGTGGGCACCTTGCCTCAAATTGTAAAACAATCTCCTGTCGTGAAGAAAAGAGAATGTTCGCTTTTCCTTTGAGCGAAGCCACTTCACAAGCACAGACGAACTTGTTATTCCCTCTCCAGCTCGTAAAAGCTCTCCTTACCCTTTGTTTCACAGAACTGGGTACACAGTGCTTTCTCCCCCGCTGCTGGCAAGAGCATCAGAATAAAATCCATTTACGTTTGCTCATCTTGAGGACATTTTTTTTCTTAAGAGCACCAATATATACTATTTTCTGGTATTAGGTGAGTTGATAAACTTTTCTCTTTCTCAGTTCCCTTGTTCAGAAAATGAAAGACCATATGGCAGAATTCTTGAGAGAAATAAATGAAATAATGCATATCAAGCCATGTAACACTAACATACATTATACACTGAATAAATATTTCCTTAGCAAGTCTTATTTATGAAGAGAATACACTTTAAGCACCCACTCACTGATTTTTCTGGCATTGATCTCAGCTTTCAACACACCTGAGCCAATCACATGTATGAAGGAATGTACATGCCCCTTATCTGTATCTCTGCTTCCCTAATCATTAATCTGAGAATATCCTGTTGCCTCTGTCTCATGATGGTAATGAATGTTGACACTGAATTCCTAGAGAGTCTACTAAGCAAAAGAAGTACCCAAATGAGACATGGCACCAGCCTTCAAAAATTTTACTGTAGGGGTGCTTGATGACAACCCTGGAAACAAATAAAAAATAATATAATGCATATTTAAGTGATATAACAGAAGTATGAACCCAGAATGATAAGATAAAAAGTATTCCCTTACTTTGAAATGCAAAAGAACTTTGGGAAACATTTTTGCTCCATTATTTAACTTAAAAATCATGAGCTTAATCAAAACAATTATCTGGCTCTGATGTCTGAATTTCTCACAGTGGGGAAGCCTGTCCTAGAATCAAGGACAACTGGTCCCTGAATATTTCTTCTCAGATGTTGCCTGACTCTCCTCTGTCCTCTAGTGGCGATCTGTAGAATTACATTACCCTTATTTCAAGATTGAACCATCCTATGTTGGAAACAATTGTCCCAAATGCTGCATGCCACGATTAAGAATGTGGAAAACATTCTGTAGGCAAAAGAATTACAGAGAAAATAACTATGTTTACTGAAAATATCATGTGAAGTTAATTTTATTATAGATTCTTCTAAATGTAGCCTGGGTTCTCTGATGGTTTAACCAGTTAGTTGGCCATCTTAAATTGAAGGGATAAAATAATAACATAATATGAGTAAAAAAGGATGAAAAAAAGAAGCAAACTTTAGTGAGTATTTGCTGTATATCAGGAACTGTGTTAAATGTTCTGCATGCATTTTTTCAATAATTCTCACAAGAAACGGTGAGGTAGATATGCATATATGCACATGATTGATAAAGACCTCCTGAGTTTTAGGGTGATAAATGCCTTGTTCAAGATCACACAGCTAGCTAGTGAAATACCTGAAGTCTGGCTCAGCTGTCTACCTCCAAAACCCTTATACTTAGCAGTTATACATTCTTCTCTGTCAAACATATTGTGAATAAAATTTCTCAGGTGGCCATGAATTGTAGCAAGAGCCCAAATGTTATCATTTCTTTACCCCATGTTTTTCCCTAATTTCCACTGTATTTCTCTTTATAAATTACCAAACTTCTTTTAAAAGTGTCCAAAGAAATAATGTCCCTTCTTCACTTCCCAGTTATAATTTAATTTACCTTGGTCTGGCTCTGGCTCCAAACTAGTCCTCTGAAAATGCCTTTGTTAAAATTACCAATGACCCGTGTCATTGAAACACCATTGATATATGTAGTTTCCAATGATCCTTACTGAAATGCTCAAGGAATTAAACAAAAGACCCCTTCCTTCGTTTAAGAACTGTTCTATTGACTTCCATTATATTTTCATTTCACAATTCTCCTCCTTCTCCTTCTTCTTCCTTTTCCTACTATTCCTCTTGATCTGCATCTTTATCTCAGAAAAGCTTTTTGGTTTATTTTGCAGACTCAAATCCTCTAATTAAACTCAGGATGAAGAAATTTTTCAGCCTCATTTTTAGGCTTTCTGTTCATTCCCATATATTAAAAAATAAAAATGCTTCGATCGATATTACGGCCAAAACTGCATCTCTATGAGATCTCTAATCTCCTATACATCTATGTAATTGCATCTCCATTTTAAAGTCTCAGATTAATCTAAAACTAAATATTTATCTTGGTTTTCAACACCGAATCATCTTTACCTATTACCCCACACTCTGGCCAGCTTAAACTGGAAAACGTGGGCCTGTGTTTTATCTCAACTTCTCTTTTATAATAATCCATCCATCATATTTTCTTGTCTCCTCTCTACCCTCCAATTCTCCCTCCGACAGCATAGCTGGGGACAGACCTCTATCTCCACCACTCTTGCTGCAGCATCTTAATCCTCTCACTGGTTCTATGCTAGCCTAATTCTATACCAGCCTACTTATTCATTCATTTATTTATTTTAATACGTTTTCTTTTCCAATTGCATTTGACATAAAATATATTAGTTTCAGGTATATACCCCAGAGATTAGACATTATATAACCTATTAAGTGATCATCCCAATAAATCTTGTACTCACCTGACACCATACATAGTTATTAGAATATTATTGACTATATTCCCTATTTGTACTTTATATCCCCATGACTATTCTGTAACAACCAATTTGTACTTCTTAACCCCTTCACCTTTTTCACCCATCTCCCCAACCCCTGCCCCATCGGCAACCATCAACATGTTCTCTGTATCTATAAGTCTGTTTGTATTCTGCTTATTTATTTTTTTAGATTCAATTGTAGATAGATATGTATTTATTGTCATTTTATTGTTCATATATTTATGTTCCTCCTCCTCCTCCTCCTCCTCCTCCTCCTCCTCCTTCTTCTTCTTCTTCTTCTTCTTCTTCTTCTTCTTCTTCTTCTTCTAGAAGAACCTTTAACATTTCATATATACTGGTTTGGTGTTGATTAATTCTTTTACCTTTTTCTTGTCTGGAGAGCATTTTATCTGTCCTTAGATTCTAAATGATAGCTTTGCTGGGTAGAGTAATCTTGGTTGTAGTTCCTTATTTTTCATCATTTTGAATACTTCATGCCAATCCCTCCTGGCCTGAAATGTTACTGTTGAAAACTCAGCTGACAGCCTTATGGGAACTCCCTTGCAGGAAACTGTTTCTCTCTTGCTGCTTTTAAGATTCTCTCTGTCTTTAACCTTTGGCATTTTAATTATAATTTGTCTTGGTGTGTGCCTCTTTGGGCTCATCTTGTTTGGGACTCCTTGTGCTTTCTGGGCTTGTATATCTATTTCCTTCATCAAGTTAGGGAAGTTTTCTGTCATTATTTATTCAAATACCTTTCCAATTTCTTGCTCTCTCTCTTCTCTTTCCAGCACCTCCATGATGCAAATGTTGGTATGCTTGAAGTTGTCCCAGAGGCTCCTTGCACTATCTTCATATTTTCTTTATTCTTTTTTCTTGTTGTTCTGATTAGGTATTTTTTGTTTCCTTATATTCCAAATCATTGATTTAATTCTCAGCTCCATCTACTTTACTGTTGATTCCTTGTAAATTATTCTTCATTTCAGTTAGTGTATCCTTCATTTCTGACAGATACATTTTTATGGTTTCTATGTCCTTTTACATTTGAGCATTGTTATATCCATTATTTTGAACTCTGTATCTAATAATGTACTTGCCTCCATTTCACCAGCCATTTTAAAAGACGATGTTAAGCCCGGCCAGTGTGGCTCAGTGGTTGATCATCGGCCCATGCACCAAGAGGTTGCTGATTCAGTTCTCGGCCAGGGCACATGCCCACGTTGAGGGCCCAGTCCCCAGTGGGGGGCATGCAAGAGGTAGCATGCAGGAGGTAGCCAATTGATGTTCTCTCTCATCGATGTTTCTATCTCTCTCTCCATCTCCTTTCCTCTCTCTCTAAAATCAATAAAGAAAAAAAATTTTTTTAACTTTAAAAGACCTTGTTAATAGTAAAATACTATTTCTCTTACCTACTCAAAGTCTTTCTACAGCTTCTGATTTTACATAGAATAAAACCCAAACCCTGTATGGCCAACAGAATTTGGCTTCTACCCATGACCACCTTTATACTTCATCTTTTATAAAACTTCACTCACTTTTGTCTCCTTTTATTTCCTCACACATATCACACTTCTAATTCCAACCTTGGTTGGAACCTTGGTTCCTGAATACTTATATTCTGACTACAGGAAAAAATAGTACCATATATTGGTTGCTGTTTCAGGAATTATATAACACCCCATATAATTTTCCTGTCCCCAAAAGTGTTGCCATCCAGCTGCCCAATTCCATCCCTAACTATTTCTGATTTGCTATATATTTTTCCATGTCAATTATCACTTTCCAATATAATATATAACTTTCTTGGTAATTATGCTGCTTTTCTTGGACAATTTTTCTCCACTAGAATGCAAACTTTATGAAAGCAGGGACCCTTGTCAGTTTTGTTCATTTATTTGACTACCCATAACCCAAGGGCCTTGCACATAGTAGAAGTGCCATAATTATTTGATAAATGAATGAATGACACACAAAAAAGTGTCATTTTAAGAAATCTATATTGGGCCAAGGAAACTAGAATATAGACATATAGCATACTCATTCAGAATCTGTCTACTTTTACTCAAATTATTTTATTTTCTCTGAAAATGAATTTAAATTGTCTGGCATGAGAAATAACATTACTTGTTTTATTTGGCAAGACACCTGTGACAGTTATATTTATTGTTCAATTCTGCCATGCTTTCTAGACATATATTGAAAATAGAGCTTATAAAGAAAACTAAGTTCTCACTCCAGTTTAAGGAGCTAATCTGGACTGTCAACACATATTACTTTTTACTCATTACCATGCTATTACATGAGCACATTCTAAAGAGCATAGTGGAAATTGTACTTCTATTATAAAATAAGATTTACTAGAGCCTACATTTCTCTTCACTATTGTAACTCAATTCTCAAATATTCAAGCATTAAATTTACCCAATTTTACTCTCTTCAAAATATTAAAATACAATGATTTAATTTTTTCAAAATGTTTTTTAAAACCCATATAAAATTTATTGATGTCTTTGAACCTGTACTTGATAGCTCAAATATATGTAAATGGAACTCAATAATGTCATTTTATTTTAGCAATTGAGGAATAAAGAGAGGGAATAGGATGACTTTCTACTTTAAGAAGAATAAAATGTATGTATAACTTCAAAAGTGAGGTTTTTCTTTTCTTTTTTTTTTAATTAATTTATTTTTATTACAGATTTTTCTCCTTTTTTCCCCATTGACACCATCCTGCCCATCCCCCTCCCACCCCATCCCCAGCTTTGTCTATGTCCATCGGTTATGCCCACATACATATAAGTTCTGTGGTTTATCTCTTCCCTCCCCCCTCACCCCCTCTTCTGAGGGTTGTCAGTCTGTACCCTACTTCCACATCTCTGGGTCTACCCTGTTCCTCAGACTGTTATGTTCATTATATTCCACAAATAAGTGAGATCATGTGACATTTGTCTTTCTCTGCTTGGCTTGTTTCGCTTAGGATAATACTCTTGAGGTCCCTCCATGTCGTCTCAAAGGATAAGAGATCTTTCTTTCTTACAGCTGCATAGTACTCCATTGTGTATATGTACCACAGCTTTTTTATCCATTCGTCTACTGATGGACACTTGGGCTGTTTCCAGATCTTAGCTATTGTAAATAGTGCTGCTATGAACATGGGGGTACATATATTCTTTCTGATTGGTGTTTTAGGCTTCTGAGGGTATATTCCTAGAAGTGGATCACTGGGTCAAATGGCAATTCAATTTTTAATTTTTTGAGGTAATACCATAGTGTTTTCCATAGTGGCTGCACCAGTCTGCATTCCCACCAGCAGTGTACTAGGGTCCCCTTTTCTCCACACCCTGGCCAACACTTGTTGTTTGATGCTTTGTTGATGGCAGCCATTCTGACAAGTGTGAGGTGACATCTCATTGTTGTTTTAATTTGCATCTCTCTGATAATTAGTGACTTAGAGTATTTTTTGATATGTCTCTTGGCCATCCACATGTCCTGTTTGGAGAAGTGTCTATTCAGGTCCTCAGCCCATTTTTTAATTGGATTGTCTATCTTCCTTTTGTTGAGTTGCATGAGTGCTTTATATATTTTAAAGATTAACCTCTTATTAAATTTATCATTGGTAAATATGTTCTCCCAAATTTTCACCAATACATCACCAAGGGCAAGAGAAACAAAGGAAAAATAAATAAATAGACAAATGGAACTACATCCAACTAAAAAGTTTCTATTTTCTATTTTTTATAACTCTTAATTTTCAGAAATTTTCCCCTGTTGTATATAGTTAAGGCTGCTCTGTTAAGTAGCACTTTCTCTGTCCTAGTTTTAATATGCAGTAGTTTTGTAATGATTAAAATAAAATCCCATTTATGTTATGATTTCTTTCTTATACATCTACGTATTTAAATCCAATTTTATGCCAATTTCTAGTTATCTTAGAGTTACTTTTAACATAACTGCCATGTGATCAGAGAATATATTCTTTATGATTTCAATCTTTTGATGTTCTTTTACTTTTTTATCAAGTTTATGTTGAATTCGTATGTTTTATGTTTTTGGAAAAAAGTGTTTGCTGCATATGTGTGTTTCAGAGTTTTATATATATTAATAAAGGGAATTTTATCAGTAATATTGTCAAATCCTGAGTATTTTTACTGATATTTTGTTTGCATGTTGTGTGTAGCTGTGATAGAAGTGTGGTTAAGTCACCCTGTGTGGTTTCCTTTCTTTTTTATTTTCACTTTTTAAAAATGTTTCTTGTTTTTTTTTTTAAATACATACATTTAGAAACCATACTATTAAGTATAGAATGTTTAGAATATATGAACTGAATCTTTCAACATTATAAAGAATCCTCTTTATCTCTACGAATTAAGTTTCCTTGATATCTCTTATGTGTTATTACATGAACACATCAGCTTTTTGGATAGAGTATTTATAAACACCTATTCAATTATTTTACCCTCAAACTAAATATATTTACTATACATAGCATACATTTGGTTGTTATTTATTTAGCAATCTGATTATATTTGGAACATTTAATACATTTACACTTAATATAATTTCTCATTTATAATATGCTTTTAATTTGTTCCACTCTCTATATGTGCCCACTATCTCATGTCTTGAATTTTTTTTTAGCTTTCCATTTTTCTCATTTATACTTAGTAATTTTCTAAATACCAAAATGGTAATCCTTGATTTCGGAGGACTAATATTAATGGACAACTTTACACTTTTGTCAGTCCAAATAAATACCAGAAATGTAGAACACTTCAAATCCATTTATCTCTCATCTGATTCTGCTCTTTTCCAATGTCTGAGTCCACAGTTCTTAGCCTACCCGACCTGATCCCTTCAGGACGGTACACTCTTCAAGGCAACTGTGTTGACTGTATAAACATTTATCTGCAAAATTCTGTGAGCTAATTAGTGCATCACTACACCTGGCATCATAAGACTTTACAAGTTATAGCTTATTTTTTATCAAAATAGCAAAACAAAAGAAAAAATGAGCCCTTTATGTGTGAATCTAATTTTCAGAATTTCACACTCTATATAAGCATATTGAATGGTATTTTATGAAGAGAGATCATTTTTTTAGTAGCAGCATTCTACCATAGTTCTATTTTCCTGGGAACCCTGAGCGCCTATTTTTTCCATTTTAACGCATGTCACTACTCTTCTCCCATTTCTCCCAGCATTCTCATTTGACTCCGCTAAGTCACATCCAAGCCAATGATTAAATGTTATCAACTTAACTCTCTTATTTCCTTCCTCTTGAAACTTATCTCATTCTTTAAGTTTGTTGTGCATCTTCTGTTGTTCAAAAGTCTAATTCATGTTTGCATTGTATACTACAGAATCCGCATCCAAACTTACCTGCTTTATTTTTTTCCTATTTAATAAATACATATAGTTATCTAAAATGCTGATATAAAATGCCCTCCCTTGGGTTAAACTCTACAAATAAAATGCGCCTCATTGTCATAAAATAAAGCATAACTGTCACATAACATCAAATATCTTCCACAACCTGGCCCTTGCCCAGCTTTCTAGCCTCATATTTTGCCACTTTCTTTTTTGCATTTTATTGTACAGAACACTATAGCTAATTTCATAGGCTTTGTCTGGTCATTCGTGAATAACAAAGAAGGAAGGAAAGAAGAAGAGAAAGAAAAGGAAAGAAAGAAAGGAGAAATGGATTGCTTCATGATTTATACTTGGTATAGTTATATTGCAGCTGGTGTTTTCAGAAAATAAATATAATACTTTTGAAATTAAAAAATTAGGAAAATACTATGTTCATATAGAAAATAAAACAGGACAATTTGAGATAAAAATATATTAAAATCTTTAAAAACAGTCTGAGAATTTTAGTGATTGGTTATTAAGATCATTAAATAGTCAGTGTGATTGCAATTACTTTTACTGAATAGTCAAAATACTTATTTTCTGTATAATTTCTTCCTAAAAAGAAGGCAGATTTGCCAGTCCACATAATCATCTAGTGATCTCCTATGTGAATCTGACATCTGTCCATTACTTGGAAAATTTTTTAATTTGTCTTCATAAATTAGCAAATATTTCCTTCCAGTGAGAGAAGAAACTTCCCAAAAACATAATTTTACTTCAGTTCTGGGATAAATAGTAGATTCAGTGGTACTCCACTGCAGCATAATGAGATGGCACAGAATTAATTTTAAGGAGATTATTTAAGATGTTTCACTTTTGCAAAGGTCAGAATGATTTATTGTTGCAATTGTTCAGTTGAATTATGACCCTGAGACACAAATCTTACAGATGTGTTTTATAAGATGTGCTTTACGATAAAATACTGGTCTTTTGTCTGAATTTTAAACAACTTCATATTTTTTGATATATTATGTGTTATTGTAAACAATTCAAATAACACCAAAAAAAAACCTTAAGGAAAAAAGGTAATTAGCTGTGGTAATGATGAGACCTATTTGCATAGTGTTGGGAGGCTGACGTAAGGTGGTTCCTCTGTTTCTCAGGTAGATACTTGGTTCTTCTTCATGAACATAAGAGGTACCAGTGTTTGGTAACTTGCCTTGGCTGCACAGGAGCTGGGAAGGAGAACATCCGTTTCGTTGGTACAGAGAGAAGGGCTTATTCATGGTATCAGAAAGAGGAGTTATGAATCCTTGACCATGATGGCTTCCTCAGTTTTTCAGCTTCAGTTTTTATCATAGCTGAACCTAAAAACGCTGATCAACAAAAAGAAGCAGATAGAGACCAAATCAAGAGCCTAGAAAGAGTAATCGCAGAAGAGAGACACCAAGATAATCTGATTCATGAGAGAAAATGATATGCACACACAGAGGGATTTAGGAACCTTTGAGAAAGATGAAATAATAAATATATGAAAAACTCGGAAAACAGAAAGTACCTTAGAAATGTAGGGGTGTTAGAAAGTCAAAATTGCTTGAGAAAGGAATATAGAATAATTAATTGGAAGTGTACTGTGTTCTTTCTGCAAATAGAAGGCAACGTGCTCCCTCTAATACTGGGAACATAGTTTGTGACCCAGAACTTCATGGACTATCCGTGAGAATCAGAAGGAAGGGAAAATACCTGCCAGGGAGTCAAACAACAACAACAAACTACATTTCTGTAAGATTCAAAGATAAAGTCTAATGAAGACCTTGCAATTATTAAAACATCTTTCTAAACTATTTTAATTGTTATGCACCAGGAACTGTTAGGCTATTCTTCTGATGTTGAACGTGAAACTCATTCAACTATAAGCTAAATGCCTAGAGATTTATTTTGTATATTACTTGAAAAAAGGGAAACAAATAAAATTATTCTATTCATGTATTCACTCATTTGTTCAGTAAGAATTGTTTATTAAGAACCAGATAATATGGGGAGCTATGGATTGTTTTAAAATTTTTACTTTTACCACTGAGTGTAAATTTTTCCGGCTAAAGAGTTTGAATTTACTTCTGACCTTGTTGAAAAACTATGGGGATATTTTAATCCCCTAGTTACAGTAGTCTAGTTAACCAGATGGTGGCGAAGGTTCTCTCCTTTACCCAACTCGATTCAAGCACCTCAGCTCTTTTTCAACTTGGCTTGTCCGTCGGACTTTTGTGTTCGTCTCTGCATTGTTCAGTTTTAGCAGGAATCCTGCTAAGTCCGTTCAGCCAGAATCCGTTTTCCTCGATCATTGATTACTCTCATGTTTAATTGGGTTCCTCATCCTTCCATTTCCCAGCTGATGTCTGATCATCCTGGCCTGCCTTCGTGGGAAATTCTGTTAGGACGGTTAGCCCGCCCTCTCCCTACCTCTGAAATGTTCTTTTAGCAGTTTTCCTTCCGCTGCGCCTCGCCCTGCTGCTTGGCTTTCAATTCTCACTTGCCCATGCTGCACTTGAAATCGAGTCTTACTCTGTACTGAGGTCTCCTTTACCCTATTGCACTATTTTTTTCTAAATAAAATCTGCTTTTTCTGCTTCCCCTACTACCTAGCTCTGGTTTTTCTTTGACAGTGGATAATGACAATGAATATAAGAATGAGCACAGCCCTGGCTGGTTTCGCTCAGTGCTTAGAGCTACTGCCTATGGACCAAAGAGTCATGGGTTCGATTCTGGTCATGGGCACACGCCTTGGTTGTGGTTTGGGCCGTGGTTGCGGTTGTGCGGGAGGCAACCAATGGATGTGTCTCTCTCCCATTGATGTTTCTCTCTCTCTGTCTCCCTCCCTCCCACTCTATCTGAAGATAAATGGAAAAATATGCTCAAGTGAGGATTTAAAAAAAAAAAAAAAAGAGAATGAGCACAGCCCTGGCCGGTTGTCTCAGTGGTTAGATCATGGGTCTGCGGACCCAAGAGCCATGGGTTCAATTCCTAGCCAAGGATATGTACCTTGGTTGCAGTTTGATCCCAGCCTCAGGGTCATGCAAGAAGCAACCAATCAATGATATTTCTCTCTCTCTTCCTCCAATTCTATCTGAAAAAAAAATCAATGAAAAAGTATCCTCGGGTGAGGATAAAAAAAAAATTAGCACCAAGGCTGTTCATAACATTTTCATAGACAGATGATACATCCATGATTCACAGGAAAATAAAAATATTTTTTGTATGATTTTAGGGTTAAAATCCAGTTCTAGAGACAGACCATTTGCTTTAAATTTCAGTTTTCCTCCCTAGTAGCTGAGATCTTGGGCAGTTAGTTATTTCGCTGAGTCCCAATTTCAATCTACAAAATTGAGGTAAGAGTAATATTTAATTCACTGAGCCGTTAAAGAGTTTAAATGGGTTATTTATCTGTAAAAGCTTTTGGAACCATTCAATGAAAATACTAAGCACATGTAAATCTATCTGATAGAAATTTTAAATTCTAAAGAAATTCTAAGTGTTATGGTCTGAATGTTTGTGTTGCCCCCAAATTCGTAAGTTGATATAGTAGTACCCAAAGAGATAGTGTTAGTAAGTAGGGAGGGTCATAGGCCATGAGGATAGAGCCCTGTGAATGAGATCAGCGCCTTAGGTAACAGGCTCCAGAGAGATCCCCAGCCCCTTCCACCCTCTGAGGACACAGTGGGAAAGTGCCATCTATGAGCAAAGAAGAGGACCCTCAGCATACTGCCCCTTGATGTGGACTTCCGCCTTCAGAATGGCTGGAAATAGGTTTCTGTTGTTCACAAGCCACACGGCCTGTGGTATTCCGTTTTAGCAGCCCCAATGGACTGAGGCAGAAAGCAGTACACAGGAGTGAATCTGCTTGTGCAGTTTGGGAGTTGTCAGGGTTTCTTGTTGTTGTTTCTGTTTTCTTGAGGAGGATTCCTTTGCATTATGAAAATGTTACTTGGTTCATACTTTGTCTTATTCGAATGATGAAAAAGATCCTGGATTTGACAGTAGTCTTCCTGTGGTATATAAATCGCTTTCATAAACATGATCACAAAATAATAGTCCTTCTATCAATATTTTCCATTTAGGTAACAATGGTCTCCTAATTTAAATATTTAAAAATATGGTTTACACAGAACAATGCAGATACATGTTTCAGTGCAGAAAAACAGTAAAAGTATTTTTATTTAAAAAGTCTTTGGAACTCAAATTGATCATTCTGATTTGTTCTTGTATGTATACATGATAGAAATCTGATAGCATAAAATACAAAAATGTTACACAAATAATATACACAGCATAAGGGGAAAGTTGGTTTATAGTTGTGAGTATACAAAAACACGCAGTTTATTCTTTTTATTAATTATTGTATTATTTTTATTAATTATTTTATTATTTTCTATCCAAACAACTTTAAACCTACTTTTGCCCCCATCCCTGTATAAACTCAAAATACTGCAGAATTCAACTCTGTGATTATTCTTTTCAAAAATTAAAGAATGTTAAAGCCGTTATCAAGTTATTCCCATTTGTCTTATGAAGCTAACACCATAGTCAAGAATGTTATATTTTATGCTACTTTTTAGTAGGGATTACCTCTTTATTAAGAGCTTTATATTGCATTATATATTTGAGTACTCATTATTTTTGAAATAACGTTTGTGGTATATCAGCCCTTTCATAAGGCTAGTTTTAATTATTTTTATAACCCAGTTCAAATTTGGTTAGAAAATTTGTTACCAAAAAAACGCTCTTTTATTGTTTTTGAAATTACCCACAGATAATCTGAGAGATATTGTAATTTATTTTAATCCTAGATATAGATAGAAGTACTTCACCTAATAATGTTAAGACTTTAATAAAGTATATCTGAGAATCTGTAATCCCGTATATTGGAATATTCCTTAAATTAAATCTGATCATGTATTTTATTCTTAACGAAACTTTACATGAATAGCTGGATAGTCTCTCTGAACATTTATTTTTATTACATTACTACAGATATATTGATATCCCTTATCCCTAATGACTCTAATTTACAGTTCTTTACTTATCTAGAAATTTAGCCATGTATCTCAGAGAGCAGTGACATTCATAAACTTTCTGGACTACCTTGAAATACCACCAGATTATCAACTAATTTTGCTAATGGGGTCCCTGAGATCTCAAATGATATGGCTAGTGTGCTCAATAATGACATTTATATGAAAATCAGTCTATGGTGAGTAGAAAAATTTAACCTTCCAAGATCACTCTAGGATACCTAGTCCTAGAAATACATTTTATTAGACAAAATATCACTAAAAATAGTTTCAAAATTACTTAAAACAAATGGAGTGTGGCTTTTGTTATGGCTGAATATAGAAAATAATAAGAAATAAATAAAACTATTTTTTTGAAAATGTGTATAGATTAAATTATGTTTAACTGTCCTGAGATCAAAATATGAGAACAGGACACAATTCACTTTTATTCTGTGGCCTAAAATGCCCAGATAATCAATTGAACCTACCATTCAAATTGATCACTGTTCATGTAATTTACCTCTACTTTTGTCTTCAAATAATTTTTCTACATTGGAAAAGTAATGCTATTCATGTATAAGTTATGTTTGTGCCTATGGACCTTTAGGCAATGCCTTTTATAATATGCATCTTCATTTAAGTCTCCTAACATTCTGTAATTATCTTGAAACATGAGTCAAGCTTCTGTCTTCATTCATTAATTCCTCCCCAGTTGCAAAAAGGCCTTATGAACACAAATAAGCTAAATTTATGATTTTCTTCCCTTCAAAAATCAAGCAGAGCATGTTTGTCCCTCCTCTGAGTTTCCATGGCACCTGAGACAATCCTTCATTTGAACATTTCTCTCACTGTGCTGAAGTTGTTTGCATTTTTCTCTCCCATTAAATAATGATCCCATGAAAACATTGCCTATTTCTCATTCAACCCTAAATTTCTGGAACCTAGTGAAAAGGTCTGAGCCGGCAGAAGATCACATCCACAATGCAAGGCCAATGTAGAGCAAAACGATTTTATTGCATGTGCCTGGGTGCAGGCGGGCTGAGCCTGAAAAGGGGTCTACCTCAAATAACAGTTGGGGTGTAGGTTATATACTCTACTTCTAGCTTCCGGAAGTTCCTGCTGAGGTACTCTGCCTGGCCCATTGTCCACTTTGCAGTTGGACTGGTCTGGTATCTCGTTCTGCATCTGCTGGGTGATTCATTGTCTTGCAGATAATCCAATAATCCGTAGTCAACAGAAGGCTGAGCAAAGGTCACGCAAGCAACTCATTTTTCAGTTTCCACCTTTTGCAAGATTTTGCTTTTACCCTTAAAACGTTACTAACCCTTTCACTAGCAGAATGTGGGGCATATAGTAGACTTCAGGAAATAATTGTTAAATGTATGAAACCATCAAACCTCTATATCACAATCACCAGTTTTAAGGGCAAATTTTGTATAGCAATGTTGACAGAATGGCCTGTTTCATTTAGTTATCTTTAGAGATTTCACAGCTGCTATCCACATATTGAGTCATCCTTAGATTTAGCAATCTCTCTATAAATCTACAAGTCCTTGTTTGTGAGCTGCCCAGGTAAAAGAATACATCATAGTATTTGTGAGCCACCCAGGTAAACAATGAATTTACAATTATTATTTGATTTCTGATTTGGTCTTTGTCAACATCAAAATAAACAGGACCAGTAATCATTTTGTAACATATAGGTGTATTAAATCATCAGGATGTACACCTTAAACTTACACAATGCTATGTGTTATTGACATTCCAATGAGGCTTAAAAGAAATAGATGTTTATAAAAAGGAATAGGACTAGGACATTTTCACAGCACACTCAGAAAGTCACACTGGACTTTATTTATTAAAATTTGGAAAATCTTCAAAACCCTGTTTTGTGTTATTTTATCTTAGGTAAAAGTACCAAAATCCACTATGCCTCTCATGCCAGGGGTTTAGGGATCATCCTTGATCCTTCTGTCTCCTTCACTTCCACATCCAACTCTTGTCACTGCTGCCTCCGAGACATGTCCCAAACATCATCTTCTGTTTCATATGTCTACAGTCCAGTCACCTGTATCAATCCTCTCACCTGTACCACTAAGATGGTCTCCTAAATGGTCTCTCTACTTCCATATTTCCTCCCTCTTATTTTTTCTCCAAAGGGAAGCCAGCATAATTTGCCCAAGCAAAAATTCACTCATCTCTCTCCTCTGCTTGAATCAGTTGGATATCTTTTAAATGAATTGTTTAAAAAATCTCCTCAATATACTTATAGCACCCTTTGTGACCTGGCTCTTAGCTATCACTACAATTTTTTGTGTGTGACATTTCTTCCTTATAAACAAGTGTCAATTTTCAAATTCTTCAACATGACACTCTTTTATCTTCCCTCGCCTTTTTGTTTTGTATTGTTTTGTTTTGTTTTGAGACATATCACATAAAAAATTCATTGTTTTAAAATGTATTCTTTGGTGATGATTAACATATTAGCAAGATTGTACAATCATTACTACTATCAAATTACAGAACATTTTTTATCACCTTAGAACAAATCCTATATCCACTGGCAGTCAATCCCTATTACTTCTCCTCCAAGCTCCTGGCAACCACTGATCTAGTTTGTGTCTGGACATTTTACATAAATGGAATCATACAATATGTGATTTATCTTGTCTGGCTTCCTTTACTTAGCCTACTGATTTTAATGTCCATCCATGTTAAATGTATCAGTATTTTATTCTTTTTTATGGCTGAATAGTATTCCATTATATGGATATATCACATTTATTTAATCATTCAACAGTTGATGGAAATTTGAGTTACTTTTACTTTTTGGCTATTTTAAATAATGCTGCTATAAAAATTCACATTTATGTTTTTGTGGACATATGTTTTTACCTCTCTAGGGTACATACCAACATGTGAAATTGCTCTCTCATATGAGTAATCAATGTTTAGTTTTCTGAGTTTCACAATAAATATTTTCACAGCAGAGGCATCATTTTACATCCCAAGAGTAATGAAAGAAGGTTCCAATTTCTCCACGTCTTCATCAACTCTTGCTATTGTTCTTTCTTCCTATCATCATTATAACTATTCTGGTTAGTTCACAGAGGTTAAATTTGCATTTCAATAAACCTTAAGGAAATTGCATATCTTTTCACATGCTTATTGGCTATTTGTATATCTTCTTTGAAGAAATATGTATTCAGACTATTTGCCCATTTTTAAGTAATAATAAACCAGTAATAGTAATTAAAATGTCTCCCTGACTTCTGAGAGATAAATTATCAAACTTTGCAGCCAAGTCCAGGGGATGTGGGTGAGGGTAAGCTGGGGACCCACTGCTTGCAATTGAGGTTGAAGTGAGAGGCAGTCTCGTGAGAATGAGCCCTTAACTTGTGCAGTCTGTTCCAAGTCGAGGGAGTTAATGTCAGAATTGAACTGTAGAACACCTGGTTGCTATCATCAGGAGAGATGGAGCATTGGTTGGTGTGTGTGGCGGGGGAACCCACACATTTGGTTTCAGAAATATTCTTTGAAACAAGTAACAGAGTTGTTTTCTTTTACACACACACAAACCACCACCACATCTACCACATCAGCCTGGCTATAAACTAGATCAAAAAGAAACCAAAAAGTAGGAGTTAAAGATAGCTTTGAACAGTGGCAAAATCCTTAGTCTTTCTATCTCCTATACCCAATTTGACGATCTGAACGGTCCAATACTCAACTGAATGAAGTGGTAAAATCATTCATGTTTCCTTATTATAACAATTCATAGAATCACATTGTTTCATATTAGGATATAGAAAAAAAGTAAAAAATATTCCCCTCCATTTATAGATAATTTATAAAATTAAAGCACTTTCAAAGAATCAAATTAATTTAAAGAAATTAGCAATATGGATTTGTTGTTCTTGTTAGAACACTGTTCATTTAGGAACCTAATAAGGTGCATTTCTATGGTTTTATTTACTATATTGCATACTGCTTTGAAATCCTAGTGACTATATGGTATAGATTTAGCATAGTAGACTAAATAACAGGATTGAAACAAATAATCCAAATCAGAAATTTAAATATAAACTGGTGGGTACATGCCAAGAAGACACAGAAATCTCCACCACCTTATCCCAAGCAAACATGAGTCTCCATTTGATACATTTTTGCTGATTTTATAAGGCAGTTCTTTGTTAAAGCTTCCCCTCAGTGAACAGTGGTCTTAATAGCAATTCTCCTTCCTACAGTCAACTTTACAGAGCAGGAAGTAAAGCTCCCTCCAGAAGGAGGCAACCCTGTGGTCAAAAGTGAGGATTTGGGGCAAGGAGACAGTGGGAATTCCCTGTGTATAAACACTAACAATTACTGCAACACAATTGAGAATAGTTTCATGTGTCATGAAAATACTTCCTCGGAGACTCTTCTCACTAGGAGCTGAATGAATGATTTTACTATGTAAATTCTGGCTTTAAAAAAACAAAATTCTGTTTCTCCACAGTGTCTGTTTTCTTGGAAAACCAATCACCGCCTGGCTGTATCATTGCCAAGTTGATGAATTATAGTTTTCCTCCCTGACACCTTTGGCTGATGCTAAGTGAAGAGTGATATTCTAGTGCTAGGGAACAAGCAGTCCAGGGTTTACCGCTTTAGTAGGATAGACAGATAAGCAAGTAAATAATTTCAATACAGTATTATAGCAAATATCTATTAGTATAGCGTTTATCGTGTGAACAAAGTGGAAATCTGCCTAACTGTGCTAAAAATCTGCTCGGCCAGTGTGGCTCAGTGGCTGGGTATCAACCCATGCACCAAGAGGTTGCCAGTTCGATTCCTGGTCAGGGCACATGCCCAGGTTGTGGGCCAAATCCCCAGTGGGGGGCATGCTGGAGGCAGCCGATCAATGTTCTCTCTCATTGATGTTTCTCTCTCTCTCTCCCTCTCTCTCTAGAAATCAATAAAGAAAAACAACTTTAAAAATATAATTAATGATCCTTTATTCTGCAAGTAATGCAATCAAATCATACTCATAACTCAAGTTTGTGAAAGAAAATATATATTTTTTAAATTTATCTTTTTTGTTGAAGGTATTACAGATGTCCCTCCTTTTTTCCCCCACTGACAACCTCGTCTCCAGTCCTGCACCCCCTGCCTCCACTTACTCTTGTCTGTGTCAATTGGTTAAATTATTTTTTTCTTTTTATGAACCTTGGTATACATAACTGCCCTTGGTTTTTTGACTTTCTTTTTTTTAATCCTCACCCAAGGACATTTTTGCATTTTATCTTCAGATAAAGCAGGAGGGAGAGAGGGAGGAAGAGAGAGAGAGAAACATTGATGTGAGAGAGACACATCGAGTGGCTGCCACCCACACGACCCCAACCGGGGCTGGAGACAAACTGCAACCGAGGTACGTGCCCTTAGCGGGAACCGAACCCAGGACTCTCTGAACCACAGGCTAACACTCTAACCGCTGAGCCAAACCAGTCAGGGCAGCTTTTCAACTTTCTTATATACAATAGACGTCACTAGGTAAAAATTTCAGGGAAGATATATAACACTGATGCTCATCACTGAGGAGATGAAGAACTAAATAGGTTGACAGATCCTTAATTATATTGGTGAATAAAACAAACAAGTTTTTAAACTAATTAATTTAGCTTTTATGTTACAGATACTAATTCTAACTTTTGTTGCGTCTACTCTAATGCCCAGGGCCTTGGGCACAGCTAAAAATAAAAGAATATATCATTGCTGAAGAGATTAATAAACATGCTCTTACCTTTCAACTAAATTTTAGAGAATGTTAATTAGATAACTTGTTGCAAAAATTCTTAATGAGTTCTCATGTGAAGTGGAAATCCTAAGTATCTTCTTTTTGTGCCTTAATACAGACTTGATTAGTAGCTCCAGGGTAATTATGTTCTAAAGTACTAAAGCATGAATGCCGGAATGAAGTATTTCAGATGGTAGCTAATAAGAAGTTATATAAAATAAATATTTTAAGAAGTTAATGTATTTGGAATATTGCAAGTTCAGCAAACTATGCAAGGAGATTTCAGCTATATTAATTCTAAATACATTTTCTTCTTATTTTGGAAATGATGTGATATATAATTATTAAGGTATACTAATCTTTTGAATCAACAGTCAATTTATTTGATGTGACTTGTAGGTAGATACAAACTTATAGAATATATCTGATAACTTAAAGGCACTTTTCCATGTCCGGCCAGTGTGGCTCAGTGGTTTAGTGTCAGCCAATTGATGTTCTCTCTCATCCATGTTTCTATCTCTCTCTCCTTCTCACTTCTTATCTTTCAAAATCAATAAAGGAAAAACAAACAAAAATAAAGGTACTTTTCCACTTCATATACATGGCAAATGGTGTTTATTCTTCAAGGTCAAATTCAAGAGACTGCCAAGTTATTCGATCTCCACTTTGCACCTTTCTCCAACACTAAATTCAGTAGTTCCATTTTGTATGTATTGTTACTGTTTTCCATTAGGTGTTCAGAATATAAACCTCCTAAATTATATTTAAAATGTTGAGTATAAGGAGTATGTTTTTTTCTTCAGAGATGACACACATTTTCATAAACATGATTTTAAAAAATCACAAAGTTTAAGCAAGAAACTCTATCTTAAGTTGTGCGACTTACCAGATGAAAGTATCTTACATTTTAATTATTACCTTTAGAGATTGAATAGCTATAAGTATATGCATAAGTTATATTCCCACTTTGAAGAGTCACATTTAGATGGTTGCCTTGTGCCCAGCACCCAGCTGAAGAAATAAGCCATAATAGTATCTTCCTCTTCATTTCCTTTGGAACTTTATTTGGATAAATGCTAGACCCTTTGTCTGTATTTCGCCTAGCTCATGACTTTTTAAAAATATGTTTCTCTCTCTTCTCTGTGCTATGTTCTGCATTTGTTTCACATCTATCACCAGTTCTAACTTCACTTCTTTTTTTAATCTGCTATAAAAACAGCAGCAACGCAGCCGTGGTGTGGGCTTCAAGACTGCCACACGCTCATCAGACTCAATTAGGTTTTGACCTAATGCTACATTGATGTAGCTTTACAGATGGACACAAGGCAGGATTGATAACAGGTACAGATTCTTCATCCCACGGGGAGACCCAGAAGCTGAACATACACAGTTTCTTTGCCTCCTCGTTCACACAGGCTGTATACATAACAAATGATGCAGGCATGATATCCAGAGGAAGTTCTGATTTCTCCAGAAAGAATTCACATTTCATATTTCTATCACCTAGGTGATGTGCAGTAACAGTCTTAGATCACCTTAATCCAATCAGAGGTTGGACAGGTTGAGCCTGGTTTTCAAGTCCCTGAGAGGACTGCTTATTTAAGATTTACTGTTATTAGGGCAGAGTTCTGCTTTCCTTAATGGGCCCTACATCCCATTATGATATATTTATGGATCTCACTGGGCTGTTTGTTAGTCCCAATAGTTCTTCCTAGTTGTATTTTTATTTGTTCATTAGAATGGTAGCTGTGAAAATTCTTTGAGTCCTGAATTTAAGCTGTTTTGCCAAGAAAACATTGATATTAACTTGTTGCATGTTATCTGGTGAGCACTAACAACCTATGATCACTCAAAAAAAGATTTTTCAGAGCTCAGAGATATCCCAAACTGGATAGCATGCTTCCATGGAGTGGACTTTTGACACTGAATTCTCGGGGGAAGATTTTCTATTGTTTTGTTTTATTTTTCTCTCTCTTCAGCATCAAGCATCTCTAGGCTGACTAGTAGTTTATCATATTTCCCAAGAAATATGATGCATAAACAAATCAGATGCTTGAACACAGGAATGTGAATTAAAGAGAGTCAGTTTAGTACATGAACAGAATCGTAAAGTCATAAGAAGAGAAGTGGACCTGGAGAGAATTACCTGGGTGCCTTTAATAATGAAGCAGTAAAATAAGAATTAACTAGCTTCTGCTGCTTAGAAGGTAATAAAATAGGAAGTTGCCTGAGCGAAGTTCAAGCTTATTGTGTTTTTTTGTTGTTGCTTTAAAGTGCTTAGCATTCACAAAATTCCAATTTATATTGGCTAGTATTTCTCCCGCATTAAATAAAAAGCAAATAGTCTCATTAAACATATTTAATATCTAAAAATGATTTAAAATCAACAATTTAAAAATGTAGAAACATAAAAATTTAAGGAATATCTGTTGCACATCAACTGGGCTGACTATCGTTAGGATTCTAATACTAGTTCTTTCTTCATAAGTTGTTTATTTCCAGATATATTGACACTAAATGACTAGGGTAATCAGAATTGCTAAAACCATAAGCTGCAGCTATAAGTAGTATATACTGCCTTGCAGTGATTGGTTCTTTTTATCACACCAAAAGTGTAACTTCCTCATTGTCTTTTCTTGTCTATCACTGCAAAAGGTAAAAAAAAAATACTGTTTTTTAAACAAAATATGGTATCTCTATGTGTTTACATACTGGGACTATAAAATAGTCTTAGAAGTCTGTCAACCTACAGGTACCATAATCAAAAGGTATTTTTCCTTCAACTACTTTCGAAGTCTTTTTGTTCTAACAATTTTGGGCATTTCTCGGAGTAGATGATACACATAGGAAGAAAACCCATTTTATTTTCTGAGTTATTTGTAGCCTCAAGCAAATTTTTGTGTCGGGTCATACCATTAAGTAATCAGAGAGATTACATGGAAAATTATTCAGTTTTCTTTTCTTTCTTTTGTTGCTATTTTGTTTTTGTGTTTATAATACAATGGGTTTTTCAACAAAATTATTAACAAGATCATTTTGCCAGCTTCAGATTACCAACTGTTCCTTCCCCAAAATGACTCCAGAAAACCCTGTTGAACAAACAAAGCATTGTACCTTGGAAGGTCTAAGACTGTGATTTTATGGTAAAAAGAGAGAGCTGGTTGGATTTGACATAATAGTTTAAGACATAATCATTTTGGATTTTGGATTGATATATGCAATGAAGTATGGGTCTTGAAGAAATAATTGATGAGAAGTTTGTTAATTTTGATAAATAAGCTACTTTAGTCGGTTCACTGTCTTAAGTTACATTGTCTATGTTACTATTTCCTAACATAGACGCTAAGCCTGTTCTCATCCAGTATTTACCTGTTCTCAGGACTGTTTTAGCAAGGGGTAAGGAAATCACACCTGTTTCTAGTATTTTTAACATGAGGCAAAGAAAATGTGTTTGGTCTCAGTACTGCTGAACGTTGTGTTGGTTTCAGCACTAAGGACCTTCAGCGGCATTGTCCTTGCTTCAAGGAACCTACACAAACAACCTACTTTATTTTTTAACCATCTGATTATTTTTTTCATCCTGCTATAAAATTGTTCTAGAAACCCATCAACTCTTGGAATTCAAATCTAATTAATGCAACTAAAATCATATTTCTTTTACTGGGTTTCCCCTTAGCATGTACTAATGTAGTTCATACCGCATGATTTTGCTCACATTGAGTTCTGCTCAAGGAACTCAGGTGGACTCTCTGACCCGCAGGCCAGATTTATCACTGTGCATAACTCCATCCAGTTTCATTGTTTCTGATAGTCTCTCATTATGCCCTCATTCAGTCCCCTTCATCAACTATGTACATTGTTTTCAGTATATTTCTGTTGTAATGTTACATATATTTAGCTCCCCCCAGAGAAAGAATATGGAACTTACTTTACCCACAAAGGCCAGAATTATCCTTGTTTTGTCCTTCCACACTGAGACAGAGATTTCATTCATGCCCTCAGGTGTCAATATTGAAACTGTTTCTAAAAATGTACTTACAATACCCAGAAGGAAGATAAGATGAGAATTATTTCATTAAACTATCTTTTTTCCCCAAAAAGTAAGATGAACAAATCCTATTTTATGGAATTAGTCTGTCTTTCTTATTTTCTGACTATTTAAAATAAGAAAATATTTTCAATGGTTATGTTTTCAAAACTTAGTAGAAACTTTTTTGTGTGTAAAAAATAAAGCATTATTTCTTTGTTTCCTTTTTCAGTTAGTTTACATTTAATAGTGTTCTGTATTAATTTCAGGTGGATTTAAAGGGAACATAAAGTTAGTCTTTTTTTTATATTTGAAATTTTAGAAAACAAGTATATCTGTCCTACATTTTTTCCTAATAGTAGTACACACCTGATCAAGACTATAAAATTTTATTATAAATGCTTATAAACATTTACTAAACAAAAAATATATAATTGTATTAGAAGTACATCTCTTACAGGGATGGTGATTTTTAAAAAATGTGAATATCTATTCATGAATATAATTTAATGGTAGAAATACCATTCATGCCCTTGAATACAAATTTCTTATCAATTTATATATCTTAATATTTCATTGTTATGAATGTAATATTTGAGAAAACTTGTTCAAGTAAATAATAGGTATAGATAGAATTTTGGTATACAAACGTGATTTAAATGTATTTTTTAACTATGTTTTTATTGATTTTTTTTTAGAGAGAGAGGAAGGGGGAGAGAGAGAAACATTGGTCAGCTTCTTCCTTCATGCCCCCTACTGGGGATCGAGCCTGCAATCCAGGCATGTGCCCTGACTGGGAATCGAACCAGGACCTCTCAGTCCATGGGACGATGCTCAATCCACTGAGCCACACTGGCCGGGCTGAATGTATTTTTTAAGTACAATTTTGAAAATACAGATCTAGCTCCTTCAATTTCTGGGAAACATTTTCTTCCTCATCAAATCAATTATCAAAATTAGACTTACTTTCTTTAATAAAGGCCCTGACTCAATTTTTAAATTCAAATACACATGTTATTAAAGTTGATCCCTGTGACAAACACACTACTCAGAATTAAAATTTGAAGACAGATGTTTAGATAGAAGTTGGACTCTCCCAAAGCAATTATGGGACAGAGGTTGTGGTCCTAGAAGTTTATTCAGAGAGTAATACCTCTGAAAGGAAGTGGGGTCAGGACTGGACAGCGGGAGAAATGAAAGCGTAGTGTAAGTCTCACAAAGCCTCTCAAACTAGTGAGGAGCTCCAGATTAAGAAAATTATCCTTCTTCACGGTGTTCTAGCCTGGTCATTCAAATGTGAGACCTTTGTAGCTTTCTTACTCTGAAGATGCAACCTACTCCACCTTGGCCGTACCTGAGGCAGTTCTCTGGAACTGAAGCAGCCCTTGAAGGGCTGAAGCCCCATGAAGGAGGCTCTGCTACCTCACTTCCTACAGCTGGGCAGCAAATGTTTATTTGGACTGGGAAATAGCAGACCTCTGGGTCTACCAAACTATACTTTTGTGATTGTCATAGCCACCTTTCTGAATGTGGAAAGCACGTCCTCCAAGATTCTGATGCCCCTTTCATATTGAGAAGAAAATGAAAAGAGGAACATTAGTGACAAAAGCTGTTCCCTTCACCCCTATAGTTCGCTTCAGGACCACAATTACTATTCATCATTAAACTCCCCCATTAATCATTCTACAATCCACTTACATGCAGCCCCCCACTGGCCCTAGTGGATTATCTTGTGGCCTAACTCTGACCCTTATACCTGAAGAGTTAAGCCCTGGGTTACTATGTACTTTTATTACGGGGTTTGCTAAATCTGTTAATTATGATCACTCCTGGTCAAGGAAGTACCCAGATGCATCCAAGTGAAACACCTAAGATCCACACACATGCCTTTCTCTTTCCATTGTATAACAATAGCCACTTGATGATCAGAGTCAGTTTCTTCTGCCAAGATGGTAACTTCTGACCCCCAAACGTACAAGGTCCAAAGTGCCTATCTAGGCAGCAGCCATCCCTGATAAGTCAATGGAATTCTTGCTATGTACCCTGGCAAAATTATAGCTCCTTTGGGGACCACACGTTCTAATTCTTCAGGGTTCAGGGTTGTGGGATGAGTAGCAAATGATTACTGATGATTCATTAAGAGTGATGGAAATGGTGACACCCCTACTGCTACCCCTTAGTTCTTGGACCATGTTTTATTCATACTTAAGACAGAATATAATATAAATGTCTTTGATTCAATTATATGCTGCTTCCCGGAGGATGGTTTTCCTTCCTTGCAGAATATTGCCTCTATGGTAGAACTTCAGCTGTGCCTTTAGCAGGCAGTTCCCACTCTCTATTAAGATAGCAGCTGCTTAATGGTGTGGAAAGTGATATGATCAGTCAATTTCATGGTCACCCCCATCCCTCCTTTGTGTTATGCGGATCTCTTGGATTGATGCAAGGTTATGTAGGAGACCAAGCTGATGGATCAAATGCATATTCCTATGAGAACACATCAATGGATTTCTTACTCAATCCACATCAATTTGCATAACTTTATTATCTTTAATAGCTGAATTATATTGATGATATATAGACTTACATTTTGTAGCTTTAGCTTATAAGGGGCTCAAATTGTGTACCCTACAATTGGCTCTGCCATGTTTTTGATAGAAATTAAAGGTAATTTCCTTCTATTACACAAAAAACTTAGAGTGAAGTTAACCTCAAGTAGCCAGTTGATATCCTTTGGAAATGGTGTTATAATGGGGACCCAAAGTTAGTCTCTTGCTGGCAGTTTGGAGTAGTGGACATGTGAATCCAGTGGCCCTGTGACATAATTTAAAGTGATGCATGGGTTTAACAGCATAAATTGGCACTTACTGGGGGTAATCTAGTTTTCCACCCTTGCAGAATATCACCCCTATGATAGGACTTCAGCTATGAGATTGACAAATGAAGATGCACTCATATTTGTTGAGTAAATCAATGAAGATCAAGATTTATCATTGATGTTACCAGTTCTGAAAAGGAAAATGCCTGTAGTAAAAAACAAAAACAGAAACAAAACAATTAATATGAAATATTAATAGTGTATTTAAGGCATTAAATTGGCTTAAGAAGGCTCTAACCATGTCATGGTTAAGAGATCTTGGTTTTATAATTACCATTTTTCTAATGTCTGTGAGTTTATTGTATTTTAAAACTTGAGGATGGATTAAAATACATGATATATTTCTCAGTGTTTTTGTTGCTGACTTTAGCATATGTTTCTTAAAAAATTCACACGCATAAAACTATGTGAGTGAGTAGTAATTTATTGCTTTTTTCTTTTGGGGAAGAAGGGACAGATCAATTTTTTCTAAAGCAGATTTTAAAATATCTGAATTTTCGATGTCACCTTGAACTAAAGAATATCAAATTGCCTAAGACAGAGACTAGTTTCTACATTTATTGATGTTTCTTCTTACAAATATAATATATATGTTTAGAAATGTTCGAACATATGAATAAACAATAATAACACAGGAAATAATAACAGATAATATTAAAGAGTATTTACTATATGCCAGGTATTGTGCATGTATTATTGCAATTAAACCTTATAATAAACATTAATAGGTGCACTATTATTTTTCTCATACATGATAAATGAAGCAGGGAGATGTTTTAGCATCCTGCCTATGGCCAAACAACTCCAGTGCAAACTTCTATACTTTTATTAAATATTTTTAAAGATAATTAATTACTTATAGAATGTTCTTTAATGTTTTCCTGGCATTATGTTTTTGATACTAAGAAATAATATGCAAACATATAACTTAATATTGCTAATAAAACATTTCTTACATCTGTTTGGTTCACAAACCCAGAAATCTATTTTTAATGTGTAGAATATATTTTTCCATCTTTAAAATATATACACGTTTGAGCCTACCAATAACTTTTTTAGATGATATGTAGAAATTAAATAAACAAATTACTAGAGCAGCAAGAAAAACCTCAAAGTTACAAAATGATGAAAGATTTAAAAGTTATGAAAAATTAAATTTCTTCTGGATAACAATACTAATATGAAATAAATAACTGGTAGATAAATATAATTATAAAATAAATTGGCCATTGAAATAATATTTCAATAAAAGTCTCAGATTAACCACCTAGATAGTTCTTGTTTATCTGGAATAATTTATAGATTCAATATGGCTAATCATTTGACAAGTTTTGCTCCTGGCCTTACTTCTGCCTTATAATTTTGGGAATTAATTAATGATGAGTATGTGGCTTTCATAATTTTATTTTTCATAAACTAGTATTGGAATTCCATTTGTTTTCTGCTTTGTATCTATGTGTCCTTAGGTGGGTTGACACCTTCTGTACCCCTTGAGTTAAAAGGTACTGAGGCTCAGTATTTATTAGATGAGAAATCTGAAAGTCAGTAATATATTTCAGATCTTCCAGGGAATATGTGATACACTCAAATTGGATAATTTGAGGAGAGTTTAATAAAGAGTTTTTTTTTCAAAGATGAAGGTAGAAACTAGTTAGAAACTGCAAGGGATAGCATAAACTCTCAGGGTTCACTATATACAGTAACAGTTTCTTTCCTAGACCTATGAAATCAAAGAAGCTCATATTACCAGAATCTCGAAAAGGTATCTCTGTGGAATGAGCCACCTGGTGAAACTGTGGTTGTTGACTGAGGGATAAAGCAAAATCCCAACAGCATGACTGAAAAGGAGCTCACAGAATTAAAACTCTGACTCCACTCTTGATACAACTTCAGATCTCTTGTGAGGTCTTCCATTGGCTGGACCCACTTAGAAGCCAGACCAAAAGGGAATCTGCTGATGTAGTCTACACTGGCAAAGTCCACTGGACAGAGCACTCTGAAGAATGATAGAGAGTAGACATACAGTAGCAAAAGGAAACTAACAAAAAGAATCATCTGAATGAAATATCTATAGAAGACATAAATCTCTCTGACTTTTAAGACCATATGTATGAGGGGAAAATGTACTATTCTCACATTGGAAAACCACTTCTGATCACTTTCTTATGCACTTTTTAAACACTGAGGTCATTGAAATGAGGAAGACAAATCAACTTTCCATTTTCATTAAACTTAAATTAGATTGGAATGGGAAAAATAAAAAAGTGGTAGACAAATATATAAAATTATTATGGTTTTAATAAATGTTTTGCAGGAAATAAATGCCTGAGGGAAAAAACAGGGAATAATCAACGTATTAGCTGGACAGTGCAAAGTGATGAATATGTATAATTCAGAGATATAAAAATTTAGAGATTAACATTATGCAAGTTTGCATTAAAAGATGATAGATATAAAAGACAAATTTTTGTGTGTGCTCACACCCAGTTTTTTTCCTCTATTCTCTGTCAGGGAAGATAGTATTTTAAATTAATCATATGTCTCTTTTAAACTTATATTTCTTTGTACAGTTGGCACTTCTACTATTTAGTGAACAAGCTTCCTGTGCTTGTTGCCTCGGGAAAGGGGTGATGAAGTAGAAAGCAAAGAACATTACGAGTCTCAGATAGGTTGGCATTATAGACACTTGGTGTATGAAACAATCCCTGTGAGTAATGGCGAAGTCTCTTGCTGAGACTAGAAAATTAGCCCATTGTGAAAAAGTGAAGAGAAGGAAAGGCTGAGCCTGGAGCAGAAAAGGTAAAAGCAAAACCACCAAACTAACAAAATGGAAGAACTTCCGGACAGAATCATACAAATTTGGATCTAAGAATGTAAGAATGTGTGCCCTTATTCCCTGAAGAACCAGAATATGGGTTAAAAAGAAAACAGGACAGAAATTGCTATATAGTATGTCTAAATAGAAGTTTGGGGAATTGTTTTATATGACTCTGTTGAACCACAGAAGATAAAATATCAGTAATTTCACTTACATTAAGAGTTGTGAAAGCCTTACAAAGCAACAAGAGGTTGTATAATAGAATTTCCTTTGGTTCTCAAGTAGCAAAGACTGGTTAACATAGGAACAAAGAATGACCTACAGACTGTCCCAGACTCACGATAGTTTGACTTACTGATTTTTTTTATTGTATGCTGATGAAAATAAATATGCATAATGAATTACATGAGATATTCAAATTTTATTATAAATCAAGTTTGTGTTAGGTGACATTGCTTAACTGCAGGCTAATGCTAAGTGTTCTGAGCATGCTTAAGATAGGCGAGGCTAAGCTATAACATTCAGTAGCTTAGGTGTATTAAATGCATTTCTGACTTACAATATTTTCAGTTTATGATAAGTTTGTCAGGGTGAGCCCCATCATAAGATGAGGGGCATCTACAGACAAACAAAACGCATGAAATGAGACATGACAGGGTACATCTCAGTGAATGCCAGTGTGTTCAAATGATGTCAAGCATCATATGAAACCTGTCCTACTTGACTAAGGATTAAACATATCAGAATTTTGATGCACTAACAGGGAAATTTTCTGCTACATCAGCAAAATAGAGTTCATAAAAGAAATTAGGAGTCATTATGGGAAAATAAAAGAACAAAATACTCTGTGCATACATGATTTCATGGGTTACAACTTGAAACTGGCACATGCAACTCCAAGACTTTTAGGTGTTTGGATTACGTATTAGTTTTCTTTGAGCACGCATCTGTATTAAAATTTTTCATTAGGTTTTAAACTTGTATAATTTTCTATACTTTTAGGAAAATGTAAACCATTCATTGTTCTATTCGAAGTATGGCATGAGGAAAGTATTTGCATTTTTGTGTTTTAAAGACCTGTCTATGAATACAGTCTCTGTCTTGCACAATAGACTCGAATCTCATTTTTCTTATCTGTATGAAGAAAAGAATAATATTTATTCTGTAGCGATGTTTACTGGGATAGAAATAATATAGAGAAAGGTATTACACATATGCTTAATAAATAGCTGTTTAAAACCATTTTAAAGTTGGTAGGTGAGTCTATAATCCTCTAGGACTTGATAAATTTGATGTTCAGAGGTGATCTGATTTTTTAATATATAATCTGTTTATTTGCCACTTTGTGGTAGTAAGTAGCCATTTGAGAATAAAGCATTACTCTCTTGGAAATAATAGCCTTTTCAGACCCACAGAACATGTAGTTGGTTTTGTTAACTCAAGGCACATGTGTTTTGAATGTGGGAGGAATTCAATAATCACAGAGTAAGCGTTCATTATATGAAAGAAAAAGCTTATAGTTTTCAAAATAAAAAAAATACACATTAGAACCAAGGAAAATAATTTTCCTAACTAGAAAAAAGATGAGGGCTGATGTTATTTCTCAGTTTATTCCCATTCTTGTTATGTTTTTCTTAATCTTTGATAATGATACTCAAGTGGTTTAAATCTATTCAGTAGTAGAAATGATAGGTAGACCCATGACACGCCCTCTACATTCATATATAAGAAAAGTGGGAATTATAAAAAATTGAAAAGGAATCATTTAGAGTATCTTTTTTCCTACTTGAATTGTTGAGCTATCATACATTTAGCTACTATGAGTAAATTTTTATTTGTACACAAATCACAACTTTTTAAATGTTTTCATTGATTTTTTAGAGAGCGAGGAAGGGAGAGAGAAATAGAAACATTGATGTGAGAGAGAAACATCGATCAGCTGCCTCCTGCATGCCCCTACTAGGGATTGAGCCCACAGCCCAGGCATGTGACCTGACCAGGAATCAAACCAGGACTGGGAACTGAACCAGGACCTCTCAGTCCATGGGATGACGCTAAACCCAATGAGCTACAACGGCCAAGCAGATCACAATTTTTAAAGCAACAATAGTTAAAGATTGTAGCTTAGAACAACTGGAAAGTCAAATTAAATATAAAATTGAATAATTAGAGTGGGTAGAAACAATTTATGTTGAATGACAATGTTAATTCAGATAGCATCCAGAAAATAAAATAAAAGAAGCCATATTTCTAGTAGAATCTATCAATTTTAAAATATAAGAGATATAATATTTGATATTGAAATTATGTTAAATATACATTCTAGTTAATATTACAGAATAATTCAATATTTTTATAAATGATTTTATGCTATGGGGAAAATAGAGAAATATAATGAGAAAGAAATAGCAAAATATATATATATATATATATATATATATATATATATATCCCTTAAAAGTGTAAGAAATGATTAACATAAACAAGGGAGGTATAGAGAAATTACACTTAACCATTTTTTTAATTTGGGGGTGTGAAGAATATGAGAACATTTTAAGTCAAAATATAACAAGAATGTCAAAATGGAGGTGAACTACTCAAAGTATAGGGAAGGTGAGGGGATAAATTAGAAGGAGAGAAGGATGCCAGGAACTAACATATAAGAAAGGACCTGGTCTCACAAGAGCAGAATGAACCAAGCAATTTTTTATGCAACTTACAATATATCATCAATCCTACTTCTAAGATCAGTTATATCACCATGACACGGATTCAACATTTTTTTTTTTCAAATGTCTCTGGATAAACCAGCTTTCTTAATAAGCAGCAAGAAAACAAGCCTGTGATGTATAAAATATTTCTGCCTTATCAAAAAATATAGAATTTGGTTCTTCCTTTCATCTAAGTCCATTTTTTCAAACAGTACCAAACTCATGATTGGTAAGTGAAATTTGAAAAAAAGAAAAAACCACAGGATATTTTGAGTAACATTAATGCATTGATCAATATTATAATTTTTTCTCAAAGGCAGTACTGATAATGCCTTTGAAATCCTGCGAAATATACTCAGAAATGTCTATCATAATCATTGAGCATAGCTGCAATCCCAGCTCCTATGTGGGTTGAAAGAGCAAGCAGAGCTCAGGAAATGCATGATAGATGACCAGAGAATCCATTGACGAGACCTACAGTAGACCTGTGGTGCGCTCTTAGTGATACTTGAATACATCACCCCCATAGATAGTGACTTACACATGGTATTTGGGTATTTCTGAAAGATTTCAGCTTTTTTAAAACTTACAGAATATCTGGGCTATCAGAAGGAGACAAGAATAGGGATACTCAAAGTCTAGGAAACTTAAATGTTTATTATCTCATTAATGAAAAATATAAGTTGTGCTACTAATAATACTTTTGAACCATACTGATTTAGTTGAGTTAAAATCAACTCAATATATACATATTTCTGGATCAGCTTTAGTACTGGATCTCTAGTCATGGCGTGAACCCTAGAGCAAAGTCTAAAGTTTGATCATCACATACTAAGGTATAAAAATGTTGAATCAGCCCGGCCGGTGTGGCTCAGTGGTTGAGCATCAACTCATGCACCAAGAGGTCACCAGTTCGATTCCTGGTTAGGGCACAGGGCCAAATCCCCAGTGCAGGGCACGCAGGAGGTGACCAATCAATGTTCTCTCTCATTGATGTTTCTATCTCTCTCTCTCCCTCTCCCTTTCTCTCTCTGAAAATCAATAAAGAAAAACTATTTCAAAAAATAAATAAATAAATATGATACTTGCAGATACAATACTGAATTAGATGAGATGACAATGATTGGTTCTCATTTCTGTGCACTAAATTTGTTTACTTCTATAATAGTTATTCAGTTATATGTTTTACTTTCCTTCTAACCAGAAAGATTAACCACACCACCACCCCTTTCTCTTGCATGCATGTGTGAGTAGAAACATCACTTTGAAAATAGAGAAAAAAAGTAGAGTCTTAAAAAAAAATAAAACAAAACTTCATTTTTTAGCATGTTCCAGTGAATTTGATTTTATTAGGCAAAGATCCTGAGGAAACTGACTCTAAAGACCTGATTACAATTTTGAATCGTACTAGCCCTTTGAAATATCAGATTCCAGAATGGCAATATTTCATAATGCTGCTTTTAAACCCACATTAAAATATTGCTTAGGTTGCCAATATTTCTCTTGCTTTTTAGCACTTGGGAAAAAAATTTTTAAAGTCGCATTATCAAGATTTTTAGTCCTGCTTTTAAGTGGTTCTATATTTACTTGGAAAGAAATCTCACCAAAGCAAACCTCTTCTTTCATCCATATTCAAACCGTCCTCCAACTTCTTCATCAAATGGTAGTCTCACACAGCAGCTTTTTTTTTTTTTTTTGCTAAAGTGGTTCTACTTTCGCAAAAAAAAAAAAAAAATGCAGAATTTAATTACAAGGAGGCAATAAGATATTGGCATCAGCCGATGGTTGATGTCAAGACAGAAAATACAATGAAAGTTTGCCTATTTCTAAAGGAACCTAAAGGTGAATCCCACTCACTCTCCCAAAAAGCATATACATCCCGGTGCCATTATCAACGACAAACATTTCAAAGATTAGGTTAAGTCAGCACTTGAGCCCTGAAGGCTCAAAAAGACTTCTAGAGGGAACTGAAAATAAGGGCAGAAAACCTGCTGGAAAAACCAGCACATGATCATTTATGTTTATTGATATCTGAAAGAATGAAGAAATATAATATTATGCTGTTAATTCAAATACTATAAACAAAATATGCCTGGCAATGGCCTGGCACATAGTTTTCGTGACGCTTTATGGGGTCTGCTTTGTGCAAAAGCCCCTTCCAAGGTGTTCTTACATATAGGTGGATGGATCTGTAAGCCTGTTATGAACACAGAGGCTCGCGCTGGTGTTGGTTTTGTATGAATGCAGCCAACTTTAACCTGACTGACAGCATACAATGCAGCCTATTGAAATCGTTCCCCACAATATGACCACATGCCGTAGATGGTGATGGGGGAAGAAGTATCTCCATTCTTTTATTTATTTATTTTTTTTGGAATTTTTTAATCTTTATTGTTGAGAGTATTACAGATATCCCCCCCCCTTTATTTATTTTTCTTTTCTTTCTCTTCTAAAAAAAAATTATCTCCATTCTTTAAACTAAGTTCTCAGATCGTTTTCAATGGACATTCAAATTAAGAATCACTGAAATATTTCTAATTTATCAAAAGCCATTGAAGGCCTAGAATATAGCATTTTTGTTTTAGGCTCTTACTTTGATTCTTTAGTCCTGAAATATTGGTTGGCAAATGGAGTATGTCAAAGGAAACTAATATAAAGGTATTGTCTTCAAGGACCTCACATTCTAGTAGAGAAGTCACACACACAAAAGTATTAAATAATTTAAAATGTTCACTAGAAATAGTAGTGTAATTAGAGGGGGAGGGTTAAAGTAGGGAATAAATTACTTTTGCCATGTCAAATTAAGGAAAATTTCATAAAGAAGTGACATTTGAGATCAGTTGTAAAGAATAAATAGTTTTTTACCGTACAGAGAAGAGAGAAAAACAGCACACCACCAAGCTCATATAAATATACATTTTAAAATAAATATAAAATGATTCTCTGTGTTTGATTCAGAAGTTTTGAATGACTTAAAGGGAAAAGAAGCAAAAGGAACCTGGCCAGTGTGGCTCAGTGGATTGAGCGTTATCCCATGGACTGAGATGTCCTGGTTTGATTCTGGGTCAGGGCACATGCCCGGGTTGCAGGCTCCATCCCCAATGAGGGCATGCTGGAGGCAGCCGATCATTATTTCTATCTCACATCGATGTTTCTATCTCTATCTCCCCTCCTCTCTCTCTCTCAAAAAAATCAATAAAATCATATTTAAAAAGAAAGCAAAGGGAAAAACTAAAGTTATCAAATACTAGATGTCATGTTTTTTTAACTAAAATTAACTTTTTTAAATCCTCAATTTTCTCATCTATGACATAGAGATGATAATCCTCACAGCAAAATATCTTATAAGAAGTCACTGAGCTCCCAGTATAGAACCTCTTATAGTTAACCAATAAACAGCAGTCTTAGTTCCCTTTCTTAATCAACACAAGATATGGGAATACAGGGAAATATATGCTGTGAAATTACACGTAATTATGACAAAAAGCTTGGAGGAGCTGCAAAAGAAATGATTGAATAAAATGTTTTTCTCTATCTTATGCTGCAAATCTACTGTTATTACTTTGCTACAAGGATGAAAAAGGAATTAATATGCAAGTCTAAAGAACATCCTGAAATGTCAGAATTAACTGTCTCTTAATAACTACATGGTTTCTTTAATGTTTTTAAAAAGCACAATTTGCTATTTAGTGAATCCAGTTGTCTGTTGGATTTTGACTTTAAATGTGAAATCAGAGATATCTTCTAACAAGCCAAAAAGCTCCATGTGTATATAAAGGCAGCAAATCTTCCAAAATTGTGCATTTTGAAGGGGTGATTACTTTCTGCTATATTTATATTTGTCTGCAAATTGTCACTGGGTCTTTAATAGAGATTAATTCAACTAAATTCTGTGTATGTTTACTAACTCCTGCTATGTGCCAGGCACTTTAATAGTCACTATATTTTAACACTTAGATACAGTTATTATTAAGAAATGGATATAGCCGGGCCGGTGTGGCTTAGTGGTTGAGTGTTGACCCATGCACAAAGAGATCACTGGGTCGATCCTTGATCAGGGCACATGCCCAGGTTGTGGGCCTGATCCCCAGTGGGGGGCATGCAGGAGGTGGCCAATCTATGTTCTCTCTCTTCGATGTTTCTATCTCTCTCTCCCTCTCCCTTCCTCTTTCTCTAAAGTCAATAAAGAAAAAATAATTTTAAAAAAGAAGTAGATATAATCTCAAGAAACTCATGTATATTAAAGGAAAATTTGAGGATTCCATGGCTTACTTTAATGTTAGAAAAATGTTAATGCTAAAAATTTTCTACATCCCATAAATACTATGTGATGTTTCTTATTTGAATCAAAGTTGTACTAATTATGCAAATCATAAGATTACACAAAATTAATTAATTTAAATCAATTTATAATTGTTTAAAACTAAAGAGCTTAAAGCATATTTTCCTATTTGCTGTGATAAAAAATAAAAAGCACAGGGAACTTTCCATAATATTTTTAAAGTAAAGTTACCTTTTATATAATTTAATAATGTTTTGCATTGCATTGAAATCTAGATTTTTAACTCAACATGTAAAGAGAGAGAGAGGCAGAGGAGAGAGAGCCTGAGAGACACATACAGTTGGTGAGGAAACATGGAATGTAAGCATGTTCTCCTTTGCTGTCTTGCACACTAATAAAATGCATTGGGCCCTGGCCGGTTTGGCTCAGCGGTTAGAGCATCGGCCTGTGGACTGGAGAGTCCCGGGTTTGGTTCCCGCGAGGGGCATCTACCTCGGTTGCAGTTTGTCCCCAGCCCTGGTTGGGGTCGTGTGGGTGGCAACCACTCGATGTGTCTCTCTCACATCGAGGTTTCTCTCTCTCTCTTCCTCCCTCTCTCCTTCCCGCTCTAGCTGAAGATAAATGCAAAAATGTCCTCGGGTGAGGATTAAAAAAACCCAAAAAAATAAAATGCATTGGAGGGGGAATGACATTTGAACTGGATTTCCAATGATGAAAGAGAAGGGAAGAGAAAAACATCTTAAGCAGAGAAAATAAGTGCACTGAAAAGGAGAGATAGGCCTGCATAGCATCATCAGAAAATGGTGAGAAGTTCATCATATTAGGACAGAATGGAGAGGTGGCAGGATATAAGGACAAAAGTATAGGTAGGCCAAATATTAGGGAGACTTACACACAGGTCAAGAAGTTTAGACATAACCCTCCACAGAAAGAGGTTTGCGGCTGCAGGAGCAGTATGGTTAGATTTATGTTCGAGAAATACAGTGTTGGCGACAGTGAGAAGGATGGATTCATGTTGGGCAAGAACATGCTTACAGCATCATTCCCTCTGAGAAATTAGGGTGGATTCATCTAAAAGGTGACAGTACTAGAAGGAAAAAGTTACCTACTGGGGATTCAGTGGGAGGGACCTCCCGAAACAACAATTCTCTAATAATGCTTAGAAAACAAGTTTATTAATAAAAATTGATATGTTCAGCCCGACCGGTGTGGCTCAGTGGTTGAGCATCGACTATGCACCAAGAGGTCGCCAGTTTGATTCCCAGTCAGGGCACATGCCCAGGTTGTGGGTCAAGTCCCCAATAGGGGGGGTATGCAGGAGGTGGCCAATCGATGTTCTCTCTCATCGATGCTTCTATCTCTCTCACTCTCCCTTCCTTTCTCTCTCTAAAAAAAAAAACCAATAAAGAAAAAAAAATTGATATGTTCATGGCTTCTTAGAATCCTGTTTCAGGAATGGATGTTAAAAAATACTTCGTTCAACTCTCTACCCAAATCAGAATCTTCTCTAAAATAACAAAACAACCACGTATTCATTCTTCTTCATCCACCTGTCTCTCTCTATTGCCAGACACAATATGCAATAACTTCTTCTTCTCCTTTATCTTCCATTATGAACAATACATTATTTTCTATATGTTTATTGTGCCCTTAATTTTCATGCACTGTATTCCATCTATGTACAATGTCTCTATGTACAATGGTTCCTTTCTGATTCTATTTCAGTGCGATAATTGCAATGAGCACCAAAGTAAAGATCACTGAGGGTTAGTCTTCAATAAAATTCAAGATATCAAAGAAAGAAAGCAGAATCAACCATCTAGTACAATTAGCCAATACAAGTAATACATACAACCATATAAGAAATAATTCAAACATGAACTTGTTTGGGGGAAGTGTAGTCATATAATGAGTTTTACTCTGTGCCCCCTTTTAGATTTGATCAACATATGAAATTCCTTTCACAGTAATAAGAAATTAGTTCAGGATAAGAAATTTTCTAAGCTGATTTGGCTTAATGAAGATGGACAGAGTAGATCTCAGCTCTGAGATTATTGTCAGATAGATTTTCTCTGACAGTAAAGTATCAATTTATTAATTGCCTCATAGATAAGATGTTAAAATCATCCACAGCTATATAGATTATTTAGCCATGATTCATTAAGGTAATTTTATAATTAGCTGGATTTTTAAATGTGGCAATCCTGTAATAAACCATGCAAAAAGCAGAAGTGAGGATATTCTGTAACATTCTACAAGCACATTCATATATGCAAATGAAAAATAAATTCTTAGTTTTCAATGGCATGTGCTTTTTTTCAACACTCTGTTTCTGCAATGGTTCTCACAAACATATCCTGTTCCACCAACTGAAGAGAGTTATGTGTATATATTTGGCATGGAAAAAGAACTTCAAGTGAAATGACATTTTGTTCATTTTATTATTTTTTAACAGTGGTTATTACAGAGATAATTTGAGTAGCTTAAACCAAAATTGTGTAGAAAGCAAAACATGTTATTTTATTGTTGTTGTTGATCCTCCAAATAATGGAAAAACATGAGATCGTTTTAAGCATTGGTAAAAGTTATATTTATACCCAGACAGTGTGGCTCAGTGGATTGAGCATCGGCCCATGGACTGAGAGGTCCTGGTTTGATTCCCAGTCAGGGCACACGCCTGGGTTACGGGCTCGATCCCCAGTAGAGGGCGTGCAGGAGGGAACCAATTGATGTATCTCTCTCACATTGATGTTTCTCTCTCCTTAAAAGAAAAAAAAAATCAATTAAAAATATTTAAAAAATCATATTTGTAATTTTGCAAGTTCACTCTATTGACAAATCTGAATTAGAAGGGGTTAGAGTAAAAGTATAGGGATAACTAAGAGGGTATTTCAGTGAAAGTATAAAGGAATGAACAATGTAGTATGAATGCAATTAAGAAAATAGAAAAAGATGTTAAATTCTTTGGGAAATATTCTCAATTACTTGATTTTCATGGGCCACTTGAGTGAAAGGCTAACTCACATGACAATACCACCAATGGGGTTCATAGGAGGTGACACGGTTTTGGTGAAAACATAATTAGTGTGTCTCTTGCCTTTAAAAAATTCCATAAATAATTATAAAATAAAAGACAGGAGATAATATTGAGCTTTATTACTCAAAGTATGATCTGTGGACTAGCAGCATCAGCATCCCCTGGGAGGCAGAAAATATAAAAGACAATCAGGATAGAATAAGAAGGTTTAAAATTCATCTAATAGGACATTCACAGGAAGAGATAGACTGAATGAAATATGTTATTAAAAGACATAATAAGAACCAAGGTTCCAGATTTTATTCAGCAAGGTCAATGAATAATAGCAAGCATAACAGTACAAATAAATTCATATATGGACCTTTTGGGAATACTCCTAAACAACAAATGCAAAAAGAATAACTTTTTAGATTGGCAACCACATAAAACATTTAAAGTGATTGAGAAACTTCTCAGTGAAGATACATATACTCCAACATAATTGTGTTAAAAGAACTACTATAAAATGGTTTATAATAAAAAGGAAAATCCAGAAATATAGTCTTGTTTTTTCAAAGTAATGGAAATAAATAAAATATTTAATATGCACATGCATGAACACCAACATTCTTTGTTGTAAAGAAAATATTACTGAGAAAAAATAAACAATAAAAATTGTCAATAGCTTTCTTCAAACAAAGGGATTTTCTATGATTTTTCCATCATTACATTTGTTATTATCTAAACATTTTCCAATGAACAAGCATTAATTGTGTAATAAAAATAATAATGATTTAAAAACAAACATCAATTATTCACATTTACTAGAACATCTTTTAAAAACAATTCAGAGTTTTAATTAATTTTGATGATGGTTGTTTAAGGGGAAAAAAATGTATTAACATTTTCCATTCATCTCTTTTTCTTTTCATAAGGGTAATCAATATTTTCCACAAACCAAAAGAATACTAATTGGAGTCTGAAGTGTTAGACATGCCATAGCTGTGTGTCGGATGGGGAAAGGAGAATTAAGAATTACTCAATATGTCACAGGCCAGTTTTTCTCATATGTCTTTATTTACTGATAAGTTTAATCTTTCACAAGTTTATAGGTAACTCATTGAAAATGATCACTTAAAAAAATCTCAGTTTGAAATAATTTAGGCATTGTGAAGGTGGTACCCAGTTCCTGTATACCCTTCCCCTAGCTCCTACTAATATTGTCATTTTACATAACCAGGATGCACTTACCAATACTAAGGAACTAACACTGGTACAATACTATTAACAAAATACACACTAATCAAATTTCACCTCTTCCACTAACGTCCCTTTTTTAATGTTTCAGAATCCATCCCAGAATACTATGCTGCCATTTATACATTTTGCCTTCTTATCTTTCTTCAGTCTATGATAATTTCTCAGTGTTCCCGTTTTTACTGAAAATCCATCATCTTTTTTGCGGTTTGTTGACTTATAACATTATATTAGTTTCAAGTGTACAACATGAATCAATATTTGCATATATTGTGAAATGATCACCACAAGAAGTCTAGTTAACACCCATCACCATACAGAGTTAAAGTATTTTTCTTGTGATAAGAACTTTAAGATTTACTTTCTCAGCATCTTTCAAATATGCTATGTAGCATTATCAACTATCATTACCGTGCCACACATTATAGTCCATGACTTTTTATTTATAACTGAACGTTGGTACCTTTTGAGCCCCTTCACCCATTTTGTCCCACTCCTTCCCTCTGTCTCTGGAAACCAGCAATCTCTTCTCTGTATTTTTGAGCCTCTTTTTTTTGTTTGTTTTGTTTTCATTTTATTTTTTAGATTACATGCATGTGAGATCATACTGTATTTGTCTTTGTCTGCTTTATTTCACTTATTGTAAAGCCCTCAAGGTCCATCCATTTTGTAGCAAATGACAAGATTTCATTCTTTTATATGGCTAAATAATATTCCATTGTATATTTGTGTGTGTGTATATATATCACATTTTCTTTATTCATTCATACATTGATGGACACTTAGGTTGTTTCCATATCTTGGCTGATTAAAATAATGCTGCATTAAATATGGGTGTGCATATATTTTCTCAGGTTAGTGTTTCTATATTCACATAAACACAGAAGTGAAATTGCTGGATCATATGATAGTTTAATTGTTAATGTTTGAGGACCCCCCATACTGTTTTGCACAGTGGCTGCATCAATTTATATCCCACCAACAGTGCACAAGTACCCCCTTTTCTCCACATCTGGTCTTTTTTATAACAGCCATTTTAACAAGTGTGAGGTAACGTACCATTGTAGGTTTGATGTTCATTTCTTTGCATTTCCCCAATAATTAGAAATGTTGAGCACCTTTTCATGTATATGGGGCCATCTGTATGTCTTCTCTGGAAAAATGTTTATTCAGATCTTCTGCCCATATTTTAGTCAGAGTTTTTGGTTTTTTGCTATTGAGTTGTATGAGTTTTTTTTTTTTTAATTTTGCAATTAACTCTTTATCACATAAATGATTTTTAAGTATTTCTTATTTTCAATAGGTTGCCTTTTCATTTTTCTGATAGTTTCCTTTGCTGTGCAGAAGCTTTTTATTTTGATGTAGTCCCACGTACTGATTTTTGCTTCTGTTGTTTGTGCTTTTAGTGTCTGATCCAAAAAATCATCACCAAAACTGAAGTCAGAAAGCTTACTGCCCATGTTTTCTTCTAAAAATTTTATTGTTTCAGGTTTTATATTCAAGTAATTTTGTGTATGGTGTGTGGGAGGGGGGCAATTGCATTCTTTTGTATGTGGTTGTCCTGTTTCCTCAGCACCATTTATTGTAGAGACTGTCTTTTCCTCATTATATATTCTTGACTCCTTTGTTGTAAATTAATTGGCCATATATGTGTGAGATTAGTTCTGGGCTCTGTATTCTGTTCTATTGAAATATGTATTTGGTTTTATACCATTACCCTACTGTTTTGATTACTATAGCTTTACAATATAATTTGAAATCAGGGAATATGATGCCTCCAGTAAATATGATATAACTAAAGAACAAGATTAAATATATTGTATGAGACAAAAGGGATGAATGGAATATCAATACATCTCAAGTATTAGAACAACAACAACAACAAATGAGGCCTAACAGGTGTTGACTATTTTCTATATAGCACTGAATTAAAAATTCAAATGCCTTACATAATAGAGTCCTTGAAGCAATCCTATAAGAAAGATACTATGATGCTCCTTATTTTGTAGATAACAAAACAATCTCAATGGCATGTCACTATTTGCACAGGTCTGTATGTCTGGCTTATTCACTATTATATTCGATGTGCCTAGCACTGTGCTAGTCATAGCATCCATATATCCATGCCTATTTTATAGGTGAATGAACTTCTGAATATAGTATAATCCCTTTAATCACTATGTAATTCATTTGCTGACAAATCATTCTTATTAACTTATAGTTTCTCATGAAGTCATTATGGTCCCCCCATTAAAAAGAATAAGCTTATAAGCTGCTACTTGTTCAAAGACAGTACTTAAATGTCTTCCTTAGTTGTGCAACTGCAAATCTCATGTTTACTAATAATTTTTCTTTTAGAGGCCTTTGCCTCTAGATTATCTCTCGTTAAATAACTCCAACATGGGGGTTAAGCTAGGGATCAAAAGAATTCTTAATACTAGTTATTGTTTTGGAAAATAGAAAGCAGGCTCCCAAGAATGTTGATTCAGTTAACATATACACATTGAGCTCTAGAGTTTTAAGTTTGAGAGAATCTAGACATAGCAAAAGTAGAGCATGAGATATAATCTTGGGTGAAAAATCTCAAATAGAGAATTCGATGTGAGGAAATATATACCTTGAATGATGGAGACATAAATGAGCAAGGTGGACTAATCGCTAAAGCAAAGGGAATAATAATTATAACAATAATAATAATAATAATGTTTTCTATTTCATAAATTTGACCAACACTGACTTTATTAGAGAATTAAAGTTGATTAATGTTAGAAAGTTTTCTGAGAATTTCTGTTCACTAGTTTAATGCAAAAACCCATTGATTAGGAAAAATGAAGTTAAGGGTAGACTATTATCATCAATCATATCTGAACACTATGGTTATTCACTGTATGTTGATTTGCTAATCATCCATTTACCCTTATTGCTTTAGGAGTTATCTTTCCCACTTATTCTTGTGATGACATAATCATATAACAATGGAAGAAGAAAGCCATTGAGAGATGAATAGGGTGCCATCTTGCCATCACCACTTATCCACATTGTGTACTTGAAAAATCATTTAATATACCTGAATCTTGGCTATGATGTTATAAATATAATACTCTACTGCATGTGCTTAATTGAAAGAAAAAAAACATAATTTGATTGAGAAAATGCTTTATATGTTGTAAAACATCACACACACTACTGATAATATTATCATTGACCATTGTATTTGAATGATTTTGAATCTCACACTTGATATGCTTTATTCAGACTAAATATTGTTTATATTAATTTACCAAGTTGCACATCAGATTTCATCTTTTACTCCTTTCAGTTGTACACCTATATGACTGTCATTCTTAAATTCAGTAGGCAAAATTTGCCCATCTGAGTTAGAAACTATTAGTTCAAACCCATTTATAGAGATATTAACACAGTATGTAATTCTTTAATCACTGCAGTAGACCCTCATTAGATTAGATCAAAATCAAGTACCTCAACTTCCTGGACACGTACCATTCATACAGCTCTTCATTTAAAACAAAAACAAACTTAAACCATCATACTATTAAATGCATAAACTCTTCAAAATAATAAAAACAGACACTATTATTCTTTCTTTAAAATGATCAGTTGATACAAATTTACCTAAGTACAGAGAAAGTCTAAGAATGACTAACCTGGATGAATACCGGAATAAAGAGAAAGCCTCCCAGCGGGAAGCAGATGAATCCAGGCAGTAAAAAATGCAGACATAAAATGCGTTGTACAGTGGTATCTGTTGAGTGTTTGTTTTCCTTCCTAATGTTAGCTCCATTCAATGCAGTGCCCTGGGCACCTCCGCTAGTTAAAACGAACAAACAAACAAATCAGACATCTCCCCACATTTCCCCAGCCTCTGTCACTCTTGCTAACCCCTACTGTGCTCCAGCTAATGCAAAATATGCTCTGGTATAATTTTGTTATAAAGTAGTTACTCAGAGAAATAGCACAGATGCATTTTAATGAGATCTTTGAAACAGATGGGGATATTTTAGCTGCCCTCACCCCTTTTGTTTGAACAATGCACTTTGTAATTAGTGGTGTGGTAAAACATTTTTTTTAAAGAAAGAAACTGAATACATTTTCAAGCTGTCATAAGGAAACCCGTGAAACACAAGAGATCCCTGAGACAAGGTTTTTCTTTTTTTTTAATACTTATTTGTTTTGCAGTGAACATTTAAAGAAGACACATGCAATTTTCTACATTTCATCATTACCTCTGTGCAGTTTCATTCAAGTAAACAACTTGTTAATTGCAAATTAAATGGAGGAGATAGTCTTTTTCTTTTTAAATTTTCCTTTTATGTCTGACCCTCTGATTTTCTTTCATCATCAGTTTTTTTTTTCATTCTTCTTTGTTGTCCTTATGTGGTTTTTGTTGATGTTGTTGTTAATGTTAAATTTTTTCTCTTCTATTTATCTTTTCTAACTTTTATTTGCTAGCCAAACATGTACAGAGTAATATATCCTTACAGCAGAACTCTTTTTCTCTGCTTAGATGAACAGATGGTATGCCCTGAAAAATTTACTAGCAAAAAATTAAAAGGTAAATTTTTAAATATTCCTTCTCTCATATAACTATCAGAAATGAAGGCGTCCTGACACAGGCCTAAATATTCTGTTTCCTTTTGTTGCTTAGGAAATACCTTTACAGGAATTCATTATTTTTAGAATTTTAATAAGAAGAATCAAAAATCGATGCATTAGTTTTGTATGTTGAATTTAATCATTGACAATACGTCTGTTTTACTGGATCAGCTCTATAATTTGTTTCGGCTTTGTTTTCAGACATGTTGCCTTGAATGGTTATATAAACCAGTTGCCAAACAAATGAAATCATTATTATTATGCTGTTCATTTTCCTATGACCTCTGACCCTGGGCACTCCAACTTTTAGTCAGATTCTGAACTCTTCACGTGCATTCTTTGCACAAGTCTGCTTGGTCTTGCCCAAGTTCCTCTTCTGGTTGGAGAACCTTTACTCCTGCTCCGAGACTCCACATAATAAATCCTTTCCCAGGATTTCTCCATCGCTCCCAGCACCATCCCTGCCAAATTTGTATGTTTGGACATTGGGGTCCAATGGATTCTGTTTTCTTTTAGGAATTTTCGCCACATTTTTGGTGTTTGCCAATCTTTCTTTATCAAAGTGAGGCTAGAGCATGCTAAAGACCAGTCAAGAAAGTGCCTCAAAGTCCAACAGGTTATGGTGGGTGGGAAAGCTCTTCCTCCTCAAGGGTAGGCTAGGACAAACCTGCAGCTGGGTCAACAGCACAACCAAAACCAAAGGGGTTAGCAGACTCTATATGTGGTTACTACTGCCACTGCTTCACAAGCAAAGTAACACAGATTTTTAAAAAGCAATGAGGACTAAATAATTAATATGTTGTAGGTATTTATTCAGTTGTCTTCACCACTGGCTATGAGCTTCTTGAAATAATGGTTGCATAATCTCAATATCCCCGAAAACAGTGCTTGAATATAGAAAGAGGATGCTCAATAATTATTTGTTGAATGAATTCATTGTTAAAAGAGAAATAACCACTCAGTGAATTACAATGAAATGACCAACTCAAGAAGATTATTCAAAGAATCCGAGTTTTTAAATATTTCCACGTGTTTAAATTAGATCTACTTCATTGAACATTTTTTCCTAATTGATGGGAAATTCCCAACAGAGTTTTCAGTAGCATAATACAATGTTTAGAGTTATATGATGCTTTCATTATGAGGAAAAAAAGAAGGTTAAGCGATTCTAGTACTATCCCAAGTCAATTTGTTTTACACCCATCCATATAAGCATATATATCTTTCACTTATTTTCCCCTCCCAATGTGCTTAATTAATTTTTAATCCATTAAAAATTTTACTCAGTTAATTTAACTACCCCTGACAGCTTCCACTAAGCAAATGTTTGCTTTTTCTTCCAAGGATGATTTTAAGAACTTTCAACATAAATGTCTTATGGGCCCTATAAAGGCATAACCCTGGAAAAAATATCTTCTACAATTTTCTTCAAAACAAGTAACATATAAATTCACTGAAATATTGTGTTACAAGGATGCTTGGAAACTCTCCTAATGATAGCTGTCATGTTATCGGACTGAGAATTTTCAGATGAATACATCAGAGGCAGTGAGTTAAACTTTAAGAAAATATTCCCCCAAGTTTTTAGAAAGTAAAACATTGATATTTTCTGGAAGTAAAAATAAGAAATTATCCTAAGAATAAAAGTGATTGCATAAATTGTTTTTTAAAAGTAATATTTTATTGCCATTAGTAAGAAAAAGATTCATGATAAAAAAAAAAGTTCTTTTGAAATACAGGTAAATGCTACACAATAGTAAGATTTTTATAAATGCTGATTAATTGCTCCATTGTCTCTATGTATCATAAAAGAAAGTTTGTATAAAGGAAGAGAAAAAAGAAGGCAGATCCATCTGCTTAACCAAAGAAGAATATAGAAGTTTTATGGGAACAAAATATTCAACCTAATATTTTTTATATATGACATGTTGACATGTTCTTGCTGTAAGTTTAGGTTTATTTTTATTTTCTTTTATTTCACCTAAAAAGTACACACCTTGGTTCACTTTTATACTTTTGCTTGGAAATCAGTCTCCTTCTTCTCCTTGTTACTACAGAATGTCATTTTAGAATGTGTACAATTTATATAATAAAAAATGTAGAAAAAGGAAAGGTGAGTGAGACTTGGTGAGCCATTAAAAACAACTGAGGTACAGTTTTACCCCCTGTACAGGTGGCTAACAATTCCAATTGTGCCTACCATTTTATAGTGCTCGTGTGGTGATTTCAGGATCATAACCTATGCAAGGTCCCCAGTGGCCACTGGCACACAATAAATTCATAATAATTTAGTTATTTTGCATTTCTGAATCCCAACTTAATTTTATTTCTGCTTGAAATCTGCTACTACTCAATTCTATATTTTGAGTCTTCTTTGCCTACCAAATGAGAATTTGACTTAGCATCTTCTCAAATAGCAACTTATGTGCAATGCTTACTTTTCTTTATATCTCCCTCAGGTATCATTCTTATTAATATTGCTCACTCATAATCTCAGATGTTTCTCTTCCATTTTTCCCCTGCCTCTTTGTGGTCTTCTTTCACATCCTACCCCTCCCAGCATTCCTATCGGGCCCTGCTTCTAGACTTCGTCTGCATCAATCCTGTACACCATTATCAGAGATATTCAGTGCTGATATTATATAATACCCCTGCTATAACTCCTTCTGAGGGTTAAAATAAAGTCAAAGTTCCTTAATGTGGTCCATAAGAACATTCGTGAAATAGGTCTCCCTGATCTCAGTACAACCCTCCAAATTTTCTCAACCATTTTCTCTTCTTTCATTCTTTGTTTTGCTTTTTTTTTTTTTTTTTTTGTCAAAAACACACTTTTCTATCTTTTTAAAAGTTAAAATTAAGTACTCCTTTTTTCTGACTCTTTTCTGAATTCTATAGAGAGAATGGACTATTTGGCCTTTAGGCATAATTAAGCCCATTATTAATTTCTAACAGAGTATTTTGGTTATTAAGATCTCTCAACTTATTTAGATATGCACATATGGTTTCTTTTTTCAGACAACTGTACCCCCAACTATGCCATATCAAAATTACTGCTAGGTAATGCCTCTGATAAAAATATTCTAGTCTTATACCATAATTTGCAGTTACTTTGATTATAAGAGCAATCTCATGATTATTCTCAATCTCAAAGGTGTTTATATTAAAACTCTAACTTGTGTTTTAAACTCCTTTTAAAATGTTTTAATTGAAATATATTTGATATATAACTTCGTATAAATTTAAGGGGTACCCAGAATGATTTGATACATTTATATATGATATTATTGTCATTGTAGTGATAATTAACATTTCTATCATGTCACATAATTAGCATTTCTTTTTAAATTTTTATATAATTAAGATCTAGTCACTTAGAAAGTTTGATGATTATGATAAAATAATGTTTTCTATATTCACTATATTATACATTAGATCTCTAGAACTTATTTACTACTCATTTCAAGTTTGTACCATTACACATCTGTCCTATACCCTCCCAATAATCCCCTGTAACCACTATTTTACTCTCTGTTTCATGAGTTTGGCTTTTTTAGATTTTACATTCAAGTTATATCATACACTATATTTTTGTCTTCTGATTTATTTCACTTAACATAATGTCTTCAAGTTTCATTCATGTTGTCACAAATGTCAGGATGCCCTTCTTTCTATTGGCTGAATAATATTTCTGTGTGTGTGTGTGTGTGTGTGTGTGCTCGTGCGCATGTATGCACACATACATATATATATATCATCTTTCTTATACATTCCATTCATCCCTTGATGGGCACTTAGGTTGTTTCTATATCTTGGCTATTGTGAATAATGATGCAATGAAAATGAGAGTGCAGATGTCTCTTAGATATCCTCTTTTCATTTCCTGTTGGTATATACCTGGAAGTGGAATTGTTCAATCATATGGTAGCTTGATTTTTAATTTTTCAGGAACCTCTATATTGTTTCCATAGTGACTGAACCAATTGACATTCCCACTAACAGTGTACTAGAGTCCCTTTTCTCCATATCCTCACTAACATTTGTGGGGCTTTTGTTTGTTGTTTTCATTTTTGTTTTGATGATAGCAATTCTAACAGGTGTGAAGTGATATGTGATATATCATTGGAGTTTTTTGTTTTGTTTTGTTTTGTATTTTTGTACTGGGGCCATGCTGTATTGCAAAAGAAGACTAATCTTTTCTTTTAGGACTTAGGGGTCAAATTTTGATGAGTTCTTTTTTTTTTAAGATCTTCATTTTTTTAGTCTTTATTGTTGAAAGTATTACATATGTCCCTCCTTTTTTCCCCAATGACACCCTCCTCTCCACTCCTGCCCTCCACCCCCACCTTTACCACACTGTTGTCTGTGTCCATTGGTTGTGCATTTATGCATATAAGTTCTTTGGTTTATCTCTTCCCACTCCCCGACCCCGCTTCTCTCTGATATTTGTCAGTCTGTTCCATATTTCCATGTCTCTGGATCTATTTTGTTCCTCAGTTTATTTTGTTCCTGATATTCCATAAATAACTGAGATCATGTGACAATTGTCTTTCTCTGACTGGCTTACTTCGCTTACATAATACTCTCCAAGTCCCTCCATGCTGTCTCAAAGGGTAAGAGATCTTTCTTTTTTATAGCTGCATAGTATTCCATTTGTAAATGTACCACAGCTTTTTTATCCACTCATCTACTTATGGGCACTTGGGCTGTTTCCAGACCTTAGCTACTGTAAAGAGTATTGCTGTGAACATAGGGGTACTTATACTCTTTTTGATTGGTGTTTCAGCTTCTTAGGATATATTCTAAGAAGTGGAATCAGTGGGTCAAATTGTAGTTCCATTATTAATTTTTTGAAGAAACACAAATTGTTTTCCATAGTGGCTGCACCAGTCTGCATTCCTACCAGCAGTGTACAAGAGTACCCTGATTTCTGATTTGCATTTCCCTGATGATTAGTGAGGTCGAACATCTTTTCATGTACCTGTTGGGTATTTGGATGTCTTTTTTTTTGGAAAAAAAATATTATTTAGTTCCTCTTCCCATTTTTTATTAGATTGTTATTTTGTTATTGAGTTGTATGGATTCTTCATATATATTAGATATTAATCTCTTATCAGACATATGGTTTGCAAACTTTCCCTCCCATTCTGTGGGTTGCCTTTTCATTTTGATTGTTTCTATTGCTGTGCAAATAATTTAAAGTTAACTGTAATCCCACTTATTGATTTTTGCATTTGTTGTTTGTGCTTTTAGTGTCATATCCAAAAAAATCATTGCCGTGACCAATGTCAAGGAGCTTCTTCACTATGTTGTCATCTAAGAGGTTCATGGTGTCAGGTCTTATGTTTAAATCATTAATCTATTTTGAGTTAATTTTTTAGAGTGCTGTAAGATAGGGGTACATTTTATTTTTCTGCATGTGTTTATCCAGTTTTCCCATAATCTTTCACTAAAAAGATTATCCTTTCTCCATGGATGTTCTTTGATTTCTTGTCAAATATTAGTTGACAGTAATGTGGGGTTTAATTCTGGGCTTTCTGTTCTGTTCCCTTGTTCTGTGTCTATTTTTATGCCAGTGCCATACTTTTTAAATTACTATAGCTTTGAAGTATAGGAAGTACAATGCCTCCAGCCTTGTTCTTCTTTCTCAGAATTGCTTTGGCTATTAGGGGTCTTATTTGGTTACATATAAATTTTAAGATATTTTTCTATTTCTGTGAAGAATGCCATTAGAATTTTAATAGGAATTCAGATGACTAAATTTTATAGATGATTTTGGGTAGTACAGACACATTATTTTCACTTTCCCATATTGCTCTATTTATGAAGCATTGGTAGCTCAAACTAGAGCTGATGGTCTTGGGCTAGCTCTCATATATATGTATTCCCTCTCTTTTGGTCTGTGCATATTTATCCAAGGGGATAGAATAAATAGGACAATGGTTTTATACATTGGAACTTAGAGGTGTTGCTCTTGCACCTCTTTGGGGATACTCTTCCATCCCATCTCTCTAAACGCCCCCTTTCCTCGTTGCACAGGGGTAGCTCCACAGGCTGTGGATAAGCAGATGTCCAAGTTTGGAAGAAACACACAAAAACAAGAGGCTTTGTTTTTTAGAAGTGCTTTCAAAAGTGATAACTATTTTTCTTTGGATTCACTTTGTGTGCAATAAAAAAAAAAAAAAAAAGTGAAGCAACACTCTTCTCCCTTATTCAAAGGAGAGAAAAGAAAATAGGTACCCTTTGTTCAGTTAATGCTGGTCACCTAGAGCTCAGGACACAGATGCTTTAATACAGTTGAGGGAGTCTCCCATTAAAATGTTAGTTTTGTCATTATTTCACTACCATGTATAGAGGATTCATGCAGTGGCACTTGAGATGTGACTGCCTTCTGACAAATTTTACAAATTAGAACTTGTAGCAGCTGCCAATTGCAGGTCTTCTATGAGATGCCTTTCTTTTTTCACAGGAATTATTGAAAGTACTTAATTTTAATATCCATATTTTCTCTACTGTCCATGATTCTGAAATTCTAGAGCTGAATTAAGCATAGGTCAATCTATTGATATAATATCTACTCTCTTTTGAGTCAGTTTTTTTTTATTTTTTTTATTTTATTTATTTATTTTTGTTACAGATGTTTCTCCTTTTTCCCCCATTGTCACCCTCCTCCCCCTCCCTCCCTGCCCTGTCCCCAGTTTTGTTGTCCATGTCCATTGGTTATGAGTACATGCGTACAAGTTCTGTGGTTCATCGCTCCCCTCCCCCACCCCCTCTTCTGGCAATTGTCAGTCTGTACCCTACTTCCACGTCTCTGGGACTACCTTGTTCCTCAGACTGTTATGTTTATTATATTCCAGAAATAAGTGAGATCATATGATATTTGTCTTTCTCTGCTTGGCTGGTTTCACTTAGGATAATAGTTTCCAGGTCCTTCCATGTCGTCACAAAGGATAAGAGATCTTTCTTTCTTACAGCTGCATAGTACTCCATTGTGTATATGTACCACAGCTTTGTTATCCATTCGTCTACTGATGGACACTTGGGCTGTTTCCAGATCTTAGCTATTGTAAATAGCGCTGCTATGAACAGGAGAGTACATATATTCTTTCTGATTGGTGTTTCAGGCTTCATAGGGTATATTCCTAGGAGTGGGATCACTGGGTCAAATGGTAATTCAATTTTTAATTTTTTGAGGTAACACCATAGTGTTTTCCATAGTGGCTGCACCAGTCTGCATTCCCACCAGCAGTGTACTAGAGTCCCCTTTTCTCCACACCCTGGCCAACACTTGTTGTTTGATGATTTGTTGATGGCGGCTATTCTGACAGGTGTGAGGTGATACCTCATTGTTGTTTTAATTTGCATCTCTCTGATGATTAGTGATGTTGAGCATTTCTTCATATGTCTCTTGGCCATTTGTATGTCCTGTTTGGAGAGGTGTCTATTTAGTTCCTCTGCCCATTTTTTAATTGGGTTCTTTGTCTTCCTTTTGTTGAGTTGTATGAGCTTGAGTCCGTTTTTTATATATCTCTTCTATCCACTGGAGAATGCATCAGCTGAAGAATACTCTTCAGTAGATTTCTGAAATGAAGTTGTCATTAATACCTTTGCAATGGGTTCCTTAGGGCTCAATACCAGTTTTTCCACGTGCTTTCAAAACTGTATAATTTGGATCTCCTAATCCTACAGCTATTGTCATAGGTCCAAATGTATCTAACCAAACTACTCAAGGCTAACTTTACCAAATGGTGAGAGGATGGATGTCCCTTGAGCCAATGGACAAGCTACTTGAATCCAAGGATAGCTCCTCAAATTGCCCCTCTGTGGTTACAAATGATGAATGGATTTCTCACTCAGCTGTTCTAGCACTGTCTGCTCCCTCAAATCCAGAACCTTGCAGGCTAATGCTCTGGCACACACAAACCATTTACTCTCTCTGCGTGCAGATTGGGCTGAAAAACGCAGTAGAAGTAGCAAATAGTTATTGCATTTCCTGATATTTCTAAAAGTTGCAAATATGAAAAGTCTCTTTTTTGTAATATTTTAAAACTTTCTCAGAATTTAATGCTTACTAAAAAACGTCTTAGCATTCACATATACATTTTCATGACTATACACAAATAGTTCAAAGTCAAGATGCAGCAAATCACAAACTAGTGTTTTTGATGAAATTCACATTACTATTAAGCCCAATGCCTTATAAAATGACCATTCTCTTGTATAAAAACAACTTCTTACCTGTGGACAGGTCTCGTTTGTTAGTTAAGACAAAAGCACAACTTGAAAAATGGACTGTGTGGCATAGGACCGGCCTTGCAAACCCCAAAGAGAAAAATCTACATTGTCTACTTTTACAAAACCATCACTAAAACTTAAACTCACTTGATCAAGTGCCCACCAGAAGTTTCCATTCTTACTTAGCTACAAAGTCCCTTTCATTAAAGGGTTTTCAAAGTCTTAAACCCCATACACTAGATGCTAACATTTCCCCTGAATTAAATGTACTCCCTCTGCTCCAGAACTACAGACCTTGCACAGAGCAAATGGCAGCTTGGGTAGGTTTTCTGCAGGGAGAAATGTAACAGGTACCAGTGATTAAAAAAAAAAAAAAAAAAGTAAGTTCCTGCTTCTGCTGCAGGAGAGTGAAGAAAGAAGAGAGTAGTGAGGACGTGCTCTCAACCTACAAGTACCTACTTAAGAAGGCTGTCACTAGTATCACTTAAAACAGGCATCCAAGGTGTTTGGCTTATGGTAGACCCCTACTAAACAGGAGCTTTTATTGTGAACATTACTGCTAACATCTGTAATCTATTTCTTGGCCTAGATCAGACTTACGTACGTTGAGTTTTCCACACATTATTCCGATAGTCCTCTCCGATCCTTCCAAAGCCTTCTACAGTCAGGTACAGGGAAGAACTCCTACTACTCGAACTTCATGCAGAAAAGCAGTGTGAGTCCATCTAAATAAGAAACTAGAACAACTGGCCTCTTTCCTCCTTCATACAAAAGTTTACCCCAGATGAAATGAGCCGTGTGTTCTCTTTTATGCACAGGACAGCACATTTTAAGATCAATAATATAATCTAATGTTTTAATAAGCCAACAAATTGCTGGAAACAACATGACCCTGGTAATCAGAGTGAATGGTAAGAGTAGTACAATGGAAAACTGAAGCTCACAGGTGTGTCACTTAATAAAGAGCAGCACGGTGAAGACAGATAGGTAAAGATGCTTGGAGAAGGGAGCCCAGAACATTAGGTTTCCATGGAATTTGACCTCATTTCCTGAATTTCTGTGAACCAACTATAATTTTTAAGTAACCCAGTTAAAAGAGAAAATTGAATTTTTTTTTGTTCCTTTCCTGTGTCTTTTCTGTTTTAGTCACAAAAAGAAAAGAACAACATATGTTTGACAAAGTAAAATCAATAACTCTAAAAATTAACTTCCTTTTTCCAATAACAGAATTAGTCATACACATACATAATGTATTTTATGGTATGAAAGAGAGAAGTGTATGTTGAAGAAAAAACAGCTTGCTGAAGGCAGCTGAGATTGCTGTGAGAAATGCCCAGTGGCACTGAGAAGAAACCGGAGTGGATTTGCTGGGATCCAGACTTGATTTTGATACAGAAAATGTGTAAGTAATGAGGACTACTTCAGGGATGATGAGCATCACCTCTCTTTTTGTTTTATTCATTTTTTAGCAGAAGTCTGAATATAACTTTTTTGTTTATGTATAAGTAATATCTGAATCTGATCGTATTCTATTCCTGCCATTTTTATGGGAACACAGATAGTCTATCAAAGACATATAGGAAGATTTTACAAAAAGGTGCACTGCATATATAATTTCCGAACTTTAAGATACGTTGGGGAACTTTGTCAGTATTTTTAATTTAAGTATAAATTCCTTACATATACATTTTGAGTTGAGTACAACCACTTTTATACTTCGTTGGAGAAATGTTTAAATTCCAAGTAAACTGTTATCCAAGCAAACATCCATATTTCTAACTGATTATAGAAAGAATCATGTCCCATTGCACCCTCCCTCTGGCCAAAGCACACATTTGCAAGGAATTAGTAAGATGTAAGTATACTTAACTTCCTAATACATAACACTGAGTAAACGTACAAATTATTCTGCTTGAGCAAAAACACCACTAACTGAACCAACAGAGCCCAACAATTTGTTTTAAAATAAGTGTCTCTTTTGTGTTAACTAAATGGGAATGCATTCACCATCTTTCTCATTCTATATAATTATAGCAGATGGGAACATTTTTCCTTAGATTTAGAACTTGGCATTTTACATGTTTAATTTGTCTCAAGATACAACATTTATAGAACTGCATTCCAAGTAGTGATTTTCTAAAAGATTCACTATTGAGTATAAATGTAATTATGTTAAATATTCCACCCATGAATTATAACCCTAACCCTAAAAGTTATTCCTTGAGCATAAATAAAAAACATAGGCTGTTTTTGCTATAATTTTTAGGCCACTGAGCAGAAGTCTATAAATTGCTACTCCAGGGTAATAATTGACTTAACAATTGGGTATGAATACAATTAGCTCTAACTAACTCCCAGAATAATATATTAAGCGTATTTATTGTGTTTTTCCCATTGTATATTGATTAATATCAAGGCTCCTTCTCCAGCACTGCTGGGCAAAGGCCCACAGTAGATGTAGGAAGAGGAGGGGAAGACAATTTGGATTATCTCAATGAAGGATCTCTCTGCTTTTGCTCTTTTGTGATCATTCTTCTTCTTTTTTTTATATGTTTTTACTGATTCTTTAGAGAGAAAGAAGGGAGAGAGAAACAGAAACATTGATGTAAGAGAGAAACATCGATTGGCTGCCTCCTGCACGCCCCCAACCAGGGATCAATGCACCCCGACCGGGAACCAAACCGGGACCTCTCAGTCAATGAGACGATGCTCAATCCACTGAGCCACACTGGCTGGGCTGTGATTATTTTTCTTAAGGAAGAGGACCAGGCCACTTACACAAGTAGCACCAATCATTAATTCAGTGCTGAATTTTAGAAGAGAGAGAGAGGAAGCCAGGCCCACTTCATCCCTATATCAGGTGCCCAGGAAATCTGTAACAAATGAGCAGTTTGCTATGGCAAGGTTTGGCATCAAAATGTAAGCTAGCCGGTGTGGCTCAGTGGCTGAGCATTGACCCAGGCAGCAAGAGGTCATTGGTTCAATTCCCGGTTGGGGCACATGCCCAGGCTGTGGGCTTGATCCCCAGTGGGGGGCATGCAGGAGGCGGACAAATCGATGTTCTTTCTCATCAACATTTCTATCCCTCTTTCCCTCTCCCTTCCTCTCTCTAAAATCAATAAAGGAAAAAAAAAAAAAAAAAAACTTAAGCTACAAGAAATCACAAAGCTTATTCAATACAAGTTGATATCCGGAAGAGGAGGACATCATAAGAACTATGCCAGTAACCTACTGAGTTGGGCAAATATTTGTCACTTTTTTTTTATTTTTATGAAAACATAGTGACTACAGGAAAAATAAAAATAAGATCAAAAGCAATTTCAAGGAAGAATAAATTAAAATGATAAAGTTTGGGGAAGATCAAGGTGTTTAGCGTGAAGTTAATGATGCACAAAATAGGTGAGAGCTTAGTGAAAGCGGTATCCCCCTCAGACAAAAGGGTGAAAGGGATAAAAGAATGCCTTTGTTAACACTGGTTAACTGTGTATTATATGAGGATCTCAGAAAGATGACTATAAGCTGCATAGAAACTAAATGTATGAGGAAAAGCTGTGATCACAAGCAAAGTTAAAGGATGTGTGAAGCTAGACATATACAAAGAAGAGAAAGGGCAGAATCCCTTTGCCTCTGAGCCACGCAGTTCATGGCATGCTTTTACTATACTAAATGGTTTTAAAAATGTGTTACATGTACACTCACAAGCCTGTCACTATCAGATAGCTCCCACATCACCTTGACTACTTGTAGCTAAGCACAATTCGAAAACCTCTGATCAAGAGATGAGTATACTTGTTTATGCAGACCAAATTCTTGCTCTTCTCTTATTGACAGCAGAAGATACAGAAATATTAAGCAGGGAAGACACTACAAGTCTATGGCATAAAAAATAACAACAACAAAAACTTGACAATACCATTTCTAGAATGGAGCAAAAGGATATTTCTTTCATCTCTGGTAGTAGTTTAAATGGTGAACCCACTTTGGAAGGGAGTTTGGCAGCACCTTAGATAGCCAAAACATAGTTGAAGCTTCAGTCAAACAATTGTGTTGCTAGGTATTTACCTAACTGATCTGAAAAGTATATGCTCGCAAAAAAAACTGCATACTAATGTTCATTTCAGCTTTATTCATAATCATGAAAAACTGGAAACTGTTAAGATGTTTTTCAACAAATGGAGTACAAAATTGTAGTACACCCAGATAATGGGATATTATTCAGTGATAAAATGGAATGATCTATCAACTCACACAAAGATGTGGATAAGTATCAAACGCATACCACAAAATCAGTCAGTCTGAAAATTTTGTATTACGTGTGGTCAAGTTTGTAAGAATTAAAAAATTAAATTCAGAAAAAAACAAAACTATATAGACAGTAAAAAACAATCTCTGGTTTTAGATTAGGTCCTAGTTTCTTAGGATATCAAAAGCACAAACAACAACAACAAAAAATAGACAAACTAGACAATTAAGAACTCTTGTGCTTGAAAACACACCATCAAGAAAGTGAAAAGACAGCCCACAGAATGCAAGAAAATATTTGCAAATCATATAGGTATACGTGTTGAGAAAGGCACTTGCACGTGTGCCCAGCGGTCATACTCCCACACAGAAGCATAAGACGGGCCTCAGGCCTGGAACACTGCCCTAGCAAGAGATAAAGAGTGCACACAGCCTGTGCCAGGCTTATCACTGTGTGTGAAAGTATCTTTTCCTGTTTCAGGCTCAGTATAAACTCTCTTGACTCCGCTCAAAGCATCCGCACTCTATGGCACCTGGCCGAGCACACTCTTGTGTCATCTGAGGGGACAGGATGGGGCTCTTCGCAGAACACGGAAGGGTGTGTGTAGGCAAACTGCCCTGCACTAGGTGCAGGGAGAGAGGCCCACTAGCGGAGAAAACAGCACCCACTACTGAAGCTGATCTTGCTCTGTCTCTTTTCTGTGGAAGTAACGTGTTATTCGGTTGCAGGTGGAAGTGGGGTCCTTGTGGTGGTGTGACAAAAGCATTTTTGGGGACCCACAAAAGTGGATGAGGTCTGGTGGTAAGGTTTATTTGAGTGTAAATAGAAGGTTTCTGCCAGATTCTCAGTGTCTCATCTCCATCCATCCAGCTCTGAAAGAAGTCCAACCTAGTCTTCATCAAACAAGGCCAGTGTCCAGGCATCTTGTGCAGTTGGTTCACTCCAAGTCTCTGTCCCAATCCTGCTAGCTTAGCCTGTTCCGTTGTGCTGTGCTCAGGCCCACAATCTGCTGCAGGCCCCAAGAGGCTGCTAGAGCCACATGGCTGCTACAGAGAGAACGCAGGGACCAACACCCCAGTGTTATGGGGCTGTGGTAGAGAGAGATTTTTTGTTAGGCTGATTATAGTATCTCAGGCTTGGGATGGACCAGGTGTTTCTTCAAACTAACCAATCAACTTCCCAAGCTTTCAGGAGCTTCTGCTAGGTCCACCCACTAGCCAATCTGTTTCCTAGATCTTCTGGGGCTCTGTGTCCCTTATCCAATCTGATCCTTTTCCCAGGCTAGATTGACAGGCCTCTGTGGTTGCCATCTTTGCTCCTATTGAGCTTGTGCTTACCTCCCCCCATAGTCTGGGTGAGTGGACCCAGAGACTGAAAAGCCAGTCTTCCCTACCTATACAGGGGAGGGAGAGTGTGAATCCCCTTTGCCGGACAATGCTGCAATCCCCTGGGGTTTGCGAGGCTAGTTAAGCAAGCTTATGCTCCCTGGTTGATTATGCTTAATAATGTCTGATTTCCTTTCTCCTTTCCTTTACTAATATTTAGCTACCTGTGATAACAAGTTCCTTCTAATGCTTAACTATGTGGTCTTTTCCTTGGGATTCTGACACCAAAATGCTATGGCAGGAGTATTTGGAGTCCTGCCCTGAGACTAGTAACCAGTGCACAGTAATCTGCTCAACAATAGGAAGTTGTATATAGAACATACTAAGAACTCTCACAATTCAATAATAAAAAGAGAAATAACCATGTTTAAAAAGAAGCAGGCAAGGGATCTAAGTAGACGTTTATCCAAAGAAGATATGCAATTGCCATTAAGCACATGAAAAAGGGTTCATCATCATTAACCATCACAGAAATGCAAATCAAAACTCCAGTGAAATACATCTATACATACTCTGAGGCCTATAATCAAAAATATTTTAATAAGGAAACTAACAAGTGGAAGCAGAAAATGTGAAGAAATTGAAGTCCTTACACACTGCAGGTGGAATTGTTACATGGTGCGGCCACTTTGGAAACAGTCTGGTAGTTACCCAAAATCGAAAGCACAGAGTTGCCATATGACTCAGCAATTTCACTCTCAGAGAAATGAAAACATACCCCCCACATACACACACACACACAAACACACACACTGGCCTGGCAGCATTATGCCTAGTAGCCAAATTGTGGAAAAATTCAGTTCATTAACAGATGAATAGCTAAATAAAATGTGTTCTATTTATACAATGGAATATTATTGGATGATAAAAATAATGAAGTGAAAATTTCATTGCAGTTTCCAAGCTGACATGTGAGCACTTGGAAGTTGCCACTTCACCCTAACACAAATAACTGTCTTAACAAAAAAAGTTACCACCCCCTCAACCAGTTAAAAATAAGGGGTGAGCCCCATACCAATAAGAGGGTAAGAAGTAAAGAGTGAAAAATCAAGCAAATATCTTCTGTTTGGTGATCAGAGAAACAGGAATAATGGGTGCCTTTAAAAATAACAGTATCAACACATTACACATCAACGACATGATCAACTCAATGAGGGAACCGAAATTGTTTGACAATGTGTTGAGTGCTGAGGACATAATCAAAAGCAGAGAGATACGAGTCACATAGTGGACAATGTGTGAATAACTTCCCCAGCAATGGGATGCCGCATATACCTGAGCAAAATTTTCCTGGACTTGGACATGGTCCATGCCAAGTCTTTTAAAGAGCATGCTTTTTCTAAGTATGTTCAGGCAGAATAAAAATAGTCTTTAGAACTTACCAGAATCAATTTCTGATACTTAGGAAGAAATTTTGCTGGTGGTGGCAAAGGGGAACACTAAATTCTTAAAGAATTAAATAGTTTGGTTACCTTGGAAATCTTACTTATGTGAGTATCTCTGGGTAGTCAAGAAAATGCCCCATGTGGCTAGGGCATCAGTCTTAGCATATCTGGTCTTTCCTTTGTGTTTTAGTCTTTACATTTCAATTCTTTGAAATGAAAAGCAAGAGAATTCTACATTCTATAACCTTGCTCAAGGGCCAAGATACTTCTCCAATTTGCCTCTATGTTCTCTTTTTATTGTAAAACTTAGCTGCTAGTTAAGTTACATGTTTAGCTCCCGAATTATCATATTATCTTTAGGATATTGTGGGACTGTACAATGACAGGACAACTCTTTCCCAGAAAATATTATGAGATTAGCAGAATTCCAATTTGATTTCTTCGTAATGCCAGATGAAGAGACTTTGAAATGATCCATAGCATAGAGGTGTTAATAATTTGAATATTGTTAATAAATAAATGGAAATGAGGGTCCAGAGAAAAAAAATGAAATATTACTAAAACTAAAATTTTAGGATGAGGAAAATGGTGATATATATAATTTCCCTCCAAAAGCTTAGCATTGCCCAATATTCTTTCTTCTATCCCAGTTGGCCTCCCCACCCAGAAAACCTTCTCTCTCTTTGTCAGTTCATTTCAATTTCAAATTTCACTGTTTTGTGTGTTTTTTTTCTTGAAATTTTCCCTGACCTTCAAAATGGATTCATTACTTCTCAAAGTACATTATTTTAAAAGCTTAAGGGTGGTAAACATATTCTGTTTTTTTTTATTATACATAATTGTTAAATACTCAAAATTTATTAGGATAAAGTTTTTACCTTGACACTAATTTTTAAATAAATATAAAGAATAGTGTATCAAGATATCTATCCGTATTTATATCTATTTAGAATATAAAACTCAACACATGACCCATTGGGTTACACGGCTGCATGAACTTCCACTCAGTTAAACCACACATTTTCAGAAACTAAGCATTGTGTGATACCAATTCCTAAATCGATCTCCTTTAAATATGCTTTGCTATAAGTAAGACATATAACTAAATCATAAGTTATAAAAAATAAGAGGCCTATAACCCAGTTGTTTAGGAAATATAGCAAAATTCACAATTAACATTAGTTTGTAATTTAGTCTAATTAAAAATAATATCTGAAAATGGAAACAATGTGTCATAATATCTAAATCCTCCTATAGTCAAAATTAAGGACCTACAAAATGATGCTGGGAAAAAAGGCTGATATTTGAGGAGTTATATATGCTCAGGATTAAATAGCAAGTTCTTTTTACTTTAAAATAGTGACACCGCTATGGAACTCACTCTTCTATTATCTCAATATGAAACAATTCAAAACAAATATCGATTCAAAATTAATATATGTAAAAAGTGTTGTTGTTTTTTAATTTACTCTGACATAACACTCTGGGTTAATTTTCTTTCTTTCTTTTTTTTGTTTGACATTTAATCTAGAGCAGCTCCATCATAAGGTGTGGTACACAGAGTTATTTTTCAATGTGCCAGTCATTGTACATAAATGTTGTAAAATAAAACTTGGAAATAAAACATTGCATATTACCCCAAAGCATAAAATAAGACAAATATGTGGAAGTTTTATCCTCTTAAGGTTTCATATCTTTTGAAAGCAAAATTATTGCCTCATGGATTCCATGATGATAACTGTTTTCCACTCTGGAAAAAAATACTGAATACACTAACTGGTAAGAAACAATTAGAGGAAAGGGCCTTTTTCCAATCTACTCTCCTCTCAAGAAGAAAAATGAGAAAGGGTTTAAAGAAAATGCTGTGTTAAAGTTGTCATATTTATTTGTTTATGTGGTTTTTTTACACTGATTTTTCAGGGCACTATTTTTCTTCAACATTGGCTTCGGAATGACTAAAGTCCTTCCCGTTTCAAATGTCAGAGTTGTTTGGTTGTCATAGGTGAACAGTGTTAGAATTCAAAGCTAATACTTTTTTGACTGGTTACAGTTCAGTGGCTATCTATTTTTGCAAAAGGACATATCTAAAATGTTAGGGAAAAAAATCCTGACAAGTTTGCTCAAACTCCAGTTCAGATGCAGTGGTCCCTATCATGCTCACTTAGGTGACCAGGTTGACATTCTGTCAGGCTGCCAGAGGTTGCTACACACACAAAATCCTAAGGACTTGGTGCCGTCTGCTGCTTGCAGCTGTGATGGAAGAAATGAGTCTACCAGAGTTGAGAGCAGCGGTACTTGGATTCACAGTGGTTCTGGTGCACAAATACTCAAACACGTAGTGGTGCAAGTTCAGCGTGCTCATCTCCTGCCCCTGCACCCCTAAATAAAAAAGCTCAGTCACAAAATAATACTTGCTAAATAATTATCAATTTCTCTCATCTCTCACTACGAAGTTTCAAGTTTACATATGTTGTAGTCTCCTAAATTCGGAATGGGTAAGGCTAAAATCACTTTGCACTCTGTGGTTTCAGTTGAGTAGATCCTTTATCTCCTAGGACTTGATGAAACCAATGAACTGGGTTTGAATTTAATTCATCAGGTGAGTTAAGTTGCAGATGTGTTTGATTGTTTTGTGTCCCTGAGCTGAGAATAAAGTTTATGGTGTTGCTGATTGGTAAATCTTTGAGATTTGTTTTAATGGATTACTGATAGGATAATTATACTGGATTGTACACTGGAATCAAGGTGTTCATACAATATTTCTATAAAAGTTGCAATGAGATGTCATTTCAAATGGAAAAATAATATTTTTTCAAGTCTTTTAAATTTTATAATTAAGAATGCCAGAAAACTAACCATGAGAAGTTCTAGGTGTTGCCATCCAGGACACATGTCATTGATCACATAATCAATTATAACAGAAACATGAGAAGCCATTAAATGTTACAAACATTCGAGGTTTCTTTCATGAATTATATCTTACAACTCCTCTTTTCAGATTCCTTGTTCAAAATAATTTTGGAACTGTTTCAGCTCAGAGAAGCAGAACTGGAAAGTGCATCTCTCCTTTTCTTATAACAAGAAAAAAGTTGGACAAAAAGCAAATTAATGACTTCTCTTAAATCCATCAGAGCCCTGAAGCCACAGGACAAACCCCTGGGGAGGTGCAAATATATGTGTTTGGCCAACCACTATCACTAAAAAGGGGCAGGGGTACTTGTGAAGATCACGGGACTGAGAACTAGGCTCCATGCTGGCACAAAATAGGTTTAATCTGAACCTCAGACAACACCCTCCCCTCCCAGCCCCCAGATCCCATCACCAAGCTTACAGCATTAAGTAAAAATAAGAGTGGAATGTCGCTGTGGCAGTTGCCAGAGAAAGGTTTTATTGGTGGAAAAGTGGAAAGAGAAGACTAGCAGGTAGCAGAAAATAGAAAAGCTTTCTAGCCAGCTTGCCCATCCCTTCAGAGTGCGGAGGGTTTAAACACTGCGATTGCTATGATTACCTTTGACGTCCCACAGGCTGGCTCCAAGGCTTCTAGGAGAAATGGCTGATTCTGGGGTTGGGGCAGGAACAATACAAGATGAGCCAAGAACATCCTTTAGAGCCAGAAAGTGAGAAAACGCTAAACAGAAAAAATGCATGAGGCATGAGGGACACAGGAGACACCTTAACAGAGCAACCAATGCTGAAATGATTTGAGCAAAAACATTAAATGACAGTGGTATTGGATTATGACCGAAAGTTAGAATAAATAAATGAATGAATAATTAAAGACACTGGCAAAAATAATAATTAAATAAATGGGAATGAATAATTTAAATGAATGTGAGAGAAGAAACAACTGTTTCTTATACAAAAATTTTAGTTAATACAGTTAGAAGAAAACAAGGAAATAGAAAATCACCATTAAAACAGCATAGCAATAACGCCTGTAGGGCACAATACTTTGAAGAACGTTAAAATTAATGAAGAAACTGTAAGACAAAGCATGACATTTGCATATTCTCAGTGTATGCTTCACAAAATATTTATTAATTATGTGGTGATTTTAACATATGTCCACAAATTATTTGATACTTCTACTTCCGGGAGGTAGAGTCTAACACAGTCTCCTTGAATATGGGCTGGATTTAGTGGTTTACTTTTTACATTGTAACTTTACAATGGAGAAACCTTGAAGACACCGGGTTAAACAGTGATCCACCTTAAACTCACCAGTGGTAACTCATGTTGATATTATATACTCCTCTAATATGATATCATTAGAAAGGCTCATTACCTCTACAGTAGTCTCCCCACCGAATCCATAACTCCAATCCAACCATGAGAAAGCGTCAGCAAACACAAATTGGAGGGACATCCTATAAAAGATCTGACCAGTACTCTCCACAGGTGTCAAGGTCATGGAACTCAAGGCAAGATATAGAAACTCATATATGGAGGGGAATTAGGAGACATGATTAATAAATGCAGCATGGTATTTTGGATAGGATCCTGGAACAGAAGAAACCCATTAGTGGAAAAACTGGGGAAATCCAAATAAAATATCTACTGTAGTTAATGGAATTGTACCAATGCTAATGTATGCATTTTGGTTTATTAGCCATGCTTATGTAAGATGTCAACCTTAGTTGATATTGCATGAAGAGTATAGAAGAAATCTCTGTACTATAATTGCAACTCTTCTTTACATCTAAAATTATTTCTAGATAAATTCTTTTAAATTATTTAATAAAAGAAATTAATGGTTATTTTGATAGTATGGCTGCCTTGAAAATCCTTAGCAATGATTATTCTGATAAATGTAAACAGAAATCTTGATTTACAGTAGTAGACTCTTATGGTCAATAAGCTAGAACCTTAGGAGGGATGAAAGCCTGGAAAGTGTAGGAAAATATTACTGGGGATTGAAATTATATGCTCAAGGTAATTCATGCATCACTTTCATACTAATCACCAAAAATTAGAATGCATTATATATAATAATGGTCACTATTTTGATGTATTTATTTATTTTTCCCATGTAAAAGTTTTTTTAAAAACCAGTAACATTCAAATATCTTTAAACCATTGGGACAGCTATTTAAATTAAATCTTATAAAACAAATCATATATATATATACATATATGTATATATATAATTTCTCAATTAAAAAATAAATAAATGTGATAAGCAAAATTCTACAATCAGCCATAAGATTTCTCACATCCTGGTATGCATACACCTTTCCAAACTAGAAATCACTTTCAATTAAACACTAATCTGGGTGCTGTGTGAAGGGATTTTGTAGATGTAATTAATGTCCCAAATTAGTTGCCTTTAAATTAGAAAGAATATCCTCCCTGGATCTGACCTACTTGGGTAATCCTTTGAAAGGGACTGGGCTGAGCCTAGAGGAGGTTGTACCAATTGTTCCATTTGGAGATTCAAAGCATGAAAGGGATTTGACCCAAGGGAAATAACCTATTGCCAGCTTTGGAGGTGGAGGAGGCAAAGAATGACAACAGCCAATGATGAAGCAGGAATATTAGTCCTACAACTGAAAGGAACTGAGTTCTGCCAATAACAAGAATGGCTTTGGAAGTGGGATTTCCCCAGAGACTGTATATGAGCACTCAGCCTGATTTTAGCCTTGTGATACCTCGGCAGAGAAACCTTCCACATTGTGCTGCTGACCTATGGAACTGTGAGAAAATAAATGGGTATTGTATTAAACCACAAAGTTTGTAGCAATGTTTCACAGCAATGGGAAACAAACAATAAATCAACAAGAATGAACCTGGATGAGAGCAGATATTTGATACACAGGCTTCTTAATGAAATGTGCAATCTTCTAGCAACTTCAATATTATTTTATATTTTGTCTTAGATATATCATTTTGAAAACAATCGTGATTTACATACATAAGAAGTTGCAAATGCTCGTTATTTTTAAATATTTTTAACAGTTCACATTGTGATTCATGATCCTCTTCAATTAAATTATTCTAAAATCTTGGGGAAACAAGCCGCAGAATATTTATTAAACTAAGATCACTAATATAATGTAATGATGCTAGTATTATTTAAACAGATACACAACATTTATAGATACCTATTGATACATTTAATTCAAACTTACACTAAGCAGTGAATGTGTACACTGTAATACCATGTTCTATTATGTTTAAGCTTATTTTGCAAAGCTATTGTGTCATTATGAACTGAAATGTTTTCTCTAAATCTTGCATCATCATTCAAAATTTTTTAAAATCAGTCAAATGATCTTAAGAGATTGGAGTAATTTTGAAGAACTGTGGATTATGACAATATGTGCTATCATATTGTACTATGTACACTTTTATATGGAAAGTTTTGCATGCTTGAATTTTTAAAAAGTTAATACAGAACTATCGGCTCCATAGTCAATTATTTACTTATGAAAATGAAAGGCTTAAATATATACCCAGTGTTGGCAAAGGAATGTTTAATTCCAATATAAGCATACAAATGCATTGAACTAATTGCATAACTGAAAAAATATATTGTTAAACATTCATGTCCTGGAACTTAGTCCAAATAGTACAACTAAGTGTACTTGTTTTTAACTATAATTTTTAACAAATAAAATATCTAAATGAAATTTGAATAAGATATTGTAGATCCTCTGAATTTTCTCCATGTAAATGCAATTTGAAATATCATTGACTTAAGCCCTGTGGAATACAAACCCAAACACATCAGTTCAGGAGCCTTGGAATGAATTATTGACTAAGCATGGATCACTGAACCAGAGCTGAAAAACCTCAAGGGACCAACAAAACCCTTGTGGGTAGAAGATGAGTATCTAAACAACGAAATTGATGGCTACTGTCTTGCTGGTGATTTCTAGGGACAACACCTCTACAATCTTCATATCCATGAAATACAGAAAGCTCTGCATTATTTGAATTCAATCTCTCTTATTTAAATGTGTGTCTAGTTCAATAATAATTGCTTTTTGAAAATGCCTTCTCAAGTTTCTACTAATAAAACCTTTACTTTATGATTTTACCTGAAAGTAACAATCCTTTTCTACATTTAAATGTTCCCTATCATTCTACATTTTCATAATATGCATTTCCCCTGATTATTTAATTATTCTTAACACTGGTCTCTGCATTGTCACAGTTGTCTTGACATTATTTTTATAGTGTGGTGACCAAAATCTATAGGACTCACATGTGAAATTTAAAACATAGTGGTCAAAACTTTGTACTAGTGTGGTATCATGAAACCATGAATAAAATAGACCAGTGTGAAATGCTGTCACATCTAAGTGGACAATAAATGTTATCTATGTCCATCATAAAGGATTGGGGCACATATAGACTGGTCACTATCATTTGCCAAAATACTCCCAAGATAATTCACTGATAATTTTGGAAGAAACAGATTTATATATAAATTCGCAAAGCTCTAGATGAAGAAAGAGAAAACAGAGACATAGGAAGAAGAGGGTTTGGTGATTCTCGATGTCCCACTCCCCCCACAAAAAGAAGGGCATTTTGAGGTAAACATTCCATTGGTAAATTGATTCAGAATTTGATCAGTTTTCACACTCTGATTCAAGTCATCCCCATCTCTTACCTGGTGCTTGACAATCATCTTCTAAAGTGTCTTCCTGCTTCTACCTTTATATAATGTAGAGTATCTTCAACACAAAAGGCAGAGTGAATTTTCCAAAAGTAAATCGTATTATGTTATTGGTTCTCTCAAAGCTGAAGGTTCCCTCCCTGTTTTACTTAACATAACACTGAACTTTTCACTATGGCTACAAGACCCTGTATGAGCTGCTCCTCTATCCATTCATTCTCAGATCTCCCCTCTTCACGTACTCCCCTCCAGTTAGGCCAGTTTTAGTACTGGTTCTCAAACACACCAGAAATTCTTCTGTCTTGGGACCTTTGTGCCAGCTCTTCTTGAATGTCCTTCCTCCAAATTTCAGCATTCTTAACCCTGCCATTTCTTTTAGCTCTTAATTAACATTCTCAATGAATCCTATTCTAATTTTCCGACTTAAAATTGCAAAATGTTCATCAAGTTCTCATCTCTGACATCCATACACTTTTTCCTCTCTTTCCCTCTCTCTTTTAAAAATAAAACTCCTGCCCAGCCCGTGTGTTTCAGTAGATTTAGTGATGTCGCATGGGCTGAGAGGTCCCAGTTCCATTCCGGGTCAGGGCACATGCCTGGGTTGCAGGCTCGATCCCCAGTGGGGGGCATGCAGGAGGCAGCTGATTAATGTTTCTATCTCTCTCTCCCTTCCTCTCTCTCTAGAAAATCAATAAAAACATACTTTAAATAAATAAATAAAAATAAAACTCCTTTCATTCTAACATACTATGCAGTTAATTATTGTGTTTCTTGTTCACCACTTGTCTCCCTTTACTGAGATTTAATTTCCAGTCCCTGGCACACAGGAGGTGCTAACAGTAACTTGTGAGTTGAATGGATACATGTGGGAGATTGCAGGAGGAAAAGCCCAGCTGTTGTCTGGGACAAGAGGACAATCACTGTGTGAAATAAGCAGCTCTAACAGCTGTAGGAAGTTCGGTGGAGTCAACAGGAAAAAAGCAATAGTCAACCTCGGTAAAATTTCTAAGCTTCTGGCTAAGAGCTGCATGATGAGGCTGACAGATTGAATTTCACAACCAGCAGTGAGCACACCGAGTAACGAAACACGTGAAAATGGCTACGGCAAACCCACAAGAATCTACGAGGCGGGCCATGCGCTCAGGCAGCCCTGAGCGACCACACTCTCCTTTTGAACCAAAATGCTCCACGTTCCCAGAGAAAGCAAGGACATTTTACAAGCACAGAAGAACAGGAAACCTTATCGTATTCTTTCTTACTCCTGTTAGGCAATCCCTTATGCTGAAAATGGTGCTAGAGAAGGAAAAGGAAAGATAAGCCAACCCCTAGTTCCTTTCCCTTTCAGTCATTTCTTCTGCATCACCAAGCCATTAAATAGTGTTGGTGCCCAGTGTGATGATCAAGAAGTAAGTTTGTTTTCATCAGCATCTCCGCTCTGTTGGTAAGAATGGAATACATAGACATGTAAAATCCAAGAAATGCAAATTGTATAGTTTGGGTAATTCTTCATATGAATGAAATGCTTTTGTACTCGCATTTAAAACTGGCATTAAACCATAGAAATATAGAAGATAAAATTTATGCTAATGCTTTAAAATTATACTTATTTTTACTTAGAACTATTATTAAAGAGCAAATTAAAAATAAAAAAAAACTATGAAAAGTCAAGCGAGACCATGGAATAGAAGAAAAGGTTTATATTTTAATGGCACTTTTATCCTGCTTATTTGAACAAGTGGTTTTATATTTTCATTTGGGACAGTGCTCCGCAAACTATGTAACTGGTCCTGGTGGTAGAGGAAAGGAATTCTGTGGAGACACGATAGAAGTCAGCAGGAAAAAAGCACATTAAATGAAGAATTTGCTATAAGAAGGCGTTTGATTGTAACCCCACTGTGAGATTCACAAAAATGTCCTTAACGTGTATAAATGCACTCTTCCCTTTTTCTGTACGTAAAGGTCGTCACTGTCCACCATATTTGTTCATAATCCTCAAGTTATGGGGCCTCTGAACACATCTACCTCAGCAGTGTCTCCTAGAAATCACTGGGTTACAATTAAAAAAAAAAAAAAACTGTCTTAAGAAAAAGATCAATCAATACTTTAAAAACCATTTTCATATATTTGGACAATCCAGATTCAAACATTATTTTCAAAAGTCAAACTAATTCGTTATGAATTTATTTTTCTCAATCTTTTGGCTGGATTTTCTGTTTCGGCATCTCTCTCTCTTTTTTTAAAATATGTTTTATTGATATTTTTAGAGAGAGAGGAAGGGAGAGAGAGATAGAAACATCGATGTAAGAGATAAACATCTATCGGCCGCCTTCTGCACGCCCCCTACTGGGGATCGAGCCCACAACCTGGGCATGTGCCCTGACCGGGAATGGAACCAGGACCTCTCAGTACAGGGGATAATGCTCAATCCACTGAGCCACACCGGCCGGGCTGTTCAGGCATCTTTAGCAGGCTGTGTGCGGAAAAATATTGCTACAGCAGCTCTTACCTCACATACTTTTAGGTTCAAATAAGAGAAAGGTGACAAAGGTGAAGCATGTTTTTATACCTCTTGAAAAAGTTCTGAAATGTATTATAATTAAACGTTCTCAGTGTGCATGCTCACCTCTGCACCAATCACTGCAGGCAGGAGTGGGTAATGGACCTATTAAGAGTACCTGGGCTGTACCTGAGGGCCACATCATCTCAGAGAAAACCTTAGCGTATGCCAATTCTTTTTACCTATTGTTTCTCAAGTCCATTCCTGCCCTGCATTGCAAGGCCTGGAACCATCAAAACTATAATATAAGGCTCAATTGCCAACTGGCTTTCAGTTCAGCTTGATTAATGGATGGCATCAGTTAGGAATTAGTAGGCAGGAGATGGGATCCACGCACTGTTTTTCATCTCTTTATTGCTTAAGAATCACTGGCAAAACAGGTGGCTGAGATTCCAGAGACCTTCAGTGACTCTTTCCAAGGTAGTAAATGGTGACTGATAATAGCTTCTGGAGGATATAGGTCCCCAAAATATCAGCAGTTCAAGCATGGATTAAACAGTCACAGCCACCTCCGATAGACTAAGCAACCAGTGCAGTTACATGCTGTTAACATCGTTTGTTATTTTCATTTAGTGTTAAAGTTGATAGTGACTTCCTGCAGCTTCTAATATTTGAATTACCTTATCTTTCTATGCGTGCTCCCTCAGACTTCAAATACTCTTAGAACCAGCCCTTCCTTCTGAAAGGCATAGCCTGTTTTGTCTCTTCATACCTGCTTGGTGCAGAGAATGTTCCTAGTTATCAGCATAATGAATGTCAAGAGACCAACAATGAAAGTTCTCCACTTTGCTTGCTTTGAATAAAATTGATATTGGGAGCATTTCTTTTTGCTTCTCGAATTTTACAAATAAAAGCATGTGAAGTTTGAATTTCAAAGAACTCTTGGTATCTGTAATTATAATCTGTGCAATTCAGGACATCATAGGACATATCTAATACAATCTTACTGCATGACATGTTTAATTGCAGGATTTTAAGTGCTACTTTAGTGATATTGCCAGCATATAATTTTGTACTTCAAACAACTATTTTTATGTCAGTGGAATATTCGAAAGACCATGTTTAAGCATCTTTGCAGTTATATGCTTTTTTTGCAATTTATGAGACCTACAAATAAAAGTAAACTTCTAGCCCAACCAGTGTGGCTCAGGGGTTGAGCATCAACCTATGCACCAGGAGGTCCCCGGTTCCATTCCAAGTCAGGGCACATGCCCGGATTGCGGGCTCGACCCCAGTGGGGGCATGCAGGAGGCAGCCCATCATCAGTATTTCTATCTTTCTCTCCCTCTCCCTCTCTCTCTGAAATCAATATATATATATATATATATATTTTTTTTTTTAAAAAGTAAACTTCTAGAGAGTCTATTTGAACTGGTTACAGAAAATGGTGGTAAAGAGACAGGTTTACTAAGCTGCTGTGGAGAGCCCATGTTATAAGTTTATTTATAATTAGCATCTAATTCTTACACTATTAAGTTTTGTATGATTTAATATCCCATGGTATCCAAAATCATTTATACTTAGTATTTTGACAGATTTATGAGACTAGTGATCCTGTGTTTTGTAATAATAAGAAAGAAAAACAATAATGTTGTAGCTAAGGAGGCAAATTTTAAAATAATTTACAAAATATTGGGGGGCATATGAGTTATCTATTACTTCTAACAAATATAAAAAGTAGTAGTAGCAGTAAGACCAGTCTGTTACAGTAACAACAAAGGGGTCATATAAGGCTGGCAGTTGACCGGTAAAGAAACAATGATTCCTTGTTGGGTCCAGTTACTTGCATAGACAGGCAAGACAAGATGAGCTAGGGTAGGAACTCTCTGCCACATCGCTTCTCCCAGGATGGCACTGAAACAAAAGGGCCCAGATGACAATGAACACGCCCAGTTGGACCTGTAGCAGTTGAGGCATTGATTGTGTGCTGCAGCTGAGCAGTTTTATAGCCTGCAGCTGTGCCAGAAGGTGGGCGAGGCAGAAAGTCTCACACCTCATCAGAACAACGGAGGTGATAAGAAACTGTCGGGTCAGCTGTCTGGGAAGAGAGGGAAGGGAGCCAGCAATGACCTTGCAGCCGCTCCTCACTAACCTCCTTTGTTCCCATGTTCTGGGGGCACTGCGGGGTGTCCTGCCAAGGCTCATGTCAGCTTTGATTAAGCGTGGGCTGGATGGTCTATGTGAAGACACGAAACATCGATAGGGTGGCACAGCAAGGCCATTCCCCTACAAAAATGACACATAATACCAAATGAAATGGTGTGTTCTATGATTAGTTCATATTTCATCCTAGTTTTTCCTCATTTTTATTTGGTTACGAGATGACTAATATCAGTCTTAACTTGCTGAGATAAAAGTATTTCCCCTTGCTTTGAAGGGGGTACTATGAGGTTCTTGAAAGAACTTTTTGGCTACAGGATGCTCAGAACCTATCGCTCAGTTCCTATTAGGCTCAGTTTCTATTATGCTCCTGACTCTGTCCTCAAAGAAGGGCTGTGCCAGTCTGTTCTGATCCTGGTTTCTGAGACTCAAGGACAATCGTGGGTCAAGATAAATCCTATATATTTCCAGATTTCAAAGAGATTGAATATTAAGTGGAAATGAATATATTTTCTTTATTTGATTAATCTACAGTGAACTGTAACTGACAACTTGTAAGTGTATGAGCAACTCTGTTCTTTTTTTTTTTAATTTTTTTTCTTTATTGATTTTAGAGAGAGAGGAAGGAAGAAAGAGAGAGATAGAAACATTGATGAGAGAGAACATCAACTGGCCGCCCCCTGCAAGCCCCCCCTGAGGATTTGGCCCACAACCTGGGCATGTGCCCTGACCGGGAATCAAACTGGCGACCTCTTGGTGCATGGGTCGACACTCAACCACTGAGCCACACCGGCCGGACTGAGCAACTCTGTTCTGTGTTACATAAACGCACACACACACACACACACACACACACACACACTCACGTCTCTAATGTATATAGGATTTGGAGTCAATTTTATCTCCCTTCAGATCCCTTCTGCTTTAGGAAAGTAGAAGTAGACTATCATTTCACTTCATTTCTATGAATTAAGTGTTTGTTTGAGAATGAAAGTAGACAGAGTGCACTGTCTTCTTGTGCTCTGATTCAAGGCTATTATATCCACTAAATAATGCAGCAGCATTCAAGGTTACCTCCTTGAATGTGCTATTGAGATACAGTTGAAAACCCAAGTCATTTTACTATGATATTTTAGTCACCTTAAAGAAAATATACATATTATCAAGAAAGGAATGATCAAAAGTAGGAGCTATCTGCACATTTGATGTTTTATCTATGAAATTATTGCCAAGAACAGTATCATGAAACTTTCCCCCTATGGTTTCCACTAATTTTACAACTTAGGTCTTATATTTTAAGTTTTTAATCCATTTCAGTTCATTTTTATGTATGGTGGAGGATAAGGGATCAACTGACCAAATGGGATTTATTCCTGGGGTGCAAGGATGATTCAATATATACAAATCAACAAATGTGATACTCTATATTAACAGAATGAAGGATAAAAATTATATGATCAGCCCTGGCCGATTTGGCTCAGCGGTTAGAGCATCGGCCTGCAGACCAGAGGGACCCGGGTCCGGTTCCCGCTAAGGGCACGTACCTTGGTTGCAGTTTGTCCCCAGCCCCGGTTGGGGTCATGTGGGTGGCAATCACTCGATGTGTCTCTCTCACATCGATGTTTTTCTCTCTCTCTCTTCCTCCCTCTCCCCTCCCGCTCTATGAATGCAAAAATGTCCTCGGGTAAGGATTAAAAAAAAAATTATATGATCGTCTCAACAGATATATAAAAAGCATGGACAAAATTCAATACCCTTGATAATAAAAATATTCAACAAATTATTTTTAAAAGGGATGTACCTCCACATAATAAAGGCCATATATGATAAACCCACAGCTAGTATTATACTCAATAGTGGAAGACTGAAAGCTTTTTCTCTAAGATAAGGAACAAACCAAGAATGACTACTGTTGCCACTTGTCTTCATGAAAGTACTGGAAATCCTAGCCAGAACCATTAGGCAAGGAAAACAAATAAAAGGCATCCAAATCAGAATAAAGAAAGAAGTAAAACTCTCTCTGTTTAAAGGTGAAATTATATATATATATATATATATATATATATATATATATATATATATCATATAATTATATATATGTGTGTTGGAACTAATAGACAAATTCAGTAAATTTTGTAATACAAAACCAACACACAAAAATTGGTGTCTTTCTACGCACTAACAACTAATTGAAAAGAAACTTAAGAAAACAATCCCATTTACAAAACATCAAAAGAATAAAATACTTCGGAATAAATTGAACCAAGGAGCTGAAATACTTGAAAACTGAAAATTATAATACATTGATGAAAAATTGAACAAGACACAATAAATAAAAACACATGCCATGTTTGTGAATCAAAAGACTTAGTATTATTAAAATGTCTGTACTACACAAAATAGCATTATACTATACAGATATAATGCTATTTCCATCAAAATTCCAATGAGATTTTCCCCCTAAGACTGTTGCATCCCTCAAGGAAAAAGTGGCCACTGTGAGGCCAACCTGAGGTCCTGAGGAGATCCAATGACTTTTTTTTTTTTTTTTTTACAGAAAGAGATAAAACAATCCTAAAGTTTATATGGAAGAAGAAGGAGAAGGAAAAAAGAAAGGAAGGAAGGAAGGAAGGAAGGAAGGAAGGAAGGAAGGAAGGAAGGAAGGAAGGAAGGAAGGAAGGAAGGAAGGAAGGAAGGAAGGAAGGAAAGAAGGAAAGAAGGAGGGGAAGGAGGGAGGAAGGAAGGGAGGGAGGAAGAAAAGGAGAAAGAACCAAATCGAGTCTTTCAACAAAGACTGAGAAAAAAAGAAGCACTAGCTTAGCAGATTCTGGGCCCTCAGCTGATGACCATGGATAGAGATTCATAAATAAATATGCATCATGTGAGAAAGATTGTGACCTCCTAAAAAACAGAAACAAGGTGTTATATCTCTCCTAATCCTGAATGTTCACATATTGTTAAAAGTAATAGATGTATGATTATATTAAATTCTATTCTCAGTTTTTCTTTCTATACTTTTAGGTCCCTTTGTACTCATCAATTTCCATTAGTAAGCATCACCATAATGGCTTTTTCATTAATCAATAAGCTACATATTTTGTGTTACACACAGAAAAACTCAATCAAATCATGGTCAAATCATATTCTCTAGATCATAAAACTTAGATACATACAGTCCTGCTTATATTGAAACTATGAATATATGAGCATTAGCTTGACACTTTATAAGAGTTTATTATGTATCTCTTTGGAGTGAAGATATTATTTGCTGTTTCATGAAAATGTATTGCTCTCTCTGGAGGAAAGCAAAAACTCGTGTTTGGGATCTGAGAGTTACTCAGGATTGGGGGAAGTTGAGACCTTCTATTACTATCCAAATGATGGGAAATCAATACTTGCTGTTCTATGCATGCAGGGCACCTTAGGCATTTGACTAGCAAATCGTCTTTTACAGCTAACGTTTATACATTTCAGAGAAAATGAAACAAATTACAGATAAAATAAAATAGACAGATATGTAGTATAAATTATGAGTATAGGGTTTTTGCTTTTGTTTTATACTCTGCTGAATCTCAATACCTTCTATTTCTCCTGATGTTACAAGGAAGTCACAAATGTAAAATTGCACAAATGTGAAAAGATGTTCTCTACTTTTTTTTGTAGTTTTCTAAGCGATATGTGTGTATTGTGTTCAAACATGCCAATTTATTTTTCTGTTTGATTTATAGTAATATATTATAGAAACAAAGCATAAGGGGTAAATATTTAGATTACTTGATGAGGGCCATTAAGATGATAAAATTAGCATGTGTTTTGCTTTTTTTTTAGCATGATAAATGCTAATGATAATGTGTCATGCACATTATTTCATAGACAATAAATTTATGCTTTAAATAAGCACAGACATCATACAGTGTGTGTATATTTACATAAATATTCACTTATTGATAAACAATATGGTGCCTTAAAATTTATCATTATAAACAGTGTAGCAGTAGCATCATTAAACATATGTGTTCTTGCCCACCTAGTTGATATTACCAGATGAAGGATTCCAAAAAGAACTGCTAGATCCAGAGGAGTATACATTTAGAAATATATTTTGAAATAGTCATATATTCCAAATAGTGATTGTAATAGAAACGTTGGAATGATGAAATGTATACTACATCAAACACCTATTAACTATCACCTGATTAAGCAAATACACTGCCAATATCTTGGAACCTTTCCGCAAATACGTGACCTCAAAATGCAATCCTGACTCTTAGATTAAATAGTTCTTTTTTTTTTTCTTTATAGATTTGACTTAAAAACATGTCTGTATCTCTAAACAGTATATTGTTAAGTTTTTCCTGTTTTAAACGTTTAGGTAAAATGGATGACAGTATTATTTTTGTGATTTGCTTTTTCTTTCCAATCAACATTATGATTTGAGACTTACCCTAATTGATGCATGTATGATGTAGTTCCTTCCTTTTTACTATCGTGTAGTAGTCCATTATGTTAACATAACTTCCATGATGCATCTGTCTTACTCTTGGTGAACATTTACATTATTTCTAGCATGTGACTATTATCAACAGTGTTTTAGTAATTGTCATTGTACAGTTCTCTGGGTGTACATATATATAAGGTTTTTTCATACTTAGAAGTGAAATTGCTAAGGCATAGCTATGCCTAATTCTGAAATACTGTCCAAAATATCTAACTATTTTCTAAAATAATCATGCCTCTCTATATTATCAAAATCACTGTATGGCAATTTGCTTCGATCCACATCCTTGTTAATGCATGTTATAATCAGACTTTATTTAAAGTAGAAAAAAAGAAAGTACAAAAAGGAGCATATGGTATGTTATTGTGGTTTTACTTTGCATTTCCCTAAAACATAAGGTTGTGTGTCTTTTCACATATAATTATTTTTATTTTATGATCCTGTTCTGTGAAACGCCTTTTTATGTCTTCTGCTCATTTTTCTGCTTTGATTATTCTGACATTTTTTGTAGGAATTCTGTCAGTATGCAGTTGTCCAATTATTCATCACTTATAAATATTTTCAATATATTCTTTTCATTTCTTCCTTGTTTGCATCTTAACAAATAGAACTTATGTTGTAGTGGAATTCATCTGTATTTTCAGTTTTATATTTTGTGTTTCATTTGATAAATGTTTTTTTTTTACTCTTAACTCATAATAGTATTTGCATGTAATCATCTCTAAAGTTTTTATACTTCTGATTTTCACACTTAAATATTACACCTATCTGAATTAATTTTATATATGATTTAGTTAAGTATCTATTAATTTTTTCTGTACAGATAAATTACTTTTCTGGCAGCGTTAATGTAATAGCCCATCCTTTTCATACTGATCAGAATACCCAATCTATGGTAGAATAATGTTTCCTCATGGACACGGGTCTTTTTCTGGCCTCTCTATTCTCTCATTTGATTATTTATGTATCCCCTTGCCAGTATCAGAGTTTCTTAATGACCACATTTTATTAAACAATTATGATATAAATTTTAAGATAACTAATATATCATGTGGTTTTTAAATACTTAGAATTTTTGCTTTATACTTATTCACTGCTAGGGTTATTTCTGACTTCTTGAGACACACATTTTATCACATTTCATATTTTATAAATAAAAAGGAAAACTTAAACAAAATAAAAAGTGGGCCAAATGTCTCTAAACCTTCTCAACAGAGTTTAAAATTTTCTGAAACACATATTGGTGAATAGGTAGGAATGTCCATCTTTTACTGTCCATTGTGCCAGTCAAGCATGTTGCTCACGCAGAACTTCTTAAAATAATTCATAAAACAACAAAAAGCCATTGTTTACAATTATAAAGCAGCAGCTTAATATGACCCCCACTCGGGGAATTTATAGCATGTTTCTTATTCGCCTCCACTCCCATCACTCCACATGAAATCATTTGTTCTTAGTGTTAAATGGGTACTTTGTTATCCTTTTGTCTCTGGAAATTTCTTTTAAACCACTGACCCTGTACCCAAGTTATGATGCTAGAAAAGTCTAAATATCATATGGATAATTTTTATATTTAGCTTGCCAATTTTTATATTTGAATCTGTTCTTCCTATAATAACCAGTCTGATTGAAATATTAGTTACTAAGAATCATACGTTTCAAATTTTTACTGCAGTATTGTATGTGTTAATTTCTTCTCACAGTTCTGTCAGTATTTACTTCTGGAAAATTCTTACTCCATATCTCTTAAAATATAGACCTCATTCCTATTTCCATTAACTTCTTCTGAAACTCCATTAAGCCCTGGCTCGCATTGCTCAGTGGTTAGAGCCTCGGCTGGTGCACACAAAAGGGTCTCAGGTTTGATTCCCAGTCAAGGGCCCCTAGGCAACCAATCAATGACACATCAATGTCTCTCTCTCTCTCTCTCTCTCTCTCTCTCTCTCTCTCTCTCTCTCCCTCCCTCCCTCCCTTCCTTCCTTCTACTCTCTCTAAAAATCAATGGAAAAGAAACTCCATTATGACATGTGCTAAACCTTCATAATCTATCCTCTCTTAATCACTCATTTGTATTGTTTACTTTTTTCACTAGCTGCACTGCGTGTTAGATATTTCTTTTGATCCCATCTTCCAGTTCATCATTTCTCTGTCCATCTTCTCATCTTTTCTTTTCAACGTATTGAGTTTCAACTTTCGTTTTCTTTCCTGTACAACTTCTCACCCATTATTCTTAATGATATTTAGAGTTCTATTTAGTTCTTTAAATATTTGAAATATAGATCTATTTAGTGTCCAAGATTACAGTATAAGAAGCGTTGGTGCCTGTGGTTCTGTTATTGTTTTTTTTCTTGTCTCTTACACTTAAAATTTTATCACCTTGTAATAACCAAAATTCTCGCTTTCCTTAGGATCTCTGTATTTTTTATGGGAATTCACTGACGCTTTAGCATGAAGGGATCTCTCCAGATGGTCTGTCCATGCTCCTGTCAGTAGCTTGCCATTATCAGTACAGCACCCTATGACTAAATTAATTACATTCTCTTCTTTACTAGCTTTGGACCACCCAGGTGAGGTAAATTCATGCAAAATATCAGGCAACTTACTTCAGTCCTCAAAGATCACCTACTATGACCCCACTGTAATCCAGCTTCTATAATTTTCTTATTAATTCCATCTCTGTGTCAGATTTATTTCTCGTTTACTCTTTCTCTGAAGGTGGGGCCCCCTGAGAAACACTCTGATGCATCGATCCCTGATTTAACTCTTCATCTTGGGTGAGTTGAGTGTTTATTTCCTATCTCCCACATTCTATACAGCTGTAAACACGGAAGCTCTCGGTTACTAGGATTTGGCTCATAACCTCAAAGTAAAAAATGATCTGGGCTAGGTTACCTCCATGACCCTGTTCCACTGAGTTTTGCCCTCTGCTAATTGCTTAATTAGCACCATAGTTATTCATTCAAATGTGTGTATGTGTGAATATGTGATTCAGCTTTTTAACTGATTTCTTTAAATGAGTGTTTTAGGCTATAATGGTCCCTAGTACTACCAGGAACAAAGTCCAACTATCTAAATATGCATGTTTGAAATATCAATCTAGATTACTTTTGCACTTACATATTTGCAAAAAAAGCACAGGATACTATCAATATTTCTGCTTAGGGATTCATAAAATATATCCCATTTTTTAAAATATGTTTTTATTGATTTTTTGGAGAGAGACATAGAAACATCAATGTGAGAGAGAAACATCCATCAGCTGCCTCCTGCACGCCCCCTACTGAGGATGGAGCCCACAACACAGGCATGTGCCCTGACCAGGAATCAAACCCAACCTCTCAGTCCATGGGACACTGCTCAATTGTCTATACTGGCTATATACCATTTTTTAAATCTTAACATGCATCACATCCCAAACATGTGATATGGAACATATTTTCAGTTATTTGTTGAATATTCCCTTTCTTGTACACATTGCCTTCTCACAAACACTCTCGTTTTTCTATTGCTTTCTGTTGGTTCTCTTTTCATGTTCCACTTTGTGTGCAAGCCACATATGAAGAAGCTGTTTAATAAAGGGTTAATATTGCTAAAATACAAAACTCATACCATTTAAAATACAAGGAGATATCACTGATATACCCCTATTTCATTTGGCAAATACAGTGTCTTCCTGGTAAGGTGGTGAGGCTTTCCTTTTCTGGCAAAATCACCCCTCACAATGGCCAAGCATAAACCACACCATCACTCTGAAAGCTGTGCGAGGCTGCCCCCTCCTGGCTGGCAGACAGCAATATATTCTGGCACTAGATCCTGAATCTGCAGATAGATTTTTCAAATGTAATTGGTCAGACAATCGACTCAGTAGCAACTCAAGGAAGCAAAGTACATGAGTTTAAAACGAACAATTGACAGGAAATGGTTGACTGCTGGGAAAGAAAATCTTCTTGTTTCACCTTCCCTCTGGGGTTTTCCCTGACTCCCAATTAGTCTTTTCTTCCCACTTGATTTCTCATCTTCCTCTCTTGTTTTGTTTTTGTTTGTTTGTTTTTTCTCTGTATGTGTTATTTATGCAGTTCAGGGAGTGCAAGTTAAGGCCCTTGATGGGCACATATAAGGAGAGAAACAGAGACATCTATATAAAGATTTTCTTCAAATGATGTTACATTTGCTTTTGTGACTTAGAGATCTGCATATCCACCCTTGTAGCAGAACTTCTTTGTTTTAATTATTAGAGTATTATATTACATTTTTTATGCCCACTATACATTTAAAAATTTCTTACAAACTCAAAACACATCGTTTATTTGTTTTCAAAAGTTATTGATCTTGGGAAAAGTGTTTCCATACATTGTCTTGAAATATACTGTGTGTTCCATCACACACATTATGAAGAATAATTAAAATATCCTTTTAATCTTTGGAAGTTTGCAACACTAAGCAAGAATAAAAATCATTCTCAAGCTTTTGAAATTATTGGAAATCTATATGCATGGCTTATCAGTTAGGGTTCAGTGAGAGATGTAGACTATGATGAATACAATAAAATAATTTTTTAGAGGCTTTAGACATCATACACTTATGGTAGCTGGATTAAGAGTCTTTGTATGACTATTCTGGCTCTGTCTCGGGCTGAGCGTGAAGCTGAGAGGTCTAAAAGTTGTGAGGGGACATGAGTACGGAATATAAGTGACCAGGAGCAAACTGGGAACCCATGAAAGCAAATTGCAACTCCATCTCTCAACACCTTCCATCTTGATGTGTTGAAGGTAAGCAGACTTACAGGATACGTGGGCATTCTTCATCACAGAGCTGTAGGGGATTTGGAGAATTCCCTAGATCAGTGTGTCCTGCAACAGTGGCCGGTCTCACACTGACATTCAGGGGGAAAAAAGGTCATTGTTGACTTCGCCTACCAAATTCCATACAAATTTCTCTAGTGACCAACTCTAATTCAGAAATATAGAAGGCAAGGAAGTCTGGGAAATGTGACGACACCTTAGCTGAATTGCCACAGTTCAAAGCCACCCTGATTCAACTTGGCAGACAAACATGTATCTTACAAGTGCTCTTACCTTCTAAAGAAAGATGAACAAAATCACTGTTCTTCCTAAAATGATGTGCTGGTCCCCTGTGCAGCCCACAGTGCTCTGATCCTATCCCTGAGAGGGAACATGAAATCTTTCTTTCAAAGGCTATCTGTTCCCCTTCTGGCTAAATCATAGTCCTTCTTTCATATCTTATAACTAAATACTGACATATAAACTTAGCTGTTACTAACAGTTTTCCACATTAGATGGTAAGAGAATAAGAGAGGTGAAGAAAAAATAAGTAAATGTTTTAGTATTCTATTATTAATTTAATAGTTGACTTTGTATGACTACATCAAATAAAGAAAAATACTCATGACGACTTTAGTCCTCATTTCTAGAGCCAGTAACATGCCTGTTATGTGACTTCTACATCTGCTCTTCATTTCATGTTCCCTGGGCTCTCAGCAAACATCCCAGCAATTTGTAGTTTCTTTATGGTGGGGTGACTCAAACTTCTATTCTTTTTTTTTTAAGTTTTTTTCTTTATTGATTCTTAGAGAGAGAGGAAGGGAGAGGGAAAGAGAGATAGAAACATCGATGAGAGAGAACATCGATTGGCTGCCTCCTGCATGCCCCTCCCTGGGGATCAGGCCCACAACCTAGGCATGTGTCCCGACTGGGAATCGAACCGGTGACCTCTTGGTGCATGGGTAGATGCTCAACCACTGAGCCACACCAGCCAGTCTCTTTCTTAAAATAGATATTAAAAGCCATTAAGTAAATCACAGAAAGAAGAAAATAAAAATTAAAATAACTAGTAATTAAGATATTCATATATATGCTGAGCCTGATAAAAAATTAAATTTTCATATTTTCCAAATAATTTTTAAAAATCAGTTTTCATACATGCCCCGCCTGGAAATTTTCTGAATGCTTTCTCTTCAAGGGTTATTTTTATAATTATGTATACCTCCACAAGGAAGACACATTGTGGGTAAAATAAAAATAAATGAACAAGCAATCACACACATAGATTTTGGAATCCTATATACCTGATTTGAATGCTGGTTTTATTTTAATTAATTATATGATCTTGGCTGGGATACTAAACATTTCTTAACTTCATTTTCCTCATTAATAAAATAAAAAATAATAATATTTATACAGCTAATGTGAAAATAAAATGAGATAATATAATTAAAGGTTCTGAGCATAATCGATTTATTAATTTCATACCCTTCTGTAGTCATGAAAACATGATGATACTACTTAATCAAAACTTAAGAGGTGTTCTGAAAACTCTCTGAATTATGAGTCTATTGATACAAAGATCTTAGATAAAAAGTTGAAGTAGAAATTATATTTAGTAATTAAAACAAACTGATCTATTCCAAATTAACCATACACAACTAAGTCGTTTTTTAAGATATTGGTGGATGCTGGTTATTAGAGGTCAGTGAACATTAATCACTTCCAATAACTTCATTATCAATGTCTGAAAGGAAAGGAACTTTAGATCCTCCTCTGCCATGTTACAGACAAAGAGAAGGGTAGAAAGTGTCTGATATCCACTTCTGTAGTTTAGAATGAAATCTCAGCTACTGTTCTTCGTAGTATTCCAAGAGCACCTCTTAGAAATATTCACCTGAGGTAAATTTTTAAAAAGACTATATGTTTGATTAGGCTAGGAAGGCTTAGGTGATCAAAAATTGCCTGAGTCAGTAACTGAGTTCAGAATCTTTTAGGGATCAAGTCCAGGTATCATCCCTTAGTATAAGGGTTAGGGCTCACTTGATTTTTCTGCCCTGACCATCATATAAAAGGGTAGAGTTTCTAGGAACTATTTTAAACAAACCACACATCTTGAAAATTACTAATTTTACCAATGGGGTTCAATTTCTAACATCCTTATGCCAATCAGTAAATCTCCTATTCTTGAGTCAAGATATAGATTATGCAAATGCTTGTGGTGACTATCTCTATAGTGTGAGCTTTCTCATTAAATGCCAGCTGATCATCCCAAGAGAATGAATTCCAAATTAGGTCAACTGAATGTCTATGGGGTACAAACAAATGTGCACACATATATTTCACGTGGTCAATTCTGAAATACTGAAATGTGCATTAGAGATATCATAATATTATATCCTTAATTTCTTGGAAATAATATTTAGATAATTTGAACTGCCTTAGGAAATACAGATTGGATTTCCATTGGATATATGTATACATTGGATATCCACTGGATATTCAGAACTAAGAAAGGGAGAATTGATTGATTTTAATTTTGTCTAAGTTAAATGCCAGACTAGTATACACCTAGCATATTGTAAACATTGCAACCAGTTGCCTGTTCTAATCTTCTCTCCTGTCAGTAGTTTTCAGAAACTGAACAAAAAAGGTTAGTGTTGACTAAAATATTCTAGTTTTTGTAAATGGTGTGATAAGGAATTGTTTACAGGAGTTGACTCACCAAATGTGTTCTTTAAAAATACTTGCTTCATGTAAAAATAATAGCAGTTAAATGTTTTTGAAGACTTATTTTTCTTAGACATGATTCTATGAACATTTGTGTGTATTAACTTATTCATTCTTCAAAATAACTCCAAAATTAGGCACTATGGTCACCGTTCTCTGCAGAAAAAAGCACTGAGGCAGAGAGTTATTTAACAATTTGTTGAAGGTCAAGCAGCTAGAAAACAAATAAAATAGAATTAGAGGTTTGGCATGTGGCTCCTGTAGCCACACTGTCAACGAGTACAATATACTGACTCTGTCACAGTACGTGATCAAGGCTGGCAACATGGCATGAGCTGTGCAGTTCCACAGGGACACACCTGTACTTGTTTTAACGCTCATGTTGCTTAGTTCATGCTTAGTTAATAAACTCCATCCCTGCCACCAGGGACAGCTTGCACTTGAGTCCATTGTGCAAGGACATGGAAGACAGTTGAAGCGGGCTGGCATCAAAAGAAGAGTCATTTTGTCCATCTGCTTCATACCATCCTCTTCTGCATCTAAATCTTTGCATGACAAACTACTCCAAGACACAGTGGCATGAAAAATATATTAGATTCACTAATTCTTCAACTTGTCTCTTCTGCCTGATGTATGAGACTCCACTTGGTAGACTTGATGCATGGAAATAACTCTATAGGTGTCTTTATTCACATACTTTGTGGTTAATGCTAGAGGTCGGCTGGAACTTCAGCTGAGGTTGTTGAACAGAGTACTTACATATGGTCCCCTTCTGAGGCCTGTTCTCACAGCATATTGACTTTAGAGTACTCTGAATTCTTACAAAAAAGGCTTCCTACAGACATCTTACATAAGCAAATGCCCCAAGTCAACCAGAGAAGCTGCTGGTCGTTTCTTCCCTAGCTTCAGAAATCACCTAGCGTTTACCTTTACTGCATTCAATTGCGTAGAGTAGTGAGAGATTCAAGGGGTGAGTACATAGTTCCTACCTCGTAACAGGAAAAGCATGAAAAAATTATATCCCAATGAACAGCTTCAATAAATTCTTATAAACTCAGAAAAAGCATATCTATCTATGTACGATCCATTTGAAAAACCTTTGCTATATTGACTATCGACCTATTTGCTATTAAAGGAGTTGTACAAAGATTTGAAAGCACTGACTTCACAGAGGCTCCCAGCTGGCACTGGAAACTCAGCACAGAACTTGATACATAACGGGTGCTGCATAAATATCTGCTGTTGCTGAATTATCATCTCCGTTGTCATTATTGTATTGCAGGAATAATATGAGAAGAGTTATACCTTGTATACAGGTTACAAAGTTAATTAGAGGATCAGAAGATATAAGGTTGATTAGCAGATTTTTTTCCCAGTAATAATAGATTTTAATAAAAATCACAGTAATAGAGGAAATTGGTCCCTGCAAATATTATAGTGGAAATTGGAGTCAGGTGATGAGAAAATTATGGGTTTATTAGACAATTATTTGACTTCTTTATAAAAGGCAAAGTAAATTCACTGTATTGGATGTAATTTAACTTAATTCTACTTCCAAATGCAGACAGATACAAACTGTTTATAAAATCTGAAAGTATCATAGTATGAGAAATGTTTAACATGGGAATTAGAAAATTTAGATTTTCCATCTGTTGCTTTGAATATAGTAAATTAAATTAAGACTTTCACAATACTGATTAAAACTCAGTCTCATCAGGAAACATCATTCTTATGCATAATTTGTAAAGCATTTTACTTTTTTTATTTATGTCAGACTGTCAGAAAACTCACCAGCCATGTTTACAAAAGTGAAGGGAAATATTGTAACAAATTTCTCAATTAACCTGCAATTCAATTGACCCCACAGTGATATTCATTCCAGGAGCTACTCCTCAGACATGTATTGTAGTAATATTTCTAGGTACTTTATAATATATATAATAAGTAACAAATAGTCTCTATATTACCCAACTCAGAATTTTACTTTTTATGAGTCTTGTTTCTATGTTGAGGAAGGAAGGGCAGCTCAATTGCCTGCTTCCATACATGTAAAATTCAAAGATGAAAACTAAAATTCAAGCATAGTTATTTTTTTCAGAAGTTAGATGCAAAAGTTCATTAGTATGCAGTATTCAAATTAAAGAACTAAAAAATATTCACTCCATTAATGTATTAAACACTTAAAGGTTGTTTGTCATACATAATGCACACGTATCTAGGTATTGCAGATACCAACATACAAGACCCAGTGCAAATTTTACAATTTTCTGATGAGGCAAAGAAATAAAGCAAAGACTAGCTCGTAGTGAGAGGTAAGTTGTATAGTCCGGTAAAAACTAGAACACATGGGAGAGACATCAAACTGGACAGAGCATTCAAAAAGCCTTCCCAGAGGAGGGCAAAATTAAACTCAGACATAAAAAATGTACAAATGACTTTCTTGCTAAATGACTTTTTTTTTTTTAATGAGAATTTTTTTCTGATTAGTCATACATGATTGTACAGCATTTCCCTATGGAAACACTAGATAATGCATGTAATCACTGACGTAGGAACTTAAAACATCAAAAATATGATGCAAAATTTAATATCCAACGTCTGCTTCCTCTATTGAAATCAGGCCCCTATGACAAAAACTTTCAGCTGAACTGCAGATTTAATCCCAAATCTTTGCTTTTGTTGGTTCTGCATGTCAAAAGCTCATAGAGTGTTGGATCAAGATGATTGCATGCTAAGTTTTTGAACATAGAGATTTTGTTGTGATTTTAATAGTGATGTATGCTCACTATACAAACTTTGGAATATGCTAATACAACAGAAGCAGCAAAGAGGATAATGACTTAGACTTTTCTCATCGATAGTAATAATGACTCACAGCTTGTATTTGGTTGAACATATAGGCTGTCTAATCAGGAAAGTTCAAATCCCCGTACTCCCTATATTTAAATCTCATTTATTTCACCAATTAGTGTTTAAAAAAAAAAAAGATCCAAATGTACCTGGAATAATTGAAGCTAAATCAGCCTGTGAGTAGAAATAATATCTCTTTCACCACTGATATGCAAATCTTTCTGCCAGATTAGTCATTCCATAGTAACACAGGGTAGCGGGCCATCCCCAGAGTGTGTCCGAGTTATCCTGGCTCTGGCTGCTCCAAGTGTTGCACGTATTCAGCTATTCCAACTTCCTTATGTGAACACATGCCGCACACTTTATGCCTCATCCTGTGGCAGGTGCCTCTGCCGTAGCAGCAGCCTCTGCCTTTCTTCTGGTTTACATATTCTAGCATGTGTTGCCAGTGTGTTCTCTAAAGAGATGAGGTTACTATGCCTTTTCTCAGTCAGTGTTGAATCTTGTCATCTTGACCTCGATACAGCACAGTACGTATAAGGTTCTTTGATAAATAGGGACCCTTTGCTGCTCGATGTATGTTTCATTTCCATTCGCATGGAAAGAGGAAGCACATTTCCCATCCCTCTTTTCATCTGAGCTCAAAGGTGCGCTGCATAGACCTCCTTTACCCTCTGTCCATTCCAAACGATTACCAAGCAAACCCCTATTGCAAATGCAAATAAAAATGATGTACACGTGAGGAGATAGAGGCAGGTTAGGCAGTGAGGGAGGGGACCATGGGAAGGGAAGGCTGAGACACGCGGGAAGTTTGAGATAACTTGGAGCTCAGCACACAGGCAGGCAACCAGTACACAGCATATCTGGAGGTTTATTCAGACTCCACAGATCTCAAAATAAAACTAAAATTAACATGGGAGATTGTGCCAGAAACTCCTTACCCCCATTTACAGAAATGCAAATTAGAAGCTCCTAGAAGGAGAATGAGAATGAGTCAATTACATAGCAAAAAAACAGAAAGACTGGTTTCAGGCAAGAGGGGGACGCCGATTGATTGTATAGTTCCTTTTTCTGGGTTTGCAAAAGAAATTGTATTTATTATAAAGAATATAGTGCTGGTGATTCAGACCTATTCCAGTTAATATACCTACTGGTTTCTGGGAGCAAGGCAACAGGATTGCTGAATGATTGGATTTGGGGGAGAAACCAAAAGCAAGCATAGGGTTGCTCCAAGGGCGTTTCCCCTCCTCCTCACTAATAGTCTGGGAGAAGGTGAAATTATCATAAAAAGGGAAGTCACTAAGGCCCCTGTGGATGACCTAGGGCTGAACCCAGTCAGGTGGGAAACACAAGCTTTAAAATGTAGGGATGATACTAAGGCAGAATTCCTTGAAAGGACCAATTAGAGGCTAGCAAAGTATTTATCTACCCCCCAAGACAACAATCCTATGGGCAACCCACGTGGGTCCCCTCCCCACTGTGGGGAGGCTGTCCATTTTTCAAATACACTTGCTTTTGCTTACTCCGTCTGTGAACTCACTCTTCGGTTTTGCGAGACAGCGAACCCGAACACCGCCACGTGGTTTCACATACACCGGTGGATAGGAGGGAAGAATACTTTTCTTTGAACCCAAGCCCTGTGAGGCTTCAACATTCGGCTAAACATGTAAAAAAAAATTCTAAAACAATGCCAAGATGTGATAGTAGATGTACATGTGTAGAAAGGGGTTGAAAGCGAAACAAAAATCCTTCCTCGTGTTTTAAATTCTGAAACTGTCAGAAGCACTTTTATTAAACATCAAAAGGAGGAGGTGACAAATAAGATGCTCTTCAAACACCAGAAATTACGCTGAGGTTTTTATAGCACGTGTGAAAAGCACACGCAGCTCTAGGCTGAGAACTCGGGGAGTTCACTGTAAGTTCAGGTACAAGGGAAAAGATGAGCAGCAAGTACAAATTCTGAATCATTATTAGTTGTAATATAGTTGTGTTTCATGAATGCCCAAAATTATCTAAGGCATGTCACCAATTCATCTACATTTGAAGATTTAAAGTGAAGTTGAGTAATAATAGTCCCAGAAGTAAAATAATGACATACACAAAAAGTAAGTTCTTATTTTTTTTTACATTAAATGACAAAAGAGCACAATAATTACAATGACTATGAAAGCATAAAAAGTTTTCATTTTGCTTGAGTCTGAATTAATTCAAGATTCTTTATTTAAACAGCTAAGTCAAAAATTTAGCTCAGTTTTAATAAAAAATTAATATTTTATAGTACAGCCTCCAGATAACCAAAGGGATTTATTACATAGCTTTTGTTTCTTTCGCTTTGTCCTATATTTACTACAGGATGCTCTGAATCAGTGACTGTTGCTAATTATTCATGCTCAAGGAAATCAGAAAATGAAAATAGCTCTTATCAGCAAGCGTGGTGGAAATGAGAGTCCTTCTCTAACTGTTGTACAGGGTGGGGCAAAAGTAGTTTTACAGCCGTGGGTCCCTGAAACACAGTTTATTCTTGTATTATTATTTATTAGTTATTGTATTATTTTCCATGTGACCATTGTTAACCTTCTTTTGCCCCACCCTGTATACAGTGAACCACTAGCAAACATTATTCTTTCTGTCCTCATAGTTCTGAGCTCTGTTGAGTTGGAGATCTCAGTACTCAAGGAGAATGTTTCCCACAAGGGACTCAAGAATCTTCTCATTGTATCGGAAGCTGAGATTAACCCATTCCAATTTTGTTGTTATTGTTGTTATTGGGACATTGGAAGAACAAGGTAGGAAATAAAAAAGAATAGAAACTAAAATTTTGGTAGGTGCATGATCCCGAACTTCTTGAGGAAATAGAGTGGATGCTACAAAATAGAGTAGAAAGTAAGAACCCAGTGGGACTGGAATATCACACAGGTGAAACCTTCAAAGGCTTGGATCGTCAGGGAAGATTGGATCAATCCACAATGCTTAAAAAACAAACAAACCAAAAAAAAAAAAAAAAAAAAAAAAAAAAAAAAAAAAAAAAACCACAGAAAATAATAAAAGAGAGAAATCAAATGAGATGAAAGCAAACGTAAGAGAAACGAAGAAGGTGGTGATGAAGACAAATAATAGATATAAAATCTCAAAATCAGTTGCAGAAATGAGGAATGTAGTATTGCCTCATTTTCTTCTATGTGGTGCTATACATATTTTTGTATACATTAACTATTTGATTTTGCAATTTAGTCCATAGATTATAGAATATTGAGGCAGAATTCGATAATTTTAGGAAGAAGTAATGTCATACAGAGACTGTGGGCTTTGAGCTCATTAAGAAATTGCATGAAACTGTGGTTCTCATTTTAGGCAGAATTAGGATGTTTTAATTATAGAAATGATTTTTATATAGTGTTAAGCAGAGGCACTGCTGTTGCTATTATATTGTTTTTTGTAGCTTGGATATTTGAAAATGGAATAAGGTGTATGTCAATGTGAAGCAGTCGAAATGGTGGAGCACAGCATATACTTTTCATAGTTTATGGATGTCTGCAATCTTAAAACCCACTGTGCAAGTGTAAATAGTGTGCAGCTCTTATTACTGTGTCTCCCTTTGTTTGAAGTCAGAAATGTACTTTCCCTGCCTTTTATTTTTTTATTAAAAATTTTTAATGTTGACATAATTGCAGGTGTCCCCCTTTCCCCCACCCTTTAAATTGATGGGAACTCCATCAATCCAAATTGTTTATACCAACTTCAAAAGCGATGCAAGAAGTCAAAGAAGTAGGCTAGTAGTTGAATCTCCTCTGGTGTATGTAATGTCAAATTCAACTGCCCAGAGCTTTTAGAAGATGCTCACTCTAAAAATATCAGAGGTTTTATAAAGAGTGTGGTATGTGTGCCCAGATGATGGTACAGTTGTCTTTGCTGAAGAGGTTATGTGCTCCGGACTGGACAGTTCTCCTGCTGTATAATTTCCAACATGGTCATTGGGCTTTTTAGAAGATTAGAAGTTCGAAATATTTGTTCTTATATTTATTTTTTGTTGAAACTAGCTATATTGGGTCCCTCTTATTTATAATTACGAACTATGAAAATGTCCCCAAAGTGATAAGGTGACAGTACAATGATAATCTCATTTCTTGGATGAGGAAGGGATAAAAACTAAAAACAAAACAAAACACACACAAGAGAGTTCATTATCTCTTACTCTCCAATAACAGTGAACTCAAAACATACATCAGTATCTCCAAAAAGCAACCCTTCCTATGAATGTGAATTCTTATGTAATTAGAAAGGAGGGCTCATTTGAACCTAATCCCAAATCGCGCCCACCCCTTCATTTTTTGAATAAAATGTGTTAATGCCAACATTTTCAGGAAAAAAAAAAGCTGGAAGTACATGAAAGAAAAACAGTGTCTTAAAGCAGTCTTTTCAAGACATGAAGTGAGTTTAGATTTGAATGGCTGCTGTTGCAAGACAAAAGCAGGTAAGAAAATAACTTAAGGGCAAAAAATTCCCTTGTTAAAATTGAAAAGAAAAAAAAAGATACCTGTGGCAAGTCAACATAATTAGGTCTAAGGCAGAACACACTTTGAATCTGACACAACAGAGACATAGAGGTAGGGTACAGACTGACAAACCTCAGAGGAGGGCATGGAAGGGGGAGGGAAGAGATAAACCACAGAACTTATATGCATGCATGTGTAACCAGTAGACATAGACAGCAATGCTGGGGACGGGGCGGGGGCCGAGAGGAATCTGGAGGAGGGTGTCAATGGGGGAAAAAGGAGAAGCATCTGTAACAAAAATAAATTAATAAAAATAATTTTAAAAAAAACCAAAAAGATGGAGTGGACTTCAGCAGTTTGGGGGCAGGGACTGTGTGTGCCAATCCGTGAGGTTTTCCCTCTGGGAAATGCTATAGCAAACTCCATCTGTAACATCCTCATCTGCATTCAGGTAAGGATGCCACCCCTTTCCCGCTCTCCAGGGGGGCACAGTATAGACAATCTTCCAGTTGTTGAGTAACGGAGAGACACAGTTCCCAGGCATTAAGATGTAGGTACTGAGCAAATTTTGACGTACAGAAATTTCCTACAGGATTCAGACTGATACATGTACCAATCCTGAGATTGAGAGATAATTGGGGAGAATCAAGAAATGGGACTGTGGGCAAAATTTGCCTTGCATTTTGGCTTTGGATCGGATTGTAGCATCATGCCAGCATGTAAGATTTCTGAGAAGATTCTTCTCTAGGTTCCTGAAGGACTAGAGGCAATAACATCTCCCTATCTCGTCATTTCATTTCCTTAAGGAACATTGGGCTTTCAACATACAAACCTAGAAATCTACGTATACCTGAATTATTTTTTTTTCTTTTTTAACATCTTATTGCATCAGTTTCAACAGTGGAGGGAGATGAAATAGAAGTGTTTGAGTTTTTTAAAGAATAAGTCATCTGTCTCACCTAGTTTAAAAAAACAGTAGCAGCTGCCGATGTGGCTCAGTGGATTGAGCATCGCGTCATGGACTGAGAGAGAGGTCCCGATTTGATTCCTGGTCAGGGCACATGCCCGGGTTGCAGGCTTGGTCCCCAGGAGGGGGCGTGCAGGAGGCAGATGATTGATGTTTCTCTCTCACATAGATGTTTCTATCTCTCTCCCCCTTCCTCTCTCTCTAAAAAATCAATTTTAAAAACCATATTAAAAATAAACAGCATAAGTTTTTAAAAATATATTCTTCATGGCTTAATGTATTACAGCCATGTTTTAATTCATTTAAAGCGTTTAAATATTTGACTCCTCTAAAGCTGGAAAATTGTGCAGTACCATCAAGAAACATTTAAACCAATTTTATTTCAGATGTATATTCATATATGTAAGTATGTCTTAAAGTAAATATTTCAGCAGGATTTTGAACTATTCTAGAAGAATGGAGAAAACATCACTTTCTGGATTAGTGAAGTTCTTATTACTCAAAAAGTAACAAATATATTGGTATCATGAATTAGTAATAAGTCTGTACTCCCCCAAATTATTCACTTTAGTGAAATCTAGAATCATCTGCTTTCAAGATAGAATCAGTAATCTTGATTATAGCTCTGAATAATTTCAAAATAGTCTCAAAACTTTGTATAAAATGTACATTTGTGAATGGTAAGAGAAAAATAATAATAATTTTCCTAGTGGTTTAGCTCATTTGAGTTCAGAGTTTGTTAACTGCAAAGAAAAGCAAAGAAGAGAGTTTCTTAACTGCTACAATCTACTGTATTTCAAAATATAAGGCCATTTTTATTACCTAGATAAAGAACAAGAACCCTTGGAATAAGGTGCTATTTCCTGAACTTGTGGTTTTGGACACATTACTTACTCCCTTCAACCTTATTATTATTATTTTTTTAGATTTAAATCAAATAATGCCCACCTATAAACTTATTTATGAAATAGTATATTGTCAATGTCTATTATATACTAAGAATATAGAAAAGTTGTGAGTCTTACTTTACAATTAAAGATTAGAAAACTAGAAGATAATCAAATTTCAGATAAATCATTTTTCACATTTTGAAAAAAAAGCAAAGTTATCTGGGTCAAATAATTTAGTTGATAGGATATTTTTCACTGGGACTTTTGTGTTCGGTAGTAAATGTTGAATTTATACCCAGGCCTCTTGAGTAAAAATTCAGGAACATCTCATTTTTCAGCACTATATATATTTTTTACTTGTTCATTTAATACCTACAGTTTTCTATTTTCAGTTATCTATGCAAACATTTTTTTCACAAAGTCAGATTGCCTTTGGAACTTTCTAAATAAAAACCACCTGGAATTTCTCAAGGTGATCTTTATTACCATTTGTGATCTTTATTACCGTTCAGATACGCTTCCTTAACATGAAAAAGCCTCCTGCTTGTTCTTACCCCAGCATTCTCTAAACATTATGAAAGAGGAGGGAAAAAAATGTGTAGGAAAGAAACATGCAAAGATATGAAAACTATTTCTCATAGGCTATCACTTATATGCAATCAATGTTAGCATAAATAATTCAAATAAAAACAATTTTCAAAAACACACGTACCCTCTTATACTTGAGAAGACACTTCTGCGGTGTGATTCATTTGTCAGCATTCACAAAGCACAGGGGGAAAGACTAGTGTTGTCTCTTAATTGAGACAGAGGGAGAGAAGGACAGTGTGATGGCCTTCGGCCCTTTGTTGATCCATGCTTCCTTCTCTGATTTATGTCTTTCATAGCAAAAGCTGTAGTCACTGCTAATACATGAATATAGTGCAGGTGTCAGAAGGAGTGAAATACATTCCTGCTGAATAATAAAATAAAACTCCATTAATAAGGAAGGGCAAATACTTTTGAAAGCAGGCTGCTCATGTCTCTCTCAAAAAATCACTCAACTGCATGTGATGACTTGTAAATTGTTTTAATACTGGCGAGCTATTGTGCAGTTAGAGTTTAACAGGTTCAGAGCCCATAACTGTTCATTCCTCTTCCCAAAATGTAAGCACAGAGAAATTAGATAGATAGTTAAATTTAGAGTATGCATATCTATCCAATATCATGTATATACATAACAGAAGTTTAAAATCATTTTTTAAACAAGAAACAGTTAAAAATATATATGAGATTTGATGTAAAATGTGGTCCCAGCAAAAGGAGTGGGACATCAGGCAGGAGACTGTTTTTAAATCCTCAAGAGATAGTAGATAAAGGAACAAACTGTGAGATAGAGAAAAGGGACCCATAGAAAGTGTAGTTACAACTGCACTTACTCAGTGTTGTGTTGACTGCAAGTTGTTTGTCAGAGGAACGAGGTAACACTAAAGTTTACCAGCATGAAATACAGTGTGGATAATTCAATCAGTTAGTAAACCCAATGGAGAAGACCAATAGACAGTAAGGATTATGGGAGTGGAGATACAGAGGATAGAAGTCATTAACATTTATGCAATATTTAAAATAAAATATATAAATGAGATCAATGTAGCAGACCACATCTTTCTAAAAGAAAAGAGGATGAATGTATTGGGAAGCTTTATGCCAGTATTTAGCATTTTTCATTTTGATATATCTAGCTCCTATCATGATGCCTCACACAAATTTAGGATTCATATATCAACAAATGTTCATAGAGCAAATGATCACCAAATTTAGAAATAGGCAGAAATAAAGGAGCAAATTTAATACTGAGAAAGAATGGAGAGAGAGAGAAAAAATAAAGGTGTAGTTTCTTGGTAATCAACTGGATTTAAGAATTTCAATAGGATGGAGTTTAACACTTTGGAAAATTCATCAGGAATGATGTTAAAATAAGCCATTTAAGAAGAAATATTCGCATAAGACATATCTATTAAGGAGTGTTATCCAAAATATACAAAGAACTCTCAAAACTCAACAATAGGTAAACAAAAAACCCCATTAAAAAATGGACATAGGACCTGAACAGTTACCTCAACAAAGACATACAGGTGGCAAGAAAGGATATGAAAGATGTTCAACTCGTATGTCACTAGGGAATTGCAGATGAAAACAATGAGATACCAATACACACCTATTAGAATGGCCAAAATCTATAACACTGACTGATGCATTGTCAAGACCTCAAGGAACTTTGTGATGTAAGGGAAAGTTGTGGAGAACAGAATATGATAAATTAAAGAGATTGCAGAACCATGTCTTGTCTCTTAACACTTCTGCTCAGAAATGGAAAATGTTAAATCTGATCACATTCTATTGTGCAAAGCCGGTCACATAACCAAGTTTACATCAACAGGATAATAACCTAATCAAAGGGAAACATGTAAATTAACTGTAAAAAATAGTACAGTCTGCCCTGGCCGGTGTGGCTCAGCTGGTCGGAGCATTGTTCCCTACACTGAAAGGTAGCAGGTTCAATCCCCCGTTGGGGTGCATATGGGGGCCAACCAATCAATGTTTCTCTCTCTTTCTTCCCCTCCCTCTAAAAATATCTTTAAAAAAAAATAATAGTTGCCCAGCCAGTGTGACTCAGTGGTTGAGCATCAACCCATGCACCAAGAGGTCGCTGGTTCGATTCCCGGTCAGGGCACATGCCCAGGTTGTGGGCTAAATCCCCAGTAGGGGGCATGCGGGAGATGACCAATCTCTCTCTCCCTCTCACTTCCTCTCTCTCTAAAATCAATAAAGAAAAATAAATAAATAATAATACAGTCTACTACATACCTTCTCACAATACCCGCCATACCTTATACCATCTCTTATCTATTTTAATTCTTTTTTTCTCCATATTTCTTAACGAATTTTTTGATTTATTTAATTTACTAAGTATCTCTTTAGCTGTGTCTGGTTTACTGTCAAACACATATTTTGAAATAATAATATGATTATTATTTCAAATTTTAGTTTTAAAGAATTTCATTTCTATTTAGTTTGTTTTCTTGTCTGCTAAGTCACTTATTCTTTCCAGTTCTCAGCCAAAAATTTCAAGCTTGATTTTATCTTTGAACATGTTAAGCATAGTTTTTCCCATCTGTCTCTGATAATTCCAGTCTCTGAGCTTATGTGCATGGATATTATAGTTTGTGGTTTCTGTATGTTTTTAATTCCTATTGTCTTATCTCCTTATGGGACTGATTATCTTTAATTATGTGATGGACTTTGTATTTAAAAGTTATTTATAGAACTATATTCAAACCAGGGATAATGATATTTTTCTCAAGATGTTTGCTTCTGCCAGATGCTTGGGGTGTACTCATACCCTAACATCATTTAAATCCAATTTCAGAATAGGACATTTTGTGAGGGCCCAGTGAAGATAGCTTGAAGCTGGACAGCAGTTCACATGAGGATTGGCTTACTTCTTGAATATCTTACTCTGAGGGGAAAGCTGTGTATGCTTTACTCATAGTGTACCCTGGACTCCAATTTTTCTCTTATATCCTACATACCTACCAAGAGTGGTGATTATAACCTCCTGGCCCTTGTTCAGAATTGGCAAAGTCACAGGGCAAATGAGCTCCCAAGGCAACACTTACGTCTACGTATTGTTAGTTTTATCCAGTTGACCTACTGCACCTTATCTTTATTTTTAGCTTTATTTTTAGCTTTCAAACATTTTTAAATTTTCGTAAGTATAGTTATGCATTTTTAGTTGTCTTCTATGGGAAAATTGATCTGAATTTTATATTCTGACCTTCTAGATTGTCAGCTTTGATTTACTAAATTGACTCAGGCACAACATTGACTGGAAGCACTTTGATGGTGAGATTGTTTCTTTATCTAAATTTGTTGCCTATACTTACATAGAATATTCTGTCAGAAATCAGGATCTTCATTTAGAAATCATCTGAGTTCTATTCTTCTAGTGTGGAGCCATTTCATAGCTTCCGGAAAGCCCAGTCTCACTGTGTTCAGTCAGGGAGTCCGCTGTTTCTTTTAGGTTCCCCTCCCGCACCCGAGTCCAGACCTTCCTTCCAGGCAGCAGCCAGGGTGATTGTAGCAATCATTTTGTTTTCATTTGTGCTACCTTTTCCTGAATGTCTGAAAACAGCTCTTTCATATAGTGTGTTCAGTGTTCCAGTTATTTTTGACCTGAGGTTAAATTCAATCCTTCTTACTCCATGATGGGTGTTTTTTTCCCTTAAAAAATATTAGATTTTTTTGTTGTTGTTGTTAATCCTCACCTGAGTATATTTTTCCTTTTTTTTTTTAGATAGAGTGGAAGGGAGGGAGGGAGCGAGAGAGAGAAGAACTCCACCATGACCCCAACTGGGGCCAGGGATGGAACCTGCAACCCAGGTACCTGCCTTTAATCAGAAACAAGCCCATGACCCTTTGGTCTGTAGGCCGATGCTCTACCCACTCAGCCAAACCAGCCAGGGTTGAGTTTGTTATTTTATTATTGACTTTTAGGAGACTTTTATCTAATCTGGATAGAAATTGTTTGTCACAAATATATGCACACACACAATTTCAGCCATTTTATGGCTTGCCATTAATTTTCTTGATGTTATCTTTTGATGAGTAGATTGTTATGACATTGATAAAATTCAACGATAATTTTTCGACTCATAACTAAAATTTTTGTTTTGTAATATGTTACATGATTATTTTCTCCCTGGATTACTAAAGCCAAAGAAGATTTTTACCATTTTGGATAATAAAGTACTGAATACCAATGAAATAAAAACAACAAAAACAAACAACAACAAAACTCATGTGATTGAGCACCCTCCCATGCACCAAGAGGTCTTTGGTTCAATTCCAATCAGGGCAATGCCGGAGTTTTGGGTTCAAACCCCAGTAGGGGGCATGCAAGAGGCAGCCAATCAATGTTTCTCTCTCTCTCTCTCTCTCTCTCTCTCTCTCTCTTTCTCCCTCTCCCTTTCTCTCTCTAAATAAATAAATAAAAACATATTTTAAAAAACAAAAACATGTGATTATAGCAATTAAACTAGCCACTGCACCCCCCCCCCCATTAAATACATATATAATATTCAGTTACTGGAAGAATCAGAGTGTTATGCGTAAGCATCCACCTCAATAACAAATCGAACTTGAACTTAAAGTACTAGTGTGTATCACTAGCTTTATGACTGGGCAAGATTGCTTCCCGGTTTTCATTTTCTTCAGCTGTAAAATGATAATATTACTTCTTACCTTTAATATTTGTTCAAACTGTAACTTACAAATATTAAGTGGGTATCAACATCAGATCATAAACTTAGTTTCCTAGGTAGCAAAGATAATGCTAACTTTTTTTATTTTATTAACTCAACTCTTTGCTCAACTGACAGAGACCAAAAATTAGAACACACAGAAACAAAAATTAAACAAAGCAAAACAAAAAAGGAGCTTAAATTAAATATTAAATTCTTTATATAATAATCTCTACAGGTACCAAGTTACTGACTCATTTCTAGAATTTTATATATGCCAGAGCATCAAAAAACACTGGGAACTTACCTTCTACTGCACTTTCATTGATATAATCAATAGATTTTATATTCTGGTGTGATTGATTTCGACCCTTGAAATATAAAATTCTCTTAATTTTGCTATGGTTCCTTCTACTTGGATGTGCCTGTCTCTAATCTTGTGATATAATTGGTAGTGCCAGAAAGTTGGGCCCATTTTTTATTTATGCTGAAATGCACAAATGCTTTTCTCTGTGTGTCTCTGTCTCCTCTCATTTACCTAAGTATTCCAAGCCTAGAGAGTAAAAGAGACTGTCTACTCTTTGAGCACTTCCCTGATTATTTCACTTATTGAATTTTTTTGTGTGTAATGAAAGCAATTTCAGTAGTGGAGTTGTTGGGTATATATGTATGGGGGAAAATTGAAACATATATTCTCACAAGTTATCTTCCAAAAAGTTGCACCTATTTGCACTTTAACTTGCAGTGTATAATATAAACCTAAAATGAATTTACTACTAAAATATACTTAATTTGTATAATATTTTTTGTAATAATTTAAGTAATAATGCAAGCTCATTTGTGGATTTTGAGAGAGATACAAAAGCACATGGAATAAAATATGAAATACCTATGATTGCTCCATTTTGATTGCCAGTGCTGCTCATATTTTGGTGTATTTCTTTTCGATCTTACATTATATATGACTGTGTGTATAAACCATATCTGAATATGTTATTTATATGTTATATTTCTTACATTATTTTTTAAAAATTAACATTGTACTATATATGTGCATTTCTATTATACTTTTAAAACTAAAGGATCTCTGAATCAACTTGAATTTAGCAAGAAAATTTTAAACAGTCTCTTAATAAAAACTTATTTTTTATTAATTTATTGAGGTGACATTGGTTAATAAAATTATATAGTTTTCAAGTACACAATTCTATGATATATTATCTGTATATTGCGTCGTGTGCCCACCACCCAAAGTCACGTCTCCTTCCATCACTATACAATTGATCCCCTCTACCCTTCATTACCTCCCTAGTAACCACCATACTGTTGTCTGTGTCTATGGGTTTTTGTTTGTTTGTTTTGTCTGTTCATTTGATTTTGTTTTTTTAAGTAAATATTATAAACATCAATGATGTAATCTATCATAGGTGTACTTGAATTTAAAATGTCAGGTGTACCTTCAATTTAAAATGTCAGGAAGCTGCCCTGGCCTGTGTAGCTCAGTTGGTTGGGCCTCATCCCATGCACCAAAAGGTGTCTGTCTGATTCCAGTCAGGGTACATACCTGGGTTGGGGGCTCGATCCCTGGTAGGGGGTGTGCAGGAGGCCGTTGATCAACATTGCACTCTCACATCAATGTTTCGCTCTCACATCAATGTTTTGCTGTCTCTCCTCCCTCCTCCTCTCCCTCTGAAAATCAGTAAAAATATTTAAAAAAATAAATAAAAATTTTAATTTTAAAAATATCAGTAAGCCAAACATAAGCAAGAAAATAAATTCTACTTATAAGTGCCTCGAAAAGCAATCTACAGATCCATTCAGACCTTTCAAAATTCACAAATAAAGATGGTTTATATATTTAATAAGAGATGTAAAATGCTATAATAAAAGTCAAAATGTCCAAACTATGACAGAAAAGAGAAGCCAATAGGGGACGCAGCCTTCTCCAGATAAAATAGTTTCCACCTTTGAAATTTTGAAGCCAACTCAAGGCAAATATTTTTATGATTAAAGAAATTTGATTTTAAATTAAAAATAATGTTTTTGGTAAAAGTATAAAGCTACATTTCAAGAGCTCTGGGTTCTTTGCTTAGATCTGCTACTTGTTTTTTCCAGAATTGGAGAAATTTTTGGTTTCAAAAGCTTTCAGGGTTCTATCTCAGTTTCTACCACTTTCAAAATTCTAAAATAAACATTATTAAAAAATAATATTCAGACTAACCTGTCTACAGCTTAAAAAGGAATTTGTGTTTCATGGCCAACAGAAGTGGAGAAAAATAGTTGTGTTTTACTTAAGAAAAATCACTTTACCTGACTTTAATCCAGAAATAGTCACTATGTTTCCTTCTGTCTTCATTTTGAAAACCTGAATGTATCCCCTGTTGCAGATGCTAAGAGTGTCCTGGTCCTGTCCTCCCAGCAGTCCTCACTGCGAACCGATGGGAACGGCTGTGTCTCTACCAGCCAGTGTTTTGCTGCACGTAGCATGAGCCATTTAAGGCACCCAAAGTAACCTTTAACCCATGAGGAACTGAGAATCGATTAATAAATACTCCAGCTTACATGGCTGAGAAAACCCAGAGGTGTGGTTTGCAGTTTCCCAGAGGTTTGCAAAGGAGACTTGTTTGATGGTACAAACTGCCTTCCCTTCGCTGTCTCACTCTTACAACTCCCTTCCCAGGGTTTCTGAGATCACTTCCCCCAAAGTAACTTCCACTTGAATCCTTGTTCAAGTTGATTTCTGATGGAACTCAACCTAATATATTTCTAGCAGATTTTCATAAACATTTAAACACCCTGTTTACCACGCCGACTTTGGACACCCACATTTGACCCAATGAAATGATGAACATAACATTTTTAACCTTAGAATTTTATCAAACGGAAATATTTCACATCCCAAAATTTTATCAAGTTCATAGTTTTAACATGACTCCAGTAAATAAGTTATAAAGTATTAGAAAATCATATATATGTTTTATTTTCTAATGTAAACTTTAGCTTTGTATTAAGGTTCAAAACAACAGCAGTTTGGATAATGACACTTCCTTAAAAATGTTGCCAGCAGGAAGGAATATGAATACTACAAGGTCGAAGGAGGCCAGAGTATGGCAGATAATGTAGCAAGTTTTAGGGGAACTTATGTAAAAGGTAATACAAATGTGAATGAGGAGGGAGATTGTAGAGATGACGAGGTGGCTTGAAATCTACAACTCTTTGGAAGATAAACTGTGTAAGAGTAAAACATCAGAGATGAACATAAAGCATGTGAAAGAAGAGGTTAGAAATGCATCCCACTTTCTAAGTGGATGAGTAGTAAAATTGGTATTACTGAGATAAAACTTGCAAAAGGAGTAGATTTGAAGAAAGATAATGAGTTCTGTTTGGAGTATGCCAAATTAGAGAAAATTTTATGTTATACAGGGAAACGGGAGTTGGCAACCAATTCAAAAAGTTATTAAACAAAGATAACAGCAATAGTTTTCAGACAAAAATGAAATGTGACCATTTCTCATTAATGGAGTGAGGAATTGCTCTTGACAGTGGAGGCAGGTGAGAAGAAATCTACCCCAGCTATTTGCGTGGTGATTAGGGATTTCATTATTTTTATAGTGCCAAGGTCATAATAGTCCTAGAAGATACAATACACTAAACTAAGTCTCAAGTAAATTTGCTCAATCTATTTAAACTTAATATATCTCAGATTGAATTCCTCATCTTCTATTAAGAACCTCTTTTGCATGCTTAGGGTTGCAATTTGTTGATGGTAGCTCTTTCTTTCTTATTTCTCAGGCCTAAATCTTGGAATCATTTTTTACTTCCATTTTTGTGTCTCAAGAAATCCATCCAACAGTATCCAATCCATCAGGAAATCTACTTGGCTCCACATTCAGTGTATCTAAATTACACTACATATCAGCACACTTGCTATTACCACCTTATTATTTTTTTTATTTTTTTATTTATTGATTTTTTTTTTAGGGAGAGATAGAAACACGGATGAGAGAGAATATTGATTGGCCACCTCCTGCATGCCGCCACTGCAGATTTGGCCCACAACCTGGGCATGTGCCCTGACCGGGAATCGATCCAGCCACTTCTTGGTTCATGGATGATGCTCAACCACTGAGCCACACTGGCCAGGCTATTAGCATCTTATTTTAACCCACCATCCTCTCTTGTCTGGACTGTTGGAATAGTCCCTGATTTTCCAGCTTCACCATAAAGCAGCCAAAGTGATCAGATCATCTCACTATATGCTCAAAACCTTCCAAGGAATTATCACTAGGGTAAAGGCCAAAGTCCTTACAATATGAACTACAGAGCCCTACCAGTATGACCTGCTCCAACCCCTTCCTCTCTCATGTCATTTCTTTCCCTCTGTTTTAGTCACACTGGGCTCCTAGCTTTCCTTTGTCATTCGAGGTATGCTCGAACTGTAGGATATTTGCACTGTCTAGGTAGAATACCTTTCACCAAATACCCACATGGTTAACTTTCCACCTCCTTACCTTTTGTTCTCAGGTCACCTTTCCAATGGTGACTGCCTCGTTTATCATTTAGTACTGTAGCTGACATTACTTTGCTCTCTCCTCTTTCAATTCTGCTCACTCCACTTTATTTTCTTCATAATATCACTATCTATACACTAATTTATTTATATTGCTTGTTATCTATTGCCTGTCACTCTTACTAGAAAATAAATAGGTTATCAATAAATATTTGTTAACAAATGCATACTGCTGACTTTTCCAAGAATTACAATAATTAGAGTAATAATTATAATACCTATGTTTTGACTTGTTAATACACATAATATAACAATGGGTAAGATCTGTATTATACTCTTCACTAAAGTATTTTCCTACTTGTTATTTCATCTTTATTAACGTCAATATGTTTATTTAAATAGTCACCTAATGAACCAGACTTTGTCCTTTTCTAATCCTTGAGTTCTAAAGTTATTTTCTATCAGGAACATTTTGTCTTTCATAGAAGTATTTCCTGTGTTTCACGAAATGTTTCCCTGATTCTTTCCACTTCTTGGTTCATGTTAAAATTTCACTTCCCATTGACTGTGGAACTTGCTTTGGTCAGTGAAGTGTGGAGGAAATATTGCATGTCACTTATGAGTGGACACTTTATAAACTGGTGCTTCATTTGTGACACCGTCTCATTTTATTTGCCACAGCAAATAAGAAGTATCTCACACAGTGGTAGCTCTGTCAGCTTACGTCCCAAAGAGAAAACAGTGTGAACAGAATCCCAGCCAATTCACAATCAATATATAGCACAAATGTTGTAAATGTTTCAACCACTAAGATTTTGTAATTAATTGCTACTTCAACATAAGCTATCATTGTAATTAATATACACAGTCATCTCACCAATCAGTTCATTTTCACTAACTTCCTCTAGCTTTTCAGCTACCTATCTTTCTCTATTGAGTATGAAATCTCCAATTAATGCTTTAAACTCTATTTTAGGTGATAATTTGTTTATTTGTCCACTCACAATTTTATTCATGTATCCAATAGTTATTTACCTGGTGTTCATAGAATGGGCAAAACATCCTATATGACAGTCAAGAAGGGATACAAATAAAAAACCTAAAATTTAACTTTTTAAAATGTAAGGAGGAATAAGTTCAAGAACTATATAAGAACTATAATAGGGTGATTTGCCTTTGTCAGGGAGCTCAGAGAATATTTTCTGGAGGTATTAAAGATGGATTTGAGAAGCTAAGGAATGATAATCATTAACCAAAGAAGAGGGAAGAAAGAACATTAGACGAGAGTTAATGTGTGAGAGACTCAAAGGCTAATAGAACCACAGGACAAGAAAACAGATGAGTTTGTTGCAAAGTGGTTGAGATACAGGGGAATCCATCTTGCAGAACCTTATAGTCCCAGATAAGGAGTTTTGGTTTAATTTCAGAAGAATGAAAAGCCCTTGAAGAATTATAAGCTTGGAAGAAAGACAAATAGATCTGTAGTTTGGAAGTGTCTGGCTGCATCAGAGAAAAGAGATGATAATTCAGTAAGAGTGAGTGCAGGTAGTCTAGTTAGAGGCTACTAGATCATTGCAGGTGAGATACAAAGGTGGCTTACACCAAGCTTGTGGACCGAAAGAGAAGAAAATAGATTTGATATGTGATAGGGAGATAGAATCCAGAAAATAGATTTGATATGTAAAGGAGATGGAAGAGTTTGGGTTAATTTCCAGATTTCTAAATTGCATAAGTGAACAATAACTTGTGTCACACTTAATTGAGGGAGAAAAAAATAGAAAGGATTACCTTAGGAGAGAAAGATAATGAGCTCACAGGAATCTCATACACTTCTAATTTGTATCATTATTTTTCAATATATAAGATATTCTCCAATTAAAATCTTTGTGTGTTTTTTTGTTGTTGTTATTTTGTTTTGTTTATTAAAAAAATTTTTTTTTCTTTATTGAATTTTAGAGAGAGAGGAAGGGAGAGGGGGAGAGAGATAGAAACATTGATGAGAGAAAACATCGATTGGCCGCCTCCTGCATGCCCTCCACTTGGGATTTGGCCCACAACCTGGGCGTGTGCCCTGACTGGGAATTGAACTAGCGACCTCTTGGTGCATGGGTCGATGCTCAACCATTGAGTCACACCAGCCGGGCTCTAATTAAAATCTTTATGATCAGAGGCTTATCTGACTTATTTATTCATTTCTTTACCCTAAAATATACAGCTGGTCAGTACATTCCTTAGTTGTTTGCCATAATGCGAAAGGATGAAACGAGCAAAAAGGAATAAATATTGCAAACCTTCTAAACAAAATGAGTAGCAAATATTTTTAAAATTACAGAAGGGAATGGGGTTAGACAGTGACAATTCACCTGGATGAGATGACTTGTGTTTAGCACTGAGTAAAGAAAAGAGAATGTCAGAGTAGGGTGACACCTAAACTTTCCTTTATCATTCCGCAGGTCCTTTTCTGCCACACTGAACACTTTGTCGTTGAAATTAATAATGTCCATAACTACAACAATTTCTTGCTATATTCATTCTAATAATCATGCGAGAGAAACCATTACTTTTTAGCAACCTGAACCACATTGTGTCCCAGCTCTGGGGCTGAACACTGACACTCAAGCAAGAGTTGTTTTTGTTGTTGGTTTGTTTGTCTATTGGGTTTTAAGAAATCATTATTCATCAGAGATATCCACCTTAAAACACTTATTTGAGTTCAAATTTTTCTCCTATTTGATAAAATATCGTGCATTTTATTGAAACATATGGCAATAGAGTCCTTGAGTCTAAACATGGGCATCTGAGAGATCCTGTTCCTTGCTGAGAAACAATTATCCCAGTAGAGCTTGACAATATGGCTTTTTCCCAGACATTCTATGCTTCATTTTTCCCTGAAGTAAGCATGCTGTTAGGAAAATTTATTCACACAGGATCCCTTATTCAACCCACAGCCATAACAATAAACTTTTTTCCTCCTAAGTTCCTCTCAGATTTCCCTCTAGTGACAGTAACGACTCACTGCATCTACCATTCAATATGGTTGTGTTAAATTTTGAATGTTTAAATTCATTCCCTTTCTTAGTCACCACCTCCTAGGAGTTGAATGAATCTAGAGCTTCTCTTTAATCTTAGTACACAAACATCTTTCCATAATAATAACATCTGAAGCTAATCTTACCCTTTTCTATTTTTAACGTGCCAATGATTTTTATTGTAGAGTAATTCAGGTATGGATTTCTTTTGTATTTTAGTCATTGTAATGGCATTTCAGAGATCTAACAGTAGCATAACAAAACAGACAAATCATATATACCTTTGCAAAGGCAAAAGATTGATCAACATGAACTTTTATTATTGTAAAATGCTTTTATTTGTTTATTTACGACCTTAGTATTTGGTCTCAAGGTCTTCTTATGGTGTAGGAGACACACAACAGAAGCGTGTGTGTGACACAGGGTGACAACTGCTCACTCCCCTTAGGAGCCAAGGCCCACATTCTAGCCTCCAGTAACCTTCTTTTCTAAATGTCAGTTTGCCTGTGACAGTTTGACCATGTGCTTTATTTTTCATTTACCCTTGACTGTGTTTGAATGATTTCAAAAATGCGAGCTTATCCTGCCATAAGTATGAGCAATTGTGGTGGTGTGTTTGTGATTCTCAGGGTATGGATTTTTTTGGTTAGCACCATGTTTTTTAAAACTGGACTTAGTAATATTTTCATTGTACTTTCTATTCAATCAAGAAAATTATATCTAAACATTTAATTCATATTGGTATTTCAAAATGATCAGAGAAGCATTTATGAAAATATGTCCCTGATTCACATACCACACCTGAAATATAAAAATCAAAGTTCTCTTTAATCTTACAAATACTTCTTCATGAAACTTTGGGTCTCTGATATGTTATCCTGATACACTCTGTGTTTTGATTATATTGTGCTTGGTGCTTGACTTATGTATTCTTTACCTCATTATAAAATGCATTATCCACTTTGAATAAGTACAGAGGTATTTCTAAATGTATGCCCAAACCTCAATTTAACACATCTCAATATTCATTTCTGTGGCATCTACTCTATAGAATAGGTCTTATAGGAAACTCCCACTTCTTCTAATGTATTAAAACACTATTCTATCCCATCACAGTCATCTGCCTTCCTCATTGGAGTGTTTATGCCACACTACAAGGGTTTTTAGTAGAACGGGAAAACAGAACTGACCTACACAGGAGGTGTCTGCAGGTTCACTAGGATGATGAAAATGTACCAGAAATCAATTAAATTAGAGGCTTAGGTATTTTTTAATGTAGATGAAATACAGATTCAATTGTAAAGAAACAAAAGTTCAATCTGGAGAGATTTCCTGTTTCCTCACGTCTCTCCCTGCCCTCCTTCTGGGGGCTGGTTTCAGATTATACCTGGGAAGCTCCTGGACAAGTTTGTAACCCAATGAAGGGCTGACTGCATTTCTGTTAAGATTCTATTAATTAAAGAGGTTTTTTAAGTCTTATAGAAGCAACTAGGTTGTACATACAGGACTGGTAAAAGAAGAGTTCAAATAAGTAAGACTCAGACCTGAACACATGTATTTTTTTCTTCTCTAGAAATTGCTTTTCCTTGGCCGTTGTTAAAAGAGCAAAATGTGTGCCATCATTGATCACTGATTCTAAAGTGCACATTTTATCACATTAATTATTTCTGAAATTGGGATTCACCATATAATCAATTATATCTTATAAGTATTTTTTTTTCTTTCTTAGAGATACCTAAAAAAGTGATGAGGCTTAAAATGAACAGTGTCATAGGTCAGATGACTTACATGATCCCATGTCACTGGCCAGAGATTATTAACTCGTACACCTGATCTGAGACCATTCTGAAATCAGAGAGTCTCTCCAAAATCTTTGCTAATACGTATAAGATGTTAGGAAAGTGGTGCTTTGTAATATCGTCATTGTAATATTAGGCAGTCTCAGGGATAGCTTCCATGTCAGAGCATGAAAGTGAAAAAGCCATGTGAGAGAACAAGAGAGAAAACTGTGGGAGAATGGCTGAGATAAGAGATCACGAGGCCCTTAAGACAAGAATGTGGTGCAGCTTTTCTTCTTCTTCCTGGAGGCTACCTGACTCCAGTTCTCATTACACAAGCCTATGATTCAACACTTATATTCATAATGTCGCCTGCTATATCATAGAAGAAATTCTTTGTAGTTGAGTTAGTTTGAATGGGTGTCTCTTCTTTGTAACTGCAGGAGCTCTAACTCAAAGCCTATTGCTATTTCCCATTTCACCAGGTCTATCTTTAAATAGGAAAAAGATACAAATTACTTTTCAACACAATAAAGATATACCCTATATCATTGTCTATTATTTTTCTTTGATATTTGCTTATAAATTTACTGTGTAAAATCAATAAAATATCAGCATATTTGAAAGTGTTTGCACTTCGTATTTTGTTACAAGGATTTAACAAGACAACTGCATCAATCAGGATGTCTGCACCATGATTTTCACTTGCTATTCTATTTGACAAGTCCCAACTTCTAAATTTTTTATCAAGTAGACTTCATTAGATATTATAGCTTTTGCAACATTTTACTGCCGTATGTAATCGATGATTCAAATATTTTATAAATAAGGCAACCTGACTACTATTATAAAATGAAATAAAATACCAAAGAATAGTTTTTCAGTGCAACATCTTGTTTTAATAAAACAAGATATAAAGGGCTTCAAAGAACACAGAAATTTCTCTAAAGAAAGTGCAAGATGGTATAATTAAATGAATAGATTGGGTTAATACGCATTATAGTTGGTTTACTGTTGGATCCCCCTGATATTTTTAATCCAGATATTCCTTGTGACTCTCAGGGCCATGTATTCAACCATGTGGGTTTCATTTCTATGAATGCCATGTTTTCTGCCTAGTTGTATAGCCAAAAAGGTATCATTGTGTCGCAGTTTCTTGTTAGACTTTCACATCCAGTCACTAATTCCCATAAAGTCCACCTCATACTTATCTTTCTAATTCAACTATTTTATTCAACTCAAAGATGTTCATTAAACTATTGCCAGAAAAATAAATCTGAAAATCCAGATTTCACTCAGTCATGCTCCACCTTAAAGCACTTCAGTGGACTGTCACAATAATGGAGATAAAATCTAAAATATGTATCATGGTCTGTGAAGCTTTGTGTGATCCTTACTTTTTTATAATTCTAAAGACATTATCCTCGTCTTTTGTATTATTCTTTAATATACATGTATAATAACCCCTTCCCTCAAAAACTTGTAAAGAATAAAATAAAAAGACTTATTGAGATAGTTTGATAAAAGGATTCCCATACCAGAGTTAAATAACCCATTCATCTATCACCTCCCATATTTAACTTTTTTTCAGGTGAGCACTTAAGATTTCCCCCAAGCATATTTCAGTTACACAATGCAGTGTATCAACTATAGTCACCATGCTGTGTTTTAGATCCTCGGACCCTATTCATCTTGTCACTGAATGTTTGTATCCTTTTACCAACCTCTCAATTTTTCCCTTACTGCCAGCTCCTACAACCGCCATTGTACTCTCTGCTTCTAAGAGTTTGACATTTTTTTTTTTAGATTCTATGCATGTATAAGTTATACCATGCAGTATTTGTCTTTCTCTATCTGTCTTATTTCACTTAGCATAATGCCCTCCAAGTTCATTCATGTTGTTGCAAATGGTGAGATTTCCTTTTGTGAGGCTGAATAATATTTATACATTATATGTATATAATCACACTTTCTTTATCCGTTCATTTATTGATGGATACTTAGTTTATTTATATACCTTGGCTATCATAAAACTGCTGCAATGAACATATCTCTTCAAAATCATGATTTAGCTCTCACTGGCTATGCACCCAGAAGTGGGGTTGCTGGATTGTAAGGTAGTTCTGTTTTTAATATCTAGAGGACCTGTGCTCCATAGCAGCTGTACTAGTTTGCACTCACTGATAACGCACAAGGCTTCCCTTTTCCCTACATCCTCTCCAGCACTTGTTATTTCTTGTCTTTTTTATAACAACCATTGTAACAGGTGTGAGGTGATATTTCATTGTGGCTCAGATTTGTATTTCCCTTATGATTAGTGATCCAGGTATTTTGCCCGTTTTTAAATTGGGTTATTTGTTTCTTGTTTTTGCTATTGAGTTGTATGAGTTCCTCATATAATTTGGATAGTAATCCCTTAACAGATGTGTGGTTTGCAAACATTTTCCCCATTCCGTAGGTTGTTTTTTTTTTAATTTTGTTAATGGTTGCTATTGGTATGCGGAAGCTTTGTGCTTGATATTTGTTTCTGTTTCCTTTGCTTTTGGTGTCAAATCCCCCCGCCCCCCAAAAAATCATTGCCAAGACCAATATCAAGAAGCTTCTCACCTATTTTTTTTCTAGGAGACTTACAAATAACCCAATTAAAAAATGGTCAAAGGACCTGAATAGACATTTTTCCAAAGGAAAACATACAAAGGACCAACAGTTACATGAAATGTGCACAACGTCACTGATGATCAAGAAAATATAACATTAACCAAACCCACACACATACATAGACACTCATCATCATAATCATCAAAAGTCTGTATCTTCTCCTCCTTTGCAGGTTTGGAAACTTTGTTAATATATCTCAGTTATGTTTTTAGTTTTTTTTTTCCAATATTTCCAGATTTCTTTGTTTTGAGAAATTTGGAGAATAGAATAATTTAATTAAATAAATAGTTTATATAAATTCAGGCACCAAAAACTTTATTTTTCATTTCACCTAATGACAATTGTGGACGAAAAGGGGCCACATACTAAACCTGATGAGCTCAGGGGAGACCTGCATGGCCAGCCATACAAACTCAGGTTTGGACCTTTCTTATGTGGACACGATTAATTGAACATTTATTTTATCAAAACTATATAGATGTAATTGGTTAAATATATAGCTATAACTATAGAAGAAACAGACCAATAAAATATAAGACAATACTCATTACATGCAAGGGGTTTATAATCAATTTTCAATGTCTTACAAACAACAACATAAGGAATTAAAATAAGAAAAACAAGACTTTTTTCCAAAGGCAATAGTATCTCAGTGTATGAGGCTGCTTAATTTGGATACCGATATGCACTCCACTTTGGAGTCATCGAAATCAGCCAAGCAGCACCTCCTCCCAACAGATCTGGGTTCTTTTCTTTTCTTTTTTTTCCAGGCTCAAATATAGCAACATTAGCAAAGTGGTGCCTCCTCATTAGAGGTCTGATTTTAAGCTCCATGGAAGTTTCTTCTCTAAGCTTCTAAATTTCCCCTATATCGTGTTAAAAACAAAATTCAACCCTGGAAATCTGAAGATCTAATTGGCTTTATTAAGCAATTCATGTACCAGGCAGCATCCCATCAAGCAGCTAGAAAGGTGTTCTGAGGGGTCGCACAAAATGATGCTTTTATAGGAAGAAGGGTGGAGCAAGGGAGCTACTAGCAAAAGCAAAGAATGAATTCTTTTTAGACCTGGGCATCTTTGGGGAGGAAGGAAATAGCAAGTGTTTTTATCATGCAGATAGTCTCTTCTTTCTACAGGGATGGAGAGGGCCCACAGCACAGATTACCTTACTGATGCTTAACCAGAAATTTCCAGACTGGTTAATTTAGATTACATTTCTGGAAGAGGTTAAAACTACAGTTAGATCAGGAATTAAATCTAGGTTTGTGTCATCATCTTCTAAAAAGTGTGGGATCGTTTTGTGCCTGTGGTTGTCTCTTTAATAATCACCTTTGTCCCCTTACCTCTAGGATGCTAACTGCTTTCTACATTTGCTACCATATGCCTTATAATTCTTTTAGGTTTTTTATTGACTTATCTACATATCTCCAAGTTTAAAATTCTGAAAGTTATTTTTTAGAAACAGATGTTTTGTGGTTGTCATCTTCTTAGGTCTTTCATATAGTACAGTACTTTCTTTTGCTACCAGGCTACAGTAGTCTGTTTGCCTACACACATCAAAGCCCAATTAGACAGAAATAGGACTTTGCAGCAAAGAAAGTGCTGCAAAGTCCTGTGCTCAAGGACCTGCTCCCCAACCCCAAAAGCTTCCAGGGGATGAGTTATATAGGAGGAAAATCATTAATAATGATGACTAAGGGAGTTAGGGCCATGGTCAGGGTTGTGGTCTCTACTAATTGGTCAGTGCTAGGGTAGGGAGTGTTGTAACGTGTCAGCGAGATAACCAGAGATGCACAGTTGAATTGTAAAGGAGCACTTCATTACGACAGTGGGCTGGGAGGGGGGGTACAGCTTCCCTAGATCTTCAGCAACGATTCTTCTTGCTTGTCCGATTTTATAAAGACAGAAGCCCCATCCCCCTTTTGGCGCCCCCCCTCAGAGGACCGGTGCAATAGCGGGTGTGACAGTGATTACAGAAGTCAAAAGGGCTCACAAGTACCTGCAAATGCCTGCAAATACCGGAAACTGCAAATGCCTCCCAACACGTGGGTCAACTATAATCTTAGGCAAAATTCCTTTACTTCTAGGGGTAATTAACCTATTATTGGAAAAATATCGAAGAAGGTCCATTGATGATAAAAAATGGAGTCATTTAGCTGACTTAGCCAAGGGGCCTACATAAGAATAGAATCTAGTGGCCTTAGCCTCGGGGCCCAGATCAGGAGTAGTGGATCATTGCTTCTAGTACTGAAGTCAGCCATGGCCAATTGCTTCATCTGGTTTTACAGCTTTTCTGGGTCTGAGCTGAAATAAAAAAGAGGTCTAGATGTGATCTCTAGTTTGACCAAAACTCTGTCTCTGTGGTCAAAAGACCCCAGACTTCGTTCCTAAAATTATTTGATGCTCATCAGAACCTCATTGTCCTGAGGGCTGGATGATTAAGGGAGTATCCTACAAGTGAGAAGGAGGCAGGAGAATCAGGGCACTAGAGGAGGCTTGTTTGAATCAAAGGGAAAGAAAGGAAAAAAGATCATACTAAAGGATTGAAGATTTGCCTGGCTGGTGGCTCAGTGGTTGAACATCGACCAAGAGGTCGGCGGTTTGATTTCCAGTCAGGACACATGCCCAGGTTGTGGGCCAAACCCCCAGTGGGGGCATGCAGGAGGTGGCCAATCGATGTTCTCTTTCATTGATGTTTCTATCTCCCCCCCCTCCTCACTCTAAAAAATCAATAAAGAAAAAATATGTTTTAAAAAAATGAAGTTTTTACATGGTTACACTTTCCTTTTAAGGAATTTTCCCTTCTTGGTTCTCACAAAAGTACCTCTTGCCTACCCAGCTGCTCAATAATACTATCTGCTTGGGGGAAACATAGTGTTTTTACTTTTTGGTAAATATTTATCCCATATTTGCCCTCTCCTTACCAGCATAGTCTCATGCTTAGGAATTAATGGGAGTCCTCTCTCCTCTGGACCAGCAGCATTGATTTGTCTTCACCTAAAAGATCACAGCAGAGGCCAAATCTCCCAGTGACACTAGGAACTGTGGGCAGCACTGGGATGCTCTCTGCAAAGGTAAAGGGAATTAATCATAAAATGATTATGAGGCAGGGTTGTAAGAAGCAAGGAAAATTCCTCAGCAAGTGGAATGGGAAAACTAAGACAGCTAAACAAGGCTGAGCATTTACAGCCAGCTAATAAATCGCAAGGTCTTATCTTCCCTAACCAAGGACACTAAGGAGCAGATGGTTTACACATTCCAGACAGTGCTGGAACACACCTGCCTTGGTCCCAGTCTCTGTTCAGTGACATTCTTTGAGGGTAAAACTGACCATAAAATGACCTGAAGCCTCTATGAGCTCTTTTGATGAATCAGCATATTAAAGGACACACCTGGAAAGCTGATGAATATTCTATTGAGATCCTCCCCTGAGATCTCCCCTGAAATTCCCACCTTTAGAAAACAGATGAAAACCCTTAAGATGAAGGACCCAGTTCATGCTCTCCTCTTAAGCATGCCGGCACCTTCCCCACTTCCTTCCTCAGGCATGTATCTTTGCTCTGTTTATCCTGAGCTCTAAGGGTCCTGACAAGACTTGCAACCTGGGGAGCAGTAGGCAGCGGCAGCTCTTCCTGGGCTAACCCCCAGACCTTGTCTCCAAGGACTCTCCTTTTGCCTAACTTTTCAATGAGCCAAAAAGCAGCTCCACCTAGGCTTACTCCTATTGCTACGATCTTGCCTCTTTTAAGTGAAGCCCTTCCTTTGTTTCACTGTCCCCAGCTTAAATAAATATACTCTCAAATTCACCTGAACTCATTTTGTTAAATCTTTCCTGCACGAAGTCAAGAACCCACACATTCCAGACCATGCCAGGGCAGAACCACCTCAGTCCCAGTCCCTTTCAGGTGACAATTAACTCCTAATATTATCAGCAATTCATTTGGGGTAAGGATCCACTTATTTAATGGTCAACTGGAAAAAAAAAATTATCGCTTGTTATCAGGTTACATCAATACAGAAATGCAAGCCCTAGCTACCTTTCTTTTCCCTCTTTTCTTTTTTTAGGGGAACTGGGAAAGGCAGAAGCAAATAATTTAAAGTAGATCTAATCCATAAATTCACTAGCCTTTTTCTTTTTTTTTTAATCCTCACCTGAGGATATTTTTCTATTTATCTTCAGGTAGAGAGAAAGAGAGAGAAAAGGAGAGAGAGAGAAACACTGATGTGAGAGGGACATATCAATTGGTTGCCTCCTGCACAACTGACCAGGGATGAACCGCAACCGAGGTACGTGCCCTTGGCTGGAATCAAACCCAGTACTCATTCGTCCGCAGGCAATGCTCTGCTGCTGAGCCAAACCGGCCAGGGCACACTGGCCTTTTTCTAATTTGAAAAAGAATTCAAGCCCCAGTCAGAGCAGCTCAGTGGATAGATCATCAGCCTGCTCACAGAAGGGTTGCAGGTTTGATTTCAGTCAAGGGCATGACCTTGGTTGCAGTTTGGATCCCTGTCCCCAGTCAAGGTGCATGCAGGAGGCAATCAATGTGTCTCTCTCACATCTATGTTTCTCTCTCTCTCTCTCTCTCTCTCTCTCTCTCTCTCTCTCTCTCTCTCTCCCCCTCTTTCTCCTCTTCCCTCCCTCCTTTCCACTCTCTCTCTAAAAAAACAATGGAAAAATATTCTCAGGTGAAGATTAACCAAAAAAAAAGAATGCAAAAGATTAGGTAGTAAGGAGAACCTCTATCTTTGATCATTGATTGTGTGTTATCCTTTGACAGGAGATATTTATTGGGTTTTTTTTGTGCTTCGGGAAAGGAATACATTTGAAAGAAACAGCTCTGTAATAATTGCAAAATATATATACAAATTAATTGTTCTTTCTCCCCAAGGAACAGGTTATATCAGCATTTCAAAAAAAAATTTTGATTTTATCACATTTGAGGCATAAAATTTGCATTTTTAAAAAAGCACCAAAGATGATTTGTGTAGTCACAGTTTGGGATACATTGGCAATAATCAACGGGTTTCCACATTGTAAGAATCATGATAGTCTTGTGAAACTCCTTTTTAAAGAAGAATCCCAGAAGCTATGTTCCAAAGATTTTTATTTAGTAGGTCTGAGGTGAAGCCTAGACAGTTTTTTTTAAAAAAGCATCTTATTTGTTTTTGCATGTGGGGCTGCAAACTACTGAGTCGGAGCCTGAGGGGAAAACAATTGCTGCTGAATTCTGAACTTAGAAGTGCTCCGCTCAACAGCAGCTGCCTCCATCCCTATGGTAACACAGAACACATTTTGGGGAAAAATAATATGATCATCACAGTTTCTGGGATCCACGAGGCTATGTGAATACAGATGGAGTAAGAAAGTTTAGCAAACTTCCTCTAATCTTGATCAAAGATCTGTTGTTTCTCTAAGTCCACAGAAAATGTCTTGCCCTTCATCCTGAGTCAAAAACCTCAGAAAATCAAGTAAACTATTTCAGTGTCTTTACTGGCCTCAGAATCCCTTTGCTCTCCCCCTGCCAATCTCTAAGAAAAATACTTCTAAAGGATCTCCAAAATTAATCAGAGGTTTGCAAATGCATGTCTCTTTCAACTCCATCAATACATTATACAGAGAAGTTAATGGAGCCCAAAGATTGAAGGAAAACATTCATTCCTGGAAACATAAAAGATTAGATAACATGAAAAACCGCACATTTAAGACATCATTTTTTAAAATGCTGAATAAGATAGGACAAAATCCTTTCTATTAAAATATAGTTTTTCAAAGTTTAAAGTAAAATGCTCATAAATATACAAAATGAATACACATCAATAATGTATTAACTAACAGATTGAGGGGTGTAGTAAAATGAAATGGTTCAAAGAACATTTGAGAAAGAACAATTTATATATTCCAACAGAATTTTTTTAAATTTTGCATTACATACAAAATTAAAATACTATATGGCAATAAATTATAGCCCTTGGGGTTATCTAGTCTACTGAACAGAAATTATATTTATTGATATCTGACAAGAATTCTCTTTATTACTTTTGATTTTCTATCAGTTAACCTCTATCCTTACAGAGTTGTAAAATATTTTAATCAATAATAGAGTGCCTAACACACATACGTACCCCTAGAGAAACACATAATTCTTGCTACACAGTGCCCAATATTATAATGAAAAAACACTCCGCTAGTCCATTTTGTCAATTATCAAGTTTTAGATATTTTTCTTAATAGTGTTTACCCCTTGTAATCATAAATAATTCCCAAGAATCATTATTCACCATATAAGGATGATCTCACTATATTTTGGCTTGATTCATTTGTATAGGCGCAGGAAGGATTAATCAACACGTGTAAATCTCCTTATATTGGTCAGCAAATGTAGAACCATTTGGTGTTCAGCTAATATCAGACCAGAAAATTAATGTCTGTCTGGAGTCTGTACAAGAAATCTAGGGCTGTATTTCCAAAGGGATATATTATTTGCTCTCCTATGTGAGGCTCAGGCTAGCACCAAGCCCAGGAAATATACCATCACATCTTGTCGAGGTCCCCCAAATTTGCCAAGGTTCCTGGCCTTCAAGGAAGTTACTTTTCACTCTGAGGCTTGGCTCCATACATCAGAGAACAGCAACATGCCAACTTTCTCCGAGGGCTGTGTTGGCATTTGCTGCACATATCAAGTACAGCACTTGATCCTTAATTGTGGGCTTATCATACCTGATCACATAAGTGGTATTCTCAAATATGACACTCATGGCTGTGGTTACACAATACTGTCCAATGATATGCTATTAAAAGGAAGACATATTCTCTTGGAACCACTTTGAATAATTATATTGTCATGACAATGAAGAAAGCTCAGTAAAAATATTTAATTTTGAATTTAGAGTGGTCAGTGAGAGTTATATACAGTTTTCAATTATTTAATCTCAGTTTATAAAAGCAGTCTACTAATTTATATATTAAAGAGAAAAAAGATAAGTCATGTTCTCATTTACTTATCAGAAAAGACTATTGAATAATGATATAAAAATATAATGACAATTTTGCAAAACAACTATATTGTTTTTTAATCAGCTTATACAGGGTTTTATAATATAAACTGTAAATGATTATAGTTTTGTTGGCAATCAAAATTGTCAGCAATCAGTTTGTGAAGTCATCTGTGTCTGGATAAAAAGAAATGAAGAAATCTTGGTTCAGTTTCTTAGTATACTCTCCTTCACTTGCAATGACTATCTCCTCACTCTGTACTCTTTGTGCACACATCTTGGGTGTCTCGCCCTCTTCTTATAATAAGGACAACAGTTCTGTGGGATTAGGACCTCACACTGATGACCTCATTTTACCCTAATTATCTCCATACAGGCTCTATCTAAATATAGTCACTTTGAGGGTTAGGGCTTCAACATGTGAAATTCAGAGACAGGATTTGGTCCATAACATGGCGTAGAAAGGGATAAAATTAAACTGAAGAGTTATCTGATTTATTGACATTTGGCTATTACATTATCAAAGAGCCTTGCATTGTAATTTCCCAGAGAAAAGATTCAAGGCCATGAGCCCAACCAAAATGGAGAGTTGTAACTGAGAAGCTGCACATAACCAATGTCCTCAATGTTTTTACTATAAGAAAAGGAATGAAGTTTTTTTAATTGACAGTGGCAAAAATAGACAAGAAAACATATTTGGTTGGGAATGAATTCTGTGTTAAAATTTTTAAAATCCACTCAGAAGACAGGCAATTTCACAGAATTTGGGTTTTATATAACTACAACCAGTGCAGTGAAGAAAAGCTAACCTAATAAATTTGTATGAAGTATAATAGTTCTATTTGGGGATATCATTGGATATAAAGTCACAACAAAAACAAATTATCACTGGATTTGTATCTTAGTTAATAAGCACTAATCATATAAACATAAATTCACATCCTCAACTTATAAAACATTCTAACACAGTAACAAATAATAATAATAAAAAAAAAACAAGAAAATTATGACAGGAAGATTTTTGGATTTTATAATTATCAGATGTAGAATATAATTTAAGCATGCTTAATACATTTAAGAAGTGAAAGAATTACTCAAATGTTAGAAGAAAATGAGATAATGTTTATTAAAATCTTCAAAATAAAAAATACATAAGAAATGAACTCCTAAAAATGAAGAGTATAATAATGAAATTAGAAATTCAATGGATAGCTTAAGCAGCATTATAGACATTGCTTAAGAGAATTAATAATTACAAGAGAGATCTGAATACATTAGTCCTGAGACCTGAGAGAATAAACACAGCAAGATGCAAAGTTATTAAAGGTAAATGAATCTGGAAGATAGAATACAACCAAAATTCATCCCACTACAGTTCTGGAAGAAAGGATTTAGCGGTAACATTTGAAGATATAGTGACTAAGACTTTTCTAGAATTATTGAGTTCTGTATTCAATTTGATAAGCACAATGAGTCCCAAACAAAATACATAGAAAGATATCCAGGCCTACACGCGTGATTCAGCAAAACACCAAAGACAACTAAATGAAAACAGCTGGGAAGAAAAGACAGACTACTTATGAAGCAATTGTAATTAAACTGTCAGCAGGCTTTCCCAATGTAAGAGTATATGCCAGAAAGCCAAGATATAGTATCTTCAAAGTTGAGAGGAAATAACTGTCAGCCTCAATTTCTGTACCCTAGAGGAACTGTCATTCAACTGTGGGAAATTGTAATGCTGTTTCTGCTAATGAGCATCAAGGATATCGTACTTAAAAACCTTATTCTTTGAAATTAAAAAGGATATTTTATAATACAAAACAATAGCGCTGAGAAAACTTAGTCTTTAAAACCATAAGATTAAAGAGACTTTGCTCTTTGAAAATACACCAGGGACAAGACCAGAATAAACCAACTATAAGCTGGGGGGAAAAATGGAATAGTGAAATTATTGAAGCAGCCATGATTTTGTGTAGGAGCCAATGAGCAAGTTTCCCTGCTCCTGTTAGAAATATCAAATCTGCTCTTCCTGAGTGCGTATGAGACTTGTTGGAGCATTTTTTAGGGAACCGCATCCTAATGCAGGTGTCCTTTGCCTAGAACATTCATGAATTCAGCTTCATCACTCACACTGAGTGATCTTTTTGTCTTATCACCAATCATTAGATCAAATTACATACATTTCCCAATAAACAAACCAAGCAACGGTAATACTAACAAATCTACAGTATGGGCCAGGATCATCTGATAGAACATTCTACGTGATAAAAATGTTCTACATCAGCACAGTCCAGTAAAGAACTCTAGCCAGACACATGAGTCTATTGAGTGCTGGAAGTGAAGCTAATGAGACTAACCGAATTTTTAATTTTTAGAATTTTATTTATAAATTTCATAGCCACATATGGCTAGTGGCTCCACCTTATCAGACAGCTGCATGCTTTAGAGATTGTTTTTTAAAAGGAGAAAAGTAACCCTAGAATGAAGGTGTGAGATCAAAAAGAAAGTACACAAAAATTTTTGGTAAGCACCTGAATTAAACCATTGATTGCATATTTTTAATATCGAGGATTTTAAAGGTGAAACTAGAATAACAGACAGTGCCCCTGGCTGGTGTGGCTCAGTTGGTTGGGTGTCATCACTTGTATCAAAGGATCACTGGTTCGATTCCGGGTCGGGGCACATGCCCAGGTTGTGGGCTCCCTCCCTGGCAGGGGCATGCAGGAGTGCAGGAGGCAGCTGATGGATGTTGTGCTCTCACATCGGTGTTTCTCCCCCTTCCTCTCTTTCTAAAAATTAACAAACTATTCTTTTAAAAAGTTAGAAAATAGCCCTGGTCTGTTTGGCTCAGTGGTTGGAGCATTGGCCTGCAGACCAGAGAGTCCTGGGTTCGGTTCCCGCTGGGGGCACGTACCAATAAATAAATAAATAAATAAAATAACAGTTATGAAAATTAAAATTGAGTTGAATTAAATTGCTAACATTCAAATATTATATTGTTCTAAAGTCAAGTAGAGATATTGATGAAATTTATAATGTGTTAATATATGTATTCACACACAAACACACATACAAACGTGTTTTCTAGGAATAAAGGGGGAAAGTGAAATAATATAAAAATTAATCAATTCAAACATGTCAAGAATGGCTGAAAAAGAAATTTATACTCCAAAATCACTTTCTTATTTTCTTTGCAAATGAACATAGATAATTTAGAGAAATAAAATATTATATCTTTTGAATCTCTCTAAACAAAACTGGAACCTAACTGCTTTTTTTCTTTCCTCTGCTAATGTACACAAGTGATCTTCTCCTATCCGTGCCTCTGATCTTCTTTCCTTTTTCATTCTGGTAATCCTGAAACCCTAAAAAGTCAATTAGTACTTTTAGTTAAATCCATTCAAAATAGAGAAAGGCACTTGATTTTAAATCTACTTAAAATTCTGTACTGAGATCCACTATTCTTTCTGAAGCCTAGATATGGGAGAGAGAAATAAACAAATAATTAAAAATAGACATACAATCCAGGGCTATGAAATGTATATTAATTGGTTCACATTGATTAGGAACCTTGAATTAGAAGACTATTCATGGAACAATTTCAAATATTTTTTAATGATTCTTTTTATACATATAAATTGAAGTTATTAACTTTCCATTAAATTTTCTTTTTTAAACGATGGAAAAGGCACATAGGGAAGACACCAAGGATGACCTACAAGTATCAAACAGCAAATTCCACAGGATACCAAGTGTTTAGAAAAGCTATGGTGTTTTGACAAAATCATGTCTTTCCTTGAATTTAGATTAGGCCCTAATTCAGAGCTGGAAGCAAAGAAAAGATAAATCCATGTAGACTTCAGGCAGAAAGATTCAACACCTCTAGACAAGATTCGATAATAGTCCCTAACCCAGATATCACCCCAACTCACTTCTCACTTTGTGTGAATGGACTTAACCAGGCCATTAGAGGATTTGATATACCAGCAAAGATTACATTTGGAAGATTCCATTAATGGACACAAAATAATTAGATAAAATTTCTGAGTGGGTCTTAAAACAAAAGCAGGATAAGACCCAGAAAAAAACTAATGGCTTTACAAATTAATCCAGTGTATGCTCCCGTCCAGGTAAAAATTGTCAATGGAGGAAGCCTCTTAATAAAGACACTTGTAGATATTGTAAGGGGAAAAGAAATTGGAAAAATAATTGTATTGCATTTGCTAAGAAAATGAAAAAAAATTAAGTGGGTAAACAATTCTCCAATGAACAAAGAATAAAATGCACAATCTTTCCATTTTACTCTTAAACTCACAAGGAGAAATGCCACATATTAAAAAATAATCTTGAGCCCTGGCTGGTTTGGCTCAATGGTTACAGGGTGTTGGGTTTGATTCCCAGTCAAAGGCACGTACCTAGGTTGCAGGTTTGATCCCCAGTTCCTGTGGGGCTCTTTGGGAGGCAACCAATCGATGTCTCTCTCTCCCTCCCTTCCTTCCACTCTATCTACAAATCAATGGAAAAATAATCTCAGGTGAGCATTAATACACACACACTCAATAATAAGAAGAATCTTGAAAACTTTTAACTAAATCTGGTTTTATAATATTTAGTTTCAGTCGTTGAACCATCACATAATTTTCTCCAAGCTGCCCATGTAGCAAATAACTATAATCTTGCCAGTCCTGATGTTTTACTTTTCTCACCTTTAATTTTAAAAAAATTGTTTCTTCCTCCTTTGTGACCTCACTAATGTAACAGAAGGTGTGCTGGAATCAACTTGCACTGTCTTATGGGAGCTGATGGTTTGCATCTCTTCCCCATTCTGCACTCTGTGACATCGTGCTGCTAAATTGAAATTGATTAGCATAGTATAGAAATGAAGACGTTCTTTAAATGAAAGCTGATTGTTATGCATATATAACTATGCAAATAAAATGCCAGATTATGTAGTTTCCTAAGGCGTCTTCCTGGAGAGCCTCATGGACCCACTTACTCATAATCTAGTCATAGATAATTTGGACATTGACTTACCAGTATCTGTATGTCCAAATCTAACCCAAATTGAAGATCTTCAGTAGGTCAATTTGAAGATCTGTTACTAATTTCTACTTATATGTATAGAATTTGTGGGATTCTTATCAAGGTTCTTATCAAGGTTCTGATTACTCTCTGGAACTAGAAGTAGAACTAAAGCTAATAGAAAACGTACTAATCACACCTTGTCCCAATCCCTGTAACAAGCTAATCCTACCAGTCAAGAAAACCAATACAGATATGGATGTATTCATAACTTCAGGGCCACAAATAAAATATTTCCCTGCTTCCCATAGTTCTCAACACAAGTACTATTTTATCTTCAGTGCTGCTTGTGGCTGTATCTTTTAGTCATTGATTTGTGTTCTGCCTTCCTTAGTGTCCTTCCAGATGGTGGTTGTCAATAACCATGTACCTTTCCCAGGGAAATCAACACCATATCTAGACAACAACAGTTTGCCTCAGAATTTTACTTAGACACCCTCCTAATTATCACAAGTCCTCAAGTAGGTCTTGGGAACCCCGAATTTCCTATAATGCTTCTCTTTGGCAATATATTGAATTCAGTTACTTTTTGCAATGTTCTAAAGGTAAGGTGAGCTCTAAAACTAATTCTATGTATTTGCTGACTTGGCCCAGTTATTTTAAAATTGCCAAAGAAAAGATCATTTGCCAAAACAAAGATATTGTGCAAGACTTTTATCCCAATGAGATAAATCCCTCACTTCTGAAAGATTATAAGCCATTCAAAAATATTCCAGTCACTAAAAAAATAAAATGAAATAAAATAAAAGTTTTCTTATGTCTGCCATAAAAGAATACCCAAATTTTCTGAAATTACTACACTGCTGTATGATTTAACCCTGTCCTTGGTAAGCAAATCTCTTTCTTTGAACCTAAATGCAAGCTGAGCAGTCACTGTGGTTCAACATGACCTCTTCAGTAATCACTCACACTTATTACCATAAATCTTGGTACCTATTTATACATGAGAAATACAGACAGCCACTGATGTTTTGACTAAATGGCATAGGTATAATCAGAGATCGTGGGTTAATTACAGACTCACTCTTCACCTAAGGCCACTTCTACCCTTTATATCAGGGAAATAACAATTACATTTTAATTAATGAAGACCTAATGCCAAGTAGGTTTTTAGTTCTCCCTTAACATTGATGATCTCTTTAACATTGTGTAAACATTTGCACAAAGAATAAACAGAAGTATAGTAGGCAAGTAGACTTACCACTTGTGTACTTCTATTACTTTTTTCCAAATGTATTTTCATATAACACGATAAAACTTTAAAATCTACTATTGTCCTTTGATTACTAGAAAAAGGAGAAACTCAGTTCTAGCCTCTGTATAGAATTGTCTGACACAGTCAGACTTTTAAAGGTCCTGTGGAAACCCCAAATTTATTATTGGTTGTTAATGATTTATATGTTAAAACAAAAACAGAGAACATGTTGGAACCACCTTTACAGATCTTAACTTGCCTTGCTAAAGTAATACCCTTTGCAAGAAGCAAAATCAACCTGGATAATTATACGCATTGCACTCACCAGAGATTGCCAATTAGCAAGAGATAAATAAGCTAATATGTATAATGACATGTCCGTGATTTTGGAATGCTTCAAAAAGTTGAGTGTTCTTAACTTCAACAGGCACTCCAATTTAAAAATTTAAAGAGATTAAGGAACTCTTAATGTTATCTGAGGATTTGACTATAACAGTACAAGCCATAGAAAAATACATGACAAAGAGGCAAAGAAAAGTACCCTAAATGATCATGGTGCCATACAGTAGGTTTCCTAAGATCCTTGAATTTATAATAGCATTCAAATGCCAAATCTTTGAAGAAGTACAAAGAATCTATTGTGGAATAACAGTGATTGGCTTCAGAATAGAAGGAAAAAGGTGATGTTGGGGAAAATCTGATTGCAAATCACAGATAAAGATGACCTAAAATGGAACCTTATAAAGTTATCCAAAATTATCTGTTCCAGCATGGAAAAATTTGTGTGTACTTAATATTTGGTAGGGAAACTATACATATTGCTGGGGTAGTTTCTAGTGAATATTTCCACTTGTCACCAATATAATCCTGGTAAAATTGATAATATTGGATATGGGCAAGACCCCAGGTTTTATGATCCTTGGTCATCTCCAGATTGATTTAATGCTCTACTCCCATCTTTATAATGGGTTTTGAAAATGAGCTGTTTACTGCTTACTTATTCACAGAATGGACTAAAGCTTTTCTTTGCCAATGAGTTATAGCACTGAAGGCCATAGGAAGAGAAATATTTCAACCTTGATCATTCGAATCCACCCAGTGCTAAGGGCACACAGTTTGCTGATACTTTCATAAAACTTCACTATTACATCATCTCTAATCTTTGGAAAAGGTGAAAAACACAACAGAATACGAAAACTAAAATTAGAGAAGTTCTTTAGTACACTTGAGCTTTCATTAGTTAGGTTGTAAGGATGGAATTGACCCCTGCTGGTGTTCATTAACTCTTCCCTTGTTGAGATAGTTACAGATGGAACCATATATCTCTCAATATCACTTCCTTCTCAGTTACTGCCCTGTTGCAAATAGATATGACAAATATTGCAAGATACTTATCTACTAAAACTAGTCTTATCATCTAAAGTACAAGCTATGAACAGTCTTTCCTCAATATCCTCCTAACTAACAATTTTATGTTATAAAATCTGGAGAAGAAAATTCTGGTGTTCTAGAAGAGATATCAGGAAACTACAGTTTTCAAACTTTAATCAAAATTATCTTAAGGTAGTATCACATAGCTAGCACATTGATAAATTTTCAAATGGTTAATCCTTGGATCCATATCTTTCTAAGAGACACAATCAAAACTCTAATTACTAAAATGCTATTGCTCTCTGTATTAGTCAGTGTTCTCCAGAGAAACAGAACCAATAAGATAGGTAGGTAGGTAGGTAGGTAGATAGATAGATAGATAGATAGATAGATAGATAGATAGATAGATAGATAGATAGATGAGAGAGATATATACATAGATGATAGATAGATATAGATATAGATATAGATATAGATATAGATATAGATATAGATATAGATATAGATATAGATATAGATATAGATATAGATATAGATATAGATATAGATAGATGATATACATAAGAGAAGATTTATCATAGGAATTTACTCACATGATTATGGAGACCAAAAAGTCCCTTGATCTACCATCTGCAAACTGGAGAACCAGGATAGTTAGTGATGTTATTCATCTGAGCCTGAAAACATGAGAAACAGGAGCTTCGATGTCCAAAAGCAGGAACACATGGATGTCTCAGCTCAAGCAGAGAAAGTAAACTTTCCCCTTTGGTTCTATTTAATCCCTAAAGAATTGGATGATGCTTACCAGCATTGGTGAGTACAATCTTTTTTACTCAGTCTACTGATTTCAGATGCTAATCTCTTCCAGAGACATCCTCACAGATATATCCATAAATAATGCTTTACCAGCTATCAGGACATTACTTAGCTGAGTTAAGTTGACATAAAAATTAATCATCACACACTCTGAAAACTAAGCTGAGGATTTTTAGGAACACTTCAGAAGCAGATGGTCCTCAAAGGAGGAGGTAGCTTCTACCCAGAACATCAGAACTTACAACTGCATGATATAGGCAAATACCAAAAAGCACCAAGAAAGATACAAATGACCAGAACCAATAGTTATTATGCTTATTTTGGATATTCCTCTCTAGAAACAGATTCTGAGCCAAGAGCCCATACTAGAGCAGGAGCCCAAGGATATTCTTGTTTACTATTCTCCTAAGCTAAGTGTTTTATTTCCTCTTGGGTGGCTTATTGTTCTTGGATTTCATCTAGACACGTGTTATTTTACTCATAAGACCCATATTCTTAATAAATTCTCCTTAGACCTAATACTTTAAAAATCCAATATCTGTCTGCAATTTCCTTGCAACTTGGCTAAAATATATAATATGTAGTAAATTCAATGGGTAGGTTTACACTTTGCTTTGGTTGCATTTAGCTTTCTTTAGTGCCTGGTTTTTTGGTGTTTGTTTGTTTTGTTTTATAATTTATCAGTTGATTTCTTGAATAACTAGAATCAACTTCTCAGTAACTTTTTAGATAGCAAACACCCCAACAGGTCATGCAGTCAAAAACCTAAGACTCCCTGCTATTTAATGTTATCTATTGTTCTATAACAAATTAATCAAAATTATGGTGGCTTATAAAAAATACAAATACATATCCTGGCCTAGGAAAATAAAGAACAAAGACTCAGTGAATGCCTTTTGTGACAGCTAAACCCAAGGACAAATATCACTCAGGGGTTGCTAAGGCAAGAATAGGGGAAGGGGGGAAAGATGGGGAAGTTTTATCTCACCCACTGAACAGAGAAGTCAGAAGTCTGAGGACTTGCCAAGATAAAATCACCAGATGTTCTCATAAGATTGGGAAAAGCCACAACAATGTAAAAGGGGACCTTGAAATCTAGTCTGCCACCCAAGATATCTGGCAGAGGAACCCCAAAACCTATAGACAGAAAAGTATAAAGCCCCTAAACCTCCACCAGGTGGGGCATTCAGATTAGCTGGGTTGCCTGCTTGTGCTATATGCAAAGTGTATTTTTAATAAATTTATTTGTCTCGCTTTCTTAATAAATTAGTTCACTTTGTTACAATGCTACTGTCTGTCACTCGTCTGAAATCTTTCTTCTGAGATTGACAAGTGCCAAGGAGAGGACATCCCCCCTCCCCCAGACTCAGGGGGCTGTCCTGTAACATATTTATTATCTTACATTTTCAGTGGGTTAAGAATTCAAGAGTGGCTTGGTTTGGTAGTCCTGGCTCAGAATCTCTCATAAGGTTACTGTTAATATGCCAGCTATTACTATAGTCATCTAAAGGCCTGACAAAAGCTAGAGACCTCTTACTAAGAAAGCTGATTCATACGGCTGTTGGTTGGAGGTCGTAGTTCTTCAATGAGTGTTGTTAGAATACCTCAATGACATACCACATGTGTCTTTACATGCATTTGAAAAACATGGTGGCAGCCTTCTCCAAAGCAAGTTACCCAAGTGAGAGAGCAGGCAGACAACCACAGGGCCTTTTGTTATTTAGTCTGTGAAACACAAAATGTCACTTTCACCTTATTCTGTTCACTGGAAATGAATCACTATATTCAGCTCATATTCAAAGAGGGAGGGATTAAACTTTATCTCTTGAGGTAAGAAGGATCAAATAACTTATGGGTATAGTTGTAAATGTACCATACTTAAGATGGAAAATTCATGTCTCCACATAAACTAACTCCCTCCTAGGGATCATTTGTAGGAGCTAGCCTTTGTACTAATCTTTCATTAAAAAAAATAAAAAAAAAACTTATAAAGAGACAATTAAATAAGAAGTATTTATTTGGAATTTGCCCCACTTTTACATATCTTGCAATAAAGTTACCTTCGTTAATCTCAACTTCATTATGTCTTTATATATACTTTGTAATCTCTCCACTACTAGTTACTGCTTGGCATCAGATCTCTCTTTTTCAGAGCACTTAAATTATACAGTAGTATTTGAAAACCCCACAGGGATAGTTTAGATGAATATATATTATTGTGTGGCACCCAACAGGTGAAATTGGATTTGTGGCACAAATGTCTCATGGTGTCTATCTAGAAAATAGAAAGAATTTTTATTTTAATAAACTGATATCTATGTTATATATATACTTTTTCAATTCCAATGGCATTGTTTGAGTTTTCCTTATTGATATGTAGTTTTTAAATATATTCTGACTATTAAACTTTGTTATATGCACTTAAAATTTTTTTCTTTGTTGATTTTAGAGAGAGAGGATTTTATATATATATATAAAATCTCACCCAGCATTTTGGACCTCTAAATCCCCCTCTGATAAATAGAACTTTGTACAAATTAATTTAAGATGAATAAAAATGGACCTTGAAAAACTAAATGTTAAACCTTTGGAGGAATTATGAACTACTTTCTTCTGTCCTCAAGCCTCTTCATTTTGTGCTTTTCAATAGGCCTGGAAAGTTGGGAAACTTTCTTACACTAGAATTCAGAATTTGATAAGGGAGTCAGACAATGCCATAGAGTCCAGAAAAGTCTTCACCAAAGAAGGTCATAAGTGTAGGCAGGAATTGGATCATAACAGAGCAACTGTAGATATAATATTGATATCTCAAGGTGCAACAAGTGCTGTCTTCAATGAACAATCTTCTACTGATATTTCTAAAGCTATTATTGAGACTTTGGCATTACTAAAAAGTATCTGGGAGCAAAGATGGTCTGAATGAGGAGTTCTGCCTTGGACAGAAATGGCTCGGCCCTTGTACCACCATCTTGGATGCCTAGGGCAACAAAGAGAACACATTTCGCTGACACTCTATTCTATTCAGCCATTATCCATGGGCTGTCTTTTGAATAGTATGGCATGGGATATCAGCTAACCGTACTTACTAGCAAATTTTTTCTTGAGGGTGGTTCAAGTGGTGCATCTATATGTCTTTCACACTGTTTAACAAATGTAAGAATGTTGATACCTGTTCTTCTCACTATAATCAAACTTATATTCCATGTATATTAAATACTTGTGTATAAAAAGTAAAAATTTTAAACCTTTAGAAGAAAATCTCAGAATACAACTATGTGTCATTTGTATAGGGAAGGGTTTCTTAAACAATAATGAAGACACTATATATAAAGTGAAAGAAGACCAGAAGATTGCCTGATATTTAAGTGCATATAACAGCCTGGCTGGTATGGCTCCATGGTTGAGTGTCAACCCATGCAAGAGGTTGCTGGTTTGATTCCTAGTCAGGGCACATGCCCAGGTTGTGGGCCCAATCCCCAGTGAGGGGCATGCAGGAGGTGGCCAATTGATGTTCTCTTTCCTTGATGTTTCTATCTCTCTCTCCCTCTCCCTTCCTCTCTCTCTAAAATCAACAAAGAAAAAAAAATTTAAGTGCATATAACAAAGTTTAATAGTCAGAATATATTTTAAAACTACATATCAATAAGGAAAACTCAAACAATGCCATTGGAATTGAAAAAGTATATGAATTTAGAAGATGAAATCCATGAACATATGAACCTATAATCAAAACCATACAGTAACAAAATTCATAACCACATATTTAAAAAATTCAACATTTCTTCAAGGATGTGGGAACACATCTAATATTTTCCTGGTGAAAGTATAAATTATTACCTCTATTTTGGGGAACAAGTTATAAAATTGAAGATGCACATAGTCTATAATTTAGCAATTTCCATCCAATTACTATATCCCACAACTATTATTGTCAATCCAGGCTATACATTAGACTTACATGGGGGAGTTTCTAGAAATTAATTACTAATAACAAATGTCCAGGGCCCAAACCAAACCATTTGAAGTGGAATCTCTAGAAAAATGTTCTGTACATGATCAGTATAGACATAACTCTCGTAGGCCTAACTACATAGTACATCAGCAGCAACATAAACTTTTTCTAATATTTTTAATCCATGACTGGTTGAAGACACCCATGGATATGGAGGACCAATTGCACTGTAAATAAGGACAAAATATTTGAGGGAGCATAATAGACTATCAATATAAGACTAAACATAGGGGCATGTTTTCTTTATTTAATTGCATTAAATAGAACTGTAAAAATTCATGAACTAATGGTACACATACAGGCTTGTAAACATATTCATAAGGATAGCCCAACTTGTAGAGGAAAGCCAAGTATAATATCATTTACAAAAGTTTAAAAATATGTAGAATACTCCTCACATTGAATGGTTCCAATATCCATGATATTCAGTTAACATAATTTAGTTTAAAAATAATCAGTCACCCAACAATTTGAATTTAAGTTACCACTATATATCATCTGTGAATAATTATACAAAGTACAAACTTTGCTGCTAGCTCGCTGTTCCAAGTCAGTGGGTAATAACAGATGTGCATCGTGATCAGCAACCAAACACATCACTTCTTTCAAAGCCTGTCTGTTATTGGTCACTGCACACCTGTTACTCAAGACAGAAAGGGCACAGTTTGGTTGTCTTTTTTGTCTCCCAGTGGTAAACCTGCACGATATATTCTTTTGAATGAGTAATCGAAAAAGGAAATTGGCCAAAAAAGATTAAAGTGCAACAAAGTAATGAAATGTAATAATGCTAGAAGTAAAATGCAAATTAATATAAATAAAGTTATAGAAGAAATAGCTGGCCGACCGTGGGAATGTTGACACAGCTGCCGCCTTTTTAGAGGACCCAGATAAGCAGTTAGAGGAACTTCATGAAGGTGAGCTTAGTGAATGAATGAGAAAAATTATTGTCAGGAAAAGGATGAAGATGGCCTAAAAGAAGTGACGCCAGCAACAGTGTCCATGTTAAAGGAATTGTTATAGATAATTCACAACATCAAAAGTACAAAGGATAGAGTTGGAAGTTTAGATAAATGATTGAAACGTAGAAGCATGACAATTTTGAAGACAGCAAAGATGTTCAGTCTGTATCATAAGCCATACGACAGAAGAAGGAAAGAGCTATTTAAAACTTACTGGTTTGTTTTTTGTTTGTTTGTTTGCTTGTTTTGGGTGTGTGTTTTTTAAAGGAATAACACACTTTAATTACCAGAGTTTCTAATATTTTAGACTACAGGGTACTAAATAAATATTAGTTTTACTACCTTTTTAAAAATTTCCCTATATACAGGGTGTTCCAAAACAAAAAATGTATATAGGTTGTCTGTAGATTCTATTACATTTTGAAAATGAAATTTATTTTAATAAATGCTGGCTTTATAATTATTCAAATTATATATACATTTCTAGGACACTGTATATTTGTCATTGAGAGTAAGAAAGACTTTAATACTTTGAAAAATTTTTAAACGTCTTGGAAAATTGAAATTGTTTCCATTGATTATTAAATTTGTTTGGCATGGGTTCAGCCTGTATAGTCATTATTATAGTCCCACACTATACTATAAAATGAAGATTGCAAATATGTATACATATATACATGTATACATATATGTGCATATATCACATAATACATTATATATGTACAATGTCCATCAAAGTTTTAAGATATCACAGCAAACACCAAATTCAGGATAACAGATATGTGCAAATTGTTAATTAGGTAGGCAGACAGTAATTTGCATTAAGAAGAGAAACACCCACAGAGTCTATTGCATTTTTCATTTATTTTTCTTATATTAGGTCATCATTACACAGCTATGCATTATACTATTCTTTATGAATTTTAGATGACTGAACTACTTTGTAATTTTTGTTAAGAAAATAAAATTAATGAAAGAATGAGTTTAGCTCCTTTTAGCCATTTTACTCCCATTACATACATACCATTAATACACGGACCTAATTGCTTTGCTTTATTTTTTTCAGTGGAGACTGCAGATCAAAATTGTTAATAATGAATTTTTTTATTCAAAATCCATAAATAAATTTCTGAAAATAAAAAAATGTGTCAGTTTGATGTCAGGAACTGACTTCCACCTAGTTCATGCACATTCATTAGCACCTGAAAAATAGTAAAAGTTATAATGTTTAAAATAAAGAAGGAATGAAAAAGATAAAAGGCACAGGGAAGCCCAGTACTATGTGGATGTTTTAATTTCTTGGGCTGTAATAAAGAACACACCTAATGGCAATAGGCAATATCACAAATCCACTGCCTAATTAAAAAACAAAACCAATCCATGCTTGTAACTCAAAAACTCAAGTCATCACATTTGTTCCCAGGCAAAAGAAAAACCATAGTCAGTGGGTGAAATGTTTTCAATTATCAGAATGTAAACAATATTACTGGTTTGGCTTTGGAAGAAGCATATCGTAAGTTATGAAATAATTTTTTTTATTTTTTTAATTTATTTTTGTTACAGATGTTTCTACTTTTCCCCCCATTGTCACCCTCCCCCCCCTCCCTCCCTGCCCCGTCCCCAGTTGTTGTTTGATGCTTTGTTGATGGCGGCTATTCTGACAGGTGTGAGGTGATACCCAGTGTTGTTGTCCATGTCCATTGTTTATGAGTACATGCGTACAAGTTCTGTGGTTCATCGCTCCCCTCCCCCACCCCCTCTTCTGGCAATTGTCAGTCTGTACCCTACTTCCACGTCTCTGGGACTACCCTGTTCCTCAGACTGTTATGTTTATTATATTCCAGAAATAAGTGAGATCATATGATATTTGTCTTTCTCTGCTTGGCTGGTTTCACTTAGGATAATAGTTTCCAGGTCCTCCCATGTCATCACAAAGGATAAGAGATCTTTCTTTCTTACAGCTGCATAGTACTCCATTGTGTATATGTACCACTGCTTTTTTATCCATTCATCCACTGATGGACACTTGGGCTGTTTCCAGATCTTAGCTATTGTAAATAGTGCTGCTATGAAAATGGGGGTACATGTATTCTTTCTGGTTGGTGTTTCAGGCTTCTTAGGGTATATTCCTAGGAGTGGGATCACTGGGTCAAATGGCAATTCAATTTTTAATTTTTTGAGGTAACACCATAGTGTTTTCCACAGTGGCTGCACCAGTCTGCATTCCCACCAGCAGTGTACTAGAGTCACCTTTTCTCCACACCCTCGCCAACACTTGTTGTTTGATGCTTTGTTGATGGCGGCTATTCTGACAGGTGTGAGGTGATACCTCATTGTTGTTTTAATTTGCATCTCTCTGATGAAAATGAACACATGGGACTACATCAAACTCAAAAGCTTTTGCACAGCAAAAGAAACAACCATCAAAATGGAAAGGCAACCCACTGTATGGGAGAGCATAATTGCCAATGATATATCAGATAAGGGATTAATTTCCAAAATATATAGAGTGCTCATACATCTCAACAAAAGGAAGACAAAAAACCCAATTAAAAAATGGGCTGAGGATCTAAATAGACACTTCTCCAAACAGGACATACAAATGGCTAAGAGACATATGAAGAAATGCTCAACATCACTAATAATCAGTGAAATAATTTTTTTTAGTGATGTGATATTCTTGGTTAGGACAAACATAATGAAAAATAAAAATCAGAAGATACTAGAATTTAATAAACAGGCTATTTCTAGTCACACACATTGGTAGAGAAGAACAAAAACCCACCCAACAAGCTGTATGATGTTAAAAATTGGGCCATCCCTTCATTAAAGTTGCAGCACACTTCTGGGGGGAGATACATATAGAACATGAGAAAGACACGCAGATCAGAGAAGGACAGCATCTTGAAACGTCAGAATAAATACAGGAATAACTTCTATGTAAAAGGATGTAATACCAAAGGTGTTTTGTTGTCACTGTGGTGAAGTCTGCTCAAAGTTTTCAGAGTAATCCTAAATCTAGCAAAGAAAATGTGTCCCTGAGGGTTCACTACGTACTGGATATAAACGTTTTACTTGGGACCCTGAAATAGTAGCTTCAGTAGCACAAAGAGCAACAGCTGAGATTCAGAACTAACAAGATTCTCCATCTTGGTAGGTGTGAGATGGAATGGGAAGACTTATCTGGGTGTCAGAGTTCGGGAAGAATTTCTGAGGAGGGAAGATTTAGACAGCGGGAAAGAAGTCGGATGAAGACGAAGTGAGGATCCTTTTACAGCTAAAGAAATAGAAAGAATCAGGAGTGACTTTGGAAAGTGCAAATCATACAGCATGTGCTAATATACAGTATATGCATATAGGTAGTGTATATATATATACACTCTGCCTATAAGTATATAATATACTATATATATTCTCTCTGTGTATATACATATACATATCTTGTTTTTAGTACATTTGCCATTTTCCAGACGTGATAATGACTGTTTCTAAGCACATTTAAAATTCAGCCCTGCAATTGGACACCCAGAGCACAGTGACTTATTCATAATAAAACTAAACCAATACATAGCAAATATACAGAGTAAATACCAAAAAGAAGTAGGCCTGCATTCTGGCCCGTGTGGCTCAGTTGGTTGAGTTTTGTCCCATGCACCTACAGATTGCTGGTTCGAGTCCCAGTCATGGCACATGCCCAGGTTTCAGCCTTGATCCCCAGTGGGGACTGTGCCAGGGGGAGTGGAGAGGGCAGCCCATCGGTGTTTCTCTCCCATTAAAATCAATAAAGACATATTTTTAAAAAGAAGAAGAAGAAGTAGAAGTGGGCCTCCAGAAAAGCCCAAGGCTTGGAGATGCATCTTTTTGTGTGTGTGATATAATTGTTAAAATCAAACACAAAATGGCGACTGGACTTGAAAATTCCCTAAGCAGACAAAACCAATTAAGCCCTACAATTAAGCAAAACTGAATTTAGCTTATACTGCAAAACAAGCACAACTTAACTTGGGCTGCTTCTTATAAATACCTCTGAAACCATAAACAGAACGTCAATTGTTCTTCCCAACTGACATGAGGGAGCCACTTTTAAACAATCCCCTCTCACTGGGGAAGCTCTAACATGCTGTCCAATCACTAAACAGGACAAACAGCCTGTGCCTTCCCACTATGTAGACTGTTTTATAATGATGTACCTCTGAGCCTCCTTCGCCGTCAGCGAGAGCTCCCGTTTGCACAGTTTTTATGAGCACAGTAAACTCTGACTAATTACTCTTTTAGTGATCCAGTGGCTTTACTTCTGCTATTTCTGAATTTTTCACATCATTAACATGTATCATCATGCAAGTGTAAAGTATATAGTGTGTCGATTTGGTACATGTATCTATTGTAGTATGATTATCACTGTAGCCCTAGTTTAACACCTCCATCTCCTCATGTAATTCTTTTGTGTGTGTGTGTGTGTGTGGTGAGGACAGTTAAGATCTAGTCTTTCAGCACTTTTGAAATACATAAATATAGTATTGTCGACTTTCATCACTATGCCGTGCATTAGATCTCCTGAGCTTATTTATCTACTAGTTGCAAGTTTATAATTAGCAGAAATAACACAAGGTAGGATTGTTTTGTATCAGCTTCGAAGAAGAAGAGTTAAGTTGTGTGTAGGTTTTTTGTTGGCTAAGGTATGGCAATCTCAGGGAGATAATTACCCTCTTGAGAGGGAATTTCTCTCTAATAAGCTTTAAATATATACATGGTCGACTCAGGCTAGATCATTTCCTTTTGTTCTTCTACTCATTCTCTCTTTCTCTTTCTCACTCTCTCTCTTTCTCTCTCTCTCTTTCTCATTATATGTCTTCTAGTTATTTTGTAATGCCATATAGCTTTTATTCTCTTTTCTTCATTTCTCTCTAAGAATGTAGACTGCAGTTTCTTTAGCAGCAGTTTGGGCCCAGAATATAATGTATTCATTAAATTTTGAAAGCACCTCTTTTGTTAGTGAAATCGTGTTATGTAAAACAATTGATGAAATGCTTATACAGTAGCCACATTTGGTCTGAGAACTTGGCTTTATTTTCTGAATTTGGTGAAAGTGATTCTTTATCTTATTTTGTGTGCTATTGGTCTTCTGAATTTTTTAAAATAAACGACACATGACATAGAGCTATCCCAGTTAGCAATTGTTTACGGAATGGTTCTAGGAAAAAACTGCAGACTGCCTCTGATGATGAAGAAATCTGTTCTGGAAAGACACGCTTGGGTAAGCCACTTTGGCTGCAACCAAGGAGCAAAAGAAAATGTGGAAATGCAGATCATAATTTCAGTTTTGTATATTAAATTCTCTAGGTGAACATGATAAGAGAAATTAATTTGAATTAGTTCTGAGGGGATATATAATTTGGTAATGGCAGGAAGTTTGCAGTGATCAAAATTTTTCTATCCTATAAAAGTTGAAACTTCTATATTGCCAGCGTTTTATTACGTGGACAATATTGATGTTAATTATATACCATGTACATATTTTTCTAGTGAATTTAGTGGAACCATAAATCTGAATAATATATAAGACAGGAAATAGACTAAGAAATGATATTTGCCTATGTTTATAGCCTTAGATAAGAGATTTTCTCAGAGAAAATGGAAGGGTCTAGTTGAGGCTGAGAGAGTAGATATATAAGAACAGCAGCAATTATAACCTACACATTGACTACGCTACTTATTAACGTGAATAACTCTGTGTACCCCATGCCAAGACAGACACAGAGCTGGGCACTTAGTGTGCCCAGAGGTTTCTATGGACCAAATTATTATAATCCATGTGTATTTTACTGTACATGTTACAAGAGAGGTGATGGAAAGAGTTTATAGCAAAGCTGTTTTCGAGAGTTTTGGCAGCCTTCTATATTGTTCATGGGATTTTTCAAAATTAATTTCATTCGACTTCACAGGCTCCATTAATTGTTTAGAAAAAAATCTGATTGTCTTCAGCATCTACATCCATATTTTTATACTAATCTCTTCACAAAAAGCCATTTAATTATTAGGATCTAATCTGCCAAGCAGAAAATTTTATTAGAAAAAAAATCTTTCTCCCTGGCCAGTTTGGCTCAATGGTTAGAGCATTGACCCACAGACCAAAGAGTCTCTGGTTCAAATACCATCAAGGGCACATACCTCAGTTGCAGTTCGTCCCCAGCCCTGGTCGGGGATGTGAGGGAGGCAACCAGTTGATGTGTCCCTCTTACATCGATGTTTCTCTCTCTCTCACTCACTTTCCCTCCCTTCCGCTCTATCTGAAGATAAATAGAAAATATCCTTGAGTGAGGATTAAAAATATATATATTGCATGAGTATTAGAAATGCAGATTTATAATTTTTTAAGTGGGACTTTCTTTGCTTATTTTCCTCCATGAGTAAAACAGCTTAGTTTCCTTCTTGAGAAAAACAGTGATGCCCCTCTGAGCACCTACTTCTGAATTTACTTCATTTGTTTGTTTTTTAATTGAATTTTTTGGGGTGACATTAGTTTGAAAATCCATATAGGTTTCAAGTGTACAACTCAATAAAACATCATCAGCACATGGCATCATGTGCCCATCGCCCCAAGCAAAGTCTCTTTCTGTCCCCATTTCCCACCCTCTTTTGCCCACCTCCAATTACCCATTTTTTTAAAGCCAGAAGAATAAAATGTTAAATCCATTGGGGAAGCTCAAGACAACCTCTCACTGTCCAGATCCTACTCTAATGGGGATGAAATTCAAACGGATTTTTATTGTGCCTTAGTAGCAAGAAATGGACAATACACTTTCTTCACGAGCCATGATAAGTCTTAACCTCTGTTGATGTTTCTGAGGAGCAGCGTAAGCTTGGATCACAGCTAAGTCCCTCCATGTATCAAAGGTGAGGGGAGAGCAGGAAAGGCAGGCAATTAGTGTGGTGGAGAAGTGAGAGGGAGTGATGAGAACAGATACACTGGATATGAGTTTTAGTTGCACGTTTTGTGGTCTGTGATCCACACACATCCCCTTGTGAAATCTTTAATAAAGCCTAACAGAAAAAGTCACCAATAGCTGGATGTTGTTAGAATGTGGTTCGAAGTTATGTAAACAAATCTTAAGGACCTAGGTCTGTGTGTTGTCACCAATATGAAACAGAATTGGGCCATTCAAATACAGTTCCAGCAAACCTCTGGGTTAAATACCACACTAGACTTTCCACAGAGATTTGGTAATGTGTATTATTTAAAAAACAAATTTTTTATTTCCAAGAATGGAACCAAAAGCAGGGTTTTGTTTGTTGGTTGGTTGGTTGTTTTTTTTTTGTTTGTTTTTTGTTTTTGCTAATCCTCACTGAGGATATTTTTTCCATTGATTTTTAGAGAGAGTGGAAGTGAGGGAAGGAGAAGGAGAAAGAGAGAGAGAGGAACAACAATATGAGAGAGACACATCAATTGGTTGCCTCCTGCACTTGCCCCACTGGGGCTGGGGATCAAACCTGCAACCCAGGTATTTGCCCTTGACCAGGAATCGAACCCATGACCCAACAGTGCGCAAGCCGATGCTCGAACCACTGAGCCACACTGGCCAGGGCAATCATGTTTTATTTTATACTATTCATGATTTGGCTTTGCACAGGGAACCCAGTGTCACATAAATAAGTCAAACATGTACATGAAAGCTTTAGGGCTGCCTGTTAATCTTCTCTGACCTTGTGGAGGGAAGAGATAGAGATGATAGAACTCCAGCCCAAACAGAAGAAAGAACTTTAGCTTTTTACCTCCACAAGCAAGGGTGGGCCACATGCTATGGATAGGAAGGAGTTAGGCTTAGATTTGAAATCCTATAGATCCCTCAGGCTCTGGAATTTGCCCTGCCTTCTCAAAGAAATAATAATAATTCTACTAAGAATTTGTATGATAGCAGAGAAGATGCCACAGCACAAACTAGATGAATTTTCTGCTACTCAAACAGCCTTAAAAAGGTGATGAATGGGTATAAATTTCATTACTTTTGCCTTAGTCTAGGTAGTTGCTGAGCAAATCCACACATTCGAAATCACGATGTTTCCTTGTAAAAGTGTGCTTTCTATTTGAAACGTATTGCCAGAAGTCATTCAGGGTCTTACCCTTCAAATATAGCAATTGTACCTGACTTAGACTTCTACAATATTAACAAGTTGCGTATACTAGTTTTAGCCATATGTCTTACATAGCCTTAGGACCATAGAATAGACAGTTAAGGTAAAAAGCTTCACTATTCAGTAGAAAATGAAAGAAGAGGCTGAATTCCCAATGAAAGTTTAGCCCATTCAGGATTGGGGCCTTTTCACCTGATTAATTATTTGTGACAACCAACTTGAGAATGAGATCACCCCTATCCATCTTAATTCTGAAGACTGAGAACTGAGGCCAGCTGCTAACATTTAAATATTTGCTGTGGAAAATTCTTGCCCAGGATGGTAAGCCTGGAAATAAATAAGTATTTACTTCTAGAAGTTTTATAAAACAATTTGTTGGGCAAATATGTAGTCCTCTGAGCAGACTGTTCATTTTCATGGCAAGAGATTGATCATCTGGGCAAAAAGCTTGCTTTCCAAAAAAGTGCTTACTAATGAAAATTTGCTTCAAGCTTCTCAGCAGTGCTGAACTCTTATGTCATGAACTTTGGCAAAGTCTAATCAGTTTCCCATAGTTGAGGACATGCCTTAAACCATTTGATGTCAGACCCCTCAACACTATAAATATCCTACCAATATCCTTCTTCTAATACACTGCTAAGACTATCAAGATGGAATTCTTCTTTGATATAATAGGTTTGATAACCTCAGCTTTGCTTGAACGATAGTTAAATTCTGGTGGATTTATCTGTGGAGAGTGGTGACAGTAGGAAGCTGACACAGTGAACTGCGATAATACTATCACCAATTTATTTGAGAAATAACCAGTAATGCTGTTAGTATATGCAGAGAGAAATGAAAATGATGAATGCATTGTTTCAGTTACTAATAATACCTTTTATATATTTTTTTGGTTTATTATAAATATTTCCCCTGAGGCTTCAGAGTAACTAATGTAACTTGATTTTATTTACTCTTAATTTGAGTATTCTCTGTCATTCTTAAAAGCAAATGCCCATATTTCTGAATGTAACCTAACATTTAGTATATAAAATCAAAATAATATTGATAAATTAATATTAAATATATTAAATAACAATCGAATGGTAGATTTTTAACCTTTATTTAAATTCAATAACTTTGAGATAGAAAAAGAGCACCCAATAGGCTTAATTCGTAGAAGGAAGGATATAGATTGGGGAAAAAAATCAGCAATTTTCTGACTCAGAGACACAAAGTATAAAGTTATTGAAGAATCTCTTTTTCTAGAGATACCAATTATGCCAGATGTTCTGAATGTACTAACAAGCTTTCCTGAGGGATAAGAAATATTCTCTCAGGTTTTTCAAAGTTTGCATTTCTATTTTTTATAATAATGCTTAATTTTGATATGAAGATTTCTATAATACTTTGGACAAATTATGCATATTAAGAAAATGCAACTCTATATTTCACAGTATTGAAACTCATACATTTATTACTGAGATCATCTTTCCCAAATGAACCAAATTTTTGTATTTCTTTTATAAATGTACAGTATTTAATTTTTATTATGTTTTTCTCTTTAATTCAAAGTGAAAGCAAGGAAGGGAGGTATCTTAGTCAACTCTGGCTATGATAGTAAAATACCATAGACTGGCTTAAACAACAGACATTTAATTCTCAAGGTTCTGGAGGATGGGATGTCCAAAATCAAGGTGCTGGCAGATTTCATGTCTGGAGAGAGCCCTCTTCCCTCTTCCTGGCTTGAGGATGTCTGCCTTCTTGCTCTGTCCTTAAATGATGGAGGGAGAGAGGAAAGGATAGAGGGTGGAAAAGAGGGATGGAAGGATAAGAGAGACAAAGGGACAGAGACAGAGAGAACTCTCTCTGGTCTCTCTTTCTCCTCTTATTATAACACTATGGGGGCCCAATCTTCATAATGTCATCTAAATCTAATTACCACCAAGAAGCCCTATCTCCAAATATCTTAACGTTGTGGTTAGGGCTTCAGCATATAATTTTGGGGTGGCACAAACACTTGTCCTTAATAGAAAATGGGTTTACATGGGTATCATGTCAACAAATTTCAGATGTGTTGCTTCATAATTGTAATCACACTTCACATCTCTTCGGGAACCTAACCATAAATCACTGCATTATCTTTGTCTGTACATTTTCAGTGTTTTCTTCTCTGAAGGTCTTTTTATGTTTCAGGATGTGATAACTTTTATTGTTTTACTATCTTACACAAGCTATATTCTTTTCTAACTGCTGTCTAAAAGACATTCTCTTTCTAGACCAACTTTTTAAGTGTAAATGCACTCCATTGCTACATTATAATCTTCTCTAAAATAAAGACCTCAATATTTTTTTGTATTTTTAGTACCTAACAAAGTGTCAAGCTTATGAAGATATGGAATATATAGTAAATATTAAATACATTATATATAGTAAATATTGACTACAAAACAGTGAGTAGATAAGTGATTGGATGAATGAATAAATATCTCATTCATTTTTTGACTCCATAATGCAAGTGACAACACTGCTTATTTGCTGAATCTGATCTTATCTAGTTAAATACCTTCCAAAAAATATTAGAAGTTTAAAAAATAGTCAATCTATCTAGATTTTAATCTTGTTCTACCACCAAAGAGCAACCTGATCGTGACCAGCTTCCATAAACTGGCTAAGCCTCAGTGTTCTGACACAATGGAGACAACTGGGAAATTTAAAGGGTAAATTCCACAGAAAGTTGAATGTCTTAATTTTTTCCAATAATGGTAAATTTTAGATCATTGTAGTTATGAGTCCTCAGAGCATTTAATAGTATTGATCACTTCTAATTTCAGAAGCTCTTTGTCTCCAGGGTTTTTAGTGACAGTCTCTAATTCACAGGCAATGTCTAGGTTTCCTTGGCAGGCTTCTACTCTCTGCTTACATACCACTTTCTCATAGTTTTCTATTTTCAGAATTCACCCTTTTCAATGGCTCTTGGGTGATTTCAACCACATTCTGTATTTGTAATTATTACTGAAATGCTGATGAGTTAATAAACTTAAAAAAAATCTTTATCTTTACTTAACATCTTCTCCACCGTTCCAGAGCCATAAATTAAATGACCTTCTCCATTTAGATGTTTCACATATATTTATACTCAAGGAAAACAAAATCATCATTTCTCTCATAACTGCTCTTCATATTTTCCCTAACTGAAAAAAAGAATTCACAGGTCTACCAGGTTTTTGTTTTTTCTCTTTGATTGATGACACAACTTTGGGAAAGATCAAAGTCCTCTTGTCTACCTTTAATCTTTCTTGTAAATTATACCACAAATTCCTTGGTTACTCTACACACTTTCTTTTGTCTCCAATGTACAATGAGTCTACTAAGCCACAATCATTACATTTTTCTTAAATAATGTTTGGTTTTCTTTCTAGTACATTTACATAAAAAGTATGTTACTTCATGTCTTTCCAGTTTTACCTTACTGTCGCTTTTTAATAAGGCTTAAAATGAATACTGTACTTCCTGTAACTTTGTCTTTTTTTTTTCAAAGTTGATTCGGCTATTCTAGATTCTTTGAATTCCCATATAAATTTTAGAAATAGCTTGTTTATGTCTACAAAATAAAATTGCCTACTTGGATTTTTATGGGAACTGAATTTAAGCTATAGAACAATTAAGCATTGACATCTTAACAATATTGAGAATTAAGATCCATTTTTTTAAAGTATTTCTCTCAGCATTGTTATGGTTTTCAAATTACAGATCTCATATATAGTTTGCCAAATGTATTTCTAAATATTGTATATGATGTTATTCTCAATGACATTATTTTCTTTTGACTTGCAATTTTTTTGTTCCTAGTATTTAGATATACAATTAATTTTTGTATAATAAAATTTTATTATGTAACCTTTCTAAATTCACCTTATAATTTTAGGAACTTTTTAGATTTCTTAGAGCTTTCAAAATTAAAAAAAAAAAATTTTTTTTTTCTTTATTGATTTTAGAGAGAGAGGAAGGGAGATGGAGAGAGAGATAGAAACATCAATAAGAGAGAACATTGATTGGCTGCCTCCTGCATCCCCCACACTGGAGATTTGGCCCAGAACCTGGGCATGTGCCCTGACCAGGAATCAAACCAGTAACCTCTTGGTGCATGGGTTGATGCGCAACTATTGAGCCACACCAGCGAGGCAACTTTTCTGATTTTCTTATCAGAGTAATGCTACCCTCATAGAATGAATTGGGAAGTGGTCCCTTCTCTTCAATTTTCCTGAAGATTCTGTGTAGAATTGGTATTATTACTTCCTTAATTGTTTTAGAGACTTCACCAATGAAGACACCTGAGCCTAGAGGTTTCTAAGTGAATAAGTTTTTGAGTAAAAATTAAATTTCTTTAGTGGATAGTGGAATATTCAGGTTATCTACTTCTCCTTCAGGAAGCATTGGTAATTTGAAAATTGTCCAAGAATATTGTTAATTTTATCTAAGTTGTTGAAGTAATTGGCATATGGTTATTGATAATATTGTCTTCTTATCTTCCTAATTTTTATAACATCTATAGTCATCTTTTGCATTCTTGATATTGATAATTTGATTTTTATTCTTTCTGGTTAGAGATTTATCAATCTTATTGATCTTCTCCAGAAATAAGTTTCTGGTTTTATTGATATTTTAATTATTTTTCTGCCCTCTACTTCTTTGATTTCTGATTTTATCTCTATCATTTCCTTTGTTCTGCTGTGTGTGTGTGTGTGTGTGTGTGTGTGTGTGTGTGTGTGTGTGTGTTTTCAGGATCTTTTTATTTTATTTTTTTATTAATATTATTTTTAAACATCTTTATTGTTGAAAGTGTTCTGCCTACTTTGTATGTAAGTTGTTTTTTTTTTAATTTTTTAAGGTGGCAGCTTAAATCAATGATGTAATACTTGTCTCTTTTTCTGTTTTAGGAATTCTAGGGCTATACATTTTCTTTTCAGTACTGCTTTAGTTGAGTGACACAAATTTTATATGTCATGTTTTTGTTCCATTCTGCTCAAAATACTTTCTATTTTTCCTTTAGATTTCCTCTGTTACCCATGCATTGTTGAGACAAGTGTTACTTAGTTTTGAAAACACTTGGGAAAAATCTAGGTATCTTTCTGTTTTTGATTTCTAATTTAAATACATTATCACCAGAGAAAAAGTTTTACCTGAATCTTTTAAATTTAAACTTTTTTTGTATTGCACAAATATGAGCTATCTTGTGTGCCTTTAGAAAAAAATGTATATTTTGCTATCATTGGCTTGATTGTTCCATGAATATCAATAACATGATGTTGGCTGACAACCTCAATACTTCTGGTATTATCACATTTGTGTTGAGCTTTAGAATATTGTAAGAGTTATCCAGGATCACAGGATTGGCAAAGAGAGGACCTGATCTGAAAAGTTTGACTCCAATTTCTTTTTTTTTTTTTCTTCAAATGATGTGCTTCTCCTCCATCATTTCTTACCTGTCTTACAGTAAAATTCTTATCTCCTCATTTACACAGTGTTCATTTTTAATTAATCCTAAGAGAGTTACCACTGGGTTCTGTAAATAACAAATATCATATTCTTATTTTTTCCCCCAATCTTATTGGTAACTCCCTTAACATCCGTTAAAAATCCTTAGAATGCCATACAACATCAAATATGTTTCTGCCTCCTTTCTACCTTAACACACACACACATGTACTCAGACACAAATGTATAAAATTTAATAATATCTTACATTTTATCACATGTATTTATATACCATATAACAACATATATATATCATATTTTATAACTTACATACTTATAGCATAATATGTATATAACATAATATAAAACTTACACAACTGACTTTCTTATAATACTGAACAAAAATCAAATTTTAGCACCTTTTCTCCCTTACAACATAGATGTGACTTTTGTTTATCTCTTGGCAGACTCTTCCCCTTCCTACTTTTCCATTTCACCATGTCCCAAAGCATCTTTTATCACCATATTCACAAACTAGTTATTCACTTTCCATTTACTTTTCTGACTTTGGGCAGCCTCCTAAGGGCAGTCTGGGATTGTATCCTCTCCACACCAGCCTCTCTAGACCATTCCCAATGTCTCTAGGTATTTAAATTGCTTACTGAGCACCTCTTGTATTTCACTTACAAATAAAAGGCAAAACTTAATTCTGTTACTTCTAGTGGCACATTCTCACCTATTCCAAAAACTAAACTCAATAAAAATATATGTAAACAACAGCCAGGCCAACCTAAAGAGATAAAGGTAATTTATCCCATGAGTCACTTGGAGTTCAACCTTCTGGATTTACTATTGTACCCCATCCCCTCCTTTTTTTTTTTTCTTGAGGGAGAATGGGGACACCTATCTCGTGTTGTACTCTTGATGCAAAGAACTCCATAGCTGCATTGCTTACAGTCACTGTGCTTTTGAAGACACAGCATTGCACTTTTTTTGCTTCATGTAATCATTGAATTATTTCATTATTTCATTAAGTTTTTGCTGTTTTCTTTTTGATTTTTAGTATCTATAAAACTTCTGGAAATCTCCAGGGATCTCCCATTGGTGATTATGCTAAAGGCCTAAAAATATTTCTGTTATTAAGGGAAATCAATTCTTACTTTCTTTCTTTCTTTTTGTAAAAATAAAATTAAATTTCAAGGATTCTTTTGATCATTCATCATTACATGTTATGGTTTAATCTTTTTCTTATGTGAACATTTTCTTTCATAGACAGTATATCTTCACTTAAGTAAGCTTTAATTTTCCAAATCAGTATTCTGCAAAAGTAATGCTTTTAATCAGATGCAATATTAAACACAGGACCAATATTAATTTTTTAAAGATTTAAAAAAGATTCTTCAAGTTCTGAAAAATGTCATATAGGTTAAAATTCCATTTTAAATAAAATGAATTATGGAAATAGTGAATCATTTTGTACATTTAGAAGTTGAAGTGAAAGTGCAGTTGAGACACTATAAGCACACACACACACACACACACACACACACACACAGTCTCACATGCAAAATAAAAGGTTTTTTTTTTCAAACTTTGTTACAGAGAGCAAACAAAATATTTGAAAAAATAATTAGAACATATTGCCATATATCCTTATCATATGAATCATTTTCATACCATACATATTAATTGTTTAGCCCGGCCAGTGTGGCTCAGTGGATTGAGAGCTGTCCCATGGACTGAGAGGTCCTGGTTCGATTCCCAGTCAGGGCTCTTGCCTGGGTTGCAGGCTCGATCCCCAGTAGGGGGCATGCAGGAGGGAGCTGATCAATGTTTCTATCTCTCCCTTCCTCCCTCTCTAAAAAATCAATAAAAACATTTTCTAAAAAATTAATTTTTTAATAAGGTTAAGAATGAAATATTTGCCATAAACAACTAGCTAGCTGGTTTAAAATTAATGTTCCCCATGATTTGTTAAAGTTTTTTCCTGATGTTATTGCTTAATCTTTTGAGCATTATGTACACCACCAATACATTAAAAAATAAAATAAAAGCCTGGCCGGTGTGGCTCACTGGGTGAGCATCAACCCATGCACCAAGAGGTCATCGGTTCGATTCCTGGTCAGGGCACATTCCCAGGGTGTGGGCCCAATACCCAGTGGGGGCATGCAGGAGGTGGCCAATTGATGTTTTCTCTCATCGATGTTTCTATCTCTCTCTCCTTCTCCCTTCCTCTCTCTAAAAAAAAAAAAAAACCACCAAGGAGAATTTGGCATGAAATAATGTCATCTATTTTAATTCAACTTATATTTGATATATTTTAGTTGAATGTGTTGAAGTATAATAAAAATGTCTGTGAATTTTTAATTTACTATTCTAAAAAACACACCATGTGAGTTATCGCATTGAAATTAGAATTCTGAATTTGTTTTCTATTGCTCCATAGTATAATTTTTCAAGCACAATGGAATGGAGATCACTTTATATTTTCCAAGTTTGGTTTTGTATTGTTTTGCTTCAGTCTTCCTTTGCATTAATTTTACTTTTTGCACTTTGCTAAGATTCTTTTTTACCCACTTTTTCAGTATGTATAATATTATTATTACATTTATGATTGTAAAAACATTTTAAATAAAATTTAGAAGGTTTTATGCATATCAAAAGTTTTTGTTAGTTTTCTAATAAATGTAAGTTTTAAATGACCAGTATAATCATAAAATTTTTATATAACTAAATAAGTGTCTGGTTGTCAAAGCAAACACTTAAAATATATCAAACGCTAACTCAAAAAGATATATGCTCCTTTATTTGCAATAAATTTGGTGAATTTTTTGCACAAACAATGATATATTACTCAGCAGTAAAAAAGAATGAAATCTTTTCATTTGTGACAAAATAGATTGAATTAGAGGGCATTACACTAAGTGAAATAAGTCATATAGAGAAAGACAAATACCACATGATTTCATTTATATGTGGAACCTAAAAAAAAGAAAGAAAGAAAATGAACAAACAAAACAATACAGAAACAGCCTCATAGACACAGAGAACAAACTGATGTTTGCCAGAGGAAGGGGAGATGGGTAAAAAGGTGAAGGGAAAGAAGAACAAAATTCCAGTTATAAAATAAATAAGTCACGAGGGTGTAGTAAACAGCATAGGGAATTTTGTCAATAATAGAATAACTTCGCATGGCGACAGATTACTACTAGATTTAATGTGGCGTTCACATTGTAAAGTAGATAAATGTCAAATCATTATGCTGTACACCTGAAACTAACATAATATTGTATGTCAACCATATTTTAGTTAAGAAAAATAAATAAAATATGTGAACTATTCCAATTAGCTCTTTTCAAATCCATTTTTATTATTATGCAGATGTTGAGAGTATAATGTCCAGAGTTAGGTAGACTTGGGTTCAAATGCATTTATTTATTAAACATTTCAATGTCAGTGATGTCCCAGGCACTAAGAATCTAGATACAAGCTCAATTCCTTTTAGGCAGCTTATATGGTAGTATATCCTAAAGACAAAATTTAGAGTACTATACTATTTGAGATTCTCTGCTCTGATTGTTATGAATACGAGACCTTTGGTAAGTTGATAAACCATTCTGAACTTTAGTCTCCACTATCTGAAAACTGTGGATAATAATAGTACTAATGCATAGAGTTATTGTGAGAATACATGAGACGATACATATAAAGTGGTTATCAAAATATGTAGACATTAATGGATAAAAATTATATACTGTAATCGTGATTGCTAATAAAATGTTAGCTGTTTCCCTGCTATGGATTACATATCACCATTAGAAGAAAATCCAATTTTTTATTTTGTTTTTGTAAATTTCACAATGTGCAATTGTGGGTAATGTTTTCAGAGAATGAAATCCTTAGGAAACCCTATGGTATTTTTTAAAGTACATAAAAGTATCAATGATTTATTTCTCTCTAGAGGTCATTTTCCTGGACATTACAGTGAGTTAATGATTGGTGCATTGTTCCTTCAGAAGCATTACATGCTCCAGGCATTGTCTATTATGATGATTTCAAAAAGCAGTTACGATTCCTCACCATTAAACCCATCATAATCTCCACAGCGTGACCCAAAGAGCAACACAATGTGTTCTCGACTCAATGAAATCTGGTAGCCATATTATTCAAATATATATTGTAAAAGGATGGCTTTTCATTTGAGTTTTTAAATCAATAAGTAGTTTATTAAAGAAATGTTAATGCTAAAATCATTTTTGATCATATAAATGGTAAATGAAAGGTAACTTACACATGTTTTCTAAATTAACACAGCTTTTGCTCTTTGAAAGTTAATATTGGGATTATTGTAGTGTGATTGATTACTTCAAAAAATACTGTAACCATTTATGTTCAAATAGCATTGTTTAATGAGCTCGTTTTAATCTTTCATGACTTACATTCCACGTAGGATATATTCATTTTACAGTGGTTTTTATGACAGTGATCCACTATGAGAAATCAGAATAAGAAGGTACTGAAACAATCTACAATATAATAAGATCAAATAAATAATTACTTGCGAAGGATGATTAATTTATGAACCCCACTGATTACACAGGAGGCGAATTTACACGGATTTTCTGTCACGTGTTGCTGATTCTCTGTTTGCCACCGCACAGTCCCACCTCCACATCCTCTCTCCGCCTTCTCACCCTGGTTATGGGCTGAACCTGTGGACTAAGCCAGCCTGGCCCCCGACGGCTGCTTTCAATTATGTTCAGAGAGCAGGATACAGTGGCAGGAGATTGCTGACGGAAGAGACAGGTCGGTTGTTTCTGTCCCAATTCCTTTCCACATTTGTGCAAGGGGCCGAGTTCCTCTAGAGAACAGGCTCCTGTTCTGACACCAGTGTCCTTATCATCATTTCCTACCTTTGCTACTTCAGACATAGGGGCAGTAACAGCTTCCTGCTTTGGGTTGGTTCCCGGGTGTCTCAATATCCCTTTTATGGTTGCTTTAACTCTGCCCATATTTCTGTAACTATTTTTACTAAGTCCTCTTCAATTAGTCTTTTTGAGTAGAAGTCTATTTCTTGCTGGGCTTTCTGTTTTTAAACACAACAAGGTAATGTTGATATTGCTAGCCTGTAAAATAATAGAGCATTGCAGGTAAGAGTGGAGACCCAGACTGCCTGGGTTGAATTCTAGCTCCACAGTGGGCAAATTCACCTCACTCTGCCTCACTTCCTTCACCTGTAAAACAGACCCAGTAACCGTACCAGTCTCACAGGGTTGCTTTGCAATTATTTAATGTCTCTTCCTATCTAAATCACTTCAATCATGACTTTTAGAGAATACACACTAAATTGTATCTAATATTATTTTATTTGTGGTAAAAATGTTGCTTAATGAGGTAAAAGAATAATGAATGCATTCTTGAAATGGTATAAAGTGTTTTCTGAGAAAGTGAAGTGATACCACTTAAATGTCCCTGCAAACAATTGCTTATTCTACAAGGTAGTACACACACTTGCATCAGATCGCGTTCAGTTGGTTCAGTACCTTTTCCGGTGTATTTTTCATGCCAGCTCAAACTTTTTTTCTGTCTCTGATGATTTTTCTTTTTTCACATAGAATGATTCTGGATTCTTTCCTAACTCTTCTACAGAGTTCTTTGAAAAAAATATTCTTAAATATGCCCTTTTTTTTCCAGGGGTCAAAAAGATACTATTTTGGCCTTTAAGCAGCATATGCCCTGGTTTGATTTCCTCGTAACTAATGAGTTTCTGCTTCTTTTTAAATATATGGAACCCTTTCACTTTGAACTACCTCAGCAAGGAGACAGAAACATTTTTTGCAGAAGCCCTATCTGCCATGATTTCTTTTTTTTTTTTCTTTATTGATTTTTTAGAAAGAGAGGGGAAGGGAGAGGGAGAGAGAGAGAGAGAGAAACATCAATGAGAGAGAAAGAACATCGAATGGCCGCCTCCTGCATGCCCCCCACTGGGGATCGGGCCCACAACCTAGGCATGTGCCCTGACTGGGAATCGATCTGGTGACCTCTTGGTGCATGGGTCGAGGCTCAATCACTGAGCCACACCGGCCAGGCTGCCATGATTTCTTTATACGCCAAGTTTTGCACACCATACATGACAGCTTTTTGTCCCAACCATGATGGGAGCAGGAGCAACAGAACTCATGGAAGGCAAAATTAACACAGAAATTACACTACAATTTACCTTTTTTAAGAAGCCAAAGGGCGACATCATTTGCAAGAAAAGAAATACAGTTTTATTGAAGGCAAGGGGGCAAATTGTACTTTTCACATTATCAGCAAATACTATACATTCACTTTAGAAGGAAACTGTATATGCAAGCATATGGCATCTTTTGTAATCATAGACAGTAATTTTTCATGGCTATTTGATGCAACTTTAACTTAGTATTGATATTTCTGCGAAAGGATGATAGAATCTTTATACATATAATATCAATGCATATTTATATATATTATTTATATATATTATATATTATATTATATATTATATATATTATATAACTAAAGAGAACTGAATTGAATTCCCACATTTTCTCATGTCATGTTGGGCTAACTACATCAGCTTGTTGAGACTTGATCTCCTCATTTATAAAATGAAGATAAGGATCCCTCTTGTATTTAACCAGAACTTTTGCAATAAAAAGTTAGTTATACGCCCAACCAGTGTGGTTCAGTGGATTGAGCGTCATCCCGTGGACTGAGGTTCCGGTTCGATTCCTGGTTAGAGCACATGCCTGGGTTGCAGGTTCGATCCCCAGTGGGGGGCGTGCAGGAGGCAGCCGATCAATGTATCTCTCTCACATTGATGTTTCTCTTTCTCCCTTTCTCTCTCTCTAAAGAAAAAGAAAAGTCAATAAAAACATATTTTTTAAACAAGTTAGTTATACTATTCATTATTCTAAGTGATGAGGGCAGGTGGTGAGGAAAGAGATCCATTTTAGTGAAGAGTGTTTAATTATTGAAACACACTAAATTTTTCTTTTCACAGCAAAGAAGCTGCCTCTGGCCATGTCAAATTTACACAAGTGGTTATTAATACTTTTTTAAATGCTGCCTACATTTAAAAAATAAAATGAAAGTCAGTGAGTCCCTGACTAGGGGCATTATAGACTTTCTTACCATATAGAACAATGCCTGAAAGATTACATATTTTTCCAGTGAGGAAATTTGCCCAAAGTGAGGGTGGTAGGACTATTAGTTATGTTTTCAAAAACAATTAATGTAGCCATTCCATTTATTAATATTATATTTTTTTAGTTGGACTGGTTCCGATGAAATATAAGCTTGATTCTCAACTCTACTGTAATTTTGTCCAGCAAAAGAACAGTCTTTGCCAATATAAACATATCAATAAAATGTAAAATATTTTATTTTTATATATAATAACCAACTATTATTCAATCATTCATTAAAACTAATTCATAAATCACATGTTAGGCTAAAAGTTGGCAGACCTTTCTACGTGAGGTAAGTTAACTGACATTGTCTAATGATACCTGCTCTCCAAAAAAGCTACGATGATTATGTAGATGTAATCATTTTTATAGAAATTTAAGTCACCTCTTGGGCAACAGTGTGATAGGAAGACAGAAATATATTTCTAAGCCATTAAGAATTATAATAAAATAAAATGTTTTCCTTAGCCAAAACTCCGATATGCTGATATGACTAATAGAGCTACTTATGAAACAGTATTCTTCCCTGAAGAATCAACCCAACTTCTGCCCTACACTGCAAGATCAGAGTAAATATGTAATTAGCAGGAAGCTTACCATTGTGTACAGTAATGAAATGTATTCGAGTTCACCAATAGTAGTCATTGAAACCCTTGGCATACGTGCAACTTCATGTTTAAGAAAGTGACAAATAGTTCAAAATGCTTAACCCTGTCTTCACAGATTAAATAGGCTTTATTTGTATGCTTTCATTCTTTCTGAGGTTTAATACATTTTCCAGAAAGCTATCACTACATCAATGACCTTGAATAAATGCTAATCTAAATTATAGACTGAGAATAAAATCCACATTTTCAAAGAGCAGTCGTTTAAAAATAGCTCAGTTCACACGGGATATATTGCAGCTAAAAACAAGAACATTTTGAGAGTATAAAGATATATTTAACATATGTTTTCATCTCTTGTCAGAAGAGAGAGAAGCAAAATCAAATGCTTTTTTTTCCTATTTAAATGTTAACACTGATAGCCATAAAAAATAGGTCACATGCCAATAGATAAACAGAAAATATTATAAAATAAACTTGATACATTTATTAAATCATCTGGTGATTGAGAGAATGGGAAGAAAATTATTCCCAAAATATAAGGTGCATTCATTGTCTAAAAAAAAAAAAAAAAAATGATCGATATCACTCTTCTCATTTGTTTTCCATAACATTTTAATTAATAGTGAAATGCATTTTATTGGATATTACTGTACAGGAAAAGAGGCAAATTTTGAGTCCTTATCATATAAAAATATTTTTAAAAGATTTCCAGCAATGAACAGATTTGATTTTTACTCTATCTTTAATGTATCATTTTTTCCACCTTCATTGACTTCCCTTTAATGAAAATCCCAAGACATATTCAGGATAGAATTCTAGGCAGATAATATTCTCAATATGTACATGAATCAAATATGTTGCAAGAATATTATCTAGGAACACACATATTGTTTTTCATTCTCCAATATGAAGGTCTCTTCTGAAATATATGGACTTAAATATATTGGGCAATAATATTCTAGTTGAATTTAGAAACTGCATTGCAATTGTAATATATGTGAATGAAGAAAATAAAGCAAAGTGTGTGAGAAAATATAATTTGGCAATTAGCATTTTGGGGAGGATTTTCAACTTGATCAACTTTAATAGAAATGCAGAATTTAGATGTATTATAGATACTCAGTACAAACACTGACCCTGACATACATCTATGTGCATACAGAGCTGAAGAATGAGTAGGAGTCAGATTGAGATAGAGAAAGAGGGCTTCATGCAAAGGAAGCTACGTGTGCAAAGATGTTGGTACAGGATAGTGATTTTACACCTTTTTCATCACATGGTACACATAAACTAATTGCTATAATTCTATGGCACACCAAAAAATATATTTTTGCCAATCTGACAAAATAAGTATAATTTTGATTCATTCATACTGTATGGTTATTGTTGAGCTGACTATTATCATTTTTGGACAGAGGTCAATGCCCCTTACTAAATAGTGAGGTACTATATGTTTTAAAAATTCTTGCAGCACACCAGTATGTTGTGGCACATCAGTGGAAAATTTCTGGTTTAGGAAGAAGCTTGACAAATTCAAGGTACTAAAGAAAAGTATTGAGACCTAAATTTGTAAAATTGATGAATAATATAGAAAAATGTTGGAATAGAAATATGCAAAATTCCAGGTCTCTTATTGTGAAAAATTATATGAGACTAATTTATGAAATATATCCATGCCGATGCAGACCATATGAGAGCCATCCTATAAGAAGGTAGTATCCATAATCTAGGTAAGCCAGAGTCAAGTACAGTCCACATAGCTCTTGAACTCAAAAGAACTAAACTATTTATAAACAATAAGTGTTATGTGGAAACAGATAAAGTAGAAATAAGGATGTGTCTAGAACGAAAATCTGTAAATGGATAAAATAGCAAATCCTATAAAGTCCTGGTGAACTGTCATCCCCAAGGAGAAAAGTCATGATTATCACCATGCTGATCAATGTGACTGAGAAGTTACAGATCTAATGAGAGCCCTGTGACCAGCTTTCACCACTAAGAGCATTTGAAAATATGGTAAACATGAGCTTAGTTTTTCACATACTCACCAGAAATAAGGAAGAGAAGACTAATCTTTCAAAATCTCTGTCTTTGCCATTCATAATTTTATTGTGATGTGTCTAGGTGGGGATATTTTTGTGTTTATTCTATTTGGTGTTTTATAGTCTTCTTGGATGCATATATTAATGATTTTATCAAATTTGGGAAAATTTCGACAATTACTACATCAAGTATATTTTCTGTTTATTTTTTCTCTCCTCTTTTTTGATACCCTCATTTTGTGTGTTTACATGCTCAATGGTTTTCATTACAGGTCTCTTGGTCTCCGTTCATATTTCTTCATTTTTTTCTTCCTATTCTTCAGGTTGCATAATCTTTATTGATCTATCCTCAAATTCATAGATTCTTTCTTTTGCCAGTTCAAACAGGATTTGTAGTCCATCTAATGAATTTTTACTTTTAAACTCCATAATTTTCCTTGAAAATTTTCATTTTTATGATCTACTTCTATTTGAATTTTTCTTTGGCCCATTTCAATTATTTTTACTATTACTTTTTATTCATGTGATCTTATCCCCTACTATACTTAGTTTTCTATTTTAATTATGAATATTATTTCTTTAAAAATCATAGATGTTACTTGCAGATGTGAATCACATGATTTTATTAGAGTTGATATAATTTTGCTTTATATAAGTAGGTAAGCTAGAATAATTAGAATCAAATCACTATAATCCAGTCCATAATTGAATTGAGTTATAGTTCATCTTAGTGTATGTAATGTATTTCTATTTCCAATTTAGTCTGCCTTCTAATTTGTAGCACTCTGGGTCTCAACTGATATTCTGGAGTAGCCTGTGTACTATTGGGCCACAGTCTCCACAAGTATTGATCTCAACAAATGTAAGTTTGATTATTGATTCCTTAATTATAACCTATAAAATCTTTATTAAATATATTTTTTCTTTAGAAGTCAAATCCTATCCTTTTAAAGTTGTTAACTAGATTAAATAAGGTAACATATATATGGAATTATGATAGGGACAGGCATATATTACATTTTAAATCAGGAATAAATAAAACACAAATTAATATACTGTAAGTGTTATATTTTGTTGACCACTTTAGGGTAGGGACTGTATGTTAACTATTTTTCTATCCTGTCCAATATCTCTCTTGACCCAAACCTCTATATTAATACTGTGTGTATGTAGAAATGATTTTAAATAGAAACTGACCAAACTCACAAAATAAATTTGTACAATGTGAACTGTTAGGTCTTAGTCAAAATGTAAGGTTTAAACTAAAGATGAATTGTGTCAAATCAATCAATTCATTCAGAACTTTTACTTATTAAGACATACAATAAAGTTTCAGGTCATATAGTTTATAATTACAGCACTGCTTAAAATTCTTGCCTAATGCACTAATAATGTTATATTTTTTTAATATGAGTAATTTATGTGCCAAAAGCATTTGAAATCTCTATCACCGCTATCACCATTGTTAGTTATATATACAAATACTGCATAAATATTATAGTAATAATCAAAGATTATACTAAGTACTATATAATTCTGTTTCTTATCTTAATTTTCTTATTAATTCCACAGTATGCTTTCTTTGTAGCTATGAGTAGCTATTTTTTTTCTTTTTAAAGATATTAGTCAAAATAAAATGGGAAATAAAGTTGTCTAGAGAGTCATGAAGCAAGACAGTTACAGAACAGTGTCTAGAATCTAACTCTAGTACATTTTATACTTACCCATAAATAATTTTTAGATGTTTTATATTCAGTCAAATTTTGTGTATATATCCTATTGTTGAGTTTAAGAGTATTTAGGTTCAGGGCCTATTGCTTAAAATCAAGGAACTAACAGTGGGAGCCAGAGTTGTAAAATAAAATTATAATTTACTAAATACTATAATAAAGATATTCTTTGAAATTAATATATCTTTAGTCATTTTCTATTCTCATACCCTGTGTTGGATGTAGTAGATTAGGGATTCTCTACCTTGACACGAGTGACATTGTGAAGTGAGCAATTATTTGTTTGGGGGCACATCATGTGCATTCTGGGATGTTTGACAGCATCCCTGGCCTCTACCAACTAGATGCCAGTCGCACCCCTTCCCAGTTTTGACAATCAAAATTGCCTCCAGACATTACTAAATGTCTCCTAAGGGACAAAATCATACTCGGTTAAGAATTATTACTGTATATGAAACTTTGGATAAGACAAATCCGGTCCATGACCTCCATAGTGGGAGACACAAACAACAAACAGTTAACAGTGAATAAAATGGATCAGTAACTGATTGTTCTAAATGGTTTCAATGCACTAAATGGAATGATGCGGTAGGTAATGGGGAAACCAAATTCAAGTAATATGGTCAGAGAATACTTCTTGAGGAGGTGATTCTTGAGCTGACTTTTAAAGAATGAAAAGGAGCTACCATGTGAAGGGGTAAATGCAAGGTCAGTATCTTTTAGATCAAAGGGTGCCTAAATCTGCCTGGGAAATCCAGACAAAGCTTCCCTTAGATGGCTTCATTTGTAACGTAGAGTAACATGAATTTGTCATTTGTTGAACTAAAGAACTTTTTTTCCCCACCCTTCCATGAAATGGAAAGAAAATATTCTAAGAAATCAAGGAAATGAAAGATGGCATCAAACACTGTGAAGGGTGTGAGGTTTTATCCTGTTACATGCTAACGAATGAGCCTGCCACAGTTTTATGGATGCTGGCAAAAGATCTGAGACTCCTGAGTCTGGGACAAAGGACAAATTATTACTTACAACAATAATAGTACTCAAATCGTTATCATGTTCTTGTGCTGGTTCCCAGAACCCCAATTCACACAGGGTGACACAAGAAGGGCAAAATCCCAGAGATTGAAGCCGGTTATATAACGGGGGTGGGGGGTGGGGGGGTGCAAGGCAACTCAAATATTTTATGATGGTTGTAAACATGTTTCCTACCTTGCCCCAGTGGACAACAAAGTGTTTGTGATTCCAGACTATAAACAAACCTGCCATAACCAAGGTTGTCGGCTGCACAAACATCTGTTAAAAAATAATATGGAACAATAAGGTAGTTAGTGCCTCTGCTTGAAGTACATGCAGAAATGAGAGCAACTCACAGAGGATGTCTTAGAACACAAAGGAATAGTGTTATGAACTGAACTATGTCCTCCAAAAATTCATATGTTTAAATGCTAACACCCATTGTGACTGTATTTGGAGATAAGGCATTTAAAGAGGTAATTATGGTTGACTCAAGTCATATGGGCGGGGCCCTAGTCCATGAACAGATACCAAGGGTGTACCTGCACAGAGACAGGCCATGTGGGAACACAGTGAGAAGGTGGTCATCAGTAAGCCAAAGAGTCTTCAAGGACAACCAGACCTGCCAACACTGTGGTCTTGAACTTCAGACTCCATAACTGTGAAACATTTTCTGTTGTTGAAGCCACCCAGTCTGTGGTATATTGTTATGGTAGCTTTAGCAGATTAATACAAATAGTAAGCATATTTGGAACCTTGAAATCTAAATTATATGTTATGTAAAGAGTGAATCTTCAAATAGAAAGAAAGAGAAAAGCATAATCTTCATTAGTACACAGGCATGTAGGTGTCAACAGTTTTGAAGCATCTGAGATTTTTGCCTACTTACACGCTAACAACTTAGCAGGTCCCAGCTGCTAGTCGAATACATGGATTCTGACTGGTCAGAGAAGAAGGATGGTTTATTACTCACAGCAAAAGCAATAGCCAAATTATTAATATTTTTGTCCTGGTTCCCTGAGCCTGAGTTCCTAGAGGGCAGTATAAAGAAAGCCAGATGACACATGACCATGCTGTGACTGACATGGCAGGGAAGGAAATCTGAGCTGAGGGAATCTGAATCATTTTTAGCAGCCAGTAGTATGCTGTCCCTTTGCCCTAGAGGAAGACTGTGTCTTCAAAAGATGTAAGCCCACCCGACCTCTGCACCAGATGAGAAACTATCTCTGTCTTCCTAAACAGTTTGCGCTATAAACATTCTTTTAAAGACAGTCCAACACAGGGAGAGTCAGGGCTTCTCTTGCCAGATGTGTGGAAACAGGAGAGAACAATAGGGAATTACTGTCCAACATTAAGAAGAAAGCAGAAGAGAAAGAACCGGCAGTTTTTTTATGGGAGAAGTAACGCTTGCATATTTTTTATGTTGATAGGTATCTTTGAAAAGGTGGAATGTGTGGTTGCCTCTGTAGTGCAGTTTAAAGGGAAACAAATGATGGTCCTACTGCAGAAATATCTCTCCCTTTATTTATGGCTAATATCTGAAATACTACCCTTGTAGTTTAGCCTTTGTGAAAAATATTATGGCATCCCTAAAGTCTTCTTTTTAGAAAAGAAATAGTCCTGGGAAAGAAAAAGCATTGTAACTAACATGCTGGTGTGAAGCAAATTTAGCTCAATGATTTCCTTCCCAACAAGAGAAAAAGCAGCACCGGGTAGTGGTAGGAAATCCTCTAAGGTAGGAAGGTAAAGAAAGACAATGAAGGCGTTAAAGACACTTTCAACAATATTTACATTAGGACTGTCCATCTTATTCTTATGTTGCAACAATTTTCTATATTTAGAATTAAGACATAGTACATTGGCTAGTAGTCTATTATATATGTGTATAACTGTTTTTATAATGCCTACTAATTTTCCAAAAATCTATTCTTAAATTTTACATTTAAAATGATATTTAATGGTGTTCCTCTCCTTGGATGACTGAATGTCCTTGTTTAAGTAATGAGTGCACTATTAAGTGACTCCATAAAATTCTGAATCAGGCTTAGAAATTTCATCAACATAGTCAATAGAGTAAGGGGTTTCTGTATGCAAATCTGAAGCCTTCACGCAAAATAGTTTATCCTCAGACTCACGCACTTGAACCTGGAATGATCTTATACAGCTCCTCAACAGAAGTGGTACTCTATCTACACACAATTCTTACACAAGCTTCAAGTGAAATAACATGTAATATGTATTATCAAAATAACATATCTGTTCCTTCTTTATGAAGGAGGCAGTTCAGGACCAGAGGGGTTAAGTGACCTTCTCAAAGCATAAATGTGGTACGAACAGAACTGACATGCAAAGTCAAAGCTTCAGACTACACTTGTTTTTTTCTTCACTATTCCTCAGTACTTTTAATATAAACCTATTATTGCCATCATTGTATTTATATGATATTAAGAAATCTCCCTAGATGTTTATGGAGTAGCAGAGAGCATACTGGCAGGCCTCAGTTTTAAGTAATAAAGCATTTCTGGTGACCAAGAGCTAAGGTGAATTGCCATGACGTGTAATATTGATTGAGCATAAGCAAAATATTGATAACTGTTTCTCCACATATAGAAAATATGAAATATCTCTGTAACTAAATCCTAGCAAGTTACCTTCTTCTTTTGAAGGGGAGTCTAACAGACTTTGAGAAACAAGCATTGATATTTTAGGGTAACTAGAAGATACACCTTTGTCCCTAGAAGTCAAGGAAGTTGCCTTAGTCAAGGGTGTCATGCAGATAACTGAAACCCGAGGTAAAGGAGTTCAGGTAAGAGGGGACTTTTATTGGTGGGTCGAGGGAATTCAAGTAACTGGTTACTGTTCTGTCAGGTGTTGGGGCTAGCTGGAACTTCTCAAACTCTGTTCTCTCCATCTTCCATCTCTTCTTCCTGCCAGATTTTCGCAGATCACTTTCCTCTGTATGATTGGAAATGTGACAGGCTGCACAATACATATCTCTTGGCTTTGCTATTAGAGTGACAGACACTCTGATTATTTAAAACTAGAAAGTTGTCAGCCCAATATTCTGATTTCCTAAGAGACAACCACCTTTAAGTCAAGAAGATATTGCAAAGAAACAGGGTCACAAACACAGGCCCTGGGATCACAGACCTGTGCATCAGAAAGTACATTAATAATAGAACAGTCGGTGCAGCCACACATAACAATCCCTCTTCCCTCTTTGGAGAAGGGATAAAATCATGGTGGCAGAGGGAGATTTTTAAAAATGTATTACAGAAAAGTGGCTTTGGAGACTAAGTTTGTGACTTGCAATTATGTGGATATATTCAAAGCCATCTTGGTTTGGAGATTGCTTAGGGAGTGGATATTTATGAGTCGAGTAGTGCAAGAAATGCAGTATTTCCTGAAGTTATTAGGTAAGCTGATAACTTGAGAATTCCCTCACACCATATTCGTCAGCTCCCTAACACAGACTGTGTAACTCAATAGATCAATAGTACTTTCGATGGCAAAGGTGAGTATGATTGCAATGGAATTGGAACTCTGTGATTAATTCCCCTAAAATTCCGAAGAAGAGAGTTCAACCTGAATCATATCATATCTATTTAAAACACAAACACTAAAAGGCAATGAATCCAGAAGCTGCAAATGCTTAACAAAAGATGGAGTTAATTATCTCGAGTCTATCTGAGACAGAGATAGAGAACCTCAATAATTCAAGCCCTCAAATGAATATCAATTTCTTGAACTAGAAAATTCACCAGATTTCCCACGCGCCTGGTAGTTATGCCAAAACCTAACTAAGAGCATGTCTGCTTACTTCCTTATTCTTCCATCTCCTTTGCCTTTTCTCACTCTCTTATTGGCTTGCCAACATTTTCAACTGTTTATAGCTGCCTTAATTCCCCATAAACTAAAAATGTAATAAGATAGGGCAAATATAGTTCTTTCTTTGGTGATATATTGGGTGGAGCAGGGTTTAATATTCTCAGTCAGCCATTTATAGCCAGAACTATGAAGGCTCCTTTTGGCACTGGACCGAAGGCATGATGAATGGGGGCAATGGACAAGCAAAACAGAAAAGCAATTTCTCCCATGTGAAGACTGAAATTTTAGTTATAAATAGTCTAATGAAAATTATACCACATATTAGAGAAATGAAGAGTGAATTAGTGAAAAAGTTTGGTTTTACTATTTCATTTTTTCACCATTATTATCATTTATTTATTTGTGGAGTGATGACAAGTACTTGGCTATATTCAAGCTATTAGAGAAGGCAGAGTTCCTGCCCTACACAGGTTTCTATTGAAAGGGTACAAATTCAGGAAGTAAAACATCATTTGGTTCATATAGGGATGAGATTGTTTTTTAGAAGTGTGACATTTTCTGCTAATTTTTTTCTACTTAAGGGAGGGGATGATTGATGTAAAAAAAAAAAAAAAAAAAACGAAAGACTTCTGAGGTTAAGTGAGTAATCCCTTACAAAAATTCAATATTGTAAAGGAAAAAAACTTTAATTTGATTGTTATAAGATTATGCAAAGCATCACAATATCAGATTTGCCTAATTAATAAATATCCATTTTATGTTACTCGACAAAGAGAACAACAAAAAGTCTTCTGACCAAGAATATCAAGTCACTTTGGACAGAAATCCTATAATAGAAAAAAAAAAAGAAAGAGAATTTTAAAATAAACACAACTTTCTGTCACATAAATAAAAATATAGAAGCCACAACTCTAGGTCAGATAATCTGTCCATGAATTATGTTCTTTTAAAGACTAAAGGAAACTACTGTATTGCCAATAATTTTTCATTATGTCATTTATGGAGGAAAAAATAGTAACAACGCTTTTTTCCTGGCCTTTCCTCACAGAAGTCAAAGACTAAAAACTTCCGATAATGTTGTTATCATTCCTGTGGAAAGTGAAATGAACACCCTGAAATGATGCTTTTGAATTTGCTTCCAATTAGTGGTGATTGATCGTATGCATATTTGATAGATCATGTTTGGTGCAGAGACAAAATAAACATCGCTGCTTCCAAACCAATGCACAGATGGGAAATAAAAGCTGGAAAAGACAGCTTTCAAGCCTCCTCGATAGCACTTGAATTATGTTTTAAAAGATTTTATCATCCTGCTTTAAAAGTCGTGGAAGAAAGAGATGCATTTTGTTTTTCATGGATTACACCGGGGCTTACCTGTCTTTTCAGTTAGAGTCTAAGAAAAGCCCAGAAAATGCTGGTGCAAAGATGTTCCATTTCAGTCTACTGCATTTTTCTTTGGCAAACTTTTGCACCTCGTCAGCATTACAAAGTATGGCCCAATCCAAGTGCTGGCTGCCAGCAGGACAACAGGAAATACCCACTACAATCAAAAAGTTTCTAGTGTTTAAAAACTGATTTTCCAGGAGCAAAAAAAAACCTGCTCTCCTCAACAGGCAAATATAAAAACACTTCACAGTTAGAAGAAACTATGTTTCACTTTTTCTCATGATTATTTCCAACAGCTCTAGTTGAAAAATATTGCGTGCATTCAAGGAAAATTAGCAGACAGTTATGGTAAACCACATGGCTTTGTTTCTTCCGAGGATAAAAGCAATTCAAAGTGAAAAACCAGCAAAGCTGATGACTAAAAATAAAAGTACACACATATTTCTTTGATAAAATAGAGCTCTCGTAGTTATAAATTCCTCCTGTGTGCGGTCTCACTGTTAAAATATCATTAATATTTTTTGTTCTTATTTTCTCCAGAGTATATTTAAGATAATCCATTTGCAGGTGTACATTTAGAAACTCTGGTGTTTTTTTTATTTCCTCCAATTTTCAAATTTATAGACATCTACAAGATGAATTTGAACAGCCAGAATAAATAAAAGTATTCTTTTAAGTAAGTTCAACAGTTACATCCAATAGAAAGAAGGATCTGCCAGGAAGAGAGGCCCTTAATCTGTTTCCCAGCCAAAGGAAAACATCACCAGTAAAAACTATTCCCAGACCAGCAAGAACAAAGTTCTTCATTCACAAAGTGAAAGACGCCAAAGACAACCAGAATGTTTAGTGAAATCCAAGGAATAGCTCTTGATTGCAAAATATTCAATCTTTTTAAGTGGAACTAAAATTTACTTTGTAGATAGTTGCAACTTACTGAAACCAGGAAGACATGCACACAACTCACTATCTCTGTGTGAAACTTCTTTTCTTTGCAAGCTTCCATTTCTACTATTTTTAAAAAATAGATTATGTTCTATATATCAAACTCTTATTTTTGTGTTGTTGTTTTATCCATAAAATCACACCCCTCGTGGAATCCACTTCAGAAACATATTACATCAAATCTCTGTTCTAACCCATCTCTTGTTTCTTTTTTCTTTCTTTTCTTCCTTCAAAAATCTCTTCATGAATATTAATGTATTTATATTCTCACAAAAAATTCCAGAGACTATTTGGCAAAGTATGTTCAGAGGAGGGTCCTTAACCAAGTGAAGTTTAACTATACCATGGGCTGGATGTTCCCCACCCCTGAGTGGTGGGCAGTCTCTAGAGTGCTGCCCCTAGGCTTCTGTTAATCCTTCATATATCTTCTTGGTTCAGGTAAAGAACAAAGAACCATTCAAATGATCTAAATTTCTAATTTTTCCTAGTCCTGAGTTGGGCCCTAGGTATGAGGTACCTAGGTATGAGGTACTAGGTGAAAAAGATAATCAGAATCTGTTGAGAGCTTTAAATACCTCTTCAAAAAGCTTGAATTTGTCCACAGGCATGAAAATAGCAATGCTATTTTTGGGAGAGGGGGTGGGCAGGGAGAAGGATGGAATATAGCATGATCAGACCTAAATTTTATCAAGATCATATGATAAAAATGTAATTAATGGGCAAGAGGACAGAAAGTCTAGAGTTTTGGAAAATGATTTAATAGGATATTTTTACTGCAATAGTCAAGTTAAAAATGAAGCAATCCTGAAACCAAGAGGATGGAGAGAGGAAAGGGAAGTGAGAAGTGAGAAGCACTTTGGACATGAAATTGATGAGGTATTGTGATTTCTTGGAGGTAGAGGATATGACAAGGATTTTAATGTGGGTGATTGGTGAAGATGTTACCCTAGTAGTCAATATAAGATGTATGGGAAGACTACCCAGCCAGTGTGGTTCAGTGGTTGAGTGTCAACCCATGCACCAAGAGGTCATCAGTTCAATTCCCAGTCAGGGCACATGTCCAGGTTGTGGGCCTGATCCCCAGTGGGGGACATGCAGGAGATGGCTAATCGATGTTCTCTCTCATCAATGTTTCTATCTCTCTCTCCCTTCCTCTCTCTAAAATCAATAAAGAAAAGAAGTATGGGAAGACAAACTGGTGTTGAAAAATTCTGAATTCTGAATAGTCAATTGCAGTCAATATGAGCATCAGTAATTATTTATTGGCAGGTAAACATAAAGCAGCTTGTAATTTGTTAGCACCTTCTTATTACCTTCTTCCCACAATGAGAGACTAACCCACTACACTGGGCATAAAATGGCAAAGCAATGAAATATCAGAGATTTTCAGTAACAGAATTTGAAACCAGAGCTAAATAAAAACCTTTGTGAACCTACCCCATTTGGAAATAATTTTATAAGATTCGCTATATGTCTTTCTTTCTTCTCAAAGGAGCAAGGTATAAATCTTATATGTTGATTTAGAATGAATAAAATGAAAGTTTCATGTCAGAATAACAATAGGCAGAACATTCAAAATGGGACAAACTGTTAGAATAATAAATAGTCATATTAATAGATAATAATTGATAGACCATAGTAGGTGTATTGAATTTTGTGGCATAGAATTGTTGACTAAATTCATGTTTTGTATTCTCATTTCATTTTGTTGCAGAGTGTCTTTTTAACTGGTCTTAAAAATATTCAGATATCCCATTGAACTACCAAACTTGGAGAAAACTAATCAATGATTCTGCATATTGGTTTGAATGAGGGTTAGATTCAGCCTTTGGATATACATAAAGTGTTGGCATACTTTCACCTATTAGTTATTTATTAATCATAACCATAACAAGAATAACCAACATTTCAAAAACCTCCAAATCCATTATTGCCACAGATTTCCACTCTAAACACTCAAAGATATATGCAAATTCTCTTAGACCAATACTGTATTAGAGCTCCCAGTTTAGAGCTTTCTGGTCGTCTGAGACGTGACCACTGCAACAGCTCCTTTTGCATAAACTATGAGTCTAAGTCCTGGACATCCTTTCCTCCTTGGCTCCTCTCCAGCTCTTGTTTGACCTCTCAAGTCTGAAGCCTATCTGCTTACAGGAAAATTGATTTAAGAGGAGTCCAAAGGACTGATTTCAATGAATAATCTTCTTCTTGAAGAAATCCAAAGCCTTTGGTAGATAGATACAAAAATCTTTAACTTCTCTTACAGGACTGAAAACTAACTCCAATCAAATCTCTCCACTATGCCAGGTTGTTTCCTAATGCATCCCAGAATCATGATATAATAATATTTTTTGCTTTGACTGTGAATATTTGTACTCCCTTTCTTTTTCATTTTTGCAGATTGGGATAAGGCTCGAGAAAGATGGTGTCAAACTTCCTACTGTAACTGTAGCATGCCACTATTGACATTTATTAAATTTATTTTAGAAATCAAACATTTTTACAAACTGATGCCCAACCTGATGATGAATTTTAACATTATTGCTAAAACTCAGGATGTTAAACATATACAGCCCCATCAGTGCCCTAATATGAGACTCAAGAAACCTGGGCTGCGTTTTTATCTTTATTTCAAGCAGTATGATATTTTTCCCTAAAAAAAATATGAAAATAGATTATGTCATATATATACAGCCCATATATCTGTGAATTTTATCTCTACTTCGCTATTGCTGTACCTCCAACCCTCTGCAAAGTTCTCATTTTGAAGACCCTTGTAAGAAATTCTCATATAACTCCATAAAAAAATTGATTATGTATTAGTTTATTTCCCCACCTCACCACCCCCTTGTGGGTCTCCTATTGTTCTGTCATGTATACACCCTCATCACACACTGGGAAATATGCTGTCTGTGGTCAATGTGACCATATTTCTGCAAGCTACGACTGTCTTCTCCCTGTACAAGTCACCTCTCAAGATTTTCAACCAAGAACTATCCTCATCCAGTTATTCTTGCTTCCTAGTGGGTATCATCATCCCTCTTGGACACCACTGCTAATCCCACTATGATTTTGAGTAGCCCTTACAGGAGGTTTCCCAGGGAAAATTGATCAGTTACTCCCCCATTTATTCTTTACATGCGCTTTCAAAGCGGTTCTAAGACAGTGTATCTTGTTCTTTAAAAACTACAGAAGTATCAATGAAACCACCCTTTTAACCTCATGCAAAAGTTTTATGATTCCCGCTCTCCCTTTCTCATCATTCAATTAAGATTAAAATACGAGTTCATGGGGTACTTGGCCAAGAAACAAAATCTGAGTGAAACCCACCTAGTTCAGCATCATCTATCCATTACAATAATGAATGCTTTGTTGCTAGGTCAAGTGTTTCTACTTAACATTGTAATATGTGTCTTAGCTTCTTAGGTCAACTTCTAGGGCTCTTTGTCTGAATCACAATACTAGGCAAGGTTCAAGTTCATTATATGTAAAGAAAGGAAATTGGAAATGAAGAGGGCCCTGGGTGTTTCAGGTAAACATGGTTCCCTATGGTCATCTGCTCCTACACTCTCTTCTGTATTGAGTAATGCCTTAAATCATTTTTATTCAGCTTAGTTCTATTTCCTTTTAAAAAACTCAATATGTTTGAATTTTCCTAGACTATTGTCATATTTTCTGACAAATTTATTTAGGACTATTTCTTATGTTGACAGCCTAAGAAGGACATATGCAGGAAGATTGTTACATTCTGCACTCATTGTGCAAGTAAAGAAATGTTCCTTTCAAACACGAGGGTAACATTAGTTATCATTCCATGTACTAAATTCATCTTAAAACGGAATCATCTCTGAAAATATATTGTCTACCATAAGAGAACACTAATCCATAGAAACTTCCTCCAATTAGCATGCTTCTTCACTTCAAAAATATAATTTTAATTGTAAATTAAGGAAATGTAAAGTAAAGCATTATTTAATCAAAACCAAACTATAGAGTTACATTCAACTGATACAAATTAACAGAGATGAAAACATAAGTTTATGCTCAGCTATTATACTGATATTCTCAATCAGGTGCATGTAATAAAATCAATTCTTTAAACTTTCGTTCTGCTTGATCTTGATAACATAACGTCACAAAAGGAGAGGCATATGGAAGAGTATAACATTAAATATGCTGCAACAGGCATGTAATTGGTTAATTTTTGTTCTGTCATTTTTGTTGACATAAATGTTGTCTTACACATTTCCTGATAATGTATTTGATTTTCATTAATATGTATGCATGTGCTAATATATCTCAGTAGAGATGTGGTTATGGTACAGCTAAAATAAATGAGATGCAGTCAACTCAGGAGAGTGGTGTGGGCAGGTATCAGAAATGAGACCTAGCTCGGCTGGTGTGGCTCAGTGTTTGAGCGTTGACCCATGCACCAAGAGGTCTCTGGTTCGATTCCTGGTCAGAGCACATGCCCAGGTTGTGGGCCTGATCCCCAGAGGGGGACATGCAAGAGGTGGCCAATTGATGTTCTCTCTCATTGATGTTTCTATCTCTCTCTTCCTCTCCCTTCCTCTCTCTCTAAAATCAATAAAAGGAAAATTATTAAAAAGAAATGAGACCTATTTAGTAAAATTCAGACAAGGTCTCTATATCAATGTTCTAAAAATTTTTGATTCATGAAAAAATCAATTAAAGCTGTGGGTCTTCTCTGTACCCCCCCCCCACACACACACATGCACACACACAGAGAATATGTATTTTATAAAATGCTACACATTTTCCTTCCAGGAAACAAGAAACTCCACTTGAAATTTAAGAAAAATTTAGAGCACGCCAACTTTGATGGGACAACCAGAGCTTCCAGGGCTGTGAAGATGACAAGATTAACAAAATAGCATTTTAGTGGAATAAAATAATATGAATGAGGAGGGGTTTCCTATCTGTGTAGGGACCATCTAGGAATCTACTCAAAGGAATTATTATTATTATTATTATTATTATTATTATTAAACTATGTGCCAGTTGACATTCAAAGTGCTTCATATGTGCTAAAAAAAAATTAATCTTCACAACTGTATACTATCTTGATTATCACTCTAAAGATGATGGCACACAGAGGGGAAAACTTAGGTTAAAAATAAGTACCTTCCCAAATCATCTAATGTGTAACTGGTAGAGACTGGATTTAAACCCAGTCAGTCCTGTTCCAGACTGAATGCTTTAAACACCCTTCTGTCTGCTACCCAACACAAAACATCACGGCAAGAGCACATACACTGGGAAATGAAGGGGGATAATTAAATAATAGTAGGCTACTCTGTCCACAAATAAAACACCCACCGCCCTGAGAACTGATAAGAGGCTTTATTTCAGTCCCAAACCAAGGAAAACTGTCACCTAGAAGACAGGGCTTATACCTATGTGGGTTTGGATATTAGGGAACAAGAGAAACAGCTAACTAATTATAGAACTAGTGTAGATGGAAGGTATTAGACCTCAGAACACAAGAGTGGTCTAGTTAAAAGAACTGACAGAACAAATTAAAAATAAATATTGTTACTTCCAAAGAACCACATTATCCTTCTTAAAATAGCCTTGGACCAGTCAAGAATCCCAATTTTTAAGTTCATATTTATAAGCAGAAAACCACAGCTTATACATTTCTAAAAATAAATAGTTGTCAACAAAGTGTTATCATATGGACACAGTTGGCTAAAGTCTTTCTTCTGACTTCTTAAGTGTTCATGAGAGTCTCTTTCATCCAAATAAGTGTTTGAAAGAAGCAATGAAAGAATGGCTGATAGATCTAGGAGTCATAAACTAGAGAATGGTGTTTCTCATTTGTCTAGTTTGAGGGACAAAGCTAAACCCCTGTCATCTATACATATTCACTTCCTAAGAACTTGTCTTCATGTGTAGAACTGGCTGAATATTGCAGCTGAATATTTTGTCAATACCCATTGAGAATATAGAAATAAGTGTGTAGGCATTATTATTATTTTAGAAGGCTAGGTTCATGTTCAAAATATTACTGTCCTTATGTAATACATGACATGAGAATATAATACAAGACTTTAAAGGGGGCAGAAAATATACCATAGTGCACAGGTAAAAATCAATTGTTGTTTGTTTGTTTGTTTGTTTTTTAGTTTTATTGGAAAGACTAATATATTTTAATGAGTACTTAATCAAAAGAAAAGGAATAGGAACAGAAGTTCTGGTGTTGGCAACCAATACAATTTAGAAATTCATTCTAATTACTTATAACCTGAAACTCAGATTTCATTAAAACACTGTTGTGAGGGGAAATATAAATATGTCTATTGGAAAGAATAAATGAAATAAAGAATACAGTCATGTGCAAAATATGTACAATGTCATGCATCCATAGTGAACAAAATTAGGAAGTATTAAATGTTTATGTTAAAGCTGAAGATAGAGGGTGATACATTTTCTTTAATAAGAGTAAAAGGCCTTGACCAGTTTTGCTCAGTGGTTAGAGCGCTCACCCATGGACCAAAGTGTCGAGGGTTTGATTCCTGTCAAGGGCATGTACCTTGGTTGCAATTTGGTCCCGGCCCTGGTCGGGGTTGTGCAGGAGGCAACCAGCGGATGTGTCTCTCTCACATCCATGTTTCTCTCTCTCTGTCTTCCTCCCTCTCTCCCTCCTGCTCTATCTGAAGATAAATGCAAAAAAAAAAAAAAAAATGTCCTCAGGTGAGGATAAAAAAAACACACAAATTTCCCTAAATCTTCTATAAGGTACAATATACATGGCTAAATTTACAGTGCATGTTGAAGGACAATATGTAGACTAACTCCATTTTATTATTTTTTTTGGTAGAGGATTACCACAATAAATATTTGACTTGAAATTTGAAGCCAAATAGTGTAGAAAATATATATCTTTAAACATTAGTTTCACTTACAACATGGCCAGATGATCTCTCTTTGAAAAATGTATGACAATTGAGACAGGTTTGGCCAAAAGCAAATTCATACCACCTACCTCAATTTTATAAACAAACCTTTCAAATTTAGTGAATATTAATCCAAAAAACTGAAAACGTGATCACCTAACAGTCTGTCAAACAACAAACACTTGAGATGCCATTCAGATCACAAAGTATTATTTAGGTAGCCATCAATTATGTTTCTAGGAAAGATGCTTAGGGAAGAAGTGATGAAACTAGCTTTCTCCATACATGTAGGTCTATAAGCAAGACACTATTATAATAATAGCCCTTTAGTAGTATTTCATGTGTATTTGATCAAAAAGTAAAAATAATACATATTTTTAATGGTGCCATCAAGCTTTGTTATGATCTACATTATTGGAACAACAAAATAATTTCACTTATAACATATATTGTTTTTACATTTTTCCAAATATTGCCATTGATATGAAATGAAACTTAAAAGAAATTATTTGATTCATATTTACTATCTAGCCTCTTAAGGAATATCACCTACATATAGATTATGTTAAACCAATAAACAAATTTGTTGATATATAGCAGTGAAATAAGAAAAATAAGAAGACTGAAAAAGTAGATTCTTCCTAAGGGATGATGAGACTTTCTCAAAGGAAGACAATTACAAAGATATGCATATTAATTATTCCTTTGAAGACTCTTATAAATTCAACAGAGATGATATGAGCAACTGACACCTCAGCACAAATTAATGTATCAGGCTAACTTGCCTCACACACATCAAAACCATAAGGGAATCGACAAAATGTAGATTCATTTTGAAAGGTAGAATTTAAGTAATATAATCTAGAAGGGTAAGAATGGATAAGAAGTAAAAGAGTTGAGATTAGCATACATCCATTAAGAACCTGTTGTAGACTCATGGGAAAAATGAAGGTAAAAATGTAGAAAATTAATAATGAGATTCTGAGTTACAATTCATGTTCTTTGCAATTTTGGTCAGCTTACTTACAACTGAAATGGAGTACATGTTCTAACATCTACCTAGCAGTCATTACTATTTACAAAAAAGAAAAAGTAAAAGCTTTATTGTAATAAATATGAAAAAGAACGTTTGATGCACTTTGCGTCATGATCCTGTAACACTCTACCTTTGTTGAACTAAGCACAACAAATTCACTATTGTACTGTAATTTATTATAATAGCCATGTTTTCACAACTACAAGCATATGCTATAGCTTTCAGATATAAACATGGTGGTACTTACTCAGACCTGATGTAAGATATAAATTTCCATGTCTGCTTTGTTGATTCATTAGTCTATGGATTCAGAGTTAGCTAATTTATCTTGAGCCTGATATAATTATATGTGGTGATTCTATTTTATATTATTAAAAACCTGTCTTAAATAGCAATAAACTTTTAAATTGTCTAAAGGTAAAATAACAATAAAACATTTGCAATTTTAAGAGCTGTACAGCCCTTGCTGGTGTGGCTCAGTTGCTTGGGCATCGGCCGTGTACCAAGAGGTCAGGGCACATGCCCAGGTTGCAGGCTTGAGCCCCAGTGGGGGAGGGGGTGTGCAAGAGGCAGCCAATCTATGTTTCTCTCTCATCAATGTTTCTCTCTCTTGTTCTCCTTTCCGCTCTCTCTAAAAAAAAAAAAAATCAACAAAAATTTATTTTAAAAAAATAGCTTTACAGTTTGGCTAAGTTAATAAATAGATAATTAATTGACAATAATGAAATAAGCAAGTTATAAGCAAAAAATGTCTTTAGATAAAATGTATAAGTATTAATTTTTGTATTTTTAAAGCTCAATTGAAGCAGGTAAGTGATGTAATGGCCACTGCTTAAAAAGTGAAAAAGTATAAAATTTTACAAAACATTTGCAAAATAATTACAAAAGTATAAACACATTTCTCATTTATACCTATAGTAATTAGATAGAAACTATCAAGTGTCTCATTTTAAAATTACATATTTATCATTTAGTAAGAAATGACATATAATGTATATCAATTACATATAAAGAAATTTTCATTATCTTAATAAACAATTTAAAGGAAAATGGAAATAAAACGGAGGAGATGATCAACTTAGTTAAGCTACAGCCCCCAGCTATTCAAACACTGTGAGGTATTTTGTAGATGTGATTAAAAGTAATAATCAATTGGCTTTAAATAAAGGAGATTATCCTGGATAAACTGGCCTAATTCAATTAGTATAAAGGTCTTAATTGTATACTGAATTTTTCCTGATGAGGAAGAAAGTCTACCTACTCATAGATGGTTCAAAGTCATACCTAAGAGTTCTGAACTCCCATACCTGATGACCTGCCCTGTGGCTTTTGAACATGCCTTGACAGTCCTCACTATAATATAAGCTAATTTTATGCAATAAACATTTTAATATATAAGTCCTATGGGTTCTGTTTCTCCAGTTAAACCCTAATTCAAAAGATAAAATAAATTATAAAAATAACAAAATTTAGTATATTAGTTTAATCCAATTAATATATGAGTTCACTGCAATAGCAATAATAATTATAAATGCATTTTGTAATGATATAGCCATTTCTGGTTTAATATTGAAGATATAGAGAGCTGGAAACAGCATCACTACTCCCATTAAAATTAGCAAAAAGCTGGAAAAGCTTTAATTTAATAATTTCCTTTTAACCAGCGACAGCTTTGGTGATAGGACAGAGAAGTAATACAAAATCTTGATAGACAGATGTGAGTAGAAGAAATTACAAAGATAGGATTGTAGCATTTGCTAACTTGGGTCAGATTCAAGCTCAGTGATATGTGAGTTGGTAATATTTAATTAGAAATATTCATCAAATTGCTAATAGCTTGAGTGTGGACTAGCAAGAGAGTGTAGAAGCCTTTGGGGACACACATAGCGGATGGGGAGTCATACATATTTATAGCCCTTTTCTCCGAGAACCCAATCAAGTATTCACAAAGGAAAGGGAGGCAATTCCTGAGAAAGTCTGCTAGGGGAAGAAAACTTAAGCTATTGTAGAAATCCACCAAGATCGTCATCTTTATGGAACAAAGGAGAAAAGGCAATAACACTGAATGTACAAAGCTTGAGGGCGTTGATGGAAACCCACTGAAGCTTGGTGAGGAAAACAAGAGAAAAAAACCTCAACACCTGAGAAAGGTCCAGAATAATTATGAAAATATGGATTGAAACACCTGTAAAGGCCACACCCTCAATACCAGGTTCACAATGCCTGTTAAGATTCAAGTTTAGTCAGATTATCAGATAACTTCTCCTAACCGACTACCAATCTAACAAGTGTTGAGAAAAAATAATATTGGAGTATAATGGAAATGGTGCAAGAGACAGGTTCACTCTCTGGAGCAGTGCAAAGAGAAAATTGAAAGCTAAGTATGGAAACATCAGCTAAGCAGAGATTAAACTTCAAATTCTGTTAAATTCATGATTAACACAAAGCCCCACACTATAGCCTAGCACAAGGAAAGTTGTTCTCATCTTAAAGCATACAAAAAATGCATATATTTATCTCTGTATCTACTGTTCTATAAAACAAGTTAAGTTTTCAACAAAAGAATACCAAAAGGCAAGAAGAAAACATATTAAAGAGACAAAGCAATCATCTGACCAAACTCAAATATGACACAGATGATTAAACATTAGACAGGGAATTTTAAATAATAATGATAAATATGTTAAAGATTCTCATAAAAAAGGTAAATAACATGCAAGATTGGATATGTGATGTCAGTAGAAAGATGACAACTATATGAATGAATCAAATGAAGATGCTAGATATACAAGAACACAGTAACTGAGATGAAGTATTTCTTTAGTGAGATTGTCAATAGACTACACAGCTGAAGAGAGAAACAGTAAACTTACAGGTCAGTAGAAATTACCTAAACTAAATGCAAAAGAAAAAAATTATAAATGAAGAACAAAAATACAAAATGTATGGGATGATAGAAAATTATATAACATATGCACACTTTAAAACAATAAGGAGAGAGAAATGCAGAAATTTTGAAGAAATAATAGTCAAGATTTTCCCCAAATTAGTGACAGAAATCAAACAACAGATACAAAAAGTACAAAGATATATTACATACAGAAATAAAAGGATAAGAATTACAGCAGACTTTTCAGAATTCATGTTTATAAGAGGACAATGGAATGACACCTTTAAGTTGCTGAAGGAAATCAGTCTGTATCTAATGAAGAACAAAGACTTTTACAGAAAAGAAAAAATGGAGGTAATTTATTACTAGCAAACCTTCTCTATGAGAATATTAGTGGGACTTCTTCAGACAGAAGGAATACAAGATAGTCATAAATTGGATCTACATAAAAACAGGAAATGTGCTGGAAAAGTAATGAATGAAGATAAACTATTTTTTTATTTTTAATTGATCAAAAAAATAAATTCCTTTGCACCAAAAAATTTTTAACAATGTATTGTGTGTTTGTAACACATGTAACAGTGAAATATATGCCATCAATGGCCCAACGATGAAGGGATGGAGTTAGAAATATACTATTATACAATTCCTATACTACATGTTAAGTTGTATAATATTATTTGAATATAAACTCAGATTATTATAAAAAGTACATTTTAAAATCAAGTGTAGCCACCATTCACATTTTTAAAAAGAGGTGTAATAAACTAGTCAAGACAAAAGATAAAATGGAGTAAAAAAGTTCAATTAAATTTGGAGAAGACAGGAAAATAAAAAATAAACAAAGAACAAATGAAACAAATAGAAAACAGCAAGAAGCTAGCCTTCTGTCTAACCATATCAATAAACCTTTATATATGAATGTTGTCAATACCAGTGAAAAGATCGAGATTATTAAATTAGATGAAAATTCAAGACACAACTATATACATTCTACAAATAACCCACTTCAAATATAACAATTCAGACAGGTTAAAAGTAAAGTAATGGGCCCCGGCTGATGTGGCTCAGTGGTTGGAGTATGGGCCCTCACACTGAAGGGTTGTGAGTTCAATTCCTGGTCAAGGGCATGTACTTGGATTGCAGGTTTGATCCCTGGCCCTATTCACAGCATGTTCAGGAGGCAACCAATGAATGTGTCTCTCACACTGATGTCTCTCTCTCTCTCTCTCTCTCTCTCTCTCTCTCTCTTTCTCCCCACTCCCTCGCCTCCCCCTTTCTCCCTCCCTTCTACTCTCTCAAAAAAAAAAAAAAATCAGTGGAAAAATATTCTCTGTTGAAGAGTAACAACAACAACAACAACAACAAAAAGTAAAATAACAGACAAAATGTAACACATAAACACTAACCCAAAAATGCTGGAGTAGTTTTATTAATTTCAGGAAAAGAAATTTTCAAAACTAGAAATACTATTAGTATTTCATATTATTAGTATTATTTAATTTATATTTATTTCAATTATAAAATGCATGTACATAGAATTTGATTTGATAAATATTTAGGTTACTTTTATATGGAGGATAATGTAATAAAATATAAAATATTTTAGGTAATGTGATGTAGACTATGACATTTAGTTTACAGCAAACAAGCAATAGCTATCATTTGATGGCCTAGATTAAATTATATTTCCGAACCTCAGGAGATAATTATAGGTATCAAATCTAGACACATTGTTTCTCAACATGTCACCATGGATAAAATTATGAATTCAGTGTTTGAACAAAGATCCTGGTTCAGTTGTTCCTGTGTGAACTGTGTCATCTAGATACTTATCAAGGACCACGGCTGATTTTTGTGTATTCTACTGATGAGGATCTAAATACGTCTGTGCTGTCTATTTAATTTTTCTTCAGTTAAGACCATGATCATATTAAGTAAGAGAATTCTTAGAGGAATCGGTATGAGTTGAGAGAACATTGTTTCTTAGTCAATTTTGAAAGGATGGAATCATGACATTGTTTTCAACCAAAAAAAAAAAAAAAATCAGAAGCCCAAGTTACTGCAAATTTTGAGTGACTAATGTGTTCTCACTATTTTATATAAACTATATGACTGGATTGCTTTTAGCTTAAATTATATGTCCTTGAACCACAATGTCTGTTTTTAGAACATAATTTCACAATTATTATATTAAAATTCAACATCTTTACAAATACAATCAATTTAGTATGCATGATTTCATAGCACACAATTAAAATGAATAATTTCATTGATGCTATTTTATAAAGATATTATTTCTTCTCTATTATAGATTGTGTTCAAAGTGCAGATTTGTGCCTGCTGAGTGGTTTGTCCAAATCATTGTGCAATTTTTGTTAGGTCATTAATGCTACTTTCTGCTACTTGGTAACCAAAAAAAATTAATGTTTTAATATTACAAAGCACAAGTGCTCACTTTCTAATAATGAGAACAAAACCCTAAATGCTTTATGGCTCAAAATACAGCAGCTGTAATCTTTGGAGGATTGAGTGTCAGTGGAGAGAGCTGAGTGCGTAGTCAAGCCAAGGCTAGCAAGGAAAACAAGCATGAAATGTCCAGGCAGATTCTTTACGAGGAAGAAAAGTATGTCAGGTAGGAATCGCACACTTTCTGGGAATAAGAGTAAGAGGAAACTAGGCAGAGAACTCCTGCAAGGGTTGAAAAGGATAAATGGACCATTATTAGCTGATAACATAATGTGACTTGCTGTGCTATTTTGCTTAGATCCTCATTTTCCCCATCAAGGAATCTCGCTAGCTGGGCTGCCCTAGCTCTATTTACTAAAATAAAACATTTGTTTGATGAAATTATTCTGATACCCTGAGGGAATCATTAAAACTGTATCTGACCAGTACAAAGTACTGTGAGGACAGAAATATAGGATTTAATCTTTAGAATAGTCTCCATAGCCTAATGTGAGATAGAGTTTTGACAGCTCAAATCTTTCTCAAAATAAAACCAAACAATCCATGACCCAAATTGTGCCCTATTATATTCCTCATGGGGTGCAATTATCTCAAAATCTGGTTTTAGACCTTATCTCTGATTCAAAGATGAAATTGGAATATATAGATAACAGTGAAGAAACACAGCTGAAGAGAAACTCATGTCTAATTAATGGCTGATAATCAGTCTTACATGTCCACTTGACTAGGCAACAGTACCAAGTTATTTAATTAAACAGTAATCTAGGTGTTGCTGTGAAAGTATATTGTAGGCCCGGTCAGTATGGCTCAGTGGTTGAGCATTGACCCATGCACCAAGAGGTCGCCTGTTTGATTCCTGGTCAGGGCACATGCCCAGGTTGTGGGCCCAATCCCCAGTGGGGGGGCATGCTGGAGGCGGCCAATCAACGTTCTCTTTCATCAGTGTTTCTATCTCTCTCTCCCTTTCCCTTCCTCTCTCTCTAAAACCAATAAAGAAAAAAAAAAAGAAAAAAGAAAGAAAGTATATTGTAGATGGGTTAACATTTACAATCAGTTGACTTTAGGTAAAGGAGATTATCTTTCATTATGTGGGTGGGCCTCATCCAATTGGGTGAAGGCCTTAGAAGCAAAACACTGATTTTCCCCAAAGAAGAAATTGTACCTCAATACTGCAGCATCAAGTACTATTTGAGTTTCCAGTCTTCTGGTCTACCCTACAAATTTCAGAATTGTCAACCCCCACAATCATATGAGATAATTCTTTAAAATCTGTGTGTGTGTGTGTGTGTGTGTGTGTGTGTGTGTGTACATCCTATTGGTTATGTTTGTGTAGAAAACCATAACTAATAGAGGTGGATACTTAAAACATCAAAAAATCATACAGTTGACCCTGGAACAAAAATGGGTTTGAAATGCACAGGTCTACTTATATGCAATTTTTTTTTCCAATAAATACCTGTACTGTTTCTATCTGTGGTTGGGAGTTTGCAGATACAGAGGGCCAACTCTATGCATTGATCTAAGCTATTTTATATAGGGGACTTGCAAATCCTGGATTTTTGTATCCATGGGTGACCCTGAAACCAATCCTCCGCAGATACCTAGGACAACTAAGTTTGTGGGGAGTCAAAAGTTATACATGAATTTTCCACTGCATGAGAGTCAGCACCCATAATCCCCATGTTGTTTAAGGGTTAACTGTATATGTTAATCATGAAAAAGTAGATGTGTAAAAAATCACTAAACACTCTCTTTCTTACCTCTCTATGTAACCTCTGCACTGCACATACAATTGATAGCAAAAGAGAAATATTGTGGACAGAAAACCTTTGATACTAATCTCAATGCATACACACATATGTTTGTATGCTGTATACATACACACCCACCTTTCTTTTTATATCTAGACTCTACTTAATGTTATAGATCGTTGTGAGCTCTCTGAACACATTTTAATGCAGCTGAGTTTTTTGGTTAATGTTAGGAATAGAGTTCAAAATGGATCAACAATTGAGTTTTAAAAGGATTCAAGGAAAGATAATATCTAAGAGATGATTAGCCAGCTGTGGCTAAGATGTCCAAATAGCTTTTCTATGTAACTTTGACAGTAATGAATGATACATAATACCAGTTCTAGATGAAGGAATGCTCAACACATTCAAAAGAATAGAGAAGTCAGAGAAGCATGGAAACATTTAGCATTAGTAAATGTCATAAAAGCAAGATGATAAAATGAAAAAACATGCAGAATATATCATCATGGCCTGTTTTATTTTCATTTTTAAAAAGCTATTAGCTTTTATCTTTGCTTTTAAACAACAATCGTGAGCTTGAGAGGCACTTAGTCAAGTTATGTTTTCTATTACTTTGCCTTAAGATAAGTTTTTACCTAGATATAATCTCTTTATTTTAATCTGGATATAAAGAGAAACGGACATTCACATGTTTCTTTGGTTCCTTGTGTCTGTGTTTAATATTCTCATCTTGTCTAGATTATATTTCAGTGATTTTTATAGTGTGGTCAATGGATTCCTGTGTGTCTCTGAGATGTTTTCAGGGCTCCATAAGGTCAAAACTGTTTTCATCACAATACTGAACTGTTACTGCTTCTTTTCACGGGGTGTACTGATGGCAGAAAAGGGACTGGTGAGGGAAAAAGCATGAATTTAAACTTTTACCACACTATAGTAGTAGTCATTTTATTTTTCACTTCCACATACTCATTTTTTTTTTTTTAAAAGCAAACAAACAAGTTTTATAGGAATATCCGGATAAAAAAGTAAAACATTAATTACACAGAATCTCTATTCCTGCAGATGTGTCATTTAAAATCCTTTGTAATGAAATGGAAAATACATATAAGGTGCACTGGCAGATACTGAAACATGAGCATTGTCTTAAGGAAAAGCACATGAGAAATTGAGTTGCTAGCTGAACTAGCCACTTCTTTTGTAATGGGAAATTATTCTCACTGTCAGTGAATGGTTACTCCGACTTAGGTATTTAGCAAAGTTTTTCTCACAAAAGAGCAAAGTAAACCTGTCACTTCAAAGAAAACAACTAATAAATTTTATTGTTAATGATAAAATCTTGTCTTTAAAGTAAAAGTTAGAATTTTGTAAAACTTGTGTCTGAGACTGACAGCTTGCCAATACTTTAAGAATTTTCTGAAAAATGGGTAGTGATAGCAACAACAGTAATTTTCCACATTCTATATTAAAATGTGACAACATTTGGAAGATATGTGTAACTGTAAATCTTTACTCTACAAATGATCATTGGTATTACAAAATCATGCAAGGGCAAATAACAATGTGAGTGAATGAAAGACCATTTTAATATAACAGTTCTTCCTTGACATGATCTGAGATTCTACTATAACTTGTTGGTATATCAAATAAGAAATATTCACATTTGTCTGAAAAGGCTATTAAAATATCCCTAACCTCCCAGGCAGAGTGAGGGAGCCGGGCGACCCCCCCCACCACCACCACAGAGGAACCCAGGCAGAGCGGGGGAGCCGGGCGACCCCCCCACCACGGAGGAACCCAGGTGGAGCAAGGGAGCCGGGCGACCCCCATACCAACGGAGGAAGCCGGCAACACACAGGAGAACTGAGCAAACTGAACAACGAAATTGACCCAGAGACATGGAGGTGGAGTACGGGATGACGGGCCTCAGAGGAGGGGGGGAGGCGGGGGAAAGAGATAAATCACAGAACCTATGTGCATGGGTGCATAACCAATGGACATGGACAACAGGGATGGGGACGAGGAGAAGGGGAGGGGGAGGAGGGTGTCAACGGGGGAAAAAAGGAAAAACATCTGTAACAAAAACAAATTAATAATAAAATAAATTATAAATAAATAAATAAATAAATAAATAAATAAATAAAAAAAAAAAATATCCCTAGCCTTTTTAACCACATTCAAGTACCCCCTCAATTTTTTTCAATAATTTAAACCTTTTCAACTATATATTTTTTCATATACTTCAGCCAACACAACATAACATATTGAAAGTAGAAACAAATATGAGAATCCAGATATCTTCCAAAAAGCTTAACATTAAATAAATTTGAAAAAAACAAAACAGTTTTAGGGTTCTCACTATTTATTTTCATTTTCCAAAATATAGTTATATTAAAATATTAATATGTTAACATATTATAGATTTATTGTGTGAATTAGGAAATATATTTATAATTCCTGTTTTAATATAGAATATTAAATAATATCAGTACATAATACCATAAAACAAAAGCTCTTTGGAGCAATAAAAATTAACTTTATTCAATCTCCACCCCTGTGTACATATCTTTTTAAAATGCTATGAGATAAAATGAAAACACTTATGCTGTATACTGAAATGTAATAGTTGGTAAACTGCTAAGCAACAACTTTTAGGCTCTAAGGATCCTGAGATCAATAAGTTTGAAAATATTCTACTACAGATTATTCTTTCAAAGAAAATACATTTGTGCTGGTTTCCTTATTCGTGTCACTATCACTGTAGGAATCTCTTGCTGTCCAAATGCTTGTTACCTGGGTAAATCTGAATAAATTCCAAAGTAAATCTTTGTTATCTACATTCTTCCTGTTTCCTACCTGAAACTCAAATATCAAATATATTTGAATGACAAAATTGTCTTCAGTCTCCAGGCTCTCTTTTCAAATCCTTGTTATCTGTAATAAAGAACAAAGTAAATATGGTGATGAAGGGACACATGTCGTAAAACATTGCATCATCTAATATCCTTTCAACACTGTGTGATTCATGATTATCTATAGTTTTGTCTGCCCAAGCACCTAAGCTTTCCAGGAATATTTCTCTCCAATTCAATTCCATTGAGAGGCTTCTTTAGAATGAGTAGCTATGTTCATACAAAATGATAACCTACCTTTGACATTGTTGTTGAGGCCCATAGTGGGCACCTGATGCCAGCTGTATTGGTGAGCCCATCTATTATTATGTTTGGACAAAATCTCCTCAATCGGTTTGATGCCCTTGAACGAAGGAAGCAGTTAACTCTAGAGCTGCCATTTGTGATTTATCACTAAGGGAATTGAAAGTCAAGCAAGTCAGAGTCACAACAGTGAGGCAGATGCATATAGAGCCAGAAAAAAAAACAAAAAAAAAACAGGAATGAGAGATGGAAAAAACCTATTTCTCTTATTTGTGTGTGGTTGTGTTTCTAGTCTTATTCCTCACATTGGTTCTTACATGATTGCCTGTGTCCTCATAATACATTTTCATTTACCTCTCTCTAGTAGAAATAAAATTATCCTAACTAATTAGCTGCTAAAATTATAATTTGTAAGCTCTGGTCTTGTTGTTACTTCAAAATACACCCATGGCTTAGCGACCTTCTATAGAGAATACATACAAACCCTTGATGTAAAAATAGGACCTCAAGTTTCTTTCTTTTCTGGTTTTCTTCTTCTCTTCCTCCATCCCTGATAATTACTTTTCACAAGCTCCTCTCTGTTCACGTTCTTCTTCTCCAAGGTTTTATCCTTGGCTTTGTTTATTCTTAGCATATACAATTTCCCCTGTTGACTTCAGCTGCTCCTGTGATTGTAATTTCTGTCCAGTGATTCCCAAATCTACATTGCCAACTTGCATTTCCCATCTGAGACTGAGATTTGTTTAATCAACTATGTATTGAACATAGTCAATTGCTGCCATATAAAAATCACAAACTTAGCAAACTCAAAATTTAGTTTGCTAGTTTCTCCTCAAGACCAACTCTCTCACTTCTGCCCGTAACGGGCTTCTCCATCTGCCTATTTATTCAAGAGGAAAACAGCTGAAACCCTCCTCAATACTAACAATCCCTTTCTGCAAAACTCTACCTACCCCATATGTTTATGCCCTAATAACTGTTAATCAAGTCTTATAAATTTTGAATAACTTTCTCTCCCACTCCACAGATATTCACTGTTTCTCATCTGGACAATTAAATAGAGATAAATCAACTCCCTGACTTTAGTTCCCTACTCCTCCACTCCAATCTTTATATTGCTGCCAAACCAATTCCAAAAATGAAAATATGATTATGTCACCTCCTTGTGTATATTTCTTCCATGGCCTACTATCACCACTATTAACAGCAGTCAGGTATAGAAAAGAACAAACAACCACGTAGAGATTTTGCACACTCATGCACACACAATATAGTATGTATATATTCAAGTGTGTGCAGGCATGCATTGGAAGATACATAATGTTATAATTGCTAGGAAACATCTGTCAACAGGTGACAACGGCCTAAAGTCATGAGAGTGGTTCTCTTTCTGTGGAATCCCAACACTGCCCACAGTGAGACAAAGCAGCAGCAAACACTGATGTGATCAGCTTTTGCTATCAGCCAAATCACAGGCCGTATAACTAATTTATGTTACAGATATAGCTGACTACACACTACTCCTTCCAGCAGTCATGGGTTCAGAACAATGCAATGACAACAAAGAAAACCAACACCAATGGTATTCTTAAGATTCGTAAAGAAGCCTGAGTATATCTCTGTACAAATGATGCACCCACCCTCCAAGCTACAATAAAAACCCTGTGAAAGAAGGGAGTGGCAATGACCCTGTACCCAGCACATACCACCAAGGTACCTGCCACAGTTCAGGAGTTCAAAACACTTGTGAAATAAATAAATGAATAAATTAATCGAGTCCAGCCAGTGTGGCTCAGTGGTTGAGCGTCAACCCATGCACCAAGAGGTCACTGGTTCTATTCCCGGTCAGGACACATGTCCGGGTTGTGGGCCAGATCCCCAGTAGGGGGCATGCAGGAGATGACTAATCAATATTCTTGCTCATCGATGTCTCTCTCTCTCTCTCTCTCTCTCTCTCTCTCTCTAAATTCAATAAAGGAAAAAAAAAGATTAATCAAAACCATACGTTCCTGAAGGATTTGAAGTATTCCTAAACCACATTCTATGGCAACTACACTCTTGATCCTTTGTCAAAAATAAAAGATACATTAAAGCAAAGTGTCTGGAACACCAAATTATCTGTAGTTAGTTTTGGGGTTTTTTTTGTTTTGTTTTGGTTTTGGTTTTAGTTGGGTAGCAGCAGGTGCACTGCCTGAGAAGGTATCTTGGGTTTCTAGCATTGTAAAAAGCAAAATTATCAAATGTAGAGCAAGCTCTTCTAAGAAACTATGGTGATCTGACTATGTACAGATACAAAACTTAGAGAACACTGAGAAATAAAGAGCTGGGAAAAATTAGGCTTAAGAACAGTGGTCTTTAGAGAGTTTTGTTGCTGCTTATTTATTTGTTTGCTGGCTGCTTGGTTTTAAATCACAGACATTAAAAATCAGACTTTTGCCCTGGCTGGGTGGCTCTGTTAGTTGGAGCATTATCCCATACACTAAAAAAAAAAGGTTGTAGGTTCTATCCCAGTTATGGCACATACAGGAGGCAGCTGATGGATGTTTCTCTCTCACATTGATGTTGTCTCTCTCTCTCACTCTCCTCTTTCTCTCCATCTCTCTCTCAAATCTATAAAAATATAGCTTCCTCAGATGAGGATTTAAAAAAAAAATCAGACATTCATCCAGGGAAATGCTGACTCAGTAGGCTGTAGTGGAATTCCAGAATAAGATTTTTTTTTTTCTAAAGATAGATCTGAAGCTTTTCATGAAGATGGTGCTAGGAGCAAAGAAGGAAGCCCCTGTCCCTCCCAAAACCTAAGCCAAAGCAAAGGCTTTGGGGGAAAGACAAAAACAGTGCTGAATGGCGTCCACAGCCACAATAAAAGGATCACTTGTCACCCACCTTCCTACAGCTGAAGACACTGCCTCTTGAAAGGCAGCCTAAATATCCTCAGAAGAGCACCTTCAGGAAAAACAAGCTTGAGCACCATGCCACCGTCAAGTTCCCCTTGACCACCACCAAGTGAGCCATGAAGAAGATAGGAGACAACAATACCCTTGTGTCCATTGTGGATGTCAAGGCCAACAAACACCAGATCAAACAGGCTGTGAAGAAGCTCTCTGACATTGACGTGGCCAAGGTCAACACCCTGATCAGGCCTGATGGAGAGAAGAAGGCAGGTGTTCCACTGGCTCCCGACTAGGGTGCTTTGGATGTTGCCAACAAAATTGGGACCATCTACACTGAGTCTGGCTGGCTAATTCTAAACATAAACCTTTTATTCACTGTAAAAAGTAAAATCTAGATCTGAAGTGTAAACAAGATTGGGTAATATTACTTTCTAAGAACTTTTTTTTACTCAAAATTAAAAAAAATTATTTTATATTATAATATTTGCATCTCTAAAATTTTATCAATTTTCATAAAATATAGTATCACTCTAGCATGCCACTACAGAATGGTTATTATTTAATCATGGGAGTCTTTATTAGGCTTTGCAGTAACAATGTTAGGTATCGTTTTTTCCAGTTTTGTCCACTAGTTTGCTCTTCTGTTGTTGGCTTATTTCTTCCACATGACAAATGTTTGTCCAAGGGGCTACACTTTCCCCATTCTAACTTGCATGGCCATTCTGGCACTTGCTAAGAAAGTTCTGTGTCATATTTTCCCATTTAAATCACTTGGTTTTAACATCCCATGTTATATAATTTCATAGCCAACTTAGATCTCTCTGAATTGCTATTCTGATTGCTTAGTTTACTAACTTTTTAAAGTAAAAACAGGTTGACAAAGAATAAATGTAGCCATGGCTAGAAGATTCTAAAGTGTCTCAATGATAGTTTCATCATATTCTTTTTATTCATAACATTGGTCTCTCAGTTCTCCAACAGAAGTGCCAAGACATTTTCTTCAGATCAACCATTAAATTTTAAATCTAGACAACAAAATTAAATGTTTTTGGAGAAATGTTAATGGAAATTATTCTTGGGTATTTTGAAAAGCATTGCAACCTCCTCACCTCAGTGGCTTGTCTACTTATCTTCAAATTGATTGTTTGCCCTGAAGAAGATAAATTATTTTAGAATGCTATGAATAATCTCTGCTCTGATTGCTACTTCAAAGCATATCCAAGAGCTTAGGGATTTAAGAATATGCTTGGTATTCACTTTTAAATTTTGAATTTATTTTAATTTAATTAGTACAACTGGCCATGATGAGTCTGATATCTTACCTTGTTATTCCTTTTTCCTCTGTTCGGTAAACTTTGCCTCAGCATTTAGAACAATGCAGAGTCTAAGTCCAGTATCTCTGAGAGGCTTCATTATTCAGATTAGCTAGCATTATTTCAATCTTGTTATTGGAGGTATTCTTCCCATCATAATGTAATGTAATAAGTCCCTTCTTTTTTTTTTTGCATGTATCCTTTAGTTGTAAAAATATTAAAAGTTTTTTTCAGGCATCTACTGCCCATGTTGCTTAATTTTAAAACAATTCAGAGAAATGATGCTATAAAAAATCACTTCATATATTTGTTAGGTTTTCAGCCCCACCACCAATACAGAAGAAAGTCTAGACCTGTTGAGTTAATTTACTCCTCAAATCAGCTAGAAAAGATCCTTACCTTTGTCAGGCATAAAGCCTAGATGAAAAGTAGGCTCTTTTTTTTGCCCTGATGGTGTGGTTCAGTTGGCTGGGGCATCATCCTGTACACTGAAAAGTCACCAGATTGATTCCCGGTCAGGGCACATACCTGGGTTTCAGGTTCAATCCCTGGTTTCTCTCTCTCCCTCTCCCTTCCCATATTTACATGATTTACTGTCATTCTTCATGTTAACATTTTGCATACAAAGCAATTTATTTGGAACAATAACTTATTTGGAACAATAACTTGGTATTGAATACTCTAAACTACTTATGGTATGTTTGTGAAGTTTTGAGCCAACCAAATACTTCTTGCGTCTGAATAGATGAGCAAGGATCTACAAGTATTTTGCTTATTCCCCATAAACACCATTTGGGATTTTCTTTTTATTTTCCTCTGTTTTACTTGCTAATACAGATAACACAGTTTGCAAAACAATATTACAAAAAATGGCCCAAAATAATGTTGTCAGGTGCAGAGTAGTAGAGTTGGAAAGGGAATAAAGGGATGATGAACTTGAAAACCCTAATAGTCACTCATGGTCATTCCCCCTGTTGACCTTAAAAAGTAGACAGCCAGCCAGTCAGTGTGGTGCAGTGGATTGAGTGTCCTCCCATGGACTGAGAGGTCCCTGTTCCATTTCCAGTCAGGGCACATGCCAGGGTTGTGGGCTCAATCCCCAGTACGGGGTGTGCAGGAGGCAGCCAATCAATGCTTCTCTCTGACATTGATGTTTCTCTCTCTCTCTCCCTTCCTCTCTCTCTAAAAAAATCATATAAAACATATATATAAAACATATATATATAAAACATATATATATAAAACATATATATATATATATATATATATATATATATATATATATATATATATATATAAAAGTAGATAGCTAAATAGTTTTCTAGCAAATTGGGTTTACTTGGTAACAACCAAGAATTGTAATTTAGGACATGTGGTCTAATGGCAAACCACAGGGACATCCAGAGAAACAAAGGAGAGGAACACTCTTTAATGGACTTGGAAGGGGCTGTTGTAAATAAAGAGTCCACTGGAGGAAGCTGAAAGTTCGAAGTATAGGGACTTTTCATTGTCTGAGTTACAGCTGTCTCCCATTGGCTGATCTCGTATTGGGCAAGGAGGAACCTTTCTCCCCTCCTGCTGACGTAGTAAAGTAGTGTCACTTCCTTTCTGAGTTCAAGGTAAGTCTCTTCCCCTTGGGGTCAGTAACATTGTACCTGAGAGTTCTCTCTTCTAGCCCCCATTTTAACTGAGTTTTCTGTTTATTTTATTTCACACCACAATTGCTGTTCCCTTTATGTAAATTTGTTTCATTGACTCTACTCACCCCACTAATGAAAACGTCCCTGGTGAAACATAATAAGAAAAATGAAAGAGAAACAGGTTGGTCAATCTTTTGGATGAAGGATTTAAAAGGAAAGATATTAGAAAGTCAACTATGGATAATGACTTATTTCTGGACCGTATTCTGTATTCAGAGACTTTAGTAAGTAATAACAATTTTTTCCCACTTAAAATAAGTTTTCTTATTTTCCTGGAAAAGTTGTCATGATTTAAAATATTTTGTCTAATAATTTACAGAGAACTTTAAAAGCAAAGACTTGTAACTGATGTATTCACTGCATTTTTAAAAAAATTTTGTAATTCAAAACACTTTCATCTATATCTAACATTAAGGTAAAAATGTATAATTTTCCTAAGCTTATTGCTATTCCATCATTCACAGTTTATTATCCTCTTCACTCTCCTTCCTTATCCCCCAACATCCATACTAATCTCTGAAACATTATTCATCATTACCTGATTGAAGAACATTTCCATTTTCTGGGAAACTTAAGCTCATGAAATCCCCAAAGAAACAAAGAGAAAAAAACATAATCTCTCACAAAGAACGAATTTTCCATTGTTCTTTTGAATTCGAAGTTGAAGAAATAAACAGTTGTAATCCTCTAACAATTATGTATTAGGGAAGAAGTTGTTTAGTAAGAAATCACATATCATTCAACCCTCTTGAGATATTATTCTCATCTTGAAATACATTCAAGGAGATCAAAATACAGTGTGACTTTAAGCAGAACGCCCACATTTTAAGACACTCTCTTCACTCCTGATTCCTTTCCTGCAGGTCAATCTTTGCTATACAGCTGCTAGATTATAGTGGTCCTTATGTTTGACATCATTTTTCCAAGTGCTAATTTATTATCTCAGACTTGATATTTATATTTGACTAAATCCTAAATTTGTCAGATGCTGAACAATTCCTGGAGGATATTTTGCACATCACTTATAAACCATTCTTTAAAGCACAGTGATTAAGCAGTATCACCAAAAATTAGGCAAATGCCAAACTACTATCATTTTTTTAAAATCAGGAGAGTTGAATTATGTTGCATTAAATAGGGTGATTATAATCAGGATGTCTTAATACTCAAGAACCATTTGGGATTAAAGTAATTCTTTCCCAAAAGAAAGTCTCAGAGAAACGTTCACGTATCAACACTGAGGTCCCTGCTTTACGTAGATCGTATTATCTTATTTACACTACATATTGGAGTCTCCAGAGTATAGAAATGTAGAAAAGCTGTTTTCCACATTTAGTACATTTAGGTGGTGGCCCAGTTTCACCTAGACCATCCCTTTTCTGCTTTTCATTCTGTGAATGGAATACACACACCACATGCTGCCTAATCTCTAGAAGGACAGAGCAACACAGGCAGGAGCAAAATTACCCGTTTTCAAAGACAATGAGTCAGATAATATCCTTGCCTTGGCAAATGTGGAATGGTGTTTGAGCTACACGGCAGTGGAAATGCAGTCAGTAAAGATGTACCTAAGAATGTAAAGGAGATCATCGGAATGAATATTTTGTGAGCAAACTATACTTTGCTACTTTCATCTCTTAAATAACAGTTTTTTAATATAAGATACCCATCACATTTTATATGTTCTCAAGTGAAATTGTGAAACTTTTTGTATAATTTAAGAGTTAGAACCACCAAGCTATTTTGTGCTTAATTTCCATGTCCATATTTGCGTTAGGTCCTCCCCTCCCCCTGGCTTCACTCCTCCTCCCTGTCTCACTGTGGCTTAGTATTAGAAAGAAAAGTTTGTGGGAGTGACATGAACTTGAAAGCCTTTCTTCATACAGTTTTTCAATCACTTCAGGCTAAAGTTGTTTTTGAAAAGGGAAAACTCAGTTTTTTCTTAAAAGTCTTGAAAAAGCAAGATCAAAATGTATCCCTAGGCCAGATTATATCTGAGGTTTGTAGTATCAGTGGTAATGTAAAAATAAAATCGTTCATTGTTCTAGCTTCTCTTATTTTCCTCGTATTTACAGTCCACTGCATTGACTCTTGGAACTTCTGGGTAAAAATGCAAGTTATAATGGTTTTACTATTTCCCATGCCTCTGGAATGTAAGAGTTAGATTTTAAATATTTAGCGCTTGAAATGCCAAAATGTGTTGCTGAGAGAGGTTATATAATCTCTTTTGCTGGAGAACTTTAAGAATAGAATAGGTACCTCTCCTCCCTTGTTAGTTGAAATGTAGCTGTGCCTAGAGGCAAGGAAAGACAGTGACTGAGTTCTGGAGATACTTTTAAGCTCTATGATTTATAAAATGGGCATGCAGGATTTCAGAGTAGTGGGTAGACATACCATCTAGTGGAACTTCACACAGTTAGACATTTATAAAATGTGCCTTACTTATATAGTACATTGAAGGAATGTATTTTAATCAAGTGTAAAAACCGTAGTCTCAATATGTTCACAATCAAGTAATATTTACTGGATACCATAATTATGTGTGGTGGGCCAAAAAATGTCTCCACAAATGTGATGAAGGATTTTGAAATGAAGACAATCCTGGATTATCGGTGTGGGCTCTAAACCCAATGACAAATGTCCAAATAATAGAAAAGCCAAAAGAAATTGGAGATGGAAGAGGAGACACATGGGGAAAAGACAACATGCAGACAGAGGCAGACACCGCAGTGGTACGGCCACATACCAGGAAAGCCCAGGAATCGGCCGCCACCAGAAGCTGGAAGAGGCCAAGAATGGATTCTTCCCCAGACCCCCAGAGAGAGAGAGGCCCTGCCAGGTTGAACATTTCTAGTCTGCAGAACTGTGAGAGAATGAATTTCTGTTGGTTTAAGCCACTAAGGTTGTGGTAATTTGTTACAAAAGCCACAGGAAACGAATATATCATGTTTTGATAAAATGTTTAATTTGAATCCAAATTCAGATGAGACAATCACATTGAGTCATTTGACTTTACATAAATTTATATGCTATTGCTTATATTTATAGGATCTATTTAACAATATTTGATAGGTAAAATACATATATAACATAAACTTTGCAACACTTATGAACTAAATAAATACCCAACGTTGGAACTAGAACAGTAATGATAACTGTACATTTTGATTTGTGCCTCCCCCATTTCATGCTTCTCTTTACTCTAGAGGTTACCATTATTAAGAAATTTGTGATTATCACTCCTTGTCGTCTTGTATTTCTTTATCCCATATTTATTTTCTGTAAAAAAATTAAAGTTTATCTCTTCATGAGCATTTTAAAATGGTATCATTTTGGATATAGTCTTCTGAAACATATTCTTCAACAATATGGATCCAAATTTATCTGTATAATATTTCACTGTGTGAGTATAGGCCCTTTGGGTTGTTTTCAACTTTTGATACAATAAATAATACTGTCATGAACATCCTCTTGCATATGTCTCCTGCGGCACATGTAAAAGGGTTCCTCTATAAAGTTAGGAATGGAATTACTGGGCCATGGGTAAGTGAATTGATTTCTAAGATTGCTCTAGAATTTAGAATTCTACCAGCAGGAACTGGTGTTCATTCATATCCTCAACAACATTTGTAATTTTGAAATAATTTTTCTATTCTAGTGGCATAAAATAATATTCATTTTGATCATAACTTAATTTATCTGATATGAGTAAGGTTGATGTTTTAAGCCAATGACTCCCAATATTTATAAGAGCTTGAGTGTTCTGATCTGCAGTTACTTCTCCTACTTCACCTTATTCCAGTCTTCTCCTGTTCCAGTTCAATCATAAAGGCCCTTACTGATCTTTGAGTCTACTAAACATACTTAATACTCAGAATCTTTGTTTTCAATCTTCCTTTTCCCTGGAAAGTGTTTTCTCTAAATAATTTCATGATGTGGCTTCCATTTTCTTCAGGTCAGGTCTCAAAGGTCAACTGCTTACTGAGAACATCCTTCAAATAGAAATTTCTACCTTCTTCCCAACCCATAATCCTTACTCCCTTATCTTACTCTACCTTTTCTACTTTATTTTTTCCATAGCACTTATTATTTTTTTCATCATACTATCTGTGTGATTTATTTTTTTCTGCCACCACTAGAATATATGTTTCATGAGGATAAGGAACTTGTGTGTTTTTTCATAGCAACATACCCCAACTCCAGAACTCCGTTTGGTATATGTTGATGCTAAGTAAATATCTGGTAAATAAGTAAATAAATTATTTGCTTCTCTAAATCTTTTGTTCATTTTTGTATTACTTTGTTGATGATGATGGTGAATTTGTTGAAGCACTTAATATTCTCTGCATGTATACAAATCCTTTGTCGATCATCTGTCTTGCAAATGTTTTCCCTAACTTGTGACTTGTCTTTTTGACATTTTCACAGTATGTTACTAAACTGAAGTTTTCATTTTAATGTAGTCAAATTTATCTTGTTTATAATATCCCTTCTTGTGCTAAGGTTATAAAAATAGTTATATATAATTTCCTATAAGCTGTTCAAAGTTTTGCCCCTCACATTGCTGTAATTGCTTAATGAGTATGACGTGTGTGACTTCCTTCCTTATTCCTTATATGGATAATCAGTTTTCTCTGCATCATATATTGACTAGTATGTCTTTCCCTGTGAGGTCTGTAAGGTCACATATCTCATCAAGCATATATACATACCCACCTGTATTTGAGCGTTCTGATAATTTCTCAGAGCCAATTTGACTACTCTAGCACCACTGTTGTGTGGGCTTAAATGACATTAATTTATAATAATTCTTGATAGCTGATAGGATATGTCCTACTATCTCATTCTTATTTTTCAAGAGTATTTTTGCCCTTATTAGTCTTTTGCCTACCCAGAAATTTTAGATAAAGTAGTCAAATTTTAACCACCAAAAAAATACCTCTGTGGGGATCTTTAGAGGTTTTTCTTTTTTCTTTTTTCATTGCAATTACATTGTATCTTTACATTAATTATGGGACTACTGACAGTGTTTTCCTATTGTACACTCCTCTCTGTAGTTTTGATATATATATCTAAGTATTTAACAACATTTAAAAATATTTTTTAATAAATCTTAAATTTTCTGCCTAAGATTAACCCAATTATATCATGATATATTCTCTATACACTACTGAGGTCTGCTAATATTTTGCTTAAGAATTTGTATATATACTAGTGAGGTGGCCTGTAATTTTTTTTCTCATACCTTTTTTTCTAGTTTTGATATCAAGGATAAGTATCATGGTATAAACATGAATACATGTAAACATGTAACATGGTTTGATTATGTTTTCCTATATTTCCTGGAAGAGTTTGAGTAACTTTGGAATATTTTGTTTTTTAAAAGTTAGGTAAAATTTTGCTGATAAAAACACCTAGGCTGGTATTTTTAAGAAATATTTTTGATATGGCATTAGGAGCTTGTTTAAATTACAATAAATATAAAGAGGGCAGCAAAAAATGAATTTAAACAAAAAGAAAATAATCATTTAATTAGCAAACAGAAAGATAATTAAGAGATTGAGACTATTTTTATCAAGAAAACCGAGATACAAATAGTTATTAGTCATGAGAAAGGAAATATACCAACACATATAAAAAAAAACATTGTTTTCTAGAAAATACAGTGAATTCCTCTCATTGTTAAATTCCCGACTAAATAATCCTCTAGGAAAATTTATGTTTCAAAAAGTGATTCAAGTCCAGCCCGTGTGGCTCAGTGGTTGAGCGTCGACCCATGCACCAGAGGTCACCGGTTTGATTCCAGGTCAGGACACATGCCCAGGTTGTGGGCCCAATCCCCAGCGGGGGGCATGCAGGAGGTGGCCAGTCTATGTTCTCTCTCATCAATGTTTCTATCTCTCTCTCCTCTCCCTTCCTCTCTCTCTAAAATCAATAAAGGAAAAAAAAATTGATTCAAGTTGAAAACAGATGGAAAAATAACCCAAGGAAAGCAGCAGAGCAGTATCTCTAAGGCTGGAAGACACCACTGATTCCAGAGCAGGACACGTGCAGCTCAGCTCCATCGGAAACGAGCCCAGAAGCTCTCGGAGACTCACTACTCCCTCCGCTTCTCCAGTGCCACAGAAACTCTTGTTTCTCTGGACACAGCTTCACCCTTTTCTCTCTGCATCTTCACTGTTCAGTGCAACAGTTTCTAGCCACATGTGGCTCTTTATTTAAATTTAAATTACTTAAAACTCAATTGTAAAAAATTCAATTCCTCAATCACACTAGTCACATCAAATAACCCACAGCCTCAGGTGGATAGAGCTATCGTAGTGAACGATGCAGGTAGAGAGTACATTTGGTGTAACAAACATATATAGCATTCCATCATCTCCATGATGAACTTACCCAGAAGTGGCTGCTCAAACCCGGCTTTATCGTCATTCCTCGTTCAAGATTCTGATAGAGACTGACGGAATTCTGTGATTAGCCAATTTTAAGTTGCTGGGGAAGACATTTTGATGGTTCCAATTAGAGCTATAGCTGCACTTTATCTAATCAACTGGGGGAAAGGAATGGGTAGACTATGTAATATAAATATAACCAGGTTATGATCCTTGGTTGAGAACAATCTCAGAAAGAAACAGCGAGATACATATTGCAGAAGCTGATTTAAAAAGAATAAATATTAATGACCCATAAGTATATTTAATGTTTAAAGAAATGTAAATTAACTCCCAAATTTAACTAACAGTAACTGTCAAAATGCTTGTTTTGTCTTATGTTTTGATTTTTAATAAAATATCCAGTATCAGTAGGGTTGGGCCAAATGAGTACTCTCATCATTTTCTAGAAGTACTGTAATTCAGTATAATGCTGTTGAAGGGTAACTTTGCAATATTCACCAAAAGTATTTTAAATGTGTGAACACACAAGAAATATTCTGAGACACATAAAAATGTTATATAATTAAAATCTCTCACTTTTCAGTTTTAATAGCTAAAAATTAAAACAAATATAGTGTTCATGTCAAAGTATAAGCTGAATCATACTATACTGGCAGAGAGTACGTGCCCAATTAATGTTGCTTATTAAGATGAACATTTCCTTGCTATTATTATTTAATGACATATGGAAATATTAAGAATATATTTTAAATAAGATTATGGAAGTATACTTAAAAATAAGAAAAATAACTGGACAAGAATAATATTTATCTTTGAGTACTGACATGGACCATTTTTTATTGTACCTTTATATATACATCAGCACTTCATTTCAAATTTTTATAGAGAATATGGGCTGTTTTTATAATATATTATAATAAATATTATTTAACCATCTAAGATATTTTTTAGATTAATGGTTTAAAATTATTTCATCTTTGCATACCTGATAATTTATCTTCTAATTTCTCATTTTTAAAAATTCATGAATGTTTATAATTCCAGAAAATTTTCCAATGCCATTGTTATTGGAAACAAAATATATCTTTTTTTTTTTTTTTTTTTTTTTTTTTAGGTTTGAGATAAGTTTTCTACCAGTGCATTTCTGATAAAACTAACTGAAACAGAAAATAAGATTGCCAGACTTTTGCTCCTGTCCAAACTATGCAGACACGTTTGGCCCATGCCAAAAGGTCCTTGAAATCCGATCCTGCCCAAAATGTCCATGAGCACATTTGTTCATGCCAAATAGTCCAAAACATCCAAATGTCCGTGCTTAGAAAACATCCCCAGATTCAAATAGCCCATAATACTTATGTATACTTTTGGTTTACAGAATTAATACATAAAAAATACTATCATGTTTTCATGGTCCAATAATTTCATTGTGGCTATATTGCTAATAATAACACTTTTTGCCTCCATTACCTAGCTGGTAATGACACATGAGATTAGGTAGATGAGCTGGGATTCTAATCTTGCAGAAGAGTAGGATTTAAATATCAAGGATGTTTTGGCATGGACCAAATGTCTCTGTGGATGTTTTGGACAGAACCAAATGTCCTACAAGGGAAAAGAATGATCTGAACGCTTTGTTTTCTAAAACAGAATACGTAATCAGTTAGGACTGCTGTAACAAAGAACCACTAATGGGGTGGCTTAAACAACAGGAATTTATCATCTCACATCTCTGGAAGCTAGAAGTCCAAGATCAAGGTGTTGGCAGGGTTAGTTCCTGAGAGACTGTGAGGGAGAATCTGTTTCATGATGGCCTTTTAGCTTCTGTTGTTTGCTGACAATCTTTGGCATAACTTGGCAAAGGGTGCATCACCCTGATCTGCCTTTATCTGCTCGTGACGTTCTCCCTGTGTGTGTGTCTTTGTGTCCAAATCTCCCCTTTTTATAAGGACACGTTCGTATTGGATTAGGGCTGCCATAATGATCTCAGCTTAACTTTACCATCTGGAAATACCTTCTTTCAAAATAAAGTCATATTCATGGGTACTGAGGGTCAGAATTCAGCATCTTTTGAGAGGCAAACTTCAACCCATAACAGGGAACAAATTAGAAATAGCCCACTTCTCTTTGCTCTGTGAAATATGTAATCCCCTTAAGAAGCAATTTCATTTGGGAGGCTGGGGAATTCTCTTAGGAATTCCCAGAGCGGGGAGGACTGCACCTAATTTCAGTAGGTAAAACAAGTAAATGGGAAGTATGGGAGTGGGGACTATAATATATGTAGGTCACCTTGTCAAAAATCTTGTTTTGAAAGAATAGGTAATATTAAGAAAGTTGTTGGAAAAACTGGTACATTAACACAATGGAATATTACTCTGCTGTTAAAAGGAAGACAATTTTACCCTTTGTGACAGCATGCTAAGTGAAACAAGCCAGTCAGAGAAAGACAAATTCCATACGATTTCACTCACAGTGGAATTTAATGAACAAACTGGTAGAAGGGTGAGGTAGGCTGGGATTTACAGAAGTGGAACCATTCATTGTGGACATAAAGCAAAAATCTTTTGTACTATTCAGTAGTCCCTCCTTGTCTGCAGGGGATACATTCCAAGACCCCCAGTGCATGCCTGAAATTGCAAATAGTACCAAACCCTATATATAGTGTATTTTTCTATACATACATATCTGTGATAAAGTTTAATTTATAAATTGGGCACAGCAATAGATTACGGCAATAACTAATAATAAAATAAAACAATGATAACAAAATAAAGGTTCCTTGAACGCAAGCACTGTGATACCACAACAGTTGATCTGATAATCACGAAGGCTACTGACTAATGAAGGAATGTGCTGGACAGAGGGATGATTCACGTCATCTGCAGGACAGACTGGAAAGGCACAAAATCTCATCACAATGCTCAACTGAGGTTGACTATAGGTCGTTGAAACCACGAAAATAAAAAACCACAGATAATGGTGAGGCATATTACTGTACTACAGAGATTTAGGGCCTGGCTGCTGTGGCTCAGCGGTTGAGCGTCGACCTGTGCACCAAGAGGTCGCAGGTTCGATTCCCAATCAGGGCACATGCCCAGGTTGTGGGCCAAATCCCCAGTGGGGGGCATGCAGGAGGCCACCATTCGATGTTCTCCCTCATCAATGTTTCTATCCTCTTTTCCTCTCCCTTCCTCTCTCTCTAAAATTAATAAAGGGAAAAAACATTTTTTTTTTAAAGATTTAGGGCTCCTAGGATTTCAAACAACAGAAAATAAACAAGTTTTTCATTACAGAATTATTATATGCTTGTATTATTCTATTTTTGTACTATTATATGTTTGTATTATTATATTTTGTACACTCTTTCTATTGAGTGCTCTTTCTCCCAGGTCTCTGTAATCTCTACAGTAGAGAGCTTACATGTGGGAATCTGATCAAAGATGATATATCAAGGGCTAAAAGAGTAGTGTTGAGACCCTGGATTTAGTTGTGATGATGATTTATAGCTCTAAAATGTTTGGTAAATAGCCCAACTGGTGTGGCTCAGTGGTTGAGCATCGACCCATGCCCCAAGAGGTCGCCGGTTCGATTCCCGGTCAGGGCACATGCCCAGGTTGTGGGCCCGATCCCCAGTGGGGGGCATGCAGGAGGCAGCTAATCGATGTTCTCTCTCATCAATGTTTCTATCTCTCCCTCTCCCTTTTTCTCTCTCTAAAATCAATAAAGAAAAAAAAATTTTTTAATGTTCGGTAAATAAATGATAATAAATAAAAGAGACTATATAGTACCCTTGCTTAGGAGCCAGGAAAGAGACTAAACTATCTTTGTGAAAGAACTGTATTTTGTGTTTTTAAAGTTCCATTTCCTGAGTGATATTAATTTTTTTAACATTTTTATATGTTTTTATTGACTTTTTTAGAGAGAGAGGAAGGGAGAGAGAGATAGAAGCATCCATGTGAGAGAGAAACATCGATCTGCTGCCTCCTGCACGCCCCCTACTGGGGATCGAGCCTGTACCCCGGGCATGTGCCCTGACTGGGAATTGAACCAGGTCCTCTCAGTCCATGAGACAATGCTCAATCCACTGAGCCACACTGGTTGGACTTAAGTGATATTAATTTTTAAATTACTTTTGAGTATATGCTATATCTATCATAAAATATACAGAATAGGGTAACAAACATTTTTCATATGTGTCTGGTTTTATCTCTAACTTTAAGTTGCATGTTAATTTTTTAAACTTTCTTTCTCAATACAATCCCATATGAATTACAAAATGAAAATCAGTGTGACCATGTAGTCATTGATTGAAATAGAGCACCTATGAGCCTGTTCTGCTATCCTAGGCCAGCATTGCAACAGTATCTACTGGTTACACTTGAGTCAGCTCTATTCTCATTGATTGCTGACAGTGCAATAATGCTTGTTACATTCGGCGTTTTGAATTTCACCTCTGCTTTTGAATATTTGCTTTATTTAATAGTTGACTAATCAGAACCCAAAACAGAATTTCACAAAATGAACTGCTATTAGCCTCACTGCCTTATTCTTCCGAAATGACTCTGAACATTAGCAAGTTTGACATTCGTTTGAACTTGCTATTGTTTAGGCAGCATTGGCCATGAGCCAGAATGTGTGAATTCTCTTAGTAGAGAAACATAAAATACCTTTGCTCCTAGAACTCCCTCAGAGGAACATGAGATGATAATTCAACGTGTGTCTGGCAGCAAGGGATTTTTAATATTAAAATATAACTGTATGATTTCTTTGTAATATATTAATTATCTTAAGGTTTATCTTAGGGTTCTTTTTTGTATGATAGCCAATATGCTCTTTTTGTTAATAGATTTCTTTCTCCATGGCCTTTGGTAATAATTTAACTTTAACTCATTACTGTTTTTTCTTACTTTCATATTCATATGAAATAAGGAGTCCATCACATACTTATTTAGAAATTAATTAATTAATTGTCATTAAGTGTGTCACTGGAGCTTCATAACCTGGAAATAATGTTTGGGGAATATGTGAGGAAAACAATGTTTTTAAATACTTTACTTTTTTGCCTGGCCGGTGTGGCTCAGTGGATTGATCATTGTCCCATGGACTGAGAGGTCCCGATTCGATTCCCCATCAGGGCATATGCCCAGGTTGTGGGCTCGATCCCCACTAGGGGGCATGCAGGAGGCAGCTGATAGATGTTTCTCACATCGATGTTTCTATCTTTCTCCCTTCCTCTCTCTCTAAAAAATCAATAAAAACATATTTAAAATAAATAAATAAATAAAACACTTTGTCAAAAATATTTGACAAAAAATTAGAATAATCTTTCAGAAAGACATAAATAACTGTAAATACATATATCAAATATAATCTGCAGCCAACCAAAACTGGATTGAACTTTAAGCACCATTCTTGAAATGGCCACTATAAATTCTAGGCATGATATTCTTAATTAAAGGGAGCATTTAGAATGATAAATTTTCAAGAACACTCTAGCAATAAAGTGAGCTGAACATTTGAACATAACCAAAAGAATTAATTTAAAAGAAATAAAACTCAATTTAAAAATATATAGTTTACTAAATATTTAATATGAATATATATTTTATTTATATATTCTTGTCTATGTGTATTTATATACATCTTTATGTATCTATTTATGGTCTGTTGTGAAAGTCAGCTTCTAAAATGCCTCCCAGTGACTACCTCTGATATTTCAGCATTGTACATAATCCATGCCCCTTAATGTGAGCTGGACCTAGTAACTTACTCCTTATAAATAGAATATGGTGAAAAGCCAAAGATTAGGCAACAGAAAGACTGGCTTCTCTCTTGCTCACCTTCTCTTGGTCTCTCACTTGCTCTGACCAAAGTGAGCGTCTGTGTTGTGAACTGCCCTGTGGAGTCACCCATGTGGCAAGAAACTAAGGCCTCCAGCCAACAGCCAGTGAGAAATGGAGTGCCTCAGTTTAACTACCCCTGAGAAAAAGAACCCTGCCAACAATGGCCATGACTGAGCTGGGAAGCAGATCCTCCCCTGAGTCCAAGCCTTCCGAGCCTGTTGAGTCTCCAGCGGAGATCACAGCCTCAGCCAGTACCATGATTATAGTCTTGTAGGAGACCCTGAACCAGGGAATCCAATCAAAATGGGACTGAGTTCCTGAGCAACAAAAACTGTGATATAATAAACTCTTGTTTTAAGCCATTACATTTTGGAATTTAACTTCTTATGCAGCAAAAGCTAACAAATGCATCTATGTGTTTATCTGCTACTTCACATAACATAATATAAATAGGGTGTTTTGGAGAATTCCCTACCAATCCTCCTGCTTACAAAGGTAGTTGTAAAAATCTTAGCTAAGTGTCATAAAAGGTACACTGGTTACTTCTCTTCCTATTAATTACTGCACAGATAAATTTAAATTCTAGAAATTAGAAAATGTATGATTTTTTCATTGTGAAGTGTAGCAAATACTGTCATTAGTCTTCAGACACTTCGTGGTGACTCCTCTTCTGGTTTAACGATAACATAAATATTTTTTAAACTGCTCTGTCATTGTAGGCTGAGTGTCATTTCTACATGACTATTTTTTTCTTAAGTTGGTTTTTTAAGTTGGTTCTTTTTTAGGTTGGTTCCTCCTGCTTCCCATTATAAATGACATTTCTACTCTTTTTCATACTCTGCTTCTGATGTAGCAACAGGGTACTTTCCTTTTTAATTATATCATGTGTTCTTATTTGTGTCTATGTTGACTTTGAAAGATTAATTCCTGGAGTTCATAGCTATATGTTTCAAAGATGGCCTTCTCTGAATAAAATAAAAAAGAAAATGCTGTTATTAATTCCCCAATTCACATAGTGATTCAATATTTCAAGCAAACTCATTTTATGGAATGCTTAGAAATTAAAATATGTTTCTTATTAATACTAATGGTAAAAAAATAAGCTTTTCATATATTGTCTTATTTTTTCCTAATAAAAAATCCCGTACTTGCTAGTAGTATTCTTATTTTTTATAAGAAAATAATACTCAGAGATGTTAATTAACTGATATAAGGTCACAAAGCTAGTAGACAATTGTGTTAGAAATTGAATTGATAGAACTTGAATTCAAGTTTCTGCTTTTTAGCTCAAGGAAGAATATTTAGCCTAAGCAACTAATATCCACAGTGAAGTTACCAGAAGTTCTAAATTATAGAACAATGTTTCTCATGTCTACACCTCAATTTTCTTATCGATAGAATAATGGGTGAGACCAGATAATTTCCAATGTCTCTAAAAATCTAATATACCATGATTCTACTCAAGTCACCATTCACACTTGATGGCAAAAGCTATATAACCTTATTATGTTGAAACAACAGCCTAAAGACTATTTACTTTATAAAACAGATGCTCTTAGACGGTGAGATAACACTTTCTATGAAGCTACTAAAGTCTGAATATAATATGTTAAATGATTTACATTTCATATTTTGGCAAAATATTCACTCATGTCTTTTTCTCTAAAAGAGTCATGTTATAAGTTATCAGACAAAATAGTCTATATGTAATAGAGGATCAAATTACACACTCCCTTTTCTATACTTCTCTCTTCTAAATATCTCATTCTCTCTTCTGCTGCAAATTATAACTTTAAATCAAGTAATTGAAGTATTTAACACCAATTTGTTTGGTCTTCACACAAACATTCAAACATCTCAATTACTCCTTAAAAGTGGTAGTCATTTTTAAATTACATTTTCCTCTGGTGATTTCAATATGTGATCCTTTTGAGGATCTGACTTTGTTGTCATTTTTTGGCTTTCAACCATGGCAACTTGATTGTGTGTGGGTTCAATGAATTTGTTTTTTCACTTGCCAATTTTCCATGGAACTGTTTTTTTTTTTTTTTTTCTGTAGAAAATTTAGACCTGAAATAAAAATTAATCCTTCAGAGAGAAATTTGCTTTTGCTTTTGTGAAGTGCCTGGCTTTACTACCAGTGGAGACCTTAGACAAAAAATGTTTGTGTGTTTGTTTGTTTTAAGCCATTGAAGTGTTATAAATTTTGTCTGCAAATCTGGTTAATAACTTTGCAAGTTTTCAGGGGAGATTTTATTTTCTCCCTGTGCTCAGCAGTAGTGAAGGGGAAGAAGGGGGAGGGTATGGCAGTGGTGGGGATGGGTATATGGGTTTATTGCTAGCTCATTGTTATTTTTCAGTATGATACCATCAGGCCCTTGTTATACAGGTTCACCCATTAGCTTCCCCTCCATGATGGTCCTTCCTTTACCTTTGGTTCCTCAAACTCCACAGGGCCATGGACAATGATACTTAATTTTACCAAGTTTGATAAATGTCCTCAAGACATCTGGCCTCATTGCTAATTCCAGTCCATTTGTACTTGTTTTTCCTAAAGACCCCCAGCACTGAATCTTATGCAATCAAACTCTGTTTTAGGCCATTCCCATTAACTTCCAAATTATGTTAGCTTCTGGCTCTATGTAATTTTCTCCAAAACTATCCTGCTTGGCTGGTGTGGCTCAGTAGCTGAGCGTCAACCCATGCACCAAGAGGTCACCTGTTCTATTCCCAGTCAGGACACATGTTCAGGTTTCAGGCTTGATCCCCAGTAGGGGGCGTGCAGGAGGCAGCAGATCAATGTTTCTCTCTCATTGATGTTTCTGTCTCTCTCTCCCTCTCCTTTCCTCTCTCTCTAAAAATCAATAAAAACATACTTTAAAAAAAACTATCCTTGTGTTAATTATTAGTTATTTCAATATAGATTAGATGATTTTGCTGGAATCTTAGCCTCTCAATTCCATAACTTCTGTATTATGATTCAATCTTAATCATTCATTCCCAGTGTCATACCCTCCTTAACATTACCATTACCAATAATGGCAACTCGTCAATTATTCTTTCCCATTTGTGTAAAAACAAACAAAAAATCCCTTGTTTTCCTGGTTCACTCCTTCTAGTTGTTTGCCCAACTCTGAAAATCCATAAAACCCTTCATGATCTTAGTCCACTGTATGTTTACTTTTGAATGCTCCTTGTACCCTTAATGTCATCTTTCCCTTCTTAGCCAGCTCAACAGTCCATCATTATATTTTCTTTGAATGCATCCTTAACTCTTGCTCTTTGTGTGCTTCCTCATACTTCCATGGAAAACCCGGAATCCCAGTTAACTGCCTAATCATTGCCTTCGCTTATCTCGCAGGATAACCTGCACTTATACCTTTAAAATATATTTAGAATCCAATTACTTGCAACACTTTTACTGCCATCGCCCTGATCAGAGCCACCAACTTTCTCACCCAGATTACGGCAGTGGACTTCTAACTTGTCTCCCTGTTCTCAGCCTCATTTTTCTTTTCTTTTCTTTAATTGTTTTTCTTTGATTTTAGAGAGAGAGGAAGGGAGAGGGAAAGAGGATAGAAACATCGGTGAGAGAGAACATCGATTGGCCACCTCCTGCATGCCCCCCACTGGGGATCGGGCCCACAACCTGGGCATGTGCCCTGACTGGGAATCAAACCGGTGACCTCTTGGTGCATGGGTCGACACTCAACCACTGAGCCACATCGGCTGGGCTCAGCCTCGTTTTTCTACCACTGAGCCTCCACATAGTAACAACGACCATCCCTTTAAAAAATTAACCATATTATGTCATTCAACATCAACTTCTCAAAAATAAAATAAAGGAATATCTCCCAAATTCACTCAAAGTAGCATGAATGTATTAAAATTACATACAATTAAGGTGAACACATGTCCTGGTTTGCCCTGGACAATTTCAGATTATGCCTATTTTTTTTTTTTTTTTGCATAATCATTATTAGCACACATGTTCACTCTTAAAAGGGTTTTAGTTAATATAATCAACTATATTATTATTCTACCCTTAAGGCCAGCGAACCTACCCTTTCTTCCTTTATTTTGCCTCTGACTTCATCTCCTACTAGGTACCCTGTTGAATACTGGTCTTTGATTTCCCACTTGTTAATGCCACACTTACCCCCTTGAACAATGCAGCATGTTCCTTCATGGGATCTTGGTGGTGACCATTTCTTCCTTCTGAACTGTCTTCACCCAGATAATCAAATAACTTTCTTCTTCACTTTTTCCATATCTTTTTTTTTTATTCACTTTCCCAGAACAGCCCATCCAAACCACCCTATTGAAAATTGCAATTAGCCTCTATGTCCCAAGACCTCCCAATTTCCCTTACCCTAGAGCTACTTTTTCTGTTATTGATCACCTTTCAACATTCTTTAAACTGTACTTTTAAAAATGTCTTATGTTAATAGAATATAAACTACATGAAGGCACAGATTTTCCCTGTTTTATTCTCTCATGTGTTTCAAGTATTTAAAACCCCCAGAAACAAAATAGTTTCTTAAAATATTTAGTAAAATAAATAATACAAAAAGTTACCATAGCCCAGCAGGTGTGGCTCAGTGATTGAGTGTCGACCCATGCATCAAGAGGTTGCCGGTTCGATTCCTGGTTATGGGCACATGCCCAGGTTATGGGCCCAATCTCCAGTGGGGGGCATGCAGGAGGCAGCCAGTCAATGTTCTCTCTCATCAATGTTTCTATCTCTCTGTCCCTCTCCCTTCCTCTCTCTCTAAAAATCAATAAAGAAAAAAAGTCAAATAGTTACCATAACCAAAAATAATTATTTTCTAGATAGAAAGGATCAACCCACCAATAACCAGCCCAACACATTAAAATAACCTTATACCAAAACACAAAATACTCAAAATATTATGAATGAGGAGTCTTAAAGCTACAGAGGAGAGAGAGATTATAATCAAACTTCATAGATAAGAACGATGTAAGAATTTTCTAAAGTATATGTAAAGTAGAAAAAAATTGAGAAAAGTCTTGAACATTTTCAGAGAAATATCCAATCTTGTATTCCATCCCAAGACAACTCTTCCATCAAGTACTCACACTGAATAAGGATATTGCCAGATATCCAAAGTTTTAGAAATTGACCTTGTGTTCATCTTTTCTTCCTTTCCTATGGAGCTAGAACATAATATTCTCCACTAAAATAAGAAAGAAAACCAAAAAAGAAGAGCCAAGCAATAGAGGATCCACAAGAGACGTCTTGAGAATAGAACATGAAAATCTAAACGTAGACCATTTGAAACAGAGCGGCAGAGCAAGGAGCCCAGGTTAGAGCATGGAGGTGGGGGGTTTGATAGTCATTCAAGGAGAGTTGAGAAAATAAGTTACACATGTGTAAGGAACTGGAGCAGATCTCACTGAAGAAAACAAGGAATCTTAAGATGTTGTGCCATTATGAAAAGACAGCTAGTAGAATTCTATCCACAAACCTGAACAAGAGAGAAAACTTGACAACCTTTCAAAAAATAGCTTGAAAATAAATAATTCACCCATGAGAAACTGAAACCACAGAGACACGTGTAGCAGCAGGATGCTAATTCACACAACTAACATGGCACAGAAATCTTTAAAAAGAGGAATACTACCAGCCTTGAGGCTTTTATTGCTGAAGATCATGGCAGGAACAGAAACATGTCCCTAGAATGGAATAGACTGTGACAAAGTGTGAACCAGACAGAATAGAAGGTTAAGTCAAGGGAGGTTTGCAAATATGGAATAGACTTCAACGTATATAAAGACAGAGAAATTGCATTTAAATAGGGAACAGCTAAGTATACTATAGGTAAATTGGGATTGAATAATGGGGTGAGAGTCCTCTTTAAGTGGGATGGAGAGAGAACCAGAAAACAAGAAAGCAACCCTTTCTTTGTGACAAAAGGAAAAAAAGTGGTGTTTTAATGTGGATAATTAATAATAACATATTTGTGCTACAGAAATATATTTTAAAACATTTAGTCACTCAGACATTGTTAGGGAAGGAAATTATTACAAAAGTATGTGCTTGCAATTTTTTTTTTTTTTTTTTAGTTTTTACAGTTACTTTCTTAACAAAGAAATAGATCAGATGTTGTTTCCTAAAATTAAAGTCGATTAAAAAAAAAGAAACTACAAGTGCAAGATTAGTTTAATGAATTTATGAGGACCCTCCTATATGCCAGATATTCAACAAAATATGTTAATTGAATAAAGATAAAATGGTTGATAATTTGATTTCTATTTCCTTTCATATTCTAGTACCAGTTTTTCTTGAATAACATTTTATTCCCTGAGGTGGAGGATTTTGCAGGAACTTTATGAGAAAATGTATTTATTTTAAAGATAATATCAAAACACTTTTTATTGGAAAAAGATCAAACTATATTAATGGGGATTAGTAGTTCTCACTTTCTGTAACAATATCATTTTAAATTATATAATCTGAAATTATAGAAATTACATTCAAATTTGTTTATTCATTTGTTGAAATAGTAAGAATCAGTTCTATTTTCATTTTATTTTCTTATTGCAAAAATTCAGCATTATGTAAATAACTATTGTTAAGATGTCTGATATGTTATGTGATTATATTCTCCCCACAGAAATATTTCATAAGCCCTACTTACGCAGCTTTGTAAAATAACAACAGTATATTATTTAAAAAATGCACACCCACACCTTTCTTTTAAACAGCCTTACAACAGATATTTTACCTAAATTAGACACTATTTTCTTAAAACAAAAGATTGTTTCAACAAATTATATTTCCTGTAACATGTGTATAAAAAGTATGATTATATTTCAAGATATCTTTTAATTCCAAGCCCTTACTGGGGTTGAGGTCATTATTATAAAGTACTGAGGTTTCTTTTTAATATTTTTCCCACTGAAGTATTTCACTAAAAAAAGAAACGTTATTGACTGTGTTCCCTATGCTGTACTTTACATCCCCATCACTATTTTATAACTACTCATTTGAACTTCTTAATCCCTTCACCTTTTTCATCCAAGCCTGCCAAAGTCCCTCCCATCTGGCAACTATCAGTTTGTTCTCTGTATCTATGACTCTGTTTCTGTTTTGTTTGTTAAACTATTTTTATTTTTAGATTCCACATATAAGTGAGATCAGATGGTGTTTGTCTTTCTCTGGGAATATTGTCAATGACATTATAATACCTATGTATGGTACCAGGTGGGTACTAGACCTATAGAGGGAATTACTTTGTAAATTGTATAAATGACTAACCACAATGCTGTACACCTGAAACTATTATAAAATCATACTGAATGTCAACTGTAATTGAAAAATAAAAGTTAAAAAATGTTTACAGAAACATTTATTTTAAAGGTAACATCTCAACCACACTATCATCTATAACAAAGTTTACAGATAAAGAAAAACAATGTAAGGTGAGAAACACTGGAATATTTATCTTAGACATTCAAAAGTTTTATAAAGAAATCTCTGAAGACTGCGTACTTGTCAAACTGCATCCTTGAAACAATCGTATTCTGTCATCTGGGGGTTTATTTGATCTATAACTTCAGGATTCAAGGAAGGACAACCTCTTTGGTAAACATCCTCTAGCAGCTGATGTTTTGGAGAACAAATAAACCTAATCTTTTATGTATTGCTTTATTTTAGCCCCAGGGAGATATTAAATATTATTGTAACAATCTGCCTTTCTTTGGTATCAAGTTTTTGCTTATATGATACCATAACAGTTGTATTAATAACCATTAAGAATGTGATCATATTAAACTGTTTGTATCAAAAATAAACCAAATAATCAAATATATTTTCCAAAGCACTGCATCGTGAGGATAATCATATACATAATATATAATATAATTTGATATTTATACATGGATATATAAATATATTTCAAAGTTTCATTTCAATGTCATTCTTAATATGAAAATAAAAACCAAACAAAAATTCCTGTTGAGCCACTGAGGTCTTAGAATAATCAAATAATTTTTCAAAGCAGAATTTTGAATTTTGTCTACAAAAAATAAATTTGCACAATAGTTAGTGCCAGTTTTGTACCATATATGAGAAGGTACAAATACGATTCCCATCGTAGGTACTATGGAAATACAGAGATGTATAAAGTATCATCATTTCCTCATGCATAGTCTAGATCATAAAATAAAGAAGATTACTGAGTCCGGCCGGTGTGGCTCAGTGGTTGAGCATCGATCCATATACCAAGAGGTAGCCGGTTCGATTCCTGGTCAGGGCACATGCCCAGGTTGTGGGCCCAATTCCCAGTGGGGGGCATGCAGGAGGCTGCCAATCGATGTTCTTTCTCATCGATGTTTCAATCTCTCTCTTTCTCTCTCTAAAATCAATAAAGAAAAAAATATTTTTTTAAAAAAAACACAGAAGATTACCGAATGCTTACGATTGTGAATGGAAATTACTGAGGTGCAGTCATTTATTGGAAGGACTAAATGGAGCCAGGAGGCCATGAAGAAGTTTGTCTTACACATAGCTCACCCAGCACACTTCTCAATTTTGAACTTCTCAGCCATGCCTGGACCCTATCTTCTCTTCACCATGACAACCTGACCATCTGCATTCCTTATCTTGAAAGAACCAATCTATTTTGCTAACCAGCATCCTTCATTTGCATGTTGAACTCAACCAAGCCTTATAAACCTAGCAAGAATCTTTCATTTACATAAAGAAGACCAGATGGAAGAGAGGGCATGTACTGAGCCTTCTGAAAGCCTGTTTTTTGTTCTTCTTCTTCTCAGAGCACACTACAAGTTGCTACCTGAATCTGTGTCTCCTGTTGCAATCTCTGACCTCAAATAAATGCTTTATTGTTCTCTTTTAGATTAGCCTGTTTCTTGGTTAACACTACATACGTTAGAAAGTAAAGAGATATCATAAGAAATGTGTAAAAGTACTATGAAAGGGTATAACATTACTTTTTGAAGATGGGGATACTTCATTGGCAAGATAACTAGAATTTGGTGATTTGATCAGTTTCCTATGGCTACTATAACAAACCTCCACTACGTTGGTTGCTTAAAACAACAGAAATGTTTACCTCTATGGTTCTGGAGCTCAGAAGTCCAATGTCAAGGTATTGACAGAGTCACACGCCTTCCAAAGTCTATAGGCAAGAAACCTCGTTTGCTTGTTTCAACTTCGGGTGATTCCAGGTATCCTTGGCTTGTGGCTGCATAAATTCAATCTCTACCTCTATGGTCTCATAGTCTTATCCTCTATCTCTATCTCTATCTCTTCCTCTTCTGTCTCTTCTGTCTTCATGTATAAGTACATAGTCATTGAATATAAGGTCCACCCAGAATGATCTTAAGATTCAAGTATGTTAGAAGTTATCTGGTAGGCAATGGGGAAGGAAGTATTGAGATACCTTTAGCGGGGATCACATGATTAGAGTTTCATTTTTTAAAAAAAGATTAGGTATGAGGAGGGAAGGTGGATGAGAGAAAAGAATGAAGACAATTTTCTAGCAAGGTTTTATGAGAAGAATTTATATATATACCTACCTCCCTCACTATTATCAGCCACAAGAACTGTGGCTGGAAGAACTACCAGAGCTGTAGAAAATTGTTATGAGTGTGTCTGAGTTAAATAGAAGACTCTCCCGGAAGCAAGATCTCCAGACTGAGAAAAATGCTTCCCAAAATGACAGTTTGCAGTTGTTTATTTTTTATTATTATTGTTTGTTTTGTTTTTTTAATTCTTTATTGATTTTTAGAGAGTGAAACATCAATGTGAAAGTGAAACATCAATCGGCTGCCTCCTGCACGCCCCCTACTGGGGATCCAACCTGCAACCGGGGCAGGTGCCTGACCAGGAATTGAATTGGCAACCTTGGCTGGTGCATGGGACACCCCCGATCCACAGAGACATGTCAGCCAGGGCGCAGTTTCTTTTATACATTTGGAATTCAGGAAAGAATTAAGTAGATTGTGTGAACACTGGAGAAAGCGAGACAGGGACATTTCTAAAATTGCATTACAGGATAGTTAGCAAGATTCTGTGCTCTCTGGAGGGTGATTAAAGTTTCTGAAAGCTCTGAAAAAGAGGCATTTTAAAGGTGTGTTAACCCAGATGCACAAAAACGGTGGCCAGGGCTTGCCTAAGGCGAAGAACCTTTTACGAAAGGAAGTTATAGGCCTGAGGCATGACTACCCACCATGACCTGCCCAGTTAAGAATTTATGATCAGATCGCCCTGTAAAGTTACCTTTGGTTAGATTTCTTATAGAACCCCTTTTTTTTGTCCTTACAGAGAAGGAACTTTTTCCATTTGCAATAATGTTAATGGACCTTGAGAGCTTTATGCTAAGTGAGGTAAGTCAGACTGAAAAAAAACACACAAATACTTTGTGATATCAGTTATATATGGAATCTAAAAAAAACAAAACTATAGAAACAGAGTAGAATAGTGGATAGCAGGGGGAGTGAGTGGGTGGGTGGGGGAATTGGGGAGATATTGGTCAAAGGGTTCAAACTTGCAGTTAAAAGATAAATAACATCTGGAGATCGAATGCACAGCATGGTGATCATGGTGAACCATCTTACAATGATGTACGTCAAAGATGCTAAGAGACTAGATCTTAAATGTTCTAAAAAAAAAGAAATATTAATTATGTGATGTGATAGAGGTTTTAGCTAATGTTATGTAGTAATACTATTGAAATACATAAATGTATCAAATCAAAATATTGTACACCTCAAAGTTACATCGTGTTATGTGTCAACGCTATCACAATTTTTTTACATGGCAGCTAGTAGGAGGAATACTACCGCTGACCTATTCCGGGCCACCCTATTTCAATCTGTGAATGGTCATCCAGGGACAGGAGGGACGTCTAGCCTTCCCATTTCAGTTTGTGTTGCATGTGTGTTGATGCGCTGAGGGATTTTCAATAGCCTCATTTTCAGATGTTCTCACTTTCAGCACCTCTCAAACCCTCCAGACAGAATCCAAAGGCACCTCTACTCTCTGTAAACCACCATATAGTAGACACATGATGGGAGACGCACACATCACTTTAAAGTTTCTAATAGCCACCTCAAAAGTAAAACAAAATAGGTTAATGAATGTATTTTTATTGAATACATTCACAACATCATTTCAATATGTAGTCAGAATAAAAAATTATGAGATCTGCCCAGCCGGTGTGGCTCAGTGGTTGAGCATCGACCCATGCACCAGGAGGTCCCCAGTTCGATTTCCGGTCAGGGCACATGCCCAGGTTGTGGGCCCGATCCCCAGTGGGGGGCATGCAGGAGGCAGCCAGTCGATGTTCTCTCTCATCAATGTTTCTCTCTCTCTCTTCTCCCTTTTTCTATCTCTCTAAACTCAATAAAGAAAAAATATTTTTTAAAAATTATGAGATCTTGCTTCCCATTGAATATTGGTGCTCCCCCCGCCCCCATATTCATGTGTTAAAACCTATTTGATGATATTTGGAGGTGGAATCTTTGGAAGGTGATTTGGTCATCATGAATGAGATTAGTGTCCTTATAAATAAGTTCCCAAAGAGCTGCCCTCACCCCTTTTGCCCCATAAGGACACTGCAAGAAGACAGCTGTCTGCGAACCAGAAAGTGGCTCTCACCAGACACCCAATCTCTCAGTGCTGATGTGGGATTGCCCGGCCTCCCCAACTGTGAGAAATAAATTCCTGTTGTTTATAAGCCACCCCGTTCATGGTGTTGTATTATGGCAGCCCAACAGATGAACAGATCCTTTACATTCTTTTCAAGACTTCATATTCTGTGTGTATTTCATACTTACACCACATCTCAATTCAGATTAGCCACATTTCACATGCAAAGTAGACACAGGGGAGCAGTGGGTATTCTATTGATCATCACAGACCTGTAATATGTCCTCATCCATGTGGTCGTCTCAGTAAGATCATTTGAAATCTGGCAGTCACATTTCATAGACTTAAAGGAAGTGTATAGAAAATATAACAATTTATTTCTATGCATGCCAGTATGTCTTTCCCGTTTATTTCACCTGTCTTGCTCCTTTTCCTCTCTTTTTAAAGCAGAAAATAACACCCATGCATCTGGGGAATTGTACTTCCTTATTTATGTGTTTGTACCCCCCTGCAATATTTCCCATATTTCCCCATCCCTCGCCACTAATGACAACTTGTTTGAGCACACCTATTTAAAGTTGCATTACAGTTATAATTAGAACTTATTTTCTTCCCATTATGATCCCAAATGCTGAAGAGTTGGCATTAACTCTTACATTTCCCAGATATTCCCAGAGGCAAGTGTAATTTGCAATTTGATGTGAAGTGCAGGTGTTAGAAATAAAAGTGCTCCCGAAAGCAGAGCTGTTGGGCAGCACTGTTGTTTTGTATTCTTCTTCTGGCTTGAAGGTTGATGCTTTGATGGAACTCCATTATGTGCTAGCTGACAAATCTCCCTGTAGGCACATTTAATGGATGAAAAGGCTAAGGCAAAGAGGAAAGATTAATTAGCTTGTCTGAGGTCACTTAACACTACAGAGGCAGAGACAATGGCAGAAAGAGAAACCCAGTAGCACGAATTTGTAATAATTTACACAAAGTACTTGGAATTTTAATTTTCCTTAATGAGAATTATAACCACAGTATAAAGAATAGTAATTTCTGGATGCCACCTCTTTAAATTAATTTAACTGCTCAGTCATGTCAGTGCCGTGTAAATGCTTTTCATTAATTTTGTGTTTTTGTCCATTTTTCCCCATGAAAACCAATCTATATCTTGTATTGTGCTACAGCTGTGGAATCTGAGGGCTGTTATTTGTTCTTCAGTGGAATGAAAACATGTGTTTGATGCTTAGTTTCCCCAAAAGAAGCTTACATTTCTGCTTTACATAAAATTGTCTTACTATTCTAAGTCATACGAAAGAGTTCATAAAAATCTACCCATTAGTTACCAGTCACATACAGATTTTTTTAAGTTTAAATTGCATGTCTAAAGCCAGAAAGATGCAGTTATATACTGTACATGTGATAATAGAGTTGATTATATATAAGTATTGCATGAGAAGGTATATAACGCAAACATGATTTCCCAAATTGTAATACTAAAATTCACAAAGTTAGAAGGGTTAGGAATAAAAGAAAGCAACCTAGCTAGTCATGATGGTGGCACAATACATGAAAATGTAAATCGCATCAGGACAAGCTTGATTGATTTGTCCATTTATCTATTTATTTATTTACCAAGGTGGCCGTCATGTTCTCCTCTACTTGACTAAATTTTAGACAGATTTCTTCCTGACTGTAGACCCCTGACCTCTCTTTTCTTAGAACAGTTACTTTAGAAAACTTGCAATTATAAACTCTTTCTCTACCCCTTTGAAATTTAAATCTTCTCTCAGCTTCTTGCTAGTATTACAAGCCAGAAATGTCTTTCAAGGACCTGAGAGCCATCCCTTTGAAATAGAATAATCAAGAATGATTGTGTTCCTACTGCCCTCTCTCTGTGGGAGGGTAGGAGACTATCTTTTGAGAACTGGCAATTGGCAAACAGATGGCCTAACCACACTGACCAATTTTCCCTTGAATGTCCTCCAGTCCTTTTCAATTCACTCACCCAGTGCTTGAAAGCCCTCCACCTTTTCTATCAGCAGAGTTTAGTTCACTCTCTCTCACTTACTGCAATAGTCTTGGCCCTGATTGCAATAATATGACAATAGTATTGAATAAAGTCTTCATTGACTGTTTCGGTCTGGTGTTATAGATATCATTATATATCCATATCTAGTTTTAGCTATATACACATATATATATGAATAGTTTTAAATAGATACATGAAGGATTTATTTTAGGAATGTATTCTAAAACAATAATAATAGATCCATAAATAAGAATGTCCAAAACAGGATTGTTCAGAATGATAAAACATTAAAACAATGAAAAGTTTCAATAATAAGGAATCATAGCATGGAATATTGTCCAAACCAAATTCATGATTTGAGACTCCTTTTTTTTTTTTTTTTTATCCTCACTCAAGGACATTTTTCCACTTTTGTTCAGATAGAGTGGGAGGGAGAGAGAGAGAGAGAAACATCGACGTGAAAGGGACACATCGAGTGGCTGCCTCCCGCATGAGCCCAACCAGGGCCGGGGACAAATCACAACCGAGGTACGTGCCCTTGACCGGAATCGAACCTGTGACTCATTGGTCTGCAGGCCGACGCTCTAACTGCTGAGCCAAACCGGCCAGGGCTGAGACTCTTTTTTAACATGCAAATGCTCAGGCTCTGCTTGCATAACCCCTCACTTCTGAATATAATTTTGAATAAAGTTGCATAGAATAAAATCCAATTTTTTAATAGTTCATTGCTGGATTAGTTACATATCAGGCAACTTTAGCTTTCTTCTTTAAAAATGCTTTTTTTTTTAACTGCTCTACAATGAACAAATATGACATGAGCAAGAAATTGCAACAATGTTTTCTTTAAATTAAAAAAAAATTCCACCCTGGCTGGTGTGCTTCAGTGGTTATGTTGAGGCAGAAATTCGGTCGGCGGGAAGAGACAGACTGCATGCACTCAGAGGCTTAGAAAATGACTGTTTAATACGCACCAGTGCTGGCCCAGAGGAGTCACCTCCAAAGGCTGAGCCCGGAGCCCAGGTTCCAGCCACCTTTTATACATGATAAACCTCTGGGCATTTGGGGGCTTTCTAGTTCTGCTGTAGTTTAGACGGTTGGCTGTAAGGGGATTACAAGGGCCAGGGGCAGGGTCTCTGCACTGCGAGATAAGGGGATCATCTGTATTGGGCTTGCCTTCTCAGTTAGAGTGTCGGCCCAGTGCCAACTCAGGTTCAAGTCCCCATCAAGGGCATGTACTGGGTTGCAGGTTCCATCCCCAGCCCTGGTGAGGGTGTGTGTGGGAGGCAACCAGTGGATGTGTCTCTCTCACATCAATGTTTCTCTCTCTCTCTCTCCCACTCCCTCACTCCCTTCCACTCTCTCTAAAAATCAATGGGAAAAATATCCTCGGGTAAGGATTAATCAATCAATCAATCAATTAATTAATTAAAAATTCTAACTTCATTGCGAAAATTTATAGTTTTGCATAAACTCAGGTGAAAATCCCCTGGCTGCATGGTGGCAGGGAAGACGAAAGTGTGCGTGTGCGATCATTCACACAGCTGTCTCATTACTAGTAAGTCTGAAACAGTGAAGACGTTTTTACTTTCTGTCATATATACACCCTGCAGCTATTTTTAAACTTCTTCATGTTGTATGCCTTATAATCAACTGAAATTAAAAGAGCGTAGCTCTAATTTATTACAAAAGTGAATTGTTCCACACATTTTGCCAGTTAGTCTGGTCGTAAGTTTGTGAGCACTTTGCCTGAAGCAATACAATTGCTGTTCCTCAGAGTGCACCCCTTTGGAGCATGTATGCATTTTCAGACTCTGTGGGGACTGGCCACAGGGTTACCTTCTGTTGTCAGTGTGTAATGATCACGTCACTGAACTAAGTATTATTTTTAGCAGAGTTAGTCTTCCAAAGCCTGTAGCAGAGAAGATATAGAGAGAAAAAGAGAGAGGGAGAGAGAGAGAGAGAGAGAGGCTAAACCACTAACCTTGATTTTTGTAGCATGTGTTACTAAAAGGCACTAGACCACCTGTAGAACTGAAGAAAAAATAAGGAGAGAAGGTAAATGATTTTTCGTGTGTATGTTGTAGACATCTAACTTATTAATGGGGCTACGAAAAGAAGATGTTCCCTCATTAGTAAGGTACCTGGTAAGAAGACCAACTGTCAGGCTATCCCATCAGATTTGAGTGTCTGTGTTTAGAGGGCCAAATCAGTAAAATGAAAATCCACTTGAGACATTTTTCTCTTCTCATTTATCTAGGCCAAACTAAATTTATTTCACAAATTCAGACGAGCTTTGATTGCCAGTTCTGATTTTTATATTCTTCAGACCTCAAAATGTCTTTGATGTGCTCTATCAATTTTGAAGGTTTTTTAAAATTTTGAATGAAAATTTTAACTTTAACAGAGATTATGTTCATGCTAGGTTACTATTTTTTTTCTTTTATACATTACTTCCTAAAAACTCCTTTTATAATGTTTCTTATTCCTCAACCAATCTTTATTAAAGGTATTAAAGACAAAAATCATTAATATGCTTTCCCTTTTAGGGAAAGAAGACAATTTTGTTGTGAATTCAATGAATATAAGCGGAATATAATTATTTATGTTATTCATTCATCTTTTGTGGGGATTTGTTTATTCAAATTTCTAAAAATCATGAAATGAGGGGCTTTTGAGTAATAAATGCTGCTTTAGATGACAATAGTTAAATAATTTATGCTAATGAGTATCTTCAATTTGTTTCTCGAACCTTTTCCAAGCATTTAGTGCTCTCGGGTTATCCCCTATGGACGGGCAGCAAACAAAGCTTGAATAACTTCTAATATTCTTTTGTAACTAAATAGGCTGCCTACTCAAAAATCTTAAATGAGAATGAAACCGTGGTGCAGAACTGGAAGCTCAGAGGAATTCCCAGGAAAGTTTCCTTTCACATGTGCTTCTCAAACAGAATGTGTGCTTCTGCTGTGGTGTAGAGACCAGGAACCAGGCCCCTCAGCCTCTACTTCCCCTTAAGGTTTTCCACAACAAGACACAACTTTGTTTAGGAAACCAAACATGTAGGTGTTAGAATCCAGATCATATCCAGGAGTCGACCTTGCTAAGACTCAATCACAACATTTCTTCTGAGCTCATTTGGTGTGGGTTTCAATTCAACATATGTGAGGAGAAAACTGCGTGGTATTATTAGGCTAAACTTTTCCCAGGAAGGTTTAGATAGCCAAATTCAATGTATCAAAACTATAACAGTTCATCCTTTCATTAAATGTATTAAAACTATAACAGTTCATATGTGTTTTGAGAATCTGCTGTGAAGGTTCTGGGCACTACTGTAGGTGAGGAGAATGCCATGGAAACAGGTCAGTGTGGTTCTCCTGTTGGCCAAGCTCATGGGCTGTTGGGGATTACAAACAAGCAAAGACTAACCCAGCAGGGTAGACTGTTCATGCAGGAAAAAGTCATGTGCTACATTTTGAGCTGTCAGGGAAGGCTGTATGTATGAAGTGTATAGGCTGAATGACCTTACTGATGAATAGAACAGGTCAGTTCAGTTATGGTCAGGTAAGTGAACAGACCAAGAGAGCAAAATGATAGTATCTTAAGATAGGAGAGGAAGTAAACTGAAGTCATTTAGCCCAACTACAGTTGGGGAGGGTTAGGAAGAGATAAGTGGGACATGGTCATTAAGCTTCTTATAAAACATTTGAAGAAAGAGTTTGCACTTTTCTTGAAAACGGTAGGAGTTAATGACGACCAGGTGAGTGATGGGATAAGATTTACATATTAGAAAGACCACTTTAATAAAGATAGGACCAGAGAGAGGAAAAAAAGACCACTGAAGGAAAAGAGGTAAGGAATGAAAGGGGTCTACTTCAAGCGCTTGGGGGTGGAGGTGAGAGGACTGGAGAGCAGACCTGAGAAATATTTAAGTGGCAGAATTAAAACAATTTGGTGATTGATTAGGTTGGAATGAGAGGGAAGAAAGAAACTAATGTTCAGGTTTCTTTCTTAAATAATTAGATCACACATTTACTGAGACAGATCTGGGGAGCAAGAATGGACTGGGAACAATGGTTATTTCAGGTTTGGAATTTCATTTTCAGTACCTATGAAACAGCAACGTGAAGATGTCTACTTGAGAACTCGGTAAATGGGTCTGACTTTGAAATTAAGAAAAAATTTAGAAATTATAGAGACTAGAACACATTTATTTTCATCCTGATTATTGTTATATGTTCCTGTATTCTTGATTCAATGTGACATTCATATTTCCTGCCTCTTACCTTGTATCTCTTATTAATTGTAGAAAAAATTTTCCTCAGTCAACAGGTCACTGGAGGTTCTTCAAAATTATTTATTTTTTTAGATAAAAATGTTTGTGTACACATGGTTTCTTAAAGGTCTGTTACTAGGTGCTGAAAGAAGTTTTATTTTCTCTTATTTTGGAGGTTCTCAAAAGTTCTATTCAAATTAGAATATATTCCTTTACTATGAGAAAATAGTAGATGCAACAGAAACAGATAGGAAATATTTACAAGAAATATACTATCTAAGTTTAAAGTAATACATGCCACCACTAGATGGGAAACTCCAGTTACTTTTCATTAATTTGCATACTCTTCCATCACAGATGTGCTTAGTTCCTGTCAATAATCTTTTATATCCTACCTTTAAAATTACAAAGTGCTTCTAAAACATGTGTAATAGAAATCATTCCAACCATCTCTGAGTTACGTTTTATGGCCCCTTTTTTACAGGTAAGATCAATGAAGCTCCATAAGGTTACACAATTTGACTAACATAACACAGGCCATTTGTAAATTGAGCAGGGACTAAACCAAATATTTCACCCAAGTCCAATGATTTTTTTCCCTCTGGCATAAAGTTTCAGTTTTAACCAATGAATTCTATTTGCAGGGTGCCTGGCCTAGTTTAGGAATGTCACTTGTAGAAACAGAGCAACAAATCCCCAAAGTATGGAACTCAAAACTTTGGCATATGGTTATCATAATAAATCAAGTTTATCTAATCAATGAAAGGTTTATTTATTAATTTAACAATATATAATGCTTATTTATTACATATGTACATACACACACATGTCTTTATATCGGGACTCAGTGCTGGTTAAAAATAGCTCTCACACACACAGGCACACCACACACATATGTAGTATATCTTTAGTATTCAGCACTAATAAACAGTACCATCTCTGATTTGCATAGAATGTATTTAGAATTTATAGAGGTTTAACAGCTTGCTTAAGATTACCAATGGGTAGACAGCAGAGCTGGAATTCAAACCCTATTCTTGTGCATCCCTATAATTTACTTGACTGTAAATAATACCATTATAATACTGGGTGAGGAGTCCTATTCAAAGTTTGGAAAGTTGTTTAAAATGCTGGCAAATTTTTCTATATTAATTTTGTTTCTTTAGAAACAAAGTGCTCCAATTCAAATGAAAGTTTGCCAGCTTCACACTGTACTGAGAGACTTCTGGTGAGTTCATACTCCAAGCATTAACATTTCCTTTTGCTGTTATTTACAAGTTATAAAATAAAAAATAAATTACCTTTTTACTCACTAAATATTAAAATTTCATAATAAATGTAACCATTTCTATTCAACTCAAGTGGATCAACTAACATATGGTCATTGTTTTCATTTGGATATTGCCCAGGAAGATTGATTACCACTTGTCAAACTACATGAACTGATTTGATGATCAAGATGGTCATATATAAAAGCTTGGTTGCTTTCAGCATTTAGAAAACTAAAGTGTTCTAGCAACCAGTAAATCAGATAGATTTTTCATAGATAACATGGATATTCATTCCATGAAGCTATGCCATTATACTCAAAAGGCAAATGCATCTTGTCATTTCTTTGTCCTGTGTTGTGATGTTTATGCCCTATGCCATCTATCTACCTACCTACCTGTCTATCATATATCTATATCACTTAGAATATTGGTCAGATCAGGTAACAGAAAATGCAACTAACTCTAAATAATAAGGGACTTTATTGGCTTACAAGCTAGAAAGTCTAGAGCTGGAAAGTACTTTGCTTGATGTATAGGTTAATGGTATCTTTAAGACTACAAATCTATTATCTGTGATCCTTTCAGCTCTGTCTTCCTGGCTGTGTTGGCTTTATTCTTAGCCTGTTTTTCCTCATGGTGGCCAGATGGCTGCCCATTTGGGCTACATGCACTTTTTTTTCCCCATCTAAGAGTAGAGCATTGCATTAAGTCTGCAATTATTTAAGAAAACTTTTGGGTTTCCCTCCAGTTGAACTGACTTAGGTCTTATGAACCAATCACTGAGGTCAGGGGGACACCATATGCTAGCTTGTCTTCATTTTAGCTTTGTCTTAGTTTTTGCCAACCCTGGAACAATCACTGTGATAAATATCAAGAACAGCAGCAACAGTGGAATTTCTATGATTACCTTAAGTCAATCAGGGCCTTCCTTTGGAGCTTGAGGATGGAATCAAAATTCAATAGCTGTCTGAAACATAGAGAATGTGACTTGGTTCTCCAAAGTAAAATCTAGGTACTATTGTAAGGAAAAAGAGTAGGATATGAATAAGAATCAACAAATATCCACATGTGTTGTAAATCTATCCATTTATTCATTCATTCACCCTTCTAATTCTATCCATCTAATCAATAATATCTGTTTAGCAATCTATTTCTTCCCCTGCATTTCTAGGTATGTGGCACATTCTGCATGTAAGTGGTACACACATAGAAAAAAACAAGAAATATTTAGAAGGTGCCAAGAAAAACTAAAGGTTCACAATGCAACCTACTGAGGACTAAGTTAGTACTAGATCCCGATTCTAATGAAAAAATACAATCTGAAGTAAGCATTACTTAAATATACTTATATTTATTTATTCACATATTTCCTGCCTTATTTTTGCTTAACATATGAGAAATAAAGATAGGAACGTCCTATTGTGTTTAATAGGTTACTCTTAGAGTATAAGAATGAAGGATGATATTTAAATTATAAGTTCTACTGAATTTTATTATTACATGAAATAGCATAGAATTATAGGAATAAAAGTATGGGCATATACTGAGATAATTGTATCACTATTAGATACTCTTATTGGAGAAGAAAAACTGTCAACATAGAGTCACTACTGAAACATGGACTCCAAGTCAGTTTTCCACTTCTTATATTTTTAAAGATTCTTGGAATTTTAAAAAATGATAATTTGTCAATTATTTACATTGTATGATAACTTTTACATATGAAAGATAAGAAAATATTTAGTGCCATACTCTAGAATTTAAGAAGTTTAAAGTTTGAAGTAAAGCCATTTAATTATTATTGTTTGATGATTTAGTTAATAATCTAGAGTAGTAGAAAAAATAATAATAAGCTAGTTAGTGAGAGAAGAACCAAATACATAAGTGGATGTTTTAAGTATGGAGGAGATTCACATAGACTTTGCTTTCACAATACATAAGTTAAGAGACCGGCTTAGTCTTACGGGATGCAAAGTTTGAGAAAGCTTGGTTTGTTTGTTATTTAAGTGGAGAAGTGTGTGTGTGTGTGTGTGTGTGTGTGTGTGTGTGTAGATCAAAGAATAGAAAGCATAAAATTAAAGATAGAAAATAGAGAGAATAATTGGTAATGGGAGGTTGCAGAGGAAGAACTGTTTATTCAGTTGGTTGGGGGAGGAGAAGCTTTTCAAAGCAAAAAGATGTCTTTGAAACAGAGGAGATGAGAGAGGAAGCTGGGACCATTTCAAGTGCAGAGGGAAAGAATGAGGAAATTCAATGGCAACCTTACAGAATTACAGAAAATAGGATGAAGAATTATCTACTGACAGTCTTAATGTTAAAGAGAGATCGAAAGTTAAATACAATGGAGAGGTATTGGAAAGACTGTGTTTGAGTGAGATGATAGGGGATCTATCAATGATAATACTGGTTACAGCAGGTCCAAGGGGTCAATAAGGCAGGAGACTGCTGATAAACTTAGGGAGTTGGAAAGATTCAACTAGCTAATGGAGGCATCACAGGCATGATTTTTTTTTTTCTTTTTGTAAAATCAGGGCCATATGACTCTAAAGGTGTTAGGGCCTAGGAACTGGCTTGTTCACAGGGGCCGTGGTTCAGGACGTGACCCCGGAACTGGCTGCGCAGGCGCAGACCACATTACCATTGTATAAGCATGATACAGCAAAAGCATAGGACGCATGCGCCATGCGCTGTCTCGTGCACGCCCGGTGCAGGGTAGCCTGCCTTAGGAGTCCATGAAAGCCGTGAGCTGCACTGAATAAAGCTGCTGCCCTGTGTTGATCCCTCCTGATGTCGGCTCACGTGCTTTCTTTACCTTGGGTATCTCACCGCCCCAAACCCCCTTGCAACCCCTGGCCTCTGATAAAGTCAAATACTTGTAAATATGTTATATTATCCATCGAAAGAGGGGTAAAGGAAGAGAGAGAAGGAAAGAGAAGAGAACAGAAGGGAATGGAAGGGAAGGGAAGGGAAGGGAAGAAAATACTCCTTTAGTCGATGAGCCTCTTATAAACTACATAATGAAAACATCACAGTCCTACTGTTTAAAGCAAATTTATATATTTTCAGATGTGTATATGCTTTCATCTCCCAAATAATCAGTAAATTAACTGACTTATGCAAGGTTGTCTTTTCTCTTAAATTTATTTAATGCTATAAGTATATTACAACTATTTCTGCTCTTAACCTATCTTCTTCCCTCCCTTCCTTCCTTTATTTATTCCTTCTTTTTTTTTCTCCTCTCTTTCCATGCACAAATTTTTGGAGAGCCAAATATATGCCGATTATCAGACTACACAGTGCAGACTGTAATCATCTCCATTGTAAATAATATCTCCAAGCTAGTAAGAAAGAAACAGACACAGATGTCCCATTCCAGAGTATGATAGAGGCAAGCAGATAGTGTATGGCAGAACATTCAATCCTGAAGGATGATATTTACAAATAGCTGTTGTCTCCCCCCTTTCCTAAGACCCCTCTTTAACCCAAAACGTTGGCTATGTGCCTTGTTTTAGCAATAGAATGTGGATGAGAGTGACAAGCAGAACTTTCATAAGCCACTGTGTAATTCCATCTGCCCCCCTCCCTGTAACAGGACCCACAATATCCTAGAGAAAAGCCATTCCTAAGACTATAATCCAGCATGTAGAGAAAGTGGATCAGGAGCACAGTTTCCCACAATGGACATGCACATGAGAAAAAACAAGCATTGGGAAGCTACTAAGACTCAAATGCTAAGAAGGCATGACTTACTTAGTAGCTGAAAACAGTTTAATAAGGTAGTTTAATACAGTGAAAAGTGGAAGGAGAGGTGCAAATGGGTGTGGGTGGGTGGAGGGGGTGCTCAGCAGAAACCTATTACGTGACTTATGTTCTCCTGTCAAAGATTTGGGCTTTTGTGGTAAAAGCCATAGTCACCGAAAGAAGGAGTCATAGGATCAGATTAAATTTTTAGATGTGAAAGTCTAGTAACAGTGTTTTGTTAAATAAATTGAGGGGAAATGAGACTGGTAAATGAGAAACTAAGTAACAGGATATTTAGTGATTTTATTTGGGGAGGGTTTTCCAGGTACATTCTCTCTGATCACCAGTCTTCCCAGATACTCACCACCTTGCTCTTGGCAGGTCATTATCTGCTGACCAGTTATATTTTGCAGTCTTCTTTAGGAGGCTAGGATAACTCAGTCCCAAACCATGAATTCTGAATTTTATCTGACTCCTTATAACTATTCTTTAGTAAATTTTGGAATGACTTCTGCTTCCCTGTGGCCAATTGATAAAGTAGTTTCCTTATGGTTTTGCCAGATCAGTTGCCTGAAGGAATGTCATGTAATAAAGTCCAGGGAAGTACAAGAACATTGTATCCGCGTCAACACACAAGGGAAAAGGCACATACAAGAAGCAACAATGCCTAAATAAGTGGAACAACGAATTGATCTCTGCCTCTCTCTCTCCAAAAATCAATATTTATTTATTTATTTTTTTTAATTAATTTATTTTTGTTACAGAGGTTTCTCCTTTTTTCCCCATTGACACCCTCCTCCCCATCCCCCCACCCTGTCCCCAGCTTTGTTGTCCATGTCCATCACTTATGCATACATGTGCATAAGTTCTGTGGTTTATCTCTTCCCTCCCCCCCACCCCCTCTCCTGAGGGGTGTCAGTTTATACCCTACTTCCACGTCTCTGGGTCTACCCTGTTCCTCAGACTGCTATGTTCATTATATTCCACAAATAAGTGAGATCAGTGTTGGCGAGGGTGTGGAGAAAAGGGGACTCTAGTACACTGCTGGTGGGAATGCAGACTGGTGCAGCCGCTGTGGAAAACACTATGGTGTTACCTCAAAAAATCAAAAATCAATACATTTAAAAAAAAAAACTAAGCAAAATGAGCTTTGAGAGTTCTCTCTGCTTCTGCGATGCTGTGCTACTCCACCTGTCACTTTTGCATTTCACTTTAAACCTGAACTCTGAGGTCTGAGCAGGGACCTGATGGGCTGCTAGCTATCAAGCCTTAAGGAAATTCCCTTTGTATTGTTGCCTGAGGGTGATCCAGGGGCTTGGAATCTGGAAACTGCTCACTGCTCTGCGGGAGTACCTGGGCTTCTTGATCTCCTTGTGGTAGTAACCTGCTCCAGGGCAGAAAACCTGTGATTCTGCTACCCTTCTGAGGGCATATTAACATATTTTCTTATTACATAAGGAAAGCCAGCAGAGAGAAAGAAATTGAAATGGAGTCAACGTTGGCTCAGCTTTCAAAGATCTTCTGGAACAGTGTTTCTTCCACTCTGGTAAAGGACCAAGTTATTTCCAGTATCATTAATCTCGCGTACTTTTGTAATACTTTTGTAAAATACAACAAAATTAGTTGCCAGAAAAATAATCATAAAAATGACACAAGCAAGATACAAGTACGGGTTTTTTTAGACTCAGTGGACATAAAAATCACTCTGAAATTTCTATAATAGTTACTAAATATTTGATTTTTATTTTTGTATTAATATTTTATAGACAAAAAAGTCTGCAGACATGAATTGCTTTAGAACCACCTTTTGAATAAATAACACAACATTCATTATTTAACATATTTTGTAATATAGAAAACTCCCAGGTAAAAATATCAAATAAAGAGGTAAGTTGTAGAACCTATCAACTGAAGAGAGTGATCCTGACAGCATTATTAATGATCTCTTATTAAAATAAAACTCTCCACCCCTCGCCAGTTTGGCCCAGCGGTTAGAGCGTTGGACTGCGGACCAGAGAGTCCCGTGTTCGGTTCCCACTAAGGGCACGCACCTCAGTTGCAGTTTGTCCCCAGCACCGGTTGGGGTCGTGTGGGTGGCAATCACTCGATGTGTCTCTCTCACATTGATGTTTCTCTCCCTCCCCACCCCGCTCTATCTGAAGATGAATGCAAAAATGTCCTCGATGAGGATAAAAAAAATAAAAGTAAAAATGAAAAATAAAACTCTCCATAATGCCTTATTGCCATGGATATCTAATTAGAATAGGTCACTGGTCATATTTTATTAAAATAATAATAACAATGTTTTTTGTTGTCATGTGCATCTATTTTATTTTTATTGAGGTATAATTGACATACAACATTATATTAGTTTCGGGTGTACAGCACAGCGATGCAATATTTGTATAGATTGCAAAATGATCACCACAATAAGTCTGATTAACATCTGTCACCCTACATAGTTACAGAATCTTTTTTCTTGTGATGAAAACTTTTAAGATTGACTCTTAGCAACTTTCAAATCTGCAATATAGTTTTATTAACTAGAGCCACCATGCTGTACATTCCACTCCATGATTTATCTATTTTATAACTGAAAGTTTGTACCTTTTAACTCCCTTCACCCTTTCACCCACCCCCATGCCCTGCCTCGGGCAACTGTCAGTCTGTTTTCTATATCTATGAGCTTGGCTGCTTTTATTTTTTAACGATTGCATATATAAGTGAAATCATGCAGTATTTATCTTTCTGTCTTATTTTACTTTGCATCAATGCCTTCTAGTATCATCCATGTTGTTACAAATGGCAAGATTTCATTTGTTTTTGTAGGTGAATGATATTCTTTTGTAAATATCTACCACATTTTCTTTATCCATTCATTCGTAGATGGACACTTAGTTTGTTTCCATATCTTGGCTATTGTAAATAATGCTGCAATGAACATGGAAATGCATCAAAATACGCTTAAAACAATTCTTCAATTTAATTCTCTTTAAATACTGTAAGTTTCATACTCATTCTTACATAGTTGTTCATATTGAGTAAAGATAACAAAATGAAGAAACACTGAAATGGTTAAAATGAAAAACTCCAGTCTATGAAATAGGATCAGTAAACCAAACTTTCTTTTTTTAATAAAAGTACCTCAGTTCCTAAAAGTATGAATAACTATTTGACTTTGATACCACTGTGACTTAACCCAGTTATTAATAACTGGAAAGGAGCAAAGGGAAGAATAGACGCATGCCCAGTAAGGTCTGGATGACATAGGGAGGGTACTTGCCTGTCAGTCACACCTGGGAACAGGTCATTGGCCAGAGTAGGCATGGCCACTGCAAACGGGAAGATTTAGTATTTAAACTCCTGAGCTAAGGGGCTCTTTCTCTCTTGCTTGCCCACGCTCCTGGTTCTCTTGTTGCAGGACCCCACACAATGGACTACTGGACCGGAACTAACCTGATGCTGTGCCAGACTTAACTCCACCATGGAACAGAAAGACTGGACACTGGCTCTGCTTCTAGCTCTGCTGAATCCCCAGCTGCACCTCTTCCAGGGCTGGTTTTAAGGGAAATGGGACTTTTGAAACCCAGGGATATAATTCCACCCAAATAAAGCTTTTTATCACATCTCCTCCTCCCTTTGGGGGCCTCTGGAAACACTTATTCCAGCAGCATCCTAAGAACCCCACTCCCACTAGCAACAAAGAAGAGCAATTCTACAATAACAGCTTGATTAGGCAAATAGCTTAAAATTGATACGGTTTAAGCTCTTGCCAAAATTCTGATATTGCATCTATTTGAATTGGCTGTTGTGCTTGAATTATGAAAACTACTGGATCACATTTTGCTCCTGTTTATCTCAAAAAGGACTCCATAAGCCAAGGTTATTAACAGCATTTCAATTGGTAACATATCAAAATGCATCGTGACCTTTACCAATATTAAAGCATTAATGATAATTAAAATGTTAAGTTAATTTTTCTCTAGGATACTGGCAACATCACTAGCAACAGCAATTGAAACATTGGAGGAGCTATAATTAAATTTCTCCATTGAGAAACCTCAGATGTAGCCCAAACATTCCCCAGGAAGGATAATAACGTGCTGCAACATGCTATTTATCCTATGCAATAATTCTTCATGGAGTTAAATAATGGCTGCATTTATAAATAACATCTGGTAAATATGCTTTTAAGATACCAATGGAATTATGAAGCTACTTGAGAAAGCCTGGGGGATGTGAATATACACTTCATTATCTGTGTTTTAAAAGGATGGACTTTGTACAGTCACAGAATAAGAATGGGATGAGACAAGGGTAAGCAGTGGTCCTCTGTTTTGGGCTGGGGAGATAATCTACAGCCTTTTATCTGGTAATAAACAGTGTCATGATGAAAGAACGTTTGATATTTAGGGTTGTAGAAAGCTTTCTGCTTCGCCATAGGAGCTCCTACTGAGCAAGGGAACACTCCATCCTCTAGATTTTATCCTAAAAAAATAAATTAAATATAGATAAGAAAATAAGAGCAACATAAGCAAGAGAATACCTTTGGAGTGAAAATCTGTTAACTCCCTAGGAGGAATTCAATAATGGGCCAGTTAGTCTTTTTGTACAAAGGCTGCTGCACACTGGGCCTCCAGGGCCCCTGGTTCACATGCCCGAGCACCTGCTATTAATTTCTTACATCCCGTTTCAGGAAGGACAGTTCTCTTTCCGTCTTCCTCACTTCTCACATCATGTTCGTGTAGGATCCTCTAAACGCAAACCAAACAGATAGCTGAGACGCAGCATTTTTTAACAAAAATTCTACCTCAGTAACCCCAATTTTTAAAATTTGAAGGGGTTCAAAAATGAATAAAATAAAGGGCTATTAATTTGATCAAGCCATAAAGGGAGTTGAGTAGAACATAGTCTGTTTGATTTCAAAACTCATTCACATAACCAACATTCATAAACAGAAAATCTGCTTTAAAAGCATCTTTGCAATGCTCTTTTTAACTTTAAAAATATTTCAATTATAGTTTACATTTAATATTATTTTGCATTTGTTTCAGGTGTACAGCACAGTGGTTTGATAATCATATTCTTTACAAAATGTCCCCTCCCCCGGTATTTCTAGTACCTGCCTGGGACCATACATAATTATTACAATATTATTGATTACATTCCCTATGCTGTACTTTACATCCCCATGACTATTTTGTAACTACCAATCTGTATTTAATCCCTTTACCTTTTCACCCAGTGAGGACCTCTCTCCCCTCTGGCAACCATCAGCTTTTTATTAAGATTTTTTGGGGGTTGGGGGGGAGAGGAAGCGAGAGGGGAAGAGAGATAGAAACGTTGATGAGAGAGAAAATCAATTGGCCGCCTCCTGCATGCCCCTACCGGGATCAAGCCCACAACCTGGGCATGTGCCCTGACCGGGAATCAAACCAGCAACTTTGGTGCACAGGGTGATGCCCAACTAACTGAGCCACGCCAGTCAGGGCAACCATCAGCTTTTTAAAATGAGTTGTTTACTCATAGCTAGTTGCAACAGTAAACATTATTTGTTTAGTCTTTTATTGTATAGGCTAAAGATGACATTTGATTTTGCCTTCTTTTGAAGAATTGTTACCTTGGAAAATGACTTCAGCGCTTTCCATCATTCCACAACATTCTTTACTGGGTGGCATTTTCTCCATGCAAAAGATATCCCCTGGGAAACGCTCTCAAAGTGATTACTTCCAATTGTGCTTGTTGGAGGAAAGATTTTGACCAGTGCATTTTTTTTATGATATGGGTCACATCAGAAGCAGTCGTGGGAAAGCAAGGGCTGGAGTCATTAGTCACTCCATGAGGGGACCTCCTGTCTTTGCGGGCCATGCACATGGTTGTGAAGGAATAAGATATGAGGGCCAACCTTATGGCACTCTGAAGGGAAAGCCAGAAGCCAGAGGTAGGGCAAAGGATCATTAAGCTGCTTGTGAAGCATATTGACCCCAGGAAGTCCTTCCTACCATTACTTATACCATTTGCTACATCTATTACCCAACTTTGACAAAAATTGAAAGAAAATTTTTTCAATCAGATATAATAGGAAAAGTCCCTTTATTATCAGAAAATTGGTATGGATAAACTCCTTCATTACAAAACATGTTCCTAACGTGTGGCCAAGTTTAAATATTTATGAAAGTTTTCTTAGCTTCTTTCCTTTTCAAAAAGTACTTTCAGGATAGTGCTCAGAAGCAACTTTTGTTGCATGTTTTGCACACTAAAAATTTGTTGCAACATATTTACTTTTGAAAGTTAAAAATGTAATTAAAAAAATAATGGATTTGGAATTTAACTTAGTTGGAAAATTGCAATGGTCAATTTTACAGTAATTTCTACCTTTTAGAAAAGCCTAAAAGAAATATATGCTGTCAGTATTTAATGCCCTTTAAATACACAGCAACTTTGGTGATTCAGGGTTCAACAAACCCTTTAACATCTCTGTCTTAAATTAGAATTCAGACAGGTAAAAAGATAGATCCTGCAGAGAAGAGAGACCAAAATAGCACATGATGTAGTGTGGTTTTCTAACATTCACTGGGAAGTTCCCTTTCCCCAGGAAAAAAGGGGGTGGTGGTGGTGATGGTGGTTGAGAAAGAGTAGAATGTTCTGGTTCTAAGAGAGAAGTATAAGAATTTGAAGTCTATCCCTTACTCTTGGCTTGATCTTAGATGTGTGACTTCAGGGAAAACCAGTTAACCTCCCATCAATTTCCCTCACGGTAAGATATTAAAATGACTATCTGAATTTATAGGGCCTGTACCCTTTTTACCCATTTCCCTATTTTCTTCAGCACCCTATAGGTTTATCTGTGTACATGCGCACACAGACGTGTGTGTGTGTGTGTGTGTGTGTATTTCTATATTTCAAGGCATCAGGGGATCCTGGACTTCATTAGCCTAAAGGAAATAGACAGCTTCTTATAGTCATAAAAATTAATCTATCTACTAAACCTGGTCATAAATCATATTACATTTCATAAGATGGAGATAAATAAAATATTAATTAAATATGTAGCTAATGCCTGTAACAGTTGTAGAGCAGTTCTTTATATCTTCCTATGAAAGGTGCCATTGAGTAATATATAAATACTTTATAAAGCATAGATCACCTAGGCATAAATAGTCTCTCATCTCATCTAGATGAATTGACAATTTTTGATGTCAATAAGAAATTCAGGTCTGTCTCATGCCTTTTCTTCTTAACTTTTGTTCATGTTTTGTTTTCATTATAAAATGTAGTTTTCATACTAGGAAATCGTAAAATAGGAAAGATTACAGATTTGTGTATTCAGACTTGTACTTGGACAAAGTCAGGTGATTGTCTCAGAGACATACTGTCCAGAGTGAAACAGCGATGATCAGAAAAACCTACAAAATCCTTCCCACTCCCCTTTCTCAGACACATGCAGTTATCTCATGTTCTTAACTGTGTGAGGAAGATGCACTACAGGTACCTCAGACAACACGACCTATCCATCCCACCTCTGTCCTGCTCCCTGACAAGAAGAGACCTACTGGTCCCTGCTTCTTCCATGTGTCCACTGTGCCGAAAGCAACCCTGTAGTGATGAGTCTTAAATAACTTGGCATTTTGAGAACACCAGTATGCATTTCCTCTGCCCGTGATTATGTCCCTGACCTTCTTTCCACCATCCACACACGCAGAAGTCCTCCTCACTGATTGCCTTAGAGACTCATTCTCCTGTTCACACTTGTTTCCCTTAAAGTGATTTATCTACAGGAATCATGTGTTTGTTTATTTTATGAAGTTTCTGGTTTCCCTGCCTCCATGTACCCTGGAGACAGGCCAGTCAAGGGTTAGAGTTATGACTCACAAAGCAATGTTTTGTTGTTTGAATAATCACAGTAATACAACACACACAGCTGCTTTAACTTCTGCCCTCCATTTCCAAGAGAGCAATACTCATCCTCCAAAAGCACATGGAAGATTCCTTCTAGGCTCCTTTTGCTTGAAGGAGATACTATCTATGCAACTCAAAATATAGAGAGTCTGGATTAAATACTGCTGGTATACTTCCCTCTCAGGGATGACTCAGTCTCGGAGTAGACCTGAGTGAATGGGCAATTTGGGGGGAGGAGAGTTGCACAGAGAGATTAATGGGACAGAACAAGAAATCACTGTCAGGATTTTGTTAAAATATAAAAGTATATTATTTATTCACATTTTAGATCTATTGGTAAATACACGTCTGTCTATGTAACATTTAACGAAAGTAATGGAATTTTGCTATAGCCTTTCAAAGGTCTCAACTGTTGATAAGAGTCTTGTATTACAAGCTTAAGTTTGATGTCAATTTTTACAACCTTAAGTGAGTAGCTCAATCTTCCTAAGAATCAATTCTTAATAGCCTACCCTGTATGGCTCAATGGTTGAGCATCGACCGTTCACCAAGAAGTTGCTGGTTCGATTCCCAGTCACGGCACATGCCCATGTTTTGGGCTCGATCCCTGGAAGGGGGCATGTAGGAGAGATGGATGTTTCTCTCTCATTGATGTTTCTATCTCTCCCTCTCCCTTCCTCTCTCTCTAAAAGAAAATCAACTAAAAAAACAAACCAAAAAACAAAAAAAACAAGGATAAGGTTTCATGTTATTGTGAGTTGAAAATTTCCATGATGCTATGGTTCCCTGAGAAGTACAAGGAACAAAGCTATGCACAGACAAGTAAATGTGTCCTGCCAGTCTTTTCAATGTGTATAGGCAAAGGAAGAAGTTATGCAACCTGCATTAGATACAGATGGGGTTGTAGGATCTGCTATAATACTTATTTTAATGTGATGCTTGTGATAGCATGAAGATCTAAAATAAGGTTCATGTCATGATGTCATCTGGGGATATCCTTACTGTTTTGTTTTCATTTAACATCGTTTCTAACATCTAAGGAAGGGAGACATTTAAGTGATTTCTCAAAATGAACACTGTAACTTAATGGTATGGATGTGCAATCACAAATTCTAGCACTTGATGTACGGTATACACTTCTAACAGTTCTTAGAGGTTTAATTATATTTGTTTTTTGTTTACATATATTTGTTTTAATTATATTTTGATTGCTATTTTGGTAATCCCATGCCCCTAGAGTTCCAATCAAATTTTGGTGTACTCTCATTGACACTCAGTTTTTCTAGTATGTATAGTTTTAACATACCTATACAATCACAAAATAATTCATATATTATTATTTGTGATATTATTATAACCAGGACCACATTCATTAATTTGTGATTATTTAAAATATATTAAAATGGATATAAAGATGCTTTCAATCTGTCATAATTTCTAGAGGAAACTTTTTAAATTTGTACCAATTGTTTCAGACATTATAAGTATCTAAAGTCAGCAAGTTGATTAATCTGAGTTTTTTAATGGAAGCTGTGTTTTAGAAAGATCTGAGGATTTTCGTGGTGTTTGGCTTGCTTGTTGCTCCAGTGTGTACTTTTAATAGGACAGTCATGGGCACAGTTCCACAGGAGGCTGCGGCCTCATAAAACAGTGCCATGCTCTGCCACCAGGCCTATCACGTGGGTAGTGAGCTTCGGCAACCCTACTAGGCTCATTCCCCACAATGCACTGTGCTCTTCACATTTTCTTACCTTGCCCAGAATCATTCCTGTATCTCAGTGCCTCTTACCACCAAGCTTGACTGGAAAAGGACTACTCATCCTTGAAGGTTAATCTTAAATCTCATTTTCTTAGTCAAACACTAAAAACAATTTAGTTAGGAATAGTACAATAAAGTATTACAGAATTATAAAGGATTAAAGGCAGGAACATCTGTGGGTGATGGTATGGGAAATCTGCTTTTTATGTTGTAAATAGTAAATTATGGTAAGCTTTATGTAAAAATATATATGTACACATATAAATTTATACATTTTTATATGTAGAAGATGAAAGTACTTAGCACAGTACTTGAATCTGGGGTAGGATGAAAACATTTCTTTTTTTTTTTTTTTAATATGCTTTTATTTATTTTTTTAATCCTCACCTGACGACACGCTGAGAGAGGAAGGGAAAAAGAGAAAGAGAGAGAGAGATTGAAACACTGATGTGAGAGAGAAACATCGATTGGTTGCCTTCAGTACTTGCCCAGACCAGGGATCAAACTGGCAAACTTTTGGTGCAAGGGATGATGCTCATCCACCTGAGCCACTGTGGCTGGGTGACATTTCTCTTCATTTACTTTTTTACTTGACTATTTTACTATATTCATATATTACTCTTTGACTAATAATGGTTTATAAACCATCCTTCACACATTTATTTTTGCCCACTCTTAAAAAATAATTTTAAGCAAAATTAATCATGACTTGTATCCTAAAATTCCATCTTCAAATCTTTTATGTCCAATGGTCTAATAAGAATTTCAAGAAAATTTATAGCACTTGACATATTTGTAGGTGAACAGCTAAAATTTCTCACTGGAAATTGAAATAGCTGCAAAGAATCAAATCCGCAGCACGTCTGCACCCTTCCGCTGTGAAATCGGAATCAGGTTGTCTTCAGTGGCTGAAATGTATACATTGCATTAATACTTGAGCAGAATAATTAACATAATTAAATAATTAATGTTCTTTATAGGTGAGCTATACTTTGCAATGAAAATAGTTATAAAATTAATTTTAATTGGTCTTAAATTTTCTGTTACAATAACGATTTGTGTCAAAAATTTTATTACACATTAAATTAGCTTTACAGTTATTCATGGAATTGATCAAAACAATATTAGTATTATTACAACTTGAAAAATAGTTATTAAACACAAAACAATGTTTTTTTCTCCAATTAATTCATGTCCTCCTGAATTATTTACTGCTTCAAGAAGATAAGGTAATTGTAATTCTATTTTTTATTTTTTAGGTGCAAGCAAGAAAAGAACTTATTTACAAAACTAACAAGAGATATAAAAAGTTGTGAGGTGGCATTGTCATTTAATTATCTGAAACCTTTGCAAGATTGTGGCAAAGAAAAATAATCAGGTAGATCAGAATTTCCTTCGATTATTTGTAAGAGAAAAGAATTAGAGCCCACTCGGTATTGTAGGATTGTTACCCCGCTGTAAGAAATATTCCTCCCTCTCAGGGGCCGACAGTGAGGTTGAACTGTCTCTCACGCTGCATGTCTACATGGTTCTGCTCCGTGTCATCTGCCCTCTGGACTCGGGCTGCCAGAGCGCTCTCTGTCTGGAATGTTGTCCTGGTTGTGGAAGAAGGAAAAAAAAGGTGGTCCATCACACACTGGTTCCTAAAGTGTGTGCTCACATTTCTCTCTCTGTTCATCAGCCCCTTTGCCACCCCTGAGAGCAACAGGGACAGGGCTGTGTAATTCCAGTGACGGGGCCCCACAACCGAGGGCATCTGTGGGGGTCAATTGTAATCCAGTCCCACATTATGCTTAAGATTTGCCTGTTTACCCGAGAAGCACTGGGACATCGTTGAGTAATATTTTCATTGTTAATAAATCACCCAGGCCATCGTGAGGAGAACAACAGATTGGAAATGGGAAAGAGAGAATTTAGAGAGAAAAATTAGGAGGTCATTTCAGTTTCCCAAGCGAAAAAAAAAAATGATATTGCTTTAGATTAGAGTCATGGCAATAGAAATGGAGAGAAACGACTAAAATGAAGAGATAGGAGAATCTACTGATGTGCAGAGAAAAACAGGGATGAGGGATGACCCAGGCCCCAGGGGGCAGGTGGTGGTGTGGTGGACACGCAGCTGACCTGGTTTCTCATGTCTTACTGGTTGCTGGCTCCAGTCTTTTGAGAAGTCCAGATGCTCTAGTCTCTGTTTACTCTAGGGTCCTCTGTGTTCTAGTAAATGTTCCTGCTTCTTAAAAAAAAAAAAAAAAAAAAAAAGCCGGAGTTACCAAAAGAGGAAACAAATGTATTCATAAGATGATGAGCTGCTGAGTGAACTCGCAAACCAGTGACAGAGTGACCGTGGGGAATTAATGCATGTCCCCAAACGTCCAAAGAGTGAAGAAAATAAACTCAACCAGAAGTAAAGGAAAGACTCCCCACTGGGCATGTTTCAGGGGGATGCCTCCCCATTCTATGTACATATCGGGGTCTCTCTTCTTCCAGGCAGCCAGGATCACTCCAGCTGCAAGAAAGGAAGGAGGTGTGGGCAGAGAAGAAGAGGGGCAGGGGAGGGAGGTGGGTGATGAATGTCTCCTTAGAACCTCTGTATCATCCTCTCCTCCGCCCTCCTCCTTTCCACGTGGCCTCTCTAATCTCCTTGCAGAGTCCCAAACTGCCTGTCCGGGGTGGGAGGGCTTGGGATTCACAAACACCCGAAAAGAGATTTTCTGCAGCAGCAGCAGCAGGCAACCTCACAGACACTTGGAGCCTGGGGTCCTCACAGATGCAGAAAACCCCAGGTCTTCCATCCTGGGCTGACTCACAGCTGGAGAGACAAGTTCTGAGACTGAACACAGTATGTCAGAGCTTGCGGGGGGAGGAGGGTCGGGGGTGCTGGGATCTCATTTACCCCAGGGTCTCCTGTTGCAGATGAGAAAGCAGAAGCCCAGAGAGGAAGGAATTCCCCCAGGGCCACACAGTGAGGGTCTGGTGGCACTGGAAACGAGCTCAGATGCATGCTCAGACAGAGCGCATTTCCACGGAAACACTGCTGGGTGACGCCCCCTTCTCAGAGTAATTAACCCTGAAAACTCCTAGTAGCTCATTGTAGGGCTCAGTGAATGTTTGTTGACTGAGTAAATGATCACAATGAGACACAAAAAGTAGGGCTTGAACCTGGAAATGAATTCTGCCTTCAAAAAGAAGGTCTTGCTCCTTTCTGACGTGGCTGAAAGGGTCAAAGGAAGGGACGAGCTGCTGCCATGTGTTCTTCTGGAAGCAGAGGACAAGAGCTTGTGGGTAGAGGACATAAGCAGGTACATCTAGGAAATTATCCACAGAGGGGTGCAGCCCTGCACACTCGTCCCTGCTCGATCAGGCATCACACCATCTGCCACCCCAGAACAGGGTGAACAGCTCACAAGTCGCCGAAGAGAGTGGTCACATGACCCCCAGCGGACCAATCAGCATCCTCCAGCCTCCTTGGCTCAGGGCCGAGCCTGTGACCAGTCAGGTCCCACGAGCCAGTCTCGGGGGTTGGAATCCTGGGAGGGGAGAGGTTCTGTGTCGGTTGGAGAGCTGACGGTTAGGACAGGAGCCGGTGGCTGTTGGTGGCCATCTTACTCTCAAGAAGAAAGCTCACCTGAGCAGGACAGCAGCACAGAGGGAAGTGAGCAAAGCCAAGAGGTCAGGAGAGGAGTCCTGCTGGCATCACCGATAACCCAGGTAATCCTTCTCAGAAGCCATCTGCATTTAGACATGGTAGCTAGGTAAAGTGTTTCCTGCTGATTTCACTGTTTGCTTGTTTAAACCACTTTGGGTTTTCTGTCACTGCCTATCAAAATAATGTTGACTGTTTTTTGCAGAGACTAAATGGAGCACTCTGGAACTTCAGCAGTGGGGATTTAAGTCGGCTGCAAGGAAGAACTTCCAGGTAACACTGCAAAGCTGCAGTCTAATCTAGAGATCCAAGTAGATTCAAGTACTATCTGTTGAGGACAGGCTACAGGCTAAACCAAATTCATCCCCCCACATGGGATTGACCTGCTAAGGTAGCAGCTGATGCCCCATTTTAAAGGGCAAGGTTGAGAGTCAGAAAAGTGAAGAAAGTGAGGCGCAGAGAGGAAATGCGCGCACCCACATTCTGCTTGCACTCTGGGAAGCCACGTGCTGTGGTGTCCGCGTGAGGGGAGCTGAGGCATGCAGCCCCACGCCCGGTGACTATGGGTGCCTCAGACTTGGTAACTGCCACGTGACTGTGGGGAGACTCACAGAAGCAATCTGCACTGATGGGAGGAAGGGGACTTTTCTTCACTGGCACCAACCCCCCTCCCAGTTTGCCCACGCCCAGCATCCCTCCTCTGCTTTGCCTGGCCATTAAAGTCATGCTCATGCCCCACAGGGAGTCCCCCATTCACAGGCTGGCATCTGGAGCTGCAACAGGGGAGGCCAAGAACCTTCGCCACCCCTCCATCCTACGTGGGGACATCTACTTCCTGTGGCATTGGGGGACCCTACTCCCCACTTGCACACAGTGGTCTTTCCCAGAACAAGCAGAGAACCTCACTCAGTTTGGAACAGGATGTATCCATTAAATCCTTTTTACTTCGTCCTTGAGACTTAGCTCATGTACTCTTTACTCCACACCGTGGGCTCTCTGGCTGCTGCAGGAGACTGGCCTGACAATAAATCAACAGCTCAGCACTTGAAGGCACAGGTGAGGCGAGATCTGACCATGGGGACCTCACACTTGAAGCTGAAGAGGCTGCAGAGCCCCCAGGCACCAGAAGCAGCGCTTGGGCCAAAGTGACTCCCAAGGCTTTTTTGATGACTGGAGGTTTCTGGCCAAGAAGGGGGCAGGTGGCCAGATGCCTGCTCTGTCCTGAGGCCCATGGTGTGCAGGCTCAGAGTGGGCAGAGAAGAAAAGGCAGAGGCCTTCCTCAGGGGTGTTCAGGGATCAAGTGAAGATACAGATAGACAGCACCATAGCACATGAGCTGCTTTCATGGGTAAAGGGCAGGGGGACAGGGGCAGAGACCCAAGTCTGCAGGGAAACTGGTTAAAGATAGAGAATTTTCAACTGAGACTTGAAGGCTCTGACAGTTGGATATATGTTTGGCTGAAGTAACAGAAAACCCAACTAAGAGTGCCTTAAACTACAAAGCGTTTAACATTTTATGTTGAAATATGATGTGAGATGGGAGGTCCCGAGGTGGTCTGGTGGCCCAACAATGTTACCAGTGACTCAGATGCCACCACCTCTCAATTCCATCATTACCAGAATGCTTTTGTGAGTCCCTCATGGTTGCACTTTGGCTGCCTCCACTCCAGCCATCTCATCTGCATAGTTAGTGCTGAGGTCAGAAGCAAAGGGGCACCTTCTTCCATAACCATCTCTTTCTTTTCAGAAAGGAAAGTCTCTCACAGGGGCCCCCATAGACATCCTCTCATTGGCCAAAATGAGAGGGGAGTCCTTGCCTCAACCAATCACTAGCAGGGGGGATGTGGCTGCTGTAACTGCTTTGGAGAAACCATGTTTCCTTCTAATTGAGCGTCCGTAGGAAGAAGGCAGTGTGCAGTGTGAGCAAGCAACACCTGCCATAAGAGAGAACGGACAAGGTAGTTGAGGGTTCAAAGCCAAGGGCACAGAGTAGCAGGAGGAGCTGAACATGCAAAGGTGCAGGGTGAGGGAGATACTCGGGTGCTCAGGATTGCTGGTGGTTCATCACTGCAGGGACACCACACAGGGGGAAAGGTGGGCTAGTTCACATATTACAAGTTATGTCTGTAGCAGAGTACATTAAAATCCCAGGTATGCATGCCCCGCCAGTGTGGCTCAGTGGATTGAGCATCCTCTCGGTTCGATTCCCAGTCAGGGCACATGCCTGGGTTACAGGCTTGATCCCCAATAGGGGGCATGCAGGAGGCAGCCAATCAATGTTTCTCTCTGACATCGATGTTTCTGTCTCTCTCTCCCTTCCTCTGTCTCTAAACAAAAAAGAAACAAAAAAATTAACAAAACATTAAAAAAAAAAAAGACTAAAAATCCCAGGTGTGGCAAGTTCCCCTGTATTCTAGGAACTGAGCAGAGCCCTTCTAAGATAGACAGTAATGTGGCTAATGAACTCTGGAGGCCTCTGTTCAGATGATTAGAATTGACAAGAGAGAGCATACAAGACCTTAATCAATGACCTAGGCAAATGGATTTGCTATTGGCAGCTACCGGTTTCAGGATATTAATAGACACACACTCAGCCCAGTTCTTTAGACAGCTGTGATGTCACACCTGTAATGCCTGCCCCTCACCTCTCCCCCCTGCCCTGGGCCCAGCCTTCAGGCCCACCCCCACCCCCAGGGCTCCTGATACAACCTAGCACTTTGTGTTTAATGTGCACCGGATGTCCACACCTCTGAGAGTGAGGGTGATTGTCCCAGTTTACAGAGGAGAAAACAGGCTGGAAGTCTCAAAGGGTAAGAGGATATATCCTAAGAAGCCTGAAACACCAATCAGAAAGAATATATGTACCCCTATGTTCATAGCAGCACTATTTACAATAGCTAAGATCTGGAAACAGCCCAAGTGTCCATCAGTAGATGAGTGGATAAAAAAACTGTGGTACATATACACAATGGAGTACTATGCAGCTGTAAGAAAGAAAGATCTCTTATCCTTTGAGATGACATGGAGGGACCTGGAGAATATTATCTTAAGCGAAACAAGACAAGCAGAGAAAGACAAATATCACATGATCTCACTTATTTGTAGAATATAATGAACAAAATAAGCTGTTGAACAAAATAGATCCAGAGACATGGAAGTAGGGAACAGACTGACAAACCTCAGAGGGAAGGGAGATAATAAGGGTGGTGGGAAGAGATAAACCAAAGAACTTATGTGCATATATGCATAGCCAATGGACACAGACAGCAGTGTGTGGAAGGCAGGGTGCTGGGCAGGAGCAGGGAGGAGGGATTCAATGGGTGAAAAAAGGAGAGGCATCTGTAATACTTTTAAGAATAAAAGTGAATGGAATCTAAAACAAATAATATAAAAAAGCATTTGAAAATAAACCACGCATGCTAAAACAACAACAACAAAACTTGGATCTGCTATTTATGCAGCTCACTGGATTTTGCTTTGATGTCTTTGGATCTGGTCCCTTAGGTGTGGGTCCCTGTCCTCTTGGGCAGCTCTCTGGTGCAGGGCATTGTAAATACTGCCCCTGCCTGGCCCTGGGCCTCCTGGCCGAAGCCCTGCAGGGTGGGGTCCCAGGTAGTCCGGTGGGCGGGGCTTCCCTAGCCCAGAGGCTGAGTCACCTTTGGGGCTGGACACTAGAATGTATTTGTCTGGCTGCTCTCCCTTCCCCCAGGGCACTGGGCGCTGTGGGATATCAGATCAGCAGGGTTTAAACAGATTATGTGCCTGTAGCACATAGGAGGGGCAGGCAGTCTTTCCCTGTCTTTCCAGTGCCTCAGCTCTGCCTGGGTGACTGGCACCTCCTGGTCACTACCCCAAGCAGGGAAGAATAGAAGGGGGGGGGGAGGGGGAAAGCGAGAAAAAAAAAGTCCTGGTTGGCCCTTTCAGCACTGCTGGCTCTGGTGGGCGGGGCTTCTGTCCACGCTCCGCCCCCCGGATGTCCAGATGCCCAGTGCCACCAGGCCCAGCCCGGAGCTGTTCCCTGGGGAGGAACACGGCTCTTTCCCCGGGCGCTCTGGCTAGCCCTCCTCAAATTCACGGCTGTGTGATCCCTTCAGACCCCTTCTCAGGTCTGCCATCCTGCTCTGCGGCCCCTCTGTCGCCCACAGTCACGAGGAGCTTCCCCAGCTGTGCTGTAACCCTGCGCTTGTTTTTAGCTTGGAAGAGTGCCGAGGCCCCCAGTGGGCAGAATCGCCTCTGATTCCCACTGTCCTGTCCGATGCCACGTGCCCCCCCTTCCCTTCTCTGTTGCTGTCGCTTGGGGATCCCTGTGAGGGGCTGAGTCCCCGGCTCCCAGGGGGCAGTAGCTGCATTGTGCCCCTTCCCTCTGTCTTCCCAGCTGCTCTGCACAGCTGCCAAGTTCGCTCACCCACTGCGTCTTCTGTGCCCTCTCCACACTCCCCACTTGGAGTATTTCCCATCAGCTATTTTCAGTGGTTTTTCACCTCCAATGTTCTGCAGTTTAGCCTCAAGTTCCGTCCTGCGCTAGGAGCAAGTGGACGGAACTTCCTTAGGCTTCAGCCTCTTCTCCATCGTCTGATAATTCTCTTTTTTTCCCCATTTAGCTGTTCTGATTAAGTCCAAGTACTACATCACCACACAGCTCTCAAACTGGAGGATGCACAGCCCTGGCTCCGTGCAGAGAGGACACAAAATAAGAGCATCCACTGCATCTTTCTGAAGCCAAGTTTCCCACAAGACTTGAAAGAACCAAATGCTTTAATAGGAACCACCGCTTCCTACAAACATGGAAGGAAAAAAAACAACACCAGGGGAGGTGAGAAGTACCCCAGGAGATACAGTCCAGTCTCTGCAGTTTCACCCAAGTGGGGCGTGGTGGACCTGCAGCTAGGAGGCCTCTCCTGTTGTCTCCCAGGTGGATGCAGCCGTCCTCCAAGCTCAGCAGCTATTTCTGGTCTTAAGCTTTGAGGGCCGCATAAACGCCAGGCTCCCTCCTGGTGTGTGAATCCATGCACGGAATGCCACAGCCCTTTGCACACTTCCATTGCCTGCTGCAACCCATGCTCTCGTCCAGGGGTCCTGGCACACACAGCATGCACATTATCTTCCTTTTCTTCTGGAAGCTCTCTGCATCCAGCCCCTGGCCTCTGTCCCCGCACACCACATGACTGGACTTCCTGGAACTCAGCATCTTCAAGTTCTGCATTTAAAAATCAGGGAGCCTGGATTGGCTTCCCTGCAGTCTGTGGTTGTAGCCTTGCCATGGCCATCCAATATTTACATGGACTCTACCCTGTTTCATCCGGCGCGCCTTTTTGTGGGTGGCCTACAGCAGAGCTTTTTCAACATCAAGTCCAAGAACCTACTAGCCCCACCCCTGTTGGCCCTGGTTGGTTCCTTCTGGGGTTCCACTGCTACTGCTGCTGCTGATAATGTTATGGGTGGGGGGGGACTCTGCAGGGCCACACTGAGGGGCTGAGCTGGGGATGGCGGTCCTCAACTCTGAAATGGCTGGGGGACTAGCGGGCTCTTTAGTCTTCTGTCCCGACTCCCGGTCCTCAGGCTGCTGATGTGCCTGCCAGAACCTGGAGAACTCTGGGTGGGCCTCCTGAGTTGGGGAGGGACTATGGCTGTTGGGGTCAGGGGAACAGAAGAGCTCTACCATGATTGTGTGGCACTCCACTTTTGTTTTTGTTTTTTTCTGATCAGGATGAGGTACATGGCCATCATGCTGTTTTAATGTCTTGGATCTCATCCCACTCAAACCCCAGGTTCATCACCTCTCTGCCACCCAGGAGTCCATGTGGTCATAGGGAGGCTCACTGTACGGTCTCATTGTTTCTTTTTGGCCTATGTTGAACCATGGGTCTCCCATAATTTCTTTCAAACTTCCTCTGAGGTTGAGGGTGATAAATTTTTAAAAAGTATTTTCTACTTCAAAAGAACGGAAAAATGGTGTGGGGTATTTCCTACTCAGTACTCGCTGCTGTCGCTCCCTGAAGTTCTTTTCCTCAAAGGGCAGGGTCCCGGGCAACATTTGATACAGAACGACTCCTATGCTCCATACATCTGCTTGTCTCATCATATTTTTGGCCCTGGAAGAGTTCTGGGGCAGCAGAAGAGAGGGTATCACATTCCCTCTCGACACATTTTCAGTAAATTGAGTGCTGAGACCAAAGTCCACAATTTTGATGTTCCTATGAGCATCAAAGAGCAGGCTCTAGGGTGCAGGTGCCCGTGGACCATAGCCCTCTGGTGGCTGTACTGCACCGGGGATGCCAGCTGACCGGGATGCTTCGGGCCTCTTTCTTGGGCATGCGGTAGTTGTCCTCCAGATAATCAAATATGTCTCCTCCATTGATGTGCTCCATGATGAGGAATAATCTTTTCTTGGTGTCAGTCACCTGGAATAACCTGACTATATTTGGGTGAGTCATTCTCTTCATGCACTGGGCTTCCAGAAGTGAAAGTCTCTGGAGGCAGGAGGAGCCCTGTTGATTGATGACTTTCATAGCCACTTATGTCCTGGTCAGAATGTGCTGGCCCAACCTCACCTTGGCAAAGCTGCCCTGGCCAATGGTGCATGGGAGTTCATAATAGCCAGTATGGGATTCCTGGTCAACAGAGATGCTAGGTAATTGGACATGGTAACTTGCTAGCAACAGTAACTGATAATACTAACAATGCTAACTGTGCCTACTAACTATGCTAACTATAGCAACAATGCTAATTATACTAACTGTACTAACAATGCTAATTAAAAATACTAAAATATTTTAAAAATAAAAAGTAAAAAAATAATGAAAGAAGGAAAAAGAAAAATGAGAAAAAGACAAAAGGTATAAGAAAGTAAATGGGGAAAGGGATCAAAGAAAAATATGAAAAAGAAAAATAATAACCAAAAAAGGCAAATGAGAAAAAAAACAGGAATAAAGAAAAGATAAAATAAGGGGGGGAAAGAAAAAACAAAGTAAGAGGTCCAAGTCCAACTAGTCATCACAAACCAGCTTTCTGGGCTATAAGAAAAAAATAAAAGGACCCCAAAGAGCTTTTTGTTTATGTGGGACATCAAAGATTGATATTTACTTTATTAGAAATTAAAATCTGTAGGATGCTTCAGTGGCCTTTTCATTTATAATTTGAAAATCTGTAATACTTTTTATCTTTAGAGTCATTATAGTGTCTACCATTAAAAACATTCCTTTTACTGAAACTCTTGTTTGGTCTCAAAATGATGTGACAACTTAACTGATATTGTCATGTTATAAGAAACTGTTCTGTTGCATAAGACACTGGAAGGTATATTATTAGCATCTATAAAATTGAGAGGAAGATAGTTTTCATCATATTTTTTGCCAAGATCATGAGCAGATTTCTCATCAGAAACCTTGGACACCAGAGGGCAGTGGTTTGGTATATTCAAAGCAGAAAAAGCTGTCAACCAAAAATCTTATATCTGGCAAAACTGTCCTTCAAAATTGTGGGAGAAATTAAGACATTCCCAGATAAACCAAAGCTGAGCCAGTTCTTTACCACCGACCTGCCCTGCATGAAGGCCGTCCTTCAGGTTGGAATGGAAGGATACTGGACATTAACTAATGAAGAAATAAATCTCTCTTGTAAAGTAATACATGGACAATTATAAAAGCTAGTACTAGTATAACGTTGGTTTGTTGTTACACTTTTTGTTTTCTACTTGATTGAAGAGACTAATATATTTTAAAATACAATTATAATCTATGTTTTTGGACACCACACAAATGTGTAATTTGGTGACAATAACTGAAAGGGGGTGAAGTCAGAGCTACACAGAAGCAGAGTTTTATATGTTCTTGAAGTTAAACTGGTATAAATTCACATAAGAGTGTCATAACCTAAGGACTTGAGGTCATTCAGATGACCAAAATATATTTTTCATATATATTTGATCTTCATTCAGAGTTCCCTGCTCATAGCACCCAAAGGCCTTGGAATTTCCTGAGTGATAAGAGCCATGGGAGCACCTTTTGTTATAATATTTGGCCTCTTGTTTTCACTTTCTGAAGCTTTACAGCCATAAAGGTAAAACAGGTGTTTTGTGATTTATAAAAAGGCCCTTTCTACCAGAACTGGGTTTATGTTAATGGGGTGGAGTTTGGAAACCATCTAAGGATGGGAGCTGGTTGCCAGGGGAACAAACCATGAAAAAGTGGTTGGAACTTTCAGTGCTCCCCACACCCACCCCCAGTTTCTGAGGAGGTTAAAGTGGGATGGAGTTTGGAGCAGTCACCAAGGGCCAATGAGTTAATCAATTGTACCTCAGTAAGGAACCTCAAAAAAAAAAGAAGAGGGTTCCAGGAGCTTCCACACTGGGGACAAGGACACTTCCTTCCACCTGCCTTGAGGCCAGGCCCCACGCTTTACAGGAAAAGAAGCTTCTTTGTTCAGGACCTGTCCTTACGTATCCCTCCATCTGACTGCTGATTTGTATCCTTTAATATTCTTTGTAATAAACCTATAATTTAGTACGTTGCATTCCTGAGTCCTGTGAGCTGCTCTAGCAAATTAATCAAACCCAAGGAGGGGGTGGTGGGAACCTCTGATTTATAGCCAGTCGTTCAGATACACAGGTGACAACTTGGATTTCTGATTCACATCTGAAGTGGCGGCAGTCTTGTGAAACTAAGCTCTTCGCCTGTAATCTGAAGCTATCTCTGGGTCAAGTGTGTCAGAATTGAACTGAATTGTAGGACACTCAGCAGGTGTCTAAGAATTGCTTGGTGGTGTGGGAAACACCCCCCTCCCCTACATCCAAACTGGGTACCAGAATCTTTCTCAGGTCAACTTACAGTGTGGAAACTTACCCTGTCCCACATTTAGGACACAGTAGTTCTCAGTATGTGTGCTATTCTATAATTTTTATAAAGGAAAGGGGGGGTAATATAAGATTAGCTATGAGTTGATCATTATTGAAGTGGGTACACAGAGAAGTGTGTCATTAAGCTGTTTTGCCTACTTTTGCATATGAAGTTTTCCACGAGACAAAGTTACAAAAACAAAACACAAGAGTGAGTGAATTTGGGGACATGCATTACTGGACTCCTGGTGAGTAGCAGGTGGTGAGCTGGGCCTGTGACCAATGGTGGCTTCTCTGAGGTAAGCCCGGAGAGGCTGGGAAAACCTCTGCCTCCCACAGCCATGCTACAGGGATGGATTCAGCTCAGCTCTGTCGTCATGAAGGTGGCACCTTTTTGCTGGATGAGAAACCCCTCAGAGAATCTCATGGACCTCACTCCAGAAGAACGCATAGTCAACTGCACACACAGTCAACTGCACACACAGTCATGGGATCCCTGTGCATTGGCCCCAGAGGAGCAAGCCACAGACACCGGCATTTGGGACAGCTGGCCCCAACTTTCATAGCTTCTGTGTGCCCTTCCCCGGTGTCTCAACTATTTGTGCTGGCTTGGGGAAAAGAGTTGGCCAAGATGCATTTCCAGGGCAAGAAGCTACATGGCCTAGGAGATGGTGCCAAACATTACTGCAGCACCTGGCCGAGAAGAAGTTACAGTCGGTGTGGTCACCAGGAGCCGGGAGGTGGAGGAACTGGGGAGATGTTAGTCAAATGGTCCAAGTTGCAGTTATGTAGGATGAATAAGCCTAGAGACTGAATGTAGAGCATGGTGACGATTCTTACACTGTATTATATACTTGAAATTTGCTGAGAGTAGAATTCAGGTACTTATACCACTCACACACACAAAAGGTAACTGCGAGGAGATATGTAAATTAGCTGACTATATTAATCATGTATATACACACGCACGCATGTACACACACATCATGTGATGACTGTTATGACGTGGGTGGTCAGTAGCTGTGTCTGGACTCTACATAATGATACAGAAATGTTACCTCTGCTAAGTTCACGCCTAACCTCTGAAAGGACTGCAACTCGTTTTGGGGGGATAGAAACCAGCTACTCTGCTGAGAGGAATCCACACAGCCACCCGGAGGAGGACTGAGCCCCTGGCGGTCCCCTGAGCTCCCGGGTGTCAGCCACGGTGAGCAAGGCCTCAGCCCACTCACGTGGGGCAGAGAGGAGCCTCCTCTGAGTCCTCACACTGTGAAATCCTGAGGAAATAGATGATGATTGATTTAAACCACTAAATTTAGGGATGGTTGGTTACACAGCAGATAGCCCAAACTCTGTCTCACCGCTCACCCGTGGCGTGCTCCAATTCTTCGCATTCCCCTCACCCCCTTTAAGGGACTGTTTGTCCCCCTCCTCCAATCCATCTGTAGTCTTCGCAGGTGCCTGCAATGCCTCGCACGGCCAACACCCCCAGCCACCGGTCACTCTCAGCAGGCTGTCTCTAACTCAGGGGCACCTCTGACCCCCTCCTCAAACTCTGTCAACCCCCCATTCATCCCTCCCAGAGCAGCCTGCCCCCTCCCCCACAGCACCAACCTGTGTGCCGCTTAGGTTCTTTATCCCCGCATCTGATGATTTCATTCATTTTCTCAGGAGCAGAGACATTGTCCCAAAGGGCATGAATGTTTTTAAGGCTCCCTCACACCTGTGGCCACATTGCATTCCAGAAAGTTGGAACTGAAGGCTGACATGGGTCCCGCCACCCCTAACTGAGGGCCGAGAGACAAGGGAGGGCTCTCTCAAACTGGCGGTGCCTGTGAGCCATGTGTGGTCTGACTAGACGTCAGGCCCTGAGGCAGGAGGTCTGCCGGGGTCTGGAGATGCTCCATTTCTCACAAACTCCCAGGAGAATTCTCCCAGAGTCCTCATCTTATTCCCCCTGCTGTTTCCTGTTAGTGAACACTCTCTCTAGAGTCATAGCCTGGGCGCATATGACTGGGCCCAGTCCCAGCTCCCAGCCCCCAGCATCGAGTCCCCAGTCCCCAGCCCCCAGCCCCCAGCCCCCAGCCCCAAGCCCCCAACCCCCAGCCCCCAGGCCAGCAGTCCCAGCAGGAAACCCTGTGCTCCTACTCTGCTTGCCTCCTACCTGGTCTCAAATCCAGACTCTATAACCCCGGATGTAGGTGTGGCTCTTAGGGGTTGTGAGTTGGCTTTTCCATCAGCTGTGGGGTGAACCTATCCCTCCAGATTCAGGATGCTCCACTGCCTGGGTGGGGCAGGGGTACCTGAGCCTGTTTTTCCTGCCTGCCCTCTATGGCCTCATCTATGCCCACAGCCCCTCGTTTTCCCTTTGAAGACCCCACAGCCTCTCCTGTTGCACGTGGTTTGGGGAAGTTAACCTTCCATTACACCAGAATCAGGGTGAGTCCATAACCTAGACCTGGCCAGTCCACAGTTCCATCCCCACTGCTTCAGGAACCCGTTCCAGGATGGGTATGTGACCCGAGCCCAGCAAATCCGTGCCAGGTCTTAACAACCGAACCGTGCAAATGGAGAGTTCTGTACCCACAGGGGCTGCCAGGCTACTGCACGCAGCAAACTGACCCGAGAGTGAGGCCTCCATGGAAAGCAGAGCTAAGGTGACTCCTGACAGAATAGTGGAGCCCCTGCACCAAGCCAGGACTGACGCCGCCCGGTCTGGATGGGGTTGGCACGGTGGAGCTATGATCAAAGCCATCACAGCAAAGCGCTGGCTTGGGCACCCATCTTGTCCGTGTGTGTGGTGGTGTTCAGGCCTGACTAAGGGGGGTGGAAGAAGACTCCAGAGAGAGAAACCCCAAGAGTGTGCATGCACGCTCACGTGTGTGGACACACAGTTCCGGCCAGAACAGTGCAGATCGTGGGGAGACTTGCAGTCAATTTGTTGCTCTACTCAAATGGGAAGTTTTACCACATGATTGACCTCTTTGTATGATATGCAATTAGCTTTGAAATAGGAATAAAAATAAGACACGAGGCAGCTATTGAAAAGCTTAATGCATGGGGGAGTCCAAACAGCATTAAATATGGCACACGGCCTATTTGGAGTCTAAAAATCCTCAGGCCGGGCAGCTCTGCCCGAGGAGGAAATCCTCGGAGTTGTCCCTGTCCTTTCCTTACGCAGGTGCAGGGCCTGGATCCCTGGAGGTGAGGGTGCCGGGTCAAGGTCACACAGCTTGTCAGGGCAGAGAATACCCACAGACCACAGACACAGGTTTTCTCACTGAAACCTCGTGTTTGACTCACCGACAGAGGTAGGTTTTCTGGGGAGCTACTAGAGCTGAAACCGCAGGACCCCCTCACTTGTAGGACTTTCTTAGATCCTACACATGAGTCTGGATTCTGTTTCTCAGAAAGTACCACCCAAAATGATGTAAGTTCTGCACGTTGGGTCCCACAAGGCATGGATCAGCCCCAGCCCTACTGCCCCCTGGGCTGTTCCTCACTTCCTTCTTCCTACCTCTCCAGAACCCCAAACCCAACGCTTGTCATGAACTTGAACTAGAGTCAAAGGCCGCCGCTTCCAGAGGGTCTCTGCTCCTCCTCTGCAGCATCTTCCTAATTCCTGAGGATTTCGACCTTTGTCATTGAGGACATCTACACAGCCCATTCTGAGAAACGCTTACATGCCTCTTCTAAGGCCTTTTTCACCTTAAAAATAAAACCAATTCTCCCTGCTTGTGCCTGGGCCAGTGCTGGGGGCTCCCAGCCTGCAGAAAGCAAGAAGTCCTGTGAGAAGACCCCAGCCATGCCCCTGGCTGCCCACCAGCAGCCCCCTGTCTTGGCTTCTGGGACCTCTGGCCCCTGCTGAGTAACCTGCCAGGGCTGGAGAAAGGTCGGAAGTGACAGTTGCAGGCTCTATTGCTTGACCCTGACTCAGTTTCTACCCAGACATACTTTCCCTCCCTCTCTGGCCTCAGACTTTCAAGGGCACCCCAGTCACAAGACTAAAGGGACACACCTGCCCTTCTTACCTCAAAGCTGACAGAACTAAACAATGATGGGGGATGCCCCGGGGTTGGCACCCTTCCCAGAACCACCATGGTGCTTTTCACCTCCCTACCTGGAACAGGTGACTCAGCGTCCCTGGGCCTGGAGGACCCCCACACCCCCAGGGCTAAAGGTCACCCTCCATTTCTCTTGGAGTGGCATGACAAAGGTTAATGATTTTGCAGAGCTGCTTGAAAAGTAACATTGAGGGTAATAATATTATTATAATAATAATGATTATTGTCATTATTATCACAACTAACGTTTGCTCAGCATTACCACATACCAGGCCCTGTTCTAATCACTTCACGTGTAGTAACTCATTCAGTGCTTACTACACCCTTTGTCTCACTAAACTTTTCTACTTTCCGAAGCTCGTTTTAGTTGCAAAAGGAATATTTGTTTCTTGGGCAAAGCAAACAGGACAGAAATGTACAAGGAGTGGGTTCACCCCGCCCTGCCACTCCCTCCCTCTCCACCCCTGCTCCATGCCCACTCTCCTGGCATACCCAAGGCTGGTAGCTTCAGGGCCACAGTCTGTCCTTACGCCGGTACATGCAAGCACATACCAGAATTATCTCTGGAATTATCCTTTTTATTTTGTGGATAAGAAAAACACAGCTCAGGGAGGTTCGGTGACAGGCCCAAGGTCACACAGCAAGAAAATGGAGGAGCCAGCACTTGTCTGACTCCCGAGTTTAATGGCCAAGTCTGTGACCTTACAGACTGGCCTGCACTGCCTTTACAAGTCATATTGACGTTGAACGAGAGATAAGAATCGTTAACAACGGAACGTATCAGTGCACAGTCATTAAGTACTGCTCATGATGGCTTTTCAGATGTCGTACACATTCCCCAAGATGTTCCCAAAGCGTTAAGAGTTGATCCAATTATTTGCACGGATCTGCCCACCCTCATTTCACAGATGAGAGAACTTAGGCTTCGTAAGGGGGAGCCATTGGCCCAGGTCACAGAACGAGAATTCAGACTGAAGCCCTCCAATGACACTGTCAGCACAGGTAGGAGGCTGGGTGGGAAAGCACAGGGAGGGTTTTGGTCCCAGATGCATGGACAGAATGGCCACTGTCTCCTTCTTAAATTCACATGGACTTCTTCAGTGCCTCAAACCAGCTTCCTCGGGGACTCCCCAAGGCTCACCCTTTGCTTGACCTAGATAATGCCTGATCTTCCTCCAGCTCTGGGCTTACTCAGTGCTGAGCCCTGGGAGCCTTAGACAAATTCCAGCATTCACTGCTGTGTTCCTGAAGCCCAGCAGGTGTCCAGTGCGCAGCAGACCTGGATAGACACGCGCTCAGTGAATGCAGGTGGAAGGTTGTGCCAGGCTGACGCCTGCGTGTGTGAAGGCAAAGAGGACAGGCATGATGGGGGAGGGCATGAGCAAAATGACCTTTGGACTGGGCCTCAGAAACATTGTGCCCCCAGAACTGTTTGCAAAGATATTAAGAAAGCCATTATGATGACTACTGGACTGAAAATTAAAGACTGGGTAGAATCTTAGAATAAACATCACTATGTTATGTTATCTGCACTGATAGAAATGCCTTCCTTCGATTGATGTAATTGTTCCCCCTCCCCTTTCTCATAAATACTCTTTGCCCAATCTCCTAATCGGAACACTATTTGGGCTTCTGCCTGAATCAGTGTGTCCAGAATTGCTGTTCTTGTTGTTCTCAATAAATGGTTGTTGCCTCTCACTTTGAAAAACCCTTTAGTTTTAGGTGAACAGTACAATCTTTCTACCGTGCTGCAGGCAAGACCACCTTGGAGAAACGCTCGCATACCTCATTATCTTCAGGAGGAAAGGAAAAAAAGAACCTCAAATGATTTCCTTGAAAGGCCAGTTTTAACCCACTGGCTGGCAGTTTGAATTTTTGGTTTTGTTTGTTTTATTTGTTTTTCCCTAAGAAGAGTCTGGAAGGAGTTACCTGGTGTTGACAGATTTGGAAACATTCCATGGACTTTAGTTCGCCATCAGTCAGTCACCTGGAAACAAAAGCCAATACTCTGGATGGGCACCTTGCTGGGAATTTTTAATGTACTCCAGCATGTTAAGTGGGTGAGGAAGAGGGGCTGAGCTCATGCCCTCTGTCCCTCCTCCTGGCACAGCTGAGCTACTGACCCCCACCCACCTTGGACACCCAGCCCCCAGCATCCCCTTTCCCTCAGTCAAGAACTTTTACCCTTTCACCTAAAGAAAGCACTTTGTAGCTTCTCATTGGCTTATCTGAGCGGCCAGCATCACTACCCCTGCACTACTGGGCCATTATTGAGTAAAATAAGGGTGCTTTGAGCACAAGCGCAGTGATACCAGGATAGTCAATCTCATAACTGAGAGCGCTACCAAGTGCCTAGGGGTGGTCAGTGCCTGCAGACTGGATTCACTGGACAAAGGGATGGTTCATGCCTCAGGCCCCAGGGAGCGGGACAGCGGGAGTTTTATCAAGCTACTCAGACCAGGTCTACCCTTACAATGTATGAACTGTTTATTTCTGGGATTTACCATTTAATATTTTCCGGTCAAGGTTGACCATGGGTAACTGAAACAACAAAAAGCCAAACCGTGGGTAACCAGGGACTATTATAATAAAGGAATAGAAAAACAAAACAAAAAAATATATAAGATACACAGAAAAATAAAATGACAGCGTTCAATCTCTCATTATCAGTAGATTTTTCAATATAAAGGTACTAAACAGCCCTGGCTGGTTTGACTCAGTGGTTGGAGCGACGGCCTACGGACCATAGAGTCCCGGTTCAGTTCCGCTAGGGGCACGTACCAAAAAATAAATAAATAAATAAATAAATAAATAAATAAATAAATAAATAAATAAATAAATAAATAAATAAATAAATAAAAATAGTACTAAACAGACTAATCAAAAGACAGAGATTAGTACAATAAAAATAAAAGCAAAGCCATTAATAGATTTAAGGTTAAAGTTTGGAAAATATATACCATGGAAAGAACATCCAAAAGAGGGCTGGAAGAGCAATGTTAATTTTAGGCAAAATAGACTGACAAAAATTTTTACGAGAGACAAAGAAGAATGTGCTATAATAAAAGTGTCAACCAATCAATTATAGGCATATATGGAGGCTGATATCTTAGGCCAAAGAATCTTGTTTCTATCACTATTATTTGCCCATATATAAAAAAAATTAAAGCTTTATCGTGAATTTTGGTACAAAACAAGTTCTAAGAAAGCTTTCATTCGATTCCCCTATGTTTCATTTATTTTTTATTTTCTACCTAAGGCAAGTGCCATGATAAGATTCTAGATAAGTAAGAGTTACACCTTTCTTTGAAAAGGGGGAACAGGATTATTTTAATAAAGAAGGTTCGAAGGAAAAACTGCATGATGCACCAACCATAGGTATGATCTCAGGTAATCAAGTTTACCAGATCCAACCACATACAATTGCCACCTTTTAGATTGATGATGTTTAAATATCGGCAATTTTACATGGTTCAATATTAGTAAGAAAAAGTAAATGCAGAAATGAGATCTCTGAAGAATCTCTGTTATCCCTAGGCATACATATGTATGCAGATTTTGGAAAACATTGTCCTGTATCATGGCACATTTACCTCACTGCATTTTAACTCATTGCATTTTAGTATTTTTGTGTGTTTTTTCTTCAGTTGAGCTCATGATTTCTTTGAAGTAATGAACCATGCCTTATTTAAATTTTAATTTCAAAATACAGATGTTAAATGAATGATTAAATATGTACATGAAAATTTCATATTCTCTTAATTTTTGTCATTCTGTATTTATAAAATCCCCCTAGCAGGCGTCTCCACCATTGTCTCACATAATCTCTATTCAAGTTACACAGGCTTTCTTTCATATTCTCAAATGAACTAACATATCACTCATTACAAGATCTCCACAAATATTCTTCTTTTCCCCCCTTTTCTTCTTTTATAATGTTATTATATTGACTAATTTATGTTCATAATTTAAATCATAATTTACATTTTACTACTTTAGAACCACTTATACTGACCCACTCTTCCACTATTAATAAGGTCTCCTTTGATTGCTTCGTAAGTTATATAAATGTCTAACCACTGTGCTGTACACCTGAAACTGATAGTACACAATGTCAATCGTAATTGAAAAATTCTAAAACATTAAATAAAAAATAATGTTCCCCTTCCCATGTGTCCTACATACTATGTGAGATATATGTAGATGTGTATGTGTATATTTATTATACACATACATACATATTATATACATATATTGTATGCATATGATAAATATGTAATCACAGGGTTTTGAAAACTAAGGAAAACTGACCAAGTTTTAGCTTCTAAAGCATTTATTTAAAGTACATATACATGTACACTTATGCACAGATATACCCTCTCTACATATACCTATATCACATACTTATGATAATTTAAAAGTTTACTATTCACCTACTTTCCCATATCATTCAGCTACATGGAGTATCTGCCACATATTATTGATTCTTATTTAGCATTTAATGTGCATTAACATTTTATAAATAATAATGCCTCATTACAATTTCTAGTAGGTTGTCATTTATCCATTAACTTAACCACGGAGAAAAGAGAATGTATGCGTCAAGGTTATGAGATGCTAAAAGATGGCATTTAATTATCCTGTAGTTGACTATGGAAGTTGAGAAAGAGCATGATATGGGACTAATGGACCTGCAAAAATGCAAAGCACCATTCAGCACTAAAGTAATTGGGCAGAACAGTGGAAAAGACTACGATAAATGATTACTTCATTAATTTTAAAATTAAAGTGCAAGATAAGGTGGTCACTATCATAGGGTTATTAAGGTAAAATAAGCTAATCAGCACATTTCAAACATAAAGTTGTCAGCTAATCATCCAATGATTACCAATTTCTGAAGAGTACAAGAGAAAGCAATTTATTCTCACTTTATCCATCAAACCATGCAATCAAATGTTTTACTGAAGGAAAAAAATCTTATTTTATTTTTATCTTTTCTTAATATAATTTAGCTACCGTGCATTGGTAGGCAAACTATAAGAGGATGTTAATTTTTATTTAATCTGCATAAGCATCAGAAAAATGACTTTCTTCTCGAACTATTATTAAAAGTCAAAGTCTTTCAAGCTTGACTACACTGGCATAATGATTGTTAATGTGAACCACAACTCAATTATATTCTTAACTCTCTCTTACAAAAAGTTTTACTAGTAGAAATCTTATAAACAAATCATACCATAAGCCCCTTATTAAAAACATTTAATGAGCACTGATGAGCATGTAAGTGAAACAGTCAGATAGATGATAGATAGATATGTAGAAATATTAAGATGATAGATGATAGATAGATAGATAGATAGATAGATAGATAGATAGATAGATAGATAAAATTTTGCTTCTGGACATGATAGCATATTAGAGAGTAGAGATTCCCTCTAGCCATAAAACAAAACTAGAAACGAGGCAGATATATAAAAGTACAGTTTTCAAACACTGAACAAGAGACATTATAGGACTGTGATCTCAAGAAAAGGATATAAAGACGATGAGTTATGCAACTGCTCTAGCTTTCTCTCTGGATTCAATTTCTTAAGCAGGGAGGGGAAACCAACCAGGGTACAGAAATTTTAATGAATCAAGTAGTTTGAGGCCAATAAAAATTATGTGGCAAGGTATGCGAGGAGGGAGTATGCAACAAAATAACTCTAGAGTGTTCCCTTAAGTCTTTGCTGAATACAAAGAAGTATATGTATAGGGTAAAAGTTCAAAGTCTGAGCAGGAGTGATCAGAAAACTAGGAGCTAAATAATTACCAGAGGAATATAGGGCTGAGAACTGTTTGAATTTCTATCAACCAGAATGGACCATCCTCCATGATCACTTGGCAATTCAATAGAGACCCCAGAAAGACCACACCTTAGAGAGCACTTCAACAGCATAAAAAAGGACCAGTCAGCAATGAAGGATACACTAACTGAAATGAAGAATAATTTATAGGTAATCAATAGGAGAGTAGATGAAACTGAGAATCAAATCAGTAATTTGGAATATAAGGAAGCAAAAAACACTTAATCATAACAGCAAAATGAATAAAGCATCCAAAAATATGATGGTGTAAAGAGCCTCGGGGACAACTTCAAGCATACCAACATTTACATCATGCAGGTGCCAGAAGGAAAAGAGAGAGAGCAAGAAATTGAAAAACTATTTGAAAAAATAATTACGGAAAACTTCCCTAACTTGGTGAAGGAAATAGCATACAAGTCCAGGAAGCCCAGAGTCCCAAACAAGATTAACTCAAAGAGGCCCACACCAAAACATATTGTAATTAAAATGCAAAGATTAAAAACAAAGAGAGAATCTTAAAAGCAGCAAGAGAAAAGCAGTTAGTTGCCTACAGGGGAGATCCCATAAGACTGTCAGGTGATTTCTCAACAGAAACTTTGCAACCCAGAAGGGATTGGCATGAATTATTCAAAGTGATGGAAAGCAAAGACCTACAACCAAGATTACTCTATCCTGTAGTTATTTAGAATCAAAGGACAGATAAAAGAACTTCCCAAACAAGAAAAGCTAAAGTTCATCACCACCAAACCAGTATTATATGAAATGTTAAATAGTTTTCTTTAAGAATAAAAAATGAGACCAAAAATATGAGCAATAACATGGCAACAAGTACATACCTATCAACAATTGAGTCTAAAAAATAAAATAAATGAACAACTAGAACTGAAACAGTTTCATAGATACAGAGAACATTTTGATAGTTGCCAGATAGGAAGTAGGTTGGAGGAATGGGTGAAAAAGATGAAGGGATTAAGAAGCACAAATTGGTTGTTACAGAATAGTGATGTAAAGTACAACATAGGGAATATAGTCAACAAAATTCTAATAACTAACTAATGGTGTCAGATGGGTGTGAGACTTATTGGGATGGTCACTTAGTATGTTATGCAATGTCTAATCACTGAGGTGTACTCCTGAAACTAATATAATATTGTAGGTTAACTGTGATTAAAAATAAAACAAATGATTTTTTAAAAAGCTAGTCAGTATAGAGCCTATGATTTTATTCCTAACACATTTTTATTAAGAATTTTAAATAACTAAATAAGTCAGTATATACTTTAAACATTTACAATTGTATAAAATATTTTGCCAGGACTTCCGGTCAAGATGGAGGCTTAGGTAGACACGGGTATCACGTCCTCCCACAACAAAGTTACAACTAAACTACAGAACAACCATCATCCAAAGACCGCCTGAAATCAAGCTGAATGGAAGTCCTACAACTACAAAATCAAGGAAGCCGCATGGAGACTGCATACTGCTCTCCAGGTCCCTCGATGTCGTCTCAAAGGACAGGAGATCTTACAGCGGTGGGCGCCGGGGCAGAGTGCCCCTCCAGCAGCAGCCATGGGCAGGGGAGCTGAGCCACACCCCTAGCAGCAGCTGTGGGCCTGCGAGAGCTGAGCGGCACCCCAGCAGCAGCAGCAGAGTTAAATAAACCAGTCAGAGGAAGACGGACACCACATGATCTCACTTATGAGTGGAATATGATGAACGGGATGGGCTGATGAGCAGAATAGACCCAGAGACCGAGAAAGGAGTGCGGTGTGGACTAACAGACCTGGGGCGGGGTGGGGGGGGGATTGGAGAGAGGGTGTGTGTAGGAGGGAATAGGAGAAATATCTGTAACAAAAATAAATTAATTAATAAAAAAATGACAACAAAAAATATTTTGCCATTATTTATTTTATTGAATTTTCATAAAATTACATTTCATTAATAAGAAAACTATAACTGTTCAGTGACTTGACCAAAGCCCAACAATAGCAGATATAGATTTACAGTGAGTCTTTTGAACATATTTCTAGCCCTTTCCAGTATATTATAGCTTTCCTGTTGCAGACATCTAAGTGAACGAATGCTTTTTTGAATAAATACTAATCTTTAAGATAACAAATTCTAACTTCATTGATGGGAATATTCATCTTAGTTGACCTTGGTCATTGAGACTGTTTTTTACTTCACCAGATGACTGAACATCACTCAAATTCTTTATGTGTATAAACATAAATAACAGAAATTTGTTTCTATTAAGATTTATTGAAAAAATGCAAAGGGCCTCAAGGTCTTCTACAAATAAAATGTTATTGGATTTTAGTCAGTAACTATATTATCAAGCATAAAATACTATAACTTTGCAAACCAGATTATAATGATTTGTTTGCTTGGAAAAAACAAAACAAAACATACATTCAAGTTGTCTCAAGTTCAAACTAGCATGCGGGCTTGACTGTAATTTTTATTTATTCATTTCAAATATGACATTGAAAAGTACTATCTATTGTCACTTACTAGCCGTTGGGTCTCTACTTTTATGTTTAATTTATTATCGACTGTGACTTCTTCTCCTTCTATGGTTGAAAAATGAATTTGCTTTTACTGCTGGACAACATGCTAGATGCCTTGTCTGCCAAGTTTACAGTTTATAAGGAGCAGCATGCCTTTAGTAAAAAGTTTAAGAACAACAAAATAAAAACTAAAATGTCAAAATACTTACCTTTTATCATAAAATCATTAGTTGTTAACACACCGAATCAAAGAACACATCACTGGTGTCTCCACACTTGCAACAAGTATTTTGACAAGGAAGGAGTAAACCCAAGTAGAAAACATTGCATGTTTCAAAAAATGAAGCATTCAATAGTATAGAGGGAAAATATTTTGTCAAACAGTGTCCATCATGCTGTCCAAGGGAGTCCAACAGCTAGTGCTCATTGTTTTACCTGCATGGCAAGCAATAAAAACAAACAAACAAAACCCAAACTGATAATTTGATATTTCTTATTGTTTATTAAAATTCTCTTCAGTTAGATATGGAATCCCCATGTCTATGGTTAAGCATATACCCTGATGAAAAGAAAGGAAAAATTAACTTTTTGTCATTTATGGGGCACTGAGGGAATGCCAGAAAACAAGGTCTGATCATGATTTTAAACTGAACATCCATATGGACCATAGGTAAATTGAATATATGAGTAGAATATTATTTAACACAATTAACTGAATAAATATAACATGTTTAAGTATTTGAATTGGTGGATCCAAGCCCCAAAGGTTTCTAAGCTCATATGTAAAATCCTTGTTTATTGTTTTGACTCCCTGTTATTTGCAGTGTGATATACATAGAATATTTAAAAATTAATCTTCTGGGAAAGAGATCAGTTATAAAGTGAGCCATATACATTTGAAAATCTAACTTGCAAGGCTGAAAGATTTTGCATGGAAAACTCATATGTTTTAACTCTATATATCCAGTTCTTAGCATAACTAATGTAAATGTACCTTTTTTTATTAGAGGTACTTATTATCAAAATAAATATTACAGGTTTATTTATTTCTCATCTATTTCCAGAAATTAAAATGTTGCTTCGTGAGAACATGACCTTTGTGTGTTCACTATTCTAGTCCTAAAACCAAGGACAGTACCTGGCACAGGAAGGAAACTCAACAAATATTTGTATTGGAAAGGATACCTGAAAGTCAATACTTTTTTTTTCAGTGACATAATTGATTTAAATTATAATGAAAGAGTATATCACAAACATTTCATTCATTTGGAATACTGACATTGCCTTGCAAAATCAAATAGCTTTTTCTAACATAGGCAACTTTAAAAAAGAATCTATTTGGACATAAATTTGACAAATGGCAATTATAATACATGGATTTTAGAATAACTAACATGTTGAAATAAATTAATATCAATCAAAATACCTTTGTACAGGTTAACAAATGGAGCCCAAAAGGGGTAACTTTTTGAGCTTAGAATCCAGTAAGTAAAAACATTTTAAGACATGATAATTTCAGAAAATCTTTTAAAGGAGAAGGATGCATAGTAAACTTGCAGGTAGAAAGACATTTGGGGCTGTTGAAATACCAATCAAAGCATCATAGAGTACTGAGTGGGAAAAAGAGAAGTGATCTGATTATCATGTGATCCAATAATAATAACACATAAAGGAATTTTAAAACACATTGTAGTGGTTGCATCTAATGCAGAACTGACCAGGAGAATTTAATGGCATTATGAAAAAGAAATTAAAAAATCAACTACCTACCTACGTACATACACACATACATATATAAATATTGGAACTGTCTAAAATCAGAACCTGAGACAAGTCCAAGTAAGATTTAAAAATAAAAAATATGTTAAAATAATGATAATATCTTTTTCTGGCAATTTAACTAAAACCACTTCTTAAATCTTTTAAGACTTCAAATCTTTATAGATTTTTGTAATTTTTCAAATGCTTTCTCATTCAATATCTCATTTACATTTTATGAGCATTCTGATACAGAAAGTGTACTGAGTGCCTACAAAAAAAAGCAGGTATTGTGATGAGATCTGTGATGAACTAGGAGCGTTCTCTGCCCTTCAAAAATTAAATCTATAGGTAAAAAACCTGAGTTTCAGAAGTGAAGTTGACTTTTATTTATCAAACAACCAGATCTTCTCACTCTAAATTCATTAATTTCTTGAAAAATAATGCCTTATGACATAAAATAGGTAGATAAATGATAGATCGATATTACTTTATTAATTCTTAAGGAAATAATAATGGATTAGTATTATTTGTCACAGCAACATTTATAATAGCAAATAAAAATGGGAAGCAACCTGAGTAATCAATACTTGGAAATTGGTACACAAACTACAATGGCTATTAATTATTAAAAACATGTCAGAAAAACCTGGTATTGTAGGCATCCTTGAAGATGACCCACAGTGACCCTCATCTTCTAATGTTCGTGAGATTATGCAATCCCATTTCTGTGAGTGGAGGCTGAACTAATTGATTTGCTTTTCACAAATAGACAGTAACAGAAGCTATGGGATGTCAGTTCCATGACTGGGTTATTAAAAGACAATGGCTTTCCACACTGTGTGCCCCTCTCACTTCCTCTTGGATCACTCATTCCAAGGGAAGCCAGTTGCGACATCAGTGAGCCTGGGAGCAGATCTTCCAAAGCCTGGCAAACGCCATGAGTGTGAGTCTGGAAGCAAAGCCTTATCTGGGTGAGCCTTGAGAGATGACTGCAGTCCTGGCTGCACCTTGATACAGTCTCCTGGGGATAAACTGAGCCACAACCACCCACCGAAGTCACTACCAGATTCCTGAGCCACAGAAACTGAAAGATAATAAACTTGTGTACTTTCCAATGACTACAATGTACAGTAATTTGTTACACATCACAAAGAAGCCAGTATAACTACCTTTAAATCCTAGTTACCCCGCTTACTGTCTGGACAGTAAGCCATGTCACTGGGCTGTTCTTTCACATTCAGTTTCTTCTTTGGTAAAACATGCGTGAAATAGATTGTGCATGAAACATGCATAAATATGTATAAAATGGAATTATTTTAGGATGCTATAAGATAATATATGTAAAGTATTTACATTAGGGTTTTACCACATTATAAGTATGCAATTAAATATTTCATCCATTAAATAACTCGTAGGCCAATATTTATTGACATTTATCCTATTCAGAACATATTGAATGACAAAAGTCAGCATTAAAAGAGTATGTACATAAAGCAAACATCACAAAATCATAACAATAGTTGCATCAGGGTAAAGGGCATGAAGGGGTTCTCTGTAGTGTGTTTATTTTCAACACTTTTGTGTAAGCTTGAAATATTTCAAATATAGTGCTTTTAAAATACATGCAGTATAATCACTTCTTTAAAACAATACATTTTTATTAAAAATATTTAAAAGCTATATGCCAAAATATTAAAAATGCTTATTTCCTAGTGCAGTGTCTATGGGCTATAGATAAATTTATTGTTTTTTGCATGCTTTCAAAATTTTGCACATTTACCATGCATGAATCAGTAATATTAAAATGTCATTTTAAATATATGTAAAACTAACTTGTAATCTATATTAGTTAAAAGGGAACAAAAGTCTAGAAAGAACAACTAGAAAATAACATAGATGTATAATAACTGAACAGAAGGTACAATGTGATCTTTCAACTAGGATGAAGAATTTGTGAAGACAATTCCTTTGAAAGGAAAAGAGAGCTCTATTTGAGGGATGCTTTTTAAAGCATTTTTATTCTACAACTTTGTAATTTATGTTTCACTTGTTATAATTTGTTTTGTAAAAAGTTATATTATAGAATTGTATACTTGAAACCTATATAATTTTATTAACCCATGTCATTCTAATAAATTTATTTAAAATACATAAATAAAAAAAGTTTTATTTAGAAAAAAATACTCTCAAACTACCATCATATCAACATTGTTTTCATATGCAGATAATGTACATGGAATGACAAGGGTTATAGTTCCCTTTTCTTGTTTTCAATGGATTTTTAGAGAGAGAAGAAAGGAAAGAGGGCAAGAGAGAAACACTGATTGTTGTTCCACTTATTTATGCATTCATTTTGTTGATTCTTGTGTGTGCCCTGACCAGGGATCAAACCCACAACCTTGGCATGTCAGGATGATGCTCTAACCATCTGAGCTACTCGGCCAGGGATATAGTTTTCTCTTTCAGGAGACATTGCACACTTTTATCTTTACAAAGATGCGGGAAGTGAGATGCTTTTTGGTTCTTGAAATCAAAGACCAGTTTGATTTTATCACTTTAGTTATAACTGCGAATTTCTGTCACACACACATATGTTTATTTCTCCAGTGCCTCTGCTGGGTCATTTATCAATCTGTACCTATAGCTCTCATTTCTTCTTTATATTCAGGTCAGGAAAAGCATTTAGTTTCACAACTGGGAAAAATATCTATTTTCCTCTTTACTTTTATTCTAATTCGAAAAATGTTCTTCTCTATAAATCACGTTTCTGTTAAAACTTAATAGTACATTTTATAAACAACTGAAAAGACAGTTAAACTCTTTGTAAATATTACCTAATTTTAGGACATCATTTATATAAATTGTTTAAATTTGGTGCATTTCAGAAGTAGGCTAGAATGTATAGTAATAGAAAAATATAGGTGTTTGCTTCATTATTATTTGTGAGGTTATTAAAATTATTGTGTGTATATATTTATCTCAGTAAACCAGTTTTTCTATAATTTCATTGGAAGAATATCTTCACTATATTTTAGCAAATATTTACAAAAGAAATAACCGAGAAAATCATGTGAGTCTTTATTAGATTAATAAACACATTTTTGCCTTTTATCATCCTCACCACTTCTCAAAGAGCCTAAATTCTCATGGTCACTTTGGGCTCCAAGTCTCAACTCTCAATGGACCTCCGATCCCTTGTTTATCCTCTATCTTTTTCTTCTTTCAAACATCTAGCCCTAGGGAGACAGCATAGCATAGCAACTGAGTCCAGGATTTGAAAGCTGGTGTCCTAGATTCAAATCTCATCTAAGTCACTTGTCCTTTTTGTGTCTCACTGTCTTCCCTGTTAATTGGGAGGATGATAATAGTGCTCTCTCACAGGGCCATGAGATATAAATGACTGAATGTCTCAACACATGCACTGTGGTTAGAACAGTGCCTGATATATATAAAATGTGAAACTATTAGCTATAATGATAATTGCATTATTAATTATGGAAATAAACATCTACATGATTTTCCCTTTTATTTCTAATGAATTTCTATTTCATGGCTTTTTGTTTTTGTTTTTGTTGTTAATCCTCACCTTAAGATATTTTTCCATTGATTTTTTTTTTAGATGGAGTGGGAGGGAGGGAGAAAGAGAAACATCAATGTGAGAGAGACACATCCACTGGTTGCCTCCTGCATGACCCTGACCATGGCCGGGGATTGAACCCATAACCCAGGTACATGCCCTTGACTGGGAATCAAACCCATGACCCTTTGGTCCATTGGCTGACACTCCAAACACTGAGCCAAACCAGCCAGGGCTCTATTTCATTATATTATCAATTGCTGCTTAACAAAGTAGCAAATGAGTTTACTGCATTCTTGTGTCATCAATTTCTTCTGACCTGTTTTTCTTGACTAGTTACTTACACATGTTCACATTTTCCAATCTGTTTCAAAAGAAAAAAAGGAAGGAAGAGGAAAAAAGAAAGAAGGAAGGGAGGAAGGACAGAAAAGAAGGAAGGAAAGAAGGAAACAAGAAAGAAAAAAACAAAAAATACACCTCACATTCACACCCTTTCGAGCTAGAGGCCTCTCTCTAGTCTCTCTTCCCTTCACAACTGAACTTCTTTAAAGAATGGCTGAAGAATGTCTGCCAACAATATCCTAGAAAGCTAATTTAGGGATATTATATCCCTAAAACAGAGACAGGGCAGGACTTAGGGCACATTGTTGCACTCAGAGCTGGAAACCGTTATGTCATTTTGTTCACTTGACTCCTCTTCCTAGGCCTGCCTCATTACAGGTGCTTCATAAACTCACCACAGAATCCTAGGTACTTTCTCTTCACACTCAGCTACAAGCTGAACTCTTAAGGAAACTGGATCTACTGCCGTAGCCTCAAGGATAATTGATGCATCAACGACTTCAAAATCAAGCTGTCTCTGTCTTGGCTCCAGATCCACATAAGCTATTCAATTCCTCCTCTACATAACAGGTGAATCAGCATAATACATCGAAAAATTATTTTAACTATGCAAGCACCCCATCATCAAATCTGATTCTTCTTCTGCATGATCTATCTCAGTACTTGGTAACTTCATGAACACATTTTTCTTCTTCCTTTCTAATTATTATAAATAGTAGATATATTAAAAAGCCACAAATAATGACACAAAAAATCATATACCCACCCTTAACTTAAGGAATAAATATTATAAAATGACTAAAGCTCTCTTTATACCCCTTTTCTTATTGTATATCCCTTTCTAAACCAAGAAATAACTGTTATCCCGACATTAAAGATTTTTTTTCTTTCTCAATGATAAAGTTTGCCAAATTAACAGGGTTAATGAACTCAGTGATCCTTGATTTATAATTCATATAAACGAAGCCATTTGATGATTAAGTTATTTTAGTAGGTTTATAATGGGGTTTAAAATACACCTAATATACTACACTGTATTTTATGCAGACTATTCCCCTCTGGAACCTAGAGAAAAAAAAATAACTGAAGAATAACATAATCCTCATAAGGACTGCCGCAATTTTTAAAAATGGTAAAAATGCTATGTCCGAATTGAGCAACGGTCCGTTACAACACAGAAGAGAATCAGCATCTAAAGGGGTGAGGGGCTGGGCCCTTCCTGTTAGCACAGGTTCTTATCCTAGGTCTGCATTGTATTGTCGGTGTCCTTGGTCACAATACTCGCTCCTAAAAGCCGCACAACCCACAGAGCAATACTTTCTCTAAACTGGATAAAATGCTTTACAAAATTGGGATGATAATAATAATAATGGCTACCCACTAAGTTCACAGGAATATCCTGAGGAATAATGAAATCATGTTTGTCATGTTTTATGAGATCCATGGATGAAAACAGTTACAAAAGTACAACGTCCTAGAAGAAATTCTGCTGTGTTCTGAGTGACAGGTAGAGTATCTATGTAAGAATAGTTTTGTGTGCCAGCTGAACTGAATGACATCGTGAGAAGTCAAAACAATACCAAGGAAATGAAGGCAATTGGAAGGGAGTGAGATCTGCCCAAAGATCTACAATAGATATTATTTAAATATCCTTTTAAACAAATTTCAGCATAAGTGAGATGCATTATAATCGCTCTGGATAAGCATACATTAACAAAGAAGGATAGCGTCTTACTTTTCTATATCATCCTTTACAAGGATCCTGACCAAATAACTATTTCTAAAGAAGAAAAGCTATTTTTTACCTCACAGTATAATGGACATCCCTGCAAGTACATATAACAGGAAAAAGTTTCATAAAGTAAATTAGAATTTATTAAACTCTGTTCCATGAGACATTATTAGATTGAGATGCTCCATGAAAAATGGTAAGACTCTAAGACCTAAATAAACAAGGTTAGTGTTAGTATTCCTGTTATTCACAAACATATTTTCTTACAAAATATTTAATATTTTACATATTAAAGCCCAAATACTTGTGTACTTCCAGAACACACATTCGAAATTAATGAAAATGTCTTATAGGTATGACAGTAATTCTAGGCACACAAGAGGCAAAGCTTCAAACAGCATGAAAATTCAGAAAACCAAGCACAGCAAGAATAGAAGCACTTAGGAGGTAAAATGCAGTATACAACAAAGTTGTATGCAGCAAAAGAAATACAGATGTTTATACTCTATATTGGAGAAGGATGAACATTATTTCTAAATACTTAGTTTAATTAACTCTACTTGGTATGGGCAATTTTAGATACTTTTATTCTCAGGTTTGCATTTGTCTAATGTTAAGTCTGAAAATAATGTAGAAAGAGTAATTTTATCCTCAATATGTTAACTCAAAACTTCACATAAAGTATAATTAACCATATTCTATGTGTACACACCAACACACACCCCCACATGCAAATATAAATGTATGGACAGGATATCAAGAAATTAATTTTGCTTTCTAACTATAAAATTAACAAGACTTTTTTAGTATGCACAGAAGTCAACTAATCAAAGACTCCCAAAAATGTAAAAATGTTAGCATGCTTTGGCTATGTTTGAGGCATTATTTTGCTCTCAAACACATGAATGAGTTAAAGATCGGCCCTCTAAATTCAGCTCATAGTAAAACAAGTTTGAAAATATTTCATAAATCTCTTACCAAATTTCAAAAACCAGGTAAAATAAATGTTGATAGTACAGTTGACCCTTGAATAATATGGATTTGAATGGAAGGATCCACTTTTATGAGGCTCTTTCCAATAAATGCCTAGACTGTTTTCAGACAGCAGCTGGGAGTCTGTGGATCCAGAGGGCCAACTGTATGCACAGATCTACGCCATTTTATACAGGGGACTTGAGCATTTATGGATTTGGGTATCCGTGGGGAAATGCTGACATCAATCCTTCACAGATACTGAGGGACAACTTAAGATTTGGGGGAGTCAAAAGTTATATGGGGATTTTCAACTGTGCAGGAGTTGGTGCCCCTAATTCCCATGTTATTCAACGGTCAACCGCACATAGGGGGAATGTACTTCTTTTCAAAAGGAGAGCATAAAATGTAAAACCCTTCTATCATCTAAAATATTGATGCTTAGATCATACCATTAGAAGCAAAGCATCTAGGATAGGAAATCAATCAGTATTCTTACCATACACAACACATTTAACATGGTAGGGTATTCATTAATTTGGCTCCCTGAATGCTGAGAAGGAGACAGTATGTGTCCAGCAGGGAAAGTTCTGTGTTCGAACCCTAAACCTACTCACTTGGAACCATGTCCCTGAGTCTGAAGTTTCTTGTCAGATGCCAGCACTGCCTTTTCTGTCTGATAAGGCCATCGTGAGATTTAAAAGATCAAAAGCCTGTCTGAAGCCTAGAAGATCCAGGTGTTACTTCTAACTCTGGAAACTCAAATCTTCATTTTATTTCTCTGTAATGTAGAGATAAAAACACCTCTTCAAACAGTACGCGAACTAAAAAGGAAACATGGGGATTGAATACTCTAAACTCTAAAGATTAAATCCAAATGTATATCACACTTCTATTACCAACCCCGATGTTAAAATCTTACGTGAAATCTCAAGACTAAAAACAGATCAAAGTAGAGCTGGTTATAGCAGAGCTATACCCCTCCAGTCCCCAGATTCCTTCACCTGAAATTTCATAAAATAGAGTCTCAGAAACAAAAAAAAATGTGAAAACAAGTTTTCTATAACTAATATACATTTTAAAAATAGCCTATTATGTTAAATACATTTGTTCACAAAGTCCACATAAAAACTTGCCAACATATATTTCTGTTTAATTTTATAGTATAAGAAACTGAGACTCAAAAACATTAGTAAGATCTCAGTGGGGAGAGGGGTGGAGGGGGTGGGAAGAGATGAACCAAAGAACATACATGCATAACCCATGGACACAGACAATAGGGTAGGGAAGGCCTGGGGTGGGGCAAAACGGGGACATCTGTAATATTGTCAACAACACAAAAACAAAAGAATGGCACTCCAAATTTCAGAAAGAGATCACAGGCAGAGAAACAAATGTACAAGTCACTGGTATAATGCTCATATATTAATATAAAGATAGTACATAAAATGACAGGACTGGATAAAATGTCCAGGAGAGAAAATGTATAAAGAGACAAGAAAGAGACCCCATACTGGGCCCTGGGGTGTGTCAAGGTTCAGAAGTTAAGAAGAGGAGGCAGAGGAACCCGAAAGGAGGCTGAAGATGTACACCAAGGAACGAGAAAACGCCAGTGAAGATGGTGTCACGGAAGCCAAGAGGAGAAAGTATTTCAAGAAGGAAGATTTCTTCAGTTGCCTTTATTTTTTAATTAAAAAAAATTTTTTTTCCTTTATTGATGTTTTAGAAAGAAAGGAAGGGAGAGGGAGCAAGAGAGACATCATTAAGGGAGACATCGATTGGCCGCCTCCGGCATGCCCCCCACTGGGGATTTGCCCATAACCTGGGCATGTGCCCTGACAGGGTATCGATCTGGTGACCTCTTGGTGCATGGGTCGACGCTCAACCACTGAGCCACACTGGCCAGGCCTTTAATACTACTCCAATTCGAGAACAGAGGGTAACCACTAGATTCAGCAACAAGGACATCACTGGGATCCTTGACAAGAGCAGTGTCGGTGATGTGGGTCAGAAGGAACCCAGTTTACATGAGCAGAGGTGACAGTAGGTGAGAGAGGTTATGTCAGCTCTTTCAGAAGTTGTTGTAAAGAGAAGCAGAAAAATTCAGTAGCAGCTGGAGGGAAACGTGGGGTAAAGAAAGGGTTTTAAACCTTTTTTTTTTTTTTAAGGATAGGAGATTCTGGAAAAAGAATGATCCAGCAGCAAACTCAAGCCAAGCATCAGAACCTTCACTTGCAAATTAACAGAGATAAACCAGAAAACCCAACAGCTTTCTAAGCACTTGGAAGTAGCCATTAACTCAGTCCAACTCCAGCCCCTACATGTGCATAGCTTCCAGATTTCCGTGTAAGATCTGATTCGTGCATCTGATGAATGACCTGTCTTGGATAACTTAATTCTTCTTTTCAAACATTTACTTTCCTGGCTTACTACTGACCTAGAAAACTAAAAAGTATGATAAGAAAATTCTATAAAGTATTGTACACCAACAAATTAGATAACCTAGATGGAACTGACAAATTCCTTAAAATACACAAATTACCAAACTGATCCAAGAAGAAATATAAAATCTGAACAGATCTACAACAAGTAGAGACATTGAATCAGTCATCAAAAATCTCCTGAAAAAGAAGTCTTACACTGATGGGCTCATTGGTGAATTCTATCAAACATTCAAAGAATTAGTAGCAATCTTTCTCAAACTCCTGAAAAAGTAGAAGAGAGGGCACATTTTAACTCATTTTATGAGGTCACTATTACCCTGATATCAAAGCCAGAAAGATACCACTTTTTATGAATTACATCTCATTTTTTATGAATTTACATGCAAAAATTCTCAACATTATACTATCAAACAGTCCAACACCATATTAAAATAAAAATATTTAAAACATAATTTAAATAAAGTAATCAACATAATCTAACATGACATACACATTTAATAATAGCTAGCAATTATTATTGTCATCAATGTTTCTATTGATGTCTTTTATTTATTTATTTGTTTAATTACTTATTTTGTTAATCCTCACCCAAGGATCTTTTTCCATTGATTTTTAGAGAGAGTGGGAGGGAGGGAGAAAGAGAGAGAAACGACAATGTGAGAGAGACACATCAAGGGGTTGCCTTCTGCATGACCCCACCGGGGCTGGGGATCAAATCTGCAACCCAGGTATGTGCCCTTGACTGGAATTGAACCCATGACCCCTGGGTTGGCAGGCCAATGCTCTAACCAGTGAGCCAAACCAGCCAGGGCTATTGATGTCATTTTTATTATTCTTTGTATTCATAGGACTTAGTCCATGGCCCAGCACATTTATGATTTTCTGTTGATTTGTTATTGTTTATTAAAAGCCAGTTTTATCTATCTTTATGTGTGCTCAATAATAAAACAAGATCTAGAGAAAGATAGTATTTTATTAGACTATTTTTATTACACTCCTATAGTAAAAGAATTCTTTTTTTTTTTAATAATTCCTTCAAGCTAAAAAGATTTTTTGTGTCTAATTATTCCTAATGCATGGCTGCATAAATTAATGAACACAGACAAAAAAATAGACTTCAAAAAAAATTTTTATTAATTTATTTTTGTTACAGATGTTTCTCCTTTTTCCCCCCTAGATACTCTCCTCCCGATCCCACCCCCCACCCATCATTGTTGTCTGTGTCCATTGGTTACACATACATGCATATACGTTCTTTGGTTTATCTCATCCCTTCCCCCTGCCCCCCTCTTCTGAGGTTTAAACTCAGAATAAATAAGGCTTAGTCACTGAAAAATAAAGACTTTTTTTTCAATTCATTAATAGTTTGTTGAACAACATGTTAGAACACCAGGAAATCTCTAGGATGTAAGCTTACAAAGGTCATTGGCTGTATCTTTTTCTCTTTTTAATTTACACATTGCCAATTACAGCCTGACAAACACAGATGCTCAATAAATGGGGATCCATGAATGGCAGTGAATCAGTAAGTCACTGACAGGACACTGTGCAGGAAAAGCAGATCTTGGAATACACACATACATATATATGAATGAAGGAAATCCTATCATTTGCAAAAAAAAAATCTACTTTAGTGCCTATTTTCACCAATCAAAAGATAAAGAGGATTTTCAGCTTTAGGAGGAAAAGAAGGTGAAGAGTGACAATCGCATTCAGTGTTTGCTTTGCAGCAAGCTATCACAGAGGCAGACGCTCCTGAGCACTGAGAGAGGCGCCGCCAAGCGCCTTCGCTGGGAGCCACGCTCAGCACCTCGGCATCGAGCCAGCACAGCTTTGAACTCTGTCAGTGAGCGCCTGAGCTTTATCTCAATTTATCTGGTGCATCCATTAACAAGAAGTGTCTTAGGGTATCAGAAAAGCTGAAGGGAACTGGGGAAGGTGTTATGCTAACGGTAAAACTGGATGTGATGCACGTTTTGATTGTGGTGAACAAAACAAAGCTATGTGCGTGCATTGAACTTGCCTGTGTCCACCACGTGTACTATTTACATGGAGAGAAAGAGAATCCTGGCAGCTGCCGAAGGGGCTGTTGCTTCTGCTAGTAGTCAAGTGGTCTCTTAGTCAGCATCCAGTAATAGGCAAAACGGAAAGTCTATTGCTTGAGTGGATTGATGGGTGTACAAAGCCTGTGGTGTTTCATTAAATTATTGTATACTTAAGGAAAAATTTGTTTTAATAAGTGAAACTACACTGTACATATTATTTCTACTTTATACAGGCTGAGTATCATATCATTCCTGCTTTCACTATATGTTGGTGCTACTTTAGATTTTGTGTGTTATTTGGTATGGTTTGGTAGGTTATTTGGGGGGGGGTGGGAACACTCAAAATTTTTCCAGATAAATTAATGGTAACTGCTCCTTTGATTTATGCCTATTTATCATAATGGCACCAAAGCACAAGAGTAGTGATGCTGGCAATTTGGATATGGCCAAGAGAAGCTGTGACGTGTATGCGTGTACAGAAAAAACACGGTATATGTAGGGTTTGGTATCATCCGCACATTCAGGCGTTCGCTGGGTGGTTGTGGAATGCATTCCCTTCGGGTAAATGGGAACTGCTGTGCTGGTGACTTGGAGCAGCCTTGGGGGAGAAGGTAGGAAAGGTATCCATCAACTTCTCATTCTCTACAGCCAGAAGCTTGATCCTGAAACAGCAGCTTTTAAAATACACAGATAAACCGTCTATTTCATAGAAAGACTAGGTAGGACACAGTGGCTTTGTCTGCTCCTTCTGCCCTGAGGGAACAGCCATGGTGATTACAGCTCACCCGCTAAGAACTGCTTCTTTGCTTGCTGTACCGTCTTATCCGTCTCCTGGGCACAAACCCCATTAGCTTAAGAGCTGGGTATTTTGGGGGGCTGTTCCAAGGGGAGAAGTCTTAAAACTTGGGGATCCAGAGGGGAAGACCAAGCCCTTCACTCCTCAGGGAGAAGTTGGGAGTTGGGAATCCCCACATGATTATTCTTCAAACTTTATTAACATGATTAGTACAGTAAATATTTAGTAAATTTTCAGCTGGTATCATGATTAATGTTAATATTTTTATTATCATTACAGTGTTTATTGCTGAAGATCAAATAGTTGATAAATGATAAAGCTGGACTAAAAGCCCAAACAATCTAAGAAACGAAAAATAAGGGTCAAAATCGTAAGTCATGTCTCAGCAGTAAGAGTGTTGCATATTTTGAGAAAATAAGTATTCTGCAGCACTTTTCTCTCGCATGGTATCTGTATTATAAGAAACTAAATGGAAAACTGGTATAGATTGGGATAACGGAGAACTCTGAACACTAAGCTAAGACTGTGGGAGTTGGGACTATTTTTATCATGAGCAGAGGAACCATTAAAGACATTTTTAACAGAGGAGTGGCTTGTGTGCATTAACGTGTTTCATCTGGGATGGCTGTTAATGATGGGTGGGAGACTTTCAAAAAATGAAATCCAGGAGCACAATTAGGATGGTGTTGAAATGAGCGTATAAGGCTCTATGTGTTCAGCTTCCAATATGGCTAAGTTCCTCCTGGCCACAGAGCTCTCACAGATAATTATAAATTCTGAGGAAACAAATGAAGTTTAAAGCAACTGGAACATGATCAAAAGCAGACAGATTCGAGAGGGGAGTCTAAAATTGGAAAAAGGGTATGACACCCAGTGAGCAACCGTTTTTACGGCTGTTAGTCTGAAGGCAAGCCAGCAGCATCAGTTGGGGAAATTAAAATAAAACTGAAGGTTTTTCTGAACTGAAAACCTAAAGGAGAGATTTCAGAACAACCCCAGCCACTGGAAACTAATTCAAAGACCGACAAAACGTAATGTGAGTTAAGTTCCAGAGCAATCGGAATCTCATACTTAGATTCTAGAAATGTTAATTATCCAACCACTTTTGGGGGGAAATCTGGGAGTTTCTTATTTTTTTAAAATACATATCAACCCTATAACCTAGTAGTTCATGACAAAATATGTATGCAGGAAAAATGAAGACATGATGCCACAAGAAGACTTTGTAAAAAAATGTTGAGTCTTGCCTGGCCGGTGTGGCTCAGTGGTTAAGCATTGACCCCATGCACCAAGAGGTTGCTGGTTCGATTCCCGGTCAGGGCACATGCCCAGGTTGTGGGTGGCATGCAGGAGGCGGCCAATCGATGTTCTCTCATTGATGTTTGTATCTCTCTCTCCCTCTCCCTTCCTCTCTCTCTAAAATCAATAAAGAAAAAAAATTTTTTTTTCGAGTCTCATTCATAATTGCCCAAACTGGAAACATCTTGCCGTCCAGCAATAGGAGACCGAATGTAGTGTCATTTTTCATAGAGTGAATCACCTATACAGGCAACAACATGGATGAATCTCAGGAATATTTTACAGAGTAAAAAATGTACACAGAGAACATAGTTAATAATCCCAAAGGCAAAACTAATACGGTGAAATATTAGAGTACTGGTCGCCTGTGAAAGACAAGAGTGGGGACTGACTGGGAGGAAACAAGAGGGTATTTTTTCTGGGATGATCCTAATGTTCAATATAGTGATAGAAATTTATAATACACAGGGTTTGTGTATATACAGGGGTGGGCAAAAGTAGGTTTACAGTGGTGAGTACATGAAACAGTTTATTCTTATATTACCATTTATTAATTATTGCACTATTATCATGAACCTACTTTTGCCTACCCCTGTATATACACAAAGAGAAAGCAAATATAAACTGGGTTCTCATGCTGGAGTATGAAGAGCAGATAGTAAACTTATTTGTGCAATTTACCTTGAAATAAGATGGATTGATCAATAGATTGAAGAATGGATAGATAGATATACGATAAGCAACTATAATAAAATGTTAATGAGAGAAAGTAGGTGTTAGGCATAGGTTTCACTGTGAAATTATTTCAATTTGATGATTTTAAGTCTTTTTAATTGAAATATTTATAATAAAGAATTGATGAGTTGGTAAGGTAGGGTATCATTGCTAATAAATAAGATTAACTATAATTTATTGAAGTTTGCTACTTACCAAGTGCTATAACAACTCTCTCCCCCTTTCTTGCTTAATCATTACAATAATAATGTGCCACAGTTATAATAATATCTATATTATAGATGAGAAAACTGAAACTTAAAAGCCTGCACCTTTAAATAAAACCATTACACTACACAGGACGGTGAAAATGTTAAGAATTTGTGGAAGACAGTAAGATACAGTATTGCATATAATGTCTAAATATACTTTATAGTTCATTAACTTGTTATATTTTCAAAGTTACTGAATAATAATGCCAATAACAAAAACAAATACGTAGGTGTGTGAAAGCTTATTTGAGTGGATACAAGCAGGAGGAGAAAATTAAAAATTCAATTAAGGACATAGTGAGCAATTGATGTAATTTTGATTTCCAAGCAAACATGTCCATTGGCAATAAACAATTTTCAAAGTGGAACCAAGAAACACATTGAGTTCAAAATGTGTATTATACATACAGCTATTGGATATCTGAAGCCAGTGAAATTATCTGAAATTATTTCAGTGTGAATTTAAAAAAGGGGAGGGGTGGAGAAAATATAAGGTAAAGAAAGGCCTGGAAAGGAAGGAAGAAGAGAACAAGGAAAAGGGAGGAAGAGGAAGAGAAGCCACGTGTGGTCTGTGCTCCCTTTTCGGGAAACATAGCTCTATGGTTGGAGCTGGGTGAGGTATTCTCACACTATACAGAATCCTAACACTTCCACCGTGTTGCGAAGTGTTCATACTGCGAACATAATCTCAGAAATGACAGCAAATGATCGTTTTACATCTATCACCTCAAGAGTAAATCATGCCTATTTTATAAGGTTCTATCTTAGAAACTAAGAATATAAAGAAGAGTACCAATGGGTTCTTGAATTAGAATATGGAATTAAGTATCAATAATATATTGGATCATGTACCAAGAGAAAGCTATGGGAGTCAATAAGCATATTCCTTTTTTGACAGCAAAAATCACATCCTTCATGCTGTTATCTCTAGCACAGACTTTCTGTATGTGGTTCTTCAATATACAGTTGTTGCATGGTAGGTAGTATCAATAAAATCATTCTGAGATTCAAAACTGGAGTTTTCATGTCTAGGACAAGACTCCAGAAAAGGAGGTGAAATTTGTGTTACAGCTCTTTGGTTCATTCTAAAATTTGAGATTCGCAATATCTACTGCTCAGCCATGAAGTGCTGGGTTTGCTCTTTTTGATCTCCCTGCTCCCTGTATACCACTGGGCAGAATGCAGCCCCAAGAACCGTCTTCTCAAACCACTTCCAACTCAATTCCACTTTCTCAATGAGATTTTTTGAGTCTCAAGGCAGAGCTTTGTACTATGTCTAACAAATGACCCCAATTCTCTGCAATTTTATTGCCAACTTGCAACCACTGACTCAGCGTAGCTATTCATCATCCTTTCTTATGATGAGTGGGTTCTCTGAATGCAGCTATCAGCATATGGCGCATTCTATATGCCTGCTTCAAAGACTTCTGTAGAGGCGTGTACATGATTGAGAATTCATGAGCTGCTCTACACTTGCATCTCTCCTCTGGATGTGCACATTTAGCAAATGATGCAGCGAGCTTTCAAGGGCTGGCTTGGAATTACTTACTGCTCCACAGTTTTCATATACCAGAAGTTTAAATGTCAAAAGAAATGTTCACCGTGTAATCAAATGACATCAAGGTGAAATGTTTTTCTGATAATGAGTATATTTAATTTTTCTAGGGGAAGATAGATTCTTCCTTATTAAAACTAATTGGAAAATTTACACCTGTTATTGCTTTAGCTACTGGAAGCTTCATAGCTGATGATTTTTTAGGAAAATTATTCTCTTGGACTTTAAGTTTATGGTCAGTGTCCCAGATGTTATTTTATTTTATATTCAGTTTAAAATTCCTAAGATCACAGGAAATAATTACATATTTTAATATCACTAAAAACAACTAAAAGAGATTGCCTATCTTGGCAGAAAAGTGGTATTTAATCATATAAAATGAAATAGGTATTTAAAAATGTTTAGAATCTAGTGCATTCAATAAATAGTTTTTATATAACATCTGGATAATAATAATTTTCCTTTGCAGCATTTAAAATCTTTTGTAAATGCTGAAAGTGTTAACACACTAAAACCCTATTTTCATCATATATGCAAAAATCACACACACAGAATATAACATTACTTTTGATTATCTACACTTTATAGTCAAATTTTATTATGAGGAATACATTTCTACTCTTTACCCTTTGCAGTATAAAAAGAATATAAGAATTAATTTGGAATTTTGTAGTCATCAATTAGCAATATTGAATTTTTGCTCTTTCGTAGTTCTTAATAACAAGAAACTTTTCTCTGCATGAGAAACTGCACTCAACCAGGGTTAGTTCTGTGCTTCCTAGGGTTTGGAAGGAAATTGGTCCCTAAATGTATTGCTAGTTAAAGTTTCAGGGGTTTTGTTGCAACCAGAGCATGAGCTTTTCAAATAACAGTGGGGTTTATAGCCCTCAGTGTGAAAGTGTAAGAGGTCTGTGCCTAATGAACTTCTGTATGGGTGACCCAAATACAGGAAGCCGTTTGGGAGATTGATTAGGTAATGGCTGAGTTTTCAACCAGACAGTAAACCAGGTTACCAACACCTGGTGTTCTCACATTATCTGTTTTCTGTCTTTGAAAAAGTGATTCTACCGTCATTCATAACTTTTTATTTTGTTTATAATTTTGATGATTATTTTTCAGATAATTATTTTTGATGAATAAAGTAATCAGTCATGTGTTTTAAAATCTCTTTACTCAAACACATGTATACACTAGTGTGGGTATATCCATGAAGCATCTTTAAAAAGAAAATATAACTCTAATATTAGTGATTCCCTGAGATGGAAAAAAAATTGAGAACTTGGAAAAATGTTTAGAAAGATTTAAATGTTACTGTCTACCCATAGCTAACTTGCCAATTCTGTATACTGTGCATTTATAAAACACATAAATATAGTTTTACTGTGAATTTAGTCTACTCTTTCCATTGTCTGGCCTGAAATGCACTTTCTGCTAAAAATAATAAAGAAATTTGAAGCAAGTTTATTTAAATTTTATCAGAGTAATTTGTTTAACTTTTGTTAATACTCTTGATACTTTATATCAACACCAACTACTTAATACTAAAGATAATGTTTCAGTTTAGTGGAGTGCTCTACATCTTAAAAGCTCAAAGATCTTGCACGCCTATAATCCCACATTCCTTGTGTTAGCCCCTCGAGGGAACAAACCATACCATTGCCTATAAAACGATGTAAAAAAACAAAACAAAAACGGAGAATAACAGATTCAATGCAATTCCTATTAAAATAGCAATGGCATATTTCACAGATATAGAACAAATACTCCAAAAGTTTGTATGGAACCAAAAAAGACCCTGAATAGCGACAGCAATCTTGAAAAAGAGGAACAAAGTGGGAGGGATCATAATACTGGATATCAGGTTATACTACAAAGCCACTGTAATCAAAACAGCCTGGTACTGGCACAAGAACAGGCACATAGATCAATGGAACAGAACAGAGAACCCAGATATCTACCCAAGACGTTATGTGCAATTAATATTTGACAAATGAGGTAAGAGCATACAATGGAGAAAAGACAGTCTCTTCAATAAATGATGTTGGGAAAATTGGACAGCTACATGCAAAAAAAATGAAACTAGGTCACCAACTTGCACCACACACAAGAATAAACTCAAAGTGAATAAAAGACTTAAATGTCACTCATGAAACCATAAAAATCCTAGAAGAAAATGTAGGCAGAAAAATCTCAGACATCACACGTAGCAGAATTTTCACTGATACATCACCTAGAGCAAGGGAAACAAAGGAAAAAATTAATAAATGGGACTACATCAAACTAAAAAGCTTCTGCATGGCAAAAGAAACCAGCATCAAAATGAAAAGGGAATCCACTCTCTGGGAGAACATAATTGCCAATGATATATTGGATAAGGGGTTAATATCCAAAATATAGAGTATTCATACAACTCAACAAAAGGAAGACAAGCAATTCAGTTAAAAAATGGGCAGAGGACCTGAATAAACACTTATACAAACAGGACATACAAATGGCCAAGAGACATATGAAAAAAATGCTCAATATCACTAATCATCAGAGAGATGAAAACTAAAATGACTATGAGATATCACCTCACACCTTCCAGAATGGCTGCCATCAAGTAATCTTCAAACGAGTTCTAGCAAGGATATGGAGAAAAGGGGACTCTAACACACTGCTGGTGGGAATGCAGACTGGTACAGCCACTATGGAAAACAATATGGTGTTTCCTCAAAAAATTAAAAATGGAACTACCATTTGACCCAGTGATTCCACTGCTGGGAATATATCCGAAGAAGCCTGAAATACCAATCAGAAAGAATATATGCACCCCTATGTTCATAGCAGTGCTATTTATAGTCGCTAAGATCTGGAAACAATGAAAGTGTCCATCAGATGAGTGGGTAAAAAGCTGTGGTACATGTACACAATGGAATACTATGCAGTTGTAAGAAAGAAAGATCTCTTACCCTTTGAGACAACATGGAGGGACCGGGAGAGTATTATACTTAGCAAAATAAGCCAGTCAGAGAAAGACAAGTACCACTTGATCTCACTTATTTATGGGACATCATGAACAAAATAAGCTGTTGATCAAAATAGATCCAGAGACATGGAAGGAAGGAACAGACTGCCAAACCTCAGGGAAGGGGCTGAGGTATTAGAAAGCTTTGTTTAGTCAAGTTGCAGGCATAACAAGTGTTAACATGCCCAATCAGTCCATTGTATTCTGTCTTTCCCTGCACAGTTTTCCTGAAGAAAATAGAAACGTTACTGAGGTAATAGAATGCTGAAGAATCATGAATATAGTTCTGTGGTTATGAATGGTTGAATTATAAACTGAGATAATCATGTTCCTCATTTTATGTGATATCTCCATCCTCTGTCCATAAACCTGATTTCTTTTACTTATTTTTTTTATTTGCCATTTCACCTGCACCCCACTAATGTCTTTGTTATATTTTCTTAAATATGTATCTTTGCAAAATAGATAATTTTATGTGTATACTCCTTTTAATTGAGATAAATATATTTTCTATAAACTCATTAACTCTCACTGTACATGAAATTTGACTAAATTCTATCTATGGTACTGTCCACCACTTAGTTCTTTGTTTCTGTTTAAAGAGAATCCCATAGTGTGTCATGACCACATTTTATTTGTCCATTCCTCTAATGATGAACACAAAGGTTGCTTTCAGCTCTTGTTAGTATGTATTATAAAAAATATTCTCATACAAGTTTGTGGGCTTGTGTAAGTGCAAATGCATGCCTAGGAATAGACTAGAGATTACAATATATATGAATATTGAAGTTAAATATACACTGGTATATTATTTTATTATACAGCTCTCTAATTGTTGTCTATCTGATGGCTAGAAAAAAGTGTATAGTTTTTAAATGTTCAGTTACTTGGTTCTAACAAGTACTAGCTAAATACAAAGTACCTCTTCGTATTATTGTAGCTAGTTAGGCTTTCCTTTCTGTGAATTGCTTATCCAAATCCTTTTCCTATTTTCCAATCAGACATCAAAGTATTTCTTGTTTATTACAGATTTTTATTTATTCTAGATATCATCATATGCTGTCTATAAGATGCACCTTATTTACACATTAAAACATCTTTGAAATTGAGATGTACCCTATATGTATGAACTTTACCATATTGTTCATAGAGACATCACTTTTATATCCAAATAAGTTTAAACGAATGCTTTCAATTCGTGCAAATTTAAAATTTGAAGTAATGATAAAATATCATCTCATACTTTATTGAGCAGCATTTCTTTATTTTTTAGCAGTGCATAAATGATATATTCTAACAATGGCATGTTAAAGTTGATAAAGCACAGTTTCACTTAATGGTTTTAATTACTTCACGTTTTCACCAACGTTTATCTTTGTCACTTAACTGATGTCTTGTGTCACCATTCAACAGAAATCCTGAACTTTGAGATAATCCAATTAATGTTTCCCTATTATATGCTTTTGAGATTTTTTCAGGATTTTCTTTGAAACTCCTGGATTGAAGGTAAATTCTCATCTTCTAATTCTACCTATCTAATGTGAACACAATCTAATCTACCCAATTAGATTATATAATGCTTTAGGGCAGGAAAAAAATTTCCACAACACTCTTAGGAACCCTGTTTGAGACTGAAAACTAAACTGACAATGCTTAACAGGAGAAAATCATACACATTTATTTAATAGAAATTTTACATGACTCAGGAGCCTTTTTGAAGAAAACAAAAACCTGAAGATACTGACCTGAGCAGTTTTGTGCTTGGCTTGACGAAGAGGAGGCAGTCATGAGGACGTGATAAGCTGAGGAGTATGAAGTAATTGTAAACTGGGAGAAATCAGTAAGCCCTATCTGTTTGGATTCTTCTTGGTGTCACTTTGGCTTTGAAAATAAGAATGCCCCTTTCCTCCAGGAATCGGGAGGGCACTTCTCACATGAGGGTTTTGTGATCTGTTTCAGCTTAAAATATTTAATACGCCAAGGTGCCATGATTTGGGGTAAATTGTTCTAACCTCATGAATCCAAAGTAGAAAGGTAACTTCATATTTGTTAATGAGCTGTCTGTATAGACATGTAGGCAACGAGCCAACATTAATTGTACCACATATTGAATAATCCATCTCATTGAATTTTGTACTACATTTATTATTTATAATAAAATGTGTTACTAACTTATATTCTGTTTTATTGATCTGCTTTTCCTTTCCTGCAAACCCATTCTAATGTTTTGTTTTTTTTTACATTAATATCTAATAGGGTGATTCTTCCCTCTTAGCTCTTTTTTCTTAGAACTGAACTTCATTATTAGCAGACATCCATTTCTACCCACAAAATAAAACATCTTTGAGGAATTTGGATTAGGGTTGCATTAAAATTACATTAAAATTCTGTTACCCTATCTATGGAAATACTTTATTACCCTATTTGTTTCATATCTTTTAAATAATTTTCAAATAGGTCATAGGAGAAATTGATATTTTGTTGCTTTTGTAAATGATACTATATCTTTATTTTATTTTCTAAGTGTACATTGATGGCATAGAAAAATAATTCATTGTTTTTCAAGTTGATCTTTCCAGTAAAACTGCCTAAATCCACTATTAATTTGACTAGTTAAAATAGATTATCTGTTGATTCCATTTAGTATCCTATATTATTAATTGTATCATCTCCAGGTAAAAAGAGTTTTATTACTTTCCTCCAATTCTTAGCCCTCTCTTTTTGTTATATTATTTGACCTTAACATCCACAATTATGTTGCACAGTAGCACTGAAGGTACTTTCTTTTCTGTTTTGTTTTGTTTTGTTTTTCTCCCTCAAAATTAAAGGGAACATAGCTAAATTTTTTTTCTTTAAGTTTAATGTTTAATGTAAATTTTTTGATAGCTGGTTTTTGGAGTTTGCTTGCTAATCATAGATTTTATTTTCTTATCACAAATAGATAATGAGCATTTTCATATTTTTTTCCTTCTTCTTTTAAGATAAAATCAAATTTCTTGCTTGGTCAGTTAATATGATGAATTGCATTATTAGAGTTTTTAATGCTATTATTGAGAACTACATCTTACATACAAGTGAATGTATGTACTATGTATTTAAAGTTTAAAAATAAAACAAAGATCTTGCTTCCAGTAATGGCAGAGTAACTCATATTCAACAAACACTCTTCAGATAAAAAAATATAAATTCAAGATCAAATATACAATAACAACTGTCATTGAAGCGCAAACAAAAGAGCAGAAACTGAAAGGTGTTTGACCCTGAAAGAAGGGAATAGTAGGAGAGATCTATGTTTATATGTTTTTTCAATGAGGGCAATCTTCCATTCATGCAATGAAACACAGCTAAAATGTAAACAGAAATTGTTATCTTTTGGACTTGAGGAGTTAGAGTGGAAGTTTCAGGACGGGGGTTGGGGGAGGGGTCAGGAAACTGACAGGGGTAACCCAGAAAGAAAAGAATCATGGAAGGATGAAGCCCTGAAATCTTCATGTAAACTCCATCCAAATCCTTGTTAGTCTCCTGACTGCATTTGTAAGGGAAATTGCAAGGAATCCACTGATAAGCAACAGATGGAAGGCTGAAAGAACTCAACAGAGATTTCAGCTATTGCCAACCAACCAGATTTCCCCATAGGAAGACTAGAGGGGAAAAAAATGCTAATATAAAATGCAATCCTAGTAATTTTTGAGACAATAAAACAGTCTAGCCCTGCTGGTGTGGCTCAGTGGATGAGCATTGACCTATGCACCAAGAGGCTGCTGGTTCATTTCCTGGTCAGGGCACGGGCCCAGGTTGCAGGAGCGATCCCCAGTAGGTGGCATGCAGGAGGCAGCCAAATGACGACGATGCTTCTTTCTCTCTTCGATGTTTCTATCTCTCTCTCCCTCTCCTTTCCTCTCTCTCTAAAAAATTAATGAAAACATACACAAAAAAAAAAACACCACACAACAGTCTAGCATTCATGTGATTGGAGTTCCAGCAAGAAAAGAGAACTAGAATGGGGCACACAAAAGTTTTTAATAAACAATTACAAAAATTTTCCATATTTGATGAAAATCATAGAATTTCAGATCCAAGAACACAAAGAAAATACACACCTAGGCACAACAGTCATATGGTTGCTAACAAAAGATAAAGTAAAATTCTTTAAAGCTGCCAGAGAAAATGGTGCATTAAATTTAGGACAACAACAATATACAGCAGATAACTTTTCATTAGAAGCAATGGAGGCCAGAAGATAATGAAATAAATCCCTTAAAGTTCTGAAATTAAAAAAATATATATTTTAAAGCTATTAATCCCAAATTCTATAAAACTGAAAATATACTTCAAAAATTAAGTCAAAGTATTTAAGATCAACAAAATTAACATGTTTCATCAGGGATGGATGTTAATGATGAGTGGAAAACTTTCAAAAAATGAAATCCCACAATTATGCAACTTTTGGTGGATAGTAACTCGGTATTACTGAATTTCCAAGGTAGGAATGAAATTCAAGTCCCCACTGTAAAACTGTGTTGAATAAATCAAAGTACTTTCCCTCAAGAGGTAACTGATGAAAGAATGGAGAAAGATATATGATAATAGATAGTAATGAGATGCTATAGATGTTCAGAGGAGACAGAGGTTAATTCTAGGTGGGGAAGCTGGTCAGTTTTCATAGTACTAGTGACTTTTGAACTTAACCTTGAAAAGTAATAAATTATTTTATAGGTAAAAATAGGAGTGAAATTTTTCCAGCCTGTGCAAATAGCACGAGTCAGGGTAAAGAGGAATTTGGCATTCAGTGTGTTTGAGGAATATTTAGTGATTCAATGTCATTAAGTCATCAGGTACAGGAGATAAATTGAGGCTGATAAAGTAGATTGGTAGTTAAATTAAGAGTCTAGAGGGTATAATACTAAGTGAAATAAGTCAGACAGAGAAAGGCAAAGACCATATGATTTCACTTATGTGGAATCTAAAGAACAAAATAAATGAACAAATAAGACAGAAACAGACTCATAGATATAGAGAAACAATTAAGGGTTGCCAGGCTGAGTGAAAAAAGGGGAGGGATTAAGAAGTACAAATTGATAATTAAAAATAGTCATGGGAATGTAAAGTTATTGATATTGTAATTACTATGTAATGGTGCCAGGTAGGTACTAGAATTATCAGGGGGATCACTCATGAATTATATAATTGTCTGACCACTATGCTGTATACCTGAACTAATATAAAATAATATTGAATGTTAACTGCAACTGAAAATTTTTAAAAGAGAGAGAGATAAAAGAGTCTATTATGATATACTGGCCAAAAAGTAATAAAGAAAACTGTTTTTTAGATAGGTGAGAGCAATTAAATGGACAATCTTTTTTAAAGAAATAATGCAACATGCTCACTATTCTTACATTCTGATAACCTCAGATTATACTTGTTTATCTCTAGGTTGTTTCCCCTCAGTTGTGTCCAAAACTCACATTTTTTGCTGACTTACTATCTCTTTACTCATAATTAGTTCATCTGTATCTTACCCTGTGTCGTATTTTTATACAATTAGTTGCCACTTTTGACTGACCATTGTTTTTCAGCTCCTTTTATGCTATTGAGCCTTAAATTCAACAAGAACTGTATCTTTAATGCCTCACAGATAACAATAAACTAAAAACAAGGGACTTTGTACATTATTCTATAAACAGAATGTATTTCATAAAATAGGTGAAGTTGTTTTATAGATTTCTGGGGCTGAATTATTTATTCCTGAAATCTAAAATGTGACCATCATCTCCTTTTCACCTGTCAACTCTGAGAGCTATAATATAAATAATGCACTACTGTTGGAAGAGATTGTTAATGTTCTTTAAAAGTAACCATCTCAACTAACCATATATTCCAAAAGTTTGGAGAGAATTCAAATTCCTGAGCTAAAGTTAAAAAAGAGTAAATAGACTTGATCTTTTATTTTATCAGATCTCACCTTTCTGGTGTGTTTTGGCTGTTTCATCTCATGGTATTCAATTGTTTGGATTCTCTCTTAAGCAGAAAAGTTTAATGGTAACATATTAAGGAGACATAGATATTTCTAGAATTTAAAGGTTTTTGTTTGCCAAAGGAAACATACTGGCTTTAATGTTAATCTTTCCAGATTCCACATGTTTAAAAGACAGCTGTCTATTGCACTGATACCAGATCCAAAATAAAAGCGTATCACCTATATAATAAAGGGCTGGCTTTATTAAGGACGTGATTAGACAGTGGAGTCACTGTCTGAAGTAGTCAATGGAAGCACTCACACATTAAAAGGAAACATACATTCAAATTAGAAGAATATGAACCCATGTAACAAACACAACAATATACAATGGCTGAAAGAACACAGAAGAGGATCTTGACCAATTTAACCAGGGAGACTGAAGAAAATTTCATAGAAGTAATATTTGAACTGGGGTTGAAAGCATTTTTTTTGTGTGGGTGTAGGGAATAAATTCGGTAAAACAGGAATATGTGAAAAAACTTGTGGCATACATAGGAAAAATAAGTAGTTAAGCACTTATAACACAGGATATATTAGGAGGAGTCTACGGACATGAGCTGGATATGGTTCAGCAAGTGTGAGCATTATATGTCAGAAAGAAGAATTTTAACATCATCCCACAAGCAATAAAAAAAACAACAACATTAAAAGTTTTAAGCAATGAGGAAACATAACTAGATTTGTGATGCAGAGTGTCCCTCTTAGGGCAGAAAGGTGGTTGCACTAGTGGAGGTGGGAAATTCTGTGAAGATGGTAGACCAGGTAGAAATTTAATATAATAGCTCAATAATGTCAATAAGTCAATAGCTGAACATAACTCAAATTCAAGATAATTTAAAAGAGATTCAAATAGCACACAGGGCCAAAAAGTCTGGAAGATATGCCGTAATCTGTAAATATTTTCTGAGTATGCAATTGATTAAAAGATAAAATAGACACAGGGCAAACACCGATTATTTTGAATAAGTAAATTTGGTACATGATGTACCATTGATGATATAAGATTAACTAGGGTCTGTATTAAAGTATATGGCGCAAAAATAGGAGAAAACAGGGAGAGAGAGTGGATAAACAGTGAGGTTAGATTTTTTTTGGAGATACCTTTGATCAAGTTTCATAATTATGGGACAATTTATAAATAGCAAGGTGAATTTTGTTTAATAGTAAAATGTTGCTCAGTAAAATCTGTTATAGTATTTAAATCTATCATAGTATTCTTTACATACAGCCTACTTCAAGCACAGATAGGTAAAACATAAGTAAATGAAAACTCAAAGAAATAATAAGGTTATGTTAGTATTTGAATTCTACCGCCACCACATGTAACCTGTGTGACATTGGTCAAATTACTTGCTTAGGCTCAGTTTTGTTATCTGTAAAGCAGGTAAAATAATATTTAACATGGGGTCATTGAAAGGAATAAAGAACATCACGGATAAACTCTGGCCAGTATGTCTAGCACAAAGTGAGTACTCCTCATTAGATAATGGTTACTATTTATATTAGAAAACACTGGAAGATTTCTCAGTCAATTCTTATTTCCTGGAACATAACTAAATCATAGTGGGAGGATAAAATTATCTCTATTGGAGAAGTAAAAAGAAAATAAATCATAAAAGTTTCATTGGGCAATTAGCCTTTATTATTTTCCAAACTATAACCTTCCCTATTACCAAACAAAACGATTTCAGTGAACACTCAATTAATCACAACTCAGTTCCTTAAAAATGTGAACTTCAACTATAATCTTTTCTCAGTTCTTAGTCTTCTCCATAGTATTATTTTACACACATATATGCCTCATTATTTCTACGATTCCACTGAGATTCATTCCTCAGGATCGTGATCTTTGTTTTCTTTCTCCTCTTTTAACAAGATTCTGTAAATCTTTATAGCTGTAGCTTATCCACACTTCCTTTCACACAATCCTTGCCAATTGGCTCCAAAAGTGTTTCTCTATGCTGTACTCAGAGATTATGTCTCATTTTGTCTCAAAATATGAAAATCTCGCTGCAAAATATATGCTAAGTACTAGGTGGTCAAAAATAGATTTCCTTATCTAAATGGAATTCCTAAAACATGCTCTGTCATTACTGGAAAAGGCTGATTATATCACATTCATCTGCTCCTTAAAAACTATTATTATTTTTATTTATAAATAACTTGTTTCCTTTGCTGAAGGCAATCATATGAAATGTTCATGTCAGTGTTCTCAGCCCTGCTTGACTCGATAGCTCCTTTTAAAAAACAAACACACCATAATTCTAACTCTATTCTAAAATTAAATTAAAAGATAATACAGCCATAAAATGTTTTCTGATGAATAAAACATTAATTTTAATAGAAAAATGAAGATAATGTAGCCTATGCAACCACATAATTTTTAAACAACAGCAATGTCCATTGTAACATAATGGAGAACAAAGGAGAAATAATTTATAATGCAATTACATGAAATGTAATATATAAATGAACACTGGGAAAAAAGATAAAGTGGCACATATTTGTAAATACCTGGGCTTTATGAAAGTAGTATTAAAAGCATTTCAATTAAAAAGATTGGTATTAGAATAAGAACTGTTGTTTCAGTGAGTTACTAACGAGCCAGGCTTTGCTGTGCTTGGTAAAAGTAAGAGGAAAAATAGTTACAATTTAAGAAGAAATAAAATATTAGAGCAGGTTAAAGATGTTCAAAGTGAAGAAATCAAATAATATCATGTTGTCACTGATTACCTCATTGATAATTTTGGCGTCTAGGTAATTTTGTACATTACGGCACAGCACGTAAATGGTACAGAAAACGAACTTTGTGTCTTGAATTTTCACCACCTGTGAAGAAATATATTCAGACTCTAGTTATATGAAACAAAAATCCAAAAGAAAATATATCTTCATTGATGAAGAGAAATAGAAGAGAGTTTGAAAGAAAAGTAAGCTAAGTTTTAGCAAAGTCCTCTGAATAGCACCAAAAGACTAAAATAAATGGGCAACCCCAGATAAATAAAGATTTCAATGTGTAATGTTCACAACATACATTTTAACATTATCGTTTTAAATATATAAAGTATTAATAATTTTACCAACTATTTCAATTTCTTATGTATCTTACTTAATAGTATTTGGCTCAAATTTATTAAAATTGTGGTTTATAGTCAAGTGGGATTTAATGGCTAACTTATGAAGTTATTCAAAGTCATGTTAAAATGGGAAGAATTCTTCATTTTGTGAGGCCACTCCACTAATTCCAGTGGTGCTGCTACAATAACTGAGGCAACAAAAATGCTCTTGCATGTTTCAGAGGTGCTCTCCGAAGAAGGGCAATGTGACCCATGTTGAGCACCCAGCTGTAAGATGTCTTCAGCTCCTTCCTGAGGCTTATGCCAATACAATGTGGAAACTTTTCTTTGAAGAATACAGATAATGTAAATGAATCTATTTCTTATAAAGAAGCAATGAAGCATGTGGTTTTCTTAAATCAGACAATTAAGACTCAAACCCAAGACTCCCACTTACACAATCTATATATCATAAATTATGGAAAGGTTAATTTTCTCACTTATGCTCTGTTCTAGGGTGACCAACCACCCTGGTTTGCCTAAAATTTTCCTCATTTTAACACGAAAAGTCTCATGTCACAGGAAATTCTTCAGTCAGGATGGATAGTTTGTTACCCTAATTAAGCCACTGGCAAAATAGAATATCCTCATAAGGTTCTTATTAAGTTGACTCTTAAATGAGAAAATATTTGAACATCACTGAACACAGTCTGGCACATACAGAGGTAAATTCACTAAATTATTGTTATTATTATTATTATTATCATTTGATCTTAAAGAGGCAATAGAATAAAATAACCTGGAAGGAAAATATATACTTTTATTTCAGAGCTAAAGTCTTAATTTACATTTTGCTGCGTATTTACTACTGAAACACCTTAGCTCAACAATAAAATCAACAAAAGAACAACAATAGTAAGTGATAATGACTATTCTTACATACAATAGAAACTCTATTTGGGGTTTAACTATTTTATTTACTTTTACAATTTTCTTATTTTTTCTATTAATAAAATAGACTTAGAAGTGTTAATAATTGCCAAAGGTCAAATAGGTAGAAAACAGAGAAATAGGATACAAACCTTCGAATGATTTGACTCCCAATTCTTTGCTTTTAAGCGGCCTACTCAATGATCTCTTTTAACAAAGGTAGATGAAATTATGAAGGTGTTGAGACCAAATTTCTTAGACTATAGTACTAAAACGTCCAGCTTCCACATTACACTAAATTAGACATTTACATTATTTGTCTTATGTACCTTGCTGGTGAGCTTGAAAGAAGAGAAAGCAAGATATATGTACAGAATCATCATACAGAATATAGAGGATTCAATGATTCTTAGAAAATATCAATTAAATTCACGTGTCTTAGTTTATGGTGCACCAGCAGCAGAGTCTGTGACAGTCAGCTGAGTGTCTAGTTTATTAGCTAGAATGCCAAGCAACACCACGAGGGAAGAAGGAAAGTGAGACAGGGAGGAGAAGGCAGCCAATAAGGAATGCATTATCATGACCATTATCACAAGGCAACTTGAGCCTTGTCCTGCTGAGGAAGTCATGGAATCAATGAAGTACATGTGCCTTAGAGTTATCCAGCCAACAATGAGGGAGCTGGAGTATTAATGCACCAACTACCTTTAGTCAGTAGCAGAAGGTAGCCCCTACTAGACATTTATTCGCCAGTATTTTCCTCCCAGCGCAGGCTTCAGCCACCAGAGAGAGCCCTCTGACAATTGAAAATAGGTCAGGATACACTAAAATATACAACTAAAAGATATATGGCCAGGCAACAACAGTGACTGCTCTACCATGGTAGTCTACTTACATTTTCTTAATGCTACTTATGTCTGGACATAGTGAATTCCATTATATTATCTAATTTGCCACATACACTAAAGTATTTAGAGTTTCTATGTCCTGTTGAAGCTGTTCAGTCTTTATTAAATCTCTTTATTTTTTTCTCTACTTGTAGAACTCAGATTCTAAAAATCTGTTTTGAATACAATCTTTTGTGTCCTCTCTGGATCCTCCGAGAAAAATTTTCTCACTTACATTCTCTTAGTATGTTATTCGTGTCTTTCCACTTCATCGAAACAATATTAGTATTTGTCTATGTTTCTAAATCACCCAGATCCTACCTGCTAATTTTGATCTCTTTAAGAAGTTTCAAGGTACTATTTTTATACATTTTGAATTTGTGGTTACTTATCATACTATTCAGTACTTATTCTGTGTTCAATAAAAGTCAAATTGGAATAATACATAATCATATTACATTTTTAAATTACAAAAATTGACCAAGTATTTTGAATACTAATATAAATTTCTATTCCATAAATACTTAATATAACATTTTCCTAGTTTAAAAATATTTACAGGAGATTAATTCCAGAAGAGTTTATCCTGATTCCTAATCATATACAGCAAATAATTCACAGAATATATCTGGAAATTAATCCTCAGGGTAATTTTTCTGCAAATTTTTACCTTTGTTTAAGTATTTCAATATAGGCAGACATTTTGTGATTTTCCTTAAAAAACATCACATTTTGGTATAATATAATCATCATATAAATGGGTTTTATTTAAAATAAAAGATAGTAGAGTGTAGCCAAAAAGATCTTAATTCACACCAACACTTTCATTTCACAAATAAGAAAAATGATGGCCCAAGAAGAGTAATTCTTCTAATATTTAAAGGCTAGAAATAAATAAATTCAGGTTTTTCTGGTCTATAATTCACATGTATTTCATGAAAAGGCAATAATTAGATTACCCCTGCCCTTTTCTTAAATTCAAAAGTAAGAAATCAATCATAGGCAATAAGTGGCAGGCAAAATATGGTACAATGGATGTAACACACTGATACAATAACCCAATTCTTCTTCCATGAGGAGAGGTAGGAATAAGGGGCAGGAAATAACTAAATAACTGATCTACTTCAATGGTTCTCAAGCAATTAGTCTCAGTACTCCTTTAGATTTTTTAAATTACCAGGTATCCCAAAGAATTTTTATTTAAATAGATTCAATCCATTGATGTCTATTGCAAATGTACTTGTAAATTATTATTTCCATTCCTTCTACATTATTCCTGATATTATAAGAAATTATTATAAAATGGACAAATTCATAGAATCATACAATCTTCCAAATCTCAACCAGGAAGAGTCAGAAAACCTGGACAGACTAATAACAACTAAGGAAATTGAAGTAGTAATCAATAAACTCCCAGCAAACAAAGCCCTGGTCTAGATGGCTTCACAGGGGAGTTTTACCAAACATTCAAAGAAGAGGTAGCACCCATTCTCCTCAAACTATACCAAAAAATTCGAGAAGGAAGACTTCCAAGCTCTTTTTTATGAAGCCAGCATAATCCTAATTCCAAAACCAGATAAAGACAATACGAAGAAAGAAAATTACAAGCCAATATTCCTGATGAACATAGATGCCAAAACCTCAACAAAACATTAGCAAATCAGATCCAGCAATATATCAAAACAATTATTCATCCCAACCAAGTGGGATTTATCCCAGGGATGCAAAGTTGGTACAATATTCGCAAATCAATAAATGTGATACACCACATAAACAAAATGAAAGATAAAATCATGTAATCATATCAATAGATATTGAAAAAGCATTTGACAAAATCCAGCACTCATTTCTGGTAAAAACTCTCAGCAAAGTGGGAATAAAGGGATCATACCTCAACATAATAAAGGCCATATATGAAAAACCTACAGCCAACATCATACTCAGTGGGCAAAATCTAAAAGTATTTCCCTTAAGAACAGGAACAAGTCAGGGATGTCCACTTTCACCACTCTTATTCAACATAGTACTGGATGTCTTAGCCACAGTGATCAGATAAGAAGAAACAATAAAAGGCATCCAAATTAGAAAGGAGGAAGTGAAACTGTAATTATTTGCAGATGACATGATATTGTACATAGAAAACCCTAAAGACTCCACCAAAAACCTACTAAATTTGATAAATGAATTCAGTAAAGTAGCAGGATACAAAATTAACATCCAGAAATCAATAGTATTTTTATACACCAATAGTGAACACTCAGAAAAAGAAACTATAAAAACAATCCCATTTACCATTGCAACAAAAAAATTAAGATACCTAGGAATAAACTTAGCCAAGGAGGTAAAAGCCTATTATCAGAAAACTACAGGACCTTGAAAAAAGAAATAGAGGAAGATATAAAAAAGTGGAAGCATATAGCATGTTCATGGACTGGAAGAATCAACACCATTAAAATGTCCATACTACCCAAAGCAATCTATAGATTCAATGCAATCCCTATTAAAGTGCCAATGGCATATTTCACAGCTCTAGAACAAATACTCCAAAAGTTTATATGGAATAAAAAAAGATTCTGAATAGCCATAGTAATTTTGAAAAGGAACAAAGATGGAGGGATCACAATTCTGGATGTCAGGTTATACTAAAAAGCCATTGTAATCAAAACAGCCTGGTACTGGCACAAGAACAGGCATATAAATCAATAGAACAGACAGAGAACCCAGAAATCGACTGATTATAATAAATGAGATATTAATTTCACATGAGAAAGTCCACTTTCCTTGTCTTACACTAAGTAAATATTTTTCATGTCCATGGTATATATTTTCAATAAGCATTTATTAAAGAACACCATTAGTATTTGCTTTAACTGAGGTTGTCAGCCTAAGTTTTATTTCCCTTGAAAGCTGCAATAATATTTCAAAGTGAGGAAAGATGCCCTGAGAACTCTTCCTGCTCTGAAAGCCAAAGAACTGGAGGTCATACTGAATCTGGCCACTTATAAGTCATCTAATGAACATTTACTTCATTACTCAAAAAGAAGTTTCCCAAGGGCAGAATGGTGCTAGCTCAAAATATTATCCAAATATTTAGCAACCTGAGGACCAAAAAAGGACCAATAAATTGATTTAAAAAATAGACCAATAGTGACATCATTTAAGTAATTTCAGTAAAGTTAAGAAATAGAAACAAGACTACAAAGAATTGAGACTGCCTTATAACCCCGCAATTCCACTTCTGGGTATATATCTGAAGAAACCCAAAATCATAATTTGAAAGAATATGTGCACACTTATGTTCATTGTAGCATTATTTATAATAGCCAAGATATGGAAGCAACCTAAGTGCCCATCAATGGATGAATGGATAAGAAAGCAGTGGTATGTGTATATATATAATGGAATATTACTTGGCCATAAAAAAGAATGAAATCTTACCATTTGAGACAACATGGATGGACTTAGAGGGTGTTATACTAAGAGAAATAAGTCAGACAGAGAAAGACAAATACCATACGATTTTACTTATATGTGAAATCTAAAGAATCAAATGAACAAATGAACAAACCAGAAACAGATGCATAGATACAAAGAACACACTAATGGTTGCCAGAGGGGAAGGGGGTTGGGGGACTGAGTAAAAAAGGTGAAGGGGTTAAAAAAGTACATATTTGTAGTTACAAAATAGTCATGGCAATGTAGAGTACAGCAGAGGGAATATAGTCAATAATATTGTAATAACTACATATAATGCCAGGTGGGTACTTGAAATACCAGGGGGATCACTTTGTAAAGTACAGGATTGTCTAACCACTATGCTATACAGCTGAAACTAATATAAAATAACACTGAATGTAACTGTAATTAGAAAATAAAATTTTAATTTAAAAAAGATTGCAAAGATTATGTCGCTGGGAAAAGCCATGCAAAAGTGTCAAGTGTCCATTACTATGTCAGAAAATGAGTAGGATCAGACCTGTAGGCTCTCTTTGGGCTAGGGGATATCTGAATATGTTTGAGATAAGCAAAGGTGAAGACTGAAGGAAAAGAACTTATTGAACATATTTGTAAAGGATCTATAGCACAGATAAAAAATCAGCCTTGGGAAGGCATTATTCCACCATTCTATACTGAAAGAAATAGGGAAATAATTAATTGATGCCTTTATTCAAAATTGATTGCCTGACCATAGGCACTCCTATATCAAGACTCTTAGAAAAAAGCAGTGATCACAACAGTCAAAACCTCTTGTCCTTGGGGCTTACATTCTAAGTTGGCACAAGCAACCATTTAATCATTCAACATTATCATCCAATCAAATGGATGAGAATGAAAGAAGAAGAAAAGAAAAGAACAAAAGAAAGGAAGGGAGGAAGGAGGGGAGGAAGGACAGAGGGGGAAAAGTGATAAATACTATAGGAGATATTATAGGGAATGGTGGTTCAACTTTAAATAAGGACAAGGTTCTCTAGCAAAAAAAAAATTGAACAAAGAACTGATTAAAGACAAAGGTTAGCTATATAAAAACCCAAGGGAAAAGAATTTCAGGCAGGGGAATGACAGTCTAGTACATCACGGATATGATTGGCCACTTTGAGATTTTTGGCTTTCAGCCTGAGTGACATGAATGACTGTTGGAGAGTTTAGAAAGAGATTGTAAGATGTCAAGGGAAGAGGCAGGGAAGTCAGTTAGGAGGCTGTTAAAAATATATAGAGAGAGAAAAGAGAAGACTGTGGCTTGGACCCAGATGATAGCCATGGGGACGGTCAGAAGTGGTAAGATTCTGGATCTATCTTTATCCTAATGCTCACAGGATTTGCTGAAAGTTTTGATGTGAGGTGTGAAAGAAATATAGGAGTCAGGAATGAATCATGAGCCTCAGGAAATTTATAAAGAGAGGGAAGAAAAAAATGCAGTAAGTTCAAGCAAGATGGACTTACACTTAATAGTAAAATATCTTTGAAGTTGTATTCCAAGACAGAGAGTGTCAGGTAATTTGAAGACAGTAAAACGTTTGAAACAGCTGCTGTGCAAAACTTGATATGGAATTGGGATAAAAATTTCCCCCCTACTTTCTAAACTCTTTGGACCTCCTCACCACTTCAGGGAGCATGAGGAATCTCTTGACTGAAACCTCAGAATTACCACTCACACCACAATTCTGGGTTAACTGCACCCAAAACACCCAGTCTTTCAATGGTTCCTGCCATTTACAACTTCATGAAACTCATATGAGGCTGCTTATGTTCATTGGTACAAACTAATCTATGTACCTGGATTTCTGGCTTTTGCCTTCTGCCCCACCTGCTCCAGAAATTCCTTAAGAAGTTTAGGGAACAAAGTATTTGAGACAACACATGAACACATACAAAACAGTCAAAATGATCAACAATTTGCAGTCAAATACATATCAGTATTAATTTATGTGTGTGCTATATAATATGAGTTCCTGGTTAGACTGTGCTGTACAAGAGTTTGTCTCCCAGGGTGTTAGGTATGAAAATCTACGGTCATTATGTATGAGCTTCATGGGGAATTTGGTTATAGTTACTCCTGATCATGTAGCTAAGTCGTCTTACTTCTATTATGGGCTATAAGGTTCAGCAGACCAAACTGTGTGGAAAGAACAAAGCAGACACGTTAAGAGAAAAGAACAAGTAGTTATCTTTGAGAGCCATGGACAGTCACTCATCACTCAGCATGGGTAATACCTCTTCATTTTCTCATTTGTAGACTGGGGGAAGAATAGGAAGGGAAGAAGAACATTATATATTTTAATTGAAATCTAATATATAGAGATAAAAAATTGGCTCTTCGAGTTTCTAGACTGAGAGTCAAACATACGACTCTCCTGTATTGAATTTTTGACCTCAGAATTCAAACAAATCTTAATCAATACTTTAAGACTAGTGTATTGTCATTGATTAATCAGAAATACACAGATTTTATAAAATTATGAATTTTAGTATTCAAAAGAATCTTTGGAGATCACTTTTTTTGTTTGATCATGTAATCTGTTTGTTCATGTATTCATTTAGTAACAAAAATTTTGAGCATCTATTACAGGCCAATCACTGAGTGAGGCAGTTGGAATAAATACTGAATACACTTCTGGGAATATATTCTAAGAATCCCAAAACACTATTCAAATGAATGTATGCACCCCTATGTTCATCACAGTGCTACTTACAATAGCCAAGATCTGGAAACAGCCTATGTGCCCATCAGCACACGAGCAGATTAAAAAACTGTGGTACATTTACACAATGGAATACATACTACTCGGCCGTGAAAAAAGAAAAAGGACATCTTACCTTTTGCGCCAGCATGGATAGACCTGGAGAATATTATGGTAAGTGAAATAAGCCAATCACAGAAAGACAAACATCATATGATCTCACTTATATGTGTTATCTAATGAACAAAATAAACTGAAGAACAGAGGCATGGATACATGAAACAGACTGACAGCTGTCAGAGTGGAGGGGCGTTGGGGGACTGGATGAAAGGAAGTGAAGGGATTAAGCAAAAAAACATATAAAACATATATATATATAAACACATAGACACAGACAACAGTGTGGTGATAGCCAGAGGGAAAGGGGGGTGGGGGGTAGGTGGAGGTGGGCAAAGATGGGGAAAGTGGGAATGGAAAGAGACTTTGCTTGGGGTGATGGGTGCACAAGTCAGTGTGCAGATGATGTTTTATTGAGTTGTACACTTGAAACCTATATGGTTTTGCAAACCAATGTCACCCAAATAAATTCAATAAATAAATAAATAAATAAATAAATAAATAAATAAATGGGAATGTAAGCAACATTTTAGACCCAGAGACATAGAAGTAGGGTTCAGACTGACAAACCTCCGAGGGGGGACGGGTGGCGGGAAGGGAAGAGATAAACCGAAGAACTGATGCATATAAGCATAACCAATGGACATAGACAACAATGATGCAGGGAGGAGGAGGGTGTCAATGGGGGGAAAAGGAGAAACATCTGTAACAAAAATAAATTAATTAAAAAATATATTATTAAAAAATTTAAAACAACAATTAAAAAAAATATGTAGTGAATATGATAGACACAAGCCCTTCTCCAAGAGAGTTTTAGGACTGATAGTAGTATTCGGTTAGACTCATAACAAGACACAAAACTATAGAATAAGGAAAGTCCAGATAACGTGAATAGGGCCTGAAGTGTCAAGGAAGGTCTTTAAGAAGAAGGCATTTAACATGAAACCTAAAGAATGTTTAAAGATTAGCCAGTATGGTTGTGAAACAAACAAAGCTCAGAACTTGTTAGTGTCTGGATAGAAATTCTGCAAATCAGACACTTGTGAACCTGAAAGAAGTCCCACAATGAGTTCACTTCAAGGAAGGGAGTTGGTAAATTTTAGCAAAAGTTAGCTGGAGAAATAAGCACACTGTAGTTCATACAAGCAATTTTAACCTAAACTAGAGTTTGAACTCCGGTGAAGCAGAGAAAACCCATTTAAAACTTTAAAGCAGATTAACTGCATTTCTTTTTTCAAAGAGTTTTATTTTTATTTGTTTGTTTGTATTTAACTTATGAGCCCTTTAATATATACTATGGAATGTGTATGTTTTTGGGTTCCTTTTACTTTTAGGTCCTTTACCTCTCTCTTCACTTTTTTTTTTTTTTTTAATAAACCTGCTAGAGATATAATTCAATCTGATTTAGTTTCTTTCCTAATCACCTCCTAGCCCTTTCTCTTTATAGGAAATATTTCCTTGATGTACACATATATTCTTTTTACCTCTGCTTTTATACATTTATTTCACATGTGTGGTAGCATTAATAATATTTAGTACCACTTTGGAGTTGTAAAACCCTGAGATAAATAGTATCTCTTTGTATATTCTGAAATTACCTTTCTCATTTCCTTCTTAATATATTGTTTTCAAAATAGATGTTTGTTGTGAATATTGATATAATTTGTATAATTTCCATCATCTTTTGTGTTTTATGTACTATAATTTATTTGCATCATTTTAAAATTCTTGCCTTTTATTAGATTGATGAAGCATTCCTTACTCCCTTTCGTTTTCTTACTGCATTCAAAATACTACATTCTATTGCTATTCTTGGTAATTCCCTTAAATTTATAATATGTGTATTTAACAGAGTCTAAAGTTAATCAGGATAACTGTCCTCCTTCGGAATCTGGAATGGCATTGCATTACATTGCTTCTCAACTCCTCTTCCTTTTTCTAGGTTTCTTCTGTTTTTACCTCGAGGTTAAAGCCCTAGAATTGTATTCTGTTAAATTTTCGGAATGTGCATATTTAGATTTTAAAATATCTGCATTTCTTTGCTCTTCCTTTCTTGATTAATTTTGTTACACGATTTATCCATTTATTCTGCTAGTCCTTTTATCTACTCACATTTAACCTTGATTTGGTTAGCCATTCCTTCTGTGAATACTTTTTTTCGTTTGTTTCTGCATGATTGGTAATATCATTATTTCACTCTGACTCTTGATGAACAGACAGAGTATCTCTGTATAAAACTTATCTAGATTAATAGTTAGCATCTATGAGCACTGTGAAGATACTTTCCCATTGTCTTCTGTGGTGCGTTGTTGCTCATGAGAAGTTGGCTGTAACTCTATTTGCCATTACTTTATTCATAAACAGTCTACTTTTTTGATGCCTTTAAGATTTTTAAAATAAGATTTTTTCAGTATAACTATAATGTGTTCAGATACGGATTTTTTAAAATGTCCCTGTTCAAGATCACATGTGATCTTTCAAATTCTGAATACATGTTTCAAACTTAAAACCTATATTTAATTCTAAAAAGTATTCAACCATCATCACTCAGAATATTCCCTTCCCCCTTGACTTCCTTTGTTTGCTTCTGTAACCCCTGCATTCTCTTTTCATTTTCTATCTCTTTACTTCTTTGTGCCAATTCCGGGGTAACTTCCTCAGTATATTTTATCGTTAACAAAATCTCTTCATTTACCGACTGTACTCTTTAACCCACTCATTGAGTACATTTATGGCAATAATGATACATTTTACTCCTAGAATTTCTATTTGTTTTCTTTACATAACTGGCCATTTGTTGTGTATTCAATTCTGTTCTTATCTCATTTTTTCCTTCATCATTTTTAAGTATTTTAAACATAATATTTCTAAACTCTTTTAGATTATTATTTCAGGATCTGGTATATAAATTATTCTTATATATTTTAATTTTCTCAACTCAGTAGTTTTATATTTTCTCATACTATATTTTTGGATTATTTTTCTTAACAGTGGGTTTATCTGGAGAGTGGGCTGAGATATTCTGCAGAAATTGTGTATCTATGCTGTAATACTATTCAGCAGAACTCTTTTGTGTTCATCTCTAGTGTGAGACTAATGGATTATCTTGGATTTATATCGGTTTTCATGTCAATGTCTTGGGTAATATGCATTTTATTCTCATGTCTATGAATAATCCAACTTTGACATTGCGAAATAGTCACAGGTGACTCTTGTTCTACTTCAGATCTCAGTAAATGTCATGCGTCTTGGTAGTATACACATCCATATTTCTAAATTTTTATCTCATAGTAGTACATTACCTTGGGCTGTTATCTGTATTACTGCAGCTCAGTTGCAGTTCCCTTCCTCACACAGATTTGAGGCTTCGATTTGCATCTCTCCGAGGATCTTGAATTCCTCTATTCTTATGGCTATATTAACTTTCCTAATTCCATTACCCATTCATCTTCAGCAACCTTTTAACATTACCTCTGACTTAACTTTTCATTTCTGATATTTGATAATTTATTATTTTTTTGAGCTTAGATATATACTAAGTTATTTTAATACACACTATGTTAGCATAGAATTCTAAGTGTTTTGATCCTGTTGTGAGGTAAAGTGCTCACAATCAGCATATCGTATAAAAGGTAGAGCCAACATATTAGGAGAGAAATTATCAGGTAATTCATTGGAGTTTTGAATTTGAGAAAGAAGAGAAATTGGGTCATGATTATGTTAATCTTTTTGTAAATGGATGACCTAAAATAGGAAACACATGAGAAAGCTTAGGCTGAGATGATTAGTTATAAATTTTATTTTAGATATATTGATCTTGCTATCCCTTGAGACATCTATTTAGAAAGACAGATGATATATGGTCTAATGTCTAAGGAGAGATTTGAACCAGACATTTTTAAAACAGGAAACAATCTGCATCTTATTTATAATTCAAACAAATTGAATAGGTTAAATGACCAAGAAGCATATGTAGAATGAGAAAAGAACCGGATTTAAGATAGAATTCTGTATTAGAAGTGATGTCAAATAACCAGAAAAGAAAACTAAGAAAGAGCAGTCTAGCAGTAGAGAGCAATCCAGAAAGGAATTACAACTAGAAGCCAAAGGAAGAAAATTTTTATAATGGAGGAGGTAGTCATAAAATGGTGTTGCCCTGGCTGGTTTGGCTCAGCGGTTAGAGCGTTGGCCCATGGACCAGAGAGGCCCGGGTTCGGTTCCCGCTAAGGGCATGTACCTCGGTTGCAGTTTGTCCCCAGCCCTGGTTGGGGTCGTGTGGGTGGCAACCACTCGATGTGTCTCTTGCACATTGATGTTTCTCTCTCTCTTTCTTGCTCCCTCTCTCCCTCCCGCTCTATCTGAAGATAAATGCAAAAAAAAAAAAAAAAATGTCCTCGGGTGAGAATAAAAAAAAAAAATGGTGTCAAATACCTGTAGCTAAGTAAAATAAGGAGCAAAGTCTCTTCTTTACATAGATACAACTATTGGTGAACTTGATTAGAAAAGTTTCAGTTAATTCTTAAATGGTGAAGTACAGATTGCAATTGAATGAGAAAAATTTAGGAGATAAGAAAATGAAATATTTTATTGTAGATAGATTTTTAATAAGGAAATTAGAAGACTAATAAATGTTGATGGATTGGAAGACTGGATGTTATAAAAATTATCCTCAAATTGATCTATATATTCAATAAAATCATAATAAAAACCCCATTAAATTTTGTATTTTGTGTATAAATTAGAAAACACTGTTTACAATTTATAGGGAAATACAAAGGACCCAGAAGACTCAAGATAAACTTGAAGCGGCTGGATAAGTTATACTATTAGATACCTAAACATAACAACGCTGTTAGAATTAAGACAATGCGTATTGGCAAAGAACTGTGTTATTGAACAATGGAGCAAAACAAAATTACAATACATATTCAGATTTTTGATTAATGACAAAATGGTGTAGAGAGGAAGGGAGAGGGAGAGAGAAAGAAAGAGAAAGAGAGACATCGATGTGAGAGAGAAACATCGATGGGTTGCCTCCTGTGTACACCCTGATTGGAGATAGAATTACAACCTGGGCATGTGCCCTAATCAAGAATCAAACTGGTGACCTTTAGATGCATGGGACAACGCTCAACCAACTGAGCCATATTGGCCAGGGTGGTTTTCTAAATTTATAAAATTTTATTTTCAATAAATGGTGGTGGCTCAATTGAATATCCATATGAAAGAAAAGAAAAGAAAACCCCTATTTTATACCATTCACAGAAAATCAAATCCAAATGTGTTATAATAAAATGTAAAATAATACAGGAGACTATCTTCATAACTTTGGAATACACAGAATTTCTCAGCTAGTACTCAAACTAATTATCATGAGAGAAATTGATCAATTGGACTACCGTGGACCCACTCCTGTGTCTATTTTGATATAAACAGTCTTTCTCCATGTGTAGAAATATGTGGAATCTTGCTTGGCTGGTATGGCTCGGTGGTTGAGCGTCGACCCATGCACCAAGAGGTCGCCGGTTCGATTCCCAGTCAGGGCACATGCCCAGGTTGTGGGCCCGATCCCTAGTGAGGGTCATGCAGGAGGCAGCCAATCAATGTTCTCTCTCATCAATGTTTCTATCCCTTTCTACCTCTCCCTTCTTCTCTCTCTCAAATCAATAAAGAAAAAAAAATATGTGGAATCTCATGTACATGAATCAGCTGCTTCAAACACCCTTGAACAGTAGTGCTGGTTGAAGATATGCGGGCAGGAAAGGCAAATATGTACTCAGAAATCCATGTCTATCTTCTACGACAATGAACTGTTGACTCTTCCCAGGTGGAAGGCAACCTGCAACCCACTAGCCAGCTTTCCCCCTCAAGAAATGGTGACATAGTATTTGTAACTCACTGTTGGTTTCTGTTGCTAGAAGGTTAAATATTTGGTAACAGTGGTAACTAGATCATCCTAGGAAAGTGGGACGCATTTCATGAAACCCAAACGTAGCCTCTATTTCTAACATCTCTACTTCCATTGTGTACCCCTTGTTCCAGTACTGGCAAAGGCTGGCTAATGATTAACTGGCTTTTTGTTGTTCTGTATATAGTTTAATGGTGTGTGCATTCTGGTAGGCATTCATGTGCTATACAAATTCTTCACACTTCGTTACCATTCTTGTATGCCCATATGTCTTTACCCTACACTTCCTAATTCTCTGTTTTTATTTATTTTTAATATATTCTTATTGTGTTTTTTTTTTTTAAGAGAGAGGAAAGGAGAGAGAGAGAAACATCGATGTAAGAAACATCATGGGTTGCCTCCTGTGTGCACTCCAAATGGGGACAGAACCTGAAACCTGGGCGTGTGCCCTAACTGGAAATCAAACCAGCAACCTTTTGGTGCACAGGACAACGCTCAACCAACTGAGCCATACTGGCCAGGGTATTTTGTAAATTTTATTTTCTTTCAGGTTCCTGACTAGCCCTCAATATCATGCATCACAACCCATGAGTCAATGTATATTCTAACCTTGGGCCACTTCTTATTCCACACAGACTTAGTGGCAAGGTGTACAACTTGAAGCTCTGCTCAGTGGGAGGATTAATCCTCACTAATCTCTTTCATGGCCACTCCTGAATGAGGTTGTCCTGCAGTTACCATCCATTTTAAAGCCAACCATCCGTCAAGCAAACTTGTTCATTTTTCTCCTTCTTTTAGCTAATTGCAACATACCCTCCATGTGGCTGTAGCGTAAGTAGCGGGGGCTCTGGTGCTGCCTCGGCATGTACCATGGGAGTCTTGGTTATCTGCTTACGCAGCTTGCTTTGGACCTCTGGTTCTGCTTGTGCTTGATTCCAGAAAAACCATTCCACTTACAATAACTTATTTCTGGGTCCCTCAACTTTATGAAATGATGAGTTTGATAGGACTCATTAGTTCATGATCACTATGGAGTGATGGCAGGGGTGGAGGGCGTGAGCAAAGCTGTCCCTAATTGGGAACCACTGTTCTAGAGTAGCAATGACAATTAGCAATAGCTATTTGGTCAGTTTCTCTTATTGTTACCTTTTTCTTGATACATCTGCAATACTTGGTACATTCTCTTCCACTAGTGACATTCCAATTCACTACTGGATAATGACCTATGCCTGGGGTTCTCTGAGCTCCACCTGTCACCAGAAAGAGAGCCTTCACTGCCAGTCAGGCAGTAGAGATCCAGTGCTGAAACCCCATCTTATCCCTTGCTTTTTCGGTTTCAACTGTCACAGGTTGGGATGTCTGAATACAGACACTGAGACAACATATTTATCAGAGCTCATATCTGTTAAGAGAAGGAAAAAGAAGCATGATTGGGAAGAAGAACTGAACTGCGACTCAAGTCTGACATAATCTCAGTCAACCCTGGGGTGTATTGGGGGGTGAGGATCTGCAGTGAGGATAGTGCATCAGTGTCCAATATTGGGACCAGACTCTCCCTATTAGCAGATGCAAACTTCCCTGGAGAAAGATGTGAGATCTGTAAAAAGGAGCTCTCTGCAACTAAGGTAGACCTTGAAGATGCTGAGAGCGCAAGGCTACCTGTGGCCACTCTTCCAGCAGCTGGTCAGCAAGTCCTTTCTTGCAGGGACACCTAGGTGCCACACCTCATATTAATTACATATCTATTTTTCTTTTCACACATGGAAAACTATACAAGAATAAGAATAAACAATTACTATATGAAATCACACGAATCTCATAAGCATGATGATGAGTGAAAGAAACTAAACCCTTCCACTTTGCAAAAAAGATTACATATAGAATAATTCCAAGCACAGCATACGCATTTCAAAACTAGACAAAACCATTTGGCATTGCAAGAAGTCAATATAGTATTTATTTTCTAATGATTAAATCCTAGGGTTTGTATGGAGAGATCTTGTGGTGTTATGTGTATGTTTTATTTCTTTATCTAGGTGCAGGTTATACAGCTAGACTATTGATAATTGTACACTTTTTCTTGGTGTATATAATACTTCAAAAAAAACTTGTTAAGAATGTGTTGCCCGGCTGGTGTTGAACATCGACCCATGCACCAAGAGGTCGCCGGTTCCATTCCAGGTCAGGGCACATGCCCAGGTTGTGGGCCCGATCCCCAGTGGGGGGCATGCAGGAGGCGGCCAATTGATGTTCTCTCATTGATGTTTCTATCTCTCTCTCCCTCTCTCTCCCTCTCTCTCTCAAAATCAATAAAGAAAAAAAAATATTTTAAAAGAAAGTGTTAAACATGGCTCTGAGATGGATGGTAGAAATAGGATAGGAATGACCAATTATTTTACTTCAGACCAATATTACCTACCTTTCCTTTACAGTAAAATTTCATTATGAGAATCATGATGCATCATTTCAGAGTCAGTCATAAACTACAAAGACCACTAACAGTGCTTACCCAAATTAAAATCATTTCTAGCTCATGTAAGAATTTAAAGGCAAAACATTCAGGGGTAGCATGTTAGCTCTGCTCCTCAAGGTTGTTAGAGATGCAGCTCATTTCAGGCGATTACTTCCTATTCCTAAGGTACGCAGCTTGTCCTCATGACACATGATGAAGGTGAAAACTATAGCCTTGGCCGTTTTGGCTCAGCGGTTAGAGCGTGGCCTGCGGTTCAGAGAGACCCGGGTTTTGTTCCCGCTAAGGGCACGTACCTCGGTTGCAGTTTGTCCGTGGCAACCACTTGATGTGTCTCTCTCACATTGATGTTTCTCTCTCTATCTTCCTCCCTCTCTCCCTCCCGGTATCTGAAGATAAATGCAAAAATGTCCTCGGGTGAGGATAAAACAAACAAACACAAAGGTGAAGACTATAATAATAAAACTCTATTTTAGGCAGTAGGACTGGGGAGGAAATGAAGGGAAAGAAAAAGTATGAGGCAATGTCATTTAAGGGAAGTTCAAAGACACCACCGCAACACTATTTCTATTCCTGCCATTGGCCCCAAACTAGCCACATGTCAATCATTTGGAACAGAGAAGATTGGAAAACAAGAGATTCACTTTGGGAGGTCATGGGCTCATCTAAAAAACAGAAACTTTTTTACTCTGGGAGAAAGAGAAAACGGTTGTTTGGTTCAGTCAACAATCTCTATCACACAGGGGACACTGTACCGGCTTTTGTGTACCTACTTTAAATTTTCTTTTTTCCTTTATTGATTTTAGAGAGGAAGTGAGAGGGAGAGAGAGATAGAAACATCAATGAGAGAGAACATCGACTGGCCGCCTCCTGCATGCCCCCCACTGGGGATCAGGCCCACAACCTGGGCATGTGTCCTGACCAGGAATCGAACTGGTAACCTTTTGGTGCATGGGTCGATGCCCAACCACTGAGCCACACTGGCCGGACTTATGTACTTACTTTAAAAATAACAACAGTGAGCCTTCAAATGTCACATTCACCATAAGGAACTTTGGGGAAGAGTGAGTATGACTTATTCTAACATTTAGGAAAAACCATCACCTAAGTGAAAGTGGGGCAATACAAAATCTAACTAAGAGAAAGGAGTGTGTCACTAATAAACCACTAATAATTTTAAAACAATATTCTGTCACCAGTTGATTGCAAACACTTTTGAAGAATGCCAAAGTTTCAGCAAACACAGTTATAGGGAAAGGAAAGTCAATGTTCTCACAGATATTACATTTCATTATCTTAATCGTATTGGATGGTACCCAAGAAAGTATATTTCCTTTTTAATTTGTTAAGGTGAAAAAGTCAAGTTCATGGAAAATTGCTCCTAATTTAACTCATCCTGCAATAAATATTCTGGAAAGCAGGAAAACATTTTACACTTCTCAGAGTTAAATTGTAGTCATACGCATTTCACTCACACAAGAAATGTAAATGAGTGTAGTGAAATGTATTTTAAAACATGGAAGAAATTATTTTTCATTTCTATGTAATTATGCTTAAGTATCTTCCCTAATCCTCTGTCCTCCCCTACCTACAATTTATCTCCATTCCTTTAAGACTAAATTTCTTTAATAAGGTGACTTTCATCACTATTTTCATATCCTTACCTATTATTTGTTATTTCCAGTTTTGTAATCTGGTATCTTATTTACCACTGCACTACATAAGCTCTCACAGATTTATCATTAATAATCAAATCCACCTGATATTTCTTTAACCTTTATTTTATAAGGTAACTACATAACATTTGATACTCACCACCCCTGCTCATTTATTCTTAAAATCCTAATTTTCCCACCTGAAACTGTTCATACAGTCTTCTCCATTTCACTTGTTGGCAACTCCATAATATTGGTTGCTCAGAGTAAACCCTTGGGGTTTCATCCTAGACTGTTCTTTTCCTTCACCCCCATTCTAAGCCATCAAGACGTTCCACGGTTCTCCCGCCACATTTCACTACCGGCACTGACACTGTGCTGGTCCATGCAACAATACTCTCATCTGGTTTACTGCAAGGGCCTCCAGTCTGGGCTCCTTTCTTTGTCCTTTTCATTCTGACATGTAAATTAGCACTTAAAGTGATTCTTTTAAAACATAAGTAGATCATGCCAATCCTCTTCTCAAAACACTGAGATGGCTCCCAGTTTCACTCTGAGTATAACCCAAAATCTGTACAATGGTCAACAGACCCTGCAACTTCTACCCTGCTCGTGTGACCTCTCTGACTGTACCTACGAACACCCTTAGGTCATTGTCAGTGGGCTAACAGGCCTACTTGCTACTGTTAAAACATTGTTTATTAGAAAGCCTACTCTGATCATGTGGGGAGAAGGGAAACATTGACCAGCCAAACCACAGAAAATGTTAAGTGCAGGTGGTCTCAGGAGTAACCAGAACAAATCTTCTATGCTACCAGAACTCTTCCTCTCAACACTCTTTTTCCACGTCGGCTTCATTTTCTCAAACTGCCTTTCTAAACCAGATGAGAAACAACTTCCTGGCTGTTGCTACACCCAGACCTTCCCAAGTTGAGCCCTAATGTGAGACATTCAAGGGAGACCTTTGACTAGTGTAATGAACTGCATGTTTGTGTGCCCCAAAATTCATGCGTTGAAACCCCAACCCCCTATGTGATGGTCTTTAGAGACAATGCCTTTTGGTCATGAGCATGAAGACCACATGATAGGATTAGTGCCTTTGTAAGAGAAGACAGGAGAAAGCTTGTTTCTCTCTCTCTTCTCTACCATGGGAGAACATACTAATCTGCTGGCACCTTGATTTTGGGAATTCCAGGCCTTCAGAACTGGAAAAAATAAGTTTGTTTAAGCACCCCAGTCATTGGTAGTTTGTTACAGCAGGACAAGCAGACCAAGTAACTAGCTTGGCTTGAAGCATACTAAAAGATGAAACTCAGGGAACAGCCCATCTCTGATACTTATGAACCATGTGACTTTGGAAAATTACTTAATTTTGGGGGGCCTTATTATAGATGAGAATAGTGCTTATCCAATAGAAATGTCATGAGATTAATGAGTTGATATATGCAAAGTGCTTAATATTTCTATCAATAAGCTGTGTTCAGGATAAGCAAGATTTTCTACCCCTACTAGAACTATATGTCTAAAGTAAGAGAGGTATATCTTCCCCAAATTAAGAGGGTTTCTATGTTCTCAAATTGGAAGAAGTACAAGTTAGAGAAAACACATTACAACTCTTACAAAAAAAAATGTTACCCCAATAAATTTAATTTTTTTTAAAAAGAAAAATTTTAATGTGGTATATTCATTATATATCAACATTGATATCCTTATATCTCATATAAACATGGTTTAATACAAATTATATATTTCAATTTTCTTTTTTTCTTTTTTTTTTTTTTAGTTTTTTAAGCTTAGTAGCAAATAGTACTGGTTTATTGTTTTGTGTTTGCTTTTTTACCATTTAAACATTTCTTCATTTTTCAATTACAGTTGAGATACAATATTATATTATTTTCAGGTGTATAGTTCAGTGAATAAACATTATGTAACTAAGTGATCATCCCAATAATTCTTGTACCCATGTGACACTATATATAATTATTAGAATATTATTGACTATATTCCCTATGGCTTTATATCCCCATGACTATTCTGTAACAACCGATTTGTACTTCTTAATCACTTCACCTTTTTCACCCATTCCCCCATTCCCCCAACCACCCTGCAATCTGGCAACCATCAAAATGTTCTCTGTATCTGTAAATCTGTTTCTGTTCTGTTTGTTAGTTTGTTTTTTAGATTCAATTGTTGATAGATACGTATTTATTGCCATTTCATTGTTCATATTTTTTATCTTTTTTTTTCCTTCTTCTTCTTAAAGAAGTTCCTTTAATATTTCACATACTACTGGTTTGGTGGTGATGAACTCCTTTAGTTTTTTTCTTGTCTGGGAACCTCTTTATTTTTCCTTTGATTCTAAATGATAGTTTTGCAGAGTAGAGAAATTTTGGTTGTAAGTCCTTTCATCACTTTGCTGGCCTGCAAACTTTTTGTTGAAAAATCAGCTGACAGTCTTATGGGAGTATTTTTTGTGGGCAAGTAATTGTTTTTCTCTTGCTGCTTTTAAAATTCTCTTTGTCTTTAACCTTTTTCATTTTAATTATGGTATGTCTTGGTGTGGGCTTCTTTGGGTTAATCTCATTTGGGACTCTCGGCACTTCCTGGACTTATATGTCTATTTCCTTCACCAGATTAGGGAAGTTTTCTTTAAAAAACCATTTTTTTTTTCCTTTACTGATATTAGAGTGAGAGAGGAAGGGAGAGGGAGAGAGAGATAGAAACATCAATGAGAGAGAACATCGATTGGCTGCCTCCTGCATGCCCTGCACTGGGGATCAGGCCCACAACCTGGGCATGTGTCCTGACCGGGAATCGAACCGGGGACCTCTTGGTGCATGGATTGATGCTCAACCACTGAGCCACACCGCCCAGGCTCTGTCATTATCTTTTTCAAATAAGTTTTCAATTTCTTGCTCTCTCTCTTCTTCTGATGCCCCCATGATGCAAATGTTGGTATGCTTGAAGTTGTCCCAGAGGCTCCTTACTCTATCTTCATTTTTATTTGTATTTCTTTTTCTACATGCTGTTCTGATTAGGTGTTTTTTGCTTTCTTATATTCCAAATTGCTGATTTGATTTTCAGCTTCATCTACTCTATTGTTGATTGCCTGTAAATTATTTTTCATTTCAGTAAGTGTATCTTTCATTTCTGACTGATTATCTTTTATGGTTGCTATGTCCTTTTTCATGCTTGTTGAAGTTCCCACTAAGTTCTTTGAGCATCCTTATAACCACTGTTTTGAACTCTGTATCTAGTAGTTTGCTTGCCTCCATTTAATTTAGTTCTTTTTCTAGAGATTTCTCCTGTTCTTTTATTTGGGACCTGTTTCTTTGTCTCTGCATTTTGGCTGCTTCCCCATGTTTGTTTCCATCTATTAGGTGGAGCTGCTATATCTCCCTGACTTGGTAGAGTGGCCTTGTGCAGTAGGTGTCCTGTAGGGCCCAGTGGTGCAGCCTCCCAAGTCTCCCAAACTGGGCGCGCCATGTGAACCTTTGTGTGGGCTGTGTGCACTGTCCTGTTGTACTTGAGCCTTGATTGCTGTTGGTATCACCAGGAGGGATGACCCTCAGGATGATTGGCTGCAAGGACCAGCTGCAACTACAGCAAAGGAGCTGCTGTGCAGAAGTTGACCCTATGGAGCAGAACTTGCTTCATTGAGGCTTTGGTACTCAACAAGTCCACCCCTTGAGTGTGTCGCTTATGGAAGTGGTAGAGTTGTAATCTGGCATGTCCTGAAGCTGTCCACCAGGTGCACTGGCTCTAGGACCTCCCAGGACATGCAAGGTCAGCCACTGCCTGTGCCCTGCCTGGGAACACCTGGCACGAGCTACTGAGTGATCTGCAGATGGCTGCTACTTGTGCTGGGCTTAGAGGTGCCTATAAGAAGCCAAGCTGCAAACCGAGGCCAGCTGCCACGAGTGCCGGGCCTGGGGCCACTTTGCGAGAAGTATGGGTAACGCCAAAACCAGATGCTGCTTGTTTGCAATTTGAGAAACTTCGAGAGATTTTAGGAAAGTCCACAGCAGAAGCCAAGACAGGCAATTTGTATAGAAAAGCCACTGGGAACACCTTGGGTGGGCCTGCAAGTTGGGTGGGGTGAGATCGCAGGGCATCACCAGGTTGGGGTGACCAGTGTGAGTCAGGTTGATGGAGACTCAGATATGATGCCTGCCTTCCAGCTCTGTGGGGGAAAAGTTTCAGAAAAGGAACAATAGCCTCTGCCAGCACTTTGGTCTTGCAGAAAGCTGCCCCTACAGCTCTCATCCTGATGCCAGTCAGTTCAGCCCCTTCTCATATGTCCCTGGTGCCTTTCAAGCTGCTGCCCCAGCTCTGGATCTCAGAGGGAGTGAGTCTGAGTAAATCAGTGTGTAGGCCCTTTAAGAGAAACACCTGGGACTGCAGTAGCCCTCCTTCCTACTCAGCCACAATCCCGGCTGGTTTTACAGCCAAAAGTTATGGGGACTTCTCTTCCTGGCACTGGAACTCTGGGCTGGGGGACCTGGTGTGGGACAGGGAGCAAGAGCAAGAGGTCCCCCTTGCTCTTCAGTGGGGACCTCTCCAGCTGAGATATTCCTCATTTTTAACTAACATGTGTGGGTGTGGGACCAGCCCCTTCTGCATCTCTGCCCCTTGTACCAGTCTTGATGTGGCTGCTTCTTTAAATCCCTAGTCGTAGGACTTCCATTCAGCCAGATTTCAGGCAGTTCTGAATGATGGTTGTTCTGTAGTTTCGCTGTAATTTTAATGTGATTGTAGGAGGATTTGAGTACCACATTTACCTACACTGGCATTTTGACTGGAAATCAATCTGATTTATTGTTGACAGTAAGAATATTTGTTGTAAAATTTTGGGTTTATTAGCATCTTTCTATGGAAACCATCTGAAAACACTAAAGGCTAAATAAATGTCCATGCTTGGGAAATATTACTCAAGTGAGTACATTAAGGGATAGCACTATAGTGTCTTGGAAAGCCTGAATCCATGGAGCTAGATCACTGAACAAACGACTGCTCAAATACTTACATATGTCGGCATAGCACAAAGGAAAAAGGGGATTGGCAATTATTCCATTGTCAGAATTTATAGTTAGCTGATGGGAATGGTTCAGGTGCTCTTGTTTTGCCAGCAGTACTAGTATATTGTACAGTGCTAAAATAAGAAGCAATACTAAGAATAATGTTGGGTTTATAAGGCTTGGCCATTTGCCAAAAATATATCACCTTAGTTTTAGAATTCGAAAGTTTATTGCTCTTATGTAGTGCATATTATGTAATAGCATCTTAAAATATAAGATTGGTTGAATTTGTTTCTCTTTGTGGTTCCAGCTTAAAAGTCTTATCACCAAGGGACTCTCCATGGTTAGAATCTGAAGTAGCCAGATACCATCACGAGATTTAATCCAAATATTGTGCATGGGATTGTGGTTTCATAGCACACACCAAGACGTGGTTTAATATTATGTTTGAAAAGTACACATAGATTTCAGATTGTTATATAGTTTATATAAGAGTTCATTATGGCTTTACTAGACTCCCTTAAATTGAATACAGAAAATAAACACAGGGAAAGTGAGTTGATTAAAAATATGCTCAAGAATAAGCTATGCTATTTTCTAAAACAACAAAAAGGAGTTCTGAGTATTTTAAATAATGTTATTGTGTGTGTGTGTGTGTGTGTGTGTACATGTGTGAATGTGCTTTCATGCTTGCATGGATATATATTTAAAACCTCAGCGATGCTGATGACTTCTCCTGAGTGAGTCATAAATGTCAGGTTGTCAACTTCTTGCGACTCACTGCACATATTTTCAACATGGTTGCAATTAGATATTCACATTGTGGAGTAAAATAGGTTTTATTGTAAAAGTGAAAATCCTAATAATAACAATAGCCTTGTATTAATTATTTCATTGGATATTTTACATGTGCCTAATTTAAACAATGACAAATATTATCTATATTATTATTAGACTTTTTATTTATGCAGTAACTTGACCTCATATCTATTTCCTTTGCTGGACAGTAAGACGTACAGGGAAGAAGGGTCGACATTGGTTTTATTCCCTATTTACTCTAGATCCTAGAGCACAGCCTCTGACTCAATGAATGTCTGGTGATTGAATGACCTTATATGATGTAGTTAAATAATTTATGACTTAAAATGATAAGTATCTTTCTCACAGACCCATGATTAGCAAGTCATAGATCTGGGATTAAAAGTCAGATAAAACTGAACCCAGAATTATTAGTGCCTCCTCTTTCCTACATAAACTTTAAAAAATTATTGTGGTAAAATACAAGTAAAAATTTAACATTTTACCATTTTAAACTGTGCACTTTCATGGTATTTAATACATTCACAATGGTATGAAACAATCACCAATATCTAATTCCAGAACATTTTATCACATGAAAAGGAAACTCCGTCTCATTAAGTTCTCACTCTCAATCCCCCCTCCCCAAGCCTCTGATATGAATTTGCTTTCTATATCTATACATTTGTCTGTTCTGGCTTTTTACACTCAGCATAACACTTTTAATGTTCCTCCACTTTGCAGCATTTATCTCCAGTTCATTCATTTTAATGACTGAATAATATCTCATTGCGTAGCTGTATCACATTTTATGTATTCATTTAGCAACTCATGGACATTTGGGTTATTTCCACCTTTTAGTTACTGTGACTAGACATTCTGTGACAGCCATTCATGTAAAGTTTTTGAACACTTCTTTTCCATTCTTTTGGGTATATACCCAGGAGTACGGTTTCTGGGTCATATGGTAATTCTGTGTTTTACATATTGAGGAACCACCAAGCTATTTTCAGCAGTGACTGCACACTTTTTTATTCCCACTGATAATGTATGAGGGTTGTAATTTCTCCATATCCTCACCAACATTTCTTCTCTTTTTTCAAAAAAAGTACAACTATCCAAGCGGTTTTGAAGTGGTGTCTCATTGTGGATTGGGTTTGCATTTTCCTAATGAACATACTTTGGTGTGTTTGTTGAACATTTGTATATCTTCTTTGGGAAAATGTCTATACAAATTTATTGCTCATTTTTGAAATGGGTTATTTTCTTTCTGTTTTTGAGGTATAAGAGCTTTTTATATATTCTGGTTACAAAACTCTTGTCAGTACATGATTTACACATTTTTCTACTCCATGTGTTGTCTTTCTATTCTCTCGATAATGTCATTTTATGCACAAAAATTTTTATTTAATGAAGTTTAATTTCTTTCCTTTTAAATATTTTTTGTGCTTTTGTATCGCATCTAAGTATCCCCTGCAGTACCAAATACACACAATAGGAAAGGGATAGTCTCTTCAACAAATGATGTTGAGAAAATGATATCCAGATGCAAATTAATTACATTGGACCAATATCTTATAATGTACACAAAAAGACCAGAATAGAATAAAGACTTAAACCTAAAAAGTGAAACTGTAGAGAACTCCTCGACTAGTTAAAAACTTGGAAAGATACATGTGAGCCTCTGATAATAAATACATGCACTTCAGAAAGGAATATAATATTTACCTTGGAGAATATTATTGGTCAAGTAAACATATGAGGTAGACAAGGAAAAGATCCCCTCTTTATTAAAGGAGAGCCCTAAAGACTGAGAAATTGCCTGACGGAGGCAGAGAACCTGGAGAGCTCACTGCCAACAAAGAGGACAAGGAAGACTATTCAGGGGAAAGCATTCTGGTTTTCTTAATACTCTGAGTATTTAGAGTATTTGTTATTCATGAAACTAAGAATTTATCTGGGGTTTGCAACCATGGAGAAAACATGTTAGATGGAGAGCTCTAAACAAACAAATTAATTGGTCTCGATTATATGACATCTATGGAAGTAGTTTTCCAAAGGGGAAAATCCCATATCAGTGTGAGTCTATTATATCAGGTTGCAGGCTCAACTTTGTCTCATCTGCTTCCTGAGATTTCCTAGAGATAGTGATATACCTTGGGGTTACCCCTTCTTTGCAAATCTTGACTTCCCCCAACATCCTTCAAATAATCTTCATTTCCAGAGGAGACCGAAGCTATCCTTCTGTACTTATAACTACAGAACTATGAAGTTACTAAAATCGTACCTATCATATTTTTGCATATATATTTATATATAATATATATATTAATATCTAGTATAAGTGGTCCCAAAGGATATTTATCATTTTTTAAATAAATTTTACATATATAATTTTTTTACATTGGTCTGGGTAGTTCAAATAAATTGGTCTGATTTCTGGCAGATTAACTATAGAGCTAAACATCTTCTTCAGGAAAAAAAACTAGTATTAGATTTAGACTGTGTTATTCTTAAAGTCTAAGTAGAAGAATTTTTTAAAGTTCTTAGAGCATCTAACCTTTAAGATATATTGAAATATAAAATATAGAAAAATATATTCAGTTCTTTTCATTAAAAATATATATAGCTAAATAGTTACTTTATTGAATAAAATTATTTTATTAATAACATGCCAATAGTGTTGTACTTTGCTAATAAATCAAATATTTTTAAAGTCAATAAAATAAAAACTGCAGTAAATCCCAATTTTAAAAAACAGGTGTGTATATGAGATGACCATCCAAATTAGCAGAAGCAAATTTTATGTATTGCCCATTATAATTTCACTTTTAAAAGTACTTTTTTTATATGTCAACTTAATGGTTAACATGACATTGCATTTTTGGAGGGAGAATTACATTTTACACACTCATTCATAAGTGTAAGTATCATCAGTGTCTATTAGTAGAAGAAGTTTTTAATACATAAGTATTAAACTATATCAGTAGCAGAGATTTCTTAATAAAAGAGTAAGATAATGGTAATACATTATTTACTACCTATTTATAATAGGGTTTTCATTCCTCAAATTACTTAAATGTATCTATTGATAAGATTCTCATGTAAAATAACTGCAAGAAAATAATTCCTATACAAAACATTAAGACTGAGGTCAGTGCACTAATAATTTGCACCTGTGATGAGAAAATTCTGGAACCAGTGATTCCTGTCACCTACACTTCATTCCACAGCATGTCACTGGGTACACGCTGTCGGGTTTTCCTTTCTCCTTAGATATGGAGCTACAGTCATTCAATTAATTCAACATACATGGTATTCACTGCATACTACATACTGTATTAAATGTTGTGCAAAGTGAATTTAGACATAGTTTCTGTCTTCCAAATCCCACAGTTTAATACAGGACAACTATTCCAGTGGATATAGTGTCCTCTCTGTCATACAGAGAACAACAAAGTTCCACTAGAATTTCTTGCTAACCAAGTGTTTGCCTTAAAGGTGCTTAGTGCTCACATTCTTCATTAAAATAATCATGTCAAGAGTTACTCTTTCCTATTCTAAATAACAAAATGGAATATTAGAGAGATTAAGAAAATTACTGAAGGGCAAATTGCCAGGAAGGAAAGACCTTTATTAGAAAACAAGTTTTATGATCTCATAATCTATGGTGAGAATAACAACATCACCAAATGTCAGCCGCTTACAAACTTAAGGACACGTGTTACCAAACTTTCTGTCAAAATTTCTCCTCTCGATTCCTCCCTAAACTAATCCTACGCCTTATCAGGGCCCCTAGAGAAAGCCTCCTCTCATTCCAAGTCCCAGCCAGACCTCCCATTATTATTGATCCAGGCAGGGAGCAGTGTTAGTTGTACATAATTATTCATAAACTGAATTCTATTTAGTGTATAATTTCAGAAACCTAGAGACCAGAGGGCCAATTTGGAATAGAGGCTGTTCTCATTACCACAGCAAAGCATCTGTGATCACAAAAGAAAGTTCAATTAAAAATATCAATAGATGGTCCCACCAAAATAGACATAACCCTAAAATTCCATATCTCTACCTGTAGCTATGGAGACTACAAACCACAGCGATGGACTGAATTACGCTTGGACAGTTGGGAAATTTTAAAAAAGTTTTTAAATCCTCATTTGAGGATATGCTTACTGATTTAGAGAGAGGGGATGGGAGACAGAAAGAAACATCAATGTGAGAGAGAAACATCGATTGATTGGCTGCCTTCCATAAGTGTCCTGACTGGGGATCGAATCCACAACCTAGGTATATGTCCTGACAGGGAAACAAACCCACAACCTTTCAGTACATGGGACGATGCTGTAATCAACCAAGCTGCACCGGCCTGAGCAGTCGGGAAATTTACACAGGAAAAATTTATTCAAGACCTGAAACTGATCTTGGCACCTGAGATTCAGAAATATTTCTCCCATGCTCCGATTGTGTATGACATTTCACACATGGACGCTCATCCAGTCACACAGTGAGCCAGATTTCTCAGAAGCCTTTGGAATGCCTCAAACCTTATGTGTGTACATAATAAGTCCAGACAGTTGGAATAGAGAATGTCCATTAGTGCAGAGTAGTAAATCTACACAGGACTGAGTGAAATATTTTATCAGCTGGGATTTTCCTACATAATTCTTCCTACCCTTTTTATTGCAATACAAAAACGAAAACAAAGGAATTCAGAAATATGAATATCTGGGCACAACATTTCCAAAGTAGGTGTAAAATTAATAGGAGGAAGGCAAAAGAAAATAGAGAATGGAGAACACGTTTGCTTTCCAAAAACATGTTTTTAAAAATATAATGATTCCTTCAGTAATTTGAAAATAATTCTGCATACTCCCCCCATTTTTAATTTTTCATATCTACAAGCTTTTTAATAGCCATAAGATAAAAGTTCTAATTGAGATAAAGCATAATAGCACCTACTCAATACATTAAAGCAGGATTGTCTTAACAGCACATTTGCTTAAGCATTTTCTGTCTGTGCCCAAACATCTTAGGGATTTGATGTCCTTTCAGTGTTTCTGAGAGCTAGACTAATTAAAAGCATATATTAATTCAAGCCATAATACATATGATCAGATATAATAAACATGCCTCTCGCCCCTGACGGAGCATGATAAATTGAATCCTGTCCGTCTCTGGGTGTTTGCTCAGTAGTTATTCTGTAAGTCTCAGATGCAGTCTGCTGCTCATTTGTCATAGTGAATACTTTATTCACAGGGTTTTGCATCAGCCATAGTTTGTGCCTTGAAGGCATTTCACACGAACAGAAGCCATCTCTGATGAGAATACTTTGTCCTTTAAGTACAACAGTTCATAATAATTTTAACTATATAAATGATAAAAATTTGAACAAATTGCCAGCAGTTACACTCACACTGATGCACTCATTTCCTTGCTTTCCAGGATCACCAGGGTTCACACAACCATTTAGACCAAAATTTGTACAGTAGCTGATGGATGACATTTTCCATTAAAGATGCCACATGAAGGAAATAAGAACTAATTAGGTGCTATTCTAGTCACCATGGTAGCTGGTATGAAATATTAATACAAGCTGATCAAGAACTGTTCACCTAAGGAGTTACCTAATTATAAAGAATAACTTCATTTTGTGCATGATATTTTGTTCCTAAAAATCAGGGGTATACTTCATAATATCAAGGAAAGCTAAATATAATCAAATGTAGTTAGAAAAACAAATAGCACTCAATGGTTGAGATTAAAACATATGGATGCATTGCTGGATATTAGAAGTATATACAATCGGTGATCATAATGGCACATTTATGGTTCTTTCTTTTATCAAAGGGATACTGCTTATCTTCTCCTGAATTTCAAATGTTGGTTTTATGGCTAAGGACAATGATACCCAGTGTTGTTGGTATAAACTCGCTGGTATAAATTGAGCTCCTGAAATTTTTCTCAAGCTTCCTGTAATCTGATCTAATGACCTTCAATTGACCAGTTTTCAGCATGTTTTCCATCTGAGTGTCAATCTGGGTAATGATCTAGTATCAATTCTCCAGATTCTGCCCCAACTGCCTTCTTTGTCATACCCAGTTTACCTAGACCGGTTATTCTCAAGTAGGGGTAATTTTCCTCTCCGGGGGATATTTGACAATGTCTGGATATATTTTCAATTACTATAACTGCTACTGGCATCTAGTGGATGGAGGCCAGGGATGTTGTTAAACATCCTACAATGAACAGGGCAGCCCCCACAACAGGAACTATTCACACACACAGACACAAAGTCAGTAATACTAAAGTTCAGAAACCTAGATCTAAATCTAAATTTCTCCATCCCTATGCCAAAATGGTTGGCAATTAGAAGCATGTTTGCAATAAACGGATAAAGGAGAGCTAGTACACATTTTATTCATGTTTTACAACCTAGTGTGCTTTGGATTGCCAAACTTTACAGGTAGCCTTATCTTTTATTGATTTCAATTTTGTAGAGGTTAGCATTCATAGAGAAAAGCATTCAAAACATAAATGTCCAGCTCTGAAAATTTCAAAATAAACAAATCTAGGTAACCAGGACCCTAAATCAATGTTACTAGGACCCTAGTAAGATCCTCCTAACTTCGAATATTCAGTCCTAGACCCATTGCTCAGTTCTAAAGTTATTCAACCACCTCCTGGCATGATGTCTTTCTACCACTTCCAGTAAAAAATTAGAGAGGAAATATTTATGTATATTTTAATAATATCTTAAGTCAGAAATATTTTTTAGTAATCTTAAGGATACATTAGAGAAAAAAAGGTAAACATCAAGTTAAAAGACTATGTACCACCATTTTTTTTCTTTTTTATTTTATTTTATTAATTTATTTTTGTTACAGATGTTTCTCCTTTTTCCCCCATTGTCACCCTCCTCCCTCCCTCCCTGCCCTGTCCCCAGTGTTGTTGTCCATGTCCATTGGTTATGAGTACATGCGTACGAGTTCTGTGGTTTATTGCTCCCCTCCCCCACCCCCTCTTCTGGCAATTGTCAGTCTGTACCCTACTTCCACTTCTCTGGGACTACCCTGTTCCTCAGATTGTTATGTTTATTATATTCCAGAAATAAGTGAGATCATATGATATTTGTCTTTCTCTGCTTGGCTTGTTTCACTTAGGATAATAGTTTCCAGGTCCTCTCATGTCGTCGCAAAGGATAAGAGATCTTTCTTTCGTACCACCATTTTTTATAAACATAACCACTGATCTGTATTTAATCTATGTATAGCATTTGTGTCGCCATACATTATATTGGAGAATACAGCCTTGTAAATTTGTGTATATATTTGTATTGATTTTACTCTATAAAAGCATTTGTGCATTTATTATTTTAATAGATATCAGCCTATTTCTCTCCAACAAAAGGCTGTTTTAATTTCCATTTTCTTCTGCAATGTATAAGCATTCATTTTCTCTATAAGCCTACCAGCTGTGTTATCATTGCATAATATTCCATAACACCATTACCTGCAAACTATGCCAGTTATATTTAACACAATTCAACAATAAGCGGCTAAGTAAGAAATATTCAAGCCATATATAGTATAGAATCCATTTATTTAAAACAAATACGAAGACTATATGGGAATAGATAGAATGTGGTTGCCTGAGTATAGAGAAAGTTATAGGAGAATGAATACCAACTTACTGAACTAAGTTCATGAAGTAATGAATGAGGGAAGAAAGGAAAGTAGGAAATATCGGAGCAGGTCTTAGTACTTTCAGAAATAACTGACAAATTGCAAGTAAAATGCTCATAATTTCATCAAAAAATTAAGCAACGGAAAGAAAGGACTATCCCAACACAAACAGTGAAACTGAGAGGAAGATCTGGCATCGTATTGGAACTCTCTTTAAGCCGCTGTCTAAAGGTTGTTACAAGATCCTTAGGGGAGAGGACGGGAGGCTGATACCAGAAGCCACACACTGCCATATAGATTTAGTTTTATATCAGTATCTATATTGTGCTATAGAACATTCTCATTAAAATATGCTCCATGAAAATATATCCAGCTACCTTGTGGTTTTAAACCACAAATATCACAGAAATGGTGTCTCAGCTCTTTTAATCCATTATTCTTAGTAGGATTTAGGTAGGCACACACATATGGAGAGAGATCATTATAGGTCAGCATTCTCTATATAATATTTTGTACCAGACACTAACTGGAAACTGGAAAAAAAAAAGTTCTCTAGTCAGATCAGTTGGGAGGCACAGAAAAACAGAATGCATGAAGCATTTTGCACAAATTTTAACTATCACATTTTTTGACTCGGTCATGTATTTCAAGGGCCAACAATCTTTGAATACGTTTTGTAAAATAATGCCAAAATATAATCAAAGAATGTATAAGAGCATTACAGAAGCACTAGAGACCAATAAAGAAGCAGTGTTGGTGTGGTTGGAAATAATATTTGGAAGCTAATATTCATAAGAGATACTGGTTATTCGTAGGAAGGGAGAGGTAGGAATGTGTTCGGTTTGGAAAGTGCTAGGTCAGTAAAATAGTTCCTTCTGTTTTAATATGTATTATTTATGTAAGACTGAGAATATTTCTGTTCTTTATTTCATATTTTGAATGATTTCATTCACACATCATGAGTCTACTTTTGAACTTAGTCCTGACATGGTCAAATGAAACTGATAATTTTGCTTGCAGGGTAGTTTATGGTCATTAAAGCATCACACAGCACTAGCATGTTTCCTTATTATTGACATTCATTTTGTGTTATTTGAGATTAACCTATAAACTCAAATGTCAAGCCTGCCATTCAAATTGAAACATTTATTTCAGGCTACTAGCTTATATATTAAAGTCATGCTTTGGTCTTTATAAAAAACATCTACCAAAAATAGCCATTTTAAAATGTTTTTTATTGAATTTTTTTTTTTCTTTAGAGAGAGGAAGGGAAACAGGGATGGAAACATCTATGTGAGAAACATCCATCAGCTGCCTCCTGCTCTCCCCTTACTGGGGATTGAGCCCGCAACCCTGGCATGTGCCCTGACCGGGAATCAAACCGGGACCTTCCAGTCCATGGGACGACACTCAATCCACTGATCCACACTGCCCGAGCAAAAAAATAGTCATTTTTATATATTTAAGTATTAGTAAAGTCTACTTATTAAATGAGAGCATGGAGGTTTGCTGAAATATGGTGTTGGTGACAGGTTGCAGTTAAATGCCACAAAATAGTGTTTTCTAGAAATTATTGATTATACAAAAGGTCTGCACACTTATTAAAACCTATATAGAATACATAAAATATCTTCTCTTTTATTCATTTATTTTCTTTAAATCCTCATCTGACGATATTTTTCTATTTATATTCAGATAGAGTGGGAGGGAGGGAGAGAAAGGGAGAGAGAGAGAAACATCGATGTGAGAAGACACATTGACTGGTTGCCTCCTGCACGACCCCAACCAGGGCCGGGGACAAACCACAACTGAGGTACGTGCTGTTGACTGGAATTGAACCCACAACTCTTTGGTCCATGTGCTGAAACTCTAACCACTGAGCCAAACCAGCCAGGGATATATGAAATATCTTCTTAGCTATATATATTTAACCATAATATCTTACATATTCAAATATGGTGTTTAGATTCCAATATTTACTCATCACTCTAAACATGAGAGTAGCAAGGCTGAGACCTCACACCAGCTCAGGCTTTTACTACTCAGAAGGTAGCATATACACAGTGGAACTTGAGAGCTGTAGCTAGTTAACCCAAATCAATTTTAAAAATCAATATAATGAGTCCCCCCCTACAATGTCCTAATTTAAAATAGAAACTGAATTCCATGAAGAATTAGTTTGACTGTTGTAACGTCTAATCAGATCAGAATTCCTGGAATAAATCATTCTTACCAAGGTTTTCTTGAAGGGACAGGCACACATAGATCACAGTCTGATTGCTTTAATGCGTTTTGTTACTAAAGAAGAATATTTTGGACTTGGAGACAAACTCTTATGGAAAGATAGGGATATTTATACATGATCAAGATCAAACTCCAATCCCTATCAACATGAATATCTTATAACATGTCTACCAATTTCATGTTACCATTCCATTTAAGTTAATTCATATATGTAAGAAGTATTTATTAAGGTTGATTGTTGGCCTGGTCTTTTGAGGAATATACAGTGGTAAATCCCTGATTTCCTAGAGCTCACTTCATGAAGCCTCATTGATTAAACTAATATTATAAACTTATAAAATACATAAACAATGACAAAGTATGATAAGTGACAGTAAAGAAAGACATAGGGAGTATGAAGTAAATGAACAGTAAAAACAATCGACTGGGGATCTCTTCTCTGTGATTATAAAAGGCTTCTCAGGAAGAGTGATATTTAAACTGAAATACTCAGAGGAATAAACATATTCCAAATCTTTAAACTGGAAAAGACTCTGAGCATTTGAAGGATTCAAAGCAAGTGAGGTTGGAGTAAGTATATATATCCAACTATATATACTTGGTTCCATGCACCAAGAGGTCGCTGGTTCGATTCCTGGTCAGGGCACATGCCCAGGTTGCAGGCTCGATCCCCAGCAGGGGGTGTGCAGGAGGCAGCTGATCTATGATTCTCTCTCGTCCATGTTCTTCTCTCCCTCTCCTGTCTTCTCTCTCTCTAAAATCAATAAAAACATTGAAAAAATAAATGTACACAGTATGCACTCAAAAATATTAGTTTTAAATAAAGAATAGGAGTGACATGATCCAGTTAAAATTTCTAAAGGAATCTGGATGCCCTGGGGATATTTGGAATGTTGAAAGGTTAAAAAAAATCTAGAAAAAAAAATACCCCAATTAATAAAGAGGCAAAAGATCTGCAAAGAGATTCTTCACCAAAGTAGACATATGATGGTAAATAAACACAGGAAAAGATGCTTAATAAAATTTGTAGTAGAAAAATAAAAATTAAAACCACATAACTAAACACTTTTAGAAAAGCTAAAACCCCCAAACCTGGCAATACCAATGCCAACAAGGATGTAGAACAAAAGGAACTCCCATTCAGTGGTGATGGGAATGTAAAATTGCACAGCCACTTTAGAAAATAGAATGGCAGGTTGGTTTTCTTTCTTTCTTTCTTTCTTTCTTTCTTTCTTTCTTTCTTTCTTTCTTTCTTTTTTTACATTATGTATAGGCATTATACAACACATCAATCATAAATCTAGGTATTTTTCCAATTGAGTTGAAAATTTATATTAAAAAAAAAACCTGTATAAGAAAGTTTATAGCAGCCTTATTTATAATCACCAAAACCCCAAAGAAACCAAGATATCCTTCAACAGCAGAATAAATAAATTAATTGCGTACATGCACAGAATACAATACCATGCATCAATAACAAAGAATGAGTTATTGATTCTCTCAAAAACGTGGATTTATCTTAAATGCATCTTACTATGTGAAAGAAACTGGACACAAAAGGTTCCACATGCATGATTCCTTTTATATGACATTCTACAAAAGACAAAGCCATAGGATGGAAAGCAGGTCAGTGGTAGCCAGAAATCAGGAAGGTGGGGAGGTTGACTACAATGAAGAAAAACATGGGAAATTCCAGAGTGATGGCACTGTTCTGTGTGGTACCAGGGTGATAAATTTATGACTAAATATGTTTACCAAAGTCCAAAGGACTATGCATCACAAAAGAGAATTATACTGTATGAAAACTAAACACACAGAAGCACACACATACACACTCACACACTAACCCAGGATGCAGTGTAGAATGTGACAACTGAATCCAAGAGTATTACATTGTATGACACAACTTCAGTGAAAGTATGGGATAGAGGAGAGCTGACCTAAGCAAATATGAAAAGCAATGTTTTCCTTGGAAACTGTCAGGGTAACCACAAAGGAAACTGTTCATGAACAACATGAAGATTAGTCCTTAGAGCCCCAAGAGAAGTGTATTTGGAAAAGTTTTATATAGTCAAGATATATCATATTTCTAAGGAATAAATTTTACATTTCAAAATCAGTGGATTGGCTAGGCAAAAGTAGATTTATCATTTTCACAAAGCTAAACTACCTCAAAATATACTTAAGCACTTAGAATTTGTGCAGTGGTGTGCTTCAATTTGTTATCCAGGTTGAGATCTGAGAGGTTGATGTTAACTATATCCAATTAGGCAATGATGGAATGAAGAGGGAAATAATCTACCAACACTGTCCTAGACACACATATCAGAACTTGGTAGACTTCTGTTAATTCAAGAATTCATAATCAGAAAAGGTAACAATTTTTTTTGAAAGATATTCTGTGACTTCAAGACAGAAATTATCCTGAAACTGCAGAATAAAACCAAATGCTGGACAAATATAATACTTATGACAGAAAACAAAGAACATTCTAGACTCTATCTGCATTATAAAATGGAGGCGGGGAGAAAGAAAGAAGGGAGGGAAGAAAAAGTTAAATAAATGTGAGTGGATACAGTGAATCAGGTAAAATAAATGGTAAAAATGAAAATAGGATGAAGAGGGATAAGGAAAAATGTTAAAGAGAACATTATAACCTGTATTAAAAGTAGTAATGAGGAGGGGCGATTCTGAAATGGTGGTTGAGTGAATGGAAGCTACACAAACCATCTCCCGGGACCAAACTGGAATTACAACTAAAATAAAGACCAATTGTCAGGAAAAAACAACAGAAAAGCAGATGGAGAGGACCCACATAACCAGGGACAAAAAAAAGACACTAAATCGAGCCTGGTAGGAACTGTGGAGGCATGAGAGGGTGGGCTCGGAGCCCACGGGCAGCAGATGTTTTAGCTGTGAGCACCTCCCTCAGGGTTAAAATCCCAAGCCAGCTCCTCAGTGCAGAGGGCTGGGACAGAGCACTAAATTAGATAGAGCCACTCACCTTGGGCTCCAGCAGAGGGAGGGTGGACTGGATTAGAACTGTGTGGAGACTCCAGAGCTTGGAGAGCTGGGAGGGCAATGGGAGTTTTTGCTGCATCATTCCCTCACAGGACAGTAGCCATCTTAATCAAAGAGCCCCTTCCCAGAACCCCAGGGAGAAGCAACAGCCCCTCCCTCAGGAATTTAACACCACCCAGCCAGGCCAGAGAAATGCAAACTGAGGCTCATTAACAGCCAGCAAGCATTTGCCCCACCTGTTGAAAATCCTCTTACTCTGAACACCTGAGAGATTTTTTAAATTCAGTTGAGAGCTACAACCCAAGGCTCATCAAATAACTGAGACTAATAGCCTCCAGTCGAAAAGCTAGAGGCTAACTGAACTTTTCTTGGGCTTGCAAATCTACCCAGGAAAATAATACTTGACAGTGGTGTTTAACGTGGGTTCTCCCACACTCATCCAAACCAAGTAGAGGGAGCCACAATCAGCAGAACAGCAATGCCCACAGGGAAAATTTGGCAGGCTCCAAAATCCACTGAGACAAAGAAACAAATCCCAAATGAAAGAACAAGAGAACTCTACTGAAAAAGAGATAAATGAAATGCAGTTAAGCAAGTTATCAGAGGTAGCGTTCAGAGCCATGATAATAAGAAAGCTCAACAGCATGAGTAAAGAGCTCAACAGCATGAGTAAAGATATAGAAACATAGAAAACTAACCAATTGGAAATGAAGAATGACATAGCAGAAATAAAGAACACATTGGAAGGAATAAACAGCAGAGTAGAAGAAGCTGAGGACTGGATCTGTGAATTAGAAGACAGGGTAGAAAAAAATCACCCAATCTGAGAACAAAAACAACAACAACAACAACAACACTTAAAAAAAAACAGGAAGACAGATTCAGAGAACTGTGGGACAGTATGAAACATAAAACATCTGCATCATAGGAGTTCCAGAAGAAGAATAAAATGAGCAAGGGTTAGAGAATATATTTGAAGAAATAGTGACAGAAAACTTCCCTAACTTGATGAAGGAAAAAGGCATACAAGTACAAGAAGCACAGAGAACCCCAAGTAAGAAGAACCCAAACAGGCACACACCAAGACATATAATTAAAATACCCAAAATTAAAGACAAAGAGAGAATCCCAAAGGCAGCAAAAGAAAAGCAACAGGTTACCTACAAAAAAAAAAAAAAAAAAAAACAAAACCCATAAGGCTATCAGCTGACTTCTCAACAGAAACACTACAGGCCAGAAGGGAATGGCATGAAGTAATCAAGGTAATGAAAAACAAGGATCTGAATCCAAGACTACTCTATCCAGCAAGGATATCATTCAAAATAGAAGGTGAAATAAAGAGCTTCCCAGACAAGAAAAGGCTAAGGGAATATATTAGCACCAAACTAGCACTGCAAGAAATGTTAAAGGAACTGCTGCAATTAGTAGAATAAATAGGAAGAAAAGTATAACCACAATAAACAAAAATGGCAATAAATAAGTACATATAAATAACAATCTTAAATGTAAATGGATTGAACACCCCAATCAAAAGACACAGAGTATCTAATTAGATAAGAAAGCATGACTCATATATATGTTGTTTACAAGAGACCCACCTCACAACAAAAGACTCACATAGGTTGAAAGTGAAAGGATGGAAAAAAAAATCTTCCAAGCAAATGGAAAGGAAAAAAAAGCTGGGATAGTAATACTCATATCCGATAAAGTAGACTTCAAAATGAAGGCCATAACTAGAGACAAAGAAGGCCACTACATAATATTGAAAGGATCTATCCAACAGGAAGATATAACCTTGGTAAACATATATGCACCCAATATAGGAGCACCAAAATATATTTAAAAACTTCTGGAGGACTTCAAAGGAGAAATCAACAGCAATACAATCAGTAGGGGACTTCAAAACCCCACTGTCATCACCGGATAAATCCTCTAGACAAAAAATTAACAAGGATACAGAGACTCTAAATGATGCACTAGATCAAATGGATTTAATAGATATCTATAGAAAATTATACCCCAAAACTGCAGAATTCACATTCTTCTCAAGTGCACATGGGACATTCTCAAAAATAGATCACATGTTAGGACACAAACTAAGTCTCTACAAGTTCAAGAATATTGAAATCATATCAAGCATCTTCTCAGATCACAATGGCATGAAACTAGAAATCAATTACAACAAAAACACGCAAAGACATTTAAACACATGGAGGCTAAACAGCATGTTATTAAACAATAAATGGGTTACCAAGGAGATCAAGGAAGAAAATCTTCCTGAAAACCAATGAAAATGAACACACAACAACATAAAATCTATGGGGTGCAGCGAAAGCAGTCCTGAGAGGGAAGTTCATAGCACTACAGGCCTACCTCAAGAAACAAGAAAAATTTCTAATTGACTACCTAACCTCACAACTTAAAGAACTAGAAAGTAAACAAAAAGAAAAACCCAGAGAAAGAAGAAGGAAAGAAACAGCAAAGATCAGAGCAGAAATAAATGACATAGAGACTAAAAAAAAAAAAAAAATTTCAAAAGATCAGTGAAACAAAGAGCTGGTTCTTTGAAAAGATAAACAAGATTGATGGAACCTTAGCTAGACTCACCAAGAAACAAAAAGAGAGGACCCAAGTAAACAAAATCAGAAATGAAAGAGGAAAAGTAACAACTGACACCACAGAAATACAAAGGATCGTTAACAAATACTATGAACAATTATATACCAACAAACTGGACAATCTAGGCAAAATGGACAAATTTCTAGAAACACGTAGTCTCCCAAAACCAAACTGGGAAAAGATAGAAAACTTGAACAGACCAATAACAACTAAGGAAATTGAAGATGTAATCAAGAATCTCCCAGCAAACAAAAGCCCGGGCCCGGATGGTTTCACAGGGGAGTTTTACCGAACATTCAAAGATGAACTAATACCTTTTCTCCTCAAACTATTCCAAAAAATGCAAGAACAAGGAAGACTTCCAAACTCGTGTTATGATGCCAGCATAATTCTAATTCCAAAACTAGATAAAGATACTACAAAGAAAGAAAACTACAGGCCAATATCCCTGATGAACATAGATGCCAAAATCTTTAACAAAATATCAGCAAATCAGATCCAGCAATATATTTAAAAAATGATTCACCATGACCAAGTGGGATTTATCCCAGGGATGCAAGGCTGGAAAAATATTCTCAATTAATAAATGTGATACACCACATAAACAAAATGAAAGATAAAACCATATGGTCATATCAATAGATGCTGAAAAAGCATTCAACAAAATCCAGCACCCATTTCTGATAAAAATGCTCAGCAGTGTGGAGTAGGTGGATCATATCTTGACATAATAAAGGCCATATATGAAAAACTACAGCCAACATCATACTTAATGGGCAAAAACTAAAAGCATTTCCCTTAAGAACAGGAACAAGACAGGGATGCCCACTTTCGTCACTCTTATTTAACATAGTACTGGAAGTCTTAGCCACAGCAATTAGACAAGAAGAAAGAATAAAAGGAATTCATATTTGAAAGGAGGACATGAAACTGTCATTATTTGCAGATGACATGATATTGTACATAGAAAATCCTAAAGACTCCCTCAAAAATCTAGTAGATTTAATAAACAAATTTGGCAATGTGCTAGGATACAAAATTAGCATTAAGAATCGATGGCATTCTTATACACCAACAATGACCTCACAGAAAGAGAAAATAAAAATAAAAATAAATCCCATTTACCATTGTGGCAAAAAAAATTAAGATACCTAGGGATAAACTTAACCAAAGAAGTAAAAAACCTACTCACAGAAAACTACAGGTCATTGAAAAAAGAAATAGAGGAAGATATAAAAAAGTGGAAGCATATACCTTGTTCATGGATTAGAAGAATTAACATCATTAAAATGTCCATACTACCCAAAGCAATTTATAGATTCATTGCAATCCCCATCAAAATACCAATGACATATTTCAAAGAACTAGAACTAATACTCCAAAAGTTTATATGGAACCAAAAAGACCCTGAATAGCCACAGCAGTCTTGAAAAAGAAGAACAAAATAGGAGGGATCACAATACCAGATATCAGGTTATACTACAAAGACACTGTAATCAAAACAGCCTGGTACCGGAATAAGAACAGGCATGTAGATCAATGAAACAGAACAGAGAACCCAGAAATTGACCCAAGACATTATGCTCAGTTAATATTTGACAAAGGTGGCAAGAGCATACAATAGAGTAAATACAGCCTCTTTGATAAATGGTGCTGGGAAAATTGGACAGCTACATGCAAAAAAATGAAACTAGACCACCAACTTATACCATACACAAGAATAAATTCAAAATGAATAAAAGACTTAAATGTGACTTGTGAATCCATAAAAATCCTACAAGAAAATGTAGGCAACAAAATTTCAGACATCACACGCAGCAGAATTTTCACTGATACAACACTTAAGGCAAGAGAAACAAAGGAAAAAATGAACACATGGGACTACATCAAACTAAAAAGCTTCTGCACAGCCAAAGAAACAGGCATCAATATGGAAAGGGAACCCATTATATGGGACATCAGATAAGGGGTTAATTTCCAAAATATATAGAGTACTCATACAACTCAACAAAAGGAGGACTAAGAACCCAATTAAAAAACAGGCAGAGGACCTAAATAAACACCTCTCCAAAAAGGACATACAAATGGCCAAGAGACATATGAAAAAATGCTCAACATCACTAATCATCAGAGAGATGCAAATTAAAACAACAATGAGGTATCACCTCACACCTGTCAGAATGGCTGCCATCAACAAAGCATCAAACAACAAGTGCTGGCGAGGGTGTGGAGAAAAGGGGACTCTAGTACACTGCTGGTGGGAATGCAGACTGGTGCAGCCACTATGGAAAACAATATGGTATTTCCTCAAAAAATTAAAAATTGATTTGCCATTCGACCCAGTGATCCCACTTCTAGGAATATATCCTAAGAAGCCTGAAACACCAATCAGAAAGAATATATGTACCCCTATGTTCATAACAGCACTAATTACAATTGCTAAGATCTGGAAACAGCCCAAGTGTCCATCAATAGATTATTGGATAAAAAAGCTGTGGTACATATACACAATAGAATACTATGCAGCTATAAGAAAGATCTCATATCCTTTGAGATGACATGGAGGGACCTGGAGAGTATTATGCTAAGGGAAATAAGATACTCAGAGAAAGACAAATACCACATGACCTCACTTATCTGTGGAATATAATGAACAAAATAAGCTGTTGAACAAAATAGACCCAGAGACATAGAAAAGAGTACAGTTCAGGCTGACAAACTTCAGAGGAGGGGGGCGGGGGGATGGATAAGATAAACCAAAGGACTTATATGCACGTATGGGTAACCAATGGACCCCGACAACAGTGCTGGGGAGGTGGGGAATTGGGAGGAGGGTGTCTAGGGGGGAAAAAGGAGAAACAGCTATAACAAAAATAAGTTAATAATAAAAAAAACAGTAATGAGAAAAATTAAAATGTAGAAATTGAATTATCAAACCAAAACCAGACCTGAAATGATCTCTAGATAGTAAGAGAAATAGAATGAACTTAAAACAACTAAAGAAATGATAGACATTGAGGAAAATAAGACAGTCAAATCCTATAAGGGCCTATCTAAGATAAAGCCAGATAAAATTTTAAAATGCAGAGTACATCCTTGCACTGGAAGAAAGGACATTAACATTCTTCAGGTTCTTAACTATGTATGAGAGACTTGTAACAATTTATGGTCATATGAGCAAAACAACGTATTTATTATCTTTCCTAGACCTAAACTACTGTAACAAGTAAAACTTAATATTAGATTTGCCTTTATGAATATGACAAAAATTTATATTGATTTATAACATAATAGAAAATATGACCCTAGAATAATAGCTGAATGCTTAAAATGTGCCACACACTGCATTACTTTATTTGATCTTTCTAACAAAACTAAGAAGTGGATACTAGTATTATCTCTACATTATACATGAGCCATTAATATTTGAAGAGATCAAATAACTTTTCCATGGTTAAATGGCTAACGTTTAGTGAAGCTGCAATTCAAACTTGTCTACTCCTAAATGAGAGCTCTGAAATACTACTTAATGCTGTTTCTTGCATAAACTATTTAAATATTAAGGGCATTATCATTTCTCATTCATGCATATAAAAAGCTATTATTCAGATTGCTGTTTGGCACTTTAAAACTACATCAACCTTTTTTTATTGATGTCGTAGGTTATCCCTTGTGATATGATTATGTGAATATCTAGGTCAGGCTTTAAAAAATATTTTAATATTTTAAGCTCTAAAAATATTTAAGAAAATTTACCTGCCATCTGTGTAAATGTATGCTGTAAGTTGGGATATAAATTATTAATAATGGATTAACTTTTAGTGCTATTTATTTTATCACACATCCATTCCCTATTAATTAGTCATTCTTGTACATATGTAATTTATTAAATTATTTTATTTATTTATTTTTATCCTCACCTGAGGACATATTTTTGCATTTATCTTCAGACAGAGCAGGAGGGAGAGAGGGGGGAGAGAGAGAGAGAGAAAAACATCGATATGAGAGAGACACATCGACTGGCTGCCACCCACATGACCCCAACCTGGGCGGGGACAAACTGCAACCAAGGTACGTGCCCTTAGCAGGAACTGAACCCGGGACTCTCTGGTCCACAGGCCGATGCTCTTACCGCTGAGCCAAACCGGCCAGGGCTATTAAATTATTTTAAATGCTAGAATTTTACTTCGGAAATCATCATTGATCAAAACACCTGTTTATGTGCTCCAGTAGCTATGTAATATATTTTAAAATATATTTTAATATATAAAAGATCAGGTACCCAGTTACAATTCTCTTTTGCAAATATTGTGAGCTTACTGCTCTGTGTTATTTTTTTCCACAAGATTCCTGGAATAGATCCTAACCACAGAACCAATGCTCTTAAGCTTTTTATTACATTGACTTTTCTATGAGAACAATACATAGATGATAGATAAATTTCTATTAATATATAACATATACAGAAAAGTACTATCTATCTATCTATCTATCTATCTATCTATCTATCTATCTATCTATCTATCTATCTATCTAAGGCTAAATGAATGATCCTAAATAGAATACCCATGTTGTCCAGAAACCTTTCTTGTGCTTTTTCCCAACCACTACCCCCTCTTTCCCCAGAACAGTATATATCTTATCTATATAATCTATATTAACTTGCTAGGGCTGCCATTAAAAAATACCACAACTTGGTGACTTAAACAGCATACATTTAATTTCTCACCATTCTGGAGATCAGAAGATTAATAAAGAGTTTCCTCTGAGGCCTCTCTATTTGGCTTGCAGATGGCCACCATCTCCTTGTGTCCCCAACATGGTCTTTACTCTGTGTGCACATCCTCAGTGTCTTATATAGATATTTATATATCTTATCTATATTATCTATATAAGGCATTTTTTTGTGTCTGGCTTTTTTCTTCAGTTTTTTTCCATTTAATTTTTATTGAATTTATTGGGAGACATAGGTTTATAAAATTATATAGGTTTCTGGTGTACAATTCTATAATACATCATCTATATATTGTACTTTGTGTTCAACACCCCAAGTCAATCTTATTTTATCAGCAATTATTTTCTCCTTTACCCTCTTCTACCTCCCCCCACCCCCTTTCCCTCTGGTAATCACCATACTATGGTCTGTGTCGATGAGGTTTTCTTTTTGGCTTAATCCCTTTAGCTTTTTCACCCAGCGCCCCAACCCTCCTCCCCCTAACAGCTGTCCTTCTGTTCTCTGTATCTATGAGTCTGTTTCTATTTTGTTTTTTTTAGTTTATTTTGTTCATTATATCCCACATATTAGTGAAATCATATGGTATTTGTCTGTCTTTGCCTGGCTTATTTCACGTAGCATAATTCTCTCCAGGTCTATCCATGCTATTGCAAAAGGTAAGATTTCCTTCTTTTTTTACAGCCAAGTAGTATTCCACTTTGTAAATGTACCATAGCTTTTCTCTCCACTCATCTACTGATGAGCCCTTGGGTGGTTTCCAGATCTTGGCTGTTGTAAATAATGCTGTAATAAACATAGGGGTGCAAATATTCTTTTGAAGCAGTGTTTCAGGTTTCTTTGGATATATTCCCAGAAGTGGAATGATTGGGTCATAGGCAGTTCCATTTTTAATTTTTTGAGGAAACTTCATACTCTTTTCCACAGTGGCTATACCAATCTGCATTCCCACCAACAGTGCGTGAGAGTTCCCTTTCCTCCACATCTTTACCAACACTTGTTTGTTAATTTATTGATGATAGCCATTCTGATAGGTGTGAGGTGGTATTTCATTGTGGTTTTAATTTGCATTTATCTGATGATTAGTGACACTGAGCATCTTTTCATATGTCTATTGGCCATCTGTATGTCTTCTTTGGAGAAATTCCTATTCAGGCCCTTTGGGTAGTCTTTTCATTTTGTTGATGGTTCCTTTTGCTTTGCAAAAACTTCTTAGTTTGATGTAGTCTCATTTATTTAATTTTTCTTTCATTTCCCTTGTCCAAGGAGATATACCAGAAAAAATATTACTACAAGAAATGTCTGAGATTTTGCTGCCTATGTTTTTTTCTAGGATTTTTATGGTTTCGGGTCTTACATATAAGTCTTATCTATTTTGAGTTTTTCTTGTGTATGGTGTAATAAGGTGGTCTAATTTAATTTTTTTGCACATATCTGTCCAGTTTCCCCAATACCTCTTATTGAATAGACTATCTTTACACCATTATATATTGTTGCCTCCTATGTCGAATATTAATTACCTATAAAGGCGTGTGTTTATTTCTGTGCTCTCTATTCTGTTCATTGATCTATATGTCTGTTTTTATGCCAGTACCATACTGTTTTGATTAGTATGGCCTTGTAGTATAGTTTGATGTCCTTCCTTTAGTTTTCTTCTCAGAACAGAAAAGTGTTACAGTAGGTAATTACTTAGTTATTAACAAAAGAGAAGGCAGGAAGACATCTGGTTAAGCCTCATTTAGTCAGGAAACAGCAATTTCACAGTCACCCCCAGGAGAAACTGGCATTGTTCCTGGCAACATCCTGCCCAGTAGACTAGGCAGGAAAAACAGCTTTATAGCCACCTTGGGGGGTAACCATCACGGCCCACCAGATTAACAGGAGGAGAGAGAAAAGGACAAGGGGAAATTCCCTTCACTGAGAGTACACACAGTAGAAGCCAACGACAAAGCAAAACTATGAGGCATGCACAGTAGAAGCCAAAAGTGCAATTATAAAGGGGAGGAGACTAGCCTGGGGAGATCTAGGGAAAATATGGGATAGGATGAGGGCATGAAACCCCAGAAGATCAGGAAAGGGGTTGGATAGGGAGAGGGTACAGTCACAGTTCTCGCGAAAGCCAGGAAAGAGATTGGATAGTTTGAAAGAAAGCCTGCTCTCTCTCTCTCTCTTTTTTTTTTTTTTTTTTTTTGCATTCATCTTCAGATAGAGAGAGAGGGAGAGAGAGAGAGAAACATTGATGTGAGAGAGACACATCAACAGGCTGCCATCCACACGACCCCGACAGGGGCCGGGACAAACTGCAACCCAAGTGCGTGCCCTTAGCGGGAACCAAACCCAGGTCTCTCTGGACCACGGGCCCGATGCTCTAACCACAGAGAAAACCGGCCAGGGCAAGCCTGCTCTTTTCTGAACCCAAGAAAACACATGGAGGCATAACAAGGACCTCAGGGCAGCCATTACTATAGCATTCCCACTCTCCGCTCTCTGAGTTCCTACCACCTCTTTTCATTGTAATAAATCTTGCCACTACTGCTTAAAATCCTCATATGGTGTGTGTCCCAGAAATTATTTTCCTGCGACACTGCAGAATAATCCTATTTCCAGACTTTCCTGGGGCAGAGCTTCCCTGGTCCTGGTAATAATATATCAATATTGGTTCATTAATTGTGACAAATGTACAATACTAATGTAAAATGTTAATAATAGTGGAAACTAGGCATAGAGTATATGGGAACTGCAGTACTAGCTTCAGAATCATTCTATAAATCTACAAATGTTCTAAAATAAAAAATATTTTTAAAAATATTAATGAATTGATACAAAAACTTAAGTAAGGAGTGAAAAAAAATTTCGTGATACTTTGTTTTGTTTTCAAACTTAATTTCCTGTTTAATTTTACTGTGATTATGGAATTTATGCTAAAGACTTTTAAGTTTCATTTACACTATGTTCAGAGATCATACTTCATGATTTAAATCATCAGAGGTTTGTTGAAACTTCCTTGTTGCCCAATATGTTTAATTTTTAGCAAATATTCCATATGGACTTGAAAACAATATTTAGTCTTAATTATTCATTTCAATGTTTCATATATTTTCTTTTTTAAAAAAGGTAGATTTTTGATGTTCAAGTTCTCTATATCCTTACTGATATTCCTTCTAATCTTTCTGAGTTATGAAGAGAAATGTGTTAAAATTATCCCAATAATTGTGTATATTTTAGTTCTTTAATGTCTGCTTTATTTTTATTTTATGTAAGATAACATATTTGTAATTCTAATTGGTATAGCTTCTTGGTAAATCCATTCTTTATTATGCAGTGTCTCTTAGAGTCAGTATTTTTGTCTGATATTAATGTAGCTATAGTTTTCTATGGTTAGTGTTTGCATGGTCTATCTTTTTTCCTTTTCTTTTTCTTACCCTTTTTATCTAAAAGCATCTTGTATTTAAATATGACTTTCTAAGAGCATATAGTTTATTTTTATTACAGGTTAACCACTTTTGTATTTAATTGAAGTAATTAATCAATTCAAATAATTGTCAATTTGGATACAGTTGAGTTTAAATTTAATTTTACTACTGCTTTTTATTTGTGCCAGTTATTTTTCTTGCCTTCTTTTTCACTGATTAGTTTTTTTTTATAGCATCCTCTTTTCTATTGGCATGGCACTTATACACTTTTCACTGTTACTTTATTGATTATCCCAGAGGTGATAACATGCATTCTTGCTTTATTAATCAATGCAAGGGTTCTAAACTATTTCAACACCATTTTTCTCTTTCCTGATTTATATATTATTTTTGTCATTTACCTTAATTGTATATCTATTTTAATATCCAGAACACATTGTTATTATTGTGTTAATAGTCAAAATTAATCTATATTTACCCATGCATTTAACTTTTCTACTGTTCTTCATTCCTTTTTGATCTCCAAGCTTCTACAAAGGCTCTTTTCCAGACAACCTCTACCTAGTAGAAATATGAACCTAAAGAGGGCCTTGATTATTTCATCCTTCCTGTGAAACAAATATATGGGAGCTGCAGTACTAGCTTCAGAATCATTCCATAAATCTACAAGTCTATGTGTTAGATTCTCACCAACTGAACTACCCAACAAGCAGATGGTTTGAAATTTCCTCCCCCAGCACGTCTTCCAAGCTTATAAAAATATTGACAATTTTTAGCGTGTATTGAGTCCAGAAAATAGAGACAAGAAGAAAGTTCTGTCCTTGACATTATAATGTAATTTTTATACTGTATGTTTGCTTTTTGAGAGAATAAATTTTGCTTTATGTATTTGTGTGATGCCATGACCAAAATAAGGAGGTGAAAATACCAGTAAAAACAGCACACCTCTATTTAATTATACATCAGAAACAAGCAAAGGCCCCCATTAAAATAAAGCAGTTCCTTTTTGTTTTAGTTTTTGGTTATTTTAAATAGTGTATCTGTGTCTGGGGGAGATTTTGAAATACTGACCAATAATGTTTTATCCCCACAAGTCGCACTTGTTTTTACTTATTCTAACATTCTCAATCTACTTGATCACAGGTATTCATTGTTTCCAGAAGAAGCTGGTTACAGACCAGAACAAAGATATCTGTTGACTTGCTGAATGGATTTTCAACTTACATCAGACAAGACAGGCCAGAAGCAAAGATCTGTAATAACTAGGCACTTGAGAGAAAGAAAAGTTTGTTTTGAATTTCAAAAAGGGCTTGGTCTGGCTTGGCTTGACTCCTGACAGTTCAGGAGACAGAACCTGAATTTCTGGGTGTGAGGTTATTAACAAACAATAAAGAACACAAGACAGGGCATGGGATCCACTTTTCTGCTTCTAAGAAAAAACATATGTGATTCCAAAGTGATTAAGTGGATAGCAAAAATTTGAGAAGGAAGAATGAGAATTAAATCAATATTGCCTTGATACGGTCTTATCTTTGGCTCACATTCAGTATTTAAGTTTTTAGGATGACGTCCTGGAATATAGAAACTGACCTGATAGGTTCAGGGACTTGCAGAGGAAAGGAACTCGGCTTCAGTTTGCCTGGAACCCTGTACCTTGCAGACTCTCAATGGGACCTTGACCATGTTAATATGGCCAAAATAGAAGAGAAAGCCTGGTAAGGTAGGTCATGAAAGAGTCTGACATGGCATGTATGGGTCCTTCATTCTGAAACTTCCCCTGGGTTCCATATTGTGTGAAGAATATCCAAGAATCCCCACATGCTCTAGTGGAAATTTTGAAGATATCTGAGAGTGCTGGCTATCAAGTGCCCATGCTTGGGCAGATTGGGAGGATTAGATCCATTTAGCTAAGGACCTAGGCTTCTTAGGCTAGAAATATCTTGGTAGTTGAGTCTCACCTCAGGGGGCTTGTATCACTACTATATGTCAGGGTACAGGTTCAGCCAGATGTAAAAGATGTAGGCAGATATGGCCAAGCTCTCAGGGACAAACACCATGAATTCCCCGTGCTGAGAGGGGTAATGATATGTCACAACTGTGGTGGGTGCAGATGCAAAAGGAAGAGAGGCAAAGGCAAACCTAGGCAGAAAGTGTCCCCACAACACTGACCATAAAATGTGGGACCAGATTCTGCTGAGGACAATGAGAACGAAGACTTGGGGGGAAATAACCTAAAATGTTATTTACCCCAGAGTCTGAGTTAACCTGGAAGTAAGCAAGTTATTAAATAAGGAAATTTAATTTAATTTTGCTCTGGGGCAGAATTTGGGGCTGAAGAGGTAAGTGAATATACTAACAGAGAAATGACTACAGGGGTATCTCTGCAGATTTGAGTGTTGAGAATGAATTGTAAATCTGCTCTAAATTTAAAGGAGGAACCAGAAGTAACTAATCCATTGTTTTCTACAGCAAACATATCATATATGGAAATGTCCTTCAGCCTCTATATGGAAATCTTTAGTAAAACATGACTATTCCTCTTCAAACTGACTTTCAAATCCAGAATAGCCTCACCTAACTTCAGTGAGAAAAAAACAAACAAACAAAACCCCACAAAAGTAAATTGCTTTGTTCTTCTTTTCTTCCCTCCAATATTGCAGAATACAAAACAGTCATAGGGAACTGTTTGAAAATTATAGTCTGGATTTCTTTAACCTGCCCTTTGTACCTGGACTACAATTTTATTTAAATCTATGTTTTCTATTCCTTGATTAAAATATCTGTTAGGCATGCTTATTCAATTTATCAAATTTGAAGGAAAATATTAAAGGAAAACATTAACAGCCAACATACCAACCAATTCAAATTTTTTTCCACTTTTACAACTAAACAGTGAACATTGAATCAGCAGTAGGTGGAGGTGTCTCAGATCATTCCTCATCTTTGATTATGTGTCGTATTCTGTTCTCTGATTCCTGCAACTAAGATTTTACCATTTGCCTGTCCACTTCCCTCATTCATCATTTTGATTTTATTTTGTACTTCTACCAGTTTTGATTAATTTGTCCCAAGCTAAATGACATTTAATGCTTCAAACAGAAATTGATCCTACACAACATGTTTCATTTCATTTACTTTGGATAATCCCCACACTAATGACTCAAAATAAATTTACAATAAAAATAAAATATACACTTTAGGACTAAGTGTTCAAATATACTTCTTCCTAAACTGATGTTACTTTCTAAAAATATTAGCAGTGCAAATTTTTAAAAAATTAAAATTTCTCATACTTTGGAGATCATCAGTTACCATTCTAATCTATTTCATTTATTTCCTTTTGTATATAGTGTTCTATTGAATTCTTTCCGCAATGTTTTCTCTTACTTGCTCTTCTTGTTATGTGTGTCCTGTGTAGATTTCGATAATAAATATACTACGGGAGCTAAACTAGCACCATGTGGTTTTGAAACATTTTGCTAATCTGAACTGAGACGTTGTTTGCATGTGTGGAACAGGTGAACACCCTTTCATTTAACTATCTGCTTTCAATAGAGCTTCAGCCAGCCAGATTTCTATGAGAATACAATGAAAGCAAGTCAAGGTAGAATCTTTGACAAAAGCCTGTGGTTTCAGGCTTCTTAGTTCCTGACTTGGGAGGATTCTTATCCTTTGGGTGTCATTTAATTGGATTTAAATTTTGTTTTCAAAACTGTGATCGCTGGAGGAAAAGCTACCCTACCTAGACACTGAAATAGGATATTCAAGTTTGCTGCTCTAATAAAAAGCTCCAGAATTTTATGGCTTAACATAATATGCATTTATTTCTCTTACACGTGATGGCTGAGGGTGGTGTTCCCAGGAAGACAGCTCTCCTGGGCAGCTTTTTCTAAGCAATGCACTAAAGGAATCCAAGCTCCTTCCTTCATGTGGCTTTACCAGTTCAAAATGCTCTACTTTGAATCCTAAAGGCAGGGAAGAGTGAGCATGGGAGATCATAAAGGACTTTAGGGGACAGGTCTACCTAACTTCTCCATAGTCCTTGAGCCAGAACTATTTATCTTCATCTAAAAGCAAATGTACTTGGAAATTCAGTATCTTTATGTTCTAAGAAGAAAAAAATATAATAGTACAGTTAACTGATAATATTTTCTAATCCATGTCCTCCCCTCTGGTCACAAATCACATAACTGCCTTTCCTACATGTTGAAAATACTAATGACCTTCCCAAAAAAAAACAACCAAAGTCCCCACGAGGCACCACATCCAACTCAAAGTTCAAGATTTCTTATTTTTATACAACCTTCTACATCAAGTCTATATATAATTCTCTTTCATCCAGCAGCTTAGAAATTTCAAAGGCGGAGTGTAGCTCAGTGGTTGAGCGTCGCCAAGAGGTCGCTGGTTTGATTCCTGGCCAGGACACATGCCCAGGCTGTGGGTCCGATCCCCAGTGGGGGGCATGCAGGAGGCGGCCAATCGATGTTCTCTCTCATTGATGTTTCTATCTCCCTCTCCCTTCCTCTCTCTCTAAAATCAATAAAGAGAAAAAAAAAAAGAAACTTCAAAGACAGGTTATCTGCCCCTATGCTTCTCATGTTCACACATACACACACACACACACACACACACACACACTCTATGCACAATGCTGGAGTGGAGACATATCTACTATAATGACACTTTCATTTGGAAAACTGGGATTGGAAGACACATTACAGTTGTTAGTACTTGGTATTTATGAGACCCCACTGAGAAGATATCAAAAATACCTCTTATTTTGAGGCCAAAGATGTTCTTTAATGTGCCTTTGATTCTGCTCACTGGGAGGAACCCCTTGGCCCATAGTTCTCAATGACTACTTTCTCTGCCCTAGAGTAGGTTTCCTCTTGTCCATTATCTTCCTTGGTCATATGTAACATGTGTGTTGATAGATATTCCCTTCTCGGGGCCATGAAGTTTTCAAAGCCTGCCACTACTTACAGAAAGTTGCAGGCCCAGGGATTTTTACATTTGAAGAATTAAAGGCTGTATTAAAGGCATCTTCCTTTTTTCCCCCAATATGATTCACTCATACTTAGTTGGTTTCTGATCTACTTGCTTTTAGTCTCTGCCATGTGCTGCTGGTAACCACACCCAAAGTTCTTTCTTAGACCTTTCCAGACTACCAGTCTTGCCCTCTTTTTCTTCCTAGTTTCATTCCCTTTCAACTTAATAGCAGCTACCTTTAAATTATTTGGCATACTAGTTGGAAAGACTACACTCTTAACTTGATATTTTCCCTGAGTCACTTTTACTTTATTCAAATGAGATGGTTTACCTAGCTTGTTTCACAAAGCCTTCTAAACTTGCATTTCTTACTATTTAGGGTTTGGAAGGTTCAGATTTTTCCAACCCTACTAAGCTCAAAATGTCTGTACTCTCTCTGTGCCCTTTTACATCTGCTTGTAAACTAGCAATTCTTTCCCAAGCTCAACTCTTGCCTCTATCAACTTGCCAAATGTGGCCAGTAATAACCAACACACACTGTTCTATTTCTTCTTTACCTAGAGCTAACAGATCAGTATCCCTATAACCTGCCTTCCACATTACTGCAGACAACAGTTTCACGAATACATTTTTACTTTTAAATGGATTGCAATTTGTCCAGAATCTGATATCAGTGTTCTTACAGTATTTCTGTATTTCTCACCAAAGATAATGTCTCTCCAAAATCTCAGTGACTTGTACATACACACACACACACACACACACACACACACACACACACGTACACATGTACACAGATGCACAAATTACATACACACTCACGTTTTTATTAACCAACACAAAGTCCACTGTGATGTTTCTTATTGGTGACTCCTGGGTGGCTCTCCTTCAATTTCAGGGATCCATGCTCTTTCATCTTCTCCTACCAACATCCATTAGGTAATTAAACTCCTGAGCTGGATCCTTTGCAACTGGTCAGCCCATGGGCAGAGAAAAAAGTGTGTAGAGAAATGTGTGGAGGATCTAGAGAAAGAATTGGAAGTAGTTTACATCACTACAAAACACATTGTATTGACTAGAAATATTTATAAGATTCACCTGGATGAAGAGGTCTGGGGAAATATGGTCTTTATTTGGGCTCAGAAGGAAAATAAAATAATGCATTAAACACATAGTTTTGCCTCTGAGATTAGATAGATAGATTTGATTTAAATCATTTGAACATCCCTTAGTTCTTGCCTCTAAATGGCACAAGATCCTAGTCTTTTATCTATTTCTGGGTATTTCAACTCCAAAGCTAATTTCTAATCACTACTTTAAATTAGTGTGAATTTCCTTCTGTATAGGAAAATTAAAAGAAAAAAAGAACATAATCATGTTTTCCGTTATATATAGTTTTATTAGATAATTCAAAGAGAAAGTAAAGTATGTAATAAACAAACCAAAAGATGATGTAATTACTTGAAAAATGAAAGTATATCATTTCAGGACTTGTCCACTTTGAATTTACTTTTTTCTTCACATTTTGCTCTATCTTGATATTGAATCAACTCATTTGTCCCATCTTCTTTCACAGTTTTATTCCTACTATTGATGCTGATCTCATGAAAACTAATTAGCACATCTTCATATCAATAGCAACTAATTTCTGAAACTTTTGATACAAATAGCTTTCCATGTGTCCTGGGAATGACAATGTTTTTATTCACATTCATGCTAGAGATCAGAGAGAAGATTCAAGAATCTTGTATCACAGTGAGGAGATGGAGGCAGGTCAGGCAGTGAGGGATGGACCATGGGAAGGGAAGGCTGAGACACGGGGGAAGTTTGAGATGACTTGGGGCTCAGCACACAGGCAGGCAACCAGTACACAGCATAGCTGGAGGTTTATTCGGACTCTATATCTCAAAATAAAAACTAAAATCAACCTGGCAAATTTCTGCCTTCAATGCCAGGAACTCTCCCATTTATAGAAATGTAAATTAAAAGCTCCTGGAGGGAGCACAGGTCAATTATATAACAACAAAAACACCCCAGAAAGGCCGGTTTCAGGCAAAGTGGGGAACAGGGATTGATTGTATAATTTCAAGGAATTATTTTTAAAGAATATAGTGTTGGTGATTCTGCTGGAAGCAAGGCAACAGAATTACTGAATGATTGGATTTGGGGGAGAAACCAAAAGCAAGCATAAGGTTGCTCCAAGGGCGTTTCCCCTCCTCCTCACTAATAGTCTGAGAGAAGGTGAAATTATCATAAAAAGGGAAGCCACAAAGGCCCCTATAGATAACCTAGGTCTGAACCCAGTCCTGTGGGAAACACAAGCTTTAAAATGTATGAATGTTGGTAAGGCAGAATTCCTTAAAAGGACCAATCAGAGGTTAGCAAAGTATTTATCTACCCCTACACAACAGAGTTCCATGGGAGGCCCACTTGGGTCCCCTCCCCACTGTGGGGAGTCTGTCTATTTTTCAAATACACTTTCCTATCATTTACTCTTGGTCCCTGAACTCGTTCTTTGACTTCGTGAGACATGACCCCGATCACTGATGTGTGGTTTCAACAGGACATACAAATGTCCAGGAGACATATGAAAAGATGTTTGATATCTCTAATCATCAGAGAGATGCAAATTAAAACGACTATGAGGTATCACCTCACACCTGTCAGAATGGCCGCCATCAACAAATCATCAAACAACAAGTGCTGGCGAGGGTGTGGAGAAAAGGGGACTCTAGTACACTGCTGGTGGGAATGCAGACTGGTGCAGCCAATATGGAAAACAATATGGTGTTTACTCAAAAAACTAAAAATGGAATTGCCTTTGACCCAGTGATTCCACTTCCATGAATATATCCTAAGAAGCCTGAAACACCAGTCAGAAAGAATATACACAGTCCTACGTTCATAGCAGCGCTATTTACAATAGCTAATATCTGGAAACAGCCCAAGTGCCCATCAGCAGATGAGTGGATAAAAAAGCTGTGGTACATATACGCAATGAAACACTATGCAGCTGTAAAAAAGAAAGATCTTGTATCCTTTGAGAAGACATGGAGGGACCTGGAGACTATTATGTTGAGTGAAATAAGCCAGTCAGAGAAAGACAAGTGTCACATGATCTTACTTATTTATGGTTTATCATGAACAAAATAAACTGTCGATCAAAACAGATCCAGAATCATGGGAGTAGGACACAGACTGACAAACCTCAGAGGGATGGGGGACGGGGGGAGATAAACCAAAGAACTTACATGCATATAGGTAAAACCTATGGACACAGACATTAGTGTGGGGAAAGCAGGAGGGGGGTGAAGGTGAGGAGGAGGGGGTCAATGAGGGAAAAAAGGGTGGGGACATCTGTAATACTTTCAACAATAAAAAAAATAATCACATACACAAAAAGAATCGTATCATTTTGCTGGTTTTATGGAATGAATGAGACAGAAGATACAAACTGAATACCTTTGCTTTTGGAAAGTGTGTGCATGGGAGAGGACAGATCATTGGCATTTCTAAAGGCTTTGTATTAAGCACATTTGCTGCACTTGCAAGTCCATTAGAATACACTGGCAAACCCCAAAGAGTGCATAATCGATGTGAAATCACATAAAATCAGAACACGTTTAATTATTCCAACATTTTATTCTCTTCCATTCTATTATAGACTCTCTGATGCATGAGCCTTTTCTTTCAAGAAATACCTGAAGCCTCTTTTAACAGACTCACCTGATTTGGTCAGGCCTATCCAGGATAATCTCACTTTTGATGAACTCAAAGTCCCTCTGATTTGGGATTTGGGGAGGGTTTAGAGTAGATAGATTATAGAGTTAAGGCTGGATAGAAAATGAAGTAAAGCCCTGGCCGGTCTGGCTCAGCGGTTAGAGCATCGGCCCGTGGACCAGAGAGTCCCGGGTTTGGTTCCCGCTAAGGGCACGTACCTCCGTTGCAGTTTGTCCCTGGCCCTGGTTGGGGTCATGTGGGTGGCAGCCACTCAATGTGTCTCTCTCACATCGATGTTTCTCTCTTTCTCTTCCTCCCTCTCTCCCTCCCACTCTATCTGAAGATAAATGAAAAAAAAGAAAGAAAGAAAGAAAATGAAGTAAAAGCAGAACAGGATGGATAGATGTGGGGGAAAGGGAAAGTGCATATAACAAGGGATTATAGGCATAGTGATCAGAGGGCAGTATAAACAATAGTGTCCTTTGGAGATAATTAAAGTTTAGTTAGGAGAGGAGGAGGAAGACAGACAGTTTTTGTGCCAGACAGTTAATGACACTGGGTATAGAGCAGTGAGCCAAGTAGAACAAATGCCCTATCTTCGTGGAGCTTATGTTACAATTATAAGAAAACATGGGATGTCAGAAGGTACTGATTATAAAGAAAGAATAGGGAATGCTTTTTCTATTTATATTAGTTTTTGGTGTAGGGGAATACTACAATTCTAAATAGGGTGGTCAGGGAAGGCTTCCTTGAGAAGATGATATTGGAATAAATAGCTTGAAGAAGATGAAGTAACAAGCCTCAAAGACAGAATTTTGTAAGACCACAGTTTACTATCAAGATTTCAGCTTTTATTCTAAAAAAGTTGGGAACCCCTCGGTGGGTTCTGAGCAAGTTATGGGTTCTGAGCAAGGTACTGACATTTTTTCAATTTATTGTAAAAGGACCAATCAGGCTGTTTTTTGAGGATTAGTTCTAGGGTATTAAAGATATAATCAGTTAAACCAGCTAGAAGGTTTTCTGATTAATCCAGACAAGAGACAATGGTTTGAATGAGGAATAATGAGGGAGGTGAGCAGTGGTCAAATTTGGGATATATTTTGAAGGTGAATCCAACCGAAGTTGTTACTCTTTCACTAAAAGTCAAACACTGACAGACTGGATGTGAGAATTGTTCCCAGGTCTTTGGTTAAACAAACAGAAAGTTAGACATGTGTTTCCTACGATGAAGAAAGAGGAGCAAGTTTGGGAGAATGGACAGAACAAGACGAGGAGCTCATAATTTGGCCATGTTAACGTTAGATTTCTAGTTCACACCCATGTGGAGACACCATGTAGGAGTCCAGGAAAGAAGTCTGAGTCGAAGAGCCACATCTGGGAGTGCTCAGCATACAGATGATAATTAAAGCTGATGAAATCGCCTAGCTAGAGGATGTAGATGGAATAGAGAAGGTTTGAGATCTGGGCTCTCAGGACTTTAATGTTTAGGGATGAGGCATTACGGGGTGAGAAGATAACACTATTGAAGAGACTTACCATAAGGAGGAATGGAAAAATGTGCTCCGGCAGTGGCTGGAAGGTGATGTGGGTCCATTGTAACGTTTTCTTTATTTAATTGAGAAGAGTACACCATGTTTGTATACTGATGACACTGACCTAATAATGAGAGAAGAGAGAAGAGGGAAGATAGAAAAAAATACTGAAGTGATGTCCTTAGTAGACGAGAAAAGATAGGATTTAGAAGATACATGAAAGCTTTGTCTTTAGATAGGAACATAAATAATTGATCATAATAATAACAGGAGCAGATGGAAATAAAAGTAATAATAATAATAGCTGAACATATGGGCACTGTGACATGTAAGCAGGTAAATTTGGTGTGGGAGCCTGTGGAAGTGCCTTTGGAAGGTCATTTTTTAGACAAGGTTTCCCTGGGGTGTCAAGTAGCTCTAAGAGAGTGCTCCCATGAAAATGCCTTTGAGAACTGAGGGAGGAAGACAGAGAGGAAGCAGCCAAGCAAATGTGCAATGTTGGCAATGCTCCCAAGAGTAGCTTCAGGATGACCCTGCAGGGAAATGCTAGAAGGTAAATTTTATTTCCAAATTTCTGATGCTGAACGCAATATGTGTCTTCTCTTCCTGCTGCTTCTTTTGTTTCTGCTCTTTCTGTATCTGTTGGTAAGCAAGGTCACATGGACTTTCTTATTTCTTTCAACAGTGTTAGCAAAATCGAGAGTCCAGCACTTGGTGGCTCTCTGGATGTCCAGAGGCAGACCACGAGGCAATCACTTGGTGGTTACAAGAGCAAGGCGGGACTGATCTGACAATAGTGATGGCAGCTTCCTGGTCACCAAGAGGCAGCGGTTAGCATTGTTTTGTCCCTCTTGCTTTGGAACCTTGCACATCACTTCTGAAAGGGCAAACTAGCCTCTGCTTATCCAGCCCACCCAATGGTTCTGTAAATCTTTTAATCACCTATAACATCTCTGTTGTCTTTGCTAAAATGCACTCAATTCTCTAACAGATACATATATTTATATTATTATCTACTCCAGTGACATCATTAAGGGTACCTTCTTTCACTGTTAAAAAATATTTTAGATTGGATGGGAAATTATATCATCAGCAAAAACATATTCCACAGATTCTTCCACATATTCTTGTTAATTCATTGACACTACATCACTTATGGAGCATTATGCCAAAATGTTCAACTTGAGTCCAATCATGCAGAAACAATCAGAAGAACTCAAATTAAGAGGAATTCAGCAAAATAAAAAATATCTGTACTCCACAAAAATGTCAGTTTTATGAAATATTTAGAACAAGAAAAGCCTGGGGAATTCTGGATCAAAGAGACCAATGAAACGTGACAACTAAAAGAAGGTCTGATGCTGATTAGATTCTGGATCATTAAAAATATAGTAAAATAACACAGCTATAAAGGATATTATTGAGACAAATGCAGAAATAGAATATGGACCCTATATTATACAAGATTATTGAATCTGTATCAAATTTCTTAAATATAATGAATATATTATAGTTATATTTTATTTTTAGGAAAGATAGGCCATATTTAAGAGTGAAACATTTTGATGTATACAACTGTCAAATACCTACATATATACATATACACACAGATGCACACCTATATACACACATAACACACATACGCACTACACACTGAGAGTTCAAATGAGAAGAAAATTGTTAAAAATTGATAGATATAGGTAAAGAATATACGTGGTCATTGTATCATTTATAACTTTTCTGAAGTGTTAAAATTTTTCAAAATGAGACAATGAAGAACAAAGGCAATGTGAAAAGGTAGCAACTCTGCAAAATTAAAGTTCCTCTAATTATACTGCCCTCTGTAAATCAATAAAAATATAGAAAGATCACAAATAACCAGTCTATTCGTGCATCAGGGAGTACAATATATCACCTCATGTTTTATGCAGAATAAGACCTACAAAGCACTGTAAATTATCAACCCAACTGATAAAAGTTACTGTGAAATAGTAATAATTTCAAAATTACTTATTTATGTCAAGGCAAGCTAGACAATTAAAAAATAAAAATTTACCTGGCATAACTTTACCAATCTGGTACAATTTCTGTTCACTTATGTGAGAAATGAGAGATAATTGTTGAGAAATTATATTTAAAATGTGTTTATACCTGTAATCTGGGTTTGAGTTAACAACTTTTCATGTTACTTTTATTCTTAACATACTATGTATATCAAAAATATATTTTTTATTATTTTTTAATTTTATTTTTTTCATCACTATTTATCCCCTCTATTCTCTCTTCCACCTCCACCCCCTCCCACAATCACCGCACTGTTGGCCATGCTCATGAGTTCTCTCTCTTTTTTTTCTTTTTTTACTCAATCTCTCCACCCTCAACCCCCATCCTCGCAGATGTCTGTCTGCTCTCTATCTATGAGTCTGTCTCTATTTTGCTTGTTAATTCAGTTTGTTCTTTAAATTCCATATATGAGTGGAATTATATGATACTTGTCTTTCTCTGACTTATTTCACTTAGCGTAATACTCTCCAGGTCCATCCATGCTGTCGCAAAGGGTAAAATTTTCTTCTTTTTTATGGCAGAGTAATATTCCATTGTGTAAATGTACCACAGCTTTTTTATCCGCTCATCTACTGATGGACACTTGGACTGTTTCCAGATCTTGGCTATTGTAAATAAGGCTGCAATGAACATAGGGGTGCATATATTCTTTCGAATTAATGTTTCGTGTTTTTAACTGCAAATTAATACTATTGTTATTAATACGTTTATATTAATAGATAAATAATTATCAATAAACATTTTACTACATAATCTTAAATTAATATTCTTCCTATTTTTATAGACAAATCAGAAGGTATTAGTAAATTCTACTTGTTCTCATTTTAGTTTCACTAAAATTATATCCTAAATTTCCTGCATTGGAAATCTTTTTGTTTGAAACAATTGTATGCATTGAAAAATCAATTTAAATAAAATATTAGGCTATATAAAAAGTCCTATACAAGGCAAGTGTTTCTCAGTGGTTAGAGCATTGGCCCAGGCACCAAAAGGTCTTGGGTTCGATTCCAGATCAAGGGCATGTACCTGGGTTGCAGGTTTGATTCCTGTCCCCCACTGGGACATGTGCAGGAGACAACTAATTGATACATGTCTCTCACATTGATGTTTTTCTTTCTCTGTCTCTCTCTCTGTCTCTTTCCAGCTCTCCTCCTCCCTCCCTCCCTCTCTCCCTCCCTCCTTTCCACTCTCTCTAAAAATCAATGGAAAAAATATCCCTGGGTGAGGATTAACAACAATAACAAAAAGTACTATAATAAGAGGAACTGCGAGCTTGCATGTGATATTTTCATTAATTTGCTTAAAAGCCAAAAATGGTACTGGTTCATTTGCTCTAAAAGGTCACTACTATTTTTTTTCTTAAATTCAGAACAAAACAGGCCTGAAGTCCTTTCGGGAAGGGAATCTTGAGTCTATGAAAAGGAACTGGAGCTATTTCTATGGAAATAAGCTTTAGTTAGCTTCAGGGAAAGTTGTAATCAGTCTTTTGTGCAGAAAGATGGGTTTGGATTTTTGCAATCACACAACTGTCAGGTTATCTAAGTAGTTGATTTTCTGGAGTTTACAATTTTGTCAATATCAATTATTTTACACTTTCTACTTCCTCAAACTTTTTATACTTCTATCCTTTTTTAAAATCATTATTCTTTTAACAGTGAGCAATTCTATAGCACTTTCATTTTGAAAAAACTGGTATCTATTGTGCAAATTAACATTTCCCCCACATTTCTCCTTCAATGTACCACTGTCATTTGTTCTGAATTGTTTGTAGAAATAACAGTAGAACTTTCTCCTCATTTAAAATTGGTAAATTTTTGATAAACTTCAGAATATTGGATGTTGCAGCTGTTCAAATAGGAACAGAAAAAAAGTGTTATCAGAGCTACTTACTTGGTTTGCTCTGTGAGAGAAATTAACCAGTGTGTATCAAGTTCACACTTTTATTTTTGATTGAACTATTTATGGAAATGACGACATTGGGGTTTTTTGTTTTTACTTCATGTGTTTTTGAAGTTATAATACAGAAAGCCCCAGATAGGATTCATTGAATCGCATTCTGCTTTTGATAGCACAGTTATTCTTTTGCATTATTCAATGACTAAAAGATGAACACAGTGTAAAATCTGTTTCAAGGGTTTCCAGGATTGTATAACAAAGCTATAATAAAACAAATACTGTATATATATATATCTCATGGCAACAAGGAGACCACAACAGGATATGACATAGTATCACAGTCACTAGTTAAAACACCTAAAACACTACAATATTCTTGTGTCCATCCTCAATAATGATTTATGCTCCAAAATAACCCAACACTTATTAAAAACTCAAGGAAATCCATTTCTCTTGTCTCTGAAAACCTTCTCCACCATAATCTGTAGACTACTAAAACATTCTCATTGTTTTTTTATTGTGCTAATAAGAATTTTTTAAGAACTTAAAATATCATTAAGGACAAAATATAAGACAAAATCAGAAAGAGAAATAAATAAAAACATGAAAAGTGTAGGGAAGTGGAAGAGTAGATGTAAGAGAAATGTTTTTTTTCAAAAATGAGAATTCAAGAGTCAGTGATATAGAAATAAAGCTTGCGCCAGGCAAAGCCTATCAGTGAAAGTATATTCAATCCAAACAGCAACAGCAAAACTAAAAGAACAAGGTGGTGAAGGCCTAGAAAGAACAAATAAAGACAAAAAGTAAAAGAAGAATCTGTTCATCATTTAGCCCCGAGTCTGCTTAGAATGAAAATACTTCCTGTAATATCGTTTCAATAATTTTTTACCATGTGAACCAGATCTTCTGTTGCTACATTTTCCCCCTTTATATTATAAAACACAGAAACAGGGAGATGCCTTTCTTAATTTTTCTGTTCTCCACTGGTCTTAGAATAAGGCACAAATTGCCTGGCTGGTGTGGCTCAGTGGTTGAGCGTTGACCCATGCACCAAGAGGTCACCAGTTCGATACTTGCTCAGGGCACATGCCCAGGTTGTGGGCCCAACCCCCTGAGGGGGCATGCAGGAGGCAGCCAGTCGATGTTCTCTCTCATTGATGTTTTTATCTCTCTCTCCCTTCCTCTCTCTCTAAAAATCAACAAAAGAAGAAGAAAAAAAAAAAAGAATAAGGCACAAATTATTACAAGGCCAACCATGGCCCTGAATCAACCAGACTTGACTTACCTCATCTCTCCAGTCTCAGCTACATCCAGGTTCCTGTTTTCTGTGCTCTGACAATGGTTTAACGTCAACTCCTGAACCAGGCCAGGATCTTGCTGCCATGGAGCTTGGGCACATGTTACTTTGCCTGGCATTCCATCTACCCCTTCCCTCATGTTTTCTTTTTCTTTTTTTTTATCCTCACCCAAGGACATTTTTTACTAAAAACAAACAAAACTTGATCCCTGTGTTTAGATTTTCTTCCAAACATGCCTTTACTTTCTATTTAATTGTGTACATGACTTTTCATTTACTTTTATTATGATATAGAGATAATAATGCAAATTGGCCCTGTCCAGACCAGGTTCAGAGTTCTGAGTAACAGAAAATAGTCTAGCTATTTTTGGTACAAATGAATTTAGTTCAGGTATCCTAGTGTTTAAAATATGTCAGTAGGGCAGAAGCAGAAGGTCCCAGATTCAACTTCCAGGTCTTATCCCAAAAGACACTCAGGCAGTGACTGATCCCAGAGCTGATGCCAGGTTAGCGACCTTAACAATGGCCTGACAATCAGATGTCACCCATCACTTTGACTCACAGTCACTCTGCACCTTCAAGGTGTGCTAGTTCTGTTGCCTCTCTTTCCACTGAACTCAGTTCCCAATTCAGATCTTGCCCAAGACATTGATTGGGAGCCTGCGTTGAAGGATTCTGGGAAACACAGCTGTACCTGAAAGTTTTCCAGCCTCTGCAATATAGAAAAAGCACCAGAGGAGATTTTTCAATTTTCGTCGTCTTCTTTTTTTTCTTTATTGATTTTTAGAGAGAGAGGAAGGGAGAGGGAGAAAGAGATAGAAACATCGATAAGAGAGAACATCGATTGGCTGCCTCCTGCATGCCCGCCACTGGGGATCAGGCCCACAACCTGGGCATGTGGCCTGACCAGGAATCTAACTGGTGACCTCTGGGTGCGTGGGTCGATGCTCAACCACTGAGCCACACTGGCCGGGTACCAGAGGAGATTTTTGCAGACACCAACTATCCAAGACATACTTTGTTTTGGGTGTCCTCAGACAGTAAAAGAAGAATTACCAAAAACAAATTAAAATAGAGAATAAAGATAAAATTATGAAGTCAGGCTAATTATTTTTTGCACGTATCAACAAAATAATTTGCTATTATGTATTAATACAGATAAACATGTATATTTTATGCTTTGTCTCTTAAATCACAACCTTAGGCCTATCAAAGACAGAAGAGATTACTCTTCTGTCTTTCCCACACATAAACCCAATCTCAGTTTTGTGATTGTTTAAGGGGAAGGTATTTTGTCTTGGATTACACTAACTGAACCTTCTTTTATTAATATCAATGTGAAAATATTTAGAAGTTCCTTTCTCCTTTCTTCTTTTCTACTTCCTTTCTTACATTATTGTTTCCTTCCTTCCTTCCTTCCTTCCTTCCTTCCTTCCTTCCTTCCTTCCTTCCTTCCTTCCTTCTTTCCTTCCTTCCTTCCTTCCTTCTGTCCTTCCTTCCTTTCTTCCTTCCTTCTATCCTTCCTTCCTTCCTTCCTTCCTTCATCTTCCTTCCACAAATATTGCCTAACTTCTGTGAAACATGATCCATGCTAAGGACTGGAAATTTAAAAACAGGAAACAAACCAACACAATTCTTTTTTTCTACAATTTAGTCTATGTGAGAGAACAGATTAAATAACTACTTGAAAATGCCTGTAACAATTAAAGAAGAGGCAAAAAGGCAGAGGGAGGAGAAGAAAAGGAAAGTGAACCTTTTCCCTAAAACCTTAAAAAATATGCATTTAGCCTATTTGTGTATGCAGAACACGTATTTTTTACGTCTTTTGTGGTTCACTGATGAATGATTATCATTTCCAGGTCGTCTCTAATGTTTTCTTAACAGCATCTAATTACTCTAAGTCTTTGTCAATACATTTTTTTTCATTTCCCTCAGGAAGTAAATAAGGACTAATTAAAATGTGATAACTTATTCTATCAATTCTTTTGACTACATCCCCTCTTTAGATGCCACGGCAGAGGCAGTGATAAATGTAGGAAAGTGACTTCCATAGCAAATAGTCAATCTCACCAAAGTAGACCATTTAGAACAGCAACTGGCTCAGATGAAGAATCAGAAATCCTCATCTGTAGTTCCCAGATAAAATGACATTTAAGTATGGTTTTATCATCATTCCTAACATTTTCCAAATATCATTCATGGATTTGGGGTTTTCAAGTGCACAGAACTAGGAATAATAAGTATGCATTAATATGTGGTTAGCAAATGAGTATTTTTTTTTTTTGTTGTTTTTTTTACAACATGGGCTTTTATTGCTTATGGGCAGCACTAAATTGTTTCTACATTGCCTTCCATCTTCCCAGCCTAATGTCAAAGTTTGAGTGACTTACTTAAAATGGGAACACAGGACTCGGGAGGGTCCACAAGCTCTTGATGGTGTTGGCAGAAACCATTCTCTCTGTGAACAGTATTCCTGGGCGATGCTGGAGGCACAAGGCAGTCAGCACGGCTCCCAAGAGCTTGATGAAACACGGATCACCCCTTCTCCTTGAAACAGGGAAAACCACAACAGAGCACTTAGCCTCTCTCCCACCACCAGAAAGGACCTAGATGGCACTGCTATCATATTTTTATAAATATATCAGAAGTCTTGGCTTGTTTGACTCGGCGGTAGAGTGTCAGCCCGTGGACCAAAGAGTCATGTGTTCAATTCCAGCCAAGGGCACATACCTCGGTTGCCTTCATCCCTGGCCCTGGTCAGGGTGGTGCGGGAGGCAACCAGTTGATGTGTCTCTTTCATGTCAATGTTTTTCTCTCTCTCCCTCCCACTCTGTCTGAAGATAAATAGAAAAATAGCCTCGGATGAGGATTAAAAAAAATAAAAAATAAAAATGTATCAGAATATGGGTAAATTGAACATTGTTCCCAACCCCACTGAAGAAGTATTTCCCGTTAGAACTTCCCCATGACTGGAAAACCTATATAACAATAAACATAAATTCTGTATCCCAAATTGGATACAATTAATTACTAAAAGAAATAGAATATTTAGACTTTAGATCAGGGGAAAATAGTTTAATAATAATTTGTTGACAAGGGTCTATAAACACTGGTATTTAGGCATCACTAGTGGCAATTTAAACTAGAAGAACATTTTCTTCTAGTTAAAAAAAAGTGAAGAAAAATGTGTGAGAAACTATAAACATAATTATAGCACTTATCCTAGAAATTAGTCCTAAGGAAATTATAACAAATCAAAATAAAAGTCACTGGGTGAGGAAAGCTAATTGGACGGTGTTTTTCTTATGTTGCTGTTTTTACTTCTACACTAAAGTATAACAGGCATACATAAAAATGCACACATTTTCAGTTTAAAAGTTGATGAGCTTTTGTGTATGTGTACATTCATGTAACTACTACCCAGATTAAGATACACCAAGATACATCCTGATACACCAAGGTTGCGGATTCGATCTCCGTTCAGGGCGCATATAAGAAGCAACCAATAATGTATCAGTAAGTGGAACAACAAATTGATGTTTCTCTCTTTCTCTCTCTCTCATCCCCGATTCCTTTCTCCTTCTCTAAAAATAAATAAGTAAATAAATACTATGTGGCTGTAAAAAAGAAGGAGCTCTCACCCTTTGTGATAGCATGGAGGGACCTGGAGAGTATTATGCTAAGTGAAGTAAGCCAGTTGAAGAAAGACAAATACCACATGATCTCATTTATATGGGGAATCCAATGAACAAAATAAACTGACGAACAAAACAGGTCCAGAGGTATGGATGCATGGAACAGACTGACAGGTCACAGAGAGGAGGGGGGTAGAGGGGATGGGAAGAGATTAACCAAAGAACATATATGCAAATATGCATAACCTGTGGGCTCAGACAATAGTGTGAGGAAGGCCTGGAGTGGGTTAGGAGCTGGATGATGGAGAGGGACAAATGGGGGGAGAGACATCTGCAATACTGTTAACAATAAATTTTTTAAAAAGAAAGAAAAAGAACATTTCCAACACACCAATGACTCCCCTTTACCAATCAGTAATAAGTGCTCAGAGTTAACCATTTTTCTAATTTTTATTACCAAAAATTAGTTCTCAAACTTCATATAAATGTGCTTTTCCTGTCTTAATTCTTTAACTGGACATTATTTCTGTACATTTCATTCAGGTTTGTTGGGGTTTTGTTTGTTTGTTTGTTTGTTTGTTTTTTAATACAGTAGGTTTGTTCTTTTAAATTGTATTGAGTAATCTCATTTTTGGAAAAAATATATTTTTCATGGAAATAGATCTGGAGGGTTTCTTAACAGTGTTAATGTTCGGGTTATTATTAACCTGATTACTATCAGGTTACAACTATGAACAGCTGGGCCTCCAATCCCACTGGAGAGCTTCTGAGAAAACAGGTCTCAGAACTGTCCTTTCAGAGGGTTGGAGAGAAGTTACATGTGATGATCAATTACAGGTCCCATTGCCAAGGGTAAGCCCCAGACACGAGCCACCTGCAGCTCTGTATGCAACCAAGCACAGTCAAACAGGTCCTATGTTTCATAACCATAAAAATAAAAAGGGAAGAGGAAGATGATGGAATTAGGGGATGATTTTCCTAACATCAAAACATCCTTTGATATTAAAAACTAAAAACCTATTATATAAGTATATTCAGGAACACTTATAGAGACATCTATTTAGAATGTTTCTGCTGGTTGAGATATTAACATTTCTTACCTCACTGTAAAGGAATCTAAACACTCAGAAATTGAAGCTACAAAAACAAACAAACAAAAAAAACCCATTTACCATTGCAACAAAAAAATTAAGATACCTAGGGATAAACTTAACCAAAGAGGTGAAAGATCTGTTCTCAGAAAACTATAGGACATTGAAAAAAAATAGAGGAAGATATAAAAAAGTGGAAGTATATAGCATGTTCATGGATTGGAAGAATAAACATCATTAAAATGTCCATACTACCCAAAACTATCTATAGATTCAATGCAATCCCTATTAAATATCAATGGCATATTTCAAAGACATATAACAATACTCCAAAAGTTTATATGGAACCAAAAAAGACCCCGAATAGCCACAGCAATCTAAAAAGAAGAACAAAATTGGAGGGAATCACAATACCAGATATTAACTTACACTACAAAGCCATCACAATCAAAACAGCCTGGTACTGGCACAAGAACTGTATATAGATCAATGGAACAGAACAGAGAACCCAGAAATCTACCCAAGATATCATGCACAATTAATATTCGACAAAGGAGGCAAGAGCATACAATGGAGAAAAGACAGTCTATTCAATAAATGGTGTTGGGAAAATTGGACAGGTACATGCAAAAAAATGAAACTAGACCACAAACTTACACCATACACAAGAATAAACTCAAAATGAATAAAAGACTTAAATGTAAGTCATGAAACCATAAAATCCTAGAAGAAAATGAAGGCAACAAAATCTCAGACATCACAATTAGCAGAATTTTCAATGATACATTGCCTAGCACAAGAGAAACAATGGAAAAATTAATAAATGGGACTACATCAAACTTAAAAGCTTCTGCTTAGCAAAAGTATCGAAATGAAAAGGAAACCCACTCTTTGGGAAAACATGTTCCCAATGATACAGTGGATAAAGGGGTTAATATCCAAAATATATGAAGTATTCATACAGCTCAACAAAAGGAAGACAAACAATCCAATTAAAAAATGAGTAGTATTTGTGAAAATATATGAACATTTTATTGTATATTTTTTCACTTTTAAAAGAAAACAAGCAGCATATGAGGTACTAATACCATTGATAAAATTATGTATTTTTTATAAAGTTAATGTAACACTCACATATTATGCCCAAAGTAAGAACTTCTCTTTAAACAATATATTTGAATTTTTCAAATACATATTCAAAGAAGAAATGATGTATCAGCTATGGTACATCTCTAGAATTCGAATTTTAAAATTTAAATTTTGAATGACTCACCCAACAGCTAAGGAAACCTGACCAAGGCATTCATTTTATTTTTTAATCTAAGTTACCCTCTCATTAGGGGATGGCAATTATATCTATTCTTCATTCCTTCTGTGTCCTGTGTGTGGTGCTGAAAACATTCTGAAGGTGCTGCCCCTGGAAGGAAGCAAATATTGCTGCTGGTGTTTTTATGTCAACTAATAAATTTTATCTCTCTGAGGGTGACTGGCGCACATAATCTGGTGTCCCAGTTGGTAAAGGTTTTCAGTGACTGTTCAGAAAGTGTGCAAAAGTCTCCCTTTTATGAGGAAAATTGATCTTGGATCTTAAAGGTCAACAAAGTAATGACTTAACTTAGGTGTCTAAGAATCCTACGAAGTAAGCTGCATGCGAGGTCGTTTATCTGCTTTGTGACTTGGCCCCGTTCGCATCTGCACCTGGGATTTCGGGGAGCCTGGACATTTAGAGGTTCACGTGGAGTGTTACAAACTTCCCTTCCACTGCAAGGAGCAGAGCTTTAAAATGGCAAAATGTCCTTTAAGGAAAGCCTTTTCTAAGCCAGCTACGTGTAGCACCCGAGGGCGGAGGCTGTGCCGCAGAGCAGGGGAGGCCTGGAGCGTGCTGGAGAGGCTGCCCCCTGCCATCCCCTCCGCAGCAGGAGCCACCACTGTGCCCACGCTCAGCAGCCACCAAGACCAAAGGCGCTCTGCTGTCCCAGCCAACTCACTCAGTTCAAGCACATTTCTCGAATGCTTTACAAAATAAAAACTTAATGCAGAGAGCTCCATGAAATATGGCAGAATAAACTCATGTTTTCATAGCCTCCCCGCCTAAAACTTACTAAAATGAATAAATATTATCAGAGATCAAACCTGCCCCTAGGCTTAGGAATTATCACAGCCCCAAAGGGTAGACTCTGAAGGCGATCTGTCAGTTACAGAAAATGTTGGACCGAGCTGAAGGACGCTGGTTATTGTAGACATTGTCCCCAGTTGGGAACACTTTATCTGGTGTGAGAAATCAGACCAGGAGTTGTAGGGGTCCTGCTCATAACTCTCAGTTGGGAAGCCTGGGGAGTGAGCATGTCACAGGGGGGAGAGAAAAGCATTCCGTGGGACTAATTCTATCACAGTGAAATGGCAGGAGGAGGGAGGGTAGGTGTTTAATTTATAGACTTCCTAGGCGAGTCATATTATTTTGTTTGAGCTGATTTTCTCCCCATAAGGAAAAACCTGGGTGGATGGGAACTTGTACTGTAGCTTCTGACCAAAAAAAAAAAAAAAACACGAGCAAGGAGACATATTTGCATGTCTGTACAGATTTAGACTTTTTATTTGTGGGTCCAACTCCCTACCAATCAAAGGAGTATGAAAACTGAGAGAAGCACCCTGGCCGGTTTGGCTCAGTGGTTAGAGCGTGGGCCCTCGGACCAATAAGTCCGGGGTTCGATTCCAGTCAAGGGCATGTACTTTGGTTGCTGTTTGTCCCCGGCCCTGGTGGGGTCGTGCGGGAGGCAACTGGTCGATGTGGCTCTATCACATCAATGTTTCTCTCTCTCTTCCTCCCTCCCAGTCTATCTGATAATAAGTAGAAAAATATCCTCGGGTGAGGAATAAAAAAAAAAAAAAACTTAAGGAAAACTGAGAGAAGCCCCCTGAATCAGAATATTCAAGAAACTTAAAGAGAAATTGCTCTATGATAACAGTCTCTAGCAACTGCAGCTTCTTATCCACACGCCTCAATCCACTCAACAACTGAGAAGGTACACAAGCCAGCATTTCCTAACCCTAAAATCTAATTCCTAAAGGATTAAATGATACCTCCGAGGAAAGGGGGCAAAGAAGAGGGAAAATGGGGAGATGTCGAGTAATAAAAACAAGTCCATGCACATAATTAATGATGGTTTTCCCTACTTAAGATGAATACAAAGGATAAATCAATCAGCAGGTACCAATGCAAATGTTAAAAAAATAAATAAATAAAACTGGCAGAAGAAATTGGGGAGGAAGAAAAACAAAGCATGTAAATGGCAAACACAACTATAGAGAAACTTTGGAAGAAGTTATGTAATATTTGAGCAACACATTTTTTTTTAATTAATTTATTTTTTATTATTTACCCGAGGGTATTTTTCCATCTATCATCAGATAGAGTGGGAGGGAGGGAGAGAGAGAGAGAGAGACAGAGAGAAACATCGATGTGACAGAGCCACACTGACTGGCTGCCTCCATGTCACATGACCTGACCAGGGACAAGGACAAACTGCAACCAAGGTACGTGACCTTGACTGGAATTGAGCCCGCAACTCATTGGTCTGCAGGCCGACGCTCTACCCGCTGAGCCAAACCAGCCAGGGCTCAACACGTTTCTTTATGCTTTCCATTATTGAACAAATGTGATCACACAAAATGAAAAAAAAAGAAAGAACAACATGAAAGTGGAGCCATGTTCATTAAAAAATAAGTTTAATTGACAAAAGCCATGTCAAACTTTAAGTTCTCTAAGACAAGCATGAAATATAAATGACCCAGTAGGAACCTGCAACAGTGGCACAGGTAACATTTTCAGAAAATTATATATAACTCAAAGGCAAAACATAGGGAAATTCAGATTCTAATCTTTTTCAATGTACTTAAGTTTTATGAATATTAAATGAGTCTGGATGGTATTTACTTCTTTCTCCCTTCCCCTGTTTTGACATTTAGAAAGAGTAAGCTTTGCCCAGCCAGTGTGGCTCAGTTTGTTCAGCATCGTCCATGCACCAGGAGGTCACTGGTTTGATTCCTGGTCAGGGCACATGCCCGGGTTGCAGGCTCGATCCCTAGTAGGGGGCGTGCAGGAGGCGACCAGTTGATGTTTCTCTCTTATTGATGTTTCTATCTCTCTCTGCCTCTCCCTGAAATCAGTAAAAAAAAAAACAAACACATTTTTAGAAAAAAAAGAAAGAGTAAGCTTTATCCTCCTTTTCCAGTTACAGTGTTACAGAGAATGTTGGGGAATCTGTGTAGCTGATCTGACAGGTGAGAGGGTTGCCCACCTTAAGCTCTATTCTCTTAATGGGTTTGGTTACTTTCTTCCAAAGACAGACCTCTTGCTACTTTTCTTTTGCATCCTGGGCTCAGCACATGTTCCATGTTGCTTCCCCTCTGTCTTGTGCAGGCTATACATGTGAGGCTCCGTGCCGGTCTCTGTACAGTAAGACTGTCTCCATGTCAGCTTCATGTGTCCCGTTCAGAGAAGAAAACCAGAAAGACTTCAACCAGTATCAGTAGCCTAAGCTGTGTTTATGAAGAATTTATCAGAACCCTGTGTTTTATCAAATGATTTTCCAAATGTATCAAGTGGCACTTTATTTTTCATTGGGCTAATAATGATCCTGTGGCAGGATAGTAAGAAGCTAGGACAATTCCTCGGCAAGTGGAATAGGGAAACTGAGGCAAGAAAATTGAACAAAGCCGAACAACTTGAACAACCTACAGCCAGCTAGTAGATCACAAGCCTTCTTCCCTAACCAAGGACGCTTGAGAGCAAATGGTTAATACCTCTCCTCCCTAATCAAAGAATAATCACCTTGGTCTGAGAAATAGAGAACAGAGACCCATTAATGCCATTTGTGCCACTAAGCCCAAGGACGGATGAAGTAAGGGAACAGATAACAAAAACCTGACAGACTCAAGATAAAAGTAAAACAGTAAAGCAGAACGAAGAATAATCCCAAGCCCCTCTATACACTCATTTTGAAGCATCAGCATATTGAAAACACACCTGAAAAGCTAATGAATGTTCTGCTAAAACCCTCACCTAAGATTCTCACCCACAGGAAAAAAAATCAAACCCTCAAGACAAAGATGCGGGCTCGCTCTAGAGCACGCCCAGGCCCCCTCTCAGGCATCAACTTTCCACTCGCTCCAAAACTCTACGGGTCCCCACAAGACTTGCAACCAGAGGAGAAATAGGCAGCAGCAGCTCATCCTGGGCTTACCCCCGATCCTGTCCCTAAGGCCCCCTTTTCCCTGATTTCCCAGTGACCTAACAGCAGCCCCATGGCTCCCTTCTGTCACTGTGACCCTCACTTCCCAGTCAGCAGCCCCATGGCTCCCTTCTGTCACTGTGACCCTCACGTCCCAGTCAGCAGCCCCGCTGAGGCTCACTTCTTTCCTATAATTTCTAGGAGCCAGAGCAGAGCACTGCCCAGGCTCTCTCCTGTCGCTTCTTCTACCCTACGTCCTTCCTTAGTTTCACTGTCCTCAGCTTTAATAAATGTACTCTCAAAAACCACCTGGACACGTGCTGTGAAATCCTTGTTACACAACGTCAGGAACCCACACACTCAGGCCGGCCTGAGGCAGACCTGCTCCGGGCTGGGCCTCGTCCAGTAACAATCCTTACATGTATGTTCTATTAGATGAGGAGAGGTGATGCAACCCCGAACCCATAATACAGAGAACCGATTGCAACACCAGAGTAATATCTTTCTCAAGAGGTCAAAAAGAACAGATGCAACTTTTCAAAGAAGTAAACTTTCCTGAAATATAGAAAAATCCAAATCTGTGAAACGAAATCACCACTGTGTTCATTGCAGCCTTATTCATGGTGGCCACGACATGGAGACAGCTGAAGTGTTTCTCAACAGATGGTTGGACTAAGATGTGGTGATGCACGCACTGGAATACTACTCAGCCATAAGATAAGATGAAATACTTGCCACCTGTGGCGACATGGATGAATCTTGAGAATATCGTGCTAAGCGAAATAAGTCAGACAGAAAAAGCAAAAAAACATACAATTTCACTCATGTGGGATATAAAACTGAAAGCAACAAATGAATAAGAGAAAGAAACAAACAAACAAACAAAACCTCATAGACACAGACAACGGTGCGGTTGTTGCTAGAGAGATGCGGTGTTGGGGAGATAGAAAAGGGAGAAGAGGTTCAAATATATGACAGAAGATTTGACTTGTGTGGTGGGCACACAGTGCAGTATACAGATGATGTATCACAGAATTGCACTTTTGAAACTTACATAATTTTATTAACCAATGTCACTCCAAGAAATTTAGTTTTTTAAAAGTGATCTTATTTTAGAAAAGAACATTAGTGGAAAATATGTAGCACAGTAGAACATCCCAACGCTTTTGGGAATTCTGACATCTGTTCTGAAATCAGATAAGGACAGAAGTACTGGCGGCAGAACCAGACTTGCTCCTCCTTCAATGTGGGGAGTCAGACAGCAGGCTTTACTCTACTCTCTTAAGATCTCGTCAAGATCTGTGTTAACTGGAAATGAAATGTGAAAAACAGACTGTTTCTTTATGTTATGATGAGTTTTTTGACATTACAGCAATGTATCTTTGATATAGTAATAGCTTCATTTGTTTAAAACATGTCAAGCATGCATACAATTTGAAGGAATAATAAAGTGGAATCTATATATCTTCCTTTTCAAATAAACAGTGCATTATTCTGCTATGTTCTCAGGAAGCTGCAGTTATGGTGACATTACCCTAAATAATTCAGCATACTTTACCACATAACCACAATGCCATTATCATATCTTGGAAAATTACAATCATTCCGTAACACCTAATATATTTAAAATAAATACCAGCAGTCTGAGTCAATTTGAGCATCAGAAAGGAAAATTTAAAAAAATAGATTATAATAAATTGAATTGTAAATAATCTCTGAATTCATAGAAAGAAGAGGAGGGGCCAGTCTTTCTTTACGTAGGAATGCCAGGTAGTAATGTTAGGATTTATTTTTGAATCTCTATTTTGCAGTCCTTGTGAAAAATTATGGCCTCCAGAGATGTTTAGATCGGAATCTCTGGAGTCCTTAAATATGTTACCTTATATGGCAAAGGGACTTTATCAATGTAATTAAGTTAAGGACCCAGAGATGGGAAGATTTTCCTTAATTATCTGGATGGGCTCAGTCAATTCACATAGATCCTTACGATCAGAGAAACCTCTATCACCTGTGGCCACTGGGAGATGTGACTATGGGAAGAGGGCCAGAGTGATGGAATGTTAAAAGGACTCATCTCCATGCTGGTTTTTTTGAAGATGGACCATGAGCCAAGAAATGAGGGTAGTCTGCAGAAGTTGGGAAAAGTCAAGGCAACAGATCCTCCCTTTGCGCCTCCAGAAAGGAATGCAGTGCTAACATATAGATTTTAGCTCAGCGTCATACTATGTTATACTTCTGTTCTTCAGAACTGTAAAATAATAGATTTGTGTTATGTTAAGTGGTAATATGTTATGGCAGCAATAGAAAACTAATACAACCCTTCTCTAATAGTTGATTCAGCCCGGTTCGGCAATGAATGCTAACAACTTTGAATAAAACAGTATTGAGTAGGAGGGAAGTCACGTGGTACCAGAGTGTCACTCCACAGATTATGTGAGATATACTATAAAATGACTGGCCTAGAGGCTTCAAAAAATCAGTGCAATAAAAAAAATAGTGGGGGCCTGCTTCAAATTAAAGAGTAATTCAGAGATATCACGGTCAAATGCAATGTGTGGAACTTGGTTGGGTCCTGGATAATAAAAATGAAGGAAGGAAGAAAAGAAAAGAAAAATAAGGAAAGAAGAAAGGAAGGAGAGAGAGAGAAAAGGATGGAATGAGGGAGGAAGGGAGGAAGGAAGACAGCTTCAAGATATTTTAGATATATTACTATTAAAAATAAAATGACACATCCACCATTCCCATTAGCATCACTTTCCCTTTTCTCATCATGAATAAATGTATTAGCTGTTTACTATGGAAAAAGCATTGATTTGGAGTCATGGGATCTTGAGTCCAGTCCTGATGATGTTTATGAATGATTTAGAAAAAGGCATTTAATCTGTCAGCTTCCTTAACTGGGTGAGATGGCATGATCTCTCCTGAACCCGAACCCTGTACACGCCTCAGTGCTCCTGGCAGAGAATCTTGGGGAGGTTTTCCTTGGACTTTCAATTGTGTTAAACTTCAAATGACAAATTTACTGACTTTCATGTTTTCTACTGCAGTGTCACTAAATACCACAAATGGAGTGGCTTAAGTCAACACAAATTAATTACCTCAGAGGTCCGATAGGTCACAAATGTGGACACAGGGTGGCTGGTTTCTCTGCTCAGAGCCTCATGGGCTGAAATCAAGATGGCCACAGATCTCTCGGCTCAGGGTTCTCTCTCAGGGTCACTGATTGTTGGCAGACTAGACGTCCTTGTTACTCTAGGACTGAGGTCCAGTATCCTGCTAGCTCTTGGCTGGGGTCAGCTCTCAGCAACTAGATGCTGCCTGCATGTGTCCACCATCGATAATTCACAGCATGAAGGATTGCCTTCTTCCCAGACACCTGGACTGCTTCTTCCTAAAAACTGTGGAGATCATACAGGGAATGGGAAGTCTTGAGGTTCATCTTAGAATTCTGCTACTACAGGGCTATCTCAAATTCATTATATAAGAAAATACAATGGATTGAATGATCATAAGTATGTAGAAAGTATTTTGAAATATAAATAATTTTCTGTGGAAATCATTAAAAATATTGAGTCAAATATATGTCTTATTTTGAAGTGGTAAAAACAAATTAACTCATGTTCTCTAAAGGCTTAAAACATAGGAGTATCAAAAGTGAAACTGAATTTAAAATGATCACAAATGTGGATGAATACATCAGACCAATAAAGTGATTTATGTGGAAAATATATTCTATCATATGTTAAATGCAATCAGAAGGTCTTACCAGCTGCAAAAGTTCAGATCAAAGAAAAAATTCACACATTTTAAAAAGCTATTTAAAACTGTTTAAAAGAATTCATGAATATGAAAGATCAATAAAGGCAAACACATTCCATGTTATTAAAAAATAATTTAAAGGATTGCAGGGACCCTCATGATGTAAAGACACACCTTCAAAGCATTTGGTGAATATTTTAAATGTTACAGACAAACATAATAGTTATTTTCAATTCAATAAAAATGGAGTTCTACTGTGTAAATGCTAGGTAATGGACACAAAGGGATGGGGAGAAAAAAAACTCAGATGTAAAAGATTATATGAAACATATTCATTTAACAAAAAAAAAAAAATAGATAGCTTCTGGGCCAAGAGCTATAGGTACTTTATAAAAATAGATGGCTTATAAGAGGGAAGGCAGACATTGGTCAAAAACGTCAAAGTGAAATGTTATGAATAATAGTTTGGTAGGCTATCATAGCGTATAACAATGAAACTTATTTGAATAAATGATCATGGCAATTGAAGTCAGGGGAATTATATTGAAAATGACCTTGGTTTCTCCTTTGGTAATTGTTTTTTATTCTACATTAGTTTCAATAGTGAGGGGATATGAACATATGGAAACAATAGATGTTTTTTATTTTAAAAACAGTGAAATCTGCCAGGGTGGTGTGGCTCAGTGGTTGAGCTTCGACCCAAGCACCAAGAGGTCACTAGTTCGATTTCCGGTCAGGGTACATGCCCCTACTATTTTTTTAAATTAAACATATTTTGAATTTTCATATTGGATTTTTTTTTAAAGGGAGGGATTTAAAGAGGAATGTGAACCTCTTTTAACTAGTTCAAAATCAACTGAGCCCAAAAGCTATGAAAGCCTAGATGCTCAGGTAAAAGCATAATTCAAAGGCCATCCGTTTCCACCCCTCACATATAGAGAATCCAGTGTCCTCCAGTGTCCTCTGCTGGGACATCACCAGTCCTGAAGCCAACCTCCGATTTCTTTGGAAATTCTATTTGAATTTCTTTATATACAGTCCAGGTTAGTCTCTATATATGCTCATCATTGATTCCACTTCTGCCTCTTGTATTTCTGGTATCTCTGCTATTGGACAGACCACTGAATGTTTTTTAATTAGCCTTCCTCTACTTTTAAATTAGTCTTCTTTCCCAAGCTAAATATCCCTGATTTCACTCACAATCAGACATATTTTTTTGTTGTTAAATATGATCATGCTAGCTTTAGGTCACTGTTTTAGCTTTTAGAAATCTTTTTTGGAACATGATTATAATCGAACATTTTCACTATCTGCAAATGTGTTAAAATGTTTTTATAATATCATCCAATAAATCAATAGGAATATGACAAAACCAGGGTGGACCTTGTGCACATCTTGGGATACATGCTTTGTGACTGAAATCAATTTAATTGTCAGCTTGCTTTCAGGACCCTGGAATTACTCCAACCTTCCCAAAATGGAATTAATATTGGGTTTAATAAATGTCTCACTGAAGTCTAGATGCAATATGCCTTTTGCACCTCACTAATCTACCTGAACAGTAACACTTTCATAAGGAAAACGAAACTATGCGGATATGCTTTGTCCTTACTGCAGCATGTCAATGCCCTTTGATTCCAAGATCAAATGTCATTCCAAAACGCCCCACAAACAGCTATCACAGACCCCATCCACTTTGAGCCTAACACAGATTTAATCATTTTTATCACAGAAACACAGTAGCGTGGCGTTGAAGTAGCAAAATACTGAGGGGGAAAAAAGTCCCTGAGGTTGTGGCTAGCTAATTGATGAGTATGCAGATGAACTTGATCCTTTGCAAAATTCATCCGGTAGTGTGGCTCTTTAGAAAGAAGCCCTGTGCAGGGCTGGGGTTTTCTGATGCATAAAGATGTGCTCTAAAAATGCCACGGAGGTAGACACTCATTGTGGTTGTCAATGGAATGTCCCGTTAGTAACCCCTGTGGAAATCACAAAGCTCCCAAGCACATTGAGTCATGAAGGTCACCCGGCATAAATCTGTCTACATTCATGAGTTGCTACCTCTAACTGCCACAAAGTCAAGTTCAGTGCACACCCCACGCTGCTGAAATGGCAACCCTCACTGGCTGAAATCCCAGCTCCTACATTTCCTATTTCTTCTTATTTATTTTTAAGGCAGTAGAGTATCTATTCAGAAACATGCCCTTGAGCATTGGCATATTCAAATGGCATTTGTTAATGCTCCTACAGTTTGAGAGAGGCATCTATTATTGGGGTGTACATATTTCAAAGGAAAAATATTGGTTCTAGTTCCTTCTATAGAGGTATGACATAGCACATTCTTAGTCTCTTGCAACAATGACTACCTTAAATAACTAGGCAAAAAATTATAGTTCTCCCTGACAGCTAAAGATGATAATTTTTATATCAAAATAATAATAGTAATAATAAACCATGGTATATGTTTTACATATTTCACAGCTTAGATTTTCCTTTAAGCATTATTTATTTTATTTTACAAGTATTATTATGGAGAAGATATTAATTTTCCCATTTACTAGATAACGAAACATTGAGAAAGGCCAAGGGAGTTATTCAAGTTACACTGTATTGAAGGACTCGTATTTAAAATCTGGTCCAAATGCAGTGCCCTCTCAATTTTGGTTGTCTGATTTTCAAGATTACAGACAGACAATTTTTAATTATTCACACAATTATTTTAAAACAACCCAATTATTTCTCTGCTATTGAATTTGGGTCTTAACTTATCTAGTTATATTAGTTTTGTTTTAATTGTTCAGTTATTAAATACCTATAACCCATATGTGAACATCATCTCCTACTGCATTGATCTATGTTCTCGCTATATTGAATCATCTGAGGTGTACTTGGTTATTGAAAATCAGTTGTGATATAGTGTTTAAATCTTCATTGTCTAAACCCATGTCATGTGATAAATTAACATCATGTAAGTAGTTCAAATGAAATTCCTAAATTGTCCAGCCTGAGAAACCAAACTCATGACATTAAGAAAAATATAGGTTAAAAATAAAAATAAAAAAACTGTTGAGAGAAACAAAGTAAGGATACGAAAGCTGAAGAGAGAGTTGAGGACAAAGAGAATCCAATGTGTAAGTGATGGATGCCTGAGCTGAAGGAGAGAATCAGACAAATCAAACAGAATGTTCAAAGACATAATGAAATAAAACATTGACTAGAAAGGGACCTGCAGAGCAAAAGGGCTTACTATATTATACAATGCTTAAGAAATGAGATTTAAATGAAAGGACATACAAAATTGAAGGAGTACACAGACAAGGCAATAACTATCTCCCAGACTGATATAAAATCAGGGAACATAATATTTAAGTTATGTCTTCAAAAATATTTCTGATTTGTCAGATCCAAAGAACATCCTAGACAGAGGAAAAGAAAAGACTATTGCTTGATTAGCTAGATAGACAGACAGAGACAGATGATAGATAAATAGGCAGAGAGATAATGAATAAATACTAATAAAGAAAACAAAGAACACCTGAGAAAATGGATGGCAGATAAGGCTAGAAAGGTACTTTTGTTTTTGTTTTGTTTTGTTTTTACCAGAACTGAGCAGTGGCATGGGATAAAAACTGAAACAGTGGGCTTTGCAGTGGACCAGGCGATCACTAGTGAGGGTCTGTACACTGCAGCAGTGGTGTTCAGGAAATTGACTTGACAAGATATGTTAGGCAGTTCCATTTAATCATCGTTTATTGAGAACCAGACACTGAGCACCTGGAGTTCAAAGATCACTATTATCAATGGTACTACTCAGGAATATAGTAACAACAGTCACTATTTATCAAGTGTTGATGTAGTATGCTAAGCATTTTGAGTGCTAGGCAAAAAATTTAATTCTTATAACAATCTTGTATAGTGAGAGTATACATTTTTACTATTCAATGAGAACACTGAGTATTGGGATAACAAAGGCCACAACCTAGGAACAGCCAGGAGTGGATGAGAAATGAGAGAATGAGAGAGAGAAAGAGAGAAGAGTAAAAGAGGAGATGAGAGGGAGAGGGAGACTGGGGGGGAGGAAGAGCAGGAGTATAGAAAATAAAGGTCTAAATTTTATAGTAGAAATGAAAAGATTTCAAAGATTCTCAACTACCATTTAGTCATAGAATCGCTATGGCCCTTTGAATAAAAAAAAAAGAAGTTAAGAGAAAGATCTTGGAATATTATAGATCTTTATTTCCTTATTCGTACTACAAATGCAATTTCAGAATACTTAATGACAATCACTAAAGAAAATTATTGTAGAAATAGATTTAACTATACTCCCTAAAAATGTATTCCCCTGTTAGATTGTCAAGCTTTCCATTTAGATTGGACATATTATCTACTAATTTGAGTGGTAGTCAAAAGCCTGACTACCTTGAAGTGGAGAGGTGAAAACACACCATTGCTGGTTAACTCGCTCTTTGTCTTCTTGGAATTAAGTAGAGTCAAGCTCCTGGGAAGGCGGGGAGGGGGGGGGATTGTAAAATGGGTAAAGGGATCTACCACTTACACTTCCAGTTATGATCATTGTGTATATGCGAAACAACTATGCATATATTTAAATGTGAGTAGAAAATAACTTTGCTGTTATACATGATGTACCACACTAAACTCTGTGATTTTTACTCAATCTTATAGTTATTGCTCATGCAACACAGTCATTTGGTCACATAAAAATGTTTTCCCTTCACAAGCAAATAAAAGTTGACAGAATATCACTGTCGATGCATTTCAATTTCCAGACAAATGTCTTTTAACAAGGAAATAGAGGATAAAAATATTGGCACATTCAAGAGTTGCAACTAAAATAGATATTGGCACACTCCAGACATGTTACTGTAAATGTGTTTTGGATCTCATTAAATAATTGTAAATTATAATTAGATTTTTCTCATTCTTCTACATTTACCAAACTGGAGAAAAATTATGCAGACACTTAAAAGAAAGGCGTTTATGTTCATGCGTTTCAGTCATAAAGGGAATGCCTTTGACTAAATATAAAATTTCAAATGTTTGTTCAACCACCAAAATCCATTCCATATGCCAAAAATAATGTCTTCAAAATTTCATAGTGTAATGTCATTTTCAACTTCTCCACAATGGGGTGTAACAATTGGCTGAATATTGCCAAGTGGTATTAAAACAAATAAGACCTTTTTATTTTCTTGGCGTAAAATCATGTTGCAAAAATTTTAATACGCTAAATATATATTAGAAAATACAAAAACATGAATTCAAAATGTAACCTTGTGATTGTTTGTGGGACAAACATCACCACCATTAAACCATAACCTCTATGCTTTGTCCACCTTTTAAATTCTTTTGCTAGCAGATAATTGAATGTTCTTCAACATTTCTGACAATGAACTTCAATAATGAACATCACTACTATACCTAACTTTCAGCTCAATACATCTAGACATTTCCATAAGTCAGGGGAAATTTTAGATCATAGCTACAGAAACAAAAGGGTTTCACACTTCAGTGTATTTCAATGCAATATTGCATAGCACTGCTTCACATTATAAAATGTTTATAACATAAGCTAGAATTACAGTAAGTTTATCAGATAGAGAGAGCAGGCATCTCCAGTCTTGTTGTATACATGAGGATAATTAAAACCAAATGATTAGCCCTAGACGGTTTTGCTAAGTGATTAGAGCCTCACCCCTCGGACCAATGAGTCTCAGGTCAATCCTGGTCAAGGGCATGTACCTCGGTTGTGGTTCATCCTTAGCCCTGGTCAGGGTCATGAGGGAGGGAACCAGTCAATGTGTCTTTTTCACATCAATGTTTCTCTCTCTCTCTCTCTCTCTCTCTCTCTCTCTCTCTCTCTCTCTCTCCTCCCCCCCACTCTATCTGAAGATAAAGAGAAAAATATCCTTGGGTAAGGATTAAAAAAAAGAAAGTGAATTAAATGACTTATTTGAGATCACACAATGTAAGTAACAGTGTCTCCTGACAATGCAGACTTCTCACTACTCCAGAAACAAATATACCTCATTCTATACTGGAGTTATTGTTACAGGAAAGGCCTTAGCACTTCCTTAAAATTGGTTGAGTAAATAAAGTGTATCAGTGATGGTAATTTAAAAAAAGAGAAAGGGCAATTGTCACCTTAAAACAAACTCTAGCTTGTTGGATTTCTATGTTAATTTCTGTTACCAATCTGATCACACCAACTTTTAATGCCTATCTGCAGACAGGCAGGGTGCATTAGTACAGCATCGCTATGTACCACCATTCTCGTGTACAAAATATAAAGAAAGAGTACGACTCAGCAGGTTAGGCAATGAGCTGGAAACTTCAGGCTCTGTGAATCCTAATCTCTAGCACCTTGGTGACTCCTAATAGCAACAACACAAAATTTTAACTGGTTAAATCCCATCTGCAGTTAAATTGAGTCAATTTAGCTCAGGAGAAAAGGGCCATGGCTTGGGTAATAACTTTATTTGCATGTTCTTTCTCCCTCTAGTATTTCTAGTATTCTCTAGACAATAACTAACCTACTGATGACCTAAGAATCCCGTTGAGAGATGATTACAGTTAAAGTTCCCTAACAGGAATGCCGATATAAATAAAGGTTATGTGTGACAAAGTTGTTCCATCTCCCGCAGATGGCCCATGGTAACAGTGCACTGGTGATCTGATTGATTCCTATAATAAATAATTTTGGAAAACATGCTTTCTCTGCATGCAGTGCACTGAAGCCATTCCTGTAAGCAAAGTTGGGGTAATGCGGTCTTTGATTTCTTGCTCCCTCCTAAAGTGTTACAGCTGCTACAAAGAAAGCATCTCTTCCTTCCACTCCTCCAACAACAAAAAAACCCAACTCTTTTCCAAAACTCTAATTAACACAACTTACAAAAATGTCAGCTAATTTAAATGAAAAATTAAATGGATAGAATGATCCACAGGGAAATAAAATTGAGGGAATATTCCCAAACTTCACATTTGGGGAAATTGGAGCTAAAATTTTCATGATACTTCAAGAAAACAACAGAAAGGAACAGAAGTAAGAGAAATTAAAAGGAAATGAATAAATGTACCAGCAGTGAGTTGAAAGACTACTGAGAATCTCTATCCCACCCTACTTCTCGCTAAAGCAAACAAAGAGGACTAGCGTTGAGAACTCAGTAACTCACACTGAGGACAATGTCACTGTGTGACAGTGATCTCCCTTCAAGTCTTTTTTGCAATTTTAAATAAGATTATACAGATTTAAATGAATAACAGTTTTTCTTTCAAATCTGTGAAAACCAAATGTATTTTTTTTCTTTTCAGATTTCATCTGTACATCATGCATTTATACAAAATCTAACATTCTTTCTAGAAGATGAACAGTCTGTATGCATGGGCAACCAAATATTCCATGGTTGGTCAGAGTGCTTCTACTAAAAAATAAAGAAGTCATGGATTTAGTCATTGTTATTTATCTTTTTCTCCCCCATCCCTCCCATTCTCCCTCCCTCATTCCTTCCTCCCTTCTTTCCTTCCTTCCTTCTTTTATTCATCCAAGAAACATATCATGTGTCAGTGTCTTGGGTTTGAATATAAGACGCTGATTCTTCCTTCATTTTCCTCTGCAGCTAACAATTTTATTCTGGTAAATTGAGGAGCAAACCAAGGACCATGATTAGGCTTTGTGTCTCTCTACTCACACCGATGAGCCTCAGTACAGAGGAAAGATGGACATTATCTCTGACAGGTTCTTAGTGTTGAAAAAAATGAAAGGCACTCCCCCATCTCACCCATAGAAAAAGAAATGCTGGTGTCTCTCTGGGCTCATAGACAGAAGAGCCAAATTATGAGACGATGAATGTTCATAAATGGTGTTATAATTTGAAATGGTTAACTAAATTTTTATACACCCAGTTGGCACAGTATCAACATAAGAAGCAATAGCCTTAAATCTAGATTATCAGGACCTGCTCTCATACTTACTATTTATGATGGTGGGCTTGTCCTTCCATCTGTTCAGTAGGCACTCAGCCACCCCACCCCCGCTGTACTTGGAGCCTCCTAAAATTAGTACACTGATTATTAGCCCTCAGGCACTATTTCACACCAAACTCTCACTTAATATTTTATCTATAGCCAACATAATCTTGGACCTTTTACAGAGAAGTTATCACATATATAGCCTCTGACTTATACAAATAAAATTACAATTTTTTTTTAATCCTCACCAAAGAATATTTTTCCATTGATTTTTTTTTTAAGATAGAGTGGGAGGGTGGGAGGGAGAGAGAGAGAAATATCTGTGTGAGAAAGACACATGGATTGTTTGCCTCCCACACAACCCCCATGGGAGCTGGAGATCAAAACCTGCAACCCAGGTATGGGCCCCTTGACCCGTAGAACTTGGGACTCTTCGGTCTGTGGGCTGACCCTCTAACTGCTGAGCCAAACCAGCCATAGCTACAATTTTGTTTTAATACCCAATGATTCAGACATGAAAAATTTTTTTACAGACTTCCTGAACTAGAAGAATAGGAATCACAAATTTTGTAGGTACTAAAATTGAGGAGGGAAGAACCTCAAGGATCAATGACCAGTCCCCAGATATTCCTCTAACACATTTAACAAAGTGCTGAACACTGAGTAGTCACAAGCTTTCCAAACACAGTCCATAATCATGTAATGTCCAGTGGTAAAGACAGATACATTAAGTTTCAATATCACTGAATATCATTGTAAATTGTTGTATGTGCCACAAAATGGGAAAAACAAGGTCCTATCCAAAAATATAATAATAATAAGGCCAACTTTCGGTTAAAATTTCTCATAGTGACAAGCTGAGATCTTCAAGTTGAGTAGAAAATACCTGAAGTTAATTATTGGCTGGAGGGAACAGATGATAGACGGCTGCAGGGAGGGGGGTTGAGGAGGATTCATTTCTACTGCAGGGAACGACTTATACAAATGTCCTGATGGGTGAAAGTGGAGTAGAGAAACTGAAAGTAGGCCCTTTCAGTTGAACAAGTGGGTGAAAGGTATGAGACGAATGTGTGTAGAGAAGCATAAGCCAAGTTACACAGTCTTAAAGGCCATGTTATGAATTACCTTTTTATCATTCCAATTACTAGGTGAAATCTTCGGTACTGACAGGGTACTAATAGTATCCAAAAAACTCCCTTTTAGAGACTGAATTAGTGGGGGCTACATTTTTTTTCCTTTACAGCCAATGTCTAAATTAAATTTTCTCTGTGTGAGTATGCTATAAGGAAACACAACAATTGCAACCACTTATTAACGTGTTTGTTTTTTGTTAATCCTTACTTGAGGATATGTTTTTATTGATTTTTTTTTAGAGAGAGAGAGAGAAATATTGATCTGTTGCCTCCCATACGTGCCCTGACCGGGAATCAAAACTGCAACCTATGTATGTGCTCTAAACAGGAATTGAACCCACAAACTTTTGGTGTATAGGACAACACTCCACCAACTGAGTGAGGAAAATATATTATCTTTCAAAAAAACAAAAACATGGTGTTGTACCAGAAATACCATACATAATAGCTAAAGATAAGATGAGTTGTTTTCAACTGGGGATAATTTTACCACCCAGGGAACAATGTCTAGAGATATTTTTGGTTGTCAAACCATGACAGAAAGAATTGTTACTGGCTACTGTGTAGAAGCCAAAGATGTTACTAAACATCTTACAATTAATAGATCCCACAACAAAGAATTTTCAGTCCAAAATGTAAATGGTACCAAGGTTGAGAAACTATGCTGTCAATCATCATGACTGTCACTGAATTATTGATAACTTCCCACACACTCCCTCTTCTCTACACATTTCAAATGACCAAGGGTGACTCCAAGGTTGAGGACCCCTTAGATTCTTCCATGGTGAAGTAGACATGGACCTATAATGCAAAGCAATTTTCGACTTGAATCAGTTATATTGTTGCTGCCAAAATTAAACTGATAATCAAAATGGCTAATGTAATCCATATAATCAATACCCATGATTGCAGGAAATAAGAATAAGATGAACTGACCTCTAGGGTATCCTTAGGTTGATTGCACTATATTAGATTATTGTTGGCTGGCCTTATGCTGATGAAGGTGAGATACTAAAGAGACCAGAATTGATTTCTCATTCAACAAAGAGTTTTTAGCACCCTCTCTCTCTCCGTGAAAGAGTGTGTGTGTGTATGTTTTAAATATTTGCAATAAAGCACACCTTGTGAACTGCTAACTACTCTACGGTCTTTAATCTAAAATACATTTTATAACTTAGTGCATAAAAAGTACTTTGTTTTCATTTTATAAGTGAAAATTTAAAAGACTATATACTCTATTGTGTCTCCAGGTCACAATAACTTAAAATGCAAATTCCAGTGTAAAATTCACTGCAGTAGTAAAGGGAACAATGATTTTAACAAAGTGAGCTTGAGTTCTTCTGTAGTGTATTGAAATGAAAGTAAATTCTACAAGGTGATAAGAACTTGTCACAGAGATTGTGTGTGAAGTTTTCTCCTAGCCACGGTCAAAACTGGTTTATAAAGATTTAAATTCAACCAAGAGTAATAAGAAAATACACTTAGCCCACTGAATTCGGAGCCAAAAATTTAAATCTATTTATATAGGAAAGACGTTGAAAGAACTAGTCTCTCTAGAACAGCAAATTCACACTGCTTAAAGGTTGACTAGTTTTTGATATGCATTAGAAACCTTTCTTGAGTAATAAAGGAATCACTTTTTTCATCTCTGTACTCGGGGGGGGGGAGGGGTATCATCTTTTTTCATTCATCTTCTTCACCGTGAAAAATCTCAACAAATACATCAATGTTGGTTCAAAAACTCAGGAGCTTCCAGGTCAAATCTGAAACTATCCCTTGTGCATGGAGGGCAAGGAGAGCCCAAAGAAAGAGGCCAACCTCTCCAGATAGGTAGGTGGCACGTTCAATTCACAAGGGAACTTATGTACAAGGCTTGTCTTGGGTGGCCAAAAGATAAGTAGATCTCCACACCTCCCTGGCAGAATATTAAGAGTTTATATAGAGTCCGTAACTGGGTTCAGCCACATTCAATAGCCACATGCTTGCAAAAACACATTCCTCCCTCCAGGCTTGTCCCTGAAAATGTCTCTTGCTGTGGGATTGGTAGGCAGAGCATACATTCCAAGGACAAGATAGAGGGCGAGGAATCTCCCATTGCCCAGGTCCAACTCAAGGGTCAACCAGTAGTCACCTCTCAATGACCTGCTCCAACAACGAAGAGTTGCATTTTTTATACTACAGGTCAACATGAAGCTGAAATGATTAATGGAAACTGAAAATGCATGAACTGAACTGACTTGAAAATAATTCGGTAGAGGTTTTCTTCTCAAATAATTTTAGAGCTAAAATAGTGATTATGATAAAGTATTTCTACCATTTAAACTGCTAATCAAATGTGATTTTTTATATCCAAATTAGTTACTGTTCATTTTTAGTTTTTTGTTTTTTTTTATCCTCACCCAAGGACATTTTTTCATTCTTTGTTCAGATAGAGTGGGAGGGAGAGAGAGGAAGAGAGAGAGAGAGAGAAACATCGATGTGAAAGGGACACATCGAGTGGCTGCCACCCACACGACCAACCAGGGCCGGGGACAAACTGCAACCAAGGTACATGCCCTTAGAGGGAACCGAACCCAGGTCTCTCTGGACCGCAGGCCGACTCTCTAACTGCTGAGCCAAACTGGCCAGGGCAATTACTGTTCATTTTTAAAGGCACATTACAAAAAGATTAAACATAAAAATAAAAACTCAATGCTACATATATGTTTAATTACAAAATAATCAGTATTGTAATATATGGCAACACTGGAAGATATTTCATAAGTATGTAATGTGAGACAAAACAAAACTTTGGAATAGAAACCTAGCAATTATTTGTTTATGTGGTACTTCTCCATATATTTGAATTTTTCCTTCCTCCACAATCTATTTATAAAATATTGGTCATAGCACTTTTCTAGCACTTATTTGTTAAATGTTTATTGTTCTCATGTAACAATACCCTGACTTCTTTCATGTCTCTCTTTTTTTTTATTGTTGAAAGTATTACAGATGTTCCTTCTTTTTTCCCCCCTTGACCCCCTTCCTCTCTGCTCCCACCTCCCTCCTGCTTTCCCCAGTCTAATGTCTGTGTTCATTGGTTGTGCATATATGCATATAAGTTCTTCTGTTTATCTCCTCCCACACCTCCCAAAAACCATCCCTCTGAAGTTTGTCAGTCTGTTTCTTATTTTCATGACTCTGGATCTATTTTGATTGACAGCTTATTTTGTTCATATGTTCCATAAATAAGTGAGATCATACAGTACCTGTCTTTCTCTGACTGGCTTATTTCACTCAGCATAATACTCTCCAGGTCCCTCCATGTCATCTCAAAGGGTAAGAGATCTTTCTTTCTTACAGCTGCATAGTATTCCATTGTATAAATGTACCACAGCTTTTTTATCCACTCCTCTACTGATGAACACTTGGGTTGTTTCCAGATCTTAGCTATTGTAAATAACGCTGCTATGAACATAGGGGTGCATATATTCTTTCTGATTGGTGTTTCAGGATTCTTAGGATATATTCCTGGAAGTCTTTAGGTTGATTGTTTCTATGAGGAATATGACCTGTCATTCATTTTAGCTGCCAATCACACTCTGATTGCAGTAAGTGATCAATAAATGTTGGCTGACTGCACGCCTTATACTGACAGATACTTCATTTTGCCATTTCCAATCCACTCATCACCTGTTTGCATCCTGCCATTGCCACAAAGGGTGGATATTTATGGACCGAATCTCTAGGCTCCTTTGTTCTCTGACTTGCTTTTGGGTTTGGATAAGAGGAGACACCAGTAGGAGACTGGTGAGCTGGAGAATGAGGTCACGGTATTGACTCCTCTGGCTCTCTTCCTGCCAAAGGACTTTTCCCTTGTCCCTTCACAATAACTTGTCCCTTTACAGACCTAATGTTTAGGGAACAAAGATACAAATAACTACAAAAGCATAAATAATAGTAAACATATACTAAAATGATTAAGAATCTATGAGTTTAGAGTATTTATCACATTTGTTTCAATATACTTAAGTTCACATAATTTAAAATCTTTATTATAATGGCTGATTTCACAACTGGCTCTTCAGATTTAACAATAAGCTCTCTAAACCGGTATTAGCTGGCAGCAGCACACCACTGTTTATGGCCTGAGCAGCTAGGGGTTTCGTAGTCTTCATAGTCTCTGTCCTGCTACTTTGCCCAAAATATAAGTCCTAATTAAACTTCTAAAAATTTTTGGCTGATGGTTTCTAAAGGAAAACTTTTTTCACCTATCAAGGGTTCATTTCCCTCTAAAAAACAACAAAAAATGAACACTCTGCCTTGGGCAAGATAAAGAGAATTAATTGGCAAAATCACTTTTTTTCTCCAAATATTTAATTAGCTCAAGAATGTATAAACCCTGGCTGGTGTGCCTCATGCCGTGCAGCCAGGGTTGCTAGTGTGATTCCAGGCGGGGGTGCATGCCTTGGTTGAGGGCTGGATCCCTGGTGGGGGGTGGGCATGCGGGAGGCAGCTTATCAAGATTTCTCTCATCAGTGTTTTTCTCTCTCTCCCTCTCCCTGCTTCTCTCTCATCAATGAAAACATATTTTTTTAAAATATGGTTTTAAAAATATATAAAATTAATCAAGTTAATGCATTCACAATACAGATAATTTTCTCTTTAAAGGTAAGCTCTTCTCCAGATACTTAATGACGCCTATGTATACATTAGGTACTTCAAAGGCAATGAAAGTAATGGTCTTTCTTCTTTTGCTAAGTAACTTCCAAAACATATCTTTCTTTTCTTTGATCAAGGTATATGTTAAACAAATTTATATATTATTACCTGAAGAGACATTATTTGGCAATAAACTATTAAATATTAAACTATTTTTTTATTAATTTATTTTTGTTACAGATGTTTCTCCTTTTTTCCCCATTGACACCCTCTTCCCCATCCCCCCACCCCGTCCCCAGCTTTGTTGTCCATGTCCATCAGTTATGCATACATGTGTGTAAGTTCTGTGGTTTATCTCTTCCCTCCCTCCCCCCACCCCCTCTTCTGAGGGTTGTCAGTCTGTACCCTACTTCCACATCTCTGGGTCTACCCTGTTCCTCAGACTGTTATGTTCATTATATTCCACAAATGAGTGAGATCATGTGATATTTGTCTTTCTCTGCTTGGCTTGTTTCGCTTAGGATAATACTCTCGAGGTCCCTTTATGTCGTCTCAAAGGATAAGAGATCTTTCTTTCTTACAGCTGCATAGTACTCCATTGTGTATATGTACCACAGCTGTTTTATCCATTCATCCACTGATGGACACTTGGGCTGTTTCCAGATCTTAGCTATTGTAAATAGTGCGGCTATGAACATGGGGGTACATGTATTCTTTCTGATTGTTGTTTCAGGCTTCTTAGGGTATATTCCTAGAAGTGGGATCACTGGGTCAAATGGCAATTCAATATTCTTACCTTAAAAGAGATATTTTAAAATGTTAGAATTATGAAACCTAGACAATAAAAAACAAGGTTGTGAATTACAGATTTTTAAAAAGAAAATGAGCTCTAGTTCATGATGACATAGTGCCTGGCAGGTAGAAAACAACGATATGGAATCTTAAACACCAGACTCTCTGGCTCATAACTGGGCCTTAAATATTCAAGTGGAGGTCAGAGGTGAGAAACAAGGTAATCAGGACAGTAAAACACAGCTTCATTTAAAGTTGTCATTTATTGAGAGCTATGGATTAGGCATTGTCTCAAGTGCTATATAGATATTTTAACATTACATCTTCCCAATAGCCATAGGAAAGAGATCTATTTAACTGAAGATCCATAAAAGTTGAATAATTTGCCCCAGATTAGGCAATCATAACTGGGATTTTTGCTAATCTTACTTCAAAGTCCATCAACTTTTCTGTCTTCTAGTCTCATATTTACTTAATACTCTTCACAATTATAGCTAAATCGTACACCAGTCTGGTTTACAACATCTCCCATTTCTTCCTTTTACAAACATTATGTTTCATCCAGACTCCTTTGATACATATCTGAAATACTCATGACTTCCACCCACACTTTTCACTCTACTTGGAATATTTCTACCTCTTGTGCCTCCTCAAAACCAATCAAAACATTCTCTGCAAATTCCCCTCATCTGCACAATGCCCTTTGATCACCAGAGCAACTATAATCCCTCTGTCTTTGCACGACCAATATTCATTTATCACATAAGATCTTGTGTTTATTGGATTTATTTATCAGTGGTTCTTAAAGGGTAGATCTTGGATACACAGCATCAGCATCACCTGAGTACCGTCAGACATGTAAATTTTTTAGCCGAATTCTGAGCCACTAAATTAGAAACTCTAAAGATGGGGTACAGTGTATTTTTCTTTATTTTGCATGTCACATTGTGACATGCAAATCATGCTTCATAGAATCATGTCAGAGATCTAGGCAGCATCCATGTCCCCCAAGGAATGGAATTCCTCGTAGTTCAAAATGTTTCCAAGCTCCAGACGTTAAAGGAAGGAGAAGGATGAGGGAGAAGGAGGTTTCTGGCAGCTGATCTATGTAGTTTCTACTAACATTCTTTTTGGCCTGAATTTAGTCATATGACCACAGCTAGATGCAAGAAAAGCTACAAAGTACAGTCTTCATTCCATTATATATCTGTATTTCCAGTTAAAATTCTGATAATAAAAGAAGGAGGAAACAGATATTGGGGACAACCATTGGTCTACACCACAAGATCTACGTGCTGTTAAGAAAAAGACCAAAATTAAATAAAAAATTGATCCCAATACGCTAAAAGTCAGTATTGATATCATTCCCTTTAAATTCTCTTTTGAAGTCTGGTTGAAACAATAAAACTAAGCTTGTGAAAAAGACCCGAGGCTATACCTGAGAGAGACAACTCAATAAATACAACACAAAGGTTTCTTCATGGAGAAAAAATCCTGTAATTTAAGTAATAATAATCAAACCATTTAGTTTTTTCTTTAATACAATTGAAAGTCCAAACACTAAAATATAGAATGATAAATTGCCTGAATTTTTATATGAATGTATATTCTTGTTATAATAAGAAATATCTATTGGAAGGTTAAATGTTAGAGAACAATATTGCAAGTTTTAAATATATCAGGAAACTCTAGCTTAAAAAAAAGGACATGAAATTCACCCTATTTGGCTTCATGCACGCGTTTAGTACAGCTTTTGGCATTATTATGATTAAGTGTTACATAATTCATGATGTAACACTACTGTCCAAGAAAGAGAGAGCAAAAAGGACAAATTCTGTGTGCCTTTTGGGGCACTGTTCATAAAAATGCAAAGGACATTCCTATCTAAGCCTCTGATGGAAAATGGAAAAGACAAATAATGAGAATAAAAAAAGAAGAAAGGAAGAAAATAGAAGAACATTTTCCAAATTTCATTACATGAACTAGGAATATGCCATGGGGTAAAAAAAAAAAAAAGGTAAAATTCTAGGAAACAAATAACACAGGTTGCCTCAGTATAGGACATTTTTGAGAATCTCGAATATGCTGACCATGACAGATATTGTCTTTCACCACGAGTGTGTTTTGATGAAGTGTTCCTCAAATTATTTGAGTTTAGAACATTCTTATTCAGAATAACTAGTGAAATTAGAACTTGATGGGTTACCTTTTCAGAGAACATGGATTTGGGGACTTCATATATCACTGCTGACCACCTGTGTCACCTCAGTTAACCTGATACTGAATCTCCCCTCTCTCATCATCGTGAGAGCTCCATCTTCTGCTCCTCAGAATGCCCCCCATTTTATGAATGTCACTCCTCAGAGCCTTTCTTACCTGTTTCACAATGTGTGTGTGTGTGTGTGTGTGTGTGTGTGTATATATATCAAAACATCACATTATATACCTTAACTATATACAAATTGTATTTGTCAGTTATACCTCAATTCTTGCCTCACCCATTTCCTCCTAACCTCTTGGTTATTTTTTAGTATTTTCTTGAATAATTGTTGTTAGGACTATACATAATGCCTAAATATATTTCTTTCTTAAATAAAGATGTATGCCACAAACTTTCCAAACCTGAATGTAGGAAGATATAGGTGAAAGTCACATCAATTATACAGAGAATGTGAAGATGTGGCCTGACTTGAAGCTAGGTCACCAGCAAAGAATATGCAGAATATGAAGAATGGAACACAGTTTCTAATTCTCCTTGGGACATCAAATGTGATCAGGGTAAGTGAGAAAGTAAATTATGAGGAGTATGTATGTGTGCACAGTTGTTGACACGGTTCCTTTATCTAGCTCCTTCATTGTAAAGCTTATGTTTTCTGATTTTTAATTATCCCTTGAATTTATATCATGAAAACAAACCCCACAAATTTGTAATAAAAATTGCAGAATTAATGCTATTGATATATAGGCTATGTGTGATATGAACTGAAGAATAACAGAAAAGGTATTTATGAAATGTAGTTATTCATCAAATGCCCTAAATTATTTATTTTTAAGTATACGGGTTTACCAAGCAGTATCTGAGTGATTAACATGGACCCAACACTATGTTAGATATTATGGAAGAAAGACCAGTAAGTCATAACCATGGACCATAAAGACTCCTTAATCTAGCATATATTAAAGGATGAGGGGGCATACCCAAGGATAAAGCTAAATGTAATAAAATGTGACAAGGTTGTTATGCTGATATAGTGGTAACCTGAACAAAGAGTTACTGGAGTCCATTGCCAGTAGGAAAAATAATTAATTTTGCTGAGGCAGCAAAAATAATTAATTTTGCTGAAAGCAAAAATAATTAATTTTGCTTTCTCTTCTGAAGGAGATCAGAAGATTCTACAAAGATGGCAGCATCTCAGCTATGACTTGAAGAAAAACCTAAGATTTACCCTCTGAGAAAGAGATGGAAGGAGGCAGCCTGAGCAGTGACTTAGAGGGTAAATGGGAGTGAAATAGCAGTAATCTAGCAAAAGGTCCAAACACTGCAGGTCTTTTGTATTTTCCTTTTATACAAATGAGTGTGTGAATAAAGGAATGCATGGTTGAACTATAGATAGGAAGTGACTGAGAGAGGAGGAGGGATGGTATAGGGAAGCACACAGATAAGATTCAGAATGTGGAGGACTTCACTTGCCAGAATTGTAAAATATACTGTAAAACCAATGAAATATCCATATGCAAAGAGAGAGAAACAAGAACCTAGACACAAACTTGATACCATACATAAAAATCATCTCTGGAACATGCACATAGACCTAACTAAAATATAAAACTAGAAGAAAACACAAGAAAAAGCCTACATGACTTTGGGTTTGGCGGTCAATATTTAGGTACAACACCAAAAGTGTAATCAATGAAAGAAAAATTTGATTAGTTGGACTTTATTAAAATTAAAAACATCTTCTCTGTGAAAAACACTGTTAAGAGGAGAAAAAGCCACAAGCTGGGAGGAAAAAAATGGCAAAATATATACATGATAAAAACGTATATCCAAAATACACAAAGAACAGTAAGTGTGTGAGTGATGGGTATGTTGATTAGTTAGCTTATGGTAAACATGTCACAATGTATATGTATATCAAAACATCACATTATATACCTTAAATATATATAATTTTTACCTGTCAATTTTACCTCAATAAAGCTAAGAAAGAAAATAAAAATACACAGAGAATACCTAAAATTGAACATTAAGAAAGTAAGCAATCCAATGGAGTAATTTAAGAGATTAGGGCACACATCTCACTATAGAAGCTATACAGACAGATGGCAAATACACTTAAAATCAATACTCAACATCATTTTACACTAGAGAAATATCAACTAAAGCAACAATGTAATACTACTATACTTGTAAATGGCCAAAAAAATTTTTTTAATTAAACTGACGATACAAGTAGCTGGTGAGAATATAGGTCAACAGGAACTCTCCGTCATTGCTGGTGAAAATGCAGAAGAGTTCAGCCACTTAAGAAGACAGAGGGCAGTTTCTTATGAAGCTAAACAAGTCTGGAGAACAGCAAGATTTGGGGAGTTAGATGCAGTGAAATCAGTAACATACATTGATAAGGAACTAACATGTTCATAGTCAACCTTCTTGCTCCTCTCGAACCTTGAGATCAGACAGTGGACTCCACCTAGCTAGTAAGCAGGAAGGGATTTATTATTCAGCACTAAATAGATTACAGACTCTTGGAAGAGCTAGGAAAACTGCTCGATGTTGAGCTTCCAGAAACAACTTTGGTGGTGATGCTGGGGAGACCCCAGAACCACAATGTATCCGTCACAGTCAGAAAATAGTTGTCACCACTACAGAGTCCACAGGGACACTGCTTCTGCTAATCCCAGTGCCTGGCCTGTACTTAAAGTGGTAGAATTATTATTCTGTGAGCCAATATTCCTGGTGGTATCTGAGTGGGAGAACCTAAACTCCATGATCACCTATCTGCTCCCTAGTAGAAAGGGAAGTTAGGAAACAGGGCTTAGTTGGTCTATTTCTATGTGTGTGTGTTTGTCTGAAGGCCCAAAGTGCATCCTGCAAACTATCAAAATGTAAACAAGACATTCAAAAATTTTGAGTGGCCAAAAATAACCGATGTCCTTACCCACTTATAAAACATGAGATTATAACTCTGAAAGTAGAGTTGCAGTAAAATATCATTAATTTGTAGTGAAGGTAGATGGCAATCATTTGCAACTTTTGCTAGAAGAGTAAAGAAGCCAGTGGTAGGGATGAATGAAAAAGATGGTTCAGTGCCCTCCATGTAAGACCATCTGAAATTTAACTGGGAAAAAAATCCCTTTAGAATCGATACATCCACCTGTTAGAAAACAAGAGCCCAAATTAGTAGACCATATATGTAATAGCATTAGTTAAACTAATTTTATTTTGAACATGTCAATGCAGCTAGAAAAAACAAATCTATACTTCAGTGTTTTCTTATTTTAAATAAAAGCACAGAAATCATATTGACTGAAGAGAGTAATTTTTGGCATACTAATATAGTACACATAAATCAATTTTACAGCTGAAAAGTAATCTGATATACTTTGATATACTCATTAGATAAGGTAATGCTGTTCTTAAATTTACACAGGTCAATATGTATCTGCATCACTAATATATTTTATAGTTTCATATGGCTATGTTCTAACTTTAACTTTTTTGAGTTAATACAGTGAGCATTTTTAAAAAACCAATATGAAGAGAAATACCCCTTGATATAATTGCTGTTAGAGATGTAAGGAGAATAAGTGTTTAGAAAAACAGTTGGGTTTCTTTCTGGTAAGTCAATGTTTCTCTATTGGTGCGTTTCACTTAGTGTGAGATCTTTCACTGTTGAAACCATTGCTTCCATTTACAACTCTAATCTGATGTGGAATATTTAAAATATTTAACTGACTTTTGAGGGATCAGATATATTCCCTAAAAATGGACCACTTATCTCAAATGAATAGGCTTGTAAAATATAGATCATGAAGAATATGTAATGCAGCTAACATATGCAAACTATGCAACTTCAGGATACCCAACTGGAATTACACCATAAAGAAGTACAGAAAAATGTCAGCTCTGAAGAACTTCATCTCTACTGTTATACATAAAACTATATTGGGGTGGGGGGGAAACCCATGGGTAATTGTGTCTTTGGGGCCCCAAACCTATGATGAATTAGGAACGAATCCCTTACCTTCCAAGGTCATTAGGAAATCCTTATCTTTGGTGTGGTTAGATAAGATCAGTCACATTTATTCTAAATTAGATAATTGCCATATGAATAATAAATTAGGGGAGCCTAACTGCATCCTCTTAACAATTTAATTTTCATGCTCAACTATTTAATGGTCAGTAACCTTGGGTTTTGAGCAGCTATTTGGTTAGGAAACTCAAAGACACAGACAACAGTACAGTGGTTACCAGAGGGAAGAGGGTGGAGGGGTAGTAAAGTGTAAATGAGGCCAAAATATATGGTGACGGAAGATGATTTGACTTTGGGTGGTGGACACACAATGCAACATACAGATCATGTATCATAGAAATGTACACTTGAAACTTATATGACCCTATTAGCCAATGTCACCCCAATAAATTTAGCAAAATTAAAAATTAAAACAAAACAGCAACAACAAAAGCAGGATCAGTAGTTATGTCTTACCCAGCTTGCAATAGCTGATTCTGGGATAGTACATCTAGGATGTTAGTGGTTTTCACTCAGAGGGTTCAGAAATGCTAGAGAGAGAGAGCAGTCCTGCCTTCTGAAATAGGAACTACTAACAGTTCACTTTAGACTGAGAACACTATCACTTTGTCAAGAGTTCTGTTTTTCAAAAGAGAAATTAGCTCCAGGCAGTCTGTTAGACTACTCTAACAATTAAGCTAATAAAATAAGAAGTAACTATAGTACTTTTTGTTCTTCTGAATCACTGAAATAGCAGAGTGAAGAGGACTTCCAGGAAAGCTGAGACTTTTTCCAGTGAAGCTCTAAATTGAAGCCCTTATCCATAATAGAAAGGCAAAAGCTGAACATACGTGTTCCTTAAACTTCTACAAAAGACTTCATAAAAACATTTTTTAACTTAAAGAAAGAAAAATAGCCACACATAATGTCAGATTCAAACAAAAATGTTTTTCCCCCAATATCTAACTCTAGAATATAATAAATAAGGATATTGTTAAAACAAAATTCACAGAAAAATCAAGAATATTGCTTAAGAAAAAAAGTGAGATTTGGAGTAAGCAAAAACAACTCTGGCACTTAATAAATGTTATTTTTTAAGATGTCAGTAATTTATAATTCATTATCAAATGTTCGAATCCCACTCAGCCCATTATTTTATGATATTTTTATAAAAAATTTCCTTTCAGTGTATGGTCATAAAATTAGAAATAGGAAATTTTTACAATATTGGAATCACATGTTACACACAGTTTGAACCAATTGCTTTTTCCATTTCCAATTTTTATCCAAGTAATAAATGCACATGGTAGAAATAAAATTTTACAGAACGGTTTATAATACGTCCTATACCTCACAAACCCAAGGCCTGTTTCCCTGTAGGCAACTACTTTCAACTGTTTCTGTTTTGTGTGTCTTTTGGTAGTTAGCTCCTTAACTTTAATAACCAACATAAATTTTTATTTATCACTTTGTCATTTTAAGATTTTTTTTTAAAGAAAAGAATGTAACTCACCCAATTCCCTCTCCCTTCTCAAGAGCTGGTATTTTAAATTCCAGTTCTTGCTCAATCTACTCTACTTAATTCTTTGTTTCGTTGATCTCTATGTTTGATTATAAAAATAATATCACCTCACTTTTTTTGTATCACCTCATTCTTTTGATATATTTCACTTATCCTGTTCCATTTGTCATATGTTTGCTGTACTTTTAATTTTAAATTGCCATAATTGATAGATAACATTTACATTCTCTTTTCTTTTTCTTGTATTTATCTTTATTATTGAAAGTATTACAGATGTCCCCTTTTATTTCCCCCATTGACCCCCTCCACCCTGGTCCTGCACCCCCAACCCAAGCCTTCACCGCACTATTGTCTGTGTCTATGGCCATAATTGATAGATAACATTTACATTCTCTTTTCTAATCATATTTTAAGTATTCTGTATTTTGTCTATAGATTTATCCTGAAAGTTGAAAGCAAATAAATGACACTGTTAGGGAAAATATTTACTCCCCACTGTTTTCACTTGGAAAGACCTTCCCTAAAATATTGACTGCTGTCCATCACCTCTCCAACTTCTCACCAAAGGAGGAATGACTTATTTGATAGGTAAGTCTGGAACATGATAAACACAGTCCTTTCTCTTAGTTTGTTCAGGCTGCTATAACAAAAATACCATAGACCAGGTGGCTCAAACATTTATTTGTCACAGTTCTGGAGGCTGGAAATAAGCATTTGGAATATTATTCATCCTTTAAAAAAAGGAAATACTACAATGTACAACTACATTGATGAATCTGGAGGACATTATATGGCGTAAATAAGCCAGTCACAGAATAACAAATACTGCATGATTCCACTTATATGGCATATGAAAATTAGTAAGAATCATGGAAGCAGAGAATAGAGTTATAATTTCCAGGGGCTAGGGGTAAGGTTTATGCAAGATGAATAGGTTCCAGGCATATGCTCTACAACAAATATTGTGCTTATAGATAACAATACTATATTGCTCACTTAAAAACCTGTTAAGAGGGTAGATCTCATGTTAAGTGTTTCTTACCACAATAATTTTTTAAAAGTTCTTTTAGATAATAGAAAAGCATAGAACACCACAAAGAGTGAACTTCAATATATGGAAACTTTTTAAAAATCTGACAAATGAATTTAATTATATTATGAATATAAGGCATAACTGTGCAGAAGAGAATGAGAATCTAAAAGGAGCTGGCCTCGGTAACTTCGAAAAATAATGTTTTCACTGAAAACTGTAAGACTAGAGACAACAAAAGTGTATACCAACACTGTATTCAGCAAGTTTCTTTTTAAGAAGGGTGTACAAGAACAATTCTGAAACTGCTTTAGGTGGCTACTGCAGCTGAACAAATAAGTGAACGGATATTGGAGACTAAGAACTAGGTTTCCAACTGTCAGAGAAGGAAGATAAAGATAAGTGAGAAAGAAGACTAGAATAAATGCTGAGGTGTTGATTTGGAGTCAGAGACAGAATGAATGGATATTTAGCTTAATAAACATATACAGATGACGACATACATAAAGAGTCCTGGGTTCATGGGTTAGTACATATTACCTAGCTCTGTGCGCTGAGAGGACTAGGAGTCATGACATTCCCGTAGCAACAAACACACCCATTATTCACATCTTGGTTTCTAAACACCATGGTCCAATAAAAGGAACCAGGGCTCCTTGAAAAAAATGGTCAGTTCTTGAAAAAAAATGTAGCAGGGAAAACACAAGATGAGCGTGGAGCATTTTGAGGTATCAGAAAGTGAGAAAGGCTCGCCCGGCCAGTGTGGCTCAGTGGTTGAGCATTGACCCATGCACCAAGAGGTAATCGGTTTGATTTTTGGTCAGGGCACATGCCCAGGTTGTGGGCCCAATCCCCAGTGAGGGACATGCAGGAGGCAGCCAATCGATGTTCTCTCTCATCGATGTTTCTATCTCTCTTTCCCTCTCCCTTCCTCTCTCTCTAAAATCAATAAAGAAAAAAAAAATTTTTTTAAAAAGAAAGTAAAAAAGGCTCAAACAAAAAAGATGGAACATTTCCAAGAGATACAGTAGCCAACCTTCAAGAGCTCCCATTGGTCAAAGCTGGAGTTTAACAAATAAGTAACATATGTGCATTCATAGTAATATAATTAAATGATTGAATAAATAGATAAAAAGGGGAAGAAGGACAAAAATCTTCATTACAAAAGAATTTCAAAAAAAAAAAAAATATATATATATATTTTATATATATATATATTTATATATATATATATATAAATATTCCACCCCCTTCCAGGAAGTGGAACCTGCCTAATTCCTACCTCTTCACTGTAGACCGTACAAGGAGACTTCCTTTCAAAGAGGAGAGAAGAAAGAGGAACTTTGTGGTGAAGAAAACCTGACAAGGACTACCTTAACCAAGTGATCCCCAGTCTGATTACAAGAAAAATATCAAACAACCCCAAGCTAAGGGGTATTCTACAAAATACCTGACCAGACACCTCAAAACTGTCAAGGTCAAAGAAGACAAGGAAAGACTACGATACTTGTGAAAAGAAGAATGGGGGATCATGACAAGTAAATTCAGTGTGGGACCCAGATGGGATTCTGGAAGAAAAGAGGACACTGATTTTAAACAACTGGTAAAACTCAAATAATGTCTGGCTTTTGCTTAATAGTAATGTACCTTCACCTTTTCACAGAATAGCCATGGGGATGTAAAGTACAGCATAGGGATATAGCCAATAATACTGTAATGACTATGTGTGGTGTCAGATTTATCAGGGTGATCACTTAGTAAGTTACATAAATGTCCAGTCACTGGATTATACACCTGAAACTAATATAATATTGTATGTCAACTGTAATTAAAACATAAAAAATTATTTGAAAAATATTAATGAACCGACGTGGGTTTCTTAGCTTGGACAGTTGTCTCACAATAATGTAAAATGGGAACAACGGGGTGAACTGGACACTATCTTTGCAACTTTTCTGTAAATCTAAAATTACTTCCCATAAAATGTTGATAAGAAATAGATGATGAGATACAGGGTTTGGGACAGAAGTTTTCATCTTCACAAGCTTTCCAGAAGCAATAAATATAGCTTCAGGTGAAGGTTCTGCTAAAAATAATTTTGATGGGGGGAAAAAAAAACGTGAAGCACAATCCTTACGTAGGTGGCAGATTTCATTGACCTAACAGATTGCATTAGCAGGAGGCAGTGGAAACAGACTGTGTACCAGAAACACTTGCTCAAAGCCACTGCCACCAGTCTGCTAGCTCCCAAAGCAAAGGAAAATGGAGACTTACAGCGAAAACAAAAAGTTTGCGGTTTCAATGAAACTCTAGCAAAGAAAAAGAAAATGCTCACGGTTCCCACTATTGCAAATTTATAAACCTTGCAACAAAGCGGCCAAGTCTCAATTGCCTCGGGTAAAAAGGAATCCTATAAATAGTTAAATTTTATCTCCAGACACAGGAACACACAGGGTCAGTGTTAAGGTCCCAATAGGAGATAAACAGAAGGCATCTGCGAAACTGGTTCATACTGGCTGGAGTCTTGGTCAAGATAAATTGAAGTTTTCCTGCATGTGTCCCACCTCTCTCCACACACCAGTGTTTCTGCTATGATCTTTGACAACTCTGAGTACTAGTAAGCCAAGCATATAATTTGACCCTGGGGTAACTACTCCAGTAACTAGGCATTAGCTTATCTAAATTTTGTGCTAATACCGTGGTAGCCCAACATATCCCAGTAACTTAGATTATTTTTTTTTTTTCTAAATGAGGCACATAAATTATTTAAAGTTTATTTTCTGTTTGTTCATTCGTAAGAATAAAAGACTGACCAACGTCTCTGTAGAGATAACTGGCTTGATCAGCATGTCAACCTAAATATTTTATTTTAAAATTAAAACATAGGGGGCTTCCTGACTTTAAGATACTGGGTCCTCAAATTCCAGGAGGGAGAAAGGGATACAAGCGCATTATTCAACTTCCAACAGTACTATAGTGTTGCCCGGTGTCCAGGGGAAAATGGTGCCATTTTCTGACTTGGAGAAAAGTGCTAGGCTAAGTCTCCTCTCCTCTGCCCTGCAGCAGGGGGGTTCTCAGACTCTGAGGATGAGACCGCAGGAAGCTGAGGCAGGGCACATGCACAGGTTGTGGGCCAAATACTTCATTACAAAGAAGTATCCTCGGATTCGACATCTGTGGAAGGAAAGGGAAGAAAGGAGAATTGGGCAGAGAAAAGGCAGCGTCAATAACAACTCCAGAAGGAGCTCAGGACTGAAAATGATCTCTGGGGTTTGTCTTGCATGGGGTCAGAATGACTGGTCTTTCACACCTCCACCCCAATCACTGCATGGGGCTCCCCTGAGAAAACTGTGAGCAGGGGAAACCCTGCAGGGGCGGACGGCTGAAGGCCTTCGTGGGACCGCTCTCCCTGAAGCCAAGGCACATCTGGAAAGTGCATCACTGTACTTAGCACACAGCCCAGTGCTCCAACCCTACGTTCTAGAACATTCTTTATAAACTGATTCCCATGTCTCATTACTGATATTTCATCGGCATCTAATGTTCGTGAGAATGCATGCGCCTCACTCTGTTGATGCCCACAGTCTATGTAAGCTATAATCTTTTTTATCAGACACTTGGGTGCTCATTGCTGTTGATTTGTCTTTATGGACACACCATGAGCAACATTGATGTACCAAGACCTTCTTTTATACCCTCCCCAGTGCCGAACACATTCCTATGCCCTGCGAAGAAACTTAATAATCGAGATGATGCAATACACAAAAATTAACATGGTTATAAATTTAGAAAAACATGATTGCAAAGTCCAGTTTGGTCAGTTATCAGCTCAGTTATTTAAATCTCTTTCCTCATCCGAAAAAAAAGTGCTAAATAATAATAAATAATAAATAAGTAATGAAAAGTGCCCATTCTGCTTATTATGCAAAAGACTTTTGAGCAACTAATGCCATGATGTATAACTGCTAACTATTGTCCAGTCCCCTGTGTGTTGGCACTGTTACAGAGCTTTGCATGCGTTCACTCGTGTAATCCTTAAATCAAGTGACCATTTTTTTTAAACATTACTAATTATGCAGGTTAGGAAACTGGGAGAGATGAAATAATCTTTCCAAGGTTATATAACTAATGAGTATTGGAGCAAGGGTGTGAACTCGGACGTGCTCTTACTATATCATACTGCCTCCCCATAAGTACAGTCATGCCCCTTAGCAGTGGGACATGTTCTGAGAAATTCCTCATTGTGTGATTTCATCATTGTGCAAACATCATAGAGTGCACTTACGCAAACCTACATGGTACAGCCTACTACACACCTAGGCTGTGTGGTGCAGCCCGTTGCTTCTCAGCTACAAACTGTACAGCATGTTACTGTACAAAACAACATGAGACTAAATAAGCACAAGAGAAATCTATGCAACTAAGAGATGCAATGAGCTCAATATGTAGGACGCTGCTGCCAGGGTAACATGGCATACTATTTTACAGCAAACTTTTTTATAAGTACAAAGGATACACTACAAATTAACAACTAACAGCATAGTGTAGTAAATACATAAACTAGTAACATAGTCTTTATTATTATTATGAAGAATTATGCACTGTACATAATTGGATATGCTATACTCTTTATATATGGCAGTGCAGTAGGCTTGTGTACACCAGCATCACCACATATGTGAGTAATGTGTTTCACTCTGACATTAGGATGGCTACAATGTCACTAGGCAATAGGTATTTTACAGCTTCATTTGAATCTGATGGGACCACCATGACGTATGTGGTCTGTCCTTGACTGAAATGTTTTTATGTGGTGCGTGACTGTATTGTTTACATTCTGAATGCACCAATGTTAGTTATTAGTAGGTTCACATACATCAATCTATTTGATCTTTCATAATCATTATACATATTATGAAGCAAAAGTATGCATTCCTACAAAAGTATTTATTTCTAAAATTTATTAAGTTCCTCATATATGGTATGTACTTATTAAGGTGTTGGTGGTAAATTAGTGAATAAAATAGTCATCCATTTCTTCATGCAGTTTATATTCAAGTGGAGGAAGCAGACAATAAAATAATATAGAAGTAAAATGCACAGTATGTTTGATAAGTTAGGGATAAATGCTAAGAAAAAACAAGCAGGAAAGTTGTTACATAATGTTAGTGCATGAAATATTGATAGACCAGAGACCCTCAGTGAATTGAATTTTGAGTAAAATTTTTGAGCAAAATTTAATTGTTTAATCAGAGCCTCACATACAGCTTAGGATAAATAGATGTTCAACAAATGAATATCTCTTTAATGTAAGAAACAAAAGAAAGAAGATATTCACAGCGGCAGATGTAATGACCATATACACAAATGGTCATTGTGATAGCAATTCATGGTAATCATTTTGTAGGAAACAATTTCAAACAGGTGCAAATTTTATCATTGAAGCAAATTTAAGCAATAGGAAGAAATATAAATTCATCAAGGATTTTACAAATATAAAACATTTTTAATTACATATTTTATCATAATTTGCCCCAAAATTATATTAAATAGATTCTTACATAATCTTTCTTCCATTTTGTGTTTTAAGTTTAGCAATTTACTCTTCTCCTAATGTTCAAAGCTTTAGGGAATTGCTGACTCTGTTCTATCATACCTAGAATTTGGATTTTAGATTATTTGTTTTCTATTTGAGTATATTCTCCATTTATTTTCATGATTATAATATGCATTGTATAATTACACTAATAATTGCTATCAATTCTATAGTGGTTACTGTTTGCTAAGTACTTCGGTGTCCTTTTACATGAAATTTCTATTGTATTTCTTATAAAAATGCTGAGGCGTTGGTATTATATGTATCCAGTTTTACACATATGGAAACTGAGGCACGGAGTGGTTGAATACAGAAGCAGTGACTATCAACTAGTTTGTTCCAAGGCACCCTAATCTTAGTTATTATATCAATTGGCCCCTCTTAAAAAAAAGAAATTCTAGACAACTTTTAATTTCAGGAAATTAATGTATGGTTTATTGAGGTATGATAATACTTTCTCGCCAAGTTCTATTTTTTATTTAAAAAGTGGCATTTTTACAAGTTATATATTCTAAAGACACTTGATGAAACAACAAAAAATGTCTTTAACAAACTCTGGTTCTGAGAAAATGGAATACACATACCCCACCCTGCCTTTCTCATTGAATGCAACTACAAAGCCCAGAGAGACTAAACGGAGAACTCTGAAAAGAAAGTAGCAGCAACAGGGAGAGACATGGAGAACAAAATTTTAACTTTCCTTGTAATAAAAATGAGTTTACTTTATTTTTTTTTCCTCCCCAAAGGTAGCTAAAAACCAGACATGTACACTGGACGCCAATAAAAGAAGTTCCAAGAGAAGCTCTATTTCTGGTCCAAGCAGCAGGAACGGTTTCTCTAGGAGTTGGAGAGAGTAAAGAAAATCCCGTTTATTTTTCTTACCCTTTCCTAGCACCCCAACACCCCGGCAGTACTGTGGCAGCCGCGACAGCACAGTCCAAGCAGTGATCTTGGGTAATTATCCTAAACTAAGGGAGAGAGAACCTCTCTCTGATCTGAGAAACTGTGGTTCAGAGAACATCAGGCAAATTCCTGTGGCTTTTTTCTTTCTCTGTCCTCACACTATGGTGAACAGAAAGTGCACTGCAAAGCCAGGGAACTCAAAATGTGAACAAAAGCAAAACACTAAAAAGAGTAATTAATACCAAAAAAAGTTGGGTTAGCTAAATAGGAGAACAAAAATAAAAGTAAGTGTAGCAAACTAAAAAAATGAAAATGCTGGTAGTAAACAAAACATCAAAACTTATAATAAGTGTGAATGATTTAGATATACCAGTTAAAAAATAGAACTACGGTGCCAGTTGGGGTACTGGAAACATTGAGGGGAACACTATGTAAAGTATATGATTGTCTAACCACTAAACTGTACACCTGAAACAAATACAAAATAAAATGAAAAGATTTTAAGAATCAGAAATAATCTGATTGAGTTTTAAAAAAATTATTTATGTGCTATTTACAAAAACCCACTGTAAATATGAGGACAGAGGTATGTTTACAAGGATGGAAGTTGATATATCATGAAAACTCTAATTAAAAGAAAACCGGAATGGCTTCATTAATGTTAGACAAAGTAGACTTCAGAGCGAAGAAAACAACCATGGACAAAGGGAAACATTACATAATAACAAAATGACCGGTTCACCATGAATACACAGCAACCGTAATGCGTATGCGCATAAGAGCTTCAAAATACCTGAAGCAAAACTTGTAAAACCGAAGAGAGATGAAGAATTCAGTCACACTGGACACTTCAGGGCTGTGTCCCGTAGTCAACAGAACAAGTAGACAGAAATCAGCAGAAACACAGAACGACTCAACTGAATGTCATCAACTAATTTGATCAAATAACATTTATAACTACTCCAAAAATAACAAAAAAATACATGTTTTTCTTCAGTGCACATGCAACATACAGCAAGATAAACCATATCCAGAGTCATAAAACAAAATTTAATCAGTGTTACCAGAAATGAAAAATACTAAGGACGTTCTAGGACCAAATAAATTAAGATGAAAATATATTAAAAAGATCATTGGAATTTGGGAATTAAACAGACTTAAATAATCCATCGGTCAATGAAGAAGTCTCATAGGAAATTGGAAAACACTTTAAAGTAAAAGGAAATTATTTTAAAAATCAAAATTTGGGGGATGCATTTAAGCAATGTTTAGTGAGAATACTACAGCATTCCATATTTATGCTATAAAAAATATCTCAGATAAACAATCTAAGTTTCTACCTAAAAAAAACTAGGAAAATACAAAAAGTCAAAGAAAGTAGAAAGAAGAGAACAATGAAGAACATAAATTCGACTGAAAACAGAAAAACAGTAGAGAAAATGAACTCAAACAAAAATTGATTCTTTTTTAAAGGATTAATAAAATTGATAAATTTTTAGCCATACTGACAAATAAAAAAATTAGAAAAGAAACTACCACTACAAAGATATTACTCAAAATAGTTTAATAAAAATATGTCTTATGTGTATTAATCTATATTTGTTGTAGTCTCATTCATTGTAAAACAGCCCACATTTAAAATATCCAGAATAAGGAACAAGGATCTACAATATTCAAGCTGAATATAACAAATAGAATTAATCAATTTTCTCATAAATGATTTACCAGTGTACCTATTCTGCCAACACATTCCTCTTTAATGGAGCAATGGAATAAAAATTATAAATGGAAAATTTAACAAAGCAATAAGCTTACAAAATTGACAGACATATCATGTAAGATTTAAAGAAAGTTTAATAGTTAGAATACTGTCACGGCAATGTTTCTAAAAGTAAAAAAGAAAAAATGTAAAAACCCTTCTACACTGAAGTATAATAAAGGTTTCATTTCTTATAAACTAGTACCATACATATCACAAGTCATGGTTGGCCAGGAAATCTTACAAAATAATTTATCTTAGCAGCTGCCATTGTTGGAAAGACATTCAAATGAAATAAATTCTTATATTTCATTCAGCAATGGTACTGTTTTGAGAGAAACTGATGAGATGACAAAAGATATTTGAAAATTAGCTGTGTAGTCACACAAATTTTAAATTCAAGTAAGAGAAATTTCCTGGGCAACAATAATGCATTCCTGCTTGCATAAAATTATGAAAATAGATTTTAAATGTTTGTCTGTATTTTATAACCCAAAAAGTAATTTGATTGAAAGAAATCCCTTCCCAATGTTGTCACTGTACAATAAATAAAACGTTCGCCAAATGAGTTTATAGGCAACTTTTCAAAAGGCTTACCAGTTTTATCAATTCATTGCATTCTTCATCAAAAATACTCAGTCACCAAGAATCTTAATAACAAAATTAGTTATTTTGTCGTTAGCATTATTAGTAAGTTGGAACGACCCTTTTCTCTTCTTTATATTCCAGATAGGAATATACTTCATTTTTATCTAGAAATTATTTATTCTGTAGTTTGTCAGTTTATGAATTTCATTTTAGGAGTATCAAATGGGACAATCCATTTTAGGATTATAAAAATAATTATTTAGGCCGACAAAATTAAGAACCACTATATTGTAACCTTGTGAAAAGAGCATATTAATGTAATTTAAAATATTTTCTAAATTGTATCATTTTTTAAAACCTCACTAGCAGATACACTTTTGTTTCCTTAATTATTTATATGCAGAATTTTTCTGCATATACTTTAGCTATTTGCATTTTTTTCTCTGAATTATTCTCCATGCTTATTATCTATACTTTGATCAGTAAATTTGAGTTTTATTTGTATCTACTTGTAAGTACTTTTAAGTACTTTTATATTACATATATTTAGCCTTCATTATAATTATAGCAAATATTTTTCTTTATGTATCACAAATATTTTAATATCAGTTGTGATTTTGTTGTATAGATGGCTACCACACATATCACACATTCTTTGTTTATATTTTCACTGTGTATATCCTTAGAAATTCCCCACCTAGGTTTACAAATATTTTGATTTTTTTGTGTTTTTTTTCATGTATAATTTTATTTAATAAATTCAACTTGCTCTCTCTTTTAGCATTTATTTTACTGAAAAATATAAGGTATGATTCTAACTTGATTTATTTTATCACATAATTTTGCCCATTTACTCCTTTAACTGTGAATATCATACTCTAAATTCTTAGATATATAGGCCTTGTTCCTATATTTATTTTTCCCAATATCTATTGATCCTTGTCCTCATAACACAGTGTATTAATCATTGTGCTTGCAGATAACTGTACCTGGAGGCCCATGTCTCCTTTATCATTACCCTTTCTTTGAAATCTCTAGTCCTGCTTTCTCCATCATTTCATTTTCAGGTACTTTGGGATAGTCATACCCAATTTATGAAAACACTTAAGGGATTTTGCAAGACTGTACTGAACTTTTATCTTAATTTAAGAGAGAGAGAGAGAGATTTATATGCACAATAGCCTTTCCAATTACTTTTGTCACTAGTCACATCAAGCACAAATTGTGAAATATTTATTGATAAAACGAATGCATGAATGGGTAAATATATTCAAAATGTATTGATTCATTTCAACCATCTGATGCTTACAAAAAATATTACCAATTAGACAATACAGAGATAAGTGGTTTGGCTCTTAAAAAGTGAAGATACAAAATCTCAAATCAGTAAGAACCAATTTTTAAATGTTCAAAAACAAGTTTTACAGAATTGTTCCTTGACTAAGAAGAGTTCACCCTAAATAGACAAGCATAAATAGAGGCTCAATAAGGAAAGAAACCAAAAGACAACATTTAGAGGACCAACCTAAAGATTCAGAAGACAGCACTGACACCTAATTGTGTGGGTATCATACCTCGATACAGGGCCCTTCTCTTCAAACAAAAACACCTTTTCTGGCCATTCCAAGTGCCTCCTTCCAGCGGCTGATAACATTTTTGACTAACCCGGACTCTGAACCCGTCTATCCCCTATCATCTGCATCTCAACTTGGACGAGTTCTGTACTAACAGGGTGACTAATGAAAAGGTAACGGGACCAGGGGTCTCAACATAATTATAACACATCATTCATTAGCTTGCCAAAGTCTCCTTCCAGATATCAAACTGCTAGTTTAATAAAAGTGGTAAAAAAAAAAAAAAAGACCTGTTATTACCCTCACATGAGAGCCCTCTGGGAGGAGAAAGAATTCCTCAACCGAGTGCGCCAGGCTCTGCTGTAACGAGCAGCAGCTATACCCACGGAGGGAAGGTCAGACCTATGGCATGGAATCCTCTGTCACTTTCTTCACAGACACCCACTAAAAGCCCGAGGCAGCATTTGGAAGCAGGAAAGTGCTCCAGCAATGGTTAATGAGATGACGACTTTTCCCCCGTGGGGAATAGCCTTCTGAACTAGAAAACAGGCAAAACGAGTCCATTAACTCTCCTTGGAGAGGGGTATGCTCTGTGGCTTCATAAAAATAGCCATGCAGGGCTGGAAAAAATAATAAGTCTCAGGCTTGAAATGCTACAATGCATGCACTCGGTAATCAGTTAAATGAGGGCTTAGTAAATAAAGGGACTGCACACAACATCCCGTGTCCCTGAGGGATTGGTGAAAACCCCATGACAAGAACTTCCCCGAAAGTGGAGACAGGTGAGGAAGTTGCCTTTTCCAACGGGCTCTTCTCCGTGTATTGAAGGAACAGTCCCAGGTCAACCAAAGTCACTTGCCCCGTCGGCACGATGGGGAGCACATTTGTGTTGTGTTTTCTCTGGTCTCGTGTTAGTTGCATCAGAGTCTTGACCGTTATTTCCTTGTGATGAGGGAAAATGCATTGTTCGAATAAAAAACTGACAGCAGCAGATTATATAGACAAAGAAATCACCTCAGTAGGAATGAAATCTTGCTCAGGAAAAGGTATAAAGGGTGAACATTTCCTCACTCGACTCATCCCCAATATGCTAAAAGACAGGTTTTCTGAAACGCAAGTTAAAAAAAGAACTGTTTCCCCCCAACCCCTCCTCTTGCAAACTAAATGAAGTGGAACTTGGAGTTTCTGACATACTCAAGAATAGAGGGAGTAATGTATACAAAAAAAGGAGAAAAGGATGTGTGAAAATTGTGGAAAGAGAGCCTGGCCCAGCAGCACGCTTGAGGCTAGGATTCTGATTACCAAAAGAATGGCTTTAACATTCTCCTCAGCTTAACTAAACTTTATTATATTTTTTATTGATTGATTTGAGAGAGAGAGAGAGATGGATTTTCTGTCCCACTCATTTATGCATTCATTGGTTGATTCTTCTACGTGTCCTGACTGGAGATCGAACCCGTGACCTGGCACATGGAAAGATGTTCTAACCAACTGAGCTGCCCAGTGAGGGCTGTAACTACACTTTAAACAGGCTTCTTCCTGGCTACTGGCCCTTAACCTCCTTTTCCTCAGAGTATTTATGTTAGAAACTTGCGATTATAAAGTCTTTCCTTGCCCATTTGATGTAAATACTCTCCTCGCCTCTTGCCAGCATTATAACTCAAAATGTCTTTCTCGAGAACCTAGGAGCCATCTCTTTGAAATGGAATCATCAGAAAAGATAGAGCCCTATCTTCCAGTCTTTAAGAGAGGGTGGGAGCCTAACTTTGATAAATACAAATTAGCCAATTAATAATCATATTGACCAATATCCTCCCTTAAAGTTCTCCAGTCACTATCTCCCCCTAGTGCTTAAAAATTCTTCACCTTGTGTCTTGAGTTGAATTCAATCTCTTCTTGCAATAAATAGTCTCGAATAAAGTCTTTCCTGAATATGTAACTCTGGCCAGTGCAATTTTTCTTTTACGCCGAAGAGAAAGTAAACTAGTGAGAAATTCCCAGTGGTGATGACTCCTGAATAAAAATGTGTAATATTTTATTGTAAATAATTTATATGCCATCCTACATTGGGGAAATTTTTCCCCAAGAAAATCTACAGTAATGATTGCTACCTACAACTGCCCACTTCAGTGGTTCTTTGGAAGACAGAGAAAGCGAGACAGTGTTTTGCAGGGTTAAGCTTTATAGAAGAATAGGAAAAAGGACGAAATCTGTCCTGACTCTGGAGAACATAAGCATTCCCCTGCTTATTCACTGAATTATTGGTAAGGACTATTGGAAATCATGGGATTGGTGATAAAGTCGTATTGTGTTTTGTTTTTTCTTTATTGATTTTAGAGAGAGAAGAAGGGAGAGGGAAAGAGAGATAGAAACATCAATGAGAGAGAACATCGATTGGCTGCCTCCTGCATGCCCCCCACTGGGGATCAGGCCCACAACCTGGGCATGTGCTCTGACCGGGAAATGGAACCAGCGACCTCTTGGTGCATGGGACGATGCTCAACCACTGAGCCACACAGGCTGGGCAAGTAGAGTTATATTTTAAAGGGGAGCTCCAGAAAGTTGGAGACCCTTTGTCAGCAACACTGAGGTTGTATTTTATAGGCACAAAATTTCCGCCTTTGATTATTTATTGTAGCACCCAGTCTTGGTGTGTTGTTGCTAAGGAGATTTCCTAGCCTCTAAAAATCTCTGCAAAATACTTATTATGAGCACTCTGTTACTAGGAAAGAGTTCTTTTTATATTTACCTGGCACTGCAATGATCTCTTTCTATTATTATCTGCTGTATCTGTGTTCAAAGTTCTGCATTGGTAGATGAAGCACTTTTTTTATTATTATTATCACTTTGGACTAGGAAAAATAATTCCCAGGTTAGGATCTGAGCTAAAATGGGTCATCCTGTGGGGCAGAAACCAGGACACCATACCCTTCCTGTGTGACAACATTGTACATCCACTGTAGTCACTGTGGCCCAAGCAGCTCACAGAGTTTTTATTGTTTGTCTATTTCACAACTGTTGCAGAAATAATTAATCTGAGGAGGGACAGTCAAAACAAAATATAATAAAACTACACAGCCATCAAAACTTCACTGTAAAAGAGACACCATTTCACTACGGGGAAGGCATATCTTCGGGAAAATTGATTTGTTGCTTCTTTACTGTTCAATACAATATTTGAGTTATAGTCCCAAATTTCTGCTGGATGATGATATACCAGTTTAGAAAAAGAAATAATTAACCTAGTTGATATCTAAGCTCCTTTTCAAGCCTAGTTTTTTCTAACTACCCATATGTCTCCTTTCTTTCCCTTCCCTTCTTTCCTCCCTCCCTCCTTTTCTCCCTCCCTCCCTCCCTCTTCCATTCCTTACTTCTACTTTCCCTCCCTCCCTCCCTTTCTGAATTTCAAAGGCAAGTGCAATATTTTCTATACCTCAAAACAATTTATCAATGGTAGACCACAACATTTTGAGAAAATGCAAGGAAAATATTATAACCTCCATTGTCAACGGTACAAAGCGGTTAAAATACCCTAGAAGGGGAACAGCATCATGCCCTTTCTACAGTGGTTACATGTTATTCCCTAGTGAGAAATCGTTTTTAGCTGGCAGAGACAAACAGATTACTTTGAACGCACAGTATTAATTTAGTGTAATTATTATGATTAATGTTTTTAGAACAAAATTGTGAGGTTTTCCTAATGAATGAAGCTGAAATGTTTACCTTATAATAATGTTGTAGCATTGTATTAATATACGGTGGAACAAAAAAAAAAAACAAGAGAAGCCTAGAAGAGCCAAACCATAAATCTGAACACCAAAAAATGTGCTTTTAAACATCATTACCTCACTACTATAAAATTTCCTGAGTTGAAATGTAGAAAGTTTATTTTATATTTCTAAGTGATACAGTATTTCCTGAAGCTTAAATTCAATTTCCAGAAATTAGAACTACGTGAAGAAAAAAAATCCCAGTAAAAAGGCATAGTTATAGATCAAGGCAATTAAAAGACGTCATTGTAAGTGGAAGATATAAATAAGACAGTGTGATACTTGCACGTATTAAAGACTAATTTCTTTCTAGGTAGAGTTTTTTTTTCTTCTTCTTCTTTTTTGACTTCAGAGAGAGGAGAAGGGAGAGGGAGAGAGAGATAGAAACATTGATGAGAAAGAACATCAATTGGCCGCCTCTTGCATGCCCTGCACTGGGGATTTTGCCCACAACCTGGGCATGTGCCCTGACTAGGAATAGAACCGGAAACCTCTTGGTGCACCGGTCAGTGCTCAACCACTGAGCCACACTGACCGAGCTAGGTAGAATTTATCTTTAATAAAAATGAATGGCCCTTGCCGGTTTGGCACAGTGGTTAGAGCGTCGGCCTGCGGTACAGAGACCTAGGTTCGGTTCCTGCTAAGGGCATGTACCTCGGTTGCAGTTTGTCCCCGGCCCTGGTTGGTCGTGTGGGTGGCAGCCACTCGATGTGTCCCTTTCACGTCAATGTTTCTCTCTCTCTCTCTTCCTCTCTCTCCCTCCCACTCTATCTGAACAAAAAATGAAAAAATGTCCTCGGGTGAGGATAAAAATAAATAAATAAATAAATAAATAAATAAATAAATAAATAAATAAATAAATAAATAAATAAAATAAAAATGAATGGACTGTAGTACAGTGGTTAAGAACTTGGTTTCTGAAGTCAGAACCTAAATACTAGTTCGTCTGTATGGTCTTTTGCAAATTATTGAATTCTCTAAATCAGTGATTTTGAAACTTGGATTCTTTCGTGTACACAAAGACTTTCCAAGGGCATGGCATGGGTGATTTAAGAATGTCGATTTCCAGTCAAGGTACCAAGCAGGATCTCTTTTCCTAGAGCAACTGGCCACCTTCTAGTTAACAAATTAAGTGCAAATTCTCACCCAACTCACATCCTTCTATGGCAAATTGTCCTGGGGATTAGAAACTCCTGGGTTGCCAAACAAATGGACAATGTCACTGGCTTGCGTTGGTGAAGCCCCTTGGACTAAAGCAGGATTGAGAGCACTATGTTATATTTTACTAAGTACCAGTGTGACAGGGGAAATGAAATATTTTATTTTCTGTTGGAAATTCTGACATCAGATATATTCTAGAATTGAGAATGAAGATAACTTTCATTTCAAAATCTTCCTCGTCCACGTTTTAATTATTGTCAAAGAACATATTGCTCCTGAGGGAGAAAGCCATCAGAAAGAAGCAGAGAAAGCATCAGTAAGAAATGACGAAGGAAGTAGCACCTCAGTTCACCCAGTGACAGCTCAGAGCAAAACTCCAGGCTTACGTATCATACTTCTCAGTCAATCCTCTCTCCCTCTCCCTCTCCTTCTCAACTGTTCACACCTGTGTACAATGAAAAGTCCTGCTGGTCCTTTTGAAGTTAGTACATGAGATTAATTTGTAATTAGTAGCTGCTTCCATTAATAAGCTAAAATTGGGTTACTTTTAAAATTAGTTTGTTGTGTGGGCTAGGTTGAAATGAGTATTTGGGATTTTATTGGCTTTATTAATTGTATAATCAAAGCTATTCTTTATAGAAAGTAAAACATAATTATTTCTACCTTTTCTTAGGTTAAATAATAACACATTTGTCCGATTGGTGTGGTTCAGTGGTTAAGCATTGACCCATGCACCAAGAGGTCGCCAGTTTGATTCCCGGTCAGGACACATACCCAGGTTGTGGGCCCAGTCCCCAGTGGAGGGCATGCAGGAGGTGGCCAATCAATGCTCTCTCTCATCGATGCTTCTATCTCTCTCTCCTTCTCCCTTCCTCTCTCTCTAAAATCAATAAAGGCATAATAATAATAACACATAAATAATCACATATTTGTTACCATGAAAATTGATAAGATTTTTCTAAAAGTGAGAAGTTGCTATATTCCTTCCTCATCAGCCAAATGAAGTAAGAATACATAGAACACCTGGGAATGTATTACATTTGTATGTTATTATATAAAAACATAGGAAAGCTTTTCGAACCTTCAATGGTTTCTTGGTAAAGCAAATTTCTCATGTTATGAAATGACAATTTCCGGTAAAGCTACTAAGTAAAGTAACAACATATCATTCACCTTGTGTTTTGTTTGCTTGTTTGTTTCTTGGTTTGTTGTCTACCTTGTTTGAGAACACTGCTCTGAATGTCTACGTTGGTGAAAACACAAAAAGGTATCTGATTCTATTTGTAATCTCCTCCAAACCAGCATAGAGTATATTCTTTAATTCAGTTCTTTAATTTGTGTGTCTTTAAAAGTAGGCTTCATATCCACATTTTGTATGTGCTGTAGAAAACATAGAGTAATTTAAAAATTGGGGTTAAAAAAAAAAACCCTGTGGGAGGAAAAGAATCATCAGAGAGTGCTTTTTGAATTTTAAGTTTTCCCTCAATATTTTATGCTATACTGTTGTAGATTATAGTGAAAAAAAAAAATGAAATTGCTTTCCCTGTATCCAGTCTTCTAAGTGACCTGCATGATGTTCCCCATTACTTAATAAACTTGATGTATGAGGCAGAATTCAAAGGGAATCGATAATCCCTCTTGTTTTGGTTCTTGTTTATGTTTTGCAAAGTCAGACTGAGCTCAAGTACAGAAAACCAGAAGAACGAAATGGAGACTGTGAACTGTGCTGTGTACAAAATAAAGTTCATTATTAATATGATCTCTGACTGCTAAGAAATTGGTAGGCATTAACACAGAAATAACTGTAGTGTAAGCGTACATACCTATAAAAACAGAGTTTTAATATCTACTTCATTATTTCTGCGAATTAAGTGAGACTAGTGGCTGGAAATGTCCAGGGATGTACAATAAATAGTGGTTATGGTGGATAATCACCTCTTAATTCGACGTGAGCACAACTCACGTTATGGAAAATCTTTTAATGAGCTATTGTTTTGCATCAGAATCCCCTGTGATGCTGGTTAAAAACAAATGTCAGAATTCTAACTGAGATATAGAAACAGAAATTCTGAGGTTGGGTGTCTAAACCTTGATGCCCTGATCATTTTTGAACCAATATGTTTAGAGAGCAGTGGTTCCAGACATTTAAGTAGTCACAGATCCCTTTATAAGCAAGCCTCCTTCTGTAACCCTTCTCATTGATCAGATTTTAGACTCCTTAATGTGTGCCTAGTATTAAAACTTTTAGAAGTACAGAAACAAAGATCTTATAAGCTAAAATAGGTTGACATTCTTAAATATAAATACTTCTAGTATTTTGCTGTATATATTTTTGTGGTTTTTGTTCTATGAGTGTGTATAAGAATTAGCATGGGGAGTCCATATCACACAAATGTCATCAAATCTAAGATGCCAGTGATTATAATATGCAGCATTATTTAATGAACTACTAAAAGGGAAAATTGTTGAGTATTAAAATTTGACAAAATGCTTTCTTAACACATGATTTTCATTACATTCATCGCAGGTAATATTTCAGATTCATTAAAGTACATATGATATATGACCCAATCACCTTGGGCATTGACAACATCATTTTTTGTTATGTCACAGAACGGGAATGTTTTGTTAGCATTTCCTATTTGTCTACACTTATGGTTTCATTTTTTCATCAATTGAGTCACATGTTGCTGAAGGCTACACCACTTCTGCTGAAAGTCAGCAGGAATGTTCTGTGAAATTGACATCTGATGCCTTAATGATAGTTCTACATTATGCATGAATCTTTCACACCAGCCTTTCTTGCTTGAAGTATGTTATATCTATTAAACAAGACCAGAAGTTTTCTCCTTTCTGTTCCAATTTTTGTCTGGCAATGAGACCTTCTTTTACAGATGTCCCAGTAACAAACATATCACAGTTTCATTTAGTTATGGGCAACTTTTTTTCTTAGGACATGTAAAGTTCTTTACTGTTGACTTGCGAGGGTCATAGAATGAATGTCTGTTGATGATATCATACAGTTTTCAAAAGTAGCTGTCATTTACAAACATACCAACAGTATATGGAGTTCAGTGCTCCATATATTTGTCAACGTATGGCATTGTTAATCATTTTATTTTGAACTATTCTGGAGGCTTATAATCACATCATCTTCTTGATTAACATATTTTTCTAATTATTGAAATTAAGCAACATTTTCAATGTTTTGGGTCATTCTCATAAATTCTCTTTTGAAGGACCTGTTTATCTCTTATGGTCATTTTTCTTTCATGCATATTTTTTCTTACTGATCTATAGGAATTCTTCACAGTTTCAGAAAACAAGCACTTTTTTTTATTATATGCATTGCAAATATCTTTTCCTATTTTGTGGATTGCCTTCTCACTATCTTATTTGTGTGTATGAATAAACAGTTACTTAATTTCAATGCACTTTAGCTTACAGATATTTTTCCTATTTTATGTTCTGTTAAAAAAACCGTTTCTTAATCTTCCCCAAAGAGAGGTACTTTGCTACACTATTTCATATTGGACTTACTGGTTTCTCTTTCACATTTATTTTATTTTTTAAAAAATTTTATTAAAATTTTTAGGTGACAGTGGTTAATAAAATTGTATAGGTTTCAATTGTACAATTCTATAATCTATCATTTGTATATTGAATTTTGTGTTTACTACCCAAAGTAAAATCTCCTTCCTTCGTCATATATTTGACCCCCCATTTCCCTCTGGTAACCATCATAATGTTGTCTGTGTCTGTGTGTAAACACCTCCAATAAGGAGTTAAATCCAAAATATATAAAGAACACATACAACTCAATAAAAACCCTGAAACAATAAAAAAATGGGCAGAGGACTGAATAGACACTTCTCCCAAGATATACAAATGGCCAACAGATACATGAAAAGATTCTCAACTTCACTAGCTATCAGAGAAATGCAAATCAAAACTACAATGAGATGCCACCTCACACCTGTTAGAATGGCTATTATCAACAAGACAGGTAATAACAAGTGTTGGAGAGGTTGTGGAGAAAAAGGAACCCTCATTCACTGCTGGTGGGAATGCGAAGTGGTACAGCCACTATGAAAAATAGCATGGAAGTTCCTCAAAAACTAAGAATAAGATTACCATATAACCCAGTAAACTCTCTTCTAGGTATCTACCCAAATAATTTGAAAACATCTGTTCATAAAGATATATGCACCCCTATGTTCGTTGCAGCATTATTCACAGTAGGCAAGATATGGAAAAAACTGAAGTATCCTTCGGTAGATGATCAGATAAATACGATGTGGTACATATATATAATGAAATACTACTCAGCCATAAGACAAGATGAAATACTGCAATTTGCGACAACATGGATGGATCTTGAGAATATCATGCTACACAAAATCAGATAGGAAAAGTCAAGAACCATATGATTTTACTCATATGTAGAATATAAAACTGAAAGCAACAAATGGACAAACAAGACAAACAAATAAAAACTCATAGACACAGACAACAGTATGGTGCTTCTCTTTCACATTTAGGGTTTCAAACCACTCAGTGTAGAATGTGATGCAGAGGTGAAATTTATTTGAGCATTTTTTCATTTGCCTATCTAGTAATCCAACATTATTTATTGAGTGTTCCATCATTTTCCCACTGCTCTGAAAAATCACCTTGGTGATAATTGCATCCGTATTTGTGTATTTTGGGATTCTAAATCTGCTTCATTTCTCTATTTATCTATCCTTATACCAACAACTGTCTTAACTACACTAGTTTTTGTAAAAAGTTTTAATATATACTAAATAAATTCTCCTCTCTTTTTCTTCCACTTCAGAATTTCATGATTAGTCTTGTGTCTTTGTAATACTATATAATTTTTAGAATAAGCTTTTCAAGTTCTGGGGAAAAAAAGAACTGTTGAGATTTGGTTGATTGCACTGAATCTATAGATTCATTTGAGGAGAAGTGATAGTTTACAATATTGAATCTTTCAATCCTGGAAAAGTTTTATCTCGCTATTATTAAGGTTTTTTGTTCTTTTGTGTGTTTTTTTTAAATTTTCCCTCAATTATAGTTTATATGTTTCTTTGCAATGATCTTACACATTTAATTGAAATGTATTTTTATGTTTTGCATTTTTAATATTTTTGAATTATTGTAAGTGATTATTTTTAATGTTAGTAATGTTTCCTTTTCCACTACTCATTGGTTGTTCTGTTTCGCTTTAAAATCATTTTTCAGTTTATCCAGGTGCACAGATCAGTGTTTTAGTCTTTTGAAAGAATCAGCTGTAAGTTTTGTTAAGTCTCTATACCATAGTTTTTTTTATTGCTATAATTTTGGTTATTATACTTATAGTTTATTTTCTTCCGTTTTCTTTACATGTCATTTGTTGCAGTTATTCCAAATTATTTAGGGAAATGCTTAGCTCATTGATTTTCAGCCATTTATCTTTTCTGCTTTAAGGTTATACAATTATTTTAACCATAGCTTTAGCTGCACTCCAGAGTTTTGATATGTAGTGTTTTGTCATCGCTCAGTTCAAAGCATTTTCCTCTTTTAATTTCTTTGACCCAACCATTATTATAGAAGCATATTTTAACATTTCTAAATGCTTATGAGTTTTCTAGTAATATTTTGAAATTTATTTATACCTTATTTGTATTGATTTCAATTTTTCTTGGAGTCAAAACAGAATGTAAAGTTAATGAGAAAGTACAGAGACATAAACCAAATGGTTGGCTAGTTAGGTGTCAGTAAGCTGGTGATGAAATTTGGATTGCCTAAGAAAGCCAAAACAATGTTTTGTGGGGATTTTTTAAAACTCATTTATTTATAGTGAAATATGATTATTCATTATTCTGTGAGATTACTTATAAAAGTATATTTAATCAGCATGATAGGAATAAATAAAGGTATCTTAAAAGAAGTTTTGCTTTTTAAAAAGGGCTCTAAATTTCGGGGGAGATAAACTTTGGAGGAGAAAACTTTTCTAATTCTTCAGGTGATGCTATTTATAAATTGAATCATGTACTCTTTATTTGGCCAATATTGGCTGAGCACCAACTATGTGTCATGCATTAGGTTATATTCAAGTGAAATAACCTTGATCAACAGAACCAAAATTTCTCTCCTCATAGAGCTTAAGGTCTAGCAGTTATTGGAGACTGAGTGAAAAATATACCAGACTATTATTTTGTTTGGGTCTGTTCTAATCAGCATTATCATTTAAATATTCTAAAACTTCTTTAGGAAAAAAAAAATGATATGGTACCATGTACTTTTCTATTAATAAACTCACATTTTACAGTCAGAATTTTTTTTCTAGCATGCAAACAGAACTTAACCATTTGTGGAAATAATTAATCTTTTATGCAGCATAGAATTTGGACTTTGAAAATATATTACTTACAATAGATATTATTACCACTGGAGATAATTTTGCACAGATTTGCATCATTTAGGCAGAGGGTGAAAATGTTACAAGGTAATTCAAGAGTATATTTTATTTCATTTTTTAATTCTGCCTTTTCAGAGGTGTTCCTTAAGACAAATTATGTGTGATTGGCTACTAAATCTATTGGTCAACTTTTCTCTCTGCTCTTTGACAAAGGCCAAAGTAAATCCCTGTAATAAATATTAATAAATATCAAAATGTCTATATAATAATAGCAGGACAGTGTGAAGACTGTCAAGTGAAAAAGACAAATCAAGTAATAAGAAGGAATCTATTTTCTTTCCATCTTGCTATTAGGTAGACTTGAAGAAAACTAAGTGGAAAACATGACAAAGAAAATAAAACAAAAATACAGTCCATTTTTATTATTACAGATTCCATATTTTCAAATTAACCTCCCTTAAATGAATCTGTAACCCTAAAATCAATACCTGAAGTGGCTTCACAGTCATTCTTAGAGGTGCATAGAGTGTTGAAAATTTGAGTCATCTTTAGAGCAGTTCTTAACTAAGGTCAAAAAGATGTTTCTCTGCCTTCCTACTTCTTCTCTTATTCTATAAACATGTATCCTTTTTGCAGTTTATTTAGTACCACATTATTTGCACTTTTTTGCTTTTTATTGATGAATTCACTGTTTAAAATGGCCTCCCAGGCATAGTTTTCCCAAGTATCAGAATGACGTCTTTATGGAGAAAATACATGTATTAGGAAAGTTTCATTCAGGCATGAGTCATAATGTTGTTGATCATGAGTCTAAGGTTAAGAAATCAACAATATGTATTAAATAAGGTATTTATAAACAAACAAACAGAAAAACACACAAAACAAGGTTATGTACAGACTAGTTTACCAAAAAGTGACCAGAGACTTTCAGGAACCTAATCATGTATTTCCCCTAGGAGCAAATATTCACTATTCACTGATCCGTGTTCACAGCAACTTCATAGAACATACTGTGTATAAGGAGAATTGGCTGTACTTTGGTAGGAGAGAAGAAGACAGAAGTTTGATGCGCATCTGACAAATCCATACATGACAATATTGAAGAGCACTCAAATTTAGCCAAAATTTTTATCTCGTTACAGTCAAGAAAAGAAACCAAACCAAAAGTGGCTCAGAGACAGAGAATGAAACGAAGCAATGACCTGTCTCTAGGGGAACCAAAAAAAGAGAAACTAGAAGCTGAGCCATCGAAATCTTTAAATAACTTGGAAAACGAGTCCAAAGTTTTCCACTTCAACAAAGTTCACTAGAAATCTTCAAAAGGGCATTCAGTTCCCATAGGATTCATCATTATCTCTTCCTGGGTGGTTTATGATATCAAAGCTCGAAATATTTCCCTGAAGCATGAGAATATATTTATTCTATATTTTTAATTAGAGTAATTTTTTTTTTTTTTTTACTGATTTCACAAGTAGCAACTCAACTCTGTATTTATATGTAGCCAAAAGTTATCTAATGACTAACATCCAGCACAGAATATTGTGCATACTAGGTCTCTCCAAATATCTGTTGATTTTATAAATTAGTGAAAAATGAATTCTACATATTTGGGATTCAGGTGTGAAGACAGCTATGCCTAGCCATCAAGAGGCTATTTTTAAAGTCACAGTACTACTCATCCCTCGAAGCAGTTCACCAGGAAGGTCATTTCAAGGAAGTGAGCTGCTCTGCAGAGAGCACCAGTCAGCCAGCTACATAATAATTAATTTAAATGCCTTTTATAGCCTGTAAATAAATTATATTGATGGGAAATCTCAACCGTTCAAAGCCAAATCACTTAGGGGTTATACTCGTATCTTTCCTATATCAAGTTAAAAATAAAATCAAATGGATTAAGAAAAGTATAATCCCCTCTAGAAAGAACCATTTTGATTTTGAATAGACTTTCTTGTCTCAACATTTTCATCAGTTTGAAACCACAAGCAGTTTGGCAAATGATTAGAACTGATTTAGAGTCTATTTTCTTTAGAATCCCTAGCTATAAAGAAATTAATAGGCCTTTTAATATACCAATCATGAGTTTCCAAAGGAAAGCAAGACTTAGTGGAAAGTTAAGACTCATGAACCAGAACTGGGAATTTTTTTTGTAAACTGAGAAGTTAATCAGGGTCAGAAGACAGTCTTTGTGCTTGAGAGAGATAGTAGCATAATGTGCACTTATTCTAGAACAGGGGTGGACAAACTCTAGCCCTTGGGCCAAATCTAGCCAACAGTCTGCAGTTATAAATAGTTTTACAGAAACATCCCATGCTTTTTCATTTATGCATTATCTTTGATTGCACTCTCACTACAACAGCAGAGTTGAGTAGTTGCTATAAAGACTTTATGACCCGCAAAGCCTAAAATATTTACTATCTGAACCTTTACAGAAAATGTTTGCCAACTCTTGTTCTAGACTAATATTTCCTATGTAGAGTTAAGAATAAGGCCCATATGTTCTGTTTTGTTTACCTTTTATTTGCAGATGTTTTCAATATTTTCTTAATATTGAGTGAATCACATAATGCAAAATATCAAATTTGATTTCCATTGCATTGGCTTCCTTCCTTTTTTACTAACCAGATACTGGATCACTGTACCTTTGGTTTTTGCTTTTTGCATCTATTCCATAATAAACTGTATTGTTTTATTAAACCCAATATTTCTGATAGTAACTACAGAAAATTAGATTGAGAAAACAGAATGCAATTATATGATTTGAGTCCTTTCCTTTTTTTATTTTCATTCCCCTTCCTCATGGATTTAGAAGCAGATGCCCAAAATTTAAGAGAACAGTATACATTTTTGTCTCTGACCTAAGCGTATTGTCCACCTTTTAATCAGTTTCACGGAGCTTCTGTTTATCACTCATATAGTATATTACTATTTTTTAAATGATACTTCATGTTGTTCAAATTGAATATGTGTTGCACTCATTTTTTTCAGGGGCATTATTTCTTTTGAACTCTGAAAGAATTTTTGTATTAAATATCAGGTTTCACTGCATTAAATTGTACTGCCCTTACTGAAGAAATATAACATCTTTCTTAAAGAAAAATCAAACATTAGGGAAAATACAAGTAAAATTATTTAAAATAAGCAAAGAAACAAAATGCCAACCTAATTTTTAGTACTACATTTGGCCAAATATTCTATTATAATAACACAAGAAAAAATAATACAAAGCACAACATCGCATGTGGGTTGCCAAAGAGTTTGGTAATCTACAAGCCAGTTGATGACTGTCATTTATTGAAGATGGGAATTCAAGGATGTAGAATTATGTTGGTTAAACGAAACACTATTTTACGTGTGGTTGTCTAATGCTCTTTTTGACGTGAAATCAATAGTATACTGTAAGTGCTGCACTTTCCCGACTTTTTGGATGATTTGAAGATATGCAATTGAATAGAACTTGAATAGAATTGTATAACAGAATGACACTTTTCTAGTTGCTCAGAGTTCCTGCCGAAGATTCAAAAAGGACAGGAGCTAGTAAGCTTCTCCTCATTCTGAAGAGGAGCTTCCAGACACATAGTCACAGGGCTTACTAAAATGTGACGGGAACTTCTGCTTCCTTCACTCCCACTACTCCTTCCAGCCCAAACAAGACAAAGGCTCAAATTCATCAGAGGGAAGAATTAATCTAGGCGTTCAGCTGTATAATTACTAAGAAACGTCGTAATACTCTCTGCTCCAAACAAAGCTAACTGGGTTCCACGAGAATCACACGTAAAGACTGGGGAGCCTTCTGAAGGCAAGGCTCTCATAACGTTGCCCAGATGGGTGGTTGCTGAGCTGGAGAAACTTGACCCAGGGTTCTAGAGTGGACCTGAGTGGGAGACTTTTGGGGAGAGACTGGCATTTATCCCCTTGGAGTTTCAAGGCATCTGTGCATGTAGAGTCTAAAAGTAGGTTCTCTTTTACACATTTTTGAAAATCAGATTCCGAATGAAGCAGCCACAGAAAGTGGAATGACAAGAGAGGGAAACACTGGGAGTCCCATATACGTCCATTTTTAGTGTGGTAAGAATTAGGGTTGACATAAACTACAGGATGCCCAGTTAGATTTTAATTTCAAGTGGACAACCAATAATTTTAATGTAAGCATGTCCTAAATATTATACGGGACACACCTATTTAAATATGATTCCTTATTTATCTGAAATTCAAACTTAAGTTGATGCCCTTTATTTATTTTTTTATTTTTTAAATTATTTTTTTCTTTTTTTTAAAATTTTTTTATTTATTGATTTCAGAGAGAGAGGAAGAGAAAGGGAGAGAGAGATAGAAACATCGATGAGAGAGAACATCGATTGGCCACCTCCTGCATGCCCCTCACTGGGGATCTGGCCCACAACCTGGGCATGTGCCCTGACCGGGAATAGAACCGGTGACCTTCTGGAGCATGGGTCGACGCTCAACCACTGAGCCACACCAGCCAGCCTATGCCCTTTATTTTTATTTACTAAATCTGACAAGCCTAGCTAGAATGCCTGCATGAATTAATTAGTTAAAGTACTGCTATAACAAACTCCAAGTGTGTAATGGGTTCAATACTTCATTTCTTGTTCATGAACATTACAAAGGAGCATGCAGCTCTCCTTTAACTGAATCCCAATTTATTTTATCCTATGGTTCCAAAGTAGTCAAAGGTGCCTGCCAAGGTCTCCATGTTTATACCCCCAGCTATTTTTCAGATTCCTTAAAACCTGATTACGTAGGAAAAAAAGTAGTTACCAAGTGGGCTCTCCTAAATTCTGGATGTTCCAGCCTCAAATACCTATTAGAAATCAACAAGTGTTTCCTCAGAAGCAAAACTTTTTTGTTTTGTTGTGTTTTCAATGCTATTGAATTTGAAACAGCCATGTGTCTTATATATAATTGCATTCTAGCCAGGAACAGCTCAAGAATAGAACCAGGCGGAAGTTTTGCTTCATGGTGTCTACTGGAGCGTGATCCCAGGGGCCAAAAGCTCTAGTTCAAGACTTGATTGCAGGAAAAATAAATAAAATAAAATTAAAAAAGAGGAAGGAGAGTTGTGAAAATTGGCCATAAAGATTGCTACAAATCAGCTAATAAAAGGCCACAGTTGTTCTTCTGACGTCATTGGCTTCTAGCATATAAAGCATATAAAATTCCTCTGGGTTGTGCTTAAAATATTTAAAATCTCACACTAGGGTTTTTAAAACTTAACAAAGAGTACTTATCTTTTTTAAAGTATCATAAATATTTTACTGCAAACTGTTTTTATGTATATGAAAATAACTTGATCCAAAGACAATATTTTTGTTTGATTTTATTGTAACTCATCTCTTGTACAATTCCCAAGTTCTCTAAGTGGTTAGATGGAAAACAATAAGCAGCAATAATCAGGCAAGCATATATCATCAGCACATCTCTGTAATTTATCACTGATGTGGGAAGATGCATTTACTTGCAGATAGAATAGGTATTCAAAAAGTGTCTTAAATATTGATAAGGGCCTTATCATCTCCATAAAAATCAATGTGTTGCTGAAGCTACAATTAGCCTCAAAGATTGAAAAAAATGTAGATCAGCTATGTTGTGATATTCTTAATGTTGTAAGAGTTAATTTACTAATAAGGAAAAGAATCCACATTTCTAAATAATTTTTACTGTAACTCTCATGATGACTCTTTAAAAATAATCTATTTTATAAATTTAAACTGGTAAAGCCACTATAGAAAACAGTATGGAGGTTTTGCAAATCTAAAATAATAAAACTATTAGCCCGGCCGGTGTGGCTCAATGGTTGAGCATTGACCCATGCACCAAGAGGTCGCCGGTTTGATTCCTGGTCAGAGTACATGCCCAGGTTGTGGGCCAAATCCCCAGTGGGGGGCATGCAAGAGGCAGCCAGTGGATGTTCTCTCTCATCAATGTTTCTATCTCTCTCTCCCTCTCCCTTCCTCTCTCTAAAATCAATGAAGAAAAAATATTTAAAATAAAATAAAATAATAGAACTATTATATATGATCAAGCAATCTGGGTATATAGCCAAAGGAAATAAAACCACTGTCTTGAAGAGATATCTGTACTCCCATGTAGCATTATTCACAATAACCAAGATGTGGGAAAAACCCAAGTGTCCATCAGCAAAAGAATATATCAAGAAAATGTGGTACATATATACAATAGAATATTATTATGGATAAAACTGGAGGGTATTAAGCTAAGTGAAATAAGCCAGACTCAGAAAGATAAATACTGGATGGTATCACTTATATATATAATCTAAAAAAAAACTCACACAGAAAAAAAAAAAGTTGAACTCACAGAAACAGCGAGTAGAAAGGTGGTTACCAGGGCTGGGGACAGGGGAGTAGGGGGAAGTAGGGAGAGGCTGATGAAAGATACAAACTTTCAGTTATCAGATGAATAAGATCTGAGGATCTAATGAATAACATGGTGACTATAGTTGACAACACTGTACTGTACAATTGAAATTTACTATGAGAATAAAACTTAAATGTTTTTACTAGGGAAAAAAAAAGGAAAGGAGGGTGGGTGTACATATGTGTCAGTAATGGATGTGTTAATTGACTCCTTGATGGGGAATTCTTTCCCAATGGATACAATGTCAAATCATCATTTTAAATACCTTAATTTCATTTTTCATTTATACTTCAACAAAATATTGAAAAATATCTATTTAAATAAATTGATTAATGATTGCTTAAAAAATGTGGAAAGCTAGTATTCAATGACTCAGATTAGAAAATAGTTGTCATGTCCCCTCACTTACCGAAAAGTCACTTGAGAAGGCAGTATGCACCCCAAAGGTATATAAAATTTGTGAATTGGGAATTATTAGATTTGTAAAGTTTATTGTCTTATAAAACCAGAGTGAACAAAACATAGACTGACTTCTAATATCTACTTCCCATAGTTCTAGGTTCCTTTTCCTCATTCAGCCTGTAACTGATGATGGACAGAGGTAGTAATTCGTGGTTAAAATGCAAGCATGGTTAAAGCCTGGGTTTTAGAGACAAACTGCCTGGGTTCCCACCCTGGCTTCCCTATCTACTCCCAGTAATTTAACATCCTGTGCCTCATTTTCTGATTGATGAGGTGAGGAAAATAAAACTGATGTTGTGAGGATTCAGTGAGTTAACATACATAAAAAAAACTTAGAAATGCATAGGAGATGTAAACACTATGTAATTGTTAGTGCCAACTTAGGGGCTTAACATACCTTTGTTTCTCTGTATTTGCTTCTATTGATTATTATTTTTTTTATAGTTTGGCAATAGTAACCATTTTTTTAAGTGTACAATTCAGTGGCATTAATTTCATTCACAATGTTGTCCAACCATCACCACTATCTAATGCAAAACCTCCTTCAGCATTCCAAACAGAAGCTGTGAACACTGAACGATAACTCTTCACTCACCCTTTCCCCCGTCTCCTGGAAAACTTTTTTATTTCCAAGTGTTGGTTTATTTAAAAATTGTAAACCCTTATATATTCTTTTTATGACACCTAAGAAGAAACTTTAGACTTCCGGTCAAGATGACGGCGTAGGTAAACGTGGTATCTCCTACTCCCACAACCACATCAAAATTACAACTAAACTACAGCACAACCATCATTCAGAACCGCCTGACATCGAGCTGAATGGAAGTCCTACAACTATGACATGAAAGCAGCCCCCACACGGAGACCAGTAGGAGGGGGCAGAGGTGCAGACGGGCTGGTCCCACACCCACGTGTGGCAGAAAAACATCAGGAGGACACCTCCGCTGGGAAGGTCCTCCCTGAGGAGTGAGAGGTCTCCATCCCACACCAGGCGCCCAGATCAGGGTTCCAGTGCCAGGGAGAAGTTCCCATCACTTCTGGCTGTAAAACCAGCAGGAACTGAGGCTGAAGGAGGCTGAGGCTTCTAGAGCCCCAGGCAGCTCCTCTTAAAGGGCCCGCCCATGGACTTACTCAGATCTGTTCCCTCTAAGCTCAGAGGGGAGGCAGCTTGAAGGGCTCCAGAGACATACAAGGAAGAACTGAGCTGTTTGGCCTCTGGACAAGGGCTGGAGAGGAGGCTTTCTCCTGGACAGACTGCTGGTAGAGGCTGATGTTCCTTTGGTGAGCCCTTCCATGGGGAGGAAGAAGGCCTCCATACTCAGACTCCAGCAACCTGGCTCACACTGTTTGCCCCACCCAGTGATTCCCTGAGGCCCTGCCCCTCCCAACTTTCAGGCCCACCCAAGCTGTTTCCAAAGGCTTTACCATAGGATTGGCCTGTCTTGGATCCTGCTTCAGAGTTTCCTAAAATCTCTCAAACAAGCAGCATCTGGTCTCAGCGAGCCCCATACCTCTCGTTAAGTGGCCCCAGGTCTGGCACTAGAAGCAACCAGCCTTGGTTCACAATTTGGCTTCTCCTGGGCACCTCCAAGCCCAGCACAAGAAGCAGCCATCTGCAGATCACTTTGTAGCTTATGCTGGGTGGCCCTGGATAGAACACAGGCAGTGGCTGACCTTGCCCCAGAGCCAGCACACCCCGTGGACAGCTTCAGACCACATTGAAACACCACCACCCAACCACTTCCACAAGCGACGCACTCAGTGAGTGGACTCAGTGGGTACCAGAGCCCTGATGAAGTAAGTCTTGCTCTGTGTGGTGGGCCCCTACACAGCGGATCCTCCAAGGTAGTCAGAGTTCAGTGGTCAGTGGGCACAGCCAGTCCTTGCAGCTGATCAGCCTGAGTAAATCCCTCCCATTGACATTCCAACAGCAATCAAGACTCAATTACAACAGAAAGGTGTACAGTCCACACTAGGGGTGTACCTTGAGGGCCCAGCTGGGGTGATCAGGGAGGCTGTGCCACTGGATCCTACAGGAAACCTACAACAGTAGGCCACGCTATGAAGCCTAGGAGACACAACAACTCTACCTAATACATAGAAACAATCACAGGGAAGCAGCCAAAATGAGGAGACAAAGAAACATGTCCCAAATGAAAGAAAAGAACAAAACTCCAGGAAAAGAACTAAACAAAATGGAGATAAGCAATCAATCAGATGCAGAGTTCAAAACACTGGTTATAAGGTGGTTCAAGGAACTTGGTGAGACATTCAAGGAACTTAGTGAGACCTTCAAGGAACTTAAGGAGACCTCCAAGGAACTTAGTGAGAATATCAACAACATAAAAAAGGACCAATCAGAAATGAAGGATGCACTAACTAAAATAAAGAATAATTTACAGGGAATCAATAGTAGAGTAGGTAAAGCCAAGAAGCAAACCATCGATTTAGAATACAAGGAAGCAGAAAACACCCAATCAGAATAGCAAAAAGAAAAAAACAGTCCGAAAAAATGAGGATAGTGTAAGGAGCCTCTGGGGCAATCTCAAGCATGCCAACATTCGCATCATAGGGGTGCCAGAAGGAGAAAAGAGAGGGCAAGAAATTGAAAACCTATTTGAAACAATAATGACAGAAAATTTCCCTAACTTGGTGAAGGAAACAGACATACAAGTCCAGGAAGCACAGAGAGTTCCAAACAAGATGAACCCAAAGAGGTCCACACTAAGACACATCATCATCAAAATGCCAAAGGTTAAATACAAAGAGAGAATCTTAAAAGCAGCAAGAGCAAAGCAGTTTATTACCTACAAAGGAGCTCCCATAAGACTGTCAGCTAATTTCTCAAAAGAAACTTTGCAGGCCAGAAAGGAGTGGCAAGAGATATTCAAGGTGATGAAAAGCAACGACCTACAACCAAGATTACTCTATCCTGCAAAGCTATCACTTAGAATCGATGGCCATATAAAGCGTTTCCCAGACAAAAAAAAGCTAAAGGAGTTCATCAGCACCAAAACAGTATTATATGAAATGTTGAAGGGTCTTCTTGAAGGAGAAGAAGAACAAAAATATGAACAATAAAATGGCAATTAATACATATCTATCAACAATTGAATCTACAAACAAAATGAGCAAGCAAAACAGAAACAGACTCATAGATACAGAGAACTTTCTGTTGCTTGCCAGATGAGTGGGGGCTGGGGAGATGGTGAAAAAGATAAAGGAATTAAGAAGTACAAATTGGTTGTTAAACTGATGAACCTCAAAGGGAAGGGGGGAAGGAGGGGGGGATGAGGTAAACCAAAGAACTTCTATGCATATATGCATAACCAATGGACACCCACAATAGTGTGGGGAAGGCAGGAGAGGGGCAGGATTGGGGAGGAGAGGTCAATGGAGAAAAAAAGGAGGGACATCTATAATACATTCAACAATAAAGATGAGTTTAAAAAATAAAGAAGCAAACTTTAGCTTAATACTAAAACATTCACATTAAAAATTGTTGTTAAGATGTTTTAAAATGTAGACATTTTAAAAAAACAACCTGTGAATATGTCTTGCTGCATAGTTTATCTTTAAATAATCACAGCTCGAAGCTATTTTGAAAAGACCAAAAAAAAAAAAAAAAAATGGCTAAAAATATTTCACAAGTGACAGTGATTAAAATCTCCTTATCTTTGGAAGGGTATATTAATGACACAATGAATTTAAGTTACAAACAGTTAACAGTTTAATCAAGCATGTAGTTTGTACCAGAATACAAATGGCCTTAAATTGTCACTGTAGTTGTTTTTGGAGGGACGATTGTATCAGGAAAAGCATACTTCACCAAAATCACAGCACAACTTTCCAATGCTCTTTTTGAAGAGTTTCTAATTTTCAACTTAAGAGAGAAGAATCGCATTTAATTACTGTATCTCTTGCATCTGGGATACCTGACAGGTGCTATATCAGGCCATTCATAAGAACTGCAATATGCAAGACAATAAGGCCAGTCCCTTCAAATGTCACCAAAGAGCACCACACAGGGCAAATAGAATAAAAAAGAATAATAATTGTTGCAAGCTATCTTGATTCAAACATTTTCTTCAGTTGCTTCATGAGGCCCATTAAAAACTCATGCTGACTAATGCAGCAATATTCCCCAGGGAATAAAACACTGTAAAAAGTTGTATGCCACCAGGAAGCCATAGAAATTTAGTTCCAAGGCTAGAGCAGAAAATGCTGCGTGCAAAGCATATGCCAAAGTACTTCAAGCAGGTGTTGAAATGAAAAGACAAGACATCTAGGACCTTTGCAATCAGGCCTTGCCCCCTGTCACCATGGCTACTCAGGACTCCACAGCTGCTTGGTGGTCATTTTCCTGGGCCACACAAGTAGCCATACTTTTACCCACCCTTCCTGTCCCCCGGAAAACCCCTAGTCACCTTGGACCCACTTTCTGCCTCTATGATTTCGCCTATTCTTATATTTCATAGAAGTGGATTCGTATACTATTTGTCCTTTTATGTCCATTTCACTTAACACAATGTTTTCAAGGTTCATTCATGGTGTAGCATGCATCAGAATTTCATTCCTTTATAAGGCTTAATAATATTCCATTGTATGTATATACTACATTTTGTTTACTCATTCATCTGTCGATGGACACTTCGGGTGTTTAGACCTTTTGGCTATTGTGAATAATGCCGCAGTGAAAATTGACATATCAATCTGTTTGAATCCCCATTTTCAATTGTTTTGGGTACAGACCTAGGAGTGGAATGGCTAGGTTATATTGCACTGCTGTACGTGTATTTAGCTTTTTGAGGAACAGCCAAACTGCTTTCCCATTTTACCCTCCCATCATTTTACAGTCTCACCAGCAATGTCCAAGGGTTCCAATTTCTCCACACTCTTGACAACAATTGTTATTTTCTTTTATTATTGTTACCAAATTCAAGGGGTTCACCACTTGGGGTGCTCTATTCAAAAACAGGATATGGTTGCAAGGTAGTTTTATTTACTTTCAGCAAGTAAAAGAGACAGGGAATTCATATCCACAGCTCTGTCTGTAGGAAGGGAAGCTTAGCCATTACTTATACACACTGTTTTGTCAGTTACATGTTGATTTCTTCTTTGCAATTGGCTACACTTATCCTTGGGTTGCTGTCAAGCTCATCCTGTTTAAATCTGGTCTGCAAAATACTGTGCTCCATTTTAACATTTAGAAAGAATAGTATTTAGTAAGAATGGCCCAGACCTTGAGACCCTTGTCCGATCTAATTTTACTAGCCACCCTAGTATGCCTGAGATAATATCTTATTGTGGTTTTAATTTGCATTTCCCAAGGACTATTGATGTTGAACATCTATTCATCTGCTTTTAGGCCATGTGTATATCTTTGGAGAAATGTCTATTCAAGTCCTTTGCTCGTTATTTGTCTTTTTGTTGTTGAGTTTTAACAGTTCTTTATATATGTTGAATTCGGCATTGAAATGTGATGCAGCAAGGTTCATGTGAAGATTTAGCAGATTCTTTTTGGTAGAGGTACACTGTGCATGGAAGCTGACTATGTGTGGCTAAAAATGAAAGTGCAGAGATAATAAGGCCTGGATCATAAAGGACCTTGACTACCATGCTTAGGTAGATACAGTAGGCAGTGGACATCATCGAAGCATTTTAAGACAGAAAGAAAAAGATAATCTCCACCCCCACCCCCACCCCCAAAAGTTCAAGTGCCAGTAGTTTAAAGGAAAACTAACACTGCAAGACTTTAAAAACTGTATTGGAAAATGATGGGGGTAGGGGGAGTGTATAATTATGATGAAAACTCAGAATATTAATCTTCTTTATTGAATAAAATGAAATAAAATATATCCATTCTTTCCATTTCTCTTGATTTAGAACGGAACAGAACAAGTCATATTCTGTACTAATGTTTTCTTTACAACTGAAACATTATGAGTTGGATAAGCGTTTATTAAATGTACATATTTCCTTTCAGCACCTCGGTCTGTGTGTAGATAGAAAGAAGTAGCTCTTAAATTGTGGTCTTTGTGCAGCAGGAGCAGCAACTGGACACTGGTTGGAAATGGAAATTTCGTGGCTCCAGCCAGGACCTACTGAATCTGAAACTCTGGGAGGAGGCCAAGCAGTGTGGGTTTTCTCAAGGAGATTCAGAAGCAGGCTCCAATTTGAGACCCACCAGTAAATGAAGATAATAAAATGTCCATGACCTCAGGTGAATGGCCTCTCTACTGATCTGTTTTAATTTCTCGGAGCCAGCATCAGATTAGTGGAACCGATTTTATTTACTACTCAACAAATGTAGATATCTAATAAGCAACTATTACCTAATTAAACCCTGAGCTAGATCCTGGGAACAAGGCAAAGAAGGCAAAGCATCTGCACTCGGGAGTCAACAGCCTGCATATAAGCTTTTGCAATAACTGATTCAGGTTTGGGCAAAAGTCGCTTTGCAGCTGTGAGTACATGAAACACAGTTAATTAAGCTATTTATTTCCTGCATGTTTTTTTCCATACGAACAACTGTAAACCTACATTTGCCACCCCTGCCTAAAGTAAGGGCTATAACAGAGTTATCCCTGGAGAGTGGAAATGTATTTCTTAGCTGCCTGGTGGAATAGGCAAGGAGAGTGGAAAGCTACTCAGAGGAAGAGAACCTAAGCTGAGTTTTAATGGATGAATAGTTTACCAGAATGACAGTGGGTAAAGGGCTTTCTTGCAGGGGTAATTATACATGAATATATGATACAGCAAGGATCATGTGAGGATTCGGAAAATAAGTCTTTTTTTTCCCCTTATAGTGCACATAGGAGCTGATTGCCTGGCCAAGAATTAAATTGGAGAGATAATAAGGCCTGGATCTCTAAGGGCCTTGACTACCATGCTTAGGAAGGTGGCATTGATCCAGAAAGCAATGCATATCAAGGAAGCATTTTAAGCCAGAAAGTAAAACAAAAATCTTTGAATTTTAAAATAATGATTTGCCTGCTGACTAGATGATGACTGGGAAAGGAGTCAGAGGGAAGAAAGAAATGTGTTGGATATTTGTTATATAATTATTGCAATAATTTGCTAAAATATCTAAAGTGACATAGTAGTTTGGACACATATCAATATGAATTTGTTCGTAACACTGACATTTTTAGCTTAAGACATGATGTCTTAGTATTTACAACATGTCGGCATTGTCCTAATTGTCATAAGGGGTGAAAACTCTTTTAAACAATTGTTTTTAAAGATCTCAATAAAGAAGGTAGTAAGTATATTACAAAGTATTTGTTTTGTTTTAAGTCAAATGAAGAAAAAGGTCTGCACAGCTGGGTTTTTTTCATTTTCTCCAAACTTGTCACTTCCAGGTGCATTTGAAATGTATGGTTGGAGGCATTCACTAAATAATTGGTTTATAAATATGACCTATGTGGTCCTCGGTTTAGGATAGAAAAAAATAAATCAGCTGCATTCAAACCAGTAACATACAGTGTTAATGGCATGGAAATTTCAAGACACACCATTTTCTTTGTTCTTACTAGGAAATTGATTATTTTCAAATGTGGGTCTATGTCTTATTTCCCCATGGAGAAACAATTGCAAAAGTAAAAATAATGATTCTCTCTTTTCCTCTTTTTATTCTTTCTCCCTAATATTTCTGTCACACTTATTCAGGGTTTTAAGTAAAATAAGAATCTTTCTCTTTTGCTCTTTCCTCCTTCTAATTACTTGGGGCCTGTAGATCCAAGGGACCCATGTACCTAGTTGTATGAGAGCCATCTCTTATATACGCAGAGCAACTCCTATGATAGGCAAGTATAACCCATGAAGGGCTTGACATTATATGTAGCTAGATCAGGGAAGACCAGATCACACCATTAAATTGCAAAAGCATCCCTAATTTCTGATTAAGCAGAAGAGACATGATATTTCAGGAAATCCAAACTCTCAAATAAAGGTTATCATTTTAATAATGAAAGAAGGTGAAGTATTTAATAAATTGTTAAGAAAATGTATCCAACCTTAGAAATAAACCAAAAGGAGGCCTGCATGTCCTTTCAAGTCATGCTAGAACTTTGTCTAACAGGCCCACACGAAGATCATTTATCTGGGCCTATGTTCCTTTGTTTGACTTGCTAGTTATTATTAACTAGGTATTGGAGTTTATAAAGTTACTTCTTGACTTATGGATTTGTGTCTGGTAGAGATGTAAATTATTCTGTTTGATAAAAAAGATAGTCCCAAATGTTATTAAAAGTTAACCAGTTCTGTACCTTACTATGTCCTCACTTGCAGAAGGGGCTGGGAATATCTCTGGAGGCTCTTTTATGAGGCACTAATCCCATTCATGAGTCTCCACCCTCATGACTAATCATCCCCCAAAGTTCCTGCCTCTAATACCATCACCATTGGGAGTTAAGATTCCATGTAGAAATTTTGGAAGGATATAGAACCATAGCACAGTCTATAAATATTCACGTATGGCTTTGTGGTATGTGTCAATTCAGCTAGGAAAAACTACATTTTCCAGCATTGCCCTTCTAGAAACTTTCCAGATGAGGTGGGCTACAAGAAGGATTCTTCATGAGAGCTGGAGGACAGAAAGGAAGCAGCAGGCCTTTTGTAGCAGGAATCTGTGTTCTCCCAGTTACCCATTGAAATGCTAACCAACCCAGGTGCTGCTGTGAAGGGGTTTACAGATGTAAATAAAGTACCTATTCAGTTCACTTTAAATTAGGGAGATTACTTTGGGTGGGCCTGATTTATTCTGTAGGAAGGCTTTAAAAAGTGTTTAAACCTTTCCTGAGGACACACTTTAGGCTCTGCTGAGTCATGGCTGCTCCTGATCATTCATTGTGTCCCAACTACCTGTGCATAGAGAGCATTGGCCCTGTGGGTACCAGCCTACTTGTGATCATCCCTTCTCGACTTTCTGACTTAAGGGATTTCAGATTTGCTTAACCAGTCTCCACAATGTGTAAACCAATTCCTTGAAATAAAAAAAATAAACAAATAAATATATATATTTGGGAGAGAGTATATCCACATACCTTATTCTACACAGGGAATCAGGAAATGATGATCAGGACCAGTCTAGAACCCAACAGGGCCCAAGCTGTGTCCTTAGGAAAGGCTTAAACACTTTGTAAGGCCTTCCTACAGAATAAGTCAGGCCACCTGGACTGATAAACCTCATTAGTGAATTAAAGAAATCGTTGCCATGTTTTTTTCTAAATTTGAATGAGAATCACATTTTTCAACTTTAAAAAATTTTCCTTGACAAGGTAAATAGTGAATATTAGCAATAACATAATATAAAACATAATATAGAAAGAAATCAAATATTTTGTCTGTTTGAAAAGTTTATCTCCATGGTTCCAAAGTAATTAATATAGAGTTGTAAGGGTGACATTATCAAGGAATGATCTTAAGTAATAATATTATTTAGAAATAATATGATTTAGAAAGTAGGTTACCCAATTTCTTATTAAGCATATGGAACCCCATTCAATTCTGGGGAGTAACTCTGCAAAAATGTTTCACACAAGATTCTCTAGAGCTCACTGACAATCACTTATTTTGCTTATCACCCACTTACCTGGTTGCTTTAGCAAAGGGTAATAGAGATGGAAAAAAATACAATACAGAGGACATATAACCAGAGAAGCCACTCTGGTCAAATGCTGCATCCTATCAGTCTGTTGAAATCAGCAAGATGGAATGGTAACTAAGAAGCAACTCTGGGAAAGGCCAACTATTTATATTAAGTGTTTCTATCAATTGAGTAAAAAAACATGACTCATAATGACTTTTGGCAGCTGGAGGGACAGAAAAAACTGTTATTTTTTTCCCCCAAATGAGCCCTTGGAGAATTTCATTTGGTGAACAAGCATCCTTTTAAAATAGCCCTTGAGATTAGACAAGGATGGGTTAAGAGACTGATGATAATTACAACTGGAAAAAAAGAAAGTGAGTAAGAAAAGGGGAAAAAAATGACGCAGATGAAAAGAGAAAAAATGACAGGGAAAAGATTGTCTTTCAAATCACCGCCCTATACCACAAAGAGGAAAGCAAGCAGGCTGTGGGATTCTCTGTTGGTGAGTCAACAGTGGCATGATTCGTTGTAGCTCAGATACCGACATGGTTTGTAAGCCAACTAGGGCCCTTTGCTAGACAGGGAGGGTGCGATGGGGAGAGTTGGCAGACCACCGCTCCTTGTGACCGAAAGAGGAAGGGTGTAGTCTGTTTGCACTTATCCTGCATTTCATCAGTTCAACTTGTGATGTTTTCATTCACTTAAAAAAATGATGAAGTGATCCCCAATGGGTGTGTTTCACTTTCTAAACAATAAAGACGTCTGTTTTTTTGGTGATGCTAAAAGAGCAAATTTTCACCAACCACTTTTTCCACATTACACAGGAAGGGTATTCAATATCCAAGTGGGTGGCTCCCTCAAAGGGACCAATTTTGGAAACCCCCACCTAGAAAAACATTTTGGATTTTTATGGTTCTTTTCATCCAAGATCTCAAGGGATTACCAAGCAAAATATGAAATCTCTGACAACGTTTTGAGGTGGTAGCAGACGAGAGTTACTGACATCCCTTGGCAGATGAGAAAACCGTGGCCAAAATGAGGGTACCATGAGGCAGAAAATAACAATAGAACCAAGAATCCTATGCCTCAGACTGCTGCTTTCTAAACTTGTATGCCTCTGTCATGACATAGTTAATTGTCATTATGCACAAAATAATACCCCCGTATTAAAATGCTGCCATTACCTATGTGTCAGTGTGTGTCATAACTTGCTGAATGAGGTTCACATTTTCAAGGTCAGAGGCAATTCCCAAGATGTATGTTACATAATTCTTAATATTTGGTAAATTTTTATCATTAATAATCATAAGATTCCGTTGGTTAATATTAATTTTCTTGTGTGTTTTACAGTCAATTTGGAGGACTAATTATACATATGAGAATTATAGGATTTTATTTCACTATAAATTGAATTTTCAGTATAACATGCTATTTGGCTTTATTTTGCAAGTGTATTATTTAACTTTGACAAATGGGAGGGAAAAGATTAGCAAATACATCTTTTAGGTTCTTGAACTAGCTATGCTTTAGTTAAAAAGTAAATTTTCTTCATTCCCAAGTAAACTTTTTTGCATTTTACTATACTGTAGACTATAAGCTTGAGAATTTCCCCAGGAATAGGTTAAATCAATTAGCATTGGTCTTACCCAGACACTAGTACTACAAAATAAATATCCAGAATGTTAAGTACACTTCCTCTAAGATCCAGAACTCTGATTCAAAATATACTGCTCATGACCTAAAGGACATATAATCAATGAGCTGCAAAGAAAGACCTTTTTTGTAATATTAGTAAAAATCTTTGCCAAATTAGTCTCTGTTCCAAGTTTCAGAAAATTCCTCACATACATATTTCAATATATTTAAAATGCTAAATCTAGAATTGGAGACCATTAAATGGCTCATATTTATTTTCTTGAATGTCAAAATGTAGCCATTGCCAAAAAGCCTCTGGGTGTATGTACAAAATTTGTAAAAATACATAAAAACCTACTGAACCAAAACCACAGTGGAACTCACAATAACTTTCCAGACAGCATAATTCACCACTTAGTCACTGGGGAACGCCAATCTCAAAAGATAGATTTTACACCAGGCCAAGAAGATCAACAAAAATAAACCTTTCTTGGACTAGAAATGAAAGAAAAGCCCAATTCCAATGGCCTTAAAAAATTCTAATTTTAATGATAATAGTAAATTAACTACTTTGGTTAACTATTAACTGTTTAGTCCCAAAATTTAATTGAAATAATTTTTTAAATATTGTCCCTCTTGAAATGATACTGAAAAACCAAGAACATTAAAGTATGTGGTACTAATCATTTTCTATTTATTGTACATTGAGCTTTACATTTGTTCCTAGTTTCATGTTAGGTTAGTAGAGAAGCTAAATGAAATGTGTTGAGCCACATGAAAGAGTTATAGTGAGTTACTGACTCCCTCTTACCCTTGGCAGTCTGAGCCCAGGTAAGGATCCCAGGAAGTCTCATCACTCTCCCCAACACAAATCCTGTCTTCATTACTTCTCTCCATCTCCTTTCCCACTGCTGTGGTTCAGACTGGAGGGCCCTCTGTGGGCAGCTGTAACTGCCTCTTCTCTCCTACTTTCTCTCTTCTACCTCTGTTCTTTTGTACACACCTTCCCCTCCCACCACTACAATTTCTCAGTTTGGTCTCTCCTCAGCAGTTAGACTTATCTTTTAAGAAAAGGTAATCCGATCACTTCAGTCTCTGGCATATAATTTCCAGGAGCATCTCAATATACCTTGAATAAAATCCAGTTCCTGCCAGAGTTCACAATGTGGAGGTAGCACCTGTCTATTTCTCTGTTGCCCATATATACCCCACCTACAGCGACTACAGTATGACAATGAATGACTGAAGTTACTATTATTTGTTAGCTTGTCAGGCTTCTGTTTCATTAAATGTAAACACATATAAATCTAATAACTTATATTGTGGATACGGATTTCAAGTGGCTTAGTAGGAGGAAGGAACTATCTCATAGTAAAAAATATAAAACATGAAAATTAATATTAGGTTTGTTGTGCATATAAATCTGAAATTCTAAATCCTGAAATTTTAATGCAAATAATTTTAAAAGTCTATTCTTGAGGGCTTAGGGCAGCTAAAATAAAAATCAAATAGGTAACAGAATAAAGAATAACAAAGGAATACTATGACATATTACAAGAAATCAATAGACCTAGGTTCTAACTCGTTTTTGCCTGCTGGGAGATCTTAGAAAAAAATAATGTCTCAAACTCTACCCCTTAGTCTGTAAGATGAGTGTGGGTTCTATACTATTTCTGCATCCTTCACAAATGTATTATTGTGTGACTCTCAAAGTAAATGAGATGCATGAATGTGTACAGGATGGCTGTTTGACTTTAAACTCTTCCCCTTCTCCATTTCCATTACCTTTATCCTTCCCTGCACTATTACAGTGGTAAAACTATCAGCCTTGAGGTCCTGAGTAGGGTGTTCAAGTACAGCTTAGAACAAAGAACTCAATTGAGAAGCTAAATGGATTTTGAAGATCATAGCAAGCACAATGATCTAAAAGCCAAAAAGTTATTCATATGTAAGACCCCAGGCGTTTATTATGAGGACAGTTTTCAATGTGTGGTTTTGAATTACCAAAATCACTTGTCTTGGAAGAGCAGGAGGAAGAGCATAGAGGGCTAAATAAAAGCTATGAAACAAAGACAGAGTGAAAGTAAATTGGAAATGGTAACCAAAGAGCAACTTTCCTGCTACACAGGGAAGAAGTATTAAACACACACACATGTGCGCGCGCGCGCACACACACACACACACACACACATGCATATACACCTCTGGGCAAGGAAGGAGTTTAGAGAACATTTGAAAGAAGTAGTTAAAGGTTTAGACTCTCTCTGGGTCCCTAGGAAGAGAGCCAGAGCCCCACACTTTTGAGTCTTGACCTGTTTGCTTGGAGAAGAAAGACAACAGAATATAAATACCCATTTTATTTTATAGGAAATATCCAAGGAAAGTTTCAAGCTCCTCTAAATTCTTCATTCAGAGAGGTGCCAGGATGTTAAGACACACCTGGAGAGAGATCAGAAATGACTGAGAGATGTGTTCTTAGGATGAGCCTAAGAACACACCTTACAAAGTCCAGCAGGACTAAGAGTGGTGGGGAGAGCCAGTGAGAGGAAACAACTCCCAAGGGTCAGGGGAGGAAGAAGTAGTCAGAATCTTCTTTAGACTGAATGACCTTTGGTGAGAAGTTGGGACAGGACGATCGACCACATGACCAGAGAACACAAGGGATGGGAAGGTAGCTCTGACGTCAGTCTCAAAGCCCCAGAATCAGACAGAGCAGGAACCACCACAGCAGAGGGTTTACCAAACAATGGCACGCATGCCACACTCCCTTGGGAGGAGATTATGTTTGTCGATCAGAAGTGACTTGGCCATCTAGAAGTTTCTAGATGAAGCATGTTATTCCATCTGAGAAAATGGGAGTTCCACCACATTAAGTTCACTTAAAAAATAAAGACAAAATTAACTCACAACTGAAGTGTGACTGCAATAACATCTCATCTCTTTAAAATGTGCATCAGGGTATCCAGAAGATAAAATTTTAATTTATTGTTTGTTGTTGTTATTATTATTATTATTATTATTATTATTATTATTATTATTATTGAGAGGATGGGTCATTTAAAGCTTACCAGCTGCTGTTACTTCTACTGGCAAAGACCACAAATCTCTAGAGCCGTGTGCCTGTCACTGAGGCAGTCAATCAGAATGGCAACAGAATGTGTAGAACCCTCTATTTTTCACTATATGTAGCTTTGCAGCTAGAACAGAAAGCTAGCACTTTCAATTTTTTTCATTCCTCCTTCTCCCTTCCCTTCATCTATCTTTCTTTCCTTTCTTTCTTTCTTTCTTTCTTTCTTTCTTTCTTTCTTTCTTTCTTTCTTTCTTTCTTTCTTTCTTTCTTTCTTTCTTTCTTTCCTTCTTTCCTTCCTTCCTTCCTTCCTTTCTTTATTTCTTTATTTCTTTTCCTCTCACTCCCTCCCTTCCCCCCTCCCTCCCTCTCTCTCCTTCCTTCTTCCTCCCTTCCTCCCTTCTTCCCTCCCTCCCTTCCTTCCTTCCTTCCTTCCTTCCTTCCTTCCTTCCTTCCTTCCTTCCTTCCTTCCTTCCTTCCTTCTTCTTTTCTCCACAGGGAAAATTTAGAGTATAGCATAGTTTTCTGAAAACAAAACCTCCCTTACAATTTTCTCATGGTCTCCACGAAAAAAATGCACAAAAAAACTTTCATACAATAATGATGTGAAAATTTACCCTTTAATTTGAATATAAAGACATGTGACATTCTGGAGCCCAAACGGTTGAAGGGAAACATACTATTACAAAGGAAATATTGCAAGTTACAGCATGAAACATGAAGAAATATTAAGAGATAGTCAAATTTTGTGCAAGTCTTCCTTAACTATCTAAAATTTTACAAATGTATTAAAAATTGTTTTTCTTTATTGATTTTAGAGAGCAAGGAAAGGAGAGAGAGAAAGAGATAGAAGCATCGATTAGAGAGGACATTGATTGGCCGCCTCCTGCATGCCCCCACTGGGGACCCAGACCACAACTTGGGCATGTGTCCTGACCAGGAATCAAACTGGTGACCTCTTGGTGCATGGGTCAACGCTCAACCAGTGAGCCACACCGGCTGGGCTACAAATATGTTTAAAATGAGGTCACAAAGAAAATTGAATCAGAAGACTATGTAGCATAATCCATTAACTCAATAGTATCTAAAGTAAGATACTAAATATACTTAAGAGATTTACTCTATATACTGGTATTAATTAAAGTATATATTCATGTATCATTTTATTTCTCAGTCACAGATAGGCAAACCTTTATCCTGTTAACTTCACAAATTCTTGGACTTATTAAGACTTACTGTAGATATTCTAAAGAATTACTCAGTCTTTCCACTAACCATGTGAAGAGCAGTCAAGAATGAAAAAGAATATCAAATATCGCTTATGTGACAAGTGTAGAATTGTCAGGATTCTGTGGGGAAAAAATGACAGAAAAATAGGTAGACAATGAAAAGACGACATCTATTTCTCTGTTCCAAATGTTTGAGAAATTGTCTTGAACCAAATATATTCTGATAAGAAATGTTGACTAAATAAAATGACCATTCAAGAAACAATGCCAATCGCTAAAGGATCATAATTGTCTGTGGAGAATTTTCAATCCTCCAGAAATATGTTTTAAACAGTCTGCCAACATGTTTCGATTGCCAAGTCTTGAAAAAATACAGGCTTTCCTGAATATTTCAAAAAATACTTGCAATAACTGTACTTATTGTAGAACCTCATTTATCTGGTAACAGCTCATTCAAAATAGTGTATAATTTGAAAACTAGTATTCTATAGTTGTATAGATAGAGGTTTTCTGTTAACGCTGAACATTTATTTTGAAATAAAATTTCAAGGTTACAGAAGTGTATATAAGGAAACCAAGTGGCCACTCACCAATTGTGAAACTATGCTATACTTCTTCATGTGCAAACACCACAGAAACCACATTCAAAGGGCCAGCATCACTGCATTTACACTATACACATTTACACTATACATTTAAATGTCTTCACACTAAAACCCAATCACCATGAATAAAATAATCATGAGGTGGTCTCCATTAGTTACTGAGGTCACTAAAATAAATGAGCTAAACCTGGCATTTCTATGCACATGAGAAACAGCAGCTTGAATTAGAACTATATACTGGAGAAAAGGAACTTACAAATGTTGCTCCATATTGCTGATAATATTAACCTTAACTTTAATATTTTCCCTCAAAGCACAAACAAATATTGTTAAGAAGATTATTCTACGTGAACAAGAAAAACTAATAGCTGCCATAGGTTTTGTTTTTATTTTTGAGAATGAATATATTTTTTAGGATTTGTAAGGAATGCACAGGAAAGAGAGTTCAAATAATATTAAAATGTATACAATAAAAAGTAATTTGATTTTCCATTCCTACCCAGCTTTTCTCCCCTAAGACAACCAATTACTAACTTCTTGAATATCCTTCTATGGATATCCTCTACACATATAAATATGCACACAGAGATTTCTTTCCTAACATATAAATATTAGCACGATACAGAGCCTTTTCTATATCTTGAATTTTTTACTTAATATAAATAAGAGCTTTTTCAATTTCAGTGCATATAAATCTTTCTCATTCTTTTAAATATCTGCATGACATTTCATTGGATGCATTTACAATAATTTATTTAAACAGTACCCATTGACCTACATTTTTCAGGGCTGCAATCACTATTCTTACACATGCATTATTCTGCACACGTGGAAGTATATCTGTAAGATAAATTCCTAGCATTTATACTTGTGGTTAGACAAACAAAGCTGTGTTTAATTTCAGTTGTATCAATTTATGCTCCCATCTAAAGTATGAAAGAATCTATTTCCCATACTATCAGGTTTAGAACTTATTTACTGCCATTTTGAAAGTTAGCAAATTGAAGACATTTTCGCCTACCATTGCAAAATAAAATAAGAAAGTATACAAACATGAATCAGCATAGAAAGGTTTGCATGGTTCCTTTTAATAAAACCAAATATAATCTCCAAATCTGAATTTTTTTAAACGAATAAACTGACATAATTTTTCACAAAGCCAAGTTAGTTTAAGACTAATATTTCTTTCCAAATTTCAGCATCATTAAAAAATCAAAATAACTTCAATATGAATGGAAAGAGTACAGTCAGTAGAAAACTATGCAGTTATTTATGTTTTAGAGCAGTAGAAAACTGTAGTAAACAATTTGAGATCATTCAGTGGGCATCAAATATTTAATCTTATTTTTCCAATTTATTTATTTTCTCAATATTTAATGTATTTTTTCTAAAATAAGAAAACCCAGGATTTTAGTTTTTCCAAATAAAGTACATTCTTAGAGATGAAAAGAAAAATCTTCAGGAAAAAAATTCCTCATTTAATTAGTAGTTTATTTTTTTAGTACTTTCTTTTAAACAAATTTGTGGACTTCTGCATGAAAACACTACTCTCAACTTCAATACTTGAAAAATTCCAAAACTACAAAGCCTAAGAGTTGCTTGCCCAACAATATTTTCCTTTAAGCAAAAAAATCACAGTTTACATTAAAAAATTAATCAATTAATAAGAATCAAGTTGATAAACATGTATATTTTTAGCCCGGCCAGTGTGGCTTAGTGGTTGAGCATCAACCCATGCACCAAAATATTGCCAGTTCGATTCCTGGTCAGGGCACATGCCCGGTTGTGGGCCAAATCCCCAGTGGGGGGCATGCGGGAGGCGGCCAATCGATGCGATGTTTCTATCTCTTCCTCTTCCTTCCTCTCTCTCTCTAAAATCAATAAAGAAAAGAACTTACTGAGCATCTAAATGCGGTTGTGAAGAATTATTTTGTTTATTTTCTATTTAACTTTCGCTGGGTTGGTAATCTCTTGCATTTCTTCTCATGTCAATACACGCTGAGAGTTGCTTTTGCTCTGAGACAGCCCCAGTAGTTTTAACTTGACGCTTTGAAGCATGAGGCAGGCTTCAGAGTTAAATGAAACTCCTTGGGTGTCCAAAGTGTTCCTACAAAGCACTGCTCAGCTGAAGTTTGTCTCTCATGGAAGTTCAAGAAAAGGCGTGCACGAGGCTAGCTCTCTAAGCCTCTTCCCCTAGACTTCAATGACGTCACATGTAAATATCTGGCAAGGGTACCAGCTTGACCTATCTTTGACCACTGCTGGAGTAAAGGAATATGCAGGCATGACTAAAGGGCAGCGGGAGAAGGTCAGTCCCACTGAGGAGTCTGAAGGAGACCCTCAGGAGAAGGGATGCCTGGGGAAACGGGAGACAGAAGAGCCTGGGGTGTGTTTCCAATGGGCTCTGGATGTCCAGCTCTAAAGATCCCTGTCTGAGGAGAACATGAAAGATTTTCATGAGACACTAAGGCATCATCATAGGCCTTGGGATCTCATAGAATATTAATATTCTCCTCAGTGGTGACTGTGTATAAGTCCCATTCTTGCAGAGAGGTTTCGTTATACGGAAATACATTTTTGGAAATTTCTTAAAATTAAAATGATCAGCGATTGATGTTTTGTAACTCGTATATGGGGCTTAGTACGTTTAAAAACATTTGTCTACAATATCTTCCTACTATGATCCCTAATCAGCAGGGTTGGCAGCTGTCTTTCTGAAGTGAGGCCTTATCAGCTCTGTCCCAACATCACCTACAGCATTTGGTCCTAACCTCAAGAAATAAAATCCAGACTCCCAGGGTATTTGATATGCTACTCATTCTAGCCCCAATTAACTTCTAAGTCAAGATAACATTTTAGAAATATAACTCAGCCCGGCCAGTGTGGCTCAGTGGTTGAGCGTCAACCCATGCACCAAGAGGTCGCCAGTTCGATTCCCAGTCAGGGCACATGCTCAGGTTGTGGGCCCAATCCCCAGCGGGGGGCATGCAGGAGGCGGCCAATCGATGTTCTCTCTCATCGATGTTTCTATTTCTCTCTCCCTCTCCCTTCCTCTCTCTCTGAAATCAATAAAGAAATAATATTATAAATTATATATTTATATATATATATATTCATATATATATATATATTCATATATATATATATATAACTCAGCACAGTTGTTCTTACCAGTCTACCTGTTATGCTCCTATTATAGCTTTACGGTAAATCATATAGCAGCTCTTCTGTGAGGTCTCAATAATCACTATGGAAAAGTTGGTAACTTCTCCCACTATGATCTCACAAATCTACTAGAGATTGTTAACTTTTATTGCCATTATTTCCCTATATGTGCTTACCTTTTATTAGACAATTCATTAATTTTCAGGAATTGATGCGCATATTTGCATGCATAATGCTTACATGAGACTTGACACATGATAGGTAATCAATAATTCTGTGTTGAATGAATGAATAAAAAATGAATTAACTACCCAAATGAAGCAAAATCACATAGAATATCTTCAGAGTTAAGTATTTTTCTGGGAGTAGGCTGCCTCATTTTTAATACCTCAACTTTATAGAAAATACGTGCCTCTAAACACAGCCAATGTTTATGTAGAAAAATATTACATTTATGTTTCTAAAAGTCAACATGACATTTTTTAGCAAATTGCATGGGGAAAAGTAATTTTCCACATAGAAATGATAGAATGCCAGAATCACATAGACATTTTGAAAAACAGGCCAAATCTCAACAAAGAGGGTATTCATCTTAGATTCTGCTGGCACTAAAGAAGTCCATGTTACTACAAACAAACAATTTTTTAATAAGCATATCAATTACATTTGGTAATCTGGGGGAAAAAAGTTAAAATATTTAACAGATACTCATATGAAAATGTTATTGTTTTTTAGAAACTGAGAGTGTAGGGTTGACATATAACTCACTATATTTTTTCATGTGAAATAATGGAAAACAAATTCTTGGTTAGAATTTTCATCCCTATTGTCTGATTTTGATAAACAGATTATTATTAATAAATGAGAGATCACTGAAATAAATTAGTTATTTAAAACATTCAAATCATTGTGCTATTTATTGTAAGAAATATAAAAATAAAGATGATTTGGTGCCTTGTCTTCAAGAAACTCACGGGTTAGGTCTTGTCTAAGAAATATGGTGGCATCACAATTAATTTTTATTTCCAGTCTAACCCATGAAATTGTAGTGGCTACATAGGATTCTGAGGCTACAGTCCAGCTTGAGGGATAAACACCATGGTGTTTGTAACAGTAACATACTTGCCACCACTATCAAGGGATTTACACACACACACACACACACACACACACACACACACATAAAAAAAGCACTTGTAGTTGAAGTGACCAATTAAAGTTTCCCCAAAGATGTAACACTTAAGCTGGGCAGGGTAATTTTAGGGATAAAAGTGGAAAAAGTGTCATCAAAGTAAAACAGTGCCTGAGGCAAAGTTTAAAAGAGAAAGGACTGGGAAAGTCCAGTAAAGCAAGTAGTCCTATGGGTTGAGACCAAATGGATTCCTCTTGTCCGCAAAAGGGAAGCATAGGGTAGCTCCAAAGAAAGTTTCCTTCAACTTGACACAACTGACCAATGAGAAGACTCCTCAATGGAATAGTAATCTCACAATGACATGGAAAATTAAAACTGAGAGCTATCAATTGCTAATGTATAGGAGGAACTAATATGAATTATAAGATAAACTTACTAAGAAAGGTGAAGTAAGGCCTTGGCATACCCTTGAATGAGTTAATGAAATGTGGCCTGGAAAAAAAAATAAAGCATATAGCATTAAGATAGGCAATAGTCTAATCAATAGGAAGTCATAATATAAAGAGGGAAAATTTTCAGTCACTACCTTTCTTAAGGTAGGCTCAAAAAGTGAAAGAAATTATTTTTAAATATTGATAATATAAAACTCCCAAAACCTCAGAGCTAAATTTTCAACAAAAATGTTTCCCAGCAAATATCATGCATCCTACATATTTATTTTAGACTTCCTAGGAGTTATACATCCAAGTGATTGGTTATGATGGAAACAGAAACTTCAGCATCAGTCTTAAATTGGCCTCGGAGTCATCTTCATGAAAAGGAAATCAGAGGATCTACCTTTGTGCAGAAGGGATGAGAGGCTTACCAAGAGAACTAAATTTGTTTTTATATCAATTAGAGTACTACTTTTATTTAATCTCTTCTTGGTCTTTTCTATATAAAAATATTATTCTTGCCCCCTTATTCTTCACCTCTTCTACCACGCTTGTCTCAAGCTAATAGTAATTTTTACAGCTTATAAATTGTTTTTGTGCAGATCAGCTATATTGTGCATTGAATAAATAACATCTGATTCTTTCCTATCTTAACTATTCTTTTCTCCACTATCTATCCTATTTCTTTAATGCCTATTGTAGCCAGGGTGGGTTCAACCAGAGTAATGAAAGTAGTAGGATGGATATATATAAAGAAAGTGGCCTACACAATTATGGGGGCAAGCTAGGCAAGTGAAATCTATGGGGCAGGCCATCAGGAAGGGCAGGCTGGAACACTACAGCATGAATAGGAGCTATTGTTACTGTCCACAGGAAGAATTTCTTCTCTCAGGGAAGTTTCAGGTTTTAAGGCCCTGCTTTTATGGCCTTTAAACCTATTGAACTGGCCAATCAAGATTATCTAGAGTAATCTCCTCTACTTAAAGTTAACTGATTACAGATTTTAAGTGTATCTAAAAAATACCTGCATCGCAACACTTAATTAGTACTTGATTGAATAACTGGGGACTGAAACCTAGACAAGTTGATGGTCAAAAAAACCACCATAACCCACCCCTTGTCAACGTGGAACCCATACACATCTCATGAAACCATACTCACTATCCAAACTAAGACAATAACAAAGTCATATTTCCATCTAACAGGAAACAGATGTCCTCCATACAATTAAAAAGTACATTAATACTTAATTCCAGAAGCGGATTCAAAGTCCTTTCCTGATGTTCACTTTTCTCCTTTGGTATTCTATAACATAAATACTGTGCTACAAAATCACCTATTATTAATATATCTTATGTTAGAAGATAAAAAAATAAGAGAGGGAAAAAGTTTAAAATATGTGGTTAATCTATATGGAAACATACAGCAAAATAAGCAACAAATACTCGTAACTATTACATTTCTTATTTCTGCAACGAGTCAGTTGGTCATGGCTGGTATTCATAACTGTCCATTCCTTATTCCCTTTTTTACTAAGCAACCACCTCAGTTGGTTATGGTTCTTTGCATGGCAAGGTGACCCCAAACTTTCATTTATAAAGGTTCTGTACCATTAGCCCTTCTTTCTGAATTGGGTTGTTTTAGTTTTCCATTGAATTTAATCACAGGACAACTAAAATATATACTAAAGGATCTCTTGTGTTCCAGACATAATCTTTCATACTTCCATTTTGTAGTAGCAATTTTTCTTTGGCAGTTGATATCAATCATCCTAGCCAGCACTGTGCCTGGTGACTCAAAGGTACAAAGATTACAAAGTGGCTGAGTGGCAGTCTCAATTTTTAGTCCAATGCAATAATTGTTTTGTCTCCTGGTGGAAGCATTTCTCTCAATGTAACTAAGTCCTCCAGATCAGCAGAGCCTAAGGCTGTAGGTTCAGGAAGCAAAGATTTGCTGTGGAACACTAGTAGCAATAGAGAGTAGAGCCATTCCCATTTTTATGCTTTCATTCCTGGACTAGTGGATCCTGGCTAAGGGAAAAACAACACCATATATTGGACACTGATTTAGAGCATATACAAGATCTGTAGGGCACTGCCCCATAAGCCAGCTTCAGGATGGGGAGCAGGGGGAGAGCATGGTGAGACCAGTGAATTTCATGAGCATGGGCTCATTGCTACACTTCTTTTGTAGTGAAGCAAGTTCCTTGATCAGAAGCAATGTGGTGTGAAATATGGTTATGGGGATTATGGCATTCTGTAAGCCCACAGATGGTAGTTTTGGCAGAAGCATTGTGTGCATGGAAGGCAAATTCATATCCAGAGTGTCTATTATACTTCCCCTTCCATAATGGAAGTAGTTCAGCGTAATCGACCTGCCATTAGTTAGCTAGCTGATCATCTCCCAGAAATGATACCATATTGCAGACCCAGTGTTGATCTCCGTTGCTGGCAGATTGGGAACTCAGCAGTGACTGTAGTCAGGTCAGCCTTAATGAGCGTAGTCCATGCTGTTGTGTCTGTGCATAACCTCCATCTACCATGGCCACTTTGTTCATGAGCCCACTGGCAGTGACGAGAGTGACTGGGGAGAAAGGCTGACTGGTATCCATAGAATGGGTCTTCCTATCCACTGCATCATTCAAATCCTCCTGGGTTTGAATGAGTGCTGAGGTCACCCTTTGATGAACATTAACAAGGGACACAAATGTCTTTACAATCTTTGCCCATTCAGATCTCATTCTTAATCTTCCTTGTCATGAATTTTCCCATCACATTTATTCTAAGTTCCTGGCCATCCAGCCAACTCATTGGTCTGGGTCCATAAAAAAGCATAGACTTACAATTATATTTCTCTTTCCAGGCAAAATAAACCAGATGCATTGCTCGAAGTGCTGCCCCCCTGGGAGGATTTCCCTTTGTCACTGCCCTTCAGGGATATCCCAGAAAGGGGCTGCAGTGATAGAGCTGATGGCTCTTGGGTGGTACCTGCATATCATGCAGAACCATCTATAAACCAAGCCTAAGCTTTCACTACAGTCAGCTGGCCATAGGGAATTCCCCAGGTCATAAATGCAAGCTGAGAGACAGAAGGCAATGTAGCAGGAGTAGGGCCTTGAATATTTTGGCTAGTACTTCATGCAACTTATTTCTTCAGGGCCCTCTCAAGTATGATTTCATATATACATACCACCTTTATTTCATAATGGAACGCTGTTGTCCATGCCTAACTTTATGACTTCACATGTCAAACAACACCCTGTTCATGATGGAAAACTATTTCACATGATAATGCAGTGGCCCATCATTAAGCATTCAGTACCTACTAAGACCCAGGATGGATGGATCAATGGGTGGATGGATGGATAGATAGATGATAGATAGATAGATAGATAGATAGATAGATAGATAGATAGATAGATAGATAGATAGATAGTAGATAGATAGATAGATAGATAGATAGATAGATAGATAGATAGATAGATAGATAGGTAGATAGATAGATAGATAGATCCTATAGTTTGTTTCTCTGGAGAACCCTGACTAATACAGCCCATATTAATACATTTGGTCAGATTCAACTTTATGTTCCTTCCCCCATTATCCCATTCCTTTCAGATCCATTCCCACACATATTCCCAAATTTCTATCTATATAAATTGATGAAGAACATGCAGTCATGCAGTTTGGTGCCAGTGTGACCTGGCAGGTCACACTGCTTCTCATTCTTTGCAGCCTGCTGGGACTTGAATCTAGTTCTAGGTCTAGGAACACAGAAGGTGGTACAAGAAGGTCACAAGGAGATGCTCAGCAGTGCTTTGTAAGGCAACCACAATAGAGGAGCCCATGAGAGGTGCTTCAGGCGAAGGAAGACTAACCTCCTCAGAAGTGAATACAATGCATCATTTAAAAAATGTGTTAGTCTTATTAAATATACAAACACACATATAATTCACCCTACAATTTAACATCTTCCACAGTTCTTGTAACACACTCCTCTGTTCTAAAATGCATTGAGATGCATTAGACTAAAAAAAAAAAATCACTGAATGATTATTAAACATTTTCTAGATTTTTTTTCATAAAGTAAGTTTTCATGTCCTAGTGAAAACAAAAGGCTCAGATGGAGCCCGTAGTAGAAATTATTATTTTGCAAGAGGCCAATTCAGCTATAAAATGCATATTCTTTGAGGTGATTCATCTTTATTTTACACAAATTTGCATTCTCCTTTTTCTTTATCCATGTCAGTGGTTCATTTCATACTTTCATCTCGTAATCCATCAGCCTCTCACAATACATTGTTTTGCTTATACATCAGAAACTCCCAGTTGACTTCAGAGTACATTTTTTTCTTGTTTTCAAAACAAATTTATCTCTACTATCCCTCTGATTGCATTGGGATTTATATATTAAACGTAATATAGTAATATGTATCTATTTTAAGGGTTTCATATAAACAAAACAGAATTCAAAGACTACCATTTATACATAAGTCACTCAATACAAGGCACTGTACTAATTACATAAAAATGAGAGAGAAAGAGAGAGCCTTACTTCCTTCTAAAAAACCCTATTGTTGCCCTGGCGGGTTTGGCTCAGTGGTTAGAGCATCGGCCCCGCGGACCGGAGAGTCCTGGGTTTGGTTCCCGCTAAGGGCACGTACCTCGGTTGCAGTTTGTCCTCGGTCCCAGTTAGGGTCGTGTGGGTGGTGACCACTTGATATGTCTCTCTCACATCGATGTTTCTCTCTCTCTCTTCCTCCCTGTCTCCCTCCAGCTCTATCTGAAGATAAATGCAAAAATGTCCTCGGGTGAGGAAGAAAATAAATAAATAAAAAATCCTATTGTTGAACTTGTGTGAAAGAAGATTACTATATTGTCCCTGTCTTTAATGGAAAGGGCAGATATGCAAGCAACGTAGTTAAGTGTTTTTTCTTCTGTGCCCCCATGATGCCGTAGTCACACCTTGATTATAGCACGTGTATGTGAATGTAATTCATTCCCATGGGTTTGTCCTATCATTGCTCACGAGCCTCTGGAGAACAAGGACCTTGTTCTTTTCCCTGAATGCCCCTCCATGCCAAGTATGGAATAGGCACTCAATGCTTACTCATTTATCCATTCCTATCCTTATTTTCTTCATACTATTTGCTGATCAACTGACTGTGGGACAATAACTTTATTCACTGGTTCTGGAAAGAAAAAAAAAAACAAAAAATAATGCATATCTTACTAATTAAAAGTTGACTTGATGAGACGAAAGCTCCGGTAAGAGGACGGGCAGAGCTAGAACCCGCCGTATAAACAAAGAGTATGACTTGGCAGACAGGGCAACGGGAATACACTTCCTCAATGCGAAGGCAGAGTTATCCTGCTAGAAACACTGTCAAACCAGAGAAAATCGTCCACAGAAACTGAGCCTATACATATGTATGGTACCCTATAGCGGGCTCAGTGTTTATTTAGTTTTTGCAGTTCCCTGATGCTTGGCTCCCAAAGAAAATTCAGTGAAGCTGTTGAATTGTCTTTGATCATTTACTGGGGTGGGGAACAGCTTTTCAGTGCACTGTGGCTCCATCACTGTCTAAGTAACCATTCTCAATGCAGAATATATTCACTTAGACGTTTTCTTAAACTCTCATTACACAACTCTCCTTTATATTGTTCTGGCTCAGTCCAGAAAGCGTTTAATTAAAAAATGAGAAATCAGCTCTCAGGTGGGATATTAGTAAATGTTGCACTTATAGTTATGAATAAAAATATTGTTTCCCTGTCTCAATGTGAGTCATATTTTTTTTGTTTGTTTTGGTAGCCCTTTTAAAAAAATCAAAAAACCTCTAGTAGCTTCCTCTGGCACAGGCACAAGAGCTGTACAGATTTTAGTCTAACTGCCTGCCATCAGTCACCAGGCTGGAAAGGCCCTCTAGCACACAAGACCATCTGAGTGACGCAGAAGAGTCGCTGCTAAGGGTCTTGGAACTTGCCATCACTTGGCTACCATCACATATTTCTAGAGGAAAGGAATCCTCAAGTCCAAGAGACCAGAGGGTCTTTTGGCTCCGCCAAGAAGAGTAACAGAGGCTATAAAACTGTCTGCCCTCCTCCTCTGCTAAGTGTCTTGCCAGAAATCACAAAGACTCGGAGCTGTTGAAAATGCGACTGCTTTATTTCAAAATGCACCCTGCAAAGGAGCCGCTTCCTACTCTCTCACTCCATCTACTGGAGTTTACTCAAAACACGGATCTAGTTAACACTTCACTGGGAAAACTGCATTCCTGAGAAACTTCAGCCCCGTGTCCCCTGGAGGATAAAATCCTCAAGGAGCCAAGGGTCTGACAGCCAACAATCTGAATTTGTTTTCAGAATCTTCTTCTTCTTCTTCTTCTTCTTTTTTCTTAAAAAGAAAAACAGAGCAATGGGCAGGCCGAATAAAGCAAAATTCATCCTAACATCATGTCCATTTTGTGAGCGTCTCCTCCAGAATAATTTTGCCTTTTACTATTTTTTCAGAACTTTCCTCCTGGTTTACATTTACTTTGTAATTTGTGGTAATTAGATCAGTGACTTGCAGTAGAGGAATGGGTACTGGATTTGAAGTCCGATGATAACAGTTTAGTTCTGACCTGCATGTTTTAGTACCAGAGATTCACTGGTATCCCTAAAGTGTGTGGAACAGATGTTCTAGTTATGGGGATTGCATTCAAAACTCTGGTGAGATGAAAGAGGTACTCCAAGATACCTATAGTACTCCTGATAATGGGACCCCATCCCTAACACTGACCCCTACCACTCTCTCCGGTTTGCCTCTTAAACTTGCCTATGACTTTTTTAAAAAGTTATTGTTATTGATAGATATTACTTCTTATAGCAGTTTTAAGTTGACGGGAAAATTGAACAGCGTACAGAGAGTTTTTATATACCCCCTCTCCTCCAGCCCCTCACAGTTTCCCTCATTAGAGACATCTTTTATTACTGTCATACATTTGTTACAACTGATGATCCAATATTAATACAGTGTTATTAACGAAAGTCCATAGTTTACATTGGGGTTCACTCTTTCTGTTGCACAGGTCTATGGATTCTGACCAATTCATGTTATGTATCCACATTATGGAATCATACAGAATGGTTCTGATACCATTGTAATGAACCTGTTGATTAATGAACAGGGAAGGAGCAAAGGGAAGGCCAGATTTTATAGGTGTGCCATCTGTACAGCTTTGCCAGGAAGCTGCAGTTTAACACTCAGAGAGCCCCTGGTCTGTTCCCCACAGATCCTGGGGGAAGGGACTGCACAAAGGAAGAATAGACACATGCCTGGTAAAGTCCGGGTGAAATAGGGGAAGGTCCTTGCCTGTCAGTCACACCTGGGAACAGATTATTGGCCACTCTAGGTGTGGACACTGCAAATATGAGAAGATTTGAAATACGTAAACTTCTAAACAAAAGAGTTCTTACTCTCTTCGTGCTGGGCTCCTGGGTCTCTTGTCGCAGGGGGCATGTTTCCCTGCATTTACACACATAGCTCATGGCCATGTGGACCCCACACACAAAGGACTGATGGACTCTAACTAGCCTGATGCCTGCTAGACCCAACTCCACCATTGAACGGTAACTCGGGACACTGGCTTTGCTTCTAGCTCTGCTGAATCCCCAGCTGCACCTCTTCCAGCACTGGATTAAGGGAAATGGGACTTTAGAAACCAGGGGATGTAATTCCACACAAATAAAGCTTTCTACCACATCTCATCCTCCCATGGGGGCCTCTGGATTCTTATTCCAGAGGTACCCCGAAAACCCCACTCCCACTAGCAACAGAGAAATTCCATCCATGCATTTCTCTGTTAACAGTCTCAAAGCCCAAAAAGTCTCCTATGCTCCACTTATCTCCTCAACCACTGATCATTTTACTGTCTCTATAGTTTTGCCTTTTCCAGAATGTCATAACTGGAATCATACAGTATGTAGCCTTTTCCGATTGCCTTCTTTTGATTAGCAATTTGCATTTAAAGTTTTTCTATGTCTTTTTGTGACTCAATGGCTTATTTTTTTTTATCACTGAATAAATACATTCCATTGCATAGATGTACCACACTTTGCTTATCCATTCACCTACTGGAGGTCATTGGATTGCTAACCAATTTAAGGCACTTATGAATAAAACTTCTATAAACATTCCTGTGCAGGTTTCTGGATGGATATAAGTTTTCAACTCATAAATACCTAGGAGCACAGTTGCTGGACTATGACATGAGACCATATTTAGCTTTATAAGAAACCTGCAAACTTTCTGCCAAGGTGACTGTACCTCCAGCAATGAATGAGAGTTCCCACTGCTCTCCATCCTCATCAGCACTTGGTATTGCTAGTGTTTGTATGTTAGCCATTCTAATCGGTGTATAGGAACTTCTTTTTAACTCCCTTGCCTAATGGCTTGCCGAGCTTCTCTGTGTTACTCCGACTGCTGACTGGCCTGGAGGCCCCTACATGACGAAGAACACCTTAATGAAAGTATCTGCCACTGTTTTTCTCTGTATCTCCAGGGACTACAAGGCTTGGCATGGAGAAGGTCTCACACATTGAATGTAATCTTTTGACACCAATTGTTCTTTCCCCAATATCCTTCCAACCTGTCTCCACAGAGCCACATCAAAACCAGCATTCCATTTCAAAGCAGTCTTACCTCGGGCAAATCACATAATCTCTCCAAATATCTGTTTATTTACTTATCCAAAAACAGAACTTGCAATGAGTTCCTGGACAACCTTAAAACATGTTGGTAAGGATGAAATGAGTCTAATATGGAGCAGCTTTGTATGATGAACAATATAAAAGTTGATTCTTTTTATTTGTGCATACACATACTGGGAAACCACCTAATTCAGGAAGCATGAAAAATCTGCTTATTTCAAAATATTTTCCTTCCCTCTGTTCTGGAATACATTGTATGACACACACGCAGATGTGTGCGCGCGCACACACACACACACACACACACACACACACACACAATAAAACTAGTGTCTTAGTTAAATATACAGACCACATCTTAGTAATATTTGAAAATATGTCTACATAAATGATAATGCACACCAAACATTTGTTCCAGGATATATTTAGATAATTATTATAAGTTTAAAAAATTCAAGCATATTATTTATTCTTTTATTTATTTTGTATGAACTATTTTCCAAAGATCTGATAATAATAGAAGGAGTTAGTGTGGACTAAAGGGTGTTGGGGTTTGGTAATGAGAGCAAATGATAATCAATAATGCTAAATATTGCTCATCTGACATAAGAAGCAAATGAAACTATGCATCCTACATTCCATACATTCCTTAGAAAGTTAAATATTAATCCACATATTATTCTTTGAAGGTAATCTGTATTTTTTGCTCAGGTTAACTTTTAAGACTATTCACTTTGTCTTTGCTATGCTGAATTCTCATTTTAATGTGTGTCTGACTGAAATATTTTTATTTCTAGTCCTTTTTGAGATGCACTAGGAATCTTAAATCTGTTTCTCCATTCAGACAGTATGATAAATAATTTATACGTTATCTTTTTATGTATTGCTTCTTCCCTATTCTGTCCACCTTCTCCTGAAACACCAATTAATCATACTTTAGAACTTATCGTTTAAATTTCCTTATTTCTTAACTTGTCCTATATATTTTCCATGTTTAAATTTCTCTGTGCTAACCTATACTTTTTCCTAACTAATCTTTTGGTTACTCTTCTAATCTTCTTTTAAAATCATCTACTGAGCCCTGGCAAGGGTGGTTCAGTATTTAGAGCATCAGCCCATGAACTGTGGGGTCATGGGTTCGATTCCCAGTCAAAGGTACATACCTGGGTTGCAGGTTTGATCCTGGGGCACATGCGGGAAGCAACTAGGAGGCAACCAAGTGATCAATCGATGTTTCTCTCTCTCTCTCTCTCTCTGTCTCCCCCTCCTCCCTTCCACTCTCTCTCTATAAAAAAAAAAAAATCAATGAAAAAAATATCCTCAGGTAAGGATTAACAATAAGAAATAAAATAAAATAACCCACTGAGGTTATACTTTTATTCATTGCCTTTTTTTTTTTTTTTTTTTTTTTTCAATTTTAGAAGTTCTCGGTTTTTTAAAAAAGAAATATTTTGGCCTTTTTGTAACTTTCCACATGTAGATATTTTAAAATTTATCTTATTTTTTAAACACAAAGAGTATATTTTCTACTCATTCTGAAAACTCTACTATCTATAATCTTTGTGGATGTATTTCTGTTGATTCTGATATATAGTGCCATCTTATGTACTTGGTATTTTTTTTTTTTTTACATTTTTTTTTTTTATTCTCACCCGAGGACATTTTTCCATTTTTTGTTCAGATAGAGTGGGAGGGAGAGAGAGGAAGAGAAAGAGAGAGAGAAACATCGACGTGAAAGGGACACATCGAGTGGCTGCCTCCCGCACGACCAACCAGGGCCGGGGACAAACTGCAACCAAGGTACATGCCCCCAGCGGGAACCGAACCTGGGTCTCTCCGGACCACAGACCGACGCTCTAACCGCTGAGCCAAACCGGCCAGGACTGTGCTTGGTATTTTTAAGTGGGCTGTCTATGGTCTTAAAAAATTACCTAGATGGATATTTGAAGATTACAAACGGGATCCTAATAGGACTGTTTTCCTGCAGGCTCCTAGGGGCACTATCACTCTGTGGTCACTTTGAAATACATTCACAATCTGTAGGTTATTTCGCAACTATCAAGTGATATTAACTTGGGCTACAAGTTTGTTATTCAAGTTGGCTATGATCATAATTTCTTAGGGCTTGTCCCCACCTCTGTTCTACACAACTAAGGAAACTTTCCCAGATTTCAGGGGATAGAGGGCAGATTTAGTACATCTATTTTTCTTTCCTTTTTTTTAAATTTCAGCATTAATTTTTTTTTTCAATTACAGTTTACATTCAGTATTATTTTGTATTGGTTTCAGATGTACAGCATAGTGGTTAAACAAACATTCTTTACAAAGTGGTCCCCCTGATAGTTCAAGTACCCACCTGGCCCCGTACATAGTTATTACAATAGTATTGACTATATTCCCTGCGCTGTGCTTTATGCCCCTGTAACTATTCTGCAGCTAACAATTTGCACTTCTTAATCCCTTCACCTTTTTCATCCAGTCCCCCAGCCCCCTTCCACTCTGGCAACCATCGTCAATGGTAAATCTGTCTGATTTTCCATTCCTCTAACGCTGTAACTCTGTGCAGTCCCAGTTTAACATAGGAAAAATCTGATCCAATTTCTTGCCTTGGGTGGTTGGTAGGCCTTAGGCTTTAACTTCTATTCCCTGATGTCTAAGCCATGAAAACTAAAGGGCAAATTAGCCTTGGTTAGTAACTGCCTTTGGGGCAAAAACAGCTCCAGTACGCCCTTACCTCTTGGGTTCCAGGTTTTCCTTAGATTTTTGGCTTCGTGATTCCTCACTACCTTGTCAGCTTTTTGACGGTTTTTGAAAAGTAGTCATAAAATATTTTATCCAGCATCTGTTGCTGGTTTCAAGGGGAGGACTGATCTGAATAACCTAACCTGCTATGTCCCTGGAAACAGAACGAGACGTGCACCGTATTCTAAACAAAGTGCTCAAATTGAGTTTGAATCTAAGTCTGATTCAAAGTGGAACAGGACACTTTGTGAAAACAAACCTGACCAAAAATTAAATTCATGAACCTACCCCAGGGTCTCAGAAATAGTGATACTATTATTCTGTAATAAGTATATACTGGCAAGAATTTTGCAGTGTGCTTTTCAGGGAATCAAAGTACAACTGAAAACTGAATTTTTAAAAAATCACCTCTGTACTTGAAGAGGGATTTTTGCAAGTATAGATGGAGAACCAAGGATGCCCCTCAAATAATAATAAAAGATCTTATTCAAAGATACAACAACTCAACTACACTGTGGTGGTACAAGAATGAGATGGAATGAGCAGAAGAATAGAGAAACACTGCTAATAATCAAAGAAGAGAAATTGGAGACATCGAAACCAGTCCTACCAGAAATCCTTTAAGTCTCATAATTAAAGATTTTTACCAATGTCTTGATGATGAAATGTTACAACTTCACTCTATGTTATTCATGAGTTTAATTTTGTTATACAATTCTACTTTAGTTCATTTAGAGTAAATTATGTATATCTTCCTTACAATTATTTAGTTTAGTCATTTTCTACTAATCCTTTTGGACTCTATATAACATTCAAAGTCAAAGAGTGTATCCAGGAAGTATTACTGATAGATGTCTGAATCTAGAGAGCTGTAATTTTGCCAGAACATCACCCAGTCAGGCTTATTTCTAGCAAAAGAAAGATACAGATATATAAAGGGAAAAATATAAATGGTATTTGTTTATTTGTTTATTTGTTTTGTGTTCTGGGCAGAAGCACAGGAATTGCCTCTACAGCCGAATTATCAGTACTTTGGGAATTCTGCAATCATTATGTAATGTACACATTTCTTTCTGTTCATCTCTATTTTTAAAAACTTCTGTTATCTAAATGTTTGACCTTTAAAAGACTGCATATTAAAAAGCTTAATCATAACATTTCAAGTTAAAATGGCTTTTTATGGAAACCTTCATTACTTGAAAGGCTTTGTCATCCACTTTCTTGATCAAAATAGGTAGTGACCTGTAACGCTGCCAAGAAATGTTCACTCAGAGTGGCTTTCTCCTGATGGATGAAGGAGCAGGCGAAGATTCTTACCGGTAAAGTGTGAGCAGATAATTTTATGTGACAACCACGTTATAAATGAGGCAATATGAGCATGAAGTAGTTCACAGCATTTACTTCTATCAAGTTCTACTGATTAAAAAAGCAAGGTGTGGTTCAAAAATTATCTGCGCCTCCAATAATTTTTGGCTTCTCTATAAGTCAGACTACACGAGAATACACTAGAGGTCCTAGCCATGTCATCATTGGCAAGAAGGCTTCTGGAATTGGCCCCAGCTGGTTTAACTGAGTCTTCCAATGCAGCATGAAGGATGTAACGGGTGCATGTACTAGCCTGAGGTTTCATATATTAAAATCTGAGTATCACTTGTACCAGTTGTACGCTTTATCAGGAATCCTAGATATGGGCATCTTTTCAAGATCTCAAGCACTGAAAGGATCTTTTGTAACACTGCACACTGTATAGCAAACATTGTTGTCATCAGCAGGTTTGGGTCTTCTGGGAGTCTGCATTCTGTCAAGGTTTTTGGCAGAAATTCAGGTAGAGAAACATTTACTTTAACATGATTAATGGTTCCCAAGCCTACTTTGCCAAGGACCACGCTTTTTGTACTCTCTTTTTAGTCACTGATCCTGAAATACTCCTGCAACGTACTCAGCTTTCAAATTAACATATATATACTTTGAAAAATATACATACTTGATTAGATCTTTCTTTTCCCTGGAAACCGACCATGGCAACTCTTTTTGGACAAGCACTTTGTAAATATCTATTTCATCAGTATTATTATTTGAATGGTGTAATTTAATTAGTCCATTTCTAAACCCACATTTATGGCTAGCTGGTAAAGCCAGGATTCCCAGATACGACCTTGATTTGATAGGGTTTTAATAATGCAGTTAACTGTAACAGTGTGTAGCGCTACCTATTACACAGTAATACCATTAAACTACTTCACAGTAAACAGTAGAATAATCTAAGACCCAACGTCTTTCCCAGAACATGTGAGCTGGAGCTAAGAAGGCAAAATCTCAGATGCTTACAAATGTAAACTGTTATAATTCATTTATATTAATAATGAAATAGACTTTAAAACTTTCAGACAAATGAAAACTTTGCTTCATGTCTCTTTATTAAATGTTCTTTGCTTTGAGGAAAGCCTTTCTCTCCCTTTTTAAGTAGAGAAAGGAGGTGAATAGAAGTACTGTGTTTTGGGCGTGTGTGTTGTGTGTGTGTGTGTGTGTGTGTGCGTATTTCCTAAAATTACCACTTAGTAAAATAATATAATTCATTAACAAAACTTACTACAGTTTCATTTAAATATGTATTTAGGTTTCAGGGTTTTAAGTGGTTTACTTCTTGCCCTGGCCAGTGTGGCTCAGTTGGTTGGGCATCCTCCCATGCATGAAAAGGTTGCCAGATCGATTCCCAATCAGGGCACATGCCCAGGTTTCAGGTTCGGTCCCCGGTTGGGAAGCATATGGGAGGCACAATCAATGTTTTCCTCTTATATCAATGTTTCTCTCTCTCCCTCTCCCGTCCTGCCTCTCTAAAAAAAAAAAAAAAAAAAAAAAAATCAATAAAAATACATAAATAGAATAAAATAGTTTACTTTTTGTTGGAGGTGAGCAGAAAAATTTAAACACTAGGAAATCATTTTTGGGTCAATTTTCTCATCACTGTTTGCTTTTAAGAAAAAGACCGGTTAAGAGAAATAATTTATAGGACATCTACACAGTGGCCAAACTTGTAGGAAAAGCACTGGGGCAGAGACTCACTAGGCATGGCTCACACGGGATGCCCTTCGCACCCCTGTGGTAGGAGGAGGCCATGTACCCAAACTTTTTTTTAATCCTCACCCGAGGACATTTTTTAATTTATCTTCAGGTAGAGTGGGAGGGAGGAAGGGAGGGAGAGGGAGAGAGAGAGAGAGAAACATTGATCTGAGAGAGACACATCGATTGGTTGCCTCCCTCATGACCCGACCAGGCCTGGGACCAACTGCAACCAAGGTACGTGTCCTTGACCAGAATCGAACCCGTGACTCTTTGGTCTGTGGGCGGACGCTCTAACCACTGAGCCAAACTGGCCAGGGCCATGTACCCAAACTTTTTACAGCATCTCTCTTAAACTAACAACCTCTCAACAATGATGATAACCTTCTACAATTAGGAATTATAAAGTCTCCATCTTTATTGCCTTGTAACTCGTCCTTATATTATAAAAAGCAATTTTTAAAACCCAAACCTACTTTAAATAAAATTTTCTTGAAATCTCTCCCTTACAGAAAAATTCTCAGATCCAAAACTGAAATACATATTGTTATAACTTGAGCATTACTGAATTTCTCTTTCTGGCTATAGTGTGTTTTCATTCCTTAGATCATTCAAAAAGTATTTATGAATCACCTCTGTGTACCAAACCCAAACCCTGTTCTAGATGTGGGAATTTGACAATGAACCAACATACAAAAACCCCTATGTCAGGAAATTTGTGAGAGTATTTGATGTTTTGTAGCAGAAGTTCACGAACTATGGCCTCTGAGTAAAATCTGAGCTGTTTTTTTAACAGCTTTATTAAGGTATAATTAGTACCTCAAGAATTGCACGTATTTAATATGCATAATTTGACGAGGATGACCACATGCAAACATCCATGATACCACCACCACAGGCAAGGTACCAGGCCTACCCAGCACCTCTCAAACTGTCCTCATTTCCCTTTGTTTCGTGGTGGTTGTTGTAAGAACACTTAACATGAGATCTACCTCCTTAATACATTTTGAAGTGCACAATACCACACTGTTACTAGAGGCACTATGGAGCACAGCAGATTTCTAGAACTTAGTCATGTGATTAAGTTAAGGATATTGAGATGTAGATGGTCTAGGATCATCTGGGGGTGCCCAATCTAACCACAGTGGTTCTTACAGGACGAGGCAGGAGAGTCACCTGAGAATCAGGGAAGGAGGTGTGCAGATGGAAATAGAGGTCAGTAACGGATAGACACACAGATAGACAGAGATCAACAGATGTTATACTGCTGAAGTTAGCTAGAGGAAGGGGCCACGCGCTGAGGAACCCAGGAGGCTGAAAAAGGCAAAATCTCCCCTCGGAGCTTACGGAAGGAATCGGCCCTAATGACACCTGGATTTTAGCCCATAAAACTCCTTTTGAACTTCTTACATCCATTACTGTAAGAAAATTGATTTGTGTGTTTTAACCCACAAGTTCATGGTGATCTGTTATAGCAGCAATAGGAAACAAATCCAGCAGTAACACCTCTCGCTCTGGAATCAGAAACATACACTCTGTTATTTATTATATATGATGTGTGGGCAGATTATTTAATTTCTCTAAATCAATTTCCTTATCTCTAATTTGAACATAATAATAATAGTTACTTCGTTGAGTTGTTTGGGGTATTCAATAAGATGCAATGCATGAGAGGCACTTAGCATAATCTCTTGCATGTAGTAAATGCTCAATAAATGATAACTAGCATCAGCTGCTGTAGCAGCAGCCTCAGGTTTTCTCATTTAAAACATAGGGGTTAGGTTTTTATCATAAATTTCCATATGTATAAAATGTAATAAAATATTATAATCATGGGCAGTGGTTACTCAAACGTTTTACGGAGATGGGACACCTGGTAATCATAATTCATATTTTGTGGTTAATTCACATATTTAATCCGGATATAGTTTCTGCACATTTCCCTTCTTCAATATTTATTATCTGGGTTACCAAGAACCTCTAAACTCGGGTCCCTTGCTGTCTCCTTTATCCACAGTGGTCTTGTAAAATGCAAAGCTAATTTCATCAATCCTCTAGTGAAAGTTCCACACTCCTTAGAATGATCTACAGCTCTTCAAGATCTGGGTCCAGCCCCCCTTTCCAACCTCATCTTCCCCCAACACCTCTCTCCCCATCCTCTGGTAGTCTGGAAAATTGTTTATCTCAAGTCCTTGAATAGTCTCAGCCCTCTCAGCAAATGCTCACAGCAGCTTTGTTCAGCTGGCTGACTGACACATGAGCAGTTCCCAAGGAATCATCTATGTGCATCTATGGCACCAGCATTTCCCTCCATCAAAACCAGTGTATTCATTTATTCATAGGGCAACACTGGGTGTCTAGTGTAAAAGAGTTATCTTCCTTGATGCACAGCTGTGACTCCTATCTGCTGGAACGTCAGTATCTACGAGACTATCAGGCATGTCAATTTACTTATTCACCTCCCATCTCTTAGTCTTCTCTATGACTGGGGTTCAGAAAGAGCCTTTTAAAAATAATATAAGAACAATAAAAAAGACAATAAAGATCCAAAGTTCTATCATTTTTCACTATGAATTCTTAATCCAGTAAAAGTGTTTCAAAAAGCACTAACCTCATCTCTAAGCACAGAGATGGTTAATAGATACATGATTTATAAATAAATAATTAAATGGATGGTCACCAAGCACCCCCTTGAGTCTGAGCTATTCATTTTATATTTCTCTCTTCTTTTTGCCATCTATTCTTCTAGGAAAAGACATACCTTCAAGAAGCCACTTTCCTTCCAAAATGTTAAGGCTGCAGATGTCATTCAGTGCAACAAAAGGACCTCCCTATCCCATGCATCGTTCTAGGAGATGCACCTTCCTCAGAGATTCAGTTCCTCTAGGAAAAAGTACTTGATCAGCTTTTCCTAAAGACCACCTGCTTCTCAGCAATTTTCTTTCTCTCGCTTTCTTATTATTTTGCATGAAAACCCTTACTGTGTATTTATAGGATGAAATATGTAAAAACAATGACCACAAAAACTCTTTAAAAAGATATTCTGATGGCCATCATCAAAACCAGTATTTCCATTAATTTGTTGAGGTGACATAATAGATTCCTAGCAAACATGATATTTTGGCCATGTACAAATAAAGCTGGAAAAAGGAAAAATGTGTAGGAAAATATTTTCTTTTTCTTATTAACTAGAGGCTCTGAATGCATTGATTTGTAACATACTGATTTAACATTAGCCTCATACTAGAGTCTTTATGAAGCAGAAAAAAGGACCAAACTGCAATTCTGTGACCTCACACACGGCATCCTTTTAAAATCATAGAGCAATGGGAACGGCCTCAAAGAAGAAGCCAGAAAACTGAAACCAGATGCAAACTGCATCCCCTCCACGTAAGTCATCCATCTTCCAGTGTTTTTACATCTGCTTTGTTACCCGTTTTATTTAGATGGCAAAACCACTGGTGGAGGCCACATCTGTCCGCGTGTCGTGGATAGTTCTTCATACATTAGAAGCACTTAGGAAACGTTTGCCAGTCGTAATGATTCAAGGAAATAAATCGCAAGCAGTACATTCTGTTGCTCTATGCATGTATTTATTAGTTCTCTCCAAAATATAGGTTATTATTTTGCATCCTCTACCATACTCCTAGACAAAAAGCAATTGCTCACCATTCTGAAATATACCCTGGCCAGCTCATACCTGCAATTGAGCGCCATGTGACTTTTACTTTAACTCTTTTTTTCATCTTTTTTTTCATTGTTTTTATTTATTTTTTATTTTTTTAGAGAGATTGGAAGGAGAGAAAGATAGAAACATCAATGTGAGAGAGAAACATCGATTGGCTGCTTCCCACACACCCCCTACTGGGGATCAAGCCTGCAAACTGGGCACGTGCCTGACCGAGAATCAAACCAGGACTTCTCAGTCCATGGGAGGATGTTCAACCCACTGAGCAACACCAGTGGGGCTTTTCTTTCCATTTAAATCATATACTTTACATAGTATTCTCATCAATATTTCCAGTACCCATAAATAGTTATCACAAGATTATTGACTAAATTCCCTATGCATTACTTACATCATTGTGACTATTTCGTGACTGTTCTTGGTACTTTCTCAAATTTTGTATCTATCTGTCCCAGGTATGGTTTTACTTCTTCGGAGGCTTTTCAGGTCCTCTTAGGTTTGCATTTTGCATCAAAACTCATTTCCATTTAACATATGCTATATTCCCAAACTTGTGAAAAATGCAATTTTATAGACTTCTCTAAAGAAGCTCATATTTCATTGCCTGCCTCACAGAGCTGTACAGGGGCTGTAGCTTAAAAGTCTGTGGTCACTTATACCAGAAGCCTGACACTGATCACTTGGCCTGTCCTGTTCCCGCTCATATGGGTCAATAAAACTCTAGTTCCCAAAATACTACCTGGCATTTTGAAGTCAGCTTGGGTACTCTGCATTATTTTATTAACGAAACTGAATTTTTGAACAAAGGCACTATTGTATTACGTAGTTTTGATTAAAAGAATTAAAATACACAGGGTCTTAAGAGTTACTCAAGAAATATATTTTAATTTTAAAATACGGCACTTAGGTTTTTAAATATTGCACTTCTCTGTCAAAATACAGAATATGTTAGGTGAGTAGGAAGGAAGACTCCATGAAGGGGGCAGCTTTTGATATGGTTTCTGAAAGTACGCAGCATAAACATGAAGTCGACGTAAGAGACAAGTGTAAGTGTGGGAATGGAGGGCTGGGCGAATGTAAGACAGGTGGTGGGATTTTCCAGTATGGACAAATCTTTTAAGAAAAGATAGCACAGGAAATAAATATTTAACGATTTCAAAAAGAAAGCATAGGATGCATGAGAGGGGTCATTGGGGACAGGCAGAAAGATAAGTTTGAGTCAAAAGTTGGTGCTACTTAAGATGCTGTGGAGAGAGAGACAAGCAGGATTGCCCAGGGAATACATGGGGAGGCTCAGAGGGCCTTGGTGGGCGGGCAGAGACCAAGCTCTCCGTGTCCCGGTGGGAGGGGCCGGACCCAAGCTCGGCTTCTGCAGCGGCCGCACGCCCTTCCCCAAGCAGCGGGCATTTTCGGACAACTACCCAAAGAGCTGACATATACATTCACGTTGAACTTTTATTCTTTTTTGTTTGTTTGTTTATTGATTTGAGAGAGAGAGATGTGTTGTTCCACTTATTTATTTATTCATTGGTTGTTTTTGTATGTGCCCTGTCTCAGGATCAAACCTGCAACCTTGGCTTGACACTCTAACCAACTGAGTTTGGGTACCCAGCCAGGACCTAAACTTAGATTATTACCTTCTTACCCTCCCAAAAGTGTTCTTTCACATGCACTGCCAGGAAGTAGCATGGCAGAGGGACAGTTACCCGTTACCTGGAGCACAAACCCATGTTGAATCCAGAAGTACCCTGTCCTCAGAGAATCTCTCTGGGGGGTAATAACATCAGGGGCCTACTGTCTTTTCTTACTTAACCTTGCTATGTGTTTCCTATTAAAGCTTATATTTTATACATATATCCCCACTACATTATGGAATTCTCCCTAAATCAGTTATCTATGGTCGCTGGTTTTTTGGTTTTTTTTTTTTTCTTTGACGAAGGGAGAGGGAGAGAGATGGGAACATTGATGAGAGAGAACATCAACTGGCTGCCTCCTGCATGCCCCCCACTGGGGATCTGGCCCACAACCTGGGCATGGGCCCTGACCGGGAATCGAACTGGCGACCTCTCGGTGCATGGGTCAACACTCAACCACTGAGCCACACCGGCCGGGTGTTGCTGGTTATTTTTAATCACTATAAATCACTGTTAAATTTTGAGCAGTGAAATTTCATTACAGAGGCATTCATCATCCTGAAAGGAGTGTGAGTGAGAAAGAAGCAGCTAGATACAAGGAGATAATTAGGAACTGGGTCAGATTAAAAGCTCTTAGAAGCTCTAAAATTTTTTTTTCCCTCACCCAAGGATATTTTTCCATTTATCATCAGACAGAGTGGGAAGGAGGGAGAGGGAGAAACATCGATATGACAGAGACTCATCGACTGGTTGCCTCTCGCATGACCCGACCAGAGCTGGGGACAAACCACAACCGAGGTACATGCCCTTGACTGGAATTGAACTCACAGCTCTTTGGTCTGTGGGCTGACGCTCTAACCACTGAGCCAAACCGGTCAGGCAGAAGCCCTAAATTTTAAAAATATTATGGTATGACTGTCCCTAACTGTGGATCAAAATAAAATCAATGCTTAACTATTAAGAATGAAACATGTGCCTGGCCAGTGTGGTTCAGTGGTTGAGCGTCTACCCATGCATCAAAAGGTCGCCAGTTCGATTCCCAGTCAGGGCACATGCCCAGGTTGTGGGCCAATCCCCAGTGGGGAGCATGCAGGAGGTGGCCAATCGATGTTCTCTCTCATCCATGTTTCTATCTCTCTCTCCCTCTCCCTTCCTCTCTGTCTAAATCAATTTTAAAAAATTAAAAGAAAGAAAGAATGAAACATGCAGAGAAACTTCAATATATATTTTTAGGAAAACCGTAGAAAAGTTCATCAAAGCTGAACTTTCTTCATCTTTATGATATGACTGGCAGTGCTCTCGGATATGTTTGACTAACTATTGGGTAATCTAACCTGGGTTTGGGGCTAGTGCTTTCTAGATAAAGAGTAATATAAATATTAAATATGTCAGTATCATGCAACAACAAAAGACCCCGAATAGTCAGAACAATCTTGAGAAAGAAGAACAAAGTTTGAGGAATCATGCTACCTGATATCAAACTATACTACAAGGCTATAGTAATCAACACAGCATGATTCTAGCATAAAAACAGACGTATAGATCAATGAAACAGAATAGAGAGACCAAAATAAACCCATGTCTTTATGATCAATTAATATTTGACAAAGGAGGCAAGAACATACAATGGGGTAAAGATATGCTATTCAGTAAGTGGTTTTGGAAAAATTGGACAGGTACATGCAAAAAATTAAATTAGACCACCTTCTTACATCACACAAAAGAATAAACTCAAAATGGATTAAAGACTTAAATGTTAGACTTGAAAGCATAAAAATCTTAGAAGAAAACAGAGGCAGCAAAATCTCAGACATTTCTCGTAGCAATACTTTTTCAGGTACATCTTCTTAGGCAAAGAAAACAAATGGGACTACATCAAACTAAAAAGTTTTCGCACAAAAAAGGAAACCATCAACAAAAGAAAAAGACAACCCGTTGAATGAGAGAACATATTTGCCAATGATACATCTGATAAGGGCTTAATATCCAAAATTTATAAGGAACTTAGAAAACTAACACCAAAACAAATAAACAATCCAATTAAAAAATGGGCAAAAGACCTGAATAGAGAATTCTCCAAAGAGAACGTACAGATGGCCAATAGACATATGAAAAGATGCTCAGTGTCACTAATCATCAGAGAAATGCAAATTAAAACCACAATGAGATATCACCTCACACCTGTCAATGGCTATCATAAGTAAATCAACAAGGAAGTGTTGGCGAGGATGTGAAAAAATGTAACTTTCAAGCACTGTTGGTGGAAATGCAGACTGGTGCAGCCACTGCGGAAAGCAGTATGGAGTTTCCACAAAAAATAAAAACAGAACTGTCTTATGACCCAGATATTCTACTTCTGGGAATATATCTGAAGAAACTCAAAACGTTAATTTGGAAGAATATATGCACCCCTATATTTATTGCAGCATTATTTACAATGGCCAGGAATTGAAAGCAGCCCAAGTGCCCATCAGTAGATAAGTGGATTAAAGAGTGGTGGTACAGTTACATAATGGAATACCACTCAGCTATAAAAAGGAAGGAAATCATACTTTTTGCGACAGCATGGATGGACCTGAAGAGCATTATGCTAAGTGAAATAAGCCAGTCAGAGAAAGACAAGTAGCATGTAATTTCCCTTATATATGGAATTTAATGAACAAAATAAACTAACAAAATGGAGACAGACTCATGGATACAGAGAGCAGATTGACAGATGTCAAAGGGAAGGGTTTAGAGGCTGGGTAGGAAAGGTGAATGGATTAACCAAAGGAAAAAAAGAAAGACTTACGGACACAGACAACAATATGTTTATTGCCAGAGGGAATGGGGTTTGGGGAGGTAGAAGAGGGTAAAGGGAGGATAAATGGTGATGGAAGGAGACTTGACTTTGGGTGGTAAACACACAGTACAATATATACATTATGTACTATAGAATTATAGAATTGTACACCTGAACCCTATATAACATTATTAACCAATGTCACCCAATAAATTCAATAAAATATTTTTAAAATCAGAGGAAAAAATCCAGCCAGTGTGGCTCAGTGGATTGAGTATCGTCCCATGGACTAAGAGGTCCGGTTCAATTCCAGGTCAGGGCACATACCCAGTACGGGGCGTGCAGGAGGTGGCCGATTGCTGTTTCTCACTCACTTGGATGTTTCAATCTCTCTCTCCCTTCCTCTCTCTCTAAAAAATCAATAAAAAACATATTTAAAAAAAATCAGGGGGAAAATAAATAAATAAATATGACAGTGGCAGCGAGCATGAAATGGAGGTCATAACTAATTAAAGGGCATGGGAGTGAAATCGCCCTTAGAAGGGAATTAACTGGAAAAGTAGGAGGGCAAGGAAGGGAATTAATCATGACTCTGGTTTGGAGAGTGGGTGATGGGGAATCAGGAGCAGTGCTGTAATGGCATTATCAGAGAAGCAATGAATAAAGGAGGAAGAAAGGGCAGAGGGGGAAGAGGAGGAGGAGAGACATAAAGAGAAGAATAACAATAATATTACCTTTACAGTTAACATTTATTGAGCACTTACAAAGTGCCAAAAACACTTCTAAGCATGTTATTTGCATTTGCTCAAATGTCTTGGCATGTGATTCCTCACAGGAGGGCTAGACTGCTTTACAAGAACATATTTATAGCTGAACATATGTTCTTTGCATCTCACTTGTACATATATGGGGTTTTCACAGAAATGCATGGCTGTGTTTCTGACCTATACAGAGTGACATTTAAACTCTTTAGGAGCCTAAGTCGATTGCTCTGGCCACAGGAAATATAACTCATTTCCCAGAGGAGTTTTATGATATGAGCTAAAAATAAAAGATTCTATAAATCACTGCTGTGCCCAGCAGCAATCTGTCCCCAGTGTATGGCTTCAAAGGAGTCAATATTACAGAGTACCTGTGTGAAATCACTGGGTTCTTCTGTGTGTTCAGAGCTGGACATCCTGGGCCACTATGTATAGACTTCCCTCTTGTGATTTTATCTATTGATCCAAATACAACTGATGCACTGTATAGGACTTCCAGTGGCTTCTGATCATTCCTCAATGTTTTGTTTTGTTTTGTTTTTTGTTTTTTCATGTTGAGCCAATGCCTACTTGGCTTCTCTACCTATGTGTGAAAACAGCAGACAACGAACATATCCAAAACAAACTTTTCTGCACATTTACACAGACTAAGCTGGGGTAACTCGACAGAACCACCCCTTCTCTCCTGAGTCCTCCATTACAGAAACTGGAAAACCTGAAGATATGCAACTGCCACTTGATATCAGCAACTCATTTCTGCAAAATCTGATATTCCGGGGCAAGAAATGCTGAACAGGAGCTCTGTCCCCACTATTTTAAGTGGGAAGTTATAATATATGTGAACACTAACCCCCCAATCAGTTTCCTAAACCTAAGTAAAGCACATATACATAAAACCTACCTACATACAACTAGCAAACTAACACATTATATAAAATAGTACTAGTCTCTAAACAGATAGCATGTTATTAAGAAACATGAGATGTATAATATTACATGACAGATACACAGCAATAAGTAAGTTGGTTGAAAATGCAACAGACTTTTCAGTAAAAATCAAGGCAATTTCTTATGAATACATAGTATTCGCCTAGTTGGGTGGAGACTTAAAACTTAAAGAAAGTGGAGAAGGGAGAGGAGAGAGTTGAAAAGCCACTGTTTGGCATTAGTTGTGGAAGATGACGGTCCCGACAAATGTGTAGGAAAGGGGCAGTTTCACATGTTCTGGTCATTTATCACTATAGAGCAAACCCAATGGCTTAAAACAGGCTTGTTCAACATCCCCATAACTAACTCGTAGAAATTCACTCTTCAAGTTTTGGAGAATCTTTCTTCCAATGTGTGTTGTGCAAAGTTAAGAAAGAGCTCTACTTGACCACACTGGGCTCCTGGCATGCTCCTTGCTTATTCTGAGGGGGTCTCTGAAGAAAGGCACTTGGTTGCCATGATAACCTAGTGTTTCCACAGCCAGTGCTCTCACTGATGATGAATGACCCACATAGACTGGCATTCCTGAAGTCTAGTTTTAAAGATCTAGTCATCCCTCTGGAGGTTCTTTGCCAGGACCTATGCCAATCTCAGGATCAGAAACTCTCACCCCTTCCCCGCTATCTGAGAAAACTCTGCAAACCTCTTTGGTCTGACTCTTTCCACCTCCCACCATGTTCGTAACTCCCTCCTCCTCCTTGTACCTCGTAGAATGTCACATAACCTCAGATCTATGTGCCGTGAAAAACACAGAACTGGTCCCCCCTTCCTGTAGCTGACAGTGGAGTCAGGAAGGGCTGTTTTTCTTTGGTTTGGTTCTTTTCTAACTTATTCAGTACCATTAGTCTCTAAAGGTTATATTATAGACAGACATATTCTCAAATAGTAAATACTGTCATTCTCTGATCTTAAAAGCTTCAGTGACTCTCCATTAAAATCAAGCCCAGTATACTAAAGTGGGCCCATAGAGTCCAGGAGGGTCGGCCCCCAAACCTCACCTTCCCTTCTCTCTCAGGTCCAGCCAGTCTGACTGGCTTACTGATCCACACAACACCAAGGTTGGGCACACGGTCTGTCCACCTCTCTTCACCCCTCTCCGTCTTCTTCCCTGCCAATAACTCGATTTCCTATTTAATGCCCGCTCATCCTTCAGATCTCAGCTTAAATGGTACTTTCTTAGGAAAATTCCCTGCTCTCCCACCTCCCAGGCTTTACTAAGTCACTTTATTAAACATTCTATCATTCCCTTCCCTGCACTTTTTATCCATTGCACTTGAAGTATTTTGTGGTTATATTTTTTTCGGATGATTCTTATTTTAATCTGTCTTTGCTCTTCTTCATACGTGCCATGAGAGTGAGGAATCACGTCTGCTTACTTTACCTTGATGCTGTAAAGTTTCTAGCATGTGTTTGAAACAGAGCAATTTGTCTAATTAATAATAAGTGTGGCTTACAGAATAATCACTGTAATGGTAAAGGCTGAGCTTGCTTTGGTGTTCCACTTTTCCCTCTTCTGTTCTGAGACCTCCATTTCCAGCTTCAGAATTCATAGTACCAAGACTTGGTCTTGCTTACACAAACATTCGATGTGCGGATTTTGAAAATGAAAGCTTTACTTGTTAACCCCTCAAAAACGTATGTAATACCTATGTAATTCTTGCATTGTTCTAAATTCAGAACCTTGGGTCTATCATTTCTCTTCTGATCTGTCTGCAGGAAAAAGTGTAATTTTCTGCTCCAGTGAAGTGCTTTCTCCACCTAAGTGCGGAAGGAGTTCTAAAGACCCTCCGGTGGGAAGAGTCGGCTCCTGCTTGGAGACCAAAAGAGGCACAGATTCTCCATTTGGGTAACAACCCTGACACTTACTGTGCTGCATCATTAAAACTTCCCAAGGCAACGGTAGCTGGGAGACTTTCTGTTTAATCACTTTATACTCAATAAAGTGTGGATTACACAATATTTTCATAATGCCATGGTAACCCAATGAGTCATCTTCCATTATAGGCAAGAGGACTTGTGTCCACGATCAGGGCATAATGTCATCAAAGCCAGGATGGAGGCATACTGACAGATTCTTACCAACTTTCCTTTTTTTAGACTTTATGATAACCACCCACAACATTTGCCTGAGTCACTGAAGCAGCAAACTCCATTCTTGCAAAATACTTTCAATATGTGCTGTGATTTTCACATTTTGACAATGTTTCCAATTGATTGCATTAAAGGAGACCAGGCCTCTGATGACATTCTGGAAGTTCTTAATCTTACCAATAAAATATTTCCAGTCTCTGCTGAAGACTGGGTGACTTCTGGGGAGCTTTCCTGTGCGTGATGATTGGATCAGCTCTGATCACGGAGACCTCCTTTCCCTGAAGGGATTTCCTATGGACATCCTGCCTGGTGTCAGTCATTTCTTGTTCTGAAATGTGGCATTTTCCACAAATGAGAATCTTCATTCCTCTTTTACTGACAGCAGTGAAAAGCAGGTTTTACCACATTATTCACTAGACCTGTTAGAATAGATTCTTTTTTATAATACTCATCCACTCAACCTCAGGCTAATGTCTTCTCTACCATACATTAACATCCTGATTTATTCTCTGCCTGCCTGTCTGTCTGTCTGACTGTTTGGTGGAAATACTAAAACAAGATTTAATTACTTATTTTAAAAGGTCAAAATAGCCCTGGCCGGTTTTGCTCAGCGGTTAGAGCACCAGCCCAGAGACCAAAGAGTTGAGGGTTTGATTCCAGTCAAGGGCACGCACCTCAATTTCATTTCAGTCCCTGCTCCTGGTTGGGGTCGTGCAGGAGGCAACCAGTCGATGTGTCCCTCTCACATCGATGTTTCTCTCTCTCTCTCTTTCTTTCTCTCTCTCCCACTCTATCTGAAGGTAAATGGAAAAATATCCTCAGGTGAGGATTAAAAAATAAAAGATCATAATATAATTTAGAATAAGTAAATAATGCAAGAAAACATAATACATAATTTAGCACTCAATTTGGTGGAACAACAGAGAGTAAGTACTATAGAAGTTAAAAAAAGAAAGGAAGCTCAATGAAAACAGAGAAGATTTGGGGGAGGAATAAGTGAGTCTTAACTGGACCTGAAAAGGGACCCAGAGCATGAGATTTACCTAAGGAGTGAAGAAAGGAACAGTGACCAATCGAATAAAATAAATCGTGTGAACTTACAAGGACAAAGACACAAAGAGAAAGCACGATCGTGGGACAATTAGGCTAAGTGCAACAGACGACAATCGCCATTGGGACTGGATCTATAAATGTGGCATTTGGCTGAGTTTTACTGAAAGCAGACTATTAAATGCCAATTCCATTAACATGTTCTGTGTTAGCATAGGCAGAAATGGACAGTCAAGACAAGCCAGGAAAATCTGCTTCTAAATCCTAAACTCACTACTTCCTAGCTGTGAAACCTTAGGTATTATTGACCTTCTCTAAGCATCCGTTTTCCTATTTGTAAAAAGTAACGGATGGCATTTGCCTCATGAGTTTATTGTGATTATTATACAAGACAATGCATGTCAAGGACTTAATCACTCATTATTTATCAGCCCTTCTTACTTTATCTCCCTGAAGAATTCTCAGCACTGAGAATAGTGTCTGGCATATACTAAGTCCCCAATATGTTTTTATTAATTGAATGAATTATTATTTCTAAAAATTTCCCAAATCTCTCAGCCTTTCATTCATTAAGACCCATATTTTTTAACAGGTAAAAAGTACAGATGGTTCAAATAAACAATCTCATCTACTGATAAAATAAATAAATTCAAAAATAGTGTCACCTTCATATACAAGCCACACATGTTGCACAAACAATAATAAACAGAGCAAAAACAAACTCAGCTATAAAATAAAAATTTGTAATTATACATGCTAGTAGGTGGTAACTGTAGCTCTCACATATACCAGCTAAACGCTTTGTAATTTGCATAAATATATCTGAGAACTAAGAACTGTCCCCACATCCATAACCCTTCACACACACACACAAATACCAAAACTTTTGTAAATAAATTTAGTTCAATATCAATATTTCCAAACGATTCTTAAGTTCCCATGGTTAATTTGTATTTTTAAATGGGATGGTCAAGTAAATTTGTCCTAAATAGTAAACTAAAGCTATATTTCAGCAATCTTTTGCAATTGGGATTTAATATATCCAAAGACATGTAATGAAATATGGAGAGTATACCACTCAGCTTTCACTTATATGACCTAGAAATGGTAAAATGGTAGTTGATAAATATGTGAGAAATTGGTGAAGAAATTTGGTAAATCAGCTTCCTGCATTTCAAATATCAGTGCAAAGAAGGCCAGATGGTGAATTGAAAATCTGCATGAGTACTGACTCTTAATGAAAGCACTTACATGCTCTTCATGGCTACAATTAGTATAGCTTCTCTGCTCTCCTCCCTTGATGCTAGGGACCTTGTTAGACTGACATCTTATGTCAACAAAACCAGCTTGAAGTTCACATGCAAACACATTCATAGCAAGCAACCTCCCCAGTTAGTTAGGAAGGTTACTCAAGGCAAAGCCCTTGGTAGAGGAAGAATATTTATTTCTAAATTGAAAAGTCCTCTTGATATTAAAGTCTGGAGGAAAAAATATTTGCTAACCCTATAAAATTGAATTACCATAAAGCAAGGGAAGTGGTTCTGCATATTTCATACATGAAAAGGAAATATTTGGTATGCATTCAATTTTGTTGCTTCTGAGTCCTGTCTCAGAGACTGTGCACATATATGAATGGAGAAAAAGCACGAAATTAGTGCAATATCATTTCCAACAGTTTGCCTCACTTTCTTCCAATGAAAAAATAAAAATAATATACAGGACGTAGAATAGCAGTACTCAGACTTTACACTTCATGAAAACCTCATCTGAACAGCTGGTGTTCAGAACTGTTGGAGAAAGATGGACATCTGCTATACAGATATCTTGCTTTAACCAATATTAGTTTTTTTAAAAAAAAAAATTATAACTAATATGGATCGGGGTATCCATCTGTCCATGTTCTTGGTGTGAATACGAATATTTACCTTTCAGACTTTCCTGCCTCAATATTTACTTTCAAAGAGGCAAAATGAGAAAGAACTGAAAAGCCAGAAGCAGGTCTCATAGACCACGGAGAGGAATAAGAAAACCTACATTTAATGTGGGAGATAATATTTCACTGGTAATAGCATTGAAACTCACAGGGTGTCCTTCTCAACTCTAAGACATTAAGAATCTGATAAATGTTAGGCACCTTCAGTACAATCCTGTCTCTAACGGGATTTTCAAACTTATTTCAGGTGTGGTTTATTTTTTTTTTTTATATCTACACCATCCAGAAATTGATTTTTTGTACAATTGTTTTCTTGCAACTACATCACTAGCAGTTAAGACCAGCAATCTTGTTGTGGGTGTTTCACAAAGAGGACTAAACAACTCTAACCAATATCTTCTAAGGATGTCCAATATTGATTGGTATTCTGTCAAATTTACATCAGAAAAGTTTGTATTAAAACTATAACAGTACATGTCTGGCTGGTGTGGCTCAGTGACTGAGTGTCGACCCATGCACCAAGAGGTCACGGGTTTGATTCCCCGTCAGGGCACATGCCCAGGTTGTGGGCCCAATCCCCAGTGGGGGGCGTGCAGGAGGCGGCCAATCGATGTTCTCTCTCGTCGATGTTTCTATCTCTCTCTTCCTCTCATTTCCTCTCTCTATCAAATCAATAAAGAAAAAAAAAATTTTAAGAACTATAACAGTACAATCAAATAAATATTGTGACAATAACTGCTATAAAATCAGAGAAGGCATTCATTCTAGTAGGAAAAGTTTATAAAAACTTCATAAAAAAAAGTGAAACTTAAGCTAGATTTTTTTTAAGTGTTACATTCCAGTGCAGGTGGCAGAGAAAAGTCATGTGAGACAGAAAAAAAAAAAAAATACATGTTATTTGCCACTTGGTCACTGAAAACTATATCGTGTGCCTATTGTTAATCCTTCACCAGGTACAGGGAGAATGGGAATAGAACTTATCCCCATCATTCAAACATGTTTCATTACTTTGAGAGAAGATTGTCTACTTATTTATTGAGTTATACAGATAAAATGAAAGGTTTAAATGCTGGGTGGTGTGGTTTATCCCAGGAAACTTTACGAATGGTAATTTAGCTTGACCTTTATAAACCATTTGGACTTTGATGGAGAGAGAAAAAGGAAGGTGGTCATTTTAAATGGAGAGGATACAGTATTGGGGGGAAGGTAGTAGATACTATATGGTGCAGGGGCCCAGATCCTGTAAGGCGGTAAGACCTTGGACTCAGCTGTCAGTTAGACAGGCTTGAACTCCAGCTTCTCAATCTACTAACATGTGACTTAGGATAAATTATTTGATATCCCTGTTCCTCAGTTTAATCACACACAAAATGGGGATAGTAATGGTACTTACCTCTAAATGTTGTTTATGCAAAATTAGTATATGTAAGGAACTCAGAACAATTCCCGGCATATCACAAGTATTCAGTAAAGATAAAAGTTATTAATATTATTAACATGATCACCATAATCATCATCATCTTTGTTATCATTGGCTCACAAGATATGTTTGTTGAATGAATAAAAGAATACCAGAATGTGTGAATTAATAATAGTAAAGGGACAATAAGGAACCAAGGCCGGACTGAGTAGAGGTGGTGAGAACTATACTTGGAAGGATCCTCCCAGAGCCTAGATTGCTTTGTTTCAGTTTCTCTCTTTATTATTTGGGCTCTATAAAGCCAGAAAAGACTTAGGGTCAACCACAGGGTGGCCTCTGGACTTGGATAGACCTGCATTTGCATTCGAGTTCCAGCCCTTACTACTTCTTGACCTTGGAAATTTATTTAGCCCTCAGCTTGCTCAATAGTAAAATTAGAAAAATAATAGTCTACCTCAAAGCTTTACAAATTTTAAAAAGTTAATGCAAGAATAGTTTACTGCCACAATGACTAGAACATTGTAAGTATTTAGTAAATAACGACTTATTATCTTTGTTCTCATTCCTCTTTTTCTTCCTGAGAGAAGCATTTATAGTATAAATAAAGTGCTTATTTGGGTGTTTCTGTGAGATAGCAGGTGGGTGTGTTTTGGGGGGATATTGGCCTCAGGCAGAAAAACTGCATTTAACTAGACTTGAAATGATGAAGGTTAAAGACAATGATGTGATTATTAAAAAGGGAAGGACAGGAGAAATAAGGGCTGTGTTAAAGAATGACTCAATCACCTGAGGTTGCCTGAATAACTATGGGGAGTAAAGATCAACAGGTCTGTGGATTCCAATTAGCAGTAAAACAAGGAACCAATCACTCAATTACTAGTTAATAATGAACTCAAATATCTAGAAGATCTGCATAATAACTTATAAAAAGCTTTCTTATACTCTACCTCAGTTGATTTTCATAACACTTTTATAATGTGAATCTTATTATGTTTTTATTTTACAAGTAAGGAAAAAAATATTCTCAGAAACGAAGGAAACACTTTCAAGATAACACAGCCAGTAAGTGGTAAAACCAGAACTCTCATCCCGGTTTCTGATTTGAAATTCCATGGTCTTTCCATTATATTATTGCCTTTCTGGGAATTAGGTTGTCTCTAAGGCCTTTTCTGTGTAAACCAATTATGATGAAACAGTTGATGGGTTTTCCAATATTGAAAATTGAATTTGACCAATTGATTTTTTCAGTCATTCCTTATTCTGATTCAGGAAGAGTGTAAATCCTCTGGGGTCAGTCTAGGTCTACTCATGGAAAAACTGAACCCAAGGATTATCCTCAGTCCACAGGCATCACTTTGTTGTGTTTGGTTGTTTCTTTCAAATTGGCACAATTTGCCTGACCTTGTTCTGGTCCTGAATCAGATGAGAAACAGACATGATGAGAATGTTGTCTAGCACAGTGGTTCTCAGTCTATGGTCCCCAGACCAGCAGCAGCAGCATTCCCTGGTAATATATTTGACATGCAAATCCTCAAACCCCTTCCCAGACCAAATAAATGAGAAACTCTTGGGGTGAGGCCCAGTCATCTGTGTTTTCACAAGTCATCCAGTGATTCTGTTGTACATTAAGTCTGAGAACCCCTAATACAGAAGACAATGTTACAAAAGCGTTCATTTCAGGGCAGAAACCATGTTGTATGTAGCTTGGCATTCAGATTTCCCAGACTATATAGCTGTCTAATATATGATCAATAAATCAATGAATGAGAATCAGATATGGTAGGCAGAGGCACGATCTGCAGTTTTCAAACTCACATATATCTTTATTTTCATATTTGAAGGTTGTAGAATTTTCTTTTCATGCCTTGACCGAATTTTAAAAGTATTTATTGAACTGATTGTCAATGTATTGCCACTAAGAATCAATAACTGATACACTTATGTACTAAGATTGCTAATGGAGAAAAAAGATGATCTGGACATGGTGCCTTAGAAAAGATCAAAATTAAAGAAATACTGAAATAAGAATTCACATGAAACGTAAAATGAAAAATAATCCATTAAAGAGAAATTTACAATGTTATATCTTCTTCCACTTATATGGTATTACTGACCTATAGTAAACTAATACACTTCAAGGAGAGCCCTGAAAGTGATTAAGACAGAAAAAGTAGATTATCTAAACAAATTAAGATAGCAAGTCTCTTAAAGAAGTTTTCCCAATGAATTACATCCCCTCCTCTTTATGGCCTTTTGCAGTCCCCTCCCACAGCAAATTTAGTCTGACCTTGCATAAACAATAGAATACACAGAAGGTAACTGTCAGTTTCTAAAGCTGGGTCACAAGTAACCTTGCAGCTTCCGACTTGGTTTCTTTAGACACTCTGAGGGGGAATCAGCCACCATACATAGAGTCACACTCTCTTGAGACTGCCATTTTGTGAGGAAGCCAAACTAGCCATGTGGAGGCGTTGTGCGTGTTGCCCGGGCAGTTTCCAGGCGTTGTAGCTAAGGCTGCACCCATCTGTCTTAGATGTCCAGCTCAACTAGCCTTCATTAACACTCCTCGGCCACAATGCAATAGCAGCCTCATGATAGACTTAGTCCGGAGAGCCCAGATGAGCCCAGCCAGCCCACAGAACACGAGAGGATAATACATTGTTGCTTGAAGCTGCTACGCTTTGAGGAGCCCTCTACATATCAATACATAATAAAACACTAATGTTCATGTCAAATAACCTTTCTGTTCATAATTATAGTGATACAATATATACATGAGTGAATATTAGCCTGATTTTACTATTTGTTATTATGTCTCTGCATTTGTTTTTAAAGTCACAGGAATTTAGAATTACTACTCAGTTGTGCCAGAAAGATCTGCCAGATTCTGTCCCTTTTTTGCCCATGCAACTTGATCAACAGAAACTAGAGAAAGCTGAATTTCGTACTGGAGAATTGATGCAGCCTCATGTACGCAATATCACTCATCAAATTACTCTCCATTGAGCTCTGAGCCAGAAGAGAGGGGAAAGAATCAGAACAGCACAGCAGGTAACAAAGCTTAGAATATAGATGAGAACTGTTGAAAGATAGCTATAAACAGTATGCTTGAGGAGGTTAATATGCTTAGTAAGATGTAAACACATTTATATTTTCACTCATATTGCTACTCTTTGTAGATTGATAAATCATGGATAAAGAGAAGTTGCTCCTCTTTATCGTTTGCTCTTAAAGATTTTTAGGGAGAAAAGGTGATAATATATATTCTAGTTTTGTACATTAGAATAAAAATCACAGCAAGAAATCATATTATTAGCATGGCTCATGAAATACACAGTAATGAATCCATCCACCGTGTGTAGGTGAATACCAAGAAACAAGTTCCATATCATTATTTTTTATGTAGTTTGATTATTTTGGTTATCATGTAACAGGGTTCGATTGGTAATATAATTGACAATTTGGAATGTGCTATTATAAAGCTGTTTGATTTATCATCTTATAAATTTTTTGTTAACAGAAGACATTTATCCTGGCTCAAAGAAAACTATTTTTATGGGCCAATAGGTTATCGGTTTTATTTTCAAATACTCTGTCAACTTCATCCCAGTGAGTCAATGAGGTGTAATTGCATGAGCTGTGGACTAGGAGTCAGGAAGCATCATTCATTTAACCATTACTGGTGAGTTCTCACCAAATAGCAGGCACCATAAATATTGGAAGGCAGAGCGTCTGTCCATGTGGGTTATAACACTACTACATTCTAGTTCTGACCTTATCATCTGTATATATGTGAGCAAGAAGTCATGTGACCTAGCAGATAAAGACTCTGATGACTGATTGTGGATTGTCTTCTGTGAAATAAGATCGATTAAGTGACTGCCAATATATCAATCATTATTCTAGTATCTTGAGGGAAACTTCTTTAAGTTCTGAGCAAACCATAGTTTAAGCAAAATAGGATGCTTCATGATGCAACACCAGAAAAATAACAATACCCATCTTATCAAATAATAAAAGTCTATTAAATTTTCAATCCTATTTCTGTTCTTCATACATATTACATTTCCTGTTTGTTTGTTTTTTCAATTAAATTGTCTTAGAAGCTTCCTGGATGCCCTACTAGTTTATTGCAGTCAAAACTTTGCACTGAGCTCCTACCTTGAAAATTAACTAGGAATAGCCATATGTAACAAGGGCTCAAAGTTATCTGTGGGACACAGTCACAGAGCGACAGCCTCATAAAAAATATGGAATATATGTGAAAGCTATTATGGAAACACCAAACAGGATCACCAAACATGACCTAGCTGGGAATCAAGGAGGTCCAGAGTTTTCTCTCCTAGTAAGAATAAAACGAATTGTTTTTCTGCAAAGCACTACTGGTGTGTGGGACAAGAACAGTCTTCATTTTGCAGGGCTGCCCCATGTGTTGCAGGACATATAGCACCCCCTGGCCAACATCCAAGAAATGGCAGTAGGCACCCCCAGGCATGTGATATTAAAAACATTCTCAAGCCCGGCCGGTGTTGCTCAGCGTCGACCCATGCACCAAGAGTTCGCCAGTTCGGTTCCCGGTCAGGGCACATGCCCAGGTTGTGGGCCCAATCCCCAGTGGGGGGCATGCAGGAGGCGGCCAATCAATGTTCTCTCTTATCGATGTTTCTCTCTCTCCCTCTAAAATCAATAAAGAAAAAACAATTTTTTTAAATTTAAAAACATTTTCAAATAGTTCCAGTGTTCCCAGGGATAGGGGTGATAGCCCTGGGTTAACGGATTCCATAATCTCCTCTCTGCTGAGATGGTTTAGGTAAATTTGGAGAATGAATCAGTGTTTACCTGGGAATAACAGGAGAGAATGTGGAATAAATGGACTCAGGAGACTTTATGTTGTTCATTTGCTCTGTGGAAATAAGATGAACTTTTTGTTTATTGATAAGGACCTGGCTAAAGTAATCATGAAAGAGTGGGGGGGGGGGGAAGCACATTCTTTAAAACCCAAAAGGAAACACTTTGCTCAACAAGATGAAATGGATAGAAGTACGTGATATACTCACCGCATTCACATTGTCTTCTGACTGAGTGATGGAAAACAGAAATCCAAACTGGTATCATAGTTTATGATTATTTTTATGAACTGAGAAAATCCAAATGAGGCAAAGAGTAGAGTATATAACATCTTAGCTAGCAACACTATCTTTAAGACTTGTTTTCTTTAAGGGCCCTACCCAATAAATTTGAGAGTCCAGAGCATTTAATAGTCTAATATAGTCAAACCAAAATGAACAGAACTATTAAAGCTCTAAAACTCTTTTTAATAGGTAACCTATTTGTGTTAATATTGGTTATAATTTTCTTTGCACAAAACTACTAATTATTCACTGACAGGCAAATAAAGTTTATCCCCACCATGAAACCACTTAGAAGCAATAAGGCTGTTCCCTATGCTGACCTACTTAAAAAGATTTAAACTGTGTCTAGTTTAAATGTTACTAAGTCAATGAAAATTATGTGTTGGGCAGAACCACACTACAGATTGCAAGCTATGCGTGCATTAAATTGCCATGAAATATCAATAAAGCCTCTTATGCATATACATTTCAGCCTAAAATGTGTTGGTTTTACCCCAGCAATGCAGGCTCAATTTCTTGCACAGTAAGTCTCATTAAGAGAACATTTCTGGAAAACTCTTCCTTCTTCCCATCTATATGGGGACACATACTCATCAGTTCCAAATAGTGCTTCACAGAAAGAATTAATCCATTTATAGACACTGTCAGCACCCTGTGCGCAGGAACGCTCCGTATTCAGAATAACTATGTTGCAATAGGAAAACTGAACTGTTTTCTTTTCCCTGTACTATTACCCTGTTTTTTTGTTGTCTTCATTTCCCTTGAGTTGCTTAGTTTCATTTCCCAACTGGAGGCTTATTTGCCAGTGAAAATACATACGGGCACACACACACACATTGTGTCCCACAAATTATGTGAGAAATACCAAGAATAACTAATCAAGGCATAAATTATTAAACAAGATCTTAGAAATTTTTCTCATTAAATTTTAATCGTGTTGATTTAATCATACACATTTAATCTCCATAATAATGATGTGTGTGCACTTAAAGAAAATTGCACAATAAGCACAAATATAAAAGACTAGCCTCTGGTAATATTTTCGAGCAATTAGAAGAAAAAAAGTGGAAAAAAATAAAACAGAATATAAAAATAATACAAAGACGAATGTAAACCTAGAAAACCCAGAAGGCATTTAATACATGCCCACATCAATATAGAAATATTCCAGTAATATAGCCATGGATGTTTTCTAGTTTAAAAATGTCTTTAGTGATGAAGTCTGTATTTCTGCCCCGAGGAAATTATCTCATAATCTAATCACTAGTATCATAAGCTTGGACTACACTGGGTGGTAATGTTTCACTCATTGTTCTTTACAGCTTTTCTGTGTTTGTGACTACTTTTCTTACCATCCCACTGATGCAATTTAGCATATATATATATTATATATATATATATATATATATATATATAATATAATGCCTGTCAACACGCACACATACTTCATAGAAGAGACCCAAATGAAAGTCAGTTTTACTTAGCTGCCAACCAGAGCTAGTTCTCATATCAATTAAGTTTGCAACACTATTCATGGTTGGGAATATGTAGAGGAAAACATTTTTTCTCTCAAGACTATTTCTACTTAAGATGTATGGTTAAGAGAATCGTAGCCTCACCTGGCAAACTAGAGCAGAGCAGGTAATGGCGTCCTGTCATCTCTCATTCCAATGTCAATACTTGTATAAGAATGGCACATTTGATGAGGGAAGGAAAAAATATTTGAAATGCCTTAACTTGATGGAAGAGAATAAAAATAATTCTATTTGCTGCAACCTCTGTTTGAATACATTTACCGACACCAAAAATGTATTAAAAAGCAACTGGACTTCATAGTTTCCGTTGATCATACCAGCTTTGTTCCAATTGTTGAGCAAAAGAATGTGTTAATTTGTCTGAAATTTAGAAAATACTCTGGCAGGCATAACCAGCATATTAAGTAGTGTTCTGAAAATAGGAAAGCTAACTTTGAAGAAACCACAGTGTGTGTGGAGTCAACTACTCACCAAGGTAACCCTTTAACAACATACGTGGAGCACCATCTTTGGTGACTGTCAACCGATGGTTAAGGGTGCCAATTCATGCCAACAGGAATCCCCAATTTGGGGTGTGGTGAAAAAGGAAATTTTATTCAGTGCAAAACAGCTCAATTGTGATACAGCACAGCTGTGAAAACAGCACAGTTGTGAGGCATCCCTGAGGCCAGGTGGCCCTGGGGGACAGGCCCTTCTCCAACCTGAGCGCTCTGCTCCTCACTGGTCTGCTCCATTCTGTGCTCGTCTGCTCTGGATTGCATTGGTCTGCTCTGCTCTGCTCCGCTCTGCTCAGAGGGGACATCTGTGTTTTAGCTCAGATGGGGAAAGGCCAGTCTTGGTGGAAAAGGAAAACTGTGTTCTCAGAGCCAGAGAGAGGCTGATATATATATAGAAAGAAGTCCAGTCCCTGGTCCCTGATTGGTCTGTTCTCGTGCAAATTAAGACCCCCAAATCCTCACAGTTTGATTGGTCCAAAGGGCACATCCTGATTGGTCACAATGGAGCTGCTCTGATTGGCTGGTGAAGAAGCTGATGGGGATATAGCTGCCAAGCTGTGATGGAATGGGGAAAACCTGGGTCCTATTGGTTGAAAGAGGATTCGAGGAGCTCCTTTATAAGGGCTGGCTCATGGCAGAGACATAGCGCAGGGGGCTCGGTGCAGCCTTCTCCCTGAAGTACAGTGTGCATGAGAGGCCCTGGTGCAGAAACAGCTGCTAGGCTTGTGGGTTTTTTATTTGTTTGTTTGTTTTTATTTTGAGTCCAGTTAGCCACTGAGATCCCTTTTTAGCAGGCATCTTTTTTTTCTTGTCTATACTCGATACTATGCTCTTCTCCCCCTTTCAATTGCCCCAGTGTTGCTGAGACCTAATTAACAGAGCAGACCTCCAAGGTTCCCTGCTGAATAATCCAGGCAGTATCCAATAGGGTAGAAGAGTCTCCGTGCTAACAACACATCTGAAGTCTGCACAAGGATGTCCATTTCAGTGACAAGGGCAAATGTTGGGTGATGCAAGATGTTGGGAGTCATATGTGCCAAACTCATGCTTCTGGAAAAATTGTCAATGCACCAATTCAATGAAATGGACTGAACACCTACTCTGAACTGAGTGCTGATAACTTAGACCTGAACAAACAGTCCAGGTGTCTAGCGTATGGAGCTAAGGTCCTATACTGAGCTATCATCTACACTCTTAACAACTTAGTTCAAAATGGCAGAAAGCTGAGCCCTGGCCAGTGTGGCTCAGCTGGTTGGAGCACTGTGCCATACACCAAAAGGCTACTTGTTTGATTCCTGGTCAGGGCACCTACCTAGGTTGTGGGTATGGGAAAGAACTTATCAATGTTTCTCACATCAGTGTGTGTCTCTCTTTCTCCCCTTCTCTCTCTAAAAAAAAGATCAATGAAAATGTCCTCAGGTGAGGATAAAAAAAAAAAAATGCCAGAAAGTTGTCTATGGAACTCTAAATAGGATTTATTTTTTTACCTGACGGCGTTTCTGTGGAATAACCACCACCACAATCTGCTACGGCGGTTCTGTTACTATGAATGCAGGAAGCCAGCAGGGATAAAGAAAGCATGAAACACTGCGGTGGGTCCTCAGTTCCAAAGTTCAGCCATTAGACTCTCATAGATTCCATGCCTTGAAAATGATCATGGATTATTTCTTCCTCAAATTATTTCTGTTCCTCTCTGCCAGCCCTGAATCTGAATCTCTGGTTACTCTGAGTAATAACCAACTCATCTCTTGGATTTCTGAGTTACCTGAAGTCACAGGTCGTGCCACTTGCTGTCCCTCAGCTTGTCCCTCACAAAGCACATGTAGCACCAAAAATGACGTCCTTCAAAATCGTTAAATAAGAGGATGGGAAAGTATTTACTCCTCTTCTTTCTCTCATCCTTCCTCTTCCCTTCTCTTGTTTCCCTTTCTCTTTCTGTTCCTTACTCTTTTTTTTTTAAGTGTTTTTATTAATTTTTAGAGAAAGAGGAAGGGAAAGAGAGATAGAAACATCAAGGTGAGAGAGAAACATCGATCAGCTGCCTACTGCACAACCCCTACTGGAGATCGAGCCCGCAACCCAGGCACGTGCCCTGACCAGGAATCGAACCGGGACCTCTCAGTCCATGGGATGACATTCAATCCACTGAGCCACACCAGCCAGGCTGTTCCTTATTCTTCTACTCCTACTCCTCATCCCCTTACCTCCTTCCTTTTTTTCTCTTTTATCTTCCTCCTGCACGTCAATAAATTTTTTTCTCTCTCTCTTTTTCCATATTTCTTTTTTGATTTGAAAGACACTCCTTGCCCACTTACATCTTCTAATGGAAGCTCTAGTCATTCCTATCACCAACTCTATACCTTATTATAATATTTTATATTAGTACATCAGTCCTATTTCAAAACAAGACATAGAACACCATGAGAAAATTGTTTCAGTTTCTATCTACTTCTTTTTTTAACTGTTTCTAGCAAATGTTTAATTGGTTTTAAAAACAAACGATACAAAAAAAAAAAAATGCTCCAGAGGAAGCCTAGGTTATAGATAGATCCATTTTCAACGGGCATTGACAACTCTGTTTAACTAAACAAGAAGAAGAAAGCTCCAATATTGACATAATTCTTGTCTGCTTCAGCAACCCAGAGAAATGTTAAGTCCACTACTTGCAAGTTGGAGAATTCAAGGACAAACTGCAGGTGTGTTCCAATGCCAAAGAACTCAGGGGAGCTTTGTTCCCTTAAATGCTCTTTTGCTAAACTCAGAAAAACAGACACATATCATTAGAGAATATTTAATCCATTCAAGAATGTAGCTATTACCAGGAGTTAACCACAAAGAAGAATTTGAATATTCCATTCTTTTTTTAATTGTACTATTCCCTATTCACCACCCCTGACTCAATAAATGCAATGCATTTTCAGTTGCTATAGCAGGTCAAAGTGATAACATCTAAACCTCTGGGTTTGCACACCCTGTCTCTCAGAAATTATTGCTGCCACAGGAATATCTTTTAGTTTGTTCAGTCTCATATCAGCAGTGACACCCAGTGGATGGAAGCGTTTTGAACAAGCTGGCTCTCAGCTCTGTCTCTGTCCCCCACCCCCACCTCCTCTCCCCTGGGAAAGATTTTTGTAAGTTCTTTGTTTCTCTGACCTTCTTACAGCTCTCTGCAGGAAAAGAATTTATCAGATTGCCTAATGCCAGCCAGCTTTTCTTTAAACTATACTCAAATTAGAAAGCCTCAGACATTTCCTTTGCACTAAAAACATTTAAACCTATCAAAATATATTCAATTAATCTGATATTTGGTTTCTAAAAATAAAACCAGATATACAAGTATAGGGATAACAGAGGAGAGGGATGCTCAATTAATTTCCCACATTTTGCACGTTTAAAAAAATTTAATTGCCAGCAGAAATCATGGCTTTATTATTTATTCATAGCAAGTCATTTAGAGCATATTAAACTAAATTGTGAGGAAAAAGTAATATAAACTGTGGACTAAAATCAACTTAATTCCAAATGATGGCTATCAGTCAAAATGTATCTACTCTTTCTAATGCAACTATTTTATTAAGATGAACTACTTCAGCTGGTGTCACAGGGGGAAATAAATGACCTTTGATTTGTCAGAAACTAACAAGACATCGACCTTTAAAAGCCTCTTACATATAGCTTCTTAATTACAAAAACTCATTTGTGCAATCTTTCTGAATGAAATGCCTTGAAATGCAAAAATAGAATTTTATTCTATTTTGTGTGAAAAAAAAAACTGTTGTCTTCTCTGTGTAGTTAGAGCCAAAGAAGATATTGTCTCATCTTTAAGTAGATCATTGTTGAGAATTAAGCACTAGCACAGGCTCTCTAAATTACTTAAATATAGGTCAAGGAAGAAACACTGGCAAAGATTGGTGGTGGGGGGGGGGTGAGTTATTAGGACATTTTCTGACTTTATCAAACCACTATTCTGAGATATCTGGTTTTGAAAGTAGATTTCTAGCATGGAAATAGATTGATCTACATAAAAACACTGAGGGGATTTGTGAGCAAAGGAACCAATACTCAATTTTATCAGAGTGACTATCACCAAAGTTAGGAAAAGGCAACAAATTCCTTGTTACACTGAGAACAAAGAATTTGTTCAGGAAAGGGGATGCCTTTCATGGGAGACAGTTGATTGGGCTTGGCATAGTTTACGCAGAGTGCTTAAAGCTCACATACACCTGGGTCCTGTGACACGGAGATGGAGCATGAAAATATGAAATAACATGTTGCAACATGGTGCCTAACATAGAACAACATTCCCCAGCAGGATGGGTCCACTGGATCCTGCATGACAGTCACTCAGCAGTGTCACTCTATGGCAGTAAGAAGGAACAGGATTCATGGGCTGTTAAAACTGCTCTTACCCAGGGCATTCCAAAAGACTGTGCATTTCACAAGGCACCAACATCTAGGGGGACACCTTCCATCTCCTTGGTACTGGAGTGAAATGCAGACCTCCTGGCTAAATGCTGGAGCAGCAGGAGAGAGGCAACCCCAGCATAATTCATCCCAAACCACATGGTCACGCCTATACAATGACGGTAGCATGAAGTCTTCTACTCGGCCCTCTCCTGAGGTTGCTTCTGTCCCCCACTCACAGTTCCTAGATATCCAATCCCATCACTCATTTCCACCCACTTTGAATGGGATAGGCTGCTTTACCCAGAGGACATATCTGTGTGCACCGCCTGCCTCTACAGCTCCGAAAAGCTCTCTTGGGCAGGACTGTTCAGACTGTGCAATGATACATTAACCTAAAACCTATTTCCTTTTCACTGAGGAAGTAAAACTTTCTCTAATGCTCACAAAAGTCATCACCCAGGTTAATTATAGCCTCGTCCTTACTAATTATTCTTTGCAAACCAGCCAACCCTCTTTGGATTAAGTCTCTTCCAATTTAGAGAGAAAACTGAGAGCCAGAAGGGAAGGTCATCTGATGTAAATACTTAGTGTATTTCTAACTGGGCATGCGATGCTCAGAAAAATAGTTACTGGGAAAATAAAAGAGACTGAGCCATTTTGTACTTGTGTAGGTGAAGTAGGTTACACCATCTGTCCATGCTTTCATTCCTTTGTCAGACCTTTGTGTAGCTCCCACTGCGTGCCAAAGGGGTCAATGTCCAGGATCAAAGATAAACAAAATGCTTTCTCTGCCCTATTGACCTCTAAGCTGCTGTTCGTATGAGGGGGGTGGGAGGAGGGGTGTTCAAATTTTTTCCTTAACATGATTTATCTAAGTTGGTCTCAAAATGGGTTGACCACCCCTCTTTCCATCCCGTATCACCCATTTAGTAAGCGAGCACGAATTTCTTTGATTTTTTTATCCCTTTCAAAATGGAGAGTATAAATCAATTAATTCATATGCAAAGTTGTTAGAATTTTTCCTTTTAGCAAAATACATTTAAAAAATAGATTTTAGTTTTTAGATTAGTTTTAGGTTCATGGCAAAATTGGGCAGAAGATATGGAGATTTTCTATATACCCTCTTGCTCCCAGTAAGCATACGCTCCCCCATTATTAACATCCCCACCGGAGTGGTACATTTGTTACAACTGATGCACCTACACGGACAGAGCATTATCAGCCCAAGTCCATAGTCTACCTCAGGGTTCACTCTTGGTGTTGTATGTTCTATGGGGTCGGACAAACATATAATGACTTGTATCTACCATTAACAAAGTAGGTATTCATCAAGGGGAGAATGTTTGTGGATTTTGATATTGTCAGGACTCAACAACCCAGGGATTAAGGAAGGGAAAGAAAGAAAAAGAAAGAAAGAAAGAAAGAAAGAAAGAAAGAAGGAAGGAAGGAAGGAAGGAAGGAAGGAAGGAAGGAAGGAAGGAAGGAAGGAAGGAAAGAAAGAAAGAAAGAAAGAAAGAAAGAAAGAAAGAAAGAAAGAAAGAAAGAAAGAAAGAAAGAAAGAAAGAAAGAAAGAAAGAAAGAAAGAAAGAAGGGAAGAAAGAAGGAAAGAAAGAAGGGAAGGAAGGAAGGAAGGAAGGAAGGAAGGAAGGAAGGAAGGAAGGAAGGAAGGAAGGAAGGAAGGAAAGAAGAAAGAGAGAGAGAAAGAGAGAGAGAGAGAGAAAGAGAGAGAGAAAGAGAGAGAGAAGGAGAGAGAGAAAGAGAGAGAAAGAGAAAAAGAGAGAAAGAGAGAAAGAGAAAAAGAGAGAAAGAGAGAAAGAGAGAGAGAGAGGAAAATGGCAAAGGGAAGGAGGGAAGGAAATATCATCAAGAAAGGGAGGAAAAGGGGGAGGAACAGTTGAGGCAAAGGAAGAGGAGGAAACAGCTACTGCAAACTAACTTCACCTACTTTACTGCCAAGAGTAAACCAGATAGATGGAATAATCCTAGAAAAATGTACTGTGGATATGGAAGCCATGAGGCCACTATTTACCTCCTTGAACAGCAAATTTCAGCTGAGAAACCACCGATGCAGGTCAGCATTCTGTAGGCCTTATGAAAGAAACTTAAAAAAAAAATTTTTGTGTCAAAAATAAAGCACACAAGTTTGAATATTATTTTAGATTGGGACCAAAATGATGTAGAAATAGTTAGGCTTAAACTGCTTTCTTGTTTTAAACTTTTTGATTCTGGTTTGTTTTGTCAACTATGAGATATCATTTTTTAAATGCTCAAATAAGTGCACAGCTTGATGAATTTTTGTAAAGTGAACGCATGCCTAAGACCAGTGCCCAGCCCAAGAAGGAGCACATACACCATCAGCACCCCAAAAGCCAACTGCAAACCCTCTCTCTGCACTACTCCCCCAAGAGTCAACATAACTTGCCTTCAGGCAACATAGATTAGTTTTTAACTATGTACAAATGGAATGTATATTACATATTATATATTATATAGTACATATATTAGATATAGTATATATTCTTTTGGATTCTGACATCTTTCGCTCAATGTTAGCTGTCTGAGCTCCATCTATGTTATTGCAGGGAGGTAAAGTTTGTTCATTCTAAATGTTATATAGTATTTCATTGTACAAATATATCACAGATTATTCGACCATTTTGCTAATGATTAAAGTTTATATTTTAATATCTGCTATTACTTATAGTAAAAAAAATCATTTTCCATGAATTTATTTTTAAAGTAGATTCATATGAGCAAAGGACATTGTCAAATACATATTGGTCCTTACTTAGATGAATTAGTAATAGGTTATATTCAGGAGGGGAAATTGAGAAAATATCTTCTTGTCACATACACACACACACACACACACACACACACACACACAATGAATGAAAGAAAGGGAGGCAGATTGGGTCTGTATGTTGAATGAGCAATATAAGAAGAAGAGAGAGTTTCCAAGCCATGTTTGAAACCGAGTTTAGTACCTGTTGGGAAAAAGATTTATGACTGACACCACTTTCCCCAAAGCACAAATATATGGAGGTCAATAATGACTCTTCTGAAACTCATGGGATTATTATAGAATGATTTTATTCATGAACAATAAAGAATTCCTTACTCTCAGCTCAGGAAATTTCCTTAAATCTGTAGAAGAAAATTACAGAAGTTGATTTGGTTGCTCTGTTTTATATATACGTGCATGCTTATGCATACTTACACACTATACACATGTACACACACACACTACACACAATACACACACTACACACAGTCTGGAAAATTGTTAATAAAACCTACTTGCAGAGGTTTCACTAAGAAATGAGTGAGTCAAATAACTTCTCCTTTCTTTATTTAATTAATCCATGAGAAGCCTGGCCGGTGTGTCTCAGTGGTTGAGTATCAACCCATGCACCAAGAGGTCACCAGTTTGATTCCTGGTCAGGGCTCATGCCCAGGTTGTGGGCCCAATCCCCAGTGGGAGGCATACAGGAGGCAGTCAATCAATGTTCTCTCTCATCAATGTTTCTATCTCTCTCTCCCTCTCCCTTCCTCTCTCTCTCTCTAAAATCAATAAAGAAAAAAAAAAAGAGAAAAAATTAATCCATAAGAAGTGTGAGTTTACACGGACTGCTTGTATAAAAGTGTGCATTGTACTGACCTAAAACAGAGTCCTGGTCTCAGTTTTAACCTGATGATGGGCTCTGTCCTGTAGTGCCATAGCGATAAAATTTCTGTTTGATGACTAATTACCCATGTGGACCAGCCATTTCCTGTTTCACTCCACTCATAAGCCACTGATGTTCTTGGTTAGCCTGGTATGGTTCATGTAACCAGACTTAGTAGAGCTCAGGGGACCTCATTGTCCAAGGTGAAGTTGAGAATTTGCTTAGCCTCCACTTTGTTACAGTGAATCTGGGTTTAATGTGGGTCCATGCGATGTCAAGTTTGGCTGTCTACACAGCCTGAAATAAACAAAGTTTACTAATTCTCGACCTCCTTTTTGCCTTTGCATCGCTGCATGTGTGTGTACATGCACACACATGGCTTAGCACAAATTACATCATTATAGAAGCAGACATTGCAAAGTTCAAGAAGAAAATCAGATATTACTCTGCCTTACCTTCTTTTTCCAAAGATTGACAGTTGGAATAAAAATAAGACCTATTTTATTTGGAGATCAAATAAATTTAATAGTTTGAGGGAGACACTGTCAATGTATATCACTCATAGACTTTTCTGACTAAACAATCCCTCGTGTATAAAAAGAAAAGGACTTACCCGGCTGGTGTGGCTCAATGGACTGGGTGTCGTCCCATGGACTGAGAGGTCCCGTTTCAATTCCCAGTCAGGGTATATGCCCGGGTTGTGGGCTCGATCCCCAGTAGAGGGCATGCAGGAGGCAGCCGATCAATGTTTCTCACATCGATGTTTCTATCTCTCCCTTCCTCTCTCTCTCTGAAATCAATAAAAACATTTTTTTTAAATAAAAGGAAAGGACTTAGTTATTTTTGAAATACATACATATATATATATATATACACTCTTAAATATTTTTTTTTACCACAGTGATTATTCTCTCCTCTCTTGAAGAGGAGATAATTGGAAATAGGTTTATGGATCAGTTCACTACTGAATATTTACCCTCTTTTAGGCAAAACATCGCCTCAATTTGCTAATGATTTTGCCGTGTATTGATAGTATTATAGAAACAAAGGTGATGCCAATTTCCAGATCTAAGTAGGTGGAGGAGAAAGATGAATATAAAAATAGATTTTTCTTGTTCTCTTTAGATCATCAAGATGGGAAAGAGAAGAAACCACTGTTCCTTCCTAATATACAAATCAAATGATATAATTGCTACTTGCACACTCCTGAGCTGGTCTACCTCTGGGCAGTCACTGATGGCAGAGTCTGGAAGCAGGTTGGTTATTGTGGAGTCAGCCTTCGGGAACCAAATGCTTTCATACATTTCGCTAGTCTCTATGTCACACCTTACGTGTGAGCTGACTGGTGTTTATTCATTAGTGAGGACATTTCCATGTATTCTTTGCAAATTCAGACATTTACTCGGATTTTATACCACGATCAGGTGAAACACACCAAATAAGTAGAATTTAAGCTAGTTTCAAGATCATTTAAGCTACATAAAACCTTCTCTTGAGATCTCTGGGTAACTGAAGCAACATCACTTAAAGCATCCCTTCCATCTTATGAACTGTTTCCTGTCGCCTGCATTCCACTTACACACAGTTGGTGTGTCTGCGGAGAAGGAAGGGTTAGCACCTCTGCTGCATGCTCGGCTGGTGCCCTGGCTCACATCGTCCAAGAGGAAGTCTGCCAAAGAGTTGCAAAGTCTGTTTGGGGTTTATTGTCTGAAAAACGTGGTCACTAGAAAAAAATCCAGTCACTAATTGTTCCAGTTACTATTGCTGTATTAAAAATTTAACCCAAAGCTGAGTGCTCAAATCAATCATTTTATCACTGAGTCTGTAGGGCAAGAACTGAGATAGAAAACAGCAGAAATGGCTTGCCCCTGGTCCACGGTATCTAGGGCCACATCGGAAAAACTTGGCGGTTGGGGATGGTGTGCAGGCTGGGAGCTGAAGTCCTGGGGAGAAGCATTCACAAGCACGCATGGCACCTGGGCTGGGACAGTTGTGCTGCTGCCAGGAGCACTGGCATGTGGCATCTCTATTTGGGTTCCTCACCACACGGTGGTTTCAGTACTTGGAATTTTTACATGTCAGCTCAGGTCTCCATTCCCGGGTATTTAACTGAACAAGGGAGAAACAGTGTTACCTTTGTGATTCAGTCTCATAAGTCACATGCTGTCTCTTCAACCGTGTTCTATCCTGAAGTACTCGCAAGCTCAACCAGAATTCTTTAAAACTGCAACCCTCATCTGAAGATGGTAGCAAATATCAAAGGCATTTTCTCCATGTATTCACACGAACATGATAAGCTTTTCTTGACAATATTCTCTGTAGAAACTGCTACGCATGTCTTTTCAAGACATCAAGAGAAGCTAGACTAAACCTAGTCTTCAGATTACATTAGCTCATGACAAACTAACTATTTGAAAACTTAAAAATTTTACATTACACCAAAAGATAGTCTGGCCTACCTACTTGTACTGAACAGCAAGTTGTTGACTGAATTATTATACAAGGTCCACTGATGTATTTTGTACTTTGACAGTTGAGCAATCTGTACTTTCATTTGTGTGAAATTTCTTTTCTGAAACCAAAGAGGATTATCTAGGTTTATAGCCAAACATTGTTGAAAATCCCAAAGACTATGTAGTTATTATTCAACATATTTTTCTACTTCAACATTTCCATCAAGATTAGCTAAGTGCTCAAAAAAATTAATAAATAAAAAATAAAAGCCTACATATTAAGCTATCTGACTATATATCATTTAATATTAAAATAATTTACATACAAATGGCAGTGAGAAAATTATGTATGAGAAATTTATAATAAGTTCTCCTTGAGTTCCTGAATCTACATGGAGATAGCATTCCAATTTTAATGGATATCACAATCCTGGAGGCCCCCCTCTTTCTTAGGGCTCTGTGTAACCTCATGGCATAGAATGATTAGGTTTCAGAGATGTATTTTTTCCCCAGAAATGCCAAGCTGATAAACATCTAAAATTTCAACACAGCTGTTCTGCTGATTTCCTTACTGCTATAATCACATTGAGAAATCAAAACTGGAGTAGAATAGTTGGAACACATTTCCTCTCCTACTTAATAGCCTGTTTAAGTATCTATGGGGAGGAGACAGATCCGAGGGAAGTGGAAGAGTTGTCTTTTTCATTCTGGTCACTGTGTGTTTTTGCACTTTAATGAAGGATTTTCTGATATGTGCTTAATATTCTTGGGGTTTGATAATTGGCATCTTCTCATGTACATCTTAAAAGAAAATTTATTTTGAAACCCAAAGTAGCTCTACCTACTCAAGGAAAACAAGTTGTTGAAGCGATTATTTAGGTTATTTAGGCCCCAAATCCTTTTAATCTCTGTTTAAAAATATTTCTGGTACTTGATTTCATTTCAGCAGCATTTTTACTGATGAACTAATTGAAGGGATGAAAATAAACAACAACTAATATTTGGACATGTCAATAGTTGCTTTGAAAGCCTACACAAGACTATTTAACGTACTCTTTGATTCTTCTTTTGCATTCCTCTGTTATCTCTCTAGGTCCCATAACAGTTTCTTACTGCTACCACACAAAATTTCTCATACAGAGGGGCAGACACAAGCACTTTTTCAGTCCACAGGGTTCTATGTACCAGATAATGGACATGATGACTTCTGGAGCATTCCCTACCTGGTAAACTACAATAAAACTAATGCCTATTTTATAGACTATTAGTGAAGTCAAATGACGTAATATGTATGAAGACATTTTTAGACAAAAACAGGCCATAGAATGAAATTTGATTCAAGGTCCAAGTCCTAAAAATAACTGGTATACATTAGATATAAGTTTGTTAGTAGAGGGCTACTGTGGGGATGGAAAGGAAGGATACAATAAGTGATGAAGTCTTTCCCCATGCATTCATTCATTCTGTATTCCAAGAGAGAGGATAACAAGGGGGTTTAGATTAGACTGAGGAGTGAGCTAAGGTTTAAAAGATGAATAAGTGATAATACCCTGAAGAGACAGAGAAAAACACGTGTGAATATTCTGAGCCTCAAAAGATCTTGGTGTATTTAATGGATAGACTCAAAGAAGCCCAGAATCCCTGTATTTTCCTGTCTCCTCAATTTGGGAGCTATGATTTGCCCTATGTTCCTCCCTCATTAAAACCAATAAAAAAAAAGTTTTCAGACCCTTCAACTTTGTACTTGTTGGGATGGAGTAGCAATTTCTAAGCTCCTCACATGTAGAACCAGAAACTGGAAGTTCTTACTCTCCCCCTATGTCTCACTCCTTACTCCTCTTACTTTCCACCGACAATATTCACTTAATTTGTCCTGGCACATGGCTCTCTGCCCCGTGCTTCTGAATGTGATCACAGAGTTCCACCCACTGTGATTCCTCGATTTTGCAGAAATGGCTCAGAAACTGCAGAGAAATCCAAGCCTCTCTTCACCTCATGGATTCAACCTCCACTAACACAGATGTTTTAAAAAATAAGATCCTTTCTAGAGTGCTTTGTGAGTTGATTAAAGTGTCAGCCCTTCTAAAATTTTAACCCACCTTCTGTGGGAGATGAAATTGAATAGTCTGCTCAGTGCAGAGACATGACATGCATGTGAAGACCGCAAAAGCAGGGCAAGGCACTGACTACTTCAGATCCAGGTCTGGGTGGCCTTTGAAATGACGTGCTCCTAGGAGCTTCTACTGCATGCAGGAAGGGGAGCCATGGGGTTGGTAAACTGCTCCCTGATCCCGAGCAAAGAGTGGCTGTTGACATGGACAGGGATCAGAGGAGTAGGAAGCCAAGGGTTTCCAGGAAGAATGAGTACCTGATTATAAAAGTAACTCACTGGGGGGAGACCATAAGCAAAATTGAAATAAGAGTGTTTCCTCATAGGGTGTTGTAAAGATGAGAGAGAGAATTTTTATCTCAAATGGTTTGGTAATGGTAAAATAATGGAAAGACATCTCCCTCAAGGTAAGAGGGCAGACCTTCCTCGCTGTATCATTCTTTCCATCCGACACAGGGCAGTGCAAGACACAACACCTAGATGACCCTAAATAAATGTTTATGGAATTGAATAAAGAACCTTGTCTTAGTCTGGCTAGTTAACAGTCAGGAGAGGGTTGGCTTTGTTGCCGTTTTACATTAAATTGTATTGTATTGCACTGCATTGAGTAGTTTTGGTATGGTGTGGTATAGTGTAATATCTATTCCTTATAGCCTCATAGCCTTTGAATATCCACTGTAATGAAATCAGAGAAGGTAAGTGTGTGTGTGTGTGTGTGTGTGTGTGTGTGTGTGTGTGTGTGTGTGTTTGATAGCAAGAAAAAGAGAAAGACTTATCTTAATGACAATGAAGAGCAGTCTTTCTGGAAACAGTCGTGAAAATGAGGGTGAAGAAGGGTTTGTAACAGGATTTGCATGGGAGGAAGACACTGTTCATCAGAATTCTAGGGCAGGTGGAAAGTGGGCAAATGGGGGTGGTTTCTGGTTAGGACAGACATTAAGGCTTTAATAAGGCAGATCCCCATGAAAAGGGATGCAGGAGCTGATTCTGGCCCCTTTCCACGTGGTTTCACGCTGCAGGTGGGATACATATTGGTCTCCAAAAAGAGAAAACAAAAATGAAGTCACACAGAAAAGTGGTAGTTCACAGTTCAATGGTACCTGCTATACATAACCTCAACATATTTTCAGGAAAATAATATTCTTCCTGTTGTGATTACATCTCATTTCATGGCCATCAAGTGGCAGTGTTTTTTACCCAAAAAGGACAAATGTCAAAGAAGGTGATCTAACGGTTATACAGTCACAGAAGGACACATATTTGCTAAAATCGAGAAATTGATAGTTTAAACCAGGTTTTTTCAATCACCAAGGACAGGAAAATCCTCATGTGATATCTGGGTAACACATGCAGCTGACATCTCCTCTGTTCCAGTTATGTAATGTTCGGTCAACTTGCCTGATCCCGATATACTAAATCATATAAAAAGTAATATGGTTTGCAGATTAATAACCAAGATAACCTCATAGATGTGATTTAAAGCCCTTTTGCTTGTCATTAATCCGTATGCAGGACCACAGCCTTTATGATGTAGAAAATTCTGCAAACATTTTTATGGGTAATATGACATAGTCCCCATTCTTCTTTTATTCATTGGCTTTAACCAGAATACCCACTCCTCTCTGATGAGAAAAAGAAAAATTTAGTTAGAAGAGCTGGCCAATGATTTTGACACATGAATGTTTTCTAACTTGTCACTGTTTAGAAAGCTGAGTTTTAAGTATTGATAATTAATGAATGCTTTAACAAATGCATATTCTGACAGTACTTTACTCACCACGTCTAATAATTTTCACTTTCTTTTCTCACACAAATTTCAGAGAAACATGAAGAGAAATATTCAGTGGGTATTAGAAAAAAATAAAAAGCAAGTTTTAACTATTGAAAAAAATTACAGGAACACCCTGGAGGCCAATTGAATATAATAAAAGAAATATCACCCTTTTGGCCCCTGCTCAACACATAATTGTATTCTAATGGTCGCAGAAATTTAAATTACCTACGTTTTTTTAATTAAAAAAAATTTTTTTTCTTTATTGATTTTAGAGAAAGGAAGAGAGAGGGCAAGAGAGAGAGAAATATCGATGAGCGAGAACATCGATTGGTCGCTTCCTGCATGCCCTCCAGTGGGGATTTGGCCCACAACCTGGGCATGTGCCCTGACTGGGAATCGAACCGGCGCCCTCTTGGTGCATGGGTCAACGCTCAACCACTGAGCCACACAGGCCTAGCTAAATTACCTATGTTTTTAAAATATCAATACCAAATACTTGTTTTTCAAAACCTTTGGAATTTGTATTTGCTTTTCTGATAAATCTTCACAGATAGTGATTTCTACCTATTGAATTCTAAGGGGAACAGTTTGCTTCTTCATGAAGTAAGGACCTTGGAAGAAGAGCTACAATAAAATGGAAAAAGCACCATACCAAGAATTAAAAGGTCCATGTTTTTAACCTGTTCTGCTACTGATTTGCTCAATGATCTTAGACAATAAACTCTGCTTTTTAAAATCTTTTATCCCTTTTAAAATGTTTATGCCTTTATGTTAATATCTTTAGCATTATATTTGCACAAAATATTCTGGAGCTAAAAACAAAAACAAAATTAGAAGAAGGAGGAGGAGAAAAGAGGAAAGAGGAAGGGAAAGCATGAGACAGCTGCTAACACTTGTTATTTCTCAGGTGATGCTGAACTCTAGTAACAAGCAAAGTCCTTCATAATGTGAAAAGTGGTGTTATTCAGAGCACTTATAAATCTTTTTTTCTATATTGATTTTTTGAGAGAGAGGAAGGAAGAGGGAGAGAGAGATAGAAACATTGATGAGAGAGAACATCAATTGGCCACCTCCAGCATGTCCCCCACTGGGGATCGGGCTCACAACCTGGGCGTGTGTTCTGACCAGGAATCAAACCAGCGACCCCTTGGTGCATAGGTTGACGCTCAACCACTGAGCCACACCGCCTGGGCCAGAGCACTTATAAAAGTAATGTAAATAGTACTATTTTCTGGTGGAATATAATAAAACTTCCTTTTACATTGCAGATTTATTCCCCCATGTAACAGAAAAGATGAGAGAGAAGGTAGGTGCAAATGTTGGTAGATGTGTACATTTGGCATCGAGAACACGGTGACAATATACTTCTCTGAGCTTTAGTTTCTCCTTCTACTGACACGACAACATGAGCAAACAGATTTGAAAGAGGCCAATACCCATTGTAGGCACGCAGTAAAAATGAAGGGAAAATGAAGGAAGAATTAGTTTCTTCAGAGTTCAGCTGGGATGGTAGTAGAATAAAAAAGGGTTGTTATAGGTAAGACAAATATTTGAAGATGAATAGAATTGCAAAAATATGAGGCAAGGATATCAGGCACAGAGATGAGAGCACAGTGCACACTGTCAATGGCAAGGCGTTTGCTGGGGTCAGAAGGTGTCTTGTAAGGGATAGAGCAAGATGGAGAGCATTGATCAAAAGCCATTTTCCATAATCCATGGTACAGAGTTTCAGTTTTATCTTACACACTGGAGTTTTCCAATACAGTAGCCACCAGTCACTTGGAATGTGACTAGTATGACTGAGAAATTAAATTGTTAATTTGGTTTCACTGCAATTTAATTGAAATTTGAAAACTAAAGAAATGTAAGTTTTTGTTATTGTTGCTAAACATGACTTAGGGGCAGGATTCGTTTCATTGTAAATGCTTAAATAAATACCAAAAATTGAAGCATTAATAATTGTTAATACGTCTCAGAGTAATTACATGTTGACATGATAAGATTTTGAATATATTGGGTTAAATGAAATATATCATTAAATTAATTTCACCTGATTTTTGCTTTTTTAATGTGGCTACTAGAAAAATTTTAATTACATATGTAACTCTCATTACATTTTTATTGCACAGCTCTGCTATAGATAATGTAAAAACATTTTATTCATGGGAGAGACATTTTTAGATATCTGTTTACAAAGAAAACAGCACATTATATGGAAAATGCATTTAACACATATGATATTAGAGGTTAAATGACTACGTATGAAGTTGTAATTGTTCAGGTGAGAAAAAATGAAGGTCCTGGATAAAACAGGAAGGGATGAATTTTCAGAAATAGATAACAAATATAACAGGGAGGCCTGGGGATTAAATAGGGTAAACAGAGATTAAGGCATATAAGACCAAACGAGAGTTTCAATAAGGTGGAGATGATAAAGTCTATAGAATTCTGCAGAAAACATTGAAATGCTGCTTTGATTGTCCTCTTTATTAACTTTACTTGTTACTTCTTCCCTAAATTATTTCAAAAGCTTTTTAAAAAATATATATTTTTATTGATTTTAGAGAGAGGAAGGGAAAGGGCGAGAGAGAAACATCGGTAAGAGAAACATGGATTGGCTGCCTCCTACACACCCCTTACTGGGGATCAAGCCAGCAACCCAGGCATGTGCTCTAACCAGGAATCAAATCAGCATCCTTTCAGTGCCTGAAATGCCACTCAACCAACTGAGACACACTGGCCAGGGTGCAAAAGCTTCTTAGCTGTTTTCTCAGCCTTCAGTTTTCAACTCCTAGGTAGTCCACGGATGGGTTTCAGTCAATGAATCCTTAAAATTATACACACACAAAAATTGTGGCTATGGGTGCCTGTGCATTTTGCTGGGATTAAGTGGCATAGCCTTTACCATATTCTAACTGGAGGTAATAACCCCTCCAAAAAAGAGGTCTAAATGTATTGTGCTATGATCCATGTAAATTAAGAAACCAAGTTAGAGAGAGACAAGAAATTAATATACAATCTTGGAGCGTATCTACATTTATATGGGAAAGAGTAATAAAGTAGAAGTAGGTTAATCCCCTTCCCTAAAATACAATTGAAGAGAAGAAGGCAGTTCTTCATAGATTTTTAACAGGTATTCGAAAAATAGGAAATGAGTGTTTGCTAGCTGGAACACTTCATTGTGTGAATGGTTCCCATGAAAATATATTTTAGATCATGCTCTTTCTCGAATATCTAAGATACAGTATCTGCTAGGATATCTGTATCTGAAAGTAAGATCTCCATTTTTAAAAACCATTTCCTGCCCTGAAGCTGGGAAGTGTCTGGCTGGAACATCTATGAGATAATCGGCTACCACTCACCAGCTATCTTGATGGCCTGGCGTCCTGGGAGTTAGAGCTGGTCATTTCAAAACAATGCAGAGACTGAGTTGTACCCCCATGGGCAGCTGAGAAGTTAAATGGATTTCAGGTGCAGAGGTAGTATCACTTACCATTGAAGACTTATAACAAGAACAAGCTTCATACTTAGAAAATTTGAAGTAACAGATCTAACTATGACAAGCCAATCCATAGCCTTGTAAGGATACCCCCGGCAAACTGTGTAGATCCTACACTTATGACAGACTCTTTATCCAAAATGTTGATTTTGTATGAATGATTTTAATTTATCTAATCTACGTCATAAAATGCAAACTACTGGTAGAAATAACCACTTTGTATTATTAATAGGCCCCACATATATAAAAGTAACTATGGTAATATTACATAATTACAATGCATCCTCAAAACTGGGTAGATATAATTCTCCTTATTTAACATATGAGAAAAATTTAAGATTAAATAAGGAGTCTTCTGTTAAACATAGATTGCATAGTCAAGATTTAAACAAAAATCTATGTGACTCCCACCTTCTATAAATTTTTCATGTTACCACTCCGTCTCTCCTACTTTACTGACTCTGTTTTTACTCATCTGTCATTTTTATAAACAAGTAAACATTGCATATTACCTGAACCTTATTGCTAGGGAGTGTATAAGAGCTCCCTTTATGGTCTTTGAACAAGACCTTTACTGAATTACATAAGTATTGACTTTTGTGGGGAAACTTAATATTTATCAGCATTTGAAATCTCCCAATTCTTACATAATCAGGAAAGAACTGGGTAAGAAAATTGGAGAATCAGAAGTTTCCCAATGAGTTCATTGACTATAATTACGACCAACAATCCATTCAACTTCTGCTTGAACCGTTTCAGTGACAGGAGAGCAATTCATTTTAATAAGACACATTTCTAAATTTTCAGAAACTGTGCTATGGAATGAATAAAGTATATATATTTATGACTCCAAAGCTTTAATTTTAGTCTAGCCATCTCACCTAAACTTCAGAACTATATATCCAGATATCAACTAATCCCTCTATATGCTTAGATTGTTCAAAAGCAATTAAAACTCAGTATATTTCCAAGTAAAATCATTCTCTTCTTCCAGTGTTGTCTATGTCAGTAAATGATACCTTCATCCATACAATTTCTCAAGACAGAAATGTTGAAGTCATTTTTCACTTCTTACCGTACACTCTTAAGGAAATGCCAAATCTTGTTGTTGATTCTACCAACTATTATGACTGTGATTCTGTCTACTCTCCATTCTTCCTAATTACTATAATTTCATTGCTGGTTTTCTTCAACTCTCTTAATTAATTTCCTTTCAAGTATTTAAGTGAAATAAATCAAGAGAAAGATAAATACTATATGATTTCACTTATATGTGAAATCTAAACAAAATAAATGAACAAACAAAAGGGAAACAAACTCACAGAAACAGAGAACAGACTAAGAGTTGCCAGAAGGGAGGGGTGTTGGGGAACTGGGTGAAAAAGGTGAGGGGATTAGGAAGAACAAATTGGTAGTTACAAAATAATCATTGGGATGTAAAGTACAGCATAGGGAATGTAGTCACTAATATTGTAATAACTATGTGTGGTGCCAGGTGGGTACTTGAAATATCAGGGAGATCACGTTGTAAAAGATATGACTGTCTAACCACTAGTCTGCACACCTGAAACAAATACAAAATAATACTGATGTGAACTGTAATTGAAAAATAAAATATAAAAACATTTTAAAATAAAAAACAATAAAGAGTGTACATGGAGTAAAAAACAAAAAGAAAAAGAAAAACTGTTGAGCACATAAATTTTAACCAAATAGAACAAAACTTGAAGCCAGAGGTCACTTTGATCAGGCCAAGACCTAAACAGCTATGAACTCATTCTGTGAGAGTGCAAGCAACTTCCATGAGGTCATGAGAAGTCAGTACTCAACTGGGATACTATGCAATAACAACAAGTCCTTAGACCTAGAAAATTGAGCAGATGCTCCACAAATAGGACTGAGCTACTTGGTAGAGTGAGGCCCAAAGACTGAGTAATTTAGGAAAGGAGCAGGAGACCTCAAGGAAAAAATATTATTGTATTTATTTTTAAAAAACATAATAAACATTATCTAAATGATAATAATGCATATTATATAGTGATTGTTATATCCCTAATTGCTGAATCAAAGCAAATTATTTAAATTTAAATTATTTTCATTGTGTTTGGATGATTCAAGTTCCGATAGTTACCACAACAGTCTATATTTGGGCTGTTCATAATGTGCTGAAAAATAAATTACTATGCTTCTAAGACTCACAGTAGAGTTTTTAGTTCTTTGAGGCCAAACCAATCCCTAACCAATATACCTACATTGGTCCCTTTAGTTTTCTCCTATGTAAAATTATTTTTTTCTAAAATATTTTATCTTACTAAATATAAACTCACAATTGTCAATTTTCCAATACCCTGCTATTATTTAGTGTACTATAATTTTAATATGACATCATAGCAAACATATCTTATTACATTCTTGAAAACTTTAAATATTAACTTCTGAGCCTAATTTGACAGAAGGTAGAATTACTGGGAAAATATATGAGCAAAAAATATAGAAAGAGGTATACATAGTCCAACTCCATGGGAATTTTTCAATAAAATAAAATACAGTATAAACCTATCTACTTTATATATGGTTATTAAATGAGAGAAATGAACAGTACTTACAGCCTATATATACTTGAAATCTCCTGTCCTGTAGTCACTCAATATCAGTTGAATTCAATCTAGTGACCAAATATTTTGAAGTAAGGATTTACTAAACATATATTAAAGCCAATTAACATGGGAGACCCTTCCATTTGATTTGCAAAGAACAAACACATAAACAATTTCAAACAAAATTCTATCAAATAAAATTCTATTTGAATTACACATTTTCTCCCAAGAAAGCATATTTTCTTATCCATTTCTTTTTACTGAGTTTCATTAACTAGTCTATAGAATTTTGCAGCTGTATTTTTTAAGTCTATTTATTTTAACTGACATAAAAATAATTACACATCAGTTATTTTCACCAGTACCATTACCTTCATTCTCATTTCTGCCAGAATAAGTCTTTATAACTAAAAGGGGAGATGGTAGAAAGGATTTTTGCTTCTAATATTTTGAAACTTATACTAATGCAATTGTTGAAAATTGACTATCTCCAAAAGTCACTCATTGCACAACTCCAGAGGACACCGTTCAAGGAGAATAGCCCTGCTAGGGTTCCAAACACACCACTCTTTCCTATAATATCTTTTCTGCAAATCAGATAGGAAGAATTTCACAGTTGACTTTTCAGTCTCAGCCATAGATGAATGTCCTCAGTGGCAGAGGTCATGTCTTTATCTTTGTATCATTACTGTCTAGTGCACTGGTAGTAGAGTATATAAACAAAAATGGTTCTTTGAATTGAACCAAACTTCTGTCTGCATCTCAAAGCATCAACCAGGGAGGTATTTTGGAGATTCAGGCTTCCATCTACATTTTTTAAAATCTGATAAAGTTGAGTATGACCTAATGCATCACCTTAGGAGGTAAATACATGGAGTCTGGATGAAGGAAGGGAACAGCTGCCAACCCTGCTATGACATGAAGTCAACCCTGGGAATTCATGGAATGCACTTGGCTTGAGCTGAACCTCCTTCATATCCATAATCAGATTCACTCGACATTACATTCTAGTCAACCTTCCTTAAAAGTTAGTTCTCACCTCAACTTTGCACATCAATTTACCATATAGTTTTAATTTTTAAGTTCTGATTCTGTCTTTTGTTTTTCATTGTTAGTTGCCAATTCATCAGCTGTCCACACAAGACACGCCCTCTATTCTCACATCACTAAAACTCGTATAATATTTCAAATTGCTAGCCAGCCCTTGTCCAACATTTTGTGGTTAAAAATATTACCATATACTCCACACAGTAATTTGAGGGAAATAAATGTCATGCTAATTTCTGACTTGACTTCTAAAAGGACATTGGGTTTAAAAATAGGGACTATTGTTTCTAGAGTGTTTACCTTTGATATTATAAATAATTTCATAGTTTTACATCTTTCCACTCTCCCACAACTGAAAAAACATTGTCCATCCATTTTTTTCTCCAAGGTAGTTATAAGAGGCAGCCAAACAACACATTTAGAGAGTGCTGTTTCTCCCCTAGATTTGAGGGGGCAAGGTGGGGTTTCATCTTGGATTCTCACCTAAGGAATTCTAACTATGGTATTATAATGCAGAACAGGAAGAGATTGAAATGCAGTTGTTGGTAGCCAAACTCAAGGGAGCGATGGTATATGAGCCATGTCTTACGTGGACAGCTTCTTGTTGTTAGGAACAGACTCAATTGAGAAGTTCACTTTAAACCTACTGTAATCCCAACAGAGTGGAGGTAGGTTACTGGTCACCCAAATGGTTAAGAAAGAATCATCCTCAACAAACCAGGGGAGATACAGCTAAATGTTCCCAGTTAAGAAACCTTTATGAAATCCCAGAAGTGCTGTATGAAAATGCCACCATTTAATAGCCAATAACACTAGAAAACACAAATATCATATCATAGCAGTATCTGTCAAGTAAGAACATCCTGCTTCTTCCTCTCTTTGCCTTCAAACTTAACCTCAGAGGTGCCAGGAGGCAGCCTCAGATGGAGTGGGAAAATAGGTAGGAGCAGATACACAAAAGGGAGAAACAGAGAAATCAACCATAACCCTCTATCCCACTGCCAGGTCCTGCCTGATGCAAGGCATAGCTTTGGGAGGGTAAGTGTTGTGTAAGAGCAGTTCATGATATTGAGTTTTTATGGGTCTGGATGTTTACTGAAATGAGATTATGTTTTTGTCTAGAACTTAGTGAAACTTTTTGATTGGAAAATCACCAAAAAGTAACTGGACATGTCCTAAATTTCTCTTAAGGTACAGAGAAGTATTTGCCCCTCTAGGCAAGTCTGAATACGTCCTGAAAATAAAGAAGAAAGTGTTTTTTGTTTGTTTTTTTTTTTGCTTTTGTTTTAATGATCATCTCTGTCAGTTCCTATTCTTTCAACCTAATGATTTCAATAATGGTGATGTTCAGAGGCATAGAGGGATCAAGAATGAGTTCCTCTTGAGGAACTAGGAGTGGAACCATATAACAGAAATCTTTATAGAATTTGTCAAAGTTAAGAAGTAAAATATGTCTCTTGGTGGGCTCAGATGTGTCTGGAAATATCAAGAAATCCAGGTTAGCCTCACAAAAGATTCATACCTATTCACACATGCCCTGTTGTTTGCCTAACTACCATATACCATATCCTCCTCCAACAGAATCCCATTTTTCCAGGTATCCATCAATCCTGCACATATCCTTACACCCAGTAGCAACTGAACACCTGCCATGTTCTTCTCTTCTAGTGATGAGCCACGCAAAATATGATGTGTTGACTAGGCTCAGATAAACTCTGGCTTTCCTCTAAGTCTTGGGCTATCTAAGTGACCATTTCATTTTTCATCATTGATACATTTCATGTTATTGTTGTCAGATCAATTATCCCAATCTAAGAAGGGGAAGACAGGTAAGATCATGGAGAACCCTAGATCCCACCAGTATCAGGAAGGCTGCTCCTTTGAACTGGTCCGGAAGTAGACCATGGGAGGCTGGATGGGAGACTTGGAATACTTTGGGCACTTCTTCATACAGACAGTAATTGCCATCATTACCCACATTTTAGGAAGAAGGGGCACAACTCTTCATGTGTCTAGGTCAAAAGTCACACTGATAGGGGAGCAGCGGCAGAGATGTCACCCAAGTGCAGTGAATATACATGTTTATGCAGCTGAAAGCCAAGCAGTGGCCAAGTATTAGCATCATGGAACACAAATTATCAAACTAATGCATTTGGCTTCTGTTTACATGTATTGTTAAGACACTATTTCATTTTACACTAGATACTCTCCTTTAAAATTAGTGATGCCAGTAAACGTTACTAAAGACAGTTATTTTTAATCAAGAAACTTAGAATTTGCTTGATTACCCAACCTGTATCTTTAGTACATACAGTACCTGACACTTGGTGGGGCCATAGTAAATGCATAGTAAACGCTTGATGAATAAATAAAATACATGTTTATTTGATTTAGAGTTACTGAGTCTATTAATACTCTCACACATAGTCAAGGCAAGTTATTTTTCTACACAGAATAATAGAATAAGGTTTTGGTGTTAGTATCTCCTTATTGTTAGCACATATAACAGGAGCTGGATTAATCAGGGTATTTTCAATATTTTTTCTTTTCTATATTTGTAGATAATGCTACAGTTGGCAACTTTCTCACTTCCAATAAAATAATGCAAATATTAAGTAAGTAAAGTAAATCAAGAACTCAGATGGTACAAACGGCAGCACAGCATTTAACTCCCTAATACACATTTCCCCTCATTTTGAAGAGAAGCCTAATACCTGTCACTTTACTAATGTACAGAAATGTTATTTAGATGAGAAAATAGGTGTGAAGCATTTGAGACAGGTGATATATAACAGCAAAGTGTCATTATAATATTCAAGCTGGTATTTTGATGTTTGTGTCTCTAGAAATTCTGTTTCTCTTCTAACAAATCCTTGACTATTTCTCGGAAGACTGCTGCACGCGTCATTCTCATGTATGAGATCCAATAGCCCATATGCGCCTTAGGAAACAGCACCTTCCAACAGAAATACTCACTAACGCATGAGGCAAGCTTCTGCAGCATTCGTTTGCAGGTGGAAAATGTCTTATTATATAAAGACATATGAGCCCCAGTTTTTAAAACATTTTAAATTGACTTTCATTCTAATCATTAAAAAAAAAAAGTATTTGTTATGTGGGAAGTAAAACCACTCTTGCATACTTTTGAGGCAACATAGAACTAAAATTTAATTTAATTTCCCGTTAGAATGTAAAAAGAACTTGAAAAGATATGTAATTCGCAAGTGCAGGTGATGATCTGTTTTCCCATAATTCTGTTTGCAGAACAATAGATTGTATTTGTAACTCTCCCTGAATCTCCTGGAAAACTAAGACCACTGGAAGAGTTATATTTAACTCAAGGACACTGAGACCAGTAAATGCAATGCTAATGGCAATAATAGAAAAAGAAGCTTCAAGTGCTTTCTCTGGAACTTTCTGAAGTACTTTTCATACATTGCCTCACTTAATCCTCAGGGAAACCCTATAGTGGATGCCACTATTCTTTCCATTTTATTTATTATTGTTATTATTATTATTTTTAATCCTTACCCAAGGATATTTTTACATTTATCTTCAGACAGAGTGGGAGGGAGGGAGAGAGAGAGAGAGAGAAACATCGATGTGAGAGAGATACATCAATTGGTTGCTGCCTGCATGACCCCAACCGGGCCAAGGATGAACTGCAACCAAGGCACATGCCCTTGGGCTGGAATTGAACCCAGGACTCCTTGGTCTGCAGGCCGATGCTCTAACCCCTGAGCAAAACCAGCCAGGGCTATTCTTCCCATTTCATAGCCAGGAAAACAATACTTGAGAAAGGCTATAACTTACCCAAATTCAGGTAACTAGTACCCAGAAGAGCTGCTTCCCCTACCCACACACCCCCAAACTGTCAATGCTGAATTCTTCAACTTGTATGATAAGAAGTATAAATCTTGGAGAAAATATTCCTAAGTGATTTTTTTCCCCGTCATATCAAACAAACTACTGCAATGGATATTTCATTCCTGGAAATAAAGTACTATAATAACAGAACTCACGTCACTGTTGTAATTCACAATTTGCCAATAGATCGATGTCTTTACTGTGATTTAGACAGTTATTATGACTCATAACCCAGGTTTCCAGAGGTTAAGTCTGTTTGTGTTCATAGTTCAATACTAATATTCCTAAGAATTAGAACCTGCATTGACAGGACCTGCTAGTTCTGTCTTTTCCAGCTGAGAATTATCTATTGGGGCCAGATAGCTGAGACGTTGATTCATAGAGGAAGCAACAGTTGGTACGTGTTGGAGAGTTTTGCCTTGGCTAATTTATACATACATATAAAATCATTCATTCATCAAGTATTTATTGAGATCTAACCATGTCCCAGGCACAATTGTTGGGTATGAAGCAGATAAAGTCCCTGCTTCCATGGAGCTAACTATTCTACTTGTCTAATTAGAAATATACAATTCTAATTTTTAAAGGTGTAACTGTTGCCCGGCTGGTGTGGCTCAGTGGACTGAGCATCACCCCATGGACTGAGAGGTCCTGGTTCGATTCCTGGTCGGGGCACATGCTGAGATTGTAGGCTTGATCCCCAGTTGGAGATGTGCAGGAGTCAGCCGACTGATGTTTCTCTCTCACATGGATGTTTCTCTCTCTCTCTCCCTTCCTCTCTCTCTAAAAAAAACAAATAAAAACATATTTTAAAGATGTAATTGTCTAATAGCAATCAGCAAAGAACAAACTAGAAAATACTGTGTCAAATGGTCCTAAGTACATAAATGGTATCATGGTACCATTTGCAATGGAGCGGTAAGAAAAAGGTTCTCAGATAAAGTGTCATTTTATCAGGACCCTGGAAGAAGACAGGGAGTGAGCCAGGCTGATATAAAGAAAAGACTCCAGGCAGAAGAACTAGTGAGTGCCAGAGTTGTGGAAGTTTGGTGTGGCTGGAATGAAGCAAGGTGGGGTGGGAGGAAGGGCGAAAGAGGGGGAACTGATAGATTAGGTCACAGGGATAGTGTTGAGGAAGAAGAGACGCAGGTCTTGTAGAGCCACGAGGATCTCAGTCAAATCTTTAAATTTTTCATCAGAGTGTCCGGCCAGTGTGGCTCAGTGGTTGAGTGTCGACCCATGTACCAAGAGGTCACTGGTTTAATTCCTGGTCAGGGCACATGCCTGGGTTGTGGGCCCGATCCCCAGTAGGGGGCATGCAGGAGGCGGCCACTTGCTCTTCTCTCTCATCGATGTTTCTATCTCTCTTTCCCTCTCCCTTCCTCTCTCTCTAAAAAATCAATAAAGGAAAAAAAATTTTTTTTTTAAATTTTTCCATCAGAGTGAAATAGGAAGCAATTGGCGAATTTTGAGTGGGGAACAGATATGGCCTGCCTTGAAAGAGTCCCCCTGGAAGCTACGCTGTGAACAGTCTGCGGAGCAGCAAGGTGGAGACAGAGAAAGAGATAGGGAGCAGCTGCAATACCTGTGTCAGGAAAGGAAGGCTCTCAGCTGAGCCGAGAGCTGGTGGGAGGTGAGAAGCACGGTAACCATGGCTATCTCTGAGAGCAAAGTGACAAGATATCAAGATAGGCTGGACGCGAGGTGTGACAGAAGGGAAGGAGTCTAAGGGGACTGAGGTTTTTGCCGTGAATAACTGAAGAATGGATCTACCACATTCTGAGATGGGCCAGATTAGGAGAGGAGCATGTGAAAGATAAAGAGAAACTCAGAGTTTGGTTTTGAACCTATTAATGGGATGCTTACTTGGTATTCAAGCAGTGGCGACTACACGGTTTTGAACTGTGGTCCATGCTAGAGATATAAAATTTGGGGCCGTTAGCTCTACATAGTTAAGAGCCATAGGTGTGAGCAAGATCACTTACAGAGTGAACACAGACAGAGAATGATACAGGTCCAAGGACTGAGCTCTGAGGAATCCAGCATTTCAAGGTCGTAAGACTGAGAAAGAGAATCTTGTGAGGTGCACAGGAACCAAGAAGATGGAGCTCTGGTGGCCCCATAGAAAAAGTGCCTAAAGAAGGAGAAAGTGATAAAGTGTGTCAGGTACATCTGAGAAGTCCATTCACATGAGGACTGAGGAATGGCCATCAACATTACATTATATGGACATCAGTGATTGATAGGCAGTGGAATGAATTCAGGAGGCATTTGAACTTTTTTCCTTTATTGATTTTAGAGAGAGAGGAAGAGATGGAAACATCGATGAGAGAGAACATCGACTCGCCGCCTCCTGCACGGCCCCCATTGGGGATCGGGCCCACAACCTGGGCATGTGCCCTGACCGGGAATTTAACCCTCAACCTCTTGGTGCATGGGTCAAAGCTCAACCATTGAGCCACACCAGCCAGGCCAATTCAGGAAGATTTGAAGGAGACAAGCTGGCAACAGCATGTATCGTATAGTCTCAGTATGGTGACTATATTTTGCTAATGAAAACGCAGGATATGTGGTTTCATATATCATCTGTTAGGAGTCGGGACATTTGAACTTCAAACTGTTCCAGCAAACTCAGGATCTCCTCTGGTAAGTTACAATGCAAGTGCATTTACACGTGGCTTTCCTTTCATAGAGCAAACCCAGTGTAACTTTATCTTCACACATCCTCAGTTCCTAAAGACAGCTTGTCACAGCAGGCGTCCTCCCATGGATTGATAAATGTCTATCAAAAGCTTTAGTCCTATGATTTAGTAGGATGTTTCCTGAAGCATAAGGCCAAATACTATTTCTAAATTTAAAATACCCTACATACGATGTTTATGAAAGTGTGCACACTCCCACATTTTCTCCCCATGAATAATGCATGTCCTGTCCAACTTGGGTCCAAAATAAGAAAAATGCTAAACATTTAATAATCTACATGATATACAAGAATAAAACTTCTGTGTTTGAAAATAGAGGCCTTGAAATAAGAGGAGTTACCGGGTTAATTACATGCAGAAAAAAAATAATAAGGTCAAATAATTTTCCCCATCGCTCTCGTTATATTTTTCTCACCTTTCATTCCCATAATTGTTCGAATAAGTAAATCCTACTTTAAAGCCATGAGGCAAAGTGTTTATTCTTTGAGCACCAGCTAATGAATGGGTCATTCTAGACCAGTGTTAAATGGCAGACAGTGGAAAGTGTACATAGGTGGGGTGAAGGTATGTAAATACGATTACATACTACACATATCACTAATGCTTTTTTAGTTCATACAAGTCAGGCAACCTCAGTCCAGTCTAGAGCATATGAAAATTATCTTACTACAAATTAGATTCAAAAGGAAAATGCGATTTTGACTATCGAGCTGCAGAATTACTTGTGACTGATTATTCTAATGGATTGATTAACTTGTCAGCTAGAGCTCAATAATGTGTGCCTGTGCCTAATTAAATAGTCCGTGTCCTCACTGCCTTCAGAGGAATGAGCTCTGGATTCAGCTGTCAGGACACTTGGGATTGAATTTTAGCTCTGTTGTACCAGTCCAGGGATACTTTGTAGGTTATATAACCTCAAGTCTTAGTTGTCCTATACACAAATTAATAACATCTTACTTACAATTACTGTGTGTGTTTTAGAGAGAGAGACAGTAGGAAAATATGCTCTCAGCAGAAACACAAGCTGGTTTCTGCTTGTGTCCTCAGACACTTCACCCCCCAATTCTTTCCTGTCCTTTATCTTCCATTTCTCTCTCTTCTGCTCAAATTTCCTTAAAATTAATCTCTCCTTGGCCACACACACATCATCTTCCATCTTTTGTTTCCTTCCTCACCTTTTAGAGCCAATTTTTTAAGAGTTGTCTGCATATTCCTGTTATCTACCTATCTATCATCTATTTTCCTCCTTCCTCATCATTTGCCATAGAACTCTTTATAGGTTCCTGCAAATCAATCTCCATCAATACAAATTTATTAATGTTAACCCAACACTCTTTTTGTCCCTTATATTCCTATTTCCCAGGTTTATGACCTGACAACAAGATATACATACTGTTTCTTGTTGTTCAGGTCATAAAGCTTGGAAAATAATCTCAACATGTCCCCTCCCCCTTCCCAATATGATATATATATATATATATATATATATCTCCAAGTACTGGTACTGCTGATTCTACCTCTATGCGCTCCATTTACTTCTCCGATGTCATAGTTACACTGAGTTACATCCTCAATCATTTATTGTCTGAATTTCCGTAAGAGCTTCCTAATTGGGCTTCCTTGCAAGCATTCTTGCCCTTGCCCAATGAATTATCTATGTGAAGTCAGAGTAGTATCTCTAAATGCCATCCTGTCATGTCTTCCTCTTTCTTAAGACCTTTCGGTGGCTCCCTATATCCTATTTCCCTATTTCCTTAGGATAGAGTCTAAATTTCTTGAGATTAAATTTGGTTTAAAAAGCCAATTTTTTTTTTTTTTTTATCCTCACCTGAGGACATTTTTTCATTTTTTGTTCAGATAGAGTGGGAGGGAGAGAGAGGAAGAGAGAGAGAGAGAGAGAGAGAGAAACATCGATGTGAAAGGGACACATCGAGTGGCTGCCACCCGCACGACCAACCAGGGCCGGGGACAAACTGCAACCGAGGTACATGCCCTTAGCGGGAACCGAACCCGGGTCTCTCTGTACCGCAGGCCGATGCTCTAACCGCTGAGCCAAACCGGCCAGGGCTAAAAAGCCAATTTTGATCTAGATGATACGAATCTTTCCACGTTCATCCTTTACCAGTGATTTTGCTCTGTCCTTTTCTTTTTACTGGTACACCAGTGATTTTGAATAATTTCCCCATATATATATATAATTTGTTCTCCCATCTCTAGACTTTTGTGTTTGAAAATTCCCCAGGCAGCTTTTCATTGCCAAACATTTGGAAAACACGCCCACTTTGTGAAATCTCAGTCAGTACCTCTCCCAGTATAGCACTTTCCATGTTATGATGGTATTGACCATCGCATTCTGAGATCCATGTGAACATATCTACTGAATTTAAGTTTTGGATACCTTGGAATTTTCATAGTGTTTGGCACTTAGTAACCTATCAATAAAAAAAATCTGAGAAAGAACTGTGTAAGTTGTTAAGCATTATATAATTGAAAGTAATTATATTACCTTACTGAAAGTCTTATAAAAGATAAGCATAGACTATTTAAATTTTATTACTCATATTGCCATATGATTGATTTCACTATTTACACTGATGTTTGTGGAGCAACTATTTACTTAATTTATAAACAATTGTAACTCAAAGTAGCTTCTTTTCTAGTTTTGTCTGTTGAAATTACAATTATATTGCCATTATATGTAATGACTTTTTATTCATAATTTACAAGATACAGAAAAGTGTGATTTTTTTTAGATCGATCTGAAAATACAGGCATAGCTTGGTTTTTGTAGTGAATAATGCAATGTGAGCTTCTATTAAGTTTAATATGCTCTTTAAAAATTCAATAATAGTTCATATAAACAATGGAAGGACTCACAATTCAGGAATCCTGAGGCAAATTCTTTTAAAAAGGGAATAATATGTCAACAAATAATCAGCCTTGATTTAATTTTGGTAAAAAAGAAATTTTTTCCCTAGTTTGTTTTCCCCCCAAAATTCCAATCTATATTGCAAAAAAAAAAAAAAATCATTAGTGACTTGATTCATGATAGAAAATAAGCACAAACATAATTAGTTACTACATAAGTTTAAAATATATAACTAAATACAGCATTTAATACGTTGCTGCAAGCTACTAAAAGCTCTCCCAGAAGCCTCTAAAATGTTACAGTATTTTCATAAAATCCTTTCTTAGAGAGCTATTTAAACTGTGTTCATATAACTTGCCTAAAAACTACCCATTTGGATTTTGGAAGGTACTTTAACTCGACAGTGGATATTCAATTTAACCACTGCCTCATCAAATGGATGTTTCTTCTGAAGCTATAAAAAACTGAAAACAGAAGAATTTATTATAAAAAATAACCTAAATGGTAGTGTTTTTCTCCTCTGTTGTTGAGGAACAAAGAATCCCCAAATTTAGTAGCAGCTTCAAGCATCAGTAATTAATTGTTTCTTCTGACTGTGAGTTGACTGTAATTAGCTGGATAGTTCCTTTATAACTAAAGTCACTCACGGGACTGCATTCAACTGGTTGCTCAGCTGTAGCTAGAACATCCAAGATGGTCTCACCCTTCATGCTGTCTCTGCACATCCCCCTCTCATTATTCAACAGCCCACTCCAAGCCTCTTTACAGCACAGCATCTGGCTCCAAGAAACAAGCCCCTACCTTCAAGTGCTTTATTAATCCTCTACTGAAACACACTTGGCCAAAGGAAGTCACATGGCCAGGCCCACTGCCAATATGAGAAAGAACTATACTAACTCTTGCAAAATGGAAGGCATGATCCTTGGGGGACACCAATGTGAGTCCACCATAGACAGTTATGTTTGTTACTTATGTTGTATGATCATATTAAAAGTCAAATCTCAACCCTCCACCAGCTTCTACACCAACCTAATTTAATCAAGACAACCTTAAAACATAAGGCACTTTCTTCCTGTAGACTTATCCTACAACTTAAGTACTAAAAGCTTTGAAGTCTATATTCTATAAAGAAGGGTTTTTGATATTGAATTGCTTTAATTTTCCTTAAAGTCCTGCAGCTTCATATATAATACCATCTGTGTCCAACTTTATTTTAAAATTTAAATTTCACAAGGATTTGAATTGTTTTTATTTTGACATTTAAGTTTATGTGGTATAATATTACTTAATATTGGCTTAGAGAAAAAAAGAGTTCAACATTTTCCTTTATTTATAAGTCACAGTAGCGTAGCATATTCCCTCCTTGCTCTTTCCAGAGTCATTGCCCTATTATGTAACCTTCCCAGGCTGGTTAAACAACCAGATTGAGGTTTTGTCAGTTAGAACACTTCCCATTCATTCAGAAGCACTATTATCTTGAAATTCAGAGTTGGAAGATCAGACAAAATACTGGCTGAGTTGATTCTCTTTTATCATTTCAGTAGTTCCTGGAATTGCAGACATTCTTTCCATGTAAATAAGAAGAGATTCTTTTAAGCTTTCTTGCTATTCTTTTCTTACTTTGAAAATCAATCATTAAATGGTGAAATGTAGAGTAGGAAAGGATTCTGAAGGTTACTGAGTTGCCTCGCTTCTCCTTTGGTTCTATAATTGCCATAAATGTATGCTGTATACATCATCCTTCACCATGGGTAGCAATATGTAAAACTGGGAAGTTTGCTACCTCAAAAGCAGCTCATTCCATCTTTGGCTTACTTTGCCTTTTAGGATTTCCTTTTTCTGATGGGACAAAAATATATCCCTACATAACTAGTACACATCAGTTGGAATTTTAATCCTGGGGCCATAGGAGACAAATCTAATCCAGCATATGTGGCTTCAACATGTGTTCCCGTTACCTAGACCAGTAGCTGATACGTAGTAGGTACTCAATACATATTTGTCAGAGAGAAAGAGATAGAGACAAAAAGAAAGCTAACAATTATTGAACCCTCACAATAAATTAAATATTATATTAACCTCCTTAAATGCTGTTCTTTATCTCATTTGAACACATTTATCAAATTTCTTCCTCCTTATGCTCCAGCATTTCCTCTTCAAAACCAAATAGCCACAGGTCCTTCAAACACTCTAAATGTAACCTTGTTTTTGTGAGTTGATTATGCCCCCCTCCCCATTCATGCATTAAAGTCCTAACCTCCTAATATCTCAGAATGTGGCCTCATTTAGAGTTAGTGTCTTTATAAATGTGATCCAGTTAAAATGAGGTCCTTGGGATATTCTAATTCAATACTACTGGGGTCCTTACAAAAAGTGGAAATTTGGACACAGAGACACATACCAGGGAAAATGATGGGAAAAGATGAAGGAAGAAGATGACCATCTAGAGAGGCCTAGAGTTGACTTTTCCCTCATAGCCATCAAAAAACATCAACCCTGTCAACACCTTGCTTTTGGACTGCCAGTCTGCAGCACTGTGAGAGAATACATTTCTGTTGTTAAATCTGCCTAGTTTGTAGTACTCTGTTACAGTCTCCCTAGAATATTAATACATTGGTCTTATAATTTGGGTGTACACTCTTAAGATAGACAATATGATATCTAGTATTTACTCAGTACAAGAACTTTGTAAATAGTATTATCCTGTTTAATACTGAAAAGATCAGTGCAAAGAAGATATTATCTCTATTTTACAGATGAAGAAATGGAAGTACACAGTGATTCCAAAGTCATTACATTTAATCTCTGCTTTGTATTGTTCCTGTTTGATTATAAGCTTCTAAAATTACGGTGGTTAGAAATGAGCATGGCACTTCATTTGTACACTTACCTGTCCTGTCATTTAACTAGGACTCCAAGCAATCTATTCATTAGCTTCCCTATGTATTTCCTAGGCAACCAGGCATTTAATACATGCATTTTCACAAAGGAGCCAGAACCCTAAAGAATCTCTGCATTTCCTCTTACTATCCCTCACCCTTTTTAACTTAACATATTTTATTGACCTAAATTTAAGCCTACAGATTATATATATAAGGAATTACATACAGAATTTGAATTTGTCAAGTAATGGTCCCAAACCTCATTTAATGATCTGTAATTTGTGGGAGTGATTCTTCCCCTGTCTCTCCAATGTGATCTTGGTGGACAGACCATCAAGTGGACCTCAATCCACAAGATGTTACTCAAACCAGGATAATCAAACTCTCTCTTTCTCTGAAAGTTGATTCTTGGGGGGAAAAATGCAGGGACAGAATGTGGATGGAAATAGGCTAGGGTGAAGACAGAGCCTTAGAGATTGCCCAGGTGTGTCTGATATTGAGTTATTAGAGTTGTTCTGGATTTTGTTTCTTCCAAGGGTCTGAGTTTTTCAGAATGCCCTTCTTTTCTGTGATGTACCTAACATTGGTACTATGAACTATTTTGTATTATTAAATAAATTAATCAGAACCAGTAGTTGTTGTTTGAAATGCAGAAATAGAAACAATACAGTTAGAATTGGTGATATTCCTGGGAGAGCCTTCTTAGTGCACCGGGCGGGAAATTAATGGAGAGTAAAACAGACAGACTAACAGACAATTGGCCAAAATAGGAGAAATCTAGAAACTTGATAAGCTGCCTAGAAGTATGATCTTAGATACTAAAGCTGCCTAGTAGAAAGTGGGCATCCTCATCAATACCAGTGATTTTTCCTGATTTTGTTCGACCTCTAATAAAATGTGAATGCCATTTTAAATTCCCAAACTTCTCTTTGCCTAGACATCAAAAACAACATCAGATTTAATTTACAATGATATCTCTGAATATACAATAGAATATTCTAATACTGCCATAAGAAACTGGATAGAATTATATGAATTTACCTATAAACTTTCATCTGTTAACCTGACTTCAGCAACTAGACAACTTGAGTTCTCTCTCTCTTCTAGAAAACTCTCTTGACCTAAAATATTCTACACTATGAGTTTGAAGCATGGTGATCTCCTTAGCCAGGGTCACCCGTCACTGACATAGAATCTCCCTCACCATTGACTTGACAGTTTCAGGTGGCATCTCATGCTTTTCACTTGAGTCTCACACAGCTTGCTTCTGGTCTCTTGTGTTTCAACCACTGTGCTCCTCCTTAGTTGCGAATCAGTACGTTTCTGAATCCCAGATGGGAACAAAGCCCTCATTGCTCGTTTGTGCTCCCTTCCTGTGAACCACAGTCCAACTCTGATAAACCTCTTCCTAGTGACTTAGCAGGATGGCCCTGAACTTCTCCCTCTGGGACAGAAAATCAGCGAAGAACCCACAGCCTCATTTGCAACTTTTTATCAAGCAATTCACTAGAGCTTGCTGTTTTGATACTGACATAGAAATAGAAATACAGTGGAGGCTTTTTTCACTGAATCCGTGAGGTAACCACATAAAATCAGCCTGCAGAAAATGTGGCCAGAATGCGAGACACGATGAGGTGTGTCCGAGGCCGGGCCTGCCAGGGCACGTCAGGTGGGATGAAGGCTCTCACTATATCTGTTCTCCACCACAAGGGCACAATTTGTCCCAGCGCTGCTGCATAAAAGCAGCCCACGGAGGTGTTTAAGAGTGATATATGAAAAGGGGAATTATAAGGGTTGCATGTTGATATTTTCAGAGAAATCCTAAACTTCAGCAAGTGATGACGCTCCATCAATATCCTTCTATAAAAGACATATAGAGGCTAATAAATAAATAGGCAATATGCAAAGGCTTTCAAAATGTACAAACTACGGTAATTAATTTAGGAAAAGCATACCATGTGAAGCAAATGAAAAATTCCATGTGTTTTTGTTTTTCAGGCATAAATATAAGTACAAAATCACTCTTTAAGTATTTGCTTAGCTCTAGGAGAAATCTGTCTTTTCAGGAAAATGATGTTTGGATGGGCTCAGGTCACTCTGGCAATGTGTTGTGTCAAAAAGAACCAAATGATGGGTGATTGCTGAGAGCACTAGTGGTAGTGTTGCTGTTGTTGTTTAAAAAAAAGTGTTTAAAGGTATTTCATTGTAAGTAAAGCACAACTGTTACTCCTAATGTTCTCACACACATGTACGTAAATATAGGCCAAAAGCTCCCGTACCTTCGATCCTCACTCATGTTCTTTCAGTCCCTGGATCACTCCCAGAGAATCAGTCACGTAATCACTGGGGAGCAGAAATGTCGGTAACTGGTAACTAAATGCAAAATTCCCGTGTCTGAGCTCCACGTGTTCCACAGGCCTCCGCCTTCACTGTCTTTCTTGTCGTTGGAAAGAAAAAGAATAATCAGAAGTTTTAGTGCCATTTTCTACTTAAACTGTCATTTCTACCCAACTCAGACTGTAAAATTCTCATTTCATGGGGATGTAGCTGTCAAATGAGACAGTGTCTACAAAATGCTCATTTGTTGAAAACTTTTAAAGACATTTTCGCTGAATCCAATTCACAGCATTGAGCTTTCTACTTATCAAAGCCTCTCGCTGAGTTTTTCACCTTTGTGAGGAGCATTGAGTCACTGTCAACAGCTCACTGAGAAGGTCGCTTCAACATTCGCACAGAAAATGGGTAGGTCTACCTACTTGGAAGTGATGGGCAGTTTTCTCAGTGCCAAGCTCTTGATTACAGGAGGCAGTCCTCCAAATGAACCTGGAATAATCTAACAAACACAAAGTTGCCAAGAATAAACTTTCTAATTTAGAATATAATTTATTTATTTTTCCCCCCATTGCATTTTTATTTGAATGTACTATTTGGGACAATTGCCCCCAAAAGGCTGATATTTCCCAATGAATCTGAGTTCATAATAAACAAGCACAAAACAGTGTTTGGGATTTCGATTTTCTCTCCTTATACCTTTAATCTGTAATCCTTAGCCATACATATAGTCCTCTGCTTGCAACTCCTTCACTGTTTTGCCATCTGCTTAGAGATGTTGATGAATGAAACATTTAATCCAACAATGACACCTACCAAGAAATTAAGTCTCAGAACCAATTGGCAGGGGTAGATGGTCACCAGAATGCTGACTGTTCACTTAGAAATCATTGTCAGAGGTGAAAAAATGCCACTGATCATTAGAATGAAATGGAGATCAGTCACAAGAAGAATCAAAGGTTTCAAATCAAAAGAAATATAATTTCAAAAGACTTCTTTTTTGTTGTTGTTGTTGTTAATTTTCACCTAAGGATATTTTTCCATTGATTTTCAGACAGAGTGGAAGGGAGGGAGGGGAAGAGAGAGAGATACATAGATGTGAGAGAAACACATCAATCGGTTGCCTCCTGCATGACCCCGACCAGGGTAGAAGATCGAACCTGCAACCCAGGTACGTGCTCTTGACCAAGAATCGAACCCGTGACCATTTGGTCTGCAGGCCGACACTCTAACTGCTCAGCTGAACTGGACAATTTCAAAAGACTTCTAAAAACAAAATGTATTAATGAGTAACATTTCAGTACAATAAGAATGAGTTTTTAAGTTGGCCATCTTAGAGGGGAAGAAAAACCTTAAGGTTTTATATAATTTTTAAAAATATGTTTTTATTGATATTTTTAGAGAGAGAGGAAGGGAGAGAAAGAAACATCAATATGAGAAAGAAACATTGATCAGCTGCCTCCTGCACTCCCCCCACTGGGGATTGAGCCCACAACACGGGCATGTGCCCTGACCGGGAATCAAAATGGGACCTCTCAGTCCACGGGACAATGCTCAGTCCACTGAGCCACACAAGAGGGGCAGGTTTTATATAATGTTAATAAAGCCCATACTGAAAAGAATTAGGATCTTTATTTCACTGTGCAGAATTGTGAGGATGTGTTATAGTGTGTTTACAAGAAAGCTGTTATTCATTACAAAGTTTGGGAAACATGTTTATGTCTAATAACTACATAGTTGTTCATGTATGATTGTGGGTAAATTACTTAGTATCTGTGTGCCTCAGGGTCCTCATTTGTAAATTGAAATTATAATACTATCCACACCATAGATTTACTGTAAAGAATAACGGATTTAATATAAATCGAACAGCCTCCAGTACATAGTAAGTTCTTTAGAAGTGTTTATTGATAGTGATGTTATTATTCATTATATTATGTAGCCATGCATTCAACACAGCTACAATATTATTTAACAACTTCTTATGTCACACTCTGTTCAAACGCTGACAAATTCAGTGACAAACAAGAAAAGTTCCTACTCTCAGGTAAGCTAACATTCTGTGGTGAGGATAAATTTCCTTTAAAAATCCACATTGAAGCTATTCTCCATATGGATAAAGAGGCTTCTTTCTATCCTCAGAAGAAATTCTATCTGTACAGTAATGACTAAACTCAAGGAACTCTTGTGGGTAACCAGAAATAATGTTACAAGATTTTTTAATAGTGATGCACTGACAAAGGTTTAACACTCTGCTTTTCAAAAAACAACAATGAAAAAGGTCTGATTTGTAGCACATGCCACTTTCCATGGTGTAAATACTCCCAGCATAGCTCATTTCTAGCAACCAATGTGATATCACTGGAAGGTGAAGGTAGGAAGAGACACACAATAGCATACCATTTATCAGTATTTCCAAGATCGAGATATGATATACGAAAGTACTCTCAAGAGATAATGGCGAAATACAGTGAAACTAATTAGGAAGTGAGAAGTTGTGAGTCTTGACAACTTTTGTTTTTATTACACTTTGTTTAACTTGTGCAGTTATATAATCTCATTTTTATTAATGGCTATTTTTAACAACCAGCTCACAACATTTCTGATAATTTAACACTTGGCTCTTTTGAGCCCCAGCACATCACTGCTTCCCAAGCACAATCCTATTGAAAAGAGGGTTTTCATCATCTTTTCTTTTCTTCTATTCTGTAACTGAACAAGGTAAAGTAGGTAGTCAACATTTGGAGGGACTTCATTGTCAGAGAGTCGGAATTTTGCAAAAGCACAAAAGCTAACAGAAATAGATGGTAGATACATTGATTTCTACATTCAAACCAAAATGCTTTACAAATGTTTCCAGTTAACTGATTTCTCTCCTGCCGTACTGCATGCTGACAACTTGTCTTATTAAAAGAAAACAGGTAGCCCTACCAACCCTGGGCTCAAACAGATGTCGGTTGGAAACACAATGAGGAAAGAGGATTAAAGAGGATAGGTTTTTAGTCTAGGCATTGGTAGAGATACAGAAAGAGCCTAAAGCCCATGTGCCTATAAGGAGCAACCAAGGGACTTCTAATAAAACGAGCTCATATTTTTTTTATGATCCAGCTGCCTTTAATGTGGACCCTAAGGGAATGGGCTGTCAAAAGAGATGGGAAAAATTAAATTTCAGAATCTGAACAGGCGACACTGAATGAAATGATGAAGCCTTTATGTTTTTAGGACCCCCACCTAAAAATACATGTTAAAGAGAGATCAGATTTGTTGGACTTAATCAGAGGATTGCAAAGTCTTTAAATCTGAAAACTCCCTTTTCTGGAATCTGAGGAATGTTCTCATGGTGGCCCACCACAAAGATTAAATTCTGCCTTTTGAAGAAAAAAAGTTACTGTTTTGATCACAGAACAAACAGATGCCCAGGAGGGAAGGACCACCCCACACAGAAGGACCCCTACTAGGAATGCAGTTTGGGAAGTAAATGTGCCTATAATTTTTGTTACTAAGACAAATCCAATGACATAAATTAACAGAAGGATGAAGCTATGCAATAATTTCAATATTGAAGTGAGAAATTAGTTAAGGGTTTTAAGTAGTAACTACTTAGGTTTGTGTGTTTCTGTACAGGTTACAAAGTACATTAACATTCACTGTATCAAATGATTCTCAGAAAAATGCTACTAGGTATTAGCTACGTTTTATAGATAGGAAAACAGCCTCAGATAGTATATTAATTAATCAAGATTTGGCAGGACAGTCAAGGCTCATATATAGATTTTCCTGTATTAGCTGAGAGCAGGGTTTAGACATCTTTTCTGGAAAGGGCCAGCTAGTGAGGGTTTTCAGCATTGCAGGCCATGGGTCTCTGGTGACAACTGGATTCTGCTATTGTAGAGTAAAAGCAGGCATGAACATGGCTGTGTTCCGATAAAGCTCTATTTTCAAAAACATGGAGCAGGACAGATTTGACCCTTGTGTCTGGCCATAGGTTGCTGACACTTGGTTTATAGGAAAGAGCTTGGACTTGTAAGCTAGACAGAACTGGAACAAGTCATATCTACCACGTACCATGTAATAAAGCACCCGTTATTTAACCTCAGTAGGCCTCCCCTTTCTCATCAATAAAATAGCAGTAATTATACCTACTTCACCAAGAAATTATGAGGGTTCAATCAGGTCACACGTGGAGAGCACTCAACACCACGCCTGGCTGATTGTCAATGTTCAGTACAGGTTGACCGTTTCCTCACTTTCCTTTCATCCCACATTTTCTTTTTCTTGAAAAAATGTCTAATAAATACCCCCATACTATAATTTCTTAATCCACTGTAATATCATTGACTCGGTTTTCCTTTTCTTCACTTTTCTCCTTTTCTTCTATATTTTTTCAAAAGAAATGTACATATTATGTTAGTTTCATAAGGCTGCCATCAAGCTGAAAACAAAAGAAACATATTCTCTCATAGTTCCAGTGTCCAGGAGTCTGAAATCAAGGTGTCAGCAGGGTCACGGTGTCTCTGAGACTCTGAGTAGAATCCATCTGTGCCTCTTGCTAGCTTCTGCTGGTGGCCGTCAGTTCTTGGCATTCTTGGCTTAGAGCTGCATCACTCCAGTGTCTGCTTCTGTCATCACATGGTGTTCTTCCTGTGTGTCTCTGTCTTCACGTGGCATTTTCCTCTTCTTGTATGGATACCAGTTGTATGGGATTAGGGCTCACCCTCATGACCTCATCTTAACTTGATGACATCTGTAAAGACCTTATTTTCAAATAAGGTCACATTCACAGGTATCAGAGGTTAGGGCTTCAACATATTTTTGAGAACGATACGATTTAACCCATAACACATATCATTGCCATTACCTTCCTTGTATAGAATCTCTTGGTGGGTGCAAAAAAAAAATCAACAGGGATCGATACAATTCACATTGATCTTTGAGAGCAAAACATAAGGGCTCTTTGTGATTTTTAAATTAATTTCTTAAAACACAATATTCAAAATTATAAACAAAATGTTATGTATTGGTACTTAACTCCAATATTACTTTTAATAATGCCAAAAGTAGATACTGTTTATTTTAATCATTCATAAAATGGACTGTTTGCTAGTCATGTTAGTTAGGATATGCTTTATTGCAAGAGACAAAAACCCAACTTAAATTGCTTAAACTGTCAGCAAAATCGATTGGTTCACTTTAGTTAAAAATGTTGAGGGATATAAAGTATCAAGGCTAGATTCTACAGCTTTAAAAATAATTTTTCTGACTCTCCACACTGTTTTCTGTGTGTCTGCTTCCTTCTTAGACTATCTTCTTCCTTATTTCCAATGCCAGTGCTTTGCTGGGACTCTATTCTCCCATGTTCACAACGAAGACAAGAAAAAGTTGTTCTCAAATTCTATGTCAGAGTTGCTGGGAATTATCTTTTTGAGAAATATGAATTAAATCTCTTTTATACCACAGTGGCTAAAACTAGGTGTGATGACTGACTGTTTTGGAACCGTAACTGGCCAAAGGACGACACGCTACATGTCCCAATCCCTGAAGTTAAAATAGTGGTCTCAAAGCACAAGGGCAGTGACAGTAAGGTAGATCGCTGAGAGAAAACTGAGGGAGTTACTGATCTACTGGAAATGAACATTGCAAAATGTTGCTGTGCACATCGGGGTTCAGCCATCAGGAAATGTGTGTGTGTGTGTGTGTGTGTGTATGTGTAGAAAGAGAGGGAAAGAGAGATTGATGGATCACAAGGAATTTGCTTGTGGGAACTGGCTTAGCAAGTTGAAACTCTACAGGAAAAGTCAGAAAGAGAAGAATATAAACACTCACTCGGGCACCCTGTGACCACAAGCCATCTGTAGTCTTTAAAATCAGAAAAGGCCTAACTCCTCTTTTCAAGACTCATCTGGTTAGGACATCCCCACCCAGGATAATGTTCCTTTACTTCAGCTTAAAGTCAGCTGGTTAGGGACTGTATCATATCAGCTGAAACTCCTCACAGCAGCACCTAGATCAGTGTTTGAATGACTTGGAACGGTAGTTCAACCTAGTAAAGTTCACTCATTGAAAAACCATGAAAGTTGCTGAGACAGTTTTAGATTTCAAATTTTTAAAATTGTTCAGTTGAGCTAGACAAATTGCAAACTAGGTGGAAGATTGCATTACCAACCTCCCTTTCATCTGTGTGTAGCTCTGTAACTGGCTTCTAGACAGTATGATGTAGATGGAAGTACTATATGGGATTTCTAGACGGTCACCTTAAAGAGAAAGAGTCAACTTCTCTTATGACTTTAGATTTTTCCCGCTGCCTGGAATTTTGAAGTGATGGACAGAGTTCAAGCAGCCTATTGCGCAATGAGGTTGTATGTTAAATATGGTATGATGACATCAAAGAAGGAGCCAGAATTCCCAATGCCAATGAATTGCCACACAAGACATGAACAGCTCTATTTTGGACATCTTCCACGTGAGATAGAAATAAACTTCTGCATTGTTTACTCTCTTGTTATTTGAGTATCTCTGTTAGAACCAGCCAAAACAAACCCCAGCTAATACGGGGAAGCAACTACAACATCCACTAAACTGTGATAAAATTGAAACAACTTTTCTAGTATGTCGCCAAAACAATATCCGATCTCAAATTTAGGAGAAATTAATGAATAAAATCTAAATTTTAAGTTTAAAAAATTAGGCATCTTTGAATTTCATGTATTAGAAAATAGTCTAAAAATGAAAGGGAACATGCTATTTGTAAGGCTGATATGCTAGGGTAATTAAGCTAATTGATGGATTAAAGTTCAAATTATCCAACACAGACAATACCTCTGCTGTACTAGAGTGGGGATTGAACCACAACTGACGTATGTGCCCTTGATTGGAATCGAACCTACAACTTCTTGGTCCACAGGCTGATGCTCTAACTGCTGAGCAAAACCGGCCCAGGCCTCTTCACCTTTTTTACCGAGCCCCCCAAACACCTCTTCTCTCTACCTCCCCTCAGTCTGTTTTCTATATCTATGAGTCTGTTCCCATTTTGTTTATTTGTTTATTTTGTTCATTGGATTCCACATGTAAATAAAATCATTTGGTACGTATCATTCTCTGACTGGCTAATATCACTTAGCTTAATACTCTCCAGGTCCATGCAAGCTGTTGCAAAAAGTCTTATTTCCTTCTTTTTTTACAGCTAATTAGTACTCCATTCTGTCATTGTACCACTGCTTTTTTATCCACTCACTTATTGATGGACACTTGGGCTGCTTCCAAATCTTGTCTATTGTAAATAACACTGCAATGATCATAGGGGTGCACATATTCTTTTGAATCAGTGTTTTGGGTTTCTTCGAATATATTCCCAGAAGTGGAATTGCTGGGTTATAAGGCAATTCCATTTTTAATTTTCTGAAGACACTTTATACTGATTTCCATAGTGGCTGCACCAATCTGCATTCCCACCAACAGCGCGTGAGTGTTCCCTTTTCTCCTCATCCTCACCAACACTTATTGTTTGTTGATTTACTGATGATAGCCATTGACAGGTGTGAGGTGATATCTCATGATAGTTTTAATTTGATTTCTCTGATGATTAGTGATGCTGAGTATCTTTTCATATGTCTATTGGCCATCTGTATGCCCTCTTTGGAGAGGTGTCCTTTGCCCATTTTTAAATTGGATTGTTTGTTTTTTGGGTGTTGAATTGTATAAGTTCTTTAAAAATTTTGGATATGAATTCCCTAGCAGATGTTTAATTGATAAATCTGTTCTCCGATTCAGTGGGTTGTCTTTTCATTTTGTTGATGGTTTCTTTTGCTGTGCAAAGCTGTTTTAGCTTGATGTAGCCCCATTTGTTTATTTTTTCTTTTGTTTCCCTTGCCCAAGGAGACATATCAGAAAAAATATTGCTAAGAGAAATGTCTAAGATTTTACTGCCTATGTTTTCTTCTATGATTTTTATAGTTTAGAGTCTAACAGTTAAATCTTTAATCCATTTTGACTTTATTCTTGTATATTGTGTAAGAAGGTGGCCTAATTTCATTTTTTGCATGTACCTGTTCAATTTTTCCAGAACCATTTATTGAATAGACTGTCTTTTCCTCATTGTATGTTTTGCCTCCATTGTCAAATTTTATTTGACCACAAAGGCATGGGTCCATTTCTGGGCTCTCTATTCTGTTCCATTGATCTATATGTCTGTTTTTATGCCAGTACCATGTTTTTATTATTATTATTATTATTATTATTATTACTATTACTATGGCCTTATAGTATAGTTTGATATCAGGTAGTGTGATTCCTCTAACTTTCATCTCTTTTCTCAAATTTGTGGTGGTTATTTGGGGTCCTTTGTGGTTCCATATAAATTTTTGGAATATTTGTTCTAGTTCTGTGAAATATGCCATTGGCATCTTGATAGGAATTGTGTTGACTCAATACAGTTCTTTAGGTAGTATGGACATTTTAATGATGTTAATTCTTCCTACCCATGAACACAGTATATGCTTCTACTTGTTTGTATCTTCTTCAGTTTCTTTCTTCAGTATCTTACAATTTTCTGAGTACAGGTCTTTTGCATCCTTTGTTAAATTTATTCCTAGGTATCTTTTTTTTTTTTAAATAAAATTGTAAATGGGTTTGTTTTCTTAGTTACCCTTTCTGTTATTATAGCCTTTGTTTTAAAGTCTAATTTGTCAGATATAAGTATTTGCTACCTCAGTTGTTTTTTTGTTTTTTTTTTCCATTTTCATGGAATATTTTTTCAATCTTATAATTTCCAGCCTGTGTGAATCTTTTGTTCTGAGGTGGGTCTCTTATAAACAGCATATATATGGGTCTTGCTTTCTCAACCATTCAGCTACCTTATGTCTTTTGATTAGAGTATTTAAGCCATTTACATTTAAAGTGGTTATTTATAGGTATGTATTTATTACCATTTTATTCTTTTAATTATACCAGAATTTAAAAATTCTACTCTGTTTATAGACATTTGGATTCTTTCCAAGTAGCATTGTTTTGAATAAAGCTGCTGTGAATGTTCTTGTGCAAAAAGCCCCCGACATTTCTTGTAATACTGGTTTGGTGGTGACAAACTTTTATCTTTTTCTTGTCTGGGAAGATCTTTATTTCTCCTTCAATTTTAAATGACAGCTTGCTGGATAAAGTAGTCTTGGTTGTAGGTCCCTGATTTTCATCACTTTAAATATTTCATGCCAATCCCTTCTGGCCTGAAATATTTCTGTTGAAAAATCAGCTGACAGTCGTATGGGAGCTTCCTTGTAGGTAACTAACTGTCTTTCTCTTACTGCTTTTAAGATTCTCTCTTTGTCTTCAGCCTTTGCCATTTTAATTATGATGTGTCTTAGTGTGGGCCTCTTTGGGTTCATCTTGTTTGAGACTCTCTCTGCCCCAGAGTCACACAACTCAGTCTGTCCTGGATTCTGCCCAGACCTTGGCAAGGTGGGGCCACCAGGAATCAGGGGGGAGCACCTGTAGCTGGGAGGGCAGAATTAGAGGATCTCCTGTGAAGGGGGGCACTAGTCAAGTTCATGGGAAAGTGGAGGGAATGGCTTCCACTCCAAGGCCACAGCACTCAGTCACTGACACCCCTGAGTCTGCCCAGACCTCTAAACCAAGGCCCAGGCAACTGATTCCTTATCAGGGCATGAGCTTCAAGTGGTGGGGCAAAAGGGAGTCCCTAGGGTGGGGCTATTGCATTCCCCTAGGCTGATGTCCTAAGGAGGGGAGTCTCCTATCCTAGAAAGATGGCATCTGTGCTGTGGGAGGGACTCAGCACAGCAGGCCTGGAAGCTGTCCCCTCAGCTCTCTCCCCAGAGCCACAAACCCCTGTCTCTCCTTACAAAATCCAGTCTGCTCTGCCTTCTCTCCACTGGAGCCCAAAGTGAGTGGCTATGAATGAGATTTTGTGTGTTGGCCCTTTAAGAGGGCACCTGTGTCTCTAGCAGATTCATGTCTCTCCCTGACAGAATCCCCACTGGTTTTCACAGCCAGATATTATGTGGGCATCTCTTCCTAGCTCAAGTGCTCTGGGCTAGGGTACCCAGTGTGGACTTGAGAAACTGCTCCTCAGGGGGAACCTCTGTACCAGAGATATTCCTTCAGAATCTCAGCCGCTGCCTGTAGGAGCAGGGGCAGACTTTTTTTGCATTTCTGCCCTTCCTACCAATCTGGATGTGGCTTCTTCTATAAATCCATGGTTATTAGACTTCCATTCAGCTAGTCTTCAGTTAGTTATTCAGGCTAATTGTTCTACATTTCAGTTGTAATTCCAGTTTGGTACCAGGAGGAGGTGAGTGTAACATCTCCCTAGTCTGTAGCCTTCTTGAATTTCTCCCCAGAATAGAGCTTTTAATTTAACATAATTAGGCAAAGAAAATATCAATTCCTTTCTTGAAATGTTTACAAATCCTTCTTTAAATTTTAAATCCTTGTTACATTACATATGAAGAAAATGAAAGCATTGGAACCAAATTATATCACTGCCAAATGAAGAAATATATGGAAGAAATGAAGAAAAAGAGAGGAAGAAAGTCTCGTTTACCCTGCTATGTTCCAAGTGTCACCAAGTTTTCTAGGTTTGGGAGTTGTTCTTTAATTTAATTTAATTTAAATATATTGTTTTATTGATTTTTTTAGAGAGAAAGGAAGGGAGAGAGAAATATCAATGTGAGAAACATCAATTGGCTTCCTCCTATAGGCCTCCTACTGGGGATCGTGCCTGAAACCTGGGCATGTGCCCTGACCGGGAATCGAACTAGGACCTCTCAGTCCATAGGATGACGCTCATCCACTGAGCCACACTGGCTGGGCACTGTTCTTGAATTTAACAAAATAAAATATTTTAAAATTCTCATTTTGTTCTTATTTAAATTTATGGAAATTATGTAGATTTATTTGTATTAAAATTTGATCATAGTTGTATGATTGGTTAATTTTGTTAATTCTTTGAAGTTTTGCTTTTTTGTGGTTTGCATAAAATAAAAGGTTTTATTTATCCATCTTTGGACAAATTTCTGTGATTACTCCAACTTTTAGATCATGGTTCAATTTGGTCAATGTCCCTCACTATGACAAAAGAAGACAAAATAACTCAATCTGAAACTGATGACTATTAGCAAAGTTTTCTTGTGGTTTTATATGAAGATGAAATACAGCATCAGACCAGAAAGAATCATGGGAGACCATTAGCCTCTCAGAAAGACTTCAGAGAGTAGTATGCTTTAGTTTGTCATAACTTAGAGGAGGTTACACTAGAACAAAAGCCATGCCATACTATTTCATCAGCATCCTTATACTGGCAAGTTATAAACATTAATAAATTCAAAAATCTGTGTTCTACTGATGTACACAGAATTTCCTGCTGTCTACTTTGTTGTCTTAGTGTTGTTTTTTTTTAACAAACTGTCTTATTTGAACCTAAAAAAATATTTGTTTAATGATCGTGTGCAAATGCTTTCTGAAGCATGCTGTCATTGAAAAATGTGTGCACATCTTGTAAAAGGGCTTTTCTTGTCTTCAGAGCACAAATTACAAACACACTTCCTCTTTTAAGCCACAAATCAAAATTGGCAAAGTCTAGAAAATATTATAATCACAAAGGCTCAAGATGAATCAACCCACAACCTTCTAATACAAAATATATGCATTTTATACAAAATGCTTAATAAATTAGTTGTTCTATATCCCAGATGGCTGTACAATTTCTGGCTTATAACAAGGTAGTGGCTTTTTAATTGGCCTTTGAGGGAAACTGAAGTTTTCACTACATGGGTTGGCTTCCTTAGTGGCATCTGTGACGTTGCATGGCTCAAAATCTCAAGATAATTTTTGGTTAGAGCAGGATAATTATTCCTTTCTGTGGAAAAGTGAAAATGTGATTTCTCTGATTGAACTACAGTTAGACTGACAATGACTCTATTTTTTAAAGATTCAGAGAATTTTCCTTCATTGTATGTTTCTGGCAGTGGAATGTGACTAACTCTAAAAATACACAAATAACTTATACATACACAAACTAATGTCAAATTAAAATGTAACAGACTTCCAATCTCAGCTAGGACATGTAAAGAGCTTAGAATTGTCACTCTTGTCCTTACAAGAGGAAGGAGAAAAACTGAAGATCGACACATTTTCCTATATTCATCAGAAAACCAAGGGTGAAGGACAAGCCATCAACCTGAAGTCCAGAGATATGACCCCATCTAGAGAGATACAGTAAACCACAGTCAGTTCACCTGGAATGGAAGCTGCTGCAGCCCCGAACTGGTAGGAATACTAACACTGTAACTGTGAGGAATTGCATGAGACTGAGTGTAGCCTACAGTGAGAGTAAGAAATTCCTGAGGATCAAAGTCTTAATGGGATCCCCACATGTAAACTTTCCCTAAAGGAATGCCAACAGGTTCACATGGTGAAGATCTGATAAAGATGCCCTCAAAGCCCTGGGAGGAGAAAGAGGAGAGTGATTATTATAAAATACACCCAATGTCTTTGCCATACCATGGTCCTATGCTCCAAAAGATAAAACTACCAGGACCTTATCCCAGCTGGAGGAAGGGCAGTCCTCTCAAACAAGCCACCTAAAGTCTTTGTGTCTCACCTGGAGGAGGTGGGGGAGGTGGGGGAGGAAAATGGGTGAATAGGGTTTAGGGGTTCAAGGATATAGGCTGAAATCCTGTTACCAGGAAAGGGAGGAGGGCACCAGGGGACAGAAATCTAGACTGCTAGAGAAACATTTGGGATGTTCTCAGCCTTGAAACACAGGCCCACCTAAAAATTGTAGGTTTATTCAAAAGGTTATAGACTGCTTCCCTCCTTCACATCTGATCAACATACCAACAAAACTCCAAGATAGTAACAGTGGCTTATAGCAGAAAGAGCTGAAAGACACAGACTTTCTGCCAGAAGAATGACATAAGAAAGCCCAACATTGCCCTGGCCGGTTTGGCTCAGCGGTTAGAGCGTCGGCCTGCGGTCCAGAGAGACCCGGGTTCGGTTCCTGCTAAGGGCATGTACCTCGGTTGCAGTTTGTCCCCGGCCCTGGTTGGTCGTGCAGGTGGCAGCCGCTCGATGTGTCCCTTTCACGTCGATGTTTCTCTCTCTCTACCTCTCTCTCCCTCCCACTCTGTATGAATAAAAAAAAAAAAAAGAAAGCCCAACACAAGCAAGGAAATACCATCAAGCATCCTTAGAGGATTTTGAAGCCAATGGCACCTGTAACTGTTTAGTTAAAACATTAAACAAAGCAGAATAAACCCCTAGCCAGACTAACGTAAACCCTCACAATAAAGGCCCACTTACCTCTGTTTCTATTACCTGATTCAATGTGTCTGGCATTCAACAAAGGAAACTCAAGCCACGCCAAAAGGTAAAACACAGTCGGAAGAGACAACACAATCATCAGAAACAGATTCAGTTGGAATGATCAAAGAATTTAAAATAGTTGTGATTAATATGCTAATAACTCTAACAGGAAAAGCAGACAATATGAAAGAATAGATGAAAGAAACAGAAACTCTAAGAGAAAAGAAAATTCTGGGTATCAAAAAATGATGAAGAGAAATGAAAAATGCCTTTGATGGGCTTATCAGTGAACGCCACAGGATTAAGGAAAAAATAACTGTGGCTTTCTCCTTAGAAACCATGTAAGTTAGAGGACAGTGTAGTCAAATATTTGAAGGATTGACAGAAAAATATACTAACTTAGAATGCTATATCCAGCAAAATTATCTTTCAATAGTAAAGGAGATATAAAGCCTCATTAGATAAACAGAAACTGAAGGAATTAATCTTTAGCAGACATTCTATGAAAAAAAATAATGTTAAAAGAAGTCCTTCAGGCTGAGGATTATGATATATCAGAAGCTTTGATCTACATAAAGGAAAAGCATCAGGAAGAGAATAAATAAAAGTAATATAAAACATTTTATCTTATTACCAGATATAAAGCATAATTGTGTTTAAACTTAATAGTAATGATGAATAGATGGTTATAGCAAATATAAGTGAAATGAACAACAGCAATATCACAAAGAACAGTTGGGAGAAACTGCATACTCTATTATAAGCTATCCACCCTGCATATGAAATGGTATAGTGTAATTTAAAACATTGATTTAAATATGTTAAAAATGTATATTTCAAACTCAAGGACAACCACTGAAATGTTTTAATAGTATAATTGATAGGCTATGAAATGAGATAAAATGGAATCATAAAATGCTCAATTCAAACCAGAGAAGGCAAAAGATGGAGGTGGGGAGAATAAATGCAACTTATAAAAAAATAGTTACCAACATGGTAGATAGTAATTCAACAATTTCAATAATCATTTTACAATTGAATTATAATTAATACACCAATTAAAATACAACTAAGAATTAGACTGTCAGAATGGATTTTCTTTCAAGGACTCAGTTGTAGGTTGTGTACCAGAAACCTACTAAAAATAAAGACATAAAAAATATAGCATACTTACACTGATAAAATAAGAACTGAAGTAGCTATGTTTATTACAGACAAATCAGACTTTAAAGCAAGAAAAATCATTAAGGCTAAAGAGAGACAAAAGAGGGTTAGGGTTAGGGGTAGGGGTAGGGTTAGGGTTAGGGTTAGGGGTAGGGGTAGGGGTAGGGGTAGGGTTATAAAAGGGTCAATTCTCCACGGAGACATAAATATTCTAAATGTGCATATACCTAATTACAGAACATCAAAATATATGGTCAAACTTATAGAACTGAAGAGAAATAGAAAAATCCACTGATATATGTAGAGACTTCAAAACCCCTCTGACAGTATTGATAGGTCAAGCAGGAAGAAAAAGAGTAACAATGGATAAGACCTGGGCAGCACTATCAATTAACTTGATCTAATTGATACATAGAGAATATTTCACTTTAAAATAAGAGCAGAACATAAATTTTTTCAAACTCCCATGGAAAATTCAGCAAAATAGACTACTTTCTAGGTTATAAAACAAAACAAAACAAAACAAAACAAAACAAAGAACTTAAAAGTATAGAAATCATAGAGTATGTTCTCAGGTTAAACTGGAAATCAATAGATAGTTAGAAAATTCCAGAACATTTGAAAATTGAACAATACAGTAATAAATAAGCCATGTCAAAAAAGATGACTCAACAGAAATTCAAAAATATTTTGAACTAATTGAAAAATGACAACACAATTTACAACATAAAATTGTGGAATGCAGCATAAATAATACTTAGAGGGAAATTTATAGCAAAGTAATACATTTATATATTAGAAAATTGAAAGATAGGAAATTAATAACCTAAACTTACACTTCAGGATACTAGAAAAAAAAAAAAAAAGAGCAACTTAAGCAGAACTAAGTAAAAGAAAATAAATAATAAAAATTGGAGAAGAAATCAATAAAACTGAGAAAAGATAATTTTAAAAAATCAACTATATCAAAAGCTCATTTTTTGAAAGACAAATAGTTTGAAAAAACCTCTAGATGCGTTAACAAAGAAAATACATAAATTACTAATATCAGAGATAAAAGAGATGTCATTATACTGATATAATGAACATTCAAATGTTAAAAGAATACTATAGCCCGGCTGGTGTGGCTCACTGGTTGGGCATCGACCCATGAACCAAGAGGTCGCTGGTTCGATTCTCGGTCAGGGCACATTCCCAGGTTGTGGGCCCGATCCCCAGTGGGGGGTATGCAGGAGGCAGCCAGTCGATGTTCTCTCTCATCAGTGTTTCTATATCTCTCTCCTTCTCCTTTCCTCTCTTTCTCAAACTAATAAAGAACAAATTTAAAAAAAAAATTTAAAAGAATACTACAAGCAACTTTGTGCACAGAAATTTAACAACCAGGTGAAATGTATCGATTTGTTAAAAGACACAACCACCAAACTCACACAAGGAGAAATAGATTACCTGAATACCCCATGTGTATTAAAGAAAGTGAATCAATAATTAATAACCTTCCAGAAAAACAAGTACAACACCCAGACTGTTTTACTTGTGAATTCTAACAAAGAAGGAAAAAATAATAATACCAATTCTCCTCATAGAAAAAGAAAATAAGAGTGAACAGTTTCTAAGGCATTCTATGAAGCCATCATTAATCTAAGAACTAAAAAAAAAAGATAAAGACATTACAAGATAATAAAATATACAAACCAGTATCTCTCACAAAGGTAAATTTAAAAATCCTCACAAAATTAGCAAATAAAATAAAATAATACATAAAAATATGATATACCACAACCATATGAGATTGATTTCAAGTATACAAGGCTGTTTCTATAACCAAAAGTCATCTATGTAAACCTCCATATTACTGAGCTAACAGAGAAATGCCATCTGTTCAAATTAATTAAGGCAATAAAAGCTCCTGATGAAATCCAAAACTTTTCTAGAAAAGACAGTGAAATTAAAGATCAGATTCTGGGTTCTATGTGCTTGAAGAACAACTGATTGGAAGAGGAATCCTTCCCATAACATAGCAGTTCCCATATCACTTGGTCTCACTAGGAAGTACAGTTGCTACGCAGATATGTCTGGTCGATGATAACTATCAATTAGCTGGGTCAAACAGACCAGTTGGAAATGCCAATATGATAGTCCAGATATCTCAATAATCACTTCCACTATAAATATCCAGAATTGTTAAATAAAATATAGCAAATATCATTTTAAATGCACATCTAATAGCATTTAGTAGAACAGCCAAGCTCACATGAGAGTGAGTGATGTGATCCAAGAAAAAAATAACAGAAGACCTGAGTGCTAGGCACTGGGTTGCTCTGGGGAACTGTCAATGCTGGTAGCTTCAGTGCCTTCATGTTCACTTGAATGTAAGTGACAAGGTCCTGGGGCCACATATATTGACAAATTGGAATTGAAAGTTAGAGCTATATAACTAATACATATGCATACGTGCGCACACACAACTAAAGCCAAGACCCTGGAGGACAGACTGAAAAAAATTCTGTTCACTGCACAGGAAATCAAGACAGAGTCTTTCTTTGCCTCTGCTCTCAACAGAAAAAAAGTGTATCTCCAGAAAATTAAAAAACACATTTCCTTGACCCATGTGGCCCTCAGTTTTAGCTATAATCTTCCCATCATGTGGGAACCACATGCTTAAAATTTAAGAAAGACCTTTTTGTAGCAGGGTTCTGGTAGAAGCCCATAACAAACAAAAGTGGAAGAAAGTTCACACAACACAGAACACAGGATACATTTTTGTCTCTCCCTCTCTCTGTCTCTGATTCTGACTATGTATCTCTCTCTTCCCTCTCACTTTCTCTCTCTCTCTCTCTCTCTCCTTTTTTTCTCTCTCTCTCAATCCAACGCAAGATGAGTTCACAGTCAAAAATTGTAAAATACGTCCACCAATACTGAAAATTAGCATACAAAACAGCAGATCTATCATTTTAACAGTTTGAAGCTATAGAATAATGTGAAAGTGAAAACACATTTACTTAAATTACTAAAGAAAAAATCTGTAGAAAGACATATGCAAATTTGAAAAAAAAATACACAGAATAGAAGTTGAAATATTGAAAATAGATATTAAAAGGCAAAACAAATGGCTATATGAAACTACAAATTTTACCCATCTAAAATGGATTGAGTAAATTGAATGAGAAAAACACACATATGCAGCAAGGAGAGATGACACAGCACATATGAAAAAGGAGTTAAAATATATACAAGATAAAATGAGAAGACAACATACACCCAACAGAGAGAATAAAGAAGGGAATAAGGCACTAAAAGAAAGGATACAGCTAAAGACTCTCCAGATATTATAAAAGGCTTGAACCATCAGCATCAAGAAGAACAAGTTTCAAAGGTGTTAAATGAAAACAATCCTACAATTAGATACATAGCATGATGAAACTCAAAACTGAAAGTAAAGAAAAAAAATCTTAAAAGCAATAAAAAATATGTCCATCGACTGAAAACAGAATTCGCCACAGGACCAATATCTTCCATGTATTAAGATAAATTCAGTTTGAATTAAAAGTTCCATAACTATTTAAACCATCCTGTAATTTAAAATTGAGAGTAAATAAGAGGCAATTCCCCAAAATGATGGAATTTTGCAATCAAAATCTCTTGTTGAAAAATATTCATGGATTTACTTGGGGATAAAGGTAATCAAACCATGAGAAGTAAATGGAATTTAAAAAGCACTGAGTATAAAATAGTGTATGCATGTAAAACAGGAAAAGGAGTATCGGGAGTTAATGATCAATTATGGTTACCATGTATTTGGATGAGGGAGTTTCTGCCTGTTTCTAGTTCACTGAGATTTTAAATCACGAGTAGGTTTTTAGTTTTGTTAAGTAGTTTCAATGCTACCATTTAAATAGAAATTTATTTAAAAATTTAATGACAACATTGATTTTTGAATGTTAAAATAAGCAATTAATTCTAGGATAAATTATATCTAGTCAATATATCTTTTTACTTTTTAATATTATAAAGTACTCTACTGCTTGGTTCAAGTTTTAATTTATGCCACTTGATTTGCTAGTCTTTTGAAAGGATTTTGGTTTGTAGTTTTTGTAGATTCTTGATTCATTGTGAGGTTTTTCCTGGTTTGGGTATCAGTATAATGCTGGCCTCAATGAGTAAGTTGAGAAATGTTGCTTCTCTAGCTCGATATTTTGAGGGATTCAGTTTGGAATTGGTGTTATTTCTTTCATATTTGCTTAGAAAAATTCACCAGCGAAGCCGTTTTGGCCTGCAGTTTTATTGCAGAAAGAGAAGACATCGGTGAGGTCCCCCTCTCCCCACGCACACACATCACAGAGGAAAGGCCAGGGGAGGACCCAGAAAGCAGACGGCTCTCTGCAAGGCAGGCAAGGAGGTCTCACCAAACACCAGCCCGGCACCTTCGACACAGCGGCCCCCCTCCAGAAACGAGAATGTACATTTCTGTGGTTTAAGCCACTCAGTCTATTACGTTGTGGCAGCCCACGCAGACTAACGGGCAGGGAAGTTTTATTTAAGAGGTGAGAATAGAGAAGAAAAACATTTGAAGAAACTGAGAAAAAACTAATTTTCCAGTAGCTGATTTTAGTGTTAATGCACAGTCCTTGATCAATATTCTGCCAAATAATGAACACTTGGGAAAAAACAAAAACCCTGCAGGTACTGTATCTCTAACTCTCATCTTCTTGGTTAGAAGGGGCTCACCATCCGTCCTCCCTTTGACTCAGCTAACACATACTTTGGTTGGCTTTTTTTTTTTTTTTTTAAAGTACTTAGGTTCTTGCAGAATTTTCAAATATTGTTTTCTGAAGTACAACCAGTTACTGTGTATCTTCAAATAATAATTAAAAAACTTCTGCCCAGCCTGTGTGGCTCAGAGAGGTCTCAGTTTGATTCCCAGTCAGGGCACATGCCTGGTTTGTGGGCTTGATCCCCAGTAGGGGGCGTGCAGGAGGCAGCCGATCAATGTTTCTCTCTCACATAGATGTTTTTATCTCTCCCTTCCTCTCTCCCTAAAAAATAAATTAAAACATATTTAAATAATAATAATAAACTTCCTGCTCAATTGAAATCTCCAGGAGTCCAGCAGCTGTTCTGTCTTGAAAACCTGACCCATGGAAGGCATTCATTAGATAAATATTCACTGAGTAAGTGAATAAATGGAGGAATAAATAAAAATCAAGTGCACAGTTTAGTTTAGTGTCTAGTGTATTTTTTATTCGTTTTAATCCTCACCTGAGGATATTTTTCCACTGATTTTCAGACAGGGAGGGAGGGAGAGAGAAACAGAGAAACATTAATGTGAGAGAGACACATTGACTGGCTGCCTCCTGCATGATCCTGATCAGGGCCAGGGATCAAACCTGCAACCAAGGTAATGCCTTTGACCAGGAATCGAACCCTCAACTCTCTGGTCTGAAGGCCAAGGCTCTAACTACTGAGCCAAACTGGCCAGGGCTCTAGTGTATTATTAAAAAATTATACCTGCAAGGAAAAATTGCTGATGAAAGAACAAAATGCAAAACTAAGTAGTCATTTTAAATTTAAAAGATAGAATTCTGGTATTGATATTATTAAAATTAAACCCTTCCTCTAAATTTAACAGAAGTCAATAGGTGAACCTATGTTATAGTTTAAAATCTAAACTGAAAAGAAGAAACACTTTTTAAGAATTGTCAAGCAATTCTACAGTTTGAGAATTACATTATTCCAGAAAATGTGTTATAAAATATTTTGTGATTTATTACTGAGTGGATGATTAATTATTTTATTTAAAGGGATTTTAAAATATCATTTACTAGATTTAATAAATATTCATATCATCTAATCTCACATCCTACCATCAGCCATATCATCCTTTGTCCACATGAAAATTCAATCTAGTTTTAAGTCTGTCCAGGAAAAGAGATTTCTTACATTCTTTAAGAAATCAGTTTGATATCCAGCCTAGAGCTTGAGATTACATTTAAACTTTTTTTCAAATTCTCTAATTGCATTAATTTGATTTTTAAAATAAATTTCTAAATGAGTTCCATAGAGATAAAAAAAACAAAAACAAAAAACAAAAAAAACAAATCCGCGTAATTCCCAAAGACCCTGCTTTGCAGTTTTTCATACTTGCTTACTTCACCTCCAATCTATTCAAAACATTTTCAAAATTTAACTAGTGTTTTGCACCTGGAAAATGCAGGCATGTATGGACAGTAGGAGGGGAATTCAGCTGACAGGATTTAAAATAGAGTTCTCAGTTGTGGAGGATTCTGTTGATGGAGAAAACTAGACTCTTCCCCTTCTGGTCAGCAAAGCAAATTAGGATGGTGTTGAAATTATATCTGTCTTGTCATCTCCCTGGCAGGACACCTCTTGATAGGGCCTTCTGTTCCTCCCATTTCTTGGCAGCCGCTGCCTTTGGGATGTCTGGAAATAATGGAACTTTCAAGACTAAATAATGGAGCCTGGCAGAGCTTCTGTAGCTCTTACTTAAAGATCTAAATCATATGTTTGCATCAGGTCATTTCAAGTAAACTTGAAGCCCTTGAAGCTTGAACTACAACGGCTTGGCCGTAGAATTCCGTTTTGTCAGCTCTGCCTGTGATGGCAATTTCATCTAGCAAACAAGGGACTGCAGTATCTTGTGAAATGCATCCCGTTGCCTTTAAAGGCCACGATGCTTCGCGATCTCGGTAAGAAAAGATAAAGTATCCAGGCAGACAATGCGGTGCCCATCATTGGATGCAGATGCATGGTCTTTAAATGTCGCCGAGGATGAGGAAAGATCTGCCTGTGTCTGGGTTTGCTCCGTCCTAGGCCTGATCTAAAGCAGGGGCTCTCGCTGACCTTGACTCTGGGACTTTGACCCCAGAACGAGCTCCCGTGCGCAATGCCACAGGGCACAGAGCGAAACAGGACAGAGCGGTGTAGGCTTCGGTGTCAGGATGATTCATGTCCTCTTCCCAAACACACGTTCTCCACGTGCTCTTGAAGAAAATTTTATAAATCCCTCGATGAGGCCTCGATTTTATTACTGGTGTTTTTCTGAGGCAACAGATCGAGAGCAATGCCGTTTCTGTGCGCGGCGGAGGACTTCATTAAAGGTGTGCTTTTGTTAGTTTCATTTTAATCCTGAAAAAATACGACTGGATAAACGGAATCTCAAAAATATGCTGAGTGAAAGAAGCCTTACACGAGAGGGTACATGCTGAATGAGTCCATTTATACACAGTTCTGGTCCATGGCGAAGTGTTTGCAAGGCCTTCTGAGCGGGAATAAGATGCGCATTTTGATTTATTTCACAAATGTCTTCATTGGCAATTTCACCTGAAGTAATAGCTGATACTCAGAAAAGATACCTATTAGTGGATAAAATTATATTTCTCAGCTAAGAGGTAACAAGCAAGGCACTTTGAAATATATTTTTAGTGTGGTAAAAGACACATAACTTAAAATTAAAGTACACGATTCAGAGGCATTATTCACAGTGTTGTGCAAACATCACCACTATCTGGGTCCAGACCATCTGCATCAGCCCAAAGGGAGACCTTGTACTCATTAAGCAATCACTTTCCATGTCCCCCTCCTCTTAGAATTATTTTTAATGAATCTTTTTATTTTTTTATTTTTTTTTCTTTATTGATTTTAGAGAAAGAGGAAGGGAGAGGGAGAGAGAGAGAAACACTGATAAGCGAGAACATCGAATAGCCGCCTCCTGCATGCCTCCCCACTGGGGATCGGGCCCACAACCTGGGCATGTGCTCTGACCAGGAATCGATCCGGTGACCTCTTGGTGCATGGGTCGACAATCAACCACTCAGCCACACCAGCCGGGCTAAATCAATCTTTTTTCTTTTACTCACTCATTTATTAAATAACGATTTTTTAAGTGCCTCCTACGTCCTGGTCCTGGAACAGGTGAGCAGCACTGTCCAAGACAGACACCAGGACCCTCCTTTTGAATGGCTCCTTCCCTGCCCCGCCTTACAGGTAAGACAGGAAATACAAAGGACAGAAGCAGACAGGGAAGGAGCTGGCGCTGGCCAAGGGTAGCAATGGCAACATAAAATTGCAGTATTTGTTTTCCAGCAACACTTTAAAAAATATTCTTCCTTCAGAAGGCCAATTATAGAAGCGCAGATTTTCATGAAAGTGTTCCGTTTACTTTGAAAGAAAGACTTTGAAGTGTTTTGACAAATTATTTAGTGGCATCAGCAAAGGAAAGAGAATCAGGAACTTTTGACTCCATTCCTGTGTACTGGTGATTTCCTGTGTGGGTTTAGGCAAAGCACTTAACTGTTTGCTGTGTTACTTATTGGGGTGTTCTTCTTTCTCAGAATGAGTAAAACAGTTCAATGTTCTAAATTAGAAGGGGCGTGCAGAATACACATTGCGGAATTTTATGCAACAAGGGTAATAACCTACTTTCTGAATGACAGAGAGACTCAGTCTGCCTCAGCATGACCTTTATCCTGGTCTCGTCGGCATCCATGCAAATCATGTTTGAAAGAGCAACAGTTGACAAACACTGATCCTAATTACACACCAAAAAAGATTCTACACATATTTTTAATGAGGAGGAGAATGGCCACATTGTCAGGGTTATTCATAGGATCAATGCCTACACACACACACACACACACACACACACACACAGAATTTTCCTCTGATTTTCCAGTTCAGTCCCAACTTCCAATATCAAGTGCCCTTGACTAACTAAGCATCACAGAAGTTTCTCCCTCTGAGCTACTTGTTCTCATACCTTTGATTTGTACTCTCATATACTCTTATTTCTAGTTTGCCACAGCCTCTTTACAGGGCAATTTGGCAATACACACACACACACAAATTAATTTTAAATTAAAAATGACTTATACTTGATCCTGAATATTTGCTTTTAGGATTTATACTAAAAATAAAACTTGGCAAAATAGTGAAAAAAAATAGACTAAAAATTTTCATTGTAGCATATTTCAATAGAAAAACAAAAGAATAAAAATAACTTAATAATAATCTGTGTATATCCACACAGTCTATGACACATTTATATAATTAAAAATCAAATAAGGTAGTGATGATACATACTGATATAGAATAATCATCATATTATATTAAATCATCAAATAATTATTGAGCACCTACTATATTCCAAGTATGTTTTCGAAGTACTGGGATATTGTGAACAATACAAAGTCCCTGTCTTCTAGGAGGGCTATTTAGACAATCAACAAATAAACAGATACAGCAGATGATATTAAATGCTATGGAGAGTCACGAAGATCTTAAGGAAAATGGAGAGAAAGGTGGCAGTGTTCAAGCCAGGGTAAGTTAGGTTAAATGGTGGTATCAAACCCCACAATCAATAATACAGATAACTTCTTGCTAACACCCGTAGTCCAATGATTTCCATTTGGAGAGGTGTAGCTCTATATAGTTATCACTCAGGGATCCATGCTGATGGGGTTCTCCAGAAGGCTGTCAAGGCAGGAAAGAGGGAGAATGGAGGATCACACACAGCTTCTTCAGTGCTTCCATGGGTCGCCTTCATTTACATTCTGTGACCAAAGTAAGTCATGTGGCCTCACCGAAATCCAAGGTGGAAAGGAAATTCACTCTCCACATAGACCATGTGCCAGAATGGAGAAGAGAATCTAAAATCTGGGTGAGCAGGAAGAATGTCTACACAGGCTTATGATACTGTTAATCAATTCCTCTCTGATAAGGGGACATGTGAGTGGGGATGTGAAAACAATGAGAAGTTTAGCTCTGTGGACATCTGAGTGAAGAGCATTCTGGGCAAATGAAATAGCAGAGCATAGGTATGAGGGACTTTTGCCTGCCTCGCTCAGGATAACAAGGAGACTAGGCCGGTTGAGTGAGTGTGGGGGACCGTGATCATGATATTCAGATATTGCCATGGAAGCAGCAGAGATCCTTGCCTCGGTGAACCTCATGGACTGCTCACTCTAAGAATTCGGCTTTAATCCAAAGTGAGATGGGCCAAAAGCAGGAGGATGACAGGGTCTGTCTTATGTTTTCCAAAGATCGTTCTGTCTGCTGTGAGGAACAGGGGTGAAAGTGGAAGCAAGTGACAACTTAGAAAGTGACTGCAATAATTCACAAAAGATGATGGTGGCGTGGGACAAGATGATGGCACAAGAGGACTAGAAGCGGTCAGATTCTCCATGTACTTTAAGGCACCATACACCGTGAGGAGAAGTGGGGAAAAAGAACACATATAGGCACTGTGATACCATTTTTGTAACTCTTGACTGCAGCTACTTCTGGGCAATAACCGGCGCTGAGAATAAGGGGAGAATTACTTTCATTTTATATTGTTCTATAAAACTGTATTTTTCTTTTTTGCCATTAGTATTCATAATGTTTCATAACCTACAATAAACACACTAGAAATGTGGCCCTTGGATGAGCATGTTGCAAAAACAAATAATTTCAAAAGTATTATGAACTACTGGTTAGAACATTGAAGGCATAGATTCAAATTACATGCCTACAGATTTTTCAATGAAAGAGAATAGTGCATTCGGGTTATGAAGAACTATATATCATGTCATCTAACTGGATCGTCCCAATAACCCACAAACAGCTACCTAAAATGCATTCATTGGAACACTGATTCATTCATTCAATACACCCAGTTACTGAATACTGTGCTATACGCCAGTAATTACATTAGATACTGGAGGACAAATTAGATGAAAGCACAAAACAAATGTAGCAAGCTCAACGTAAGTACAAACAGTGCCAGACATCACTGCTTTAGAAAAATGAAAAAATGTACTGTATTGAATCACATGAACAAGAGTAGACATAAGAACCCAGAAGCAACCGGCCTGCTCTATTCAACATTTACAGTTCTTACAAGATTCTTGTGTCCAGTTTGGGGCTCCAAACTACAGACAGACATGAAATCTTAGAGACTTTTCACAAGAGAACCACACACACACACACACAAGGATTAGCAAGTAAAGTTTCTGAGCAAAAACGATAGAAAGGGGATTATTTAGTTTGCAAAAAGAATGTGAATGGTGATTTAATGTTGACCTTCAGAGTAGCCAACAGTTTTAAAGATCTGGACTAGCTGTTCTCTACTTCACCTGGGAAGAGAACATAGGAAATGGTTTAAAGCTGCAATGTCAAGTTAGGCATAGCCAAGAGTGAAGGTTGTCAGGCACGGGTATGAAGGCCTGGCATTTCTTCCTTAGGGGGCTTGGTCTTTAAAAAGATCAATTTTCATCTGCCTGAATGACTTCCCAAATCCCCTTCATCCTTACGGTTCTCTCTCTGGAGAAAGGGACTCCTTGACCCGGCTTAGCAATTTATTCCTATGCCAAATAGCCTTCAAGGTCAGGAAGCGCTCTAATATAATTCACCTAAATAGATCCGGCTTCAACTTGAATCCATTTCCTCTTGCTCTTCCTCTCTCTCAGTAGAGAGAAAGAAACATTTGTCATGGAGCTCCGTTTCAGAGCATTTCAAATAATTCAAGACAGCAATTTTGTGCTCTAGCCTCCCTTTCGCTGGGCTAAATGCCTTCCATTCCTTCAATATTTCAAAAATCTCGCCCACTTTTTAACCTAGTTCATTACAGCATCAATCACAGCACCTCAATTTCTAGTAGAGAATTGAAGAGAAACTCTTCTGGAACCTCTCTGTTCTTTGTATCTCTTCTATACCATGGAACAGGCTTTGATTAAGAATCAAAACCCAATACCGAGAGCTGCATGAGGGCATGATGTTTTCGTGCCTTGAAAGTGGAATGATCTGTTCTGCTGAGCACTCAGCTTCAGTGATCCACATCCAGGACCTTAGATCTTGCATTGGATTGTCTATTCTGCTTCCTAAAACTTAAATGTTTGTGGTTCCTGGATGTATTCGCCAAGACTATTTTTGCTGCAAATGCCAAACAAACAAACAAAAAAAAACACAACAAAAAAACAAAAATAATTTGAACTAGCTTAGAATGCAAAGTGGATTTATGTCACCAAGCCACAGAGGCAGGGGTGCAGCTGAGCCTCAAAATGTGGACTCCAATTTCAAACACAACCAGAAATGTTTCCTTTTAGTCTTTTCACTCTACTTCTCTCTGCAGTTCAGCTTCAATCTCTCCCCCCACTAACAAAGTCTGGGAGATTTTAACTTTTAAATAGTACCTAAATGTGTGCCCTTCTAACTATTCTGAATTCAAAATCCACCAATCTGTTTCTAGTTATCTCTTACCAAAATCCATGCAAGGCCCCACCAAGAGACTCCTCTATTCTCCGCCTCTTTCCTTCTAACCCATTTTACGTTGCATCATGTCACTTCTCTGTTTATAACCCCCCCAAAGTCCTGACTTCTACAACATTTAAGACCCTTAAAAGTCTGCATACTCTGGCTTCTCTAGCTTCAGTCTCTCCTTACACTTGAACTGTTCTGAACTAGCAGTTTCCTGTTTCTGCCACCTCCTCTTAAGTACCCATGTCTGTCGTGCTAACGCTTCAGTCTGAATGCTTCTCTCTCCTTTGTCTACCAGATGGTTTTGTGAAAATCATCCTTCAAGGTGCAACTCAAATTGGATGCCTTGTTTTAAAGTCTTTAGTTAGAGTTCATCACTCCTGTGGAAGGGATGGTAGTGTAGTGTGATGATAAGCACTATTATAGAGTTCATTTTCCAATTCTTTATTTTATGTTACTTCATTATTCTGCTTATCTTCTCTGCTGATATGAACTCTTTGTGGGGACAGAGCTGATGTCTTTTTCATCCTCAAGCCCCACCCCATTACTAATAAGTGATGTGACCCCAGTGTCTACACTTCTAAAATGGGATGGTGAAGACAGTATCTCCTCCACAGGCTTTCTGTGAGGACTAAGTGATCAGCAAATATAAAGTGCTTAAGATAATGCCTGCCATGGGAGGCACACAATGAATGTCAGTTGTCGTTATTATTGGTATTTGTTTATTTCTACCATTGTGATGGTTCACTGTAATACTCAATAAATTGGGGATGAATAAAGGGATAAGTAAATCAGTGTAGGAAGAAACAAAGGAATGAATATATCTGGTGGCATCTGAATCTCCAAAAACACTACTTAAGCTTCACAATTTTTCTGAAGCTTTTTAATGTTGGTTGGGACTTGGTAGTAATCAAAATTTGTTGTTAATGAAGAGATAGTGAATGATGTGTGAAAAGCGAGTCGGCGATGCACTTGGGTTTGCATTGGCCCGACACAGAGCCCTACAATCATAGCTACGCTAGGTGACAGCTGAGTTCAGGTGGCTCAGAGCAAGACCCTGCACAGGCTGGACACCTTCATCTCCTTTCAGAGAATCTTCTCTCTGGTAAAGCCAAGACCTACTGGAAAGGAAAACTGACATTCCAACTACCTAAGTTAGGCAATCGCATCCTTTTCCCCACCTCACAGGGCTCCCCATTCTGTGTTTCATTGGCACTGGGGGAAGAAGATTACCCTTTTTCTTATGGTATATCCCAGTCTTTCTGTACTAAATGTTTCATGGGGGCTACATAACTGAATCTTCATAATAATCCTACGAGGTGTCTGATCATTCTCAAATTACAAAACAAGAAACTAATAAACCAAAACCTCTGTCCTTTCTACTGCATTGTGTTACTTCTCTGAAATCTACTTTTAAGAGAACAAAGGACAAAGATGGGAAATACAGATGGAATTCATCTTGCGTGTTCATCTATCTAAAATGCCTTTGGAAAGAAGTAAATAAATGAGAGAGAAAGACAGACAGAGAGAGAAGGTAGCTGGTACTGCATTTGCCATGAAAGAACAACTAAATGCAGAGTTGAGAATAAAGATTATGTGACTTAGACTCTTATTGTTCCTAGCTATTTCCCATACCTTTCTCCTGATCCTCCAGTATAACACAGGTCATAGATTTTGGAGTCAGATATTTTATTCTCAACTCTGCCTATGGCTGTATATGGACAAATATATGGGGTGTGTGTGTGTGTGTGTGTAAAAGAGAGACAGACATGGAGACAGAGAAAGAAAATATGTGTGTATATGTAGTTCCTCCTTTCCCTCATAAATTTTCAAAATCTATCCATTTCATCACTGAGAAGAGAGGAAATAGCAATGTACATATGTTGTAAATCTCATGGCTTGGGCACTGGAAAATAGCTGCCAGATAATCTAGTCTCATGTCCTCCTTTTACAGAATCAAAGTACTTAGAAAACAAATCTTACTAGTCTAAATGTGTCTATGCCCTGTCTTCTCCCGCTAAAAGAATTTCAGAAAACTTTGCTTTCTTCCCAAATGTGATTAGGCATAAAAGAATTCAGCTATAGATAGCACAGTTCTTTATAGACATCCATAGACCTTATATAAGAACAAGTGATATAATAAGCTACATAGCAAGTGAGAACACAATCCTTTCCCATTTCTTCTCTCAATAATAAGAACTACCACAGCTTGTAACAAAATCATAATGGCAGATGTATTTCTGAAAGGGCTGAATGCCCGGGGTGCAAAATAAGTAAGAAGATAAGGCTCTGTCCTATTTCTTCCTCATAATAGGTTTGCACTTAATGCATTATTGGTGGTGGTCTACCATCTACTGTGACAATATTTATCTTCTGTTACTACTTCTTAAGTAAGAACCTGAAACAGGTATTTCTGCCCTGGTACCTTTTTATCCTATGAGGCTATAGCTACCTTTCTTTTTTCTTTTCTTTTCTTTTCTTTATGGAATTGAAGTGTCATAGTCAGAGGGAAAATAATAACCATGATATAATAGATTTCTCAGCAGAATGGTTGAATTGGCCACAGAAATATTACTTACTTATAGAAATTTCTCCCTGATCTTAAAATTGCAATCATTTCTACCAGCCAAAACTCTAAAACACTTTCAAGATCAGTAGAAAGTGTTGATGTTTAACCAACACAGGCCTCTAAAAATTCCTTTAAAGATTTAACAAACTAGGTACTTTGGTTCCAGTCAAATTGGGGGGTGGAGGGGGGGAGGGTTTCAGCCTAATTGTAAGTGGATTTCTTGATTTTTTTTTTTTTTTTCCCTGAGTGTCATGGTAGAAAGAACACTGGTTTGGATATAAGGTGATCTGGGTTTTAGTCACAGCTGTGCCCACAGCCAACTCCGTGCCTTAGGAAAAACATTTACCCCCTATGTCTACACAGCGAAGGACAGTTCAAGCAGATGGCATCTAGAGCGATTTCATTGCTGACGCTCCACTCTCAAACCGGATTAGCAACCTTTCCTGAAGAACAAATTCTAATCTGATCTTGAGGAATCCTTCAAGCCCTAGAGTCACTCACAACCCCCTCCTCCCCAAATGCCAAATGGTAACAGACATTGGTTGTTGTCATAATTATTCCCTAAATTTCTTTAGAAATAGCTATTGTTACATAATAAAGGCACAGAGGTAGGGAGAGGTGAAGAGAGAGGGAGAGAGAGAGAGAGAGAGAGAGAGGAGAGAGAGAAAGAATTTAGACTACTTTGAGGAAAGCAGGAGGTATGATACTCCCTTCATCAGAGGCAAAGGTGGCATTGATCTGCAGGTGAACCCTACAGCAACTCTGTTCTGAGAGAACTTGCTGGAAGTGAGCCCTGGAGGTCTAATGGGATACCGAGGGATGAAACAACCTAGTAAGGTTATAATGTCATAAACTGTACAGTTTTACTACCGAATGCAAAAACGAAGTCTTTGGCTAGGCGCGGGGTGGTAAGCAACAGCTTGCCCGTGTCCACCCATGACCTCCAGGGGGCACTGCAGAGTCTGCAACAGAGGCGGGGGGCGACAGACAGAGGAGGCAGAAGTAGGATTCAGCAACCAAGCAGAGCCACACCTGACTCAAGTCCTGTCCCCAAGCCTGTTCTGTTTCTTGGCTTTGTTTTTGCCTTGTGTTTTGTTTTTCATTACTTACCGCCATGGAAAAGCCTTAATATATACTGACTTGGCTTCCAATCCATTTAGTTTTAATTTAGAAAAAACACTCTCTCTCCTCTAAACTTATTTTATAACACTCTCCTCAGATCCCCTTAGACTTTTAATAATGTCTCACTCTCGACCACATAAAACTGCATTTCGTTTTTCAGGTTCCCCTGACAAATGAGCAGATTCAAACTTAGACCCGAAAAGTCAGCCTCTGCTGTTGACCCTCCTGCGGCTTATCTTGCCAAGTCGCCCCAAATTCTGATTTCACGGAACGAGGCGATGCAGTCTGAGAAGTGGGTTTCCAGAGCAGGGTTCAATCCCAGCTCTGCCCCCAACAGTTCTGAGATCATGAAGTTCACCTACTCTCTTGTTTATTTACCTCTAAGTCTCAGTTTATTTACCTCTAAAAGTGAAAGACAAATCCCTGCTTTGGAGGGTTTGCTGAGTATTTAGTTTGCTAACATAAACGGACTTAACACAGTTCCTGACACAAAGCAAAGATTTTACAAAGATTTCATTTTTCTGCTCTTACTACTGTTATTGATACAGTGTATGAAGTTAAATAAGTAGGAATCAAATGATGAAAAAAGTAAGATACCGTCATTGTCCTCAAAGAATTTTAAATTAAGTATGATATAGTTTAAAGCGTTAAAATGTCCTTACTGATTTACATTGCTGAAAGAAATTAATTTGGGGAAAAGTAAAGCGTTTTTATGGATTCTAAACAACATCTAGCACCAAGAATAATGTCTAGCAGTAGTAAGTACTTAATAAATATTTGAATAGATGAATAAATGTCTCCCTCTGAAATATTGTCTCAAATCAGGACTAACTGGAAGATTTCCACATTTACTCTCTTTTCTTGTGAGCCATCTACCTGGACCAAATCCCACACGACTACCCAGACTTTCTGATCCGCAGCTTCATTCCCTACCCTGTGTTTGTTCCCACATGCTGCCTAACCGCTGAAAGTGGGACTTGCAAACAGGGAAACTGATTACCTCCTCTGTCTGCTATCACTGGTCTGCGACAGGAGATTGGGGTGATTAGATGTCTTTGAAGTACAGCATCGTGGTCGTAAAAGAGGTAATGGTGCCTCTATGCTCTGGACGAAATTGCCCATGTTAGCACTCTCAAGTCCAATCGTGGGTGTCCATTCGAAAAGGAGAGTTAAAGGAGAGAGAGAGAGTATACTAAGTGCAATGCAGTATCCTGGATGGATCCTGGAACAGAAAAAGGACATTAGTGGAAAATCTGGTGACATTTGCAATTTAGCGAACAATATTGTGTTCATGTTAATTTTATCGTTTTGACAAATGGACGATGGTTAGTAAATTGTTACCATTAGGGGAAGCTGGGTGAAGGGTAAACAGTAACTCCCTATGCTATTTTTGCAATTTTTCTGGAAGTCTGAAATTATTCCAAAATAAAAAGTTTCTTTAAAAATATCAAGGAGAATATCAAAGATACTGGCCAATTGTTTGGAATATGGTGACCGAAGCTACAGTGGGGAGCCAGACAGTATAGCAACAGGGGCAAGACCATAGAGTAGTGGGTGACTAGCATAATAACAGCAAACAAATATACTGGTTGCCTATATAGTGATCAATTTGCCTTTTCTATATTAAATCCCTTAATCTGTATGGTCATTTATGCTGTAGGTGCTACTTTATGCCCATTTTGTAGATAAGGAAACTGAGGCTCCAGAAGCTTGAATTACCTTTCCAACGTCACCAAACTAGGAAAGATGCAATAACAAATTAAAAGAACGTGAAGGCATTATATGAAAGATAAATTAGAAGTAATAGCAGAAAGTGGAATAATGAACAATAAGAAGAAGCAAAGGTAGGATGACTTGGGTTTTGATACCAGCTCTACCACTAACTAGTTGTGATGACTTCAGAAATCACTTACTGTTATTTAAAAAGATAATGGTGATTATCGTACAAGTAGCAGATGAATAGAACCCAAGAAAAAAAATTCAAGTAGGAAAATACAAACCATCAGCCCCTCCTGCCTGAACGAGCTGATGCAGGAGCAACTGCCACCTGGATGTTTCAATAATTAATTGAATCAAAAATCTGACAATGTAATTTTTAAAAAATAAGTCAAATAAATCTTCTGATATTTCATAGTGTAATAAAAACAAAGCAGTTGTAATTAAAAAGTGACTGTAACTTAATGCCACAACCATTAACTCACTGAGTGAAAATTTTTTATCATCTGCATAGACTGGACAGAGGATGAAAGCTGGTGAAACAGGTGAGTAATACGTGTTTTCTGCCCTCCGTGTTTGAAACGTGCTGGAGGTGACAGAGACGTCAAAGACGATAACAATAAAAGGTGACAACTGCCATGATTGAGAAAGGACTAATGAGGATGTCTCATCTAACCCAGACAAAAGAAAAATGCCTGGAGAATAAGGAACATTTCTTCAGGTAGTGAAGAGGGGAAGAACACTATAGGAAAATGAATTGTGCATTCACGGAAAAGACTAGGAAATGGTGAAGAATTCTGAGAGGTTTGCGTCAGTTGTATGGAAGGAAACTGAGATGAGAGGGGGTGAGGCCATCAATATAAATTGAGCATGATTAGCTAAGACCAAGAAAGGGAATCAGAAGAGATTTGTAAGCAGGAAACCACTTTGATTAGATTTGATTTTGAGGAATGGCATTAACTATACTATTGTGCACTGACCTAATCAGGTCACATCTGCAACATTAGGTTCAATTATAAGTGTCCCATTTTGAGAAAAATATTAACACAGAGAAGCATGTGCAGAGAGGCTACTGAGATGACACATTGCTGAAAAGTCTCTAAAAATTGTAAGAAAGCACATTTAACTGGTTTCTGCCAGTATAGTCAAAACCTCACCTCTTACCCTTGATGTCAAACTGATTTCCCACAAAATTTCCCCCAAATGCAACAGTAAGGCATCTTCATTACTATGCAAGGAAGCTTTATATTCTTAAGCAAGGGTGCCGAAGGTTGCAGTGGGTGCCAGTGTGAAAGAAAAGGAAGAGATCATTGAAGAAGAATGGAGAAGGAGAGAGTAGCATCTTGATCCTACCAGTCCTTTGGATTGGGCATAAATCTACTGTAGAGAAATGAGAAGAGGCTGATGGAAGAATTGAGGGGACTTGATATGACACAGAGCTGCTTCCAGCATCTGAAGTTAACTTAAGGCACAAAGAGGAGGGAGGTGCCCCCATCCCCTTCTTGGCAGGGTGCCCAGCACTGTTTTTTGTAAGACTTGGGAACCTTGGGTTTTTCATGGTAGGCACATGGTTGTACTGCTGACAAACTTGAAAGTTCCTTTGAAGATCTCCAGATAGAACCGAGGGCAATGTGAGGATGAGGGCCAAAGGACTATAACATCACAGGTAGATGCTATCAAGCCAACAGACAATTGGCTACCAGTTGAGTATGTCCACCCTAAAAGACAGTAAACTTAAAGCAGATGAACAATGAATAAAAATAATACAGAACTGAAATTTTTAATGAGAACACATTACCGGATATTTATAGTAACTCTCAAAGAGTGTGAGCTGCGCATGAGTTCTACCCAACCTGAGCCGAAGGTGGTATAGACAAGGATGTTCCAGTTTCCACTGTGTGTGATTTCCAGGGAAACTCAAACAAGGTTGACTATAAAGAACTCTCATGAGACAAAAATAGGCCAGGAAAGTTTAAACTGAAAGCTAATGTAGAAAAATTACTTTAGGAAGGCGTGGTGTCTGCAGGTGGCACAAAAGAGCAAGTTATAAGAAGGTAACAAGTCATCCATCCTATGACCAGGAAAATGGTAACTTTATAGACATTGCAAAATACCACCGCATGAATGCATGATAAAAACAAATATATACAACACACACACACACAGTTCTCTGGGATCCAAACACATGGAGATCCTGTTGTTGCCCAATTTTCCTGATTCCTAAGAATACAAATTCTTGATACATACACTTATGGCATTAGCAAAATATTTTCTTTTGTTCCTTCAGGGTGACTAAAATTAAGCATAACTATGTCTTCACATGACCTTACTAACCCTGATGCCAGGAACTCAGAATTTTAGTCACAAGAGTTAGGCAAACTCACAAGAAAATACTTAGGGATGGGGGCAAAATATCATGAGGTGTGTGCTCCCCCCTAGCAAGTAATATTGGACATGGATGCACAATAGTTTCCTAGAATCTAAGAGCACAGGTACAAGACTAGGGCCATGAGTCCCTCAGGATGCTCCTGACACAGCCAAATAACCTCTCAGAAAGCATCTCAGTACAGTTTCTACTGCAGAGGCTCACACGGATGACCTTGGGACCTTCGGGCACACACAGGATGTGAATATGTCTGTGTCAGTCTGTACATTCAGTATTTGTACAGCATAGTTCTCTTTTTCTACATTAAAAAACAAAAGCTACATCCTTATGGAGCAAACACAGCCTTTTGGAAACCACTGCCTTCTAAACCTTTTTGATTGTCCACTACATCACTAAAATTAATTTAAATGCACTCTTCATATGCTTGTTGCTTTGTTTATGTTGTATAGACACATAAAACCATACCATTCATTAGCTATATTATAAAATAATGAAGTAAATATAAAGTGAAGGATATTTGTAAATACTTTTATTTTGCTGTATTTATTAATGATACAATATTAATAATGTTCTAAATAATAATAATACAATGTAAATGGCAAAAAGTAATGCCCCAATAAATATAATAACAATGGTTTTTTTGATTTGTTTTGTTAATCTTCACCTGAGGATATTTTTCCATTGATTTTTTTTTTTTAGATAGAGTGTAAGGGAGGGAGGTAGAGAGAGAGAGAAACATTGATGTGAGAGAGACACATCAATTGGTTGCCTCCCACATGACTCCGAGTGGGGCGGGGATTGAACCTACAACCCAGGTACCTACTCTTGACTGGGAATCAAACCTGTGACCCTTTGGTTCTCAGGCCGATGCTCTAACCAATGAGCCAAACTGGCCAGGGCACAATAGTTTTTCTCATTTTAAAATCTGTTGTAGCTTAAAAGAATATCTAATGAGAGCACGTACATACCAATGGAAGAAGCGCATTTTGGGCCATTTTTTAGTCCCACCTACAGATATTCAAAGGTTCCAGGTTTTCAATAGGGCTGGTAAAATTCTTTCTTCACACAAAGTAATGAAAAAGGAGTTCATCCAAATTAATACAAATGTGCAAATTTTCCATTTTTAAATTAAATGTATTGGGGTGACATTTGTTAATAGGATCATATAGGTTTCAAGTGCACATTTCTATGACACATGATCTGGATATTGCAGTAAATTTTAAATCAATTTATTAAAAATGGAAAAATGTTTCTATTTAAAACTTATTGAAAGAGCTTTGGAATATGTGTAATATTTTTAAAAATTCTATTTACCAGTTTTTAAGTGTGCAGTGTAAGCATTTTCATTTTTTTACAGGAGACTCGCTTGAATGCTGTTTAGCAGCGAAATTCACACAATTCCAAGCATCTTTTTTTCAAAATGCTCTCTTCAGAGAGAGAGCATTTTTTAAAACATTTTTTATTTTATTTATTTATTTATTTTTGCATTTATCTTCAGATAGAGTGGTAGGGAGAGAGGGAGGAAGAGAGAGAGAGAAACAGCGATGTGAGAGAGACACATTGAGTGGCTGCCACCCACACGACCCCAACCAGGGCCAGGGACAAACTGCAATTGAGGTACGTGCCCGGGAACTGGGAACCGAACCCGGGACTCTCTGGTCCACGGGCCGACGCTCTAACCACTGAGCCAAACTGGCCAGGGCAGCATATGTGTTTTTGAAAACCTTTCCCTTCACTCCCTAAAAGGGAAATACTAGGTATGTGTAGATTTTCCTAACTGTTAGTGAAGCACTTTTCCGAAGCTGTTAGTCATCACAGAGAGCTTACAAAGTGTGTCCCGCTCATCTTTTGTAAAAGAAAAATGCATAACCAATGTTTACATTTATAAGCCCTTTTAAATATCATGTGATAGCAGCTAGCTGTCACCAATATCAATTCTCCTCTTTATTTAATTTTTTTTTTTTTTATCCTCACCCGAGGACACTTTTGCATTTATCTGCAGATAGAGTGGGAGGGAGAGGGGGAGGAAGAGAGAGAGAGAAACATCAATGTGAGAGAGACACATCGAGTGGCTGCCACCTACACGATCCCAACCGGGGCCGGGGGACAAACTGCAACCGAGGTGCATGCCCTTAGCGGGAACCGAACCCAGGACTCTCTGGACCGCGGGCCGACGCTCCAACCGCTGAGCCAAACCAGCCAGGGCTACTCTTCTTTATTAAAAAGAGTCACCAACTTTAGCTGGGCACATGGACACATAGCTCATATTCACATTTCCGTTTCCCTTGCAGCTGGGTATGGTCATAGGAATAAATTCTGGCAATCGGGGGTGAGCTAAAGTGAAATATGAGACTTCCTGCTTGTACCCTCCTCTTCCTCGGATCCCCTTTCCTTGACAGCTGCAAGGTGGACATGACCGTGGCAATGAACTGTCTTTTTTTTCCCCCCCTTTATTGATTTTAGAGAGACAGAAAGGGAGAGGGAGAGAGAGAGAGAAACATCCATGAGAGAGAGAACATCGATTGGCCGCCTCCTGCATGCCCCCCACTGGGGATCGGGCCCACAACCTGGGCATGTGTCCTGACCGGGAATCAAACTGGCGACCTCTTGGTGCATGGGTCAACACTCAACCACTGAGCCACACCAGCCGGACTTGAACTGCCTTTAACCACACAAATGAGAGGAACTCCTTAAAGGGAAGAGCAGCAAGACAGAAGGAACTCGAGTCTCTACCATCAGTACGCTGACACTCTAGCCCTGGACTGTACAGCTTAGGTAACTTTACGAGAAACATAAACACAGAAATAAAAGTTCTAACATATTCTTCCTGTCCCGTAATGGTTTGTCCTGAGCAGGGCACTTTAGAGAACATTGCTTTAGATGAGCAACTGGCTAAAGAAAAGAGTCTGGGAGAATTCATCAAAAGGAAGAATCTAGAGAAAAGGCTTCCTCCCTTGTTTTCTTTGTGCTCAGCTCTTCCTTAGTGCTTTTTCCTGATAATATCTCCTCGAAACTTAATTCCAGACAATTTACTTTGTTCAAAAATGGCTTTGTGTAGTCTTTTTAAGAAAATATACACAGCTTCTACCAAAATGCTACATTGGAAATATCAAATTCATATATTATTGGAAAAATGATTCGCTTAATACTTTAAATATTTGTTTAAATATATTCTGTGCATTCATAGGACTTCTCATTTTCCATTGATTATCACTTTCTTTGTTCAGCTTTATCTATTTCTGAAAATATACCACTTACTGTCCTTCATTGATATTTATTTTTTTCTTCCCTTTTTAATACTATCAGAGTCTTTTTCTCCCTACTGTGTCTTCTTTATAAGCTTTGTGTGACAGGAGTGTTTGAAAAAAATTTTTGCACTTTCCGTATAGATTTATTAGCCAGCTCCCAAGAAGGCCTTATGCCCACTTTTAAATTGAAACCGATGCTGATAATTAGTCCTCAGATCTGCCTGACCTCCAAATCGTGCACATGTGCATAACATAATACCTGCATATATCAAGAGGCAGTATCACAAGGATACATTGCCTGGATCTTAAACCCTTGCTCTGTCATTTATTAGCTGAATAAACTTGGGCAAATTGCTTAAGCATTCCATGAATCCATTTCCTGTGAAATAAAATGAGAATAATCATAATTGTGCTTAATTATAGGACTGCTGTGAGGATTAAATCATGTCAAGTGCTTAGAGCAGTCTCTCGCATATAGCAACAGCTATAACTGGTATTATTTCAATCAACTACCTCATTAGATTTATCTCAGCTGGTCTGACATCTTTGAAAATCCAGCATTTAGGGCTCCATGTAAAGGTGTCAGCAGCACAGAAGTTTTGGTCGTTCTATCCAAACAAGACACGTCAACGTGAGAGACAAATTTACCAGTAGACAAAACCAATTTGTTTTCTTGCCTACATGGAGGTCCCCAAACAGCCATTCCCATTCAATTACATATTGCCTATGGCTACTTTTGTGCTTCGACAGAGTTGTGTCGTTGCAACAGAGACCGTGTGGCCCACAAAAACATAAAAAATATTTACCATCTGGCCCTTTACAGAAAAAGTTTGCCAAGCCCACTCTAGGCCATGGTTCCAAGTTCTTTCTCTTCAAAGGCAACCAGGATGTCTGTACCTCTCATGCGCCTGAAAAGGAGAGCTGTTTCTCATGCTCGCACCCTCTCCGGACACCTTTCTGTTCTCGGCTGCGGCTGTCCGTCTTGGTCTGCCTCTCAAGCTGCACCCTCGACAGCGGGGTGTCGCTTTCACTGGTTTCTCATTTTCCATCGGCTGCAAACCCCACTGCAGAGTGTACACAGTCTCCACGCCTCATAGTTGCTCAACTCCTGCTTACACTGCCTGGCAGGTTGGAAAATGGTAAGAAAAGAAGGAGAATCATGAAGGAGTGTAAAGACAGTTGCTGCTCAGGCACAATGGCGAGCAGTGCTAGAGATGGCCCATTCATTGTTACTGGTGGTGGCGGGGGGGGGGGGGATCTACTATTTATTTATTTATTTATCTGGACTTAATTTTATTTATTTTTATTACTTTAAATTTTTTTTTCTTTATTGACTTTAGAGAGAGAAGAAGGGAGAGGGAGAGAGAGATAGAAACATTCATGAGAGAGAACATCAATTGGCCACCTCCTGGGGATTGGGGCCACAACCTGGGCATGTGCCCTGACTGGGAATCGAACCGGCGACCTCTTGGTGCATGGGTTGATGTTCAACCACTGAGCCACACCGGCTGGGCTATTTCTACTTTTTTAAATTTATCTTTATTGTTTAAAGTATTATAGATGTCCCTCCTTTTTTTTCCCTATTGACCCCCTCCTACCCCCTACCTCCTTCCCTCTGAGGTTTATCAGTCTGTTCCTTACTTCCATGTCTCTGGATCTATTTTGTTCATCAGTTTATTTTGTTCATTAGATTCCACAAGGGAGATCCACTATTTAAAACCTACTGGGCAACTGCCAAGGAGCTTCTTCCCAACCTATGTCAGACCACCCAAAATAAAAAGAGGAATTTAGAATGAGTGATTTTTTTTTTTTTTTCTGAGATGGAAATGATTCTAGGAATTCTGACAGTGGTTCTTAAAGTATCGTCCAGAGATCCTGGGATACCCTGAGACCTCGTCAGTGGCTCAGTGGAGTTAAAGCTATCTTTATAATAACAATAAGAAATGATTTGCCTTTATTAAGCTCATTCTCTTACAAGGGGACAGTGTAGTTTCCCAAAGGCTGCATGACATGTGATCTCACAAAACATTGAATGTCTAGCTGTTTTCTATTAAACCAGACATTAAAGATATTTGAAAAAGCCATCTCATTTTTTTTTTCTAAAAATGTAACTACTTTTTATAAAAAGTATTTTATTTCTATGAACATATATTGGGCATATTTTATTTTAAATTATTGAATCAATAGATATGTTTTAATTTCTCAATTTTAGTTCTTGTCTAGTAAACCAGTATTATGCTGATAAAGAATCTCACTGAATATAAAAAGCCCCAATTAGTAACACTTACTAATATCCATGATGTAAATACTTCTTCCGTGTTGACTTGAAGCTACCAATGGTTTAACTGCAAGTCTGCAGAGTTCCTGAATATTTAACAATTGGCTCTCACAGCATGAACACTAGATTAGCACCTAAAAAACATAGCTCTACAAGCCCCTAACTACTTTTGGAGTGGAAAGTGGTCCTGAGACCACAATGTTTAACAACTGCTGTTCTAATAAAACCCCCTATTTCCACCAGTAGGCAGTGACCCTCAGATCCCCACATGAGAGGTAAGTGTCTGGCTCCAGGTAGCAAAATAATTAAGTACAGAGCCCACACTAGAACCCAACTCTCTTTGTTCCTATTTCTCAAAGCTGAACTGGAAAGGAAAGGAATATTTTCCCAGCACACAGAAGCACCGAACCCTGATTTGATGTGAAAGGCAGGGGAGGTACAGCAGTGGGTAGTAAAGGTGGGAGAAGGAGAAGGAGAAGGAAGAAAAATAATTTTTATTATAAGTCTCAAAGAACAAATGACATCGGAAACATAAGGTGTGTTTTGTTTTGTTTTAATAAAATATAAAGATTAAAAAAATTAAGAAACAGAAAAAAAAAAAAAAGAAATTACCTAAAGACTGTTATTCATTTTAAAAAATGATTTCTTTAAATAAAAAGATCCCAAAGGTAAGTAAAATTAACAGAAAAAGTAGCCTCTTAAGACCAAAGCCTCTTTATTCTTTAAATATCTATCTCCAGTAAAAAGAATGTTTTAACCTAATCCTTTTAAAAGAAATAAATCTTAAATCAAATAAGCACAGGGTGTTATGCAGTTCCCCTTTATGTGAAGGACAAGGGCATAGCCGTCCAATCTGAAGGAGAGCAACTACAGCTCGATGCCCTCAGGACACACTCTGTGCACTACATTGTAAATGGAAGTCCATCTCCAAAGGAGATACTCCATTTCATCTGTAAAATAAGGCCTCATGCTTGTTTACCACTTCCTAAAGAGAGAAATTGGATTACATCTTTCTTATCTGAGTCAATCCAGAGTGCTCTCCAGATATATTCTTATTAAGCCACATCCCTATTGAATCCTACAAAGTACAGGACCAAACTGACATGGGGATAGCAAGCTAAGTCCATATAAAAAGTATAGCAGTCTGTAGAACACAATCTCAATTCCCACTGGGAAATTTCAGTGGCTCCCTTGACATTCCAGGTCTTTCCTGACTCAGCAGTTTTCATGGAAATGGAGAGTGTGACAGACTTTCAGGAGCCAGACAAACAGCACCTCAAACCACAGATCAAGATGTCACTCTGGTCACCATAGCTGGTGTCCAGCAACTGTACTTCCTGTATTAACATCGTGTATTTAGACCACTGATAACTACATGAGCACACCATACCCAACTAAAATGAAACTTGATGAAGAAGAAATTCCAGAAATGTTAAGAAAGTTAAACTTTCCCTCAGGAAATCAACTTTCAAATGTCTTTTAGAACTTTAAAATATGCCTAAACAAAAATTCCTCCAGATGTGGCACGTATATACAATGGAATATTACTCAGCCATAAAAAAGAATGAAAGCTTGCCTTTTGCGACAACGTGGATGGAACCAGATGGTATTACGCTAAGTGAAATAAGCCAGAGAGAGAAAGACAACTACCATATGATTTCACTTATATGTGGAATATTAAAAAACAAAACAAACAAATAAAACAGAAACATGATCTTAGATACAGAGAGCAAATTGATGGTTGCCAGATAGGAGGGGGACTGGGGGGCGGGGGGGACGGGTGAAAAAGGGGAAGGGATTAAGATGTACAAATTGCCAGTTATAAAAAACAGTTATGTTAAGTACAGCATAGGGAGCACAGTAAATATTATAATAACTATGTATGATATCAGATGGGTACTAGACTTACCCGAATGATCACTTCATAAGTTACATAAGTGTCTAATCACTATGTTGTACATCTGAAACTAATATAATACTGTATGTCAACTGTAATTAAAAAGTTTTAAAATTTTCTATTCTTACTCTCCTCTTTAAAATGTCCTGTCTATCACATTTTTGTTATATTCCTATAATGCTAATCATGGTCTGAAATACATATTTATATCTTACTTGCTTCTTGAGGTTTTTTTTTCATTAGTCTCCAT